>JAJHZJ010000010.1:6691014-8012122 GCA_023548195.1 Bettongia penicillata ogilbyi
ATTATTTTCCTGAAGTTAGGAAAAATCCTAACTTCTGGAGGTAAAATTTGACCTCAGACACTTATTATCTGTGTGAACCTAGGTAAGTCACTTAGCCCTGTTTGCCTCAGTTTCTCATCTGTAAAATGAGCTAGCAAAGGAAATGGCAAACCACTTGAGCTTCTTTCCTAAAAAATCCCAAATGGGATCATGAAGAGTTGAAAACAACTGAACAACAGCCACAGGCCACTCAGTATGTTGTTATTTCCATTAAAATTCACCTGATCTATATCTCTCCATCTTTCCCACAAGAATAGCATGTAATACTTTATGAAAAGCTTTTATTTGTGGGGGGAGGTAGTTTCTTTTACACATAATATCTTACACTCTTGCTCTAGAGATAGTTTTTTTTCTTAATTTCATACCTATTAACTTAAAATCTAAGCAAATTATAACCACATCTCACTCATCTACCAATTTATGAATCTTGTTTCTAAAAGAAATGAGGCTGAGATAGAAATAATACTCAGAAAATCCAGTCCCTTATTAATTGGCTACCTTCTGCAAATCATTAATTTGGGGATGAATATCTAGAAATCAAATGCAATCTCCATACACATGAAATTTATTTTCAACAAAGTTCAACTACAGGGTTCCAATACTGGCTCTAGTGCTTGCTATCTCAGTGCTGCTGGGCTCTTCACCTTACTAACTCAGTTTCCTAATTTATAGTATCAGAGGGTGGTTGTGGTGGTTAGTACTAGATGATGTCTAAAATTTATTTCACAACCACACCTTTATGAAGCTGCATTGGAAATCCAGTAGTGTCTCAGTGATCTTTCTGGTGGTACAGTGAAAATAGGGGGACTCTGTTCCAGGTATGCTTTAAACTAGATACCCTCCGAAGTCCTTCTCAACTCTGTGCTCTTGTGATCCTATGGTCCTATAAATATATCCTCATGACTTGATCCCAATTTTGGATCATTTTATTTCCTTGATATGGTAAACACTGGGTCAACCCAACACAGCGCTTTACCCAACCACCTCACAGCAGAGCCTCCTTATATGCAGTTACTCACCACCAAAGTCCTGACCCCAATGGATCAACCAGTAAGTCATATTTCATTTAGTTTCCACCCTGTCTTCTTTGCAATGTCTTTACATTTTTCAGTATGTAAACAATATGACAGAGAGACACTTGGTGGCCAATCCCGCCCTATTTGTAGATCACATTTACTTCATGGAAACCAAGTGACTTTCATTAGATTGGAGAGAAATGTATTTGACATTCATCTTCATCATTCCACACCTTCCCTTTGAGGAGAAATGATCCCTGATAAAGTAACTTCATGCTGTTCTGTCCCCTCCCATGAGGAAGGAGGTGGAGTCAGTAATATTATTGGATCAGAAAAAATTCTTTAGTTACTCAGTGACCGCTTCCAAGAGTATAATATAGGACTACAAAGAAGAAACAATCCTATAATACAGACAATATAAATAAATATTGTGCTGGTATGATTATCCAGTAATAGAAATGAATATCTAATATGTAATTCATATTTGATGGATATATAGCAAGAGAAAATGGGAAGCTAGGTGGTGGAGTGGATGGACTGCTGGCCCTGGAGTATGGAGGACCTGAATTCAATCCAGCCTTAGACAGTTACCAGTTTTGTAATCCTGGGCAAGTCACTCAACTCTGACAAGTCTGTAAAATGAGCTGGAGAAACCTCTCCAGTATCTTCTCCATGACAACCTCAAATAGCATCATGATGAGTTGGACACAAATGAAAACTGACTGAACAGCAGCAAGGTACCATACAACTAAAAGTATAGGAAATGTGTTTTATATTCACATACATAAGCATGCGTGCATGTGCACACGTGCACACGTGCGCACACACACACACACATACACTGAGGACCCCTACTTTCCCTTCAAGCATCCAGGACCATGTTCCCTATCAAAATTGGCTTTCAGGAAAGGGTCTAATGAACTCATTCACACTGAGATGTCAACAAGTCATGAAACTTAAAGTATTTGGACCCAGATCTATTTGATAGAGTTGAAAATCCCAAGCAAAAGGAATGCATCAATAATTGGAGACATGCATACAACCTCTACGTGAGTCAGAGATATCACTTTGGCATTTCTGAAATTTATAAAACCATTCATTTGGGGAAGATAAAATTGACTCATGGAATACTCTTCTACTGTGTGTGCATGTGTGTGTGTGCACGCACATATGTGTGTGTATATATGCACATGTGCATATGCATGTGGAGAGAAAGACTGAGAGAGACAGCTGGAGAAACAGAAAAACAGAAAGATGGGAGATAGAGACAGAGAAACAGAGCTAGAAAGACATAAACAGAGAAAGATAAAGAAAGATAGAACAGAGATAGAGATAAAGACAAGAGACAGAAAAACAGAAAGACGGGAGATAGAGACAGAGAAACAGAGCTAGAAATACAGAAACAGAGAAAGATAAAGAAAGATAGACCAGAGATAGAGATAAAGACAAGAGACAGAAAAACAGAAAGATGGGAGATAGACACAGAGAAATAGAGATAGAAAGACAGAAACAGAGAAAGATAAAGAAAGATAGAACAGAGATAGAGATAAAGAACAGAGAAACATAGACAGATGGAGACAGAAAGTCAGAGATAGTGAGAGACTGCATTACAGACAGATATGGAGAGAATGATGCACGGAGGAAAAATAAAGATGGAAACAAAGAGACAAAGACAGAGATAGAGGCTCACAGAGAACTAGATAAACTTTCTCTCGAAGAGCACTCTTACGGTGTTGACTACACATTATGCACATCTCAAGCACTTTAGGTGAAGTGAATACATACTCTGGAAATAGGAATTTGAACATTTTCTCCTGTTTTGCTTCTTGGGTCTTTGTTTTCCCATTCATCTCTTTTACCTCTGTGTGTGCATGTGTGGGAGTACTTCACGGAGTCACAGACTGTCAACGGTTAAAGAGACTTCAGCAGCATCCAGTCCAACTCATACAGCATAGATAGCCTCTTACAGTCCTGTTTATACTTCTGGCATCAACATGTAGGGCACTGCTTCACATTCAGAGTGCTTAATAAATGTTTACTCATTATCAGACTTCAGAATTATGTACTGGCCAGGTACCGTGCTGAGAGCTGGCAGGGGGCCTTTGGAGATCATTAATCCAACCTCCTTATTTTTATAGATGAGAAAACAGGGCCAGAGAGGGAACTTGACTTTCCCAGGGTCTCACTGGTATGATTGTGAGATTTTAGATGAAGCATGAAAAAGACCTTTGGGGGTCATATAGTCCAATCTCTTAATTTTACAGAGGAAATAAAAGTCACGGTCAGACACAAGTGACTTGCTTCAGGTCACATAGGAATTAGGTGGAAGAATTTAAGCCATTTGCCTATAAGTCTAAGGTCTTTTTCAATAACAAAAGTGACACACTGGATTAGTGATTTCATTGACACAGAGAACTCTCAGGAGAGGAAAATCTACTAATGCAGGTTGGCACTTTATTTGCCACTTATAATTTGTCTCAAGCTCTAGGAGGTTGAACCCCTTATCTTCCCAAGGATCCCATAGCCAGCAGCGTCAGAGGTTGTGAACTCAGAGGCCAGCTCTCTATCTCTCCCGCCACACTGCCTGTATTGAACAAAATTTCAGCATTTACCTAGAGTCCCACTATTCATCCCTCTCTGGGGCTTCTTGTCTGTAGTGATTGCTCAAATTTCCCATCCTCACTTACTCCTGGGGGTTGGAGGAATGAGATCATCCTCAAAATATTCATAGCATCGAAGTAAGAGTTTGATTTTGTTTCACTTACCAAGGCCAACGGTTCTTTGAATGGAACGATGAAGACAAAAAGGGGTCCCAAGATATAGGATCTTGTCCATCTGCCATCAAGGTCAAGTCCATTTCTTTGGGCCAAAATTAGTTTGTGAGACTTGCGGCTAAAAATTGGGAAGATGCTCTTTTGGATTGTTGCTAGAGCCTATGGCCACAGTTATCTGGAGTAATTAGTGATTTCAGAAAATATCACAGAATTTCAGAGCTAGAAGGGAAATCTGTGGTCACCTAGCCCACAGGACTTGCTTGATCAAGCATCCCCTGTCCCACCATCACCCAAGTGTTCATCCAGGCTCCATTTGGAGATCACCAAGGAGGTGGGGGGAGGGGAGAAGGGAGGGGAGAACCTCCTCTCACCTGGGACAGATGCACATGCTACGATGGCTTCCCTTTAGGTCCTGTCTAGGTCTCTCATCGCCCCTCTTACTGAGGCAGATGATCATGGTCTTCATCCTTCAGTTCTATGCTGGGAACAGACAATCTCATGAAGGCAAGACTCTTTACTTATTCCTCTGTGAGAGACTTCTCATAAAACCTTCCCAGGGAAACTAGCAAAGGTCCCTGAATCCTACCAATAAGGGTCAAAAGTGCTTTCTCAAGTGCATCAGATATAGACAGCCTCAAACTCTGCTGCCATCTGCTGACCAAAGAGTGAACTGACCCACCTGGGTGGCTCATCTCACTGGTTCAGTGTGTGTTCATTGAGGCTTGTATGTCAGTCAGTAAGCATTTATCAAAGGCTGCTTTGTGCCTAACATTCTTCTAAGTGTTGGGGACACAGACGAAGGCAGACAAATGAACAACCACCAACCACCACAACCAAACAAAATAACACCTGTCTTCCAAGGTCTCATAGTCTAATGGAGGTAACCATAAAAAAACCAAAATATTTACCTACAAGACACATCCAGAGAAAACATGAGGTAATCTGAGATGGAAGGCACTGCATGTCTATGTGTGTAGACTTCTCCAACATTCTCAAGTGCCAGTCAGTTCCCTAGGATGTCTTCCTCACTCAGATTCTCACAACTCTGTCTTAGCAGTCATCCTGGGCATCTTGCTTATGAAGAAATTGGGAAGGACTATCTACACACCAGTGACAGTGGATACACTGATATGGGAAGGATTAGGGTACAGGCAAAGGGAAGTTCCTTCCACAGCTGGCTCCACTTGGTGACCAGACAACAGAAACACAGAATTTCTAGAAGGCACCTGAAAAAGTCATTGTGCTCAAGCTTTATATTTTGCAGACAGTGAAATTGGGTCCCGGGAAAGTAAAGTAAGTAACTTACCCAATGTCACGCAGGTAACATACATTGTAAATGGGAGAAAAATGATCTCATTATTGATTGTCTTTCTCATTTCCCCTGTTCTCTTCTAGAAGAGGTAAGAGAGAGAATACTAAAGAAGTAAGTTTTTGGAGGTGGCAGGAAAGTGAATAAAAAGGTATTTGTTCAACTTGGGTATTTGAGGAGAAAATGAATACAGAGGAATTATCCCACTCAGGAGTCCAATAGCAAATGTATTTTGAATGTTTAAAATTATCTTTTATGATGGCGAAGAAGTTGTTCATCTACATGATTGAATCTCTTCTTCCTGTAAGATAAGAGCCTGGTATTTCCACTTTAACCACAGATTCACATCTGGCACAAGGCTGCCACTAATCATCTTACTACCAACATACAAAGCTTCATCACCACTCCTGAATAAGGCAGTATTCACCCCCTCACCACCAAGGTGCCTGTGAACAGCTCAAAAAGACAAAGCACAAGAAACAAACCAACCCAGTGATGGCCAGACCATCTGCAGCTGTCATCTCTAAGGTGACCTAGTGCTGGGTGATAGACTTGAGTGAGCCTGTAGGAAGGAGTGAGCTAGCTAGATCCAGGTGCCAGTTCTACATGAGAGTGGTATAGCTGTGGGGATCCAGGAGATTTGGGTGCTTTTTCTAGGTATCTGTGTTTACTGGGGTTCTGTGTGTCCCTGGACACAGACTTCTACATTGATTGTGCTTCTGGAGATTGCCAGATGTTTTGGTTATAGGATGATAGATCTACAGCTAGAAGGGTCACTTTGTCTCATCCCCTAAGGTAAAGAGAAAAATGAAAAACTCAGACTGTATTGAAAAGGATAATGTTGTTCGCTGGCATTTCTACTGGTGAAGCATTTTACATATGGAGCCCATATAAACTCTGACGATTCTTAGTCCTGCAAAATGAGTTCCAGGTCTAGAACAAGGCTATAGGACCCACCCCCTCAAGGTTCCATAGATCACATTTACAAAACACTTTATGTAAATTGTCTCTTTCAATTTCCCCCCAACACCCCCCCCCCAAGGGCCTAGAGGTAAAGACCTAGGAGTTAAGGATTATAGGAATTATTTATCCCCATTGTAGAGGTAAGAAAGTAGGTTCAGAAAACTTGCAACTTGCCCAAGGTCAGCTGGCCAGTGAACATGACAAGGCAGAATTCAAACCCAGTGACACCTTAAGTCTGAATCCAGCACTCTCTCACATTCAATATGCTGTTTTCTTTTAAAGGAGGAAAAGATTTCTATGACCAAGGCACAATTTTAAAAGGTCACATAGCCAGACTAAAACTTGTGCCCAGAATCAGATGAGGCTTTCCTGGGAACATCAGTCCCCTGATAGAAGACACTTGAAAACAATATTCACAGCTGCTTTTCTAGAATGCAAAACTATTATTTATTCACAATTTGAGGAGGAAAAAACACCCAAGCGGAAGTGATGGCTAGGTGTAGGCTGATCTCAGGGATGCAGGGATGGCACAGCATTAGCCCATTTCTATCAGGACCTTTCCTACCAAGCTTCAAAGGTGTGAGCCTTGGTGACTAGGGGGAAATAGGCAGAGTACTTTGGTGTTTCCGGGGTTTCCCTGTGCTCCCTCCAGTTATGTGGACTTTGTAAAATGGGAGATGGCAGCCCTGGAGTCGTGGGTGTTCTCTTGCTGGGAGGTCAGATGTTCAACAGTGGGTGGAGGCAGAGAGAGACAACAGGGACTTTATGGGGACCTTTTGAAAGAGCAGATTTGGAAACATTGTCTCTCTAGCTGTCACTCACTGTCTCCATTTGAGGAGTCAGCCAATAAATTCCTCCCTGACATCAGTTCTTGGAAAAATGCAGTCCAGAGACCCATTTATCTGGTTTCTTTGATCAGAAAGTGAAAACTAAGCATACAAAAGACTAACCTCAAACAGGCCTTTGAGTACATCAATACCTCTTACTTGTACGCTGCCGGGCACCTCCCTCTCCGCAGAATGTGAAGTCCTTTCGGACATGCATACGAGCCTGTTGTCTTAGCTTTCCATATGGGTCTGAGTCTATGTGGAATAAGAACCACGACGGCAGAAGGGTTTAGCATAAGGAGGGGAAACATGATGGGGCAGAGAAGTAAGCGTTGTGAACTAAGAGGATATACTCGTGAGGGAAATCCACAAACGGGAGTGGGAGAGCTTGACAGAGAGCATTTGGGGAGATCAATGGACACAGAAATAGAAGCGATATCATTGTCAGAGAACTGTGGAGGCAACCCGAGTGTGATGAGGAAATAGATGGCAAATTTGGGAAAGATGTCCCAAGCATAATGCAGAGGCATCATTGATGGAGAATTTCAGTTATCTGGATATCTGTTGGATCTCTCTCCTTTGTCTGTCTGTCTCCTCTCTCTTCCTCTCTTCTTCCTTTTTCTCTCTCTCTATCTCAGTCTTTCTCTCTCTTCTCTTCCCTGTCTGTCTCTCTCTGTCTCTCCCCTCTCCTCTCCTCCTCTTCATTCTCTATTGCCATCTCTCACTCGCTTGCTCTTTCCCCTCTCTTCTTTTCACTGTCTCTCTCTGTCTGTCTCTCTCGTTCTCTGTCTCAGTCTCTCTCTTTTTTCTTTCTCCTCTTCTCTTCTTTTCTCTCCCTTCCTCTTTCTGTCTCTCTCTATGTCTGTCTCTCTCACTGTCTCTGTCTCTGTTTCTCCCCCCTTTCTCCTTTACCTTTTTGTCTTTTTGTCTCCTTTACCTCCCCCCCCCCCAATCTCAGAAGGGGAAAGCAGGGAGGAAATAAACATTTATGTAGCACCTATTATGTGCCAGGTACTGTGATAAGATGCTCATAACAACCCTGCAAGGTAGGTGTCGTAATTATTCCCATTTTACGAGTGAAGAAATTGAGGCAAACAGGTGATTTGCTCAGGGACCCACAGTGAGTAAGTATCTGGGATTGGATTCAACTCAAGTCTTCCTGACTCCAGGCCCAGCACTTTACCATCTATGCCAACCAACTCTACAAAGAGTGAAATTTGATTCTAGATTTGATTTTCAGCAAATTGGGAGGAATGCTGGAATAAAACAATGGAAAACTTGAAGGAAAATAATCGTTTCATATTGAATTTTATGAGAGAGCTGGAGAAGAACATCGCCAATAGTCTGCTGTTTGGCCTCGATTGAGGGAGAGCAGATTCTGAAAGGTCAGGTCAAGAAACGGAAAGGCATTGTGAGCTAACATTCTAAAGGGAAAGTCAGGTGGAGATGGGCATGAACTTTTAAGAATGAAATTCTAAAACACAAAGACAAAATGTCTAGGTGATAAAGAAAAGTGGGAACTGCCCAAGGAAATCAATGAGATGCACATGAATTTTGGAGAAGTAAGGCAGTTTTGAATTAGCCAAATGGTATCCCTGTGAGTAATGATGCAATCCATTCTGTGGCTTTTCCTATGTATGCCTCCAGTGGAGCGAAGTGATTGAAATTGGGAGATTTAGGAAGTTGGGGAGGAATTAGAAAGCTTGAGGGCACCTCAATCACATAGAATAGAAGGATGTGTAGAATAGACAAAGATGGGGAGCCAGGTTTGAATTCCCAGGGCGAAAAACAAAACTGGGAGAGTAATGTGAGAGCTGGCACCTAAGAGCCAACGTTATCTAGATTTAAGTGGAACATTTTGCTGTTTTGAACTTCGTAGATAAGAGGGTGCTGAGTGTTAGTTGTACAGACAAAGACTGGACAGGGCAAGAGGAAGGAATGTGTGTTCTCACAGGTGCTCCAAAGGATTGTCTATGGGGATGTGGGGAAAGGTATCCTCAAGGCAGAGGAACAGGTCCAGGGATGTAGTGTCACCTGGGGGACCCAGGTCTCAGTGATAGCCGGGAGATGGAAAGAATGGGACAAAAAGAAAGGGGAACTTTATTTCCTTTTGCCATGGAGAATATCTTCACTTATTTTCCCTAGTCCTTCTCTGTCATGATATCAAGGGTTTCTATGATCCTTGCTGCCCTCTTCTGGACACTCCAAAACTTTCCAAAATGTGGCACCCAAGCCTATTTGCATTATCTCAGAACATTCCTGAATAGAACAGAATAGCAAGTAACAGGACTTTCCAGGACATTGGCTCTGCTCCAACCTTGCCCCTACCTCCCTGATTTGGAGATGCCAGCACTGTAGAGAATGGACCTGAACTCCTCGTCTCCTCCACCACCACCACAACCAACAACCATGGACCAAGTGCTGTCAGTGAGCAGGTTCTGTAGTTTCCACCTCAACATTCACAGGTGCTGACAATCTGAAAGAAAGAAACTTGTCTCCCCATATGTCCTTGGCACTAACAAAATGGGCAATAACAGACAAACATATAGTTTTGCATTGAAAATATCCGCTTCGTCTATATGGCCTAACTGCTAAAGAATCTTTCCCTCTGGCTTAAAGCTAAGTCTTCCTGTATCTGTTACCTCCCTGTCAGCATGAGAGTTCCTTGTGTACAGGGATTGTCTTAATTTTCTATTTGGATCCTCATCACTTAACCATAAGCTTTGCACATAGTAAGCACTCAGTAGATTTTTACATTCATTCATTCATTCATTCATTCATTCATTCATTCATTCACTCATTCACTCAAGAATGAAAATTCCAGAGGGTACAATGGAAGGGATATATTACAAAAGCTGCTGTCTGTTCGTATGAAAAACTGGAGAAACGAAGATGAGACAAATGGAGTATAGACTGGTTGAGTGATTGAATTCAAGAGATAGTCTTCAATGTCTCACTATTACATGGATATCTCCAATGGACTGGCACAGTGATCTCTGCTTGGTTCTGTGAAGTTTAACACTACTTTTTAACTGAATTGAATTAAAAATAAATGTAATGCTTATCAAACTTGCAAATGTTTGACACAATACTGACTAGTAACCTGGAGGTCAGAAGCAGATTTCAAAGAGCACTGGTCAAGCTGGGACATTGGGCCAAAACCAATAAGAAAAATTTCTATAAGAGATGTCTGTAAAGTTATGCAGTTAGGATCAAAAGTCAATATTGCAAGTACAAGATAGAAGAGAAAAAACTAGAGTGCAGATCATATAAATTAAAAAAAAATATTTTGGGATTTTAATGAACTATTGCCTCAATATGAATCAATAGTTAGGTATGACATCTAAAAAAGTTCTGTGTCATCTTCATCTGAAATCAGAGGAGCAGAGAGATGCAACAGTCCTGCTATACTCTCTCCTGCTCAGACTACATATGGAATAGAGTTTTCTGCCAAAGAAGAAAAGACATCGAGTATCTGGAGGCTATTGAGTATACAATGAAAATGATTGGGAAGGCTGTCAGAGGCATATTGTATGAGGCCTAATTGAAGAAGCTGGGGAAGAGAAGACTGGGGAGGAAAGGGCAGTGATCTTTAGAAAGAGATGTATTTGGAAAGTATTGAGAGAGATATTTAGGTATTTGAGAAAGTGTTTGTATTTTACTCCTTTGTCTGAGGCAAAGCAAGGAAAGAGATGAGAAAATCCACAAATTATAATCTTCAAAAAGGAATGGGCAGCTTTGGGGGATAATGGGTCTTCTCTTGGTGGAAGTCTTCAATCTGAAACTTGATGGCCACTTGCCAAGTTGTGTGGTAGAAGGAATTGTTATTCAGATAAGGATTTACTCCAACTCCAGAAGGCTTTGTTAAACACCTAGTATGTACTAGACAGACATTGGGTGCTGGGGATACAAACACAAAAAGGAAACAGATCTTCCTCACTAGATAAAACATGCACATGGTGATGCAATAAACTCTGTGTAAAATAAGGTATAAATAAAGGTAATTTTAGTATATATACATATATTCAAATGTTTATATGCACATATTTTAGTAAAATGGGTATATTATTTGATATTATTTTAGTCAAAACTTATAAATAAAATAAAAGTCATTTCAAAAGGTTGAAGGAAAAGGACTTTATAGTGGAGGATCAAAAAATGTTTTCATGCAACACAGAATGCCTTAACTGAGCCTTGAAAATGGCTGGAGATTGCAAGCCGTGAACCTGAGGCAAGTGAGCATTCCAGACAACAGCAATGTCCTTTCCAGCCAATAGAAGAACTAAAAGCTTTGGGGGAGCAATATCTACGTCTGCTTCATACTCTAAAAAAGGGAGAAAAAGGTTTCTCAGATGTTTTCTTCAGAGAGACTCTCACATAAATTAATTTCCCAAATTCTATTTTCATCATCTTCAGGTAAGAAAACTTCCAAGTAAGAGGGGACTCCATAGACTCCATAGATTGTTAAGATCAACTTTGAGGCTATTTTTCTTTGTCTATTCCACTTTATCTCAGAATCATAGCATTGCTCATTTGGAAGGAATCAAGGGGTTATCTAGTCCAATCTAAAACAGAAATCCTCTCAGCAACTTCCTGGTAAATGATCATATATATGTCATTTAAAGACCTCCAGGGTTTGGAAACTGAAAGTAATAATAGTAGTAGTAGTAGTAGTAGTAGTAGTAGTAGTAGTAGTAGTAGTAGTAGTAGTAGTAGTAGTAGCGGCAGCAGCACCAGTAAATAGCTAATATTTATGTATGACTCTAAGGTATACAGAATACTCCCAAAACACTTCTTTAAGCTGTGTGCTGGTGAGTTATTCATTCTATAGATGAGGAAATGGAAATTTAAAGAGATGAACTAACTTGGCCAGGATCACACAGCTAAGAAGTGTCTGAGGCAGAATTTCTATTCAGGTCTTCCTGACTCCAGAGGCAAGTAGGTGGCACGGTAGATAGAGTCCCAAGACTGGAGTCAGAAATATCTGAGTTCAGATCAGGTCTCAGAGGCTTCCTAGCTGTGGGACCCACTGCAGGTGATTTAACCCTGTTGGCGTCAGTCCTTCATCTTTAAAAGGAGCTGGAGACACCAGGATCTTTGCCAAGAAATCCCCAAATGGAGTCTTAAAGGGTCAGCCATGACTGAAACAACACAACTTCCTGTTCCCGAGTGTGGAACTCAGTCCACTCCCACTGAAGCTCCTACCTCTAGAGACAGAACTTCCTAGTTTTAGATAGTTCTGCTTGGGATTCCATCTTTCCTTATACAAACAGTTCTAACTTCTACCCAGAAATTCTAGTTCTGATCTTGAGAACCAAAAAATATGTTGAATCACTCTTTCTCATGGCATCCTCTGGAATATTTCAATATAATGATCATGTATTCCTTAAGTCTCTCTTTCTTGGTTTAAGTCTCCCCACATCCTTCAAAGGTGTCTTGTCAGTCATTATGTTGAATTTCCTCAATATTCTTTATGTTGTCTTCTCTGTTCAATGCTAGTAAACTTACTTTCATGAAGAGGCATTGATTTCATTCTTTCTTGGGGCTATGTGACCTTGCACAAGTAACCCCTCTTCCCTGGGCTTCCATTTCCTCACCTGTTGGACAGGTGCCACATTGATTACTGGAATCCTTTCCATTTTTCTGGGTTTCTATTAGCTTCAGCGTAACTCAATCTCAACCTTTCATGACAACCCTAAATCCTTTGAACTTGGAGATTCATTATGAGATTTTGAAGGATGATTTCCTTTTGGGGCATACTTGGGACAATCTTGGGGCATGTTTGAGATACACTTGCTCCTGTGAATCACTGTTACCTCCTATGTCATAGTGGAGAGTCAGCTTTGTGGTTACTCATTTCACATTGACTGGTGAACTCTCCATTCATAGAGTTTGGTCCCATAACAAAACAGCCTCCTTTCTCTTTAGCCTATCTCCCCCCAAAACAAACACAAAATAACAAAAAGAAACAAACACAAATAACTGAGTCTAAATAAACCCATTGACAGCTGAATATTGGCTAAGAGGGAGGAGATAAAAATGATGTGGACACAGGAAGGAATGCTTCTCATCAGAAGGCAAATTGAGCTTTATGGCAGTGATCTGCATTACTTTACATCAAAGTGAGGTCCTCCTTGTCCTCATAATGGCTCAGAATGACAAGAAACAGTCAGTACTGGGAAATTCTAATGTTATCCTAGGTCTCACTGAGAAAGTCATGGTATCCAGACCAGCGAGGCTGCAGGGAACCACTTTTTGGCATGATAGAAGGTAAAACTTCCTAACCATTAAAGTGTTTCCAAAATGACATGAGTTTCTTAGAGTTCTTCCCAGTGGATAGAGATCTGCAAGCAAGGGATGACCGTTGGTAGGGTATATTGCCAGGAAATTTCTTCTTCTTTTGTGGGTTGGTCTAGATGGCCTTGGAGATCCTTTCTGACACTGAAATTCTGTGAGTCAGGGAAGAGACTCAGGGCATGAGGAACTTTCTGGATGGCTATTCCTAATTTATGCTAGTGAAGGTTACCAGAAATAGTGATGTGGTTTTGGTGTAGGTCAGATTAGCCAAATCATTAATTCAAAAATAAAGAAAATGAAAAAAAGAAACAAAGCTGTCATACTAAGGCAGTTGGCTTCCTTCACGTATTGTTTCAAAGAGCACATGGCCCTTGGGAGATGTTTGGAGAAAACTTGACAAGAGAAAAGTAGAGCATTGCATGGAAAAAAGGCCTGTAGTTCATTCTGGAAACCATAATTGATCTCTTGTGTTATTTAAGACAAATCATTTGAGCTGTATTATGTAAGTACATTAATAGTGGCATTCCTTACTTCAATGAGAGAGTCATTGCGAGGGTCAGAGGAGACCATCTGAAGAAAATTATTTTACCAACAGTAGGGCATGTTAGATATAGTGTCTGTTATGTGGATATTTTAGAATATGTACATTGTGGGGGAAAGTGAACACTTTTTTGCATTCCACATAGAGACTAATTACAACAGACTCTAAATGATTCCATCAAAGCAGCATCTAGGATGAGTGACATATGCTGTGATGACTGCCATGAGTTGTGAGCACGACTGAAGGAATCAGACACTTGGAGCTCTGTCTGCATGATGTGGATGGTGGTATACTCATAGACTGAGCTAGTGCTAACCCTTCTGTGGCCAGCCCTCAACTCTTGTAGGATGGATTATGACATCAGCCTCCCAATAAGTCTCCCTGTATCATCTTTTCTCACTTCCTTCAACTCTCTGAGCTTCTGCCAGAGTGATTTCCTGTAAGCACACCATCACATTTCAACTTGTCTATTCAATCAACTCCAGGGGCTCCCTACTGGCTCTTAGATGAGTTATAAGTCTCTCTCTCTCTCTCTCTCTCTCTCTCTCTCTCTCTCTCTCTCTCTCTCTCTCTCTCTCTCTCTCCCTCTCTCTCTCCCTCTCTCTCTCTCTCTCTCTCTCTCTCTCTCTCTCTCTCTCTCTCTCTCTCTCTCTCTCTCTCTCTCTCTCTGTGATCTCTCTCCCTCCCTTCCCCAAGTATGACTGGAGCAAGCTTTAAAAATGTAAATGATAATTAACAAAATAAAATTTAAAAATGCAGTATAAACGAATATAATTTGTGGCTTTCTAAGTCAGTATATGGTCTTTGGGTTTGACACCATTGTTCTACACATCTGACCCCCACCTATCTTTTCACCCAATTGGACAATTTCTTCCTCTTGTGCTCCGTGGCCCATCCAAGCTAGTGTCTCTGGTCTTCGTACATGGCTCTCCATCTTCTCCCACCACACTTTTCCATGGGTCATCCTCTTTCCTTACCTGCCTCTCTCAGAATCTGCAGGTTTGTGCAGAATTTCAGCCAAATCCCACCTTCTTCATGACGTCTTTTCTTTACCACCAGCTGCCAAGGACAGCCCTTCATTACAGTCACTTCCCTCATAATTATTGGGCATGTACTCTTCTTCTACCTTGTTTTCTGTACATATTCATATATGATCCTCTTGTTTTCACCATTGGAATGCTAGTTTTTTACAGGCAATTGATTTCATTGTCTGTGCAAAACAAGATCATATTTGGTTCTTCTAAAAGAAATGGCTGACATTGGTAAACAAATGGTAAACAGAAGCTTGGTTTATTTTAAAATCTACTTTTGATGAAAAAGTAAATTAGCAGGTCCCATGAAAGACTAGAGTTCAGAGGAGAAATGTCAACAATAAAGGGTTTAGTATGTCGATAATCTCTTGTGTACATTGACCACTTCATAAATTTGAGCTGTTGTCAGGCCAAAAAAAAGCATTTGGATGGGAGCCAGGTGACTCTCCATAGCACCTCTGTGACTTACCAGCAAGTAACCTTGGGTAAGTCACTTGATGTTTCTGGATGCCTCATTTTTCTCATCTGTAAAATAAGGTTATTAGACTTGATGCTCTGTAATGTCACTTCAGGCTCTCATTCTATGATCCTGCCATTCCACATGTGTTGGACAGGGAATTCTTGCTCTGACCAGAGTTGAATTGGATTCCGATTCTCATCCTGGTTCTGATAGCCTTCATTTCCTATGGACTTCTTGGAGCCCACACAGACTTAAGGGGCAAGGGAAAGGGGGAAATCACATATCTTGACCTCAACTTTGTACAAGGGAAGATTGGGCCTCTACTTTTGGGGATATAATTGGATTCTTCTTTCAGAGGGTTCTGAAACTCAGAAGGACCGTCTTTTTTCAATTTATCATCTTTCCTGATACAGGGATGAGCCTAGAGGCCCCAGGAAAAATGAAAGAAGAAAATGAAAACAAGTTTTCAAAGCCACAAAGTCATTTTATTTAGGGATTATCTGTGGGTGAAACTGACCCAGATTTCTCTACATTACTCAAAGTTGTGTTCTCACTGGAGCATGGCTATAAAAGCCTTCACAGTGAAATAGATCTTATTTCTAAGTGAGCATATTTAGCCTCCACCTGCCAACCTTAGGAAGAGGAAGATATTGGGCTGGCTTTGCTAATAGTGATTCATCAAATGGCAAAACTTCCATCTGGAAAGCAGACAAATGTAAAGAGAATTTTAATTTAGATTTTTGGTGCTGGGACTAAATTAAGCAAGTTGGAATTATGGCTATGGAGAAAAGAAATCTCTTTCCCAACTAGAAGAGGCAAGCTAAATGAGCCCCATCATTTATTTAGTCAACAATTGTTGATTCAGTACCTACCACATGTCAGGTACTGTGGTAAGCCTTGGGGACATAATGAAAGATAAAAACAGTATCTGACTTCAGAGAGATCAATTATGATATAAAGGTGAGGAGGCAAAGCATTTCAGACATGGGAGACAGCAGGTGAAAATGCCATAATAATGAAGTGTCTTGTGCAAGGCTCCACAAGGCAGCCCATGTCTCTGCTGGCCATTGTGTTTATGAGGTCAGTTACTGAAGGAGATATCAGCCATTGGCAAGTACAGGGTGATTAAATTATGTTTCCAGGAGCAACAGAGTTCTAGTTCTGTCTTCTCCACTAACTGGTGTGTGACCTTCACTAAGGTATGCTCCTATTTTCTCCATCTTTAAAACAAGTGGATTGGAATAGATCAGGGGTGGAGAACCTGCAGTCTGGAGGACACATGGAGATTCAGTCACAGGGCTGCTCTTGAGGACTTAGAGGGCCACATGTGGGCTTAAGTAGGCAGGCTCACCACCTGTGGAATAGATGATCTCTTAGAACTCTATTAGCTTTAGCTTCCCATGATGTGAATCAGGGAGCATGGGAAGAAGCTGGAAACAAGTCCTGTTCGGGCATGGCATAAGGGACATTTGCTTCGCTATCCATTTTGTTGCTGTTGTTGTTTTATTTTGTTTTGAATAGTTTAATAGGCTGACGATGTAATGTTCCCATGATTCCTTTTCAAATTAGAATGTCACAGAAGTACTACCACCTCGGAACTGGATTCTCTTGTGCAAACCAGTCTCAAGGTTCCTACCTGAGGCTGAACAGGACTCCTAAGTGAAATCTGCATGAGAGAGCCCCAGAGCCAGAAGTATTTCATTCATGTAACATATCAATGGATTTTACTCCCAAAGATTCAAAGAGAATCAACACGGATTAAAACAGAAAAAAATCTTCATTTCACATTGTGTGCAATAATGATAATAACAAAAATAAGATTAACCAATTCTGAATGCAGAAATTTCAAAATCGTGAAGTCATAGAATTGGCAAACATGCTGATCTAGTATGGGCTTCCCAACGATCTAACATGTAGTCAAGGCACAAGCAACCTCTTCGGAATTTCAAAACTGTGAGTATATGTATGCTCATAATACATATCATATATATGTACACACATACACATACACACATATATAGATAATATGTATTTTGTATACTCATCTACAACTTCCTCGACAGTATGCAAGTTCTTTGAGGTCAGAGACTTTGGGATTTCTATATTTGAATCCCTAGCACCAAACACAGAGTCTGGTGCATAGTAGGTTCTTCATTAATTCTCGTTTGCCTCTTCACCTTAAGTCTCTTCACCACTTCAGTACTTTCTCCATTAAAAAATTTCTCTGCATCAAGTGATCTTCCTAAAGTTCATGTGTGCTCATGCCACAGCCACCCTCTTTCATAAACTCCAGTGACTCTGTCACCTCAGGATCAAAGCTAGTGCTCTATTCACATTTGAAATGCTTTCATGCCTCCACCTCTTCCTAACTTTCTCATCATCTGACACTTTACTCCCTTCTATGGACTATGATCTAGTGACTGTTGCTTCTTTGATGTTTGGTTGCTGTTGTCTGCACAGAATCCTCCATCTCTCAATTTCATGTCTTTGCCCAGGCTGTCCCATACCTGGAATGCACTCTCTCTTGGAGGAAGACCTTTGCCTCTTGGCCTTCCTGGATTCCTGGAAGTCCCAGCTGAGATTCCACTTCTGTAAGAGATCATTTCCTTTCTCTCTTCACATTGGTGCCTTCTCTCTGATGTTGTGGGCAGTTTACCTGGTACATATTAATTTCTAGATATTTGATGGATTCTTGACATACTCAGATTCTTCTTGAACACTTTTAAAGACTGGATGCTCATAAGTGGAAAGTCATTCCCAGGGAAGTAGTTTTACTGTTTAGAAACATTGTGATAAAGCAGGCAGTCACTGAGTCTTGGAATAACGACTCAATGCAAGTTCTGCCAATGTTGCTTATTAGTTTATCAGCCATGGGACTGGCTGATTATTCTATCTGTGACACAATGTCCTTCACCATAAAGTGGGAGTAATGACAGTACCTACCCTACAGAATTTTTGCAAGGAAACACCAAAATTCCGAAGAAATTAAAGTTTTGTGGCATTGGTAGGAACATCTCCCTTACTAACCAATCTTAAGATTGTGCTTCTACAATTTTATTTTATCTTGAGAAATATACATGCTCTGGGTAATAAGATCTAGAATTTTGACTTCTCTGTGCTAGGTTGAGTTCTGCCTTCTCCACCTTCACAGATTAAGCTTAATTGTTCATCCCAAATAATAGCCCTTTAGAGATGGGAAGATAGCTACCATGTCCCATCTTCAACCATGTAATATCTTTTCCTTCCTTCTCCCTTCTTCTTACTAATGTTCTAGGTTTTTTTTTTCAAAGTGCTCCTGAACATATGGTGCCCAGAACTTAAAACACAGATACAGACAGACAGACACACACACACACACACCTTAAAACAATGACCAGTGCAAAGGGATCTTTATAAACATTGCTCTTCATTTTCTTTTTAAACAAATATAGTGAAAATCGAATTAGGTTCTTTTATTTCTCCCTTCTCCTTTCCCCTCCTCAAAAGAGTTTTACTTTTGACCACCACCTCTCTCAATCTTCCCTCCCTTCTATCAGTGTCCTTCACTTTTCTTTTCCTTTTCGCTTACTATATTTTTCCTCCTTTCTAGCCACCCCTCCCTTTTCTTTCCCCTTTTTCCTCCTACTGCCTGTAGGGCAAGTTAGATTTCTATATTTAATTGAGTAAGTCATTCCCTCCTTGAACCATATCCAATTAGAGTAAAGCACAAATCAAGTTCATCTCCCTCCATTATTTCCCTCTATTATATTGTGGTTTTGTGCCTCTTCATGTTTATATGATTGACTCTTTTCTATCTCTTCCTTTCCTCTTCTTCCATTATAATCGCTTTGCACCCCTTAATTAGGTTTTTACCATCACAACAGTTAATTTATACCCACACTCTCTATCTATGTATATCCCTTTTAAATGTTGTAATAAATACAAAATTCTCAAGATTAACAGGTATTATCCTCCCATATAGGGATGTAAAAAGTTTGCCCTTATTGAATAAATAGGTTTTTTCTTTTTTTTTCCTGTTTACCTTTCTATGCCACTCTTGTGTCTTTGCATTTGATGATCCTTTTCCACTGAGTTCTGGCTTTTTCATCAGGAAGGTCTGAAAATCCCTTATTTTGTTGAATGTCCATCTCCTTGCCTGAAAAAATTATGCTCAATCTTGCTGGGTCGTTGATCCTTGGTTTTAGTCCAAGTTCTTTGCCTCATGGAATATCATATTCCAATCCTTCTTGTATTTTAATGTGGAAGCACAAGGGCCTTGACTATAGTACCTCAATATTTAAATTGTTTTTTTTTCTGACTGCTTACAGTATTTTCTCCTTGATCTTGGTGATTGCCCTTTTTCCAGATTTTAAAATGGACCTCTGCTTCTGGGACACAAGAAGTTCTGTGCCACATTTCCTGCTGAGTGGGAAGGGCTGGTTACTGGCTTTGTATGCAGTGGCCTCTAGTTCTTTCAGCTAGAAATTACATAATGTTGCAGGTTACTTGATGCTGAGCTGGCTGGTGTGTGCCAAGGCTGAGACCAGGCAAAATTTTTCTGAGTTTCCCTGGGGTTACAATGAAGCTCATGGCATGAGGTGCGGGGGAAGGGTGGTCTGGTCACTGGAGGTCTCCTCTTCCCCTAGGTCTTTGCTAGAGCACAGACAGATTCAGTGACTGGTGAATCCCATCTGTTCTGGTTACTGCCCAATTCCCCTGACTGTACAAAGGCACACCTGGGGTCCTGGTGGTGGTGTTTCCTGGCTTTAGCCCCTGGGGCTCAGGATGTCCTGCTAGTCCACCAAAATGGGGCTTACTGGGATGCCTCTGGTCCTGCCCTGTTCCCTTTCAGCCACAGCAAGGGAGACCTTTCCCCATCGATCTCTCTAGCCTCCCAAGCCGAAAGACTGATGTTCCCCTTCTGCTGGCTCCGTTATTCCAGGATTTTATCTGAGGCAATATTCTCTGGGTTTTTCCAGGGCAATGAGGGGAGGGTGAGAGCACTTACAGTTTACTCCACCTTCTTGGTTTCCAGAAGTTTGAATTAGCTTCTTACACCAGGTGTTTCACCTGTTGATTTACATGGAATTTGTGGACAAGGAGCCTCTAAGTTTGGTTGGTTGTTATTTTTTTCCCAGACAGAATTTTCTCTTAATCTGTGCGGTTCCCTTTTTCAATCTACATTAGGAACTGACACTTGTTAGTATAAAATTTTATCCTTTTAGCTTGGTTTCCACATCATCACATTAGCAAATTCCATTCCTGGAATGTTGTCCTTTCTCACAGTCACTTCAGAGAATCTTGCTCTTCTTTAGCTCATTCCTCTGCTTCTACCTGAAGCAAGTACACTCTCTAATTTAATCTCTAAAGAACTTATATCTATTTTGCACTCTGCTAATAAATATATACATATATCTGAAGGTGTGCATATAGATGTGTATATGTGTTTATGTTAATAAAGATGGTTCTCTCTTGAAAATGCAAGTTCATTGAAATCAGGGGCTATTTCATTAGTCTTGGTATCACCCAACACTCAGTAGAGTACTTGGTACATAATAATTGTTTAATAAATGTTTTTGATGAATTTATTTCATTATTCCAAAGTATATAGATTTTGGTTTTGAATCCTGATTCTATGTACCTTATCTACCTTATTCTACCTTAAGATTCTACCTTATCTGTTCTGTGCTTTCTAGTCTTAGGTTGTCTCCAAGTCAGAAAAACAAGCAATGTACCCAAGCAGCTCATGAAAACATTGAATTGGAGAGAACCAAGAGAGTGGAGAGAGGTTTGAAATAGAAATCATGAACTTAGAGTCAAGGACCCAAATTCAAATCCTGCACCTGACACCTTATATTCTTCCATCTACATTAGTTTTGAAGCATGTCAGGATTGCCAGAAGAAACAGTGGCCTTTAGAGATCTTAAGATCCTGTCTCTGGCATTTGTTAGGCATGTAACCTTGGCAAAATCCTCAGTCGCTTGATGCTTCAGTTTTCATAGATGCACAATAGGGAAAGAGGACCTGTAGAAGACCAGTAGACCTGTAGGAAAGAGACACCTGTAGTGTCTCCCCTCTAATGTGATTGAGATTAAATGTAATAAGGCTTATAAAGCACTTCCCAGATGGTAACATGCTCCATAAACCACTAAGAGCATTAACCTCAAAGGAGGGAACAAGCCTAGGACAACTGTTTCCTTCACAAGTGGGACCACCTGAATCTTGTCTTTCTAATAAAACATCTTGTCGACCGTAGATATAAGAATGGAGTGGTAAAAGGGTTACTGAGCAAGCCTTGAGTTTGATAGGCCTGGCAGGTTTCTTGGTCCATAGCCAAGATTCTGTTTTATGGACCCTGAATTAATGCCTCCTGCACCACCCTCCTCAAAAGGCAAATACAGTGATTCCAGGATCTTTAGAGCCGTGACTTCTTCCTCTGAACTCTCCTCAGAAATTATGGGAGAACAAGATCTCAGAACTGGAAAGATCAGTGAGGGGGGAGGTGTCGGACTCTGCTGTCATAAGAGTTGTCAGTTCTTTTAGTTCTCCCTAAACCATATCTGTTTACTTGGGTGGGCATATTTAAAAGTTGCCTCATTCTTACTAGAGAGAATTCAATTTTCTTTGGATTTCCCAACACAAATAAAAAAAAATTCTTTGTTGGGTGCTCTGCTTTTGAATTCCATCCCCACAAGTCCAGTAGCACTTCCTGAATCAGGTATTTGAATTAGATCCTAATGAGGAGAGTGGTCTAGCCACAGCATAGTAATAATAACTGATTCTTCTATACGTGTGGAGTATTGACAGTCATTTTACATATATGAACTCAATTGTGCCTCAAAACACTTTAAGGATGGAGGCACTAGAGTTATCATTGCTCCCATTTTATAGAGAAGGGAACTGAGGCATAGAAATGTTAGGCAACTTGCCTAGGATTGTATACATGGTAACTACCAAAGGTAGGGTCTGAACCCAGGTTTTTCAGATTCCAGAGTCAGCATTCTCTCTACTATCTAACATGGTCTCCTGACTAGAATGACAAAGTCAGAGAGACCAAGGACCCCTTCCTTGCACATATGCCAAATCAAGACTAAGCAAACTTTTGATTTTCTATTGCACAAGATCTTCCTTGAGCTCACCTTAGAGCCTTGGCAGTAAGAGTGGTGAAGTTTACAACAATGGAAGCCAGAAACTTGGCTACAGCAGCAAGAGTCTGGCAGGATTTTCTGTCTTACTCTGGGCAAATGACAAAACCTGATCTTATTCAGACTTTTTTCTACTGTATGAAGAAATGGCTGAATCAATGAATGCCCTTTTGAAGTCTTTTAAAGGGATTTCACTTTATTTCCTGTGCTGTTCAAATCAGGAAATTCATGACAGAGAAGCCAGTGGTGACCAACTCCTAACTGCCAAAGATAACCTAGCCAATAATAACCCAGCAAAAAGAACAGACGTGGGTAGGAGAGAGAATGTGGCAATAATCATGCCTTGTCCATGTTGATTTGGTGCAGACACTCACTCTGCAAATGCTAAATAGCAGTAATAATATAACCATCTGTATTCCAAGTTCAGGAAGGGGGAGATGACATTAACAGTCCAGAAGGGTCTGCCCTTCTCAAGAAGCACAATTTCACTCGCCACCATGGCATCAGGGGCTAGAAGTGAATCATTCAAAGGTACAGGAGACAATATGGCCTTTGCCTTGAAAGCTCTTGAAATCCATCCCTAGTGGAAGAAAGACTGATAATGAGAGAATCATCGGGCTGTGCTTAGAACAAATAAGCTGACATTTTGAAAGGAAAATCTTGGGAGAGAGTGAAGTTTCCCCTCCCCCTTCTCAACACCCTCCATTTGTGTTTGGTCAAAGCCCTTATTTTTAGCATACCTGACTTCTCAAGATAAATACATGCTGTTCTCCACTGGGCTGGACTGAAGAGAATGTGGCCACTAACCTTGGGAAGTCCATGCTCTCCTTTATTCTCCACTATACATTTATTGTTTTAGTTACCAGTGGTTAGCAAATGTCTCAGCCCCCTTACACTCCAGGCATCATTTCATATCCTGCTGCCTCCTTTCCAATGCTGAACAGGAACAGCAAGGATGAAACCAAGAAAGGGGCTGGACTGGGACCAGAAACAAGGCTTCCTGGGAGATCTGTGGCATTCCTCTCATTTCCCAGATGGCTCACCCATCCAAGCAGCCTCCTTCCCCTTCTTTTGGCTGTGTGTGTTTCCAATTCCAGATGGAAACTGGAAGTGAACAAACCCAAATCCCAACAGTTAATATAGACATTCAGGATAATAGATCCAGTCCAAAGTCAGCTCCTATGAAATGAGGGGAAAACACAAGTTAATGATTCAAAATGGGAGCAGTCATCCTTAGTCCTCACATTTGGACTAGAAATGGAACATTGCTCATCATCCTGTGGGATGGCTAGTCCCACCTTTGTTCCTATTTGCAGTAAGAGGTTTCCCTCCAACAGAAGCAGCATGGCTCACCAAAATGAGTTCTGGCTAAGGAATAAGAACTAAATTCTGCTCCTCATTTTAGCATTTTCTTCTCAATGTGCCTTTTTCCAAGTCATTTCAGCAATCTGGACCTCAGTTTCTGATCTGTAAAATGGGTGTGTCATGGGTGCTTCAGTGTATGGAATGTGGCAATGGTGATGTGCATCCTTATCAGTTACAAAGCTTTGATTCTATAGTCTTGCTTTCTTCTCCAACACATCTTTTAAATGCCTATACCTCTACTCATACACACAGTACATACAGCAACCTGGACCAGTGCAAATGAAGACATTCAGAAATACCACTCCATGAACTTCAGAGATGGCTCCATGAAGCTCATTGGCAAGATCAGTTCCATGAAGCCTATGTGACCAAGGGACATTTTCTAGACTCAGAGTCCAGAAAACAGGCAGGGATCCAGGTTGGTAGACATTGTACATAGTATGCCAGGATGGACCTGGGAGGTAGAAGAAATGACTTCAGGTCTCACCATAATACTCACAGGCTACATGAACTTGGAAATTTGAAGGCATTTCTCTTGAGCCTCAGTTTCCTCATTTGTTTGAAAAAGGAATAGGTATCGGCTAGAATCCAACTTAGTGAGCATGCTTCAATCATCTCTGGTCAAACGAAAGACAAGTGGGTAAAATAACCCTTGCAATCAGGAACTACATTCTGGTATCTTTTGGATGGGCTGTGCCCTTTAGGGATTAGACCACCCTCTCACCTAGAAGCAGAAGAGGCTCACCCATTGCCCACCCAGGAAATCTCATACATTACATCTATTTCCAAATTGTTCTTTCAAAGGAGAACAGCACAGTCCTTTGACCTAATCTTCATTGACTACAGACAGATTTAAGGTTTTCTTAATGTAGACAAGGAGCTCTGAGTCTGGTGAAGAAACAAATCATCTGAGGTGATTTACATCCAAGACACTGAGAGCCTGGGACTAGTGAGGTGCCTTCTTCTGCATACAGAGAGCTTCATCATGGCCTCTATTTATTTCAGCTGCTCACATACTGAGAAGAACCAAAACGACCCTGGCCCTCCAGATGGTCCCCACCAATAGTGTCTCAGCTAACAATCAGGCCTCTCCATTCTCTTCCCAAACTTCAAGTTCTTTTTCTGTAAAAGGAGATGAACCCTGAACTCTCTTCCATCTCTGACATTTCTATGATTTTATTAATGAAAGGAAATATGATACAGTAGACACAACTTTGACTTCCTAGAAAAGGAAATCTGAGTTCAAGTTCTACCTGAGTCCTGCTGGCTGCATAATCCTGGACAAGTCAATTAAAGACTCTCTGTTCCAGGCAATGCTTTAAGACTTTAAGTTTCATAGAAAGTGTTGTCTCCATTTGTGCATGAAGTATCTTTATTGAGGTGAAATCTCAAGAATCCTCTGAATCCCCTATCACAAGTATTTTAGTGCCCCAGTGGAAAAAGAAGGGAGGGAAGGAATAAGCATTTATGCAGTCCAAGATCTTTGCCCTAGCACTGTGGGAAGTGATTTATAAATATTATGTCATTCACATCCCCACAACCCATTGAGGCAGATGCTATAATTATCCCCATGTTACAGTTGAGGGAACTGAGGCAGAGAGCAGTTAAGTGACTTGCCTAGGATCACACAGCTACTAAGACTTGGAAGTCAGATTTGAATCCAGGTTTCTGTGACTCCAGGATAGAAGTCACAGCTTAATGACTTGGTAGAGAGTGCTGGGCCTGTAGTCAGGAAGACCTGAGTTCAAATTTGTTCAGATACTAGCTATGTGATCCTGGGAAAGTCACATAGCCCTTTTTTGTCTCAGTTTCCTCAACTTTCAAAAGAGAATATTAACTGCACCTCCTTCCCACGGTTGTTGTGAGCATCAAATAGAGAATATTTGTAATGTGCTTAGCACACAGAAGGTGCTAGATAAATACTTATTCACTCTCTATTGAGTGGGCCATTTAATTCATTGGCCCCCAACCTGTTTCAAGTTATTTAACTTCCCGAAGCTTTAGGTAACACTCTAAGACTCTAAGCTTGGTGACTCAGAGAAGAGAACACTGGATTTAGTCAGGAAGTTCAGAATTTGTCCTCGGCATTGTAAACTTACTAGCTTTGCGGCCCTGGGAAAACCAACGTGGCAAATGCTGATATAGAAGCAGGTCTCCGAAGAGTAGAGAGAAACTCACGGCTGATGCACAGAAGCAGACTATGGGACTTCTAAGCAGCTATGATTTCATCTCTGAGTGACATTGTCCTCCTCAGTTTCTGTAAGTAAAAATGTCGTTTAAAGGAAAAAAAGTCTCCCAGTGGCCAACTTTCTTGGGCTGAGCTTTTGAACTTGACCAGCTGGACAAACCACAGTTTTTGACTGGATATGCCAATTGTTGAAGGTTCTTCTCCTGGTAGGACCCACAAGAACTTGAGCTCCACTGACTTTTCCATATGGCCACCTGTATTCCCTTTTAAGATGTATGAGTAGGATCTAAGAGTAGGAGACTAAGACAGTGTGTCCCTCATTTCTGTTTGTTATCCAAGTCCCTCAGGCTCTGGCTTCATTCTGCCATCATCTGGATATTGCCCATAGTTCCCTTGAACAAACTTTACATTCTGGTTAAACTGACATGTTTGCTTTCCCCTGTACACTCCAGCTGCCATCTATACAGAAGCTTTCATCCAAGCTGCAAACACACTTCCAGCTCACCTCTGCTTCTTGGAATACTTGGTTTCCTTGCTCAAGTATTGCTTCCAAAATAGGGTCTTCTCAATGCCCCCCCCCCTTTCCAGTGGTAAGTGCTCCCATGCCTCACTCTCCATTAATGACCTTGTGAGGGATTGAGTCCAAACCATGTCCATATCATCTTAGCTTTAATACCTCTACTAGATGTCTCTGTCACCCACATGGCTTAGATTAATAGTAGTCAAAGACCTCCAAACTAGCATAATATTTCATAAGAACTATGTCCAGGTAGGCCAAGAAAACTTGGGCAACAGGCAAGGGACACTTAGAACTTATTAACCACATGGAGAAAAGAACAGATACCAGAAACTAGATCTGATGTGGCCTTCCAGAATGCCACTGGGCAAGAATCACCTGAAGGGGAAGTAAAGGCCTTGTCCTATTCCTTCACCAGGTCTCTTCACCTCCTCCCCCTTGTGCCAGAGGAAAACTGTGCAAGTGACAAAGAGTCTGGAAGATTTGAGAGTTTCCATGTTTCCATCAGTGTCTTAGAGCATCACAACACCAGCTGGTATCATTCTCTGTGTCAGGAACCAAGGACAGATGGATACAGATCTGCTTGCATTAAGGAGAACTTCCTGAGTACCCTACACAAAGGACAGAAGGATTTCCAGTCACTATGAGCTGTGAGTTACCCCTTTGCCTCCATGAGTTCACTTTATGCTGGACCTTATGCCCCTGTGGGAAAGGGTGTCACAGATCTGGGTGGTGAGGACCAGGGGTGTTTTGTACTAACTGTCCTTACTATATCACTTTCGTACAGTAGCTGAATGTCTGCTTCTAAAAGTTACTTAAGGCTAGTTCACTGGAGTGATTCTTAGCTGAAGGGATCCTGTCTTGCTAACCCTAACCCTAAAAGGGAAGCCCACTTGAATCGCTGTCACTGGAGAATCACTCTCTGTTCTTTACAACCCTGAAAGGGAGATTTTGGCTTGTGCCCAGACCTTGGACTCATGTATGAGAAAGGAGTTGAAATGAAGGTCATGAGAACTACATGTATGTGTTATATTTGTATACTTTGCATTATCTCCTTTAGAATGTGAACGTCCTTGTGATCAGGAGATATTTACAGTTATTGTTGTTTGCACCTTCAGTGCCTAGGATAGTGTTGGTCTCATGACCTCTTTTTTTAAGATTTTAATTTATTTAGTTTTAGCTTTCAACATCCATTTCCACAAGATTTGGAGTTTCAGATTTTCTCCCTATGTTTTCCCTCCCCACCACTCCAAGATGATATGCACTCTGCCCCTTCAACTAGTCTGCCTTCCCTTTATTACCCCCTCACCCTTATCCCTTTTGCCTTTACTTTCTTGAAGGACAAGATAGATATATACACCCTATTGCTTGTATATATTATTTCCCAGTTGCAGGCAAAAAGCATTTTTTAGCATTTGTTTTTAAAACTTTGAGTTCCAAATTCTCTCCCTTCTTCTCTCTTCACCCACCTCCATTGAGAATCAAGTAATTCAATATTGGCTATACATGTGTACTTATGCAAAACACTTCCATAATAGTCCTGTTGGAAAGACTAACTATATTTTCCTCCATCCTATTCCACCCCCAAATTATTCTATTTTCTCCTTTGACCCTGTCCCTTTTCCAAAGTGTTTGCTTCTGAATACCACCTCCATCAATCTGCCCTCCCTTCTATCATCTGCCCTTCTTATCCTATCTCCCCACACTTTCCTGAAGGGAAGGGCACCCAATTGAGTGTGTATGGAATTCCCTCTTTAAGCCAAATCCAATAAAAGTAAAGTTCACTTATTCCTTCTCACTTTCCCCATCTCCCCCTCCACTGTGAAACCTTTTTCTTGCCTCTTTTATATGAAATAATTGACTTCATTTTCTCTGTCCCTTTATCCTTCTCCTCATATATCCCTCTCTTACCCCTCAATTTTAGTTTTTAAATATCATTCCTTCATATTCAACTCACTCTGTGTCATCTATCTGTCTGTCTATCTATCTATCTATCTATCTATCTATCTATCTATCTATCTATCTATCTATCTATCTATCTACCTATCTATCTCCTCCAACTACCCTAATACTGAGAAAGGTCTCATGAGTTACAAATACCATCTTGTAATGTAAGAATGTAAACAGTTCAACTTTAATAAGTCCCTTATGATTTCTGTTTCCTGTTTATCTTTTCAAGCTTCTCTTGATTCTTGTATTTGAAAGTTAACTTTTCTATTCTTGTCTTTTCATCAAGAATGCTTGAAAGTGGAGGTGGAGCCAAGATGGCAGAGTAGAAGAAGAGACTTCCTAGAGCTCTCCCACTAAGCCCAGTCAAATACCTGTAAAAAATGGCTCCAAACGAACCCATAGAGTGATGGAGTGAAGCAAATATCCAGCCGAAGACAGCCTGGAATGTGTATGCCTCTATCATACCAGGCTGGAAGCAGAGTGCACTCCAATGTCAATGCATACAGGACTTGGGCAGGCCTTGGAGGACTGAATCTCTGACACCTGTGGTGGTTTTCAGACTTCACAACCCCAAAACGCTGAGGTCAAATTGAAAGGTCAGCAGAAAAAGAAACCTGTCCAACCTGTGTGACAGAGTAGATAGTCCAGCCCCATGTAGGGGAATCCAGTGACTGACAGTACACCCCACTGGAATCAAAGAATTGCTTTGAGAAAGAGTTCAAAAGTCAAGTTAATGGCTAGGGAAATGAGCAAAAGCCAGAAAAAGAATCAGGCTACATATTTTACTTTGGTGACAAGGAAGACCAAAATATACAAATAAAGAAAAGACAAGAAAGTCAAAAATCATATATCCAACGCCTCTAAGAAAAAAAAAAGTATAAATTTGTCTCAGGCCATGGAAGAGCTTAAAAAGACTTTGAAAATCAAGTTAGAGAAGTGGAGAACAAATTGGGAAGAGAAATGAGAGGGATGCAAGAAAATCATGAAAAATGAGTGAACTTCTTGCTAAAGGGGACCTAAAAATGCTGGAGAAATAACAGCTTAAAAAGTAGACTAACCCAAATGGAAAAGGAGATTTAAAAAGTCAATGAGGAGAAGAATACCTTAAACACAGAGTTGGGCAGAGGGAAAATGAGGTCCAAAGCTCACTGATGAAAATATTTACTTAAGTATTAAAATGGAGCAGATGGAAGCTAGTAACTTTATGAAAAATTGAGAAATTATTAAACAGAATGAA
The DNA here is from genome assembly GCA_023548195.1 of Bettongia penicillata ogilbyi. Classification (NCBI taxonomy): domain Eukaryota; kingdom Metazoa; phylum Chordata; class Mammalia; order Diprotodontia; family Potoroidae; genus Bettongia; species Bettongia penicillata. The sequence goes on from JAJHZJ010000010.1 coordinate 6,720,653, forward strand.
ATGAATAAAAAAAGCAAGAGATGGTGTGAAATATCTCATTGGAAAAACAATTGATCTGGAAAATTGATCCAGGAGAGATAATTTTAAGATTATTGGACCACCTGAAAGCCATGATCATAAAAGATATCATCTTTCAAGAAATTATTAAGAAAAAATACCCTGATTTTCTAGAACAAGGGGATAAAATAGATATTGAAATAATCTGCTGATTGCCTCCTGAATGAGATCCCCAAAGGAAAACTCCTAGGAATATTGGATCCAAATTCCCAAAGTCCCAGGTGAAGTAGAAAATATTGTAAACCATTAGAAAGAAACAATTCAAATATTGAGGAACTACAGTCAGAACACGCAGAACCTCGTAGTTTCTGCATTAAGGGATCAAAGGGTTTAGAACATGATGTTTTAGAAATTAAAGGAGTTAGAATTAAAACAAAGAATCACCTGACTAGCAAAACTGAGTATAATACTTTAGGGGGAAAAATGACTATTCAATGAAATAAAGGACTTTCAAGCATTCTTAATGAAAAGACCAGAGCTGAATCAAACCAAGAATCGAGAAAAGCATGAAAAGGTAAAGAGGGAAGAGAAATCATAAGGAAAAGCTGAACTGTTTATATTCCTATATGGAAACATAATATTTGTAACTCCTGAGACTTTTCTCATTATTAAGGTAATTGGAGGAATTATATACATATAGACAGAGTGCACAGGCTGAGTTGAATATGAAGGGAAGATATCTAAAAAAATAAAATTAAGGGGAGAAAGAGGAATATATTGGGAGAAGGAGAAGGGAGAAGTGGAATGGGTGTAAATTATCTGTCACATAAAATAGACATGAAAAAGTTTTTCAACGGAGGGGAATACTGGGGAGGGGAGAAGGAAAGAGCAAACCACATTCTTATAGGATTTCACTTAAGGAAGGAATCATATGCACACTCAATGTGGTATGAAAATCTGTCTTATACTATTGGAAAGAGGGGGAAAAGTGGAAAGGAATAAGAGGGGTGGGGATGATAGATGGGAGGACAAAATGGAGGAGGCAGTAATTAGAAGTAAAGATTTTTGAGAAGGAACAAGGTCAAAAGAGAAAATAGAATAAATGGGGGGCAGGATAGGATGAAGGGAAATATAGTTGGTCTTTCACATCATGATGTTATGGAAGTATTTTGCATGACTACACAAGTATAACCTATATTGAATTGCTTACCTTCTCAGTGGGGATGAGTGAGGAGGGACAAAGAGAGAGAAGTTGGAACTGAAAATTTTAAAAACAAATGTCAAAATTGTTTTTACATGAAACTGAGAAATAATACTTACAGGCAATAAGATATAGAAATTTATCTTGCCCCTCAAGAAAATAGAGGGGGAGGGGATAAGAAAAGGGAGGAGTATGATAGAAGGGAGGGCAAATTGGGGTAAGGAGTAATCAGAATGCATGCTGTCTAGGGCTGACAGAGGGGAGAGATGGGGAGAATATTTGGAACTCAAAATTTTGTAGAGGTGAAGGTTGAAACTAAAAATTAATTAATTAAAAAAGAAAGAAAGAAATGCTTGAATATTCTATATTTTATTGAATGTCAATTTGTTCCCCTGAAGGACTGTACTCAGTTTTTGCTGGTTAGATGATTCTTGGAATTAATCCTGGTTCCTCTGGGATCCAGAATATCATATTCTAAGCCCTTTGATTCCTTAAGGTAGAAGCTTGTGTTATCCTGATTGTGTTTCCACAGTACTTGCATTTTTTTCTTTCTGACTGCTTGCAATATTTTCTCCTTGACCTGAGAACTCTGGAATTTGGCTACAATATTCCTAGGAGTTTTCCTTTTAGTATCTCTTTCTAGAGTCAATCAGTGGATTCTTTCCATTTTCATTTTATCATATGGTTCTAGAATATCAGGGCAGATTTCCTTGATGATTTCTTGAAAGATGATGTCTAGGCTCTTTTTTTTTTTTTGATTCTGGCTTTCAGGTAGTCCAATAATATTTAAAATATTTCTCCTGAATCTATTTTGCAGATCATTGGTTTTTCCAATGAGATGTGTCATTTTGTCTTCTGTTTTTTTTTTTTCATTCTTTGGTTCTGTTTTATTATTTCTTGATTTCATGTAAAGTCACCAACTTCCATTTGCTCCACTGTAATTTTGCAGGAATTATTTTCTACAGTGCGCTTTTGAACCTCCTTTTCCATTTGACCCATTCTGCTTTTCAAGATATTTTTCTCCTCATTGTTTTTTTTTTTTTTACTTCTTTTGCCATTTGGGTTAGTCTATTTTTAAGGTGTTATTTTCTTCAGTATTTGGGGACAGCCCTCCTTTAGCAAAAAGTTGATTCATTTTTCATGATTTTCTTTCATCACTCTCATTTCTCTTTCCAATTTTTCCTCTACATCTCTTACTTGATTTTCAAAATACTGTTTGTGCTCCTCCATGGCCTGTGACCAATTCAAATTCCTCTTGGAGACTTTTGATGTAGGAGCTTTGATTCTGCTGTCCTCCTCTAGTTCTATTCCCTGATATTACTTGTTACCAAAGTAAGATTCTATAGTCTGAGTTCTTTCATGATGTTTACTCATCTTCCTAACCAAACACTTGACTTTCTAACTCTTTGTCAAGGTAAAACTGTGTGAGATTGGGATGGGAGTAGGTGTACTGTCACATACTTCAGTGATTTTGTATCAGTCACTTGATTTCCCACTGTTTGTGGGCCCAGAGCTCTGGAAGCAGCCTCTGCTACTGCTGCAACCAGCAGCTGGCCATCACCAGCACCCTCACCACCCTGATGCTGGGGTAAAACAGGCCAGAAAGCATGTTTCTCTTTCACCGAGATCCCACAGAGTTTTTCCACTGACCTTTTTGGCATTTGTGGGTTGAGAATTTGGGAAACTGCCACAGCTGCAAATGATTCAGTCCCCTGAGGCCTGCTCTGGTCTGTCTGTGCCACTGTGGCCTATGCTGAATGGTGCTCTACTCCCTGTCTGGTGCAAAAGACCCTTCCTGTCAACTTTCCAGGTTATTTTAGGCTAGGAATTTGTTTCACTATGTTATTTTGTGGGATCTGTAGCTCTAGAATTTGTTTAGAATCACTTTTACAAGTATTTACAGGGCTTTGCAGCAGAGGTCAGGGAAGTCCTTGTTTTTACTCAGTCATTTTGTCTCTACCCCACTTATTACCTTTTAATACATATTTATTGAAAGAATGAATAAATGAATGAGATAAAGCTGGAATTCTCTGACTCTATTTGGTTTTGAGGGTAATGTTAGGTAATTGTAAAGCAATTATATTGTCTGAATAAGCATCATGTGATGGAATCTTCAAGGAAAGACTAGAATGATGGACTTTGATCTCTCACCCAGTCTTGGTGGTCACCTCTAGATGTAGCCACTTGGGCAACTCCACCTTAGGCCTAATGTACTTGCAGTAGGATGTAAGTGAAGCTCTCTAGAAAATCATCATTAGTAGCATTTAGTGGATTTCTACTCCCACCTCCTTCTGTTCCCTTTGCTTTGTCATCCCAGAATTTTGGCACCAGAAGCTGGTGATGATTTTATTGCTTGTTCTCTACGGATTTTACGATATGAGCAGCAGAGGAAATGAAGAGGATCAAACAGGAGTGAAGGATTTGAAAACTTTTGTTTGCTTAACAGAAAATGGGAAATAAGAGATTACTTCAGATGTCTAAGAGCAGGTACAGAAGGCTGTAACGGTACATGTAACTTGTAGCACATGCTTCTAATCTGATTTGTGGTATTCAGTGCTTCTTAACCTGTGGGTCATGACTATGACCCACAGTTTAATAGGATATGAGTATAAAAAGTTTAAAAAGTCCTTGATATACCTCTTGGGCAATTGAATGAAATATATAGTAATAGAATAATTTTTAAATGGATAAAAAGAAAATGCATAGAATTACAAAGGAAAACCATCATATTGAAATGCAGGGATATGAAAAGCCAAACAAAGTTTTGTATTGATCCTGGATGCAAGAGTCTATTAGATGGTATGTGGGATTGGGGGGTGGGGAGTGAAATGGTCATACCTAGTCTTTATTTCTTTTTAATTTTATTTATTTATTTATTTTTAGTTAGCAATATTCATTTCCACAAAATTTTGAGTTCCAAATTTTCTCCCCATCTCTCCCCTCCCCCACCCCATAATGCCTTGCATTCCAATTACCCCTTCCCTCAATATACACTCCCTTCTATCACACCCCTCCTTTCCCTTATCCCTTTCTCCTATCTTTTTTTGTAGGGCAAGATAGATTTCTGTACTCCATTACCTGTATTTCTTATTTCCCAGTTGTATGCAAAAACAATTCTCAACATTCATTCCTAATACTTTGAATTCCCACTTCTCTCCCTTCCTCCCTCCCCAACCATCCCCATTGAGAAAGCACACTGTGTATGCATAGTCTTGTAAAAAAAAACTTCCATAATAGTCATGTTGTGCAAGACTAACTATATTTCCCTCCATCCTATCCTGCCCCCTATTTATTCTATTCTCTCTTTTGACCTTGTCCCTCCCTTCTGATTACTCCCATTTGCCCTCCCTTCTATCATCCCCTCACCCCATTTGTCCTCTTCTCCCCTACCCTTCTGTAGTGCAAGATATAATTTCATACCAAATTGAGTGATCATGTCATTCCCTCCTTAAGTCGAATGTAAAGAGAGTAAGCTTCCCTTTTTCCCTCTCACCTCCTCCCATTTCTTCTCCACAGAAAAAGTTTTTCTTGCCTCCTTTATGAGAGATAATTTTCCCCATTCCATTTCTCCCTTTTTATTCCCAATATATTTATCTCATCCTTCAACTTTATTTTTTTCAGGTATCATCCCTTCTTATTCTTCTCACCCTGTGCTTTCTGTGTCTGTGTGTGCATATGTGTATGTGTGTGTATGTGTGTATAATCCCTCCAACTACCCAAATACTGAGAAAAGTCTCAAGAGTTACAGATATTATCTTTCCAGGTAGGAATGTAAACAGTTCAACTTTAGAAAGCCCTTTATGATTTTCCTTTCCAGTTTACCTATTCTTGCTTCTCTTGATTCTTGTGTTTAAAAGTCAGATTTTCTATTCAGTTCTGATCTTTTCATCAAGAATGCTTGAAAATTCTCTATTTCATAGAATGATCATTTTCCCCTGAAGTATTATACTCAGTTTTGTTGGATAGAGGATTCTTGGTTTTAGTCCTAGTTCCTTTGACTTCTGGAATATCATATTCCATACCCTTCAGTCCCTCAATGTAGAAGTTGCTAGATCTTGTGTTATCCTGATTGTATTTCCACAATACTTGAATTGTTTCTTTCTAGCTGCTTGCAATATTTTCTCCTTGACCTGGGAACTCTGGAATTTGGCCATAATGTTCCTAGAGTTTCTCTTTTTGGATCTCTTTCAGGAGGTGATCGGTGGATTCTTTCAATATTTATTTTGCCCCCAGGTTCTAGAATATCAGGGCAGTTTTCCTTGATAATTTCATGAAAGATGATGTCTAGGTTCCTTTTTGATTATAACTTTCAGGTAGTCCCATGTCTCTCCTTGGATTCATTTTCCAGGTCAGTTGTTTTTCAAATGAGATATTTCACATGATTTTCTACTTTTTCATTCTTTTAATTTTATTTTGTAGTTTCTTGGTTTCTCATAAAGTCATCAGCTTTTCTCTGCTCCATTCTAATTTTTAAAGAATTATTTTCTTCAGTGAGCTTTTAAACCTCATTTTCCATTTGGTTAATTCTGCTTTTTAAAACATTTTTCTCCTTGTTGACTCTTTGGACCTCTTTTACCAATTGAGTTAGCCTATTTTAAAGGTGTTATTTTCTTCAACATTTTTTGGGGTCTCCTTTAGCAAGTTGTTGACTCACTTTTCATGATTTTCTTGCATTGCTCTCATTTCTCTTCCCAATTTTTCCTCCATCTCTCTTACTTGATTTTCAAAATCTTTTTGAGCTCTTCTATGGCCTGAGACCATTGTGTATTTATTTTGGAGGTTTTGGACATGGAAGTCTTGGCTTCCTCTGATGTTATACTTTGTTCTTCCTCATTCAAAAGGATGTGAGAAAATACCTGTTCACCAAGAAAGTAACTTTCTATAATCTTATTTTTTTCTCCTTCTTTTGGGCATTTTCCAAGCCAGTTACTTGACTTTTGAGTCCTTTGTCAAGAGGAGGGTACACTCTGGGAACCTGTAAGTTCTCAGTTCCTCCAAGGTGACACAATCAAGGGAGAGGGATTTATTCCTCTCCTGGCCTACACACTTTTCTGCCTAGAATCTGCAATTAGATTTCCCTCATTACATCTGCCTCCAGCTCCACTGTCAGTGGTCCTCCTCACCCCTGGGTGGAACTTGGGGCTGAGAATCAGATCAGTGGCTCAATTCCCCCAGGGGCTTTAGAAGGAGGTCTCCCACAGCTACCACTCAGGGTTGAGATTCAGATAAGCCCTTCAATTCCCCCAGGAGCTCTAGGGGGAGAGCTCCAAAAAATGTTAGCTGCCGTTACATTGCCTGGTGCTGGGGATCCAGACCGGGCTCCCCTCTCCTGGGTTAAGGGACCCTCCCACTGACCTTTGAAACTCTCTGTGGAATTTGTGGGTTGAGAAATATGGGAACTATTGCCAGTAGTACTCTGAAACCTGTTCCATGTGCCACATGCTGAGTGTGCGCATGGCACCCAGACCTCATCTTTAGAAATATTACTTTGGTGACTGAGTGGAGGAACAACTGGAGGGTAGAGAGAGTTGGATAGGATTCATCAAGCTATTGTAATAGTCCAGACATAAGAACCTCACAAGTACTGTGGAAGCTTGGCAATGAGAGAATTTTTAGGGAAAAAGACAGTGACTTCAGTTCTGGCCATGTTGAGTTTAAGATGTCTACGGGATATCTAGTTCCAGCAATCAAGTTGAGATTAGAGATATGAGAACTGGGGTTAGTAGAGAGATTTGGGCTAAATAAGGAAATCTGAGAATTACCTAGACATAAATGCCAGTTGAATCCATAGAAGTTGATGAAATCACTATATGCAATATCAAAGGCAGGGAAGGGGAGTAGGGAAGTTTGGGAATATTATCTTTCTCTGGGGTGTAGCTACTTGGGTGAGGATGTGAGACTAGGGAAGTTGTTATGGAAGAGAAAGAATGTACCTTTCTCATCAGTCTCCTAAAGGATCTGGTTGGATAGGAAAGTAATCATCCTTAGGACTTTATCCTAAACACTTTTTAAATTTCATACCTTGGTAAGTAGTGCAGGTTATCACATCCTGTTCTGCTTCTAGACATAAGTTTCCTCCTTTGCAAATGACATCCTCAGATTAGATCACTTCAAAGATTTTTCCAACTCTAAATTCATCATCCTATTTATATCATTTCTTATTATATGGCTTCCTTATCTCATAGCTGATGGTTTATGCAAAACAAAATCTAGGGAAAGCTTGGATTTATAATATCTGAATTCATACCCTGTCCTTACTGCTTAATTCTTTTGACACCCTAGGCTTTGCCTTCAGGCATAGGTTTTCTCATCTGTGTGATGGGAACTGGAGAATGAACAGAAGGAAGCAAGAAATTGTAAGTGCTTACTTTGGTCTAGGTACAGTGCCAAGTGATGGGGATACAAAGAAAGGTAAAATGAATGATAGTTCCTGACCCCAAGAAGCTTATATTTTAATTGGGGAGAGGGAGTTAAAAATGCACAGTGGCCCAAGGGTAAATTAGGGCAGGGATTGAAAGGAACCCAAGGCAAGAGTTTGAAATCTGAAAGTTAAGGAGTGAGGTCCAAAGAAGAATGGAGAATGAAGCCTAGCCTGTGCCCTTCTACAAAATGGGGGACCCAGGACAAATCATCTATGGGATAAGGATGAAGACTTGGAAAAGTGATATTCTACAATGAAAGAGTGATTCATTTAGTTGAATATTATAGGGCAAAGAGATCCCAGGTGCTGAGAGAAGTTTAGGGATAAAACAGCAATAGAGGAATGGTTTGGAAGTCTGGAAAATGCAGAGTTAGTATAGGAGGTGAATTATGAGGTGTCCCAGGATTTCAGCATCTGGGTTTTGGGAGCTGAGGTGCAAGGGATGATATTTAAGATATAGACTTAGTGGTAGCTGAAATGAGAATTCATTCTATAACAAATGGTGCCTTTGGACATGAACTTGGTGGGATCAATGGTATTAGTAACAGAACTAATAGTGAGCCCACTCTCCCATAGTCTGAGACAAAATAGAAGAGAATTTGCCCAGAGGTGATAGGGACGAATATTTGTACTTCTGTTCTTGCTAATCATCTTTGAAGTAAATATCATTTGTTCAAGAGATTGATGTTAAATGGTTCAATGGAACTGAGGTGGCAACTACTGGCAGCAAAAAGAGGGAAGAGCACATCTGATAGGAGCTCAAGGTGATGGGTATAGAGAGGAAACAACTTAACCCCTCAGGGATCCCTAGAACCCTGAGTCAAATGAAAGTAGCCTGATATGGGGAGAATTGATCAGAGTATGCTCACTACATCAATAAGATGAGGAGCAGATCTTGTTTCAAATCTCGACAAAGAATTCTGGGATAGATGGGGCTCAAACAAAAAGAAAAGTTAGGATTGTACTCATTTCATTGATACCATGACAGGATACAAGACACACACACACACACACACAGTGGCAGAGAAAGAGAAAGAAACAGAGAAAATAAGAGGGACAAAGAGAGAGAGAAAAATAGAGACAGAAAAAGGGAGACACAGAGATGAATAGAAATGTATATATATATATATATATATATATATATACAGAGACAGAAAGAGAGAGAAATAAAGAAAGAAATATCCAGGGTAATATAAATAGAGTGAAAAGAGAAAGACAGAGACATCGATAGAGACAGTAACATAGAAAGAAATAAGAGACAGAGAGAAATACAAAGATGGAGACAGAAATAGTGAAAGAGCAATACACAGAGAGAGAAAGAAGGAGGAAGAAATGGGGAAAAAGAAGTAAAAAAAACTAAGGAGGAAAGAGATAAATGGATATAGAAACAGAGAGGTTAGAAGTTGGAGAGAAGAAATTAACTTCCATGGAAGTTTCTTGGGACCCACACCATTGGATGGAGTCATAGAGAATAAGAGTACAATTGTTGCTCAGTTGCTCTTGAATTGTGTCTGGCTCTTTGGGATACCATCTGGGGTTTTCTTGGCAAACATAATGGAGCAATTTGCTATTTCCTTCTCCAGCTCATTTTACAGATGAGGAAACTGAGACAAACAGGCCTCAAAGTTAGGCGACTTGCCCAGAGACACACAGCTAGTAAGTGTACAAAGCCAGATTTGAACTCACTCAGGATGGGGGAGGGGATGTCTTGCTGACTCCAGACCTGTGTTCTTTCTACTGCACCAACCAACTGCCCTTATTAGTTAGGTGACTGTAAAGTAGGGATGGTAAAAATAGGCTCTAATTCAGTCGTGGGAATAAAAGAAAATAACACAAGTAAAGTGTTTTGCAAACTTTAAAGAAGTGTCTAAATGCTGGATATTGATATTCACTTTTACTTTTAAATATGATTGACTGATCTCTCATTGGATGCCTTTGAATAATAAAATGAGCTAGAGTGTTTAATAGATAAGTAGATAGATACAAATGATAAATAGGTGATAGGCAGAGACATAGATAGATAGATAGATAGATAGATAGATAGATAGATAGATAGATAGATAGGTAGATGGTAGATAGGTAGATTTGTGATATTATGGAAAGAAAGTTAGACTTGGAATTATGAGCCCTGACTTTCAATCTCATGTCTATCCATTGTGAACCTTGTGACCTTGGGCCAATCAGTTGTCATACCTATGCTTCAGTTTCCTACTCAAAGAAGAAGGGTAGAGGACTGGGAGGGAAACGTGTGTGTGTGTGTGTGTGTGTGTGTGTGTGTGTATGCATATGTATATGTATACATTCACTTTTTCTGAGTATTGGTCCAAAAGAGTGTGGTGCCTCCAAAAGGGAAAGTGAACGGATTTTGTACAGACTCCAAATTTCCTCCACTCCACATCCCAAAAAGAAATCATAGTCTTTGGAAATTCACCATCTTCCTAACTTCCCTATTTCTGAGGTCCTTCCATTCTTTAGTCCTCAGAAGTTAACAAACCTGGGGTCACCCTCAGCTTCTCCGTCTACTGTACTCCATTTATTCAATGAGAGTTTTACATCTAATTCCTTCCCTTCTCACACAGTCACCATCTTAATTCAGACTGCCATCCCTTCTAATCTAGACCATGGCAATGGCTTCCTAATTGGTTTCGGTGACTCATTTCTTTCCCCTCTCCTGTCCATCCTACACAAAATTGCTGGAGTTATTTTTTACACAGTTAGTACCAAGTCACTTCCCTAAAAATGAAATGTGATTCAGTGGTTCTTTATTGCATCAAAGATAAACCATGATTTCCTCATTTTGGTCTTCAGAGCCCTGTAGAGCATGGCCCCAAACCACCCATCATGCCAGTCTCATAGTACATCACTCCTCTTCTTGCATTCTACAATCTAGACAAACTGGGTTTTCTGTTCCTCACAAATTCTACTCCACATCCCATTTCCATGTCCCTACATTGGCCATCCCCCATGCCTGAAATGCTGCCCCACCTTACCTTCTGATTCTCCTTCAAGATGTAGCTGATACCCCACCTCTACAGGGATGTGTCCCTGATTCAATACCTCCGAATCCCTTACCCCGTGAATTTCAAAGGCCCCCTCTCTTCCTCTAACTACCTTGCATCTCTTCTAGATTTATGCTGGACTTAATCCTTTTTCATGTTATTTCCCAGTATAAAGTATAAGTTCCTTGAGATCAGTGATTTTTTTTTTCATTCTTGTATCTCCAGTGCCTGGCATTTAATAGGTACCAGGCATGTGGTTAGCACTTAGAACATGTTTTCCAGTAGATTGACTCATTTATGGATTCTTAGCTGGGGACAGACAGGTTCCTGCTGCCTTGCAGTGTTTCCCTTCCTCAGTGAAGAGCCTAAATTCTCCAATTCTTCTAGACCTGCAATTCCTCTGGCTCAGCTTGCTCTCCCATCCATATGCAGAAGGATGTTAAGTCAGGGCTTACTGCAATGCCCCGGCGGTACAAGGAGCAGGCTGTAGAGGTCACTCAGAAAGGCGGCACTCCACTTATTAAAAATCTCTTCTCTGCAGGAAAATGACAAGGGTGATGGCGAGAAGAGACACAGACCCCAGTGAGAGTTTTAAGTCAAAGCAAGTTTCTCTTGACTTTCACTTATTCAATAAGTGTAAATATTTAAACAGAGACTTTGCAAACAAACCCAGGGCATGCTCCAGGCTAGCTGGTTCCCTCCTTAAGAAACTTCTATTTACCCCCACACACTCACACACAAATTACACATAACACACATACACACATCCCACACATACACACACACTCCCCCTACACATATACCCGACATACAGCACATGTATCAAACATACACCACACATGCCACACACATACATACACATACACCATCACACATACGCATACGCATACACTCACTCACACACACACACCCAACTCCTGGTTTGGTTTGACAACCAGGAAGTTTCCTTGCCTTCATTTTCTCTCCCAGCTTTCAGTTCTATCTTCTCGCACCTTTCACTCACCTTTTGCCTTCTCTATCATGCAATGCTAATTCTTTGTTCAGATTCAGAAAGGGTATAGAAAATCTCTTTTTCTTCTTGTGGATGTCAACAATGCAGAAATATAATCTAAAGTCAGGGCTGCACAATGAGTTGTCAGAGCCTGAGAACAGCTTTATTCAGCATTCATTCCTGAGAGATGTGAACCTTTCAATGTCAGTCAATATATATATATATATATATATATATATATATATATATATATATTTATATATATTTATATTATATATATATTTATATTATATATATATTTATATTATATATATATTTATTTATTATAAATATATATATATTATATATATATTTATTAAGCCCCCATGAGGCACCAGGCCCTGTTCAACAGGCACCACAGTCAAGGGATCAAGACTTAATGGTGGAATTTGGGACATCAGTGAGCAGGGATAGATTGAGTTTCTTTGACCAGGCCATGTTTGGCAATGTCGAAAATAGAAGAATGTCTTTGTACCCGGGGCACCTTTCTCCTTTGTTAATCACTTTGATTTTTTTCCCTAGGCTCCACAAGATTTTTCACTGTGAAACAAAGAGGGTGCCAGCATGATTTCTAATGACCACAGTATAGGAGATGCAAGACCTGTTCTCCTTTCATCCAGGTTTGTGTGTGATGCGGCACCTTCACTTCTCTTCTTGACCTTCTTTCTCTGCCCTAGCAATTTGGAATTTATTGAGAGATGGTAGGTTTATGGGTGACCAGAGAGCAGTTGGCAGGGTGCAGACACTTTACCCTCCATTCCCCAAAAGAAAGCACCACAAGGAAAGCCCCTGCACCTAGAGCAGGGCCTTGGAGTCACAAGGAGAAAAAAACTCAAGTTGCCCAGGGTGGTGGATACCAGGAAGCCCTTTGGGCTACTGATCTAGAGAGATTGGTTGCATTGTAAAGCAGAGTTTGAGATGCAAAGTGGCCTTTCCTTCCCTTCTTTCTCTACAAATGTAATTTGTGTAAATAGACTTCTTTCCAGCTTGACCTGAGATCCAAGAGTAGAAGAGATCTAGAAGTCACTATGAGTCCAAAGGAGGATTTGTTTTATTTTTTTTATGTGTGTGTATGTGTACCTGCATACTCATACACACTCCTGAGTATGTATGTATGTATGTATGTATGTATATATATGTATACATATATATATGTGTGTGTGTGTGTATGTATATGGAAAGAGAGAGAGAGAGAGAGAGATGATTTTGATCATAGCATATGGATTCTTAAAGGAATTGCAGGAGGCCTCTAATCTCAGATAACTTTCACATTCCCATATTTTGAACAATATTCTATTTTTTGAAGTTTTTAAAAGACATTTAATTTAAAAAATTAATATATAGGAAGAAGATCTGACACAGCACTTACTATGTGATAGACACTTTGATAGTGATTGAAAATACAAAACCAAGCAAAAGAAAAGACAAACCCTTACCTCCAGGAATAACGCAATGGGCATGAGTTGTTTTCTGGTACAGTTGTATTGAGTTAACAGCCTTCTCGGAGGGTTCATGTTTCTTTGAAGTCATTGATTATTCATCTAATAATTTCCCTTACAATTCATTTTGTTGAGTTTTTCCATTATATCTCTCAAGTGTAACTGATTTCCCCCTACATGCACTGAGTCACACAAGCTTGTCATAGGTATCTTTCTTGACTCCTCACTCTCTTAGCTCCACAGATCCAGTGAGTTGCTAAACTCTGGCATTTCCACCTTCATGGCATCTTTGAATATGTATCCTTTTCTCCTCTGCCAGTGCCCCCATCATGCTACAGCTCACACCTAGACTATCTCAATAGACTACTGCTTGGTCTCCCTGCCTCATCTATCCACACATCAGTCTTTCCTCCACTCAGCTGGGAAAGTGATTTTCCTAAAGCAGATTGAATATGGCCTAGTGGACCCCCTCCAGAGTCTAGTGTACTTTTTTTCTGGTATTTGAAGCCCTGCTTTGTTAATCTAGTCCCTCCCTACATTTCCAGTTTGCTTAGATTAATATAAAATTCTCTGCAATCCAGTGACACTGACCTTCAGCTTCCTCAAAGAATATATTCCATTTCTAGATGCTAGCACACAGGAGGCACTTAATAAATGCTTTTTGAGTCACTGATCAATACTGGAGAGTTCCCCTGGCTGTCCCCTATGCCTAAAATACTTTCTTTCCCCATGTCTACCTTCCAGCTTCCTTGACTTCCTTCAAATCCTAGTTGAAATCCTAGAGGAAAGACAGGATGTCTTTCCTCATCCTCCTAAATTCTAGTGCCTTCCCTCTGCGGACAGCCTTTATTTATCTGGTATCTAGAACTTGTTTTTATGTAGTTGTTTGCCAGTGGACTTCCCCAGTAGACTGAGTTCCTTGAGAGCGGGGAATGCCTTTTAACTCTCTTTTTATCCATGTTCAGCCCCATTCCTCTCATGTAGCAGGTGTTTAATAAATAGTTCCTGATTGATTTCAGGAACTGAGTTCAGCTTCTGAGTGTTCTAATATCCGATATCCCAATTCCCAAATCCCAGCTAGATTTGAGTTATAAGCAGGCTTGATAAAGGTGGCAAGAGAAACAAGGGTTATTTCCCTCCTACTATTCTAGTAGGTTCAGTAACAGTGTGACAAGATTTGGGAGTTCTTTAAATGGGATCATGAAGGTAGCACTCTCCTGCTGATCAGGGGCTGCTATGTATATAGCGATAATGCAAAACATCTCCCAAACCTCTAACCTAATCTAGAGACTTGGGAAAGTACCATTAATATCTTGGTATCAAGATTGCCTAGAGAGCTGGTACAATGCCTAATATTCTGGCCTTTCAAATTGCACGTGTGATAGTCATTTTGCAGGTAGAGAAGGAACATGCTAGTATACTGATAGGCAGCCAGGAGTCTGCCTTCCTCCAATTTCCAATTAAATATATGGAATGGAGTTTCTTCACGTATTTTGTCTCCGATGAATGTATACTTTACCCTTTCTATAGAGGGAGGCAATTGAAGAAGGGTTTTAGTCAGGACTAGAACTCAGTTCTCTAGGATTCTCAGTGTCCCATTGATTCTCCAACAAAGCAGTTGTATCTCCATGTGGGCTCAAGTCTGTTCTTTATAGATACAAAAGGAAATGTTTATCTCTGAAGGTCTTCAGGAAAGATGTGCCATGTCAAAATCCTTCCTGAAAAATCAGGGTTTCTTCAGAACAGCCAGCCTCATTTTGATCCCATGCCACATACCCTCTAAGAACCTTCCCAATGCCGATAGTGTTCACTCTTTCTCCCAAAAAGTACAAAAATATACCACCCCTCCCCATCCCTGCCCCATGCCTTCTTCTTCTGTCTTCATTTGCTTCATCTCATCACTTCCTGAAAGCGGCAGATTGTCGTCGTTGTCGTGTTCCTCCTTCCTTGCCGAAGAAGACCATGCCATCGGAGAAATGATGACATGACTTGTACTTGACTTTGTTTTGAGTGAGGAAGGGCTGTGCAGGTCACCAGCCTCACTTTTCCACCAGAGTCATCTGGATCCAGTGATCAGATATTCATCAGGATGACTGGAGATCTTTGGCTGAAGGGAGGATGTGGGCCCTTGGCTCAGTTTTCCTAAGCAGAGTTTCTGCTAATCCCTTCCTTGACATACTGGTTCCCTACATTGTCAGTGTTGGGGGCTCTTGCAGGGCTATAGATAGAACATGCATTAATATTTATGAGAACTGGTTTCTGTTCCACCTTCTACAGATTACTTCTAGCCCTGCTCTGGATTTCCACAAAGCTAGTGCTTTTCCCAGCCCCCAAGGCAATCTTCTGTTTCTATTTATTTATTTTTGTGCATGCTTAGTTATGGTCATATTACATTACCTGTTAGACCCTAGCAAGTGCAGATGACAACCTTCCTTCTCCTTCAATTGAACATAAGCAGGTAATATCTCATTTTTTACTTTGAATCTCTAGCATCAGTGTAATACCTGATACATGGTAGACATTTAGTAAATATTGATTTGTTTTTGACTTAAAAAACCTCAAACAAAAAAAAATTACAGATTCTCATTTTTTTCCAATTTTGCGAAGATGCAAGAAAGTTTTGGAGCTAATTAATTCTTAGGTTTGCTTTCCATTTGATTCTGTTCAACTCAATAATCATGTATTAAGGACTCACTACATGCCAATCACCTTTCTAAAACAATAAGATACAAAGGTGATACCAAACAGCATTGCCAAAATCCTTCTATTAATAGCTAACTTTATATAGTGTCTAAAGGTTTGCAAATCACTTTCCAAATGGGATCTAATTTTGCCTAGTGCTCCCTAATTTCTCATTCAGAGTACCTTGGATCAATGGAATCCCAGGTGTGTCTGGTCAGCCCAATTTCATCCAAAAAGTAAAGAAATGCAATTTGGTGCTATGCAATGGGGCTCTAAAGAGACAAAGGAAACATTGCCTGTTGTTAGTTTTTAGGAGGATGATGGTGACCTCAACATAAGTAGGAAAGTTAGGAGGAAGGGAGAATTTCAGGGTGGGGTGAAATATCCTAAGGTTTATTTTGAAACTATTGAGTATCAAAGTACTCAAGGATATCCAAGTGGACATGTCTAGCAGGCAACTGGTGATGATTCTCTGAATGGATCCCCCAGTCATTTTGGAAATCACCATACATTCATGCATATACACACACATATGTATATGTACATATCATATACACATACATATATGCATATATGTGCATATATCTATGTCTATACCTATCTCTATTTGTATCTATCTAGATACATATATATCTATGTGTTGTGTATCTCTCTACGTATATACAAATATATACAGATGTGTTTGTGTATGTGTGTGTGTGTGTGTGAGTGTGTGTGTATACATCAGGCAGAGGGGACATTCAGGATAAAAGACACTTTCCCTGATCTTTACAAAGGAGAAGGAAGCAGTGAACATAATTAATCTTGGACAGATTAGCTCCCTCCTATCAAATGCTTGTTACACTAAGGATAATTTATTTCAGGTAGCAAGAAAACCTATTTTTCAAAGCAATAGGAAAGTATTACTCAGGAAGTGATATAGATTTTATTATGTTATATAATTCCCAAGGGTCAGAGGGTTTTATGATTTGGGAGAAAGTTAAAATCTCAGCTCCACTAAAGAGAGAGTAATCTCAGCCATGAAATGGCTCTTAGCAGTCTCTGGGAAAGCAGATGTTATTAATCATGGGACATACTAGGTTGCCAGATTTTCCCTCATGTAGGAAGCTACAAGGCCTTCCACAAATAATTAGCATTTTATGTTTCCTCTCTTCTCATCTCTCTTTATTTTTCCCTATTCTCCACCTCTGCCCTCCCCCCCAATCCAAAGTCACATCTGTTTATCATCATACACCCACCATATCACAGGGCTATTCTTCAGAGAACCTTCCAAGACCACCTGGGAACACAAGGTAATAGAAGTGTAGCCACTAACAGTTTTAAGATAGGTAATGATAAGGATGTTATGTTTAAAAAGGGAGACTCATGAATGGAGACCTATACTGTATTAGGATTTGTTCTCAGTCCAATGTAGGAAGTGAATGAAACTTCTATCGGAATAAACTATTTATAAGAGAGTTCCTTGTTTTATAATGTAAGTCATGGAAATTAGTTGTGTATCTTTTTCACATATAAATCTTTCACCAGATAAAAGTATTTTTTTTAATTTCCAGAAAAACAAGTTTTTATGTAAATTTAATGAATATAATAGTTATAAATCTACAAGATGTAAGTAAATGTAGAATTACAAGTTCTTAGATTTAAAGATGCAAATCACCTTAGAAGTCATCAAGTACCACTCCTTCAATTTATAGATGAGGAACCTTAGGGCCAAGAGGAGTCATGAATTGCCCAAGGACAACAAGGAAGCACATGTCAGAAGAAGGACCCAGGAAAGCAGAGCTCTTTCCTCTCTCCTAGGCTGTAGCATTCAACCTCCACATTTCCTTCTATTTCTACAGAAAACCTTGTCCCTGTTGACAGGGACCATCATCTTCTAGATGTAGAAAGGACTTCAGTATCATCTATTCAAACCCTAGAAGTTGACAGAAGAGAAAACTAAGGATCGATGGATACATTGGCCAGGGTCACACAGTCAGTTGGAGGTAGAGCTAGAGTTCAAAGCCAGGGTTTCTGACTCTCAAATCCAAGGTTATTTCTTCCTCCTTTGCTTTGTGAATCCATTCTGCTTCAAAGTGGTTGTCAGAAAATGGCACAAATGTCACTAAAAAAAGAATCCTTTTTTATTATTTTTCTTTGCTTATGTGCTTTCCTACTGAACCATCTGAACCATCCCTTTCCATAATAGTAATAAAAAACCCTGGCTTTTCCAAATGTTGTAATATTTGAAAAATTATAAAACTATCTTCAGGGTAGCTGATGCCATCTGTAAATTTGGCATTGCTGGATCTCTCCAAGACAGGAGTACAACAGGGTAGAGGGACTTCACTCGGCTTTTTATTTCTGCCCCATCATTATATCCATCATTTGGCATTGGGCTGACGTCCAAATTGGATTGGATTGCTTTGTTATCTTTCTTTATATCACATATTCTCATGAATTATGTGCCTTCTACCACCTCTGCTTAAAAAGAGGTGTTTCATTCAAGCAAAAGTGGTCATTAGAATTCAAGCCAGCTGCTCACACAGTAGTGAACTGTGAGGAGGACAGACTTTTAAGTGTCTCTTTTCCTTAACAATACAACTGACTATCATTTGCACAATAGAAAATCACATTGCGTTTTCTTTTCCTTTTTTTAAAAGCTGTTGGAAGAGGATTTTCTTTTAAGATTTACTGATAAGCAGGAAGGATCAAGAACTCCCTGCAGTGTCTCTGGTCAGAGCTAGCCCTGTTCTTTGGGGGTTGGTTCTTTGAGTTCCTGTCGATGCTTCCTGGCATCTAAATTCATTTAGATGATTTATTACCATTTTAGTATAATCGTTACTCATCTAAATAACCATGTTATTTTTGTATTACACAATTTAAAGTAAGCTAGCCTTTCATTTGGATAATGCATTATAGTAACAGAGAACTTTCTCATATGAACAATCAATCAGCAAGTATTTATTAAACATCAACTGTATTTTAAGGGCTATTCACAAATGAAACAGCTAATGCCTTAAAGGGTTTTATACTATGGGAAAACAATACGTGTACTCATAAGTCAGCTTAAAATACAGACAAGGCAATTACAAAGTTATTTCTGGGGGATAGTCGTGGATGGGGAAAATGGGGAAATTGTCACGTAGGAGGTGCGATTTGAACTGAGCTTTGAAGGTGGGTAGGGTTCCAATAACAGAAGGAAGGAAGAAGGGAGGAAGGAAAGAAGGAATGAAGGAGGGAAGAAAAGAAGGAAGGAAGGAAGGAAGGAAGAAAGGAAGAGAAAAGAGACAAACATTTTTAAGCTTCTACTATGTGTCTGCACTATCCTAGGTACTTTATAAATATTGCCTCATTTGATCCTCACATCAGTCCTGAGATATAGGTGCCATTATTATTTCAATTTAAAGTTGAGGAAACTGAGGCAGACAGAGGTTTAGCAACTTGCCAGGGAAATACAACTAAAAAGTATTTGAGCCCAAATTTGAACTCAGGTCTTCTTGATTCTAAGTCCAACACTCTATTCACTGCACCACCTAGCTGCCATTGGATGAAACATTGAGGGACCTGGATCCTGACTTGTTGTCCAAGGCTCAACCAGCTAGAAGCACATTGTCTCCTCACCAGGTCTTCAATGGCCCCTCCCAAAGAGCCCCTGAGTGTGTTACCAGGACTAGTGATCTGCATTACTGAGAGGAATGGAAACACATGCACTGATGAAAGCCTAGCTCCTCTAAGTCTGGAAAGAAGATGTTTCACTTCCAAACAAGAGACAGGGAAAGTCTTATTACCTTTATTTTGCAGTAGAGAAAACTGAGGCTCAGAGTATGTCAAATGTCTCACCCTAAAGCACACAGTGGGTAAAGAGAACATATTCCAAGAGTTCGATTTGTTCTTTCGTCCTAGAAATTTTTGTGATCTCTTTTGGACCCTTAAGACTTCATTTATCTAGCTCTTTGTCTGGCTGCAATCATGTCAATTCAACAAATATTTCTTAATTGCCTGATAGGTTAGACCTGGAGACACAAAGGAAAACACGACCTGCAGTTAAGTCTCAAGCAGCTAACAAAACACTAAAGGAGACAAGGCATGGATTACAGATGATCGTGACAGAAGGCCGAGTTTGCTCAGTGCACCAGAGAGTTATCAACAAAGGGGATGGAGAGAAGGGAGGAGAGATAGGGCACTTCCAACTGGTCAAGCCAGGGAAGGTTTCCCAGAAGAAAAGGACCAGTGATCAGCAAAGGGATCGCCCAGGCAGAGGCTAGGAAATGAGGGATAAATTCTGTGAGAAGTAACTGTGTTCAATGGGAAGGGCCCTGAATTTGAAATCAGAGGACCTGGGTTTGAACTATAGCTTTACTTCTTGTAACATAGTGTGTGACACTGGGAAAGTTGCAGGAAAAAAATCTGTGGCCTTCAAGTTTTCTATCTGCAAAATGGCTCTTTTCGGGACCCTCCTGACTTCAGAGTAATTATCAATAGTGACTATTGCTCTTTCCCTCCCGATTTAATTAATTTCTTTTTTCTTTTGCTCATTAAAGGGGTCATTCCCTGATTACTTCTTAAAAAGGCTTATTCACTGAATGGCCTTACCTCACTCTAAGTAAATACTTGAATAGGCCAAGGTCTCCTATTGCATCTGCAAAATGAAGAATTTGGAACAGCTTGAAGCAAGGCAGATTTAAGGTGAACGTTAGAGAATTTAAGATTGGATGAGCCCCTATCTGGTAAATTATAGTGGGACCCTCTCCCCCACCCCCAGCATCCTGTGATGAGGATTTCCCAATATCCTTCCAGTTTTAAGTCTTGTAACAATGAATTGACTCTGAGACTCAGAAGAGGGAACAAAGTGTGACTCCTCAGGAGTTGGCAGGTATCACAGTTTGGTTTAATAGTAATAGTTCAACTTTGCAAACCACTCTACAAGTAGGATTTCATTTTATCCTCACTACAACTCTGAGGGAGGTGCTATTATTATTGCCCTTTTACAGATTAGGAAACTGAGGCATTCAGAGTTGGAGTGATTTTCCCATGGTCATACAACTAAAAAGTATTTGAGGTTGAATTTGAACTCAGTCTTCCTACCTCCAATGCCAGTGACCTCCCTCACCACTCTATCCTCCTCAGTGGAAGATGGGATGTGTGAAGGTCATGAAATAAAACTTAAGGCTGAAAAGAAAGGGCAAAGCCATACTGGAGAGAGTTTTGAAGGCTGTCTTGCATTGAATTTGTCTGGTGAGGGAATCGTTGAAAATTTTTGAAAGGGCCAGTGGTGATGTTTTCTCAGGAGGACATGGGCTTATCAGGAAGAGGTGTGTCAGATACGTGGAAGCAGAAATAAATTAGAAGCAAAGACTAGTTGGAGAGGAAGAGGACACATCAGCTCTTCATAAAATCAGGACTTTCAAGCTACCAAGAGGCTGGAGGTGATGTCACACCTCTATTTCACAAACTCTTCAAGCACGCCACTAGAACGTAATGGAACCCTATTCCCTCTGCCATACATTATACCTGGAGAAACAACTCTCAGCTTAGGACCAGAAGATGCAAGTAGTTTTCCTATTTGCAAATTCAATGTTAAAAGGTTTAAAGTGTTTAAAAATGTAAAGGTTTCAATATTTAAAACATGCACAAAGTTGTTTTGAAGTCCCTCATAATATAGTTATTTCTGAAGTAACAGTTTAAACACATTATCCCTCAAGTAAGCAAAATGGTTTTTGCACTTTTTTTTTTACAAGTGAAACAGGGGAATTGCAGAAAAACAAACTAAAGGAATTTATTTTGAAAAGCGATGTGCAGCTTTAATCCTAGAGGTTGGTACAGATTCAAGGCGATGTCTCCTCCTCATTTCATTCTCTTTCAGAACTTCCTTTCACAAAACTTCCAGAACCTTCTTAAATTCAAGCCAGACTTTTAACAGAGAGAGTGAATACTTTAGCAAAATAAATCAATGTAAATAAGAACTAGCCAAATCAAGGGATATTAGATAGAGATGCGATGAATCTCAGACATCATCTCATCCAACTCATCTAACAGGTGAGACAAACTTGAGAACCAGACTGTAAAGTGATTCTCCCCAAATTACACAGGCAATAAG
Organism: Bettongia penicillata ogilbyi; assembly: GCA_023548195.1. Classification (NCBI taxonomy): domain Eukaryota; kingdom Metazoa; phylum Chordata; class Mammalia; order Diprotodontia; family Potoroidae; genus Bettongia; species Bettongia penicillata. The sequence goes on from JAJHZJ010000010.1 coordinate 6,742,501, forward strand.
TGCTAGAGCTATGATTTGAACTCAGATCCTGTGGTTCCCCCTTCAACTGGGACTTTATTGTAGAGATTAGTAGTCTAAGATGTAAGTTAATGGAGAATGGATTCTCAAAAGTTCTTCACATATGGAAAATACCCACAATCCCAAAGAAGCTAGCTTCTTGGCCCACTTTGGGAGAGGCTCTGGACAAATGGACCATTATCCTTTGGTCTGTTTTAGCCAGTATCACTGCCCTATACGTACCTTGACTAGCTCATTTGGGGGTGCATAGCTGCTGTACAGAGAACAGGGGCAGGGGATGTGCATAGCTAGACAGTGAATAAACCTTTATTAAGTGCCTTCTAGATGTGCTAAGCATGAGAGCTACAAAGAAAGGCAAAGGTCAGGCCTTGCCTGCCACAGAGTAGCTCTCAATTGAATTGGGGAAAATCATATATAAAAATAAGCTGAAAAGCATTTGTGGAGAGGCATGATGCAGTCCTGTAACTGGAGGAGAAATGGAGAGATGACTTCCCAAGCTCCTCTCCTTAAATAGAGCATCTCAGAAGAGTTCTTTCACATCAGAAAAACCTTGGTTCAGTCTCATCTCCAACACTGATTACCCATGTAACACTGGCCAAGATGGTTGACCTGCCTAAGCCTTGGTATGGCAATCTATTAAGTAGTATAGTAGTACCTAGTTAACTGGCCAGGTTTTGAGTCAAGAAGATCAAAGTTCAAATCCGGCCCTCAAACACTTTCTAGCAGTATGACCTGGACAAGTCGCTTAACCTCTGTTTGCCTCTGTTTTCTCCTATTTAAAATGGAGATAGCAATAGTACCCATTCCCAGGTCATTCTAAGGATCATGCACGATAATAATTATACAGCACGTAGCATGGTGCCTGGCACAGAGTGATCGCTGTCTGAATAGCTCTTTGTATTAATAATTACTATCTCTCTTAGATGAATGTTGCGAGTCTGAAATGATGCCTGTGAATGGAGCATTTTGTAAATCTTCAAGCACCATGTCAATGCCAGTGTGAGGCAGGGTAATCATATTTATGCTGTGTTGGAAGTTTCGCCAAATGCTTTGTAATTATTCCAATCTTATAATAACAAAAAGTACATGCTATTAGTCATCCAACTTTGCAAATGAAGAAACTGAGGCAGTGTAGTTGAATGTGTTTCCAAGGTTCCCAGGTTCTAAGTTTCTGCCACAGCATTTTCAATCAGGTCTTCCCGATTTCAAGTTCACTGGTCTAACCACTGTATGATTTAGCTTCAATAGCCTACATGGCTGATGTGGTCAGTCAGTACACTTTTACTGAGTGTCTCATATGTGACCGGTACTGTGTTGACACTAAAGGGAAAAAGAAAGGCAAAAAAACCTGACAGATGTAATTCTTGTGTCCTGAAGACTTGAGTTCAATTGATGCCTCTGACCAGGAAGGCACTAGTAAATATTTAACAAGCAGCTCACAAAAATACACATAACACTTTAAAATTTAATATGCATCATTACCACTTCCTTCTTGACGTTCTTAAGTGAGTCAGTCTAAGCTTGCTCCAGCACAACCTCATTTCTGACTCATAATACTCTGTGACCATGGGTGAGTCTGCTAACTTCTTGATGCCCGCAAATCTCTAAGACTATAAGTTTAAAAGTAGATACATTTCTGCTTTGGTGAAGTGAGATTCCATACCAGGAGTTTTCCATGCCAATGAAAAGGATGGAAGGAAGGAAGAAAAAATTTGGGCTATTTTTAGGGCCAGGCATATTCTTCTACATTTGACTGTTGTAGAGAATGTGGACTGTGAGTCAGAGGATTTGGGTTCATATCCAAGCTCTGATGTTTTATTTTCTCTGTGACCTAGTGCAACTCTCTCCACCAACCTATGATTCAGTTCATTCATAAAATGTGGAAGTTGAACTCTGTCTCCTCTGAAGTCCCTTGCATCTTTAGTTCTAAGATCTTTGGATGATTCCCTATGGGCCATTCTTCTCATTCAGGTAAACAGCAGGTACTTAAAGAATTCTTCACCTTAATTATATTTTGGTCCATTGAGTATCTCTTATAATGACTGTGGGAAAAAAAAGCAATATAACTTTCTCCTTATGACTACATTTTCCTGCCTTGTTTGAGCAAGACAAGACTTTCCTTGTTACGGTCAATGTTACACTTATAAAGGAGGAGACACATTGGAAGGATGGTCCTCAGATCTTTCTTATTTCCCTTGAGGCCCCAAGTTTCAGGTGATACCTCTAGACTCACACTAGCTTTATGCAATGCACTTTGACCTCTTACAATCCTGGCTAAGCCAGTGTTCATTCACTCTTGGCCTTAAATTGAAACAAATCCCCTAATGTAAGAAAAAAGCCTACCTTTCTGACTCAGCACTTTCCCCTTTCTCTGTTGAGAAGGAGGTCTAACATGCCTGTACCCAATCAACTTCCATCCGTGGGCTGAAGCTGCAGCTGGAAACATTTCTTTATTTCTCTTTCTTTGGTTCTGGTTCTGGGCAGAGCCAACTCATTGACAGGCTGACACATGGTCATTTGCCAGTAAATTACCAGTTTTGGAAACTGAACTAACTTCAGTTCCTCATGAAGAAAAATGAACTCTAAGTCTAATGTAAATAGCTACCAACCCACTCTTATTTGTGTTCTGGTTGGCTGCCTTAAGTGGTTTACACATTTTTTTTTTCTACCATGCAGAGATCAGTTCAACACCCATCATTTTGAAATATCCAACAGAAATAGAACATTTTGAAGATTGATGTCCAAAATTAATGGTTCATCTGAAGACAACACAGATCTCAGAGCTGGAAGTACCCTCAATGACAATCTAGGTCCTTCCTGAGCTGAATAAGAATTTTCACCAAAGTCTTCCTGGCAAGTGATCATTTGCTCTGTTCTTGGAGACCACAAATGAGGGAAGCAGAACCCTTCCTCAGGCAGCCTGGCCCATGTCTGGAGAGCCCTCATTGCTAGAATGGTTTCACTTATATCTACCTAAAGCTTTTACTTTGTAGCTTCCCCTCTGCCCATGCCCCTGATCCTGCCCTGCAGAGCCAAGCAAAGCAAATCTAATCTTTATTTTTCATTACATCCATTTAGACCATTGAAAACATTTATTACATCCACCCAAAATCCTCTCTAACACCTTGAGTTCTTTGAATTTACCTTCATGAGACATGATCTCAAGGATTGGGTTACCACACTAGCTGCTTAGAGGCTTAAAAGGGTTTTTCCTCAAAGGTCATCCATCTCCCCAAGTGCAATGTTGGGCACCCAGGGCAGAGTAGAGTAGCCAAGACAAGTTTGAATTAACTGTCTTGATTACCGTAGACGTCACACTGTTTACCCCATATTAACTTTACAATCCATTAAAATGCCCAAATATTTTCCAGACTTCCAATTAGTCGTATTTCCTTCATCCATTTGTGTAGGCGACTGTTAAACTCAACTTTGAAACTTCACATTTTGCGCTATTGAATTATATCTCAGAGATTTACTCCAATAATTTCCTCCGTCAAGAACTTTTTGTGAATCCTAAAGTACACTCACAATGTACCCAGCCCTGAACTAGACTTAACATACCTAGAAAGAGAAAACAAAGAAGAAAAGGAAGAAAAGATGGGGAGAGAGAAATAAAGTGTTGAAGGAACAGGCAGTTAGTTCAGACAGAGAGAGAAAGAGACAGAGACAGAGATACAGACACAGATAGATGGAGAGATAGTAGAATATTTATAATAAAACATTGTTTACTGTGTTCCACATACTATGCTGAGTATGGAAAATAAAAATATGAGAAAAACTGGCAGCCCCTCCCATTGAGGAGTTTGTATGATGATAGCGGAACAAAAATAAATGAGGTGATAGAATGGGACCTGGGAAAGGAAAATAATGCTTTTTATTTGTTTCTGCCATAGGTCTCTTGAAACATGATCTTTTTTTTCTGAGTGAAGCATAGAAGTTTATTATAGAAGGTCAGAGGTGGAAGGATCTATCCAGAAAATCAAATCCAGCTCCCTTCTCTCATTTTACAGCTGATGAAACTGAGGTCCAGAGACATGGAGTGATGAGATCACATCACTACAGGCTATGTCTAATGCAGGGACCCAAAAGGCACATATTTTTAGGGTGGTATAAAGTGAAAGCATTCTTTTGGAATACTTATTTTTACCAATAAATTAGGTCACTCTTAAGACTTCAGGTTTTTGGTGCCATGGGAAGTACGCATCAGGAGAAAATCTCCAGAGTAGCTTGACCTAATATTGCATATAAATGAGACAACCTTTCCTCTAAAAGAAAATAAACCTGCTGGTTTTCTCAGCTCTTCTCATCTCTAATTTCTCAGCTTTGACACATCCCCTCCCCCACCTGTGAAAGAGCAGGCTGACCCAGAAAGGCTCTCCCCTTGCCCCCACCCAAGCTAGTCTGGGACATCTCTTGGGATGATTATACCTATAAACCCTTACAAAATTAAGAGCTAGAAGCAGACAAATGGCTGAGGGGAGAAGGCCATCCGATTCATTTCCAGGCAATTACTTGAACATCAAATCTAAAGGTCAGGGGGTTGGAATGATGAGGCAGACTGGCTCTGGTTCCCTTTGCACTTCTAGAAGAGAGAGCTTCTTACATTGAGGGCTCTTGTGAGAAAGAGTAATTCTGAAACCATAGTATGGGAGGCAGTGTGTCACATGGCACGTGGCATCATAGAAAAATAGAAATAAGGAGAGAGAACTGGGAGAGTTGGCCCAGTTCCTGACTGTTCTTAAGGCACTATGACCTGGTAGGAATGGATCCATTACTCTTAACCTCAGCTTCCCCATTTGCAAAAGAAGATGTCAGATTAGGTCCTTATGTCCCACCTCACTCTTAAATTCCATAATCTCTGCTCCAGATGAATTTATTAACTTTCAAATCCCAAACTAAGTGGTGCCTGGTTCTGTCATCCTGTAAGGGGTATGAAAAAAATACTGTAATGTGGTTTGGTTCTTAATACGATGGACCAGCTAGGCCACTCTCTTCCTCCAAAATTCTCCATGGCTCCCTATTGCCGCAAGAGTAACATCCAAACTTCTCCTCATTCTGAGTCACTCCCCCCATCCCCCTCCAATTAGGTTGACTGTCTTCCCCCACCTCCTCCTCCTGACTTCCTTGACTTCCTTCAAGACTCAGATTAACTCTCACTTTGTGTATGAAGCCTTTCCTTTTTCTCATAAATGTGAATGTTAGAGGCATTCTTCTAAGATTCCTTCCAATTGATCCTGTGTATATTTTGTTTGTACAGAGCTATTTCCATGCTTTTCCTCCCATTAAATCATGAGGTCCTTGAGGGCATTTCTTTGGACTCTCAGTGCTAAGCACATGATCAGTTGCTTGCTTTGACTCTTACCTACCTAGTCTTAGGTTTTTTCTGACCTCAATATTCTATCTGTCCCCACTGTGAACTCCCACCAGCCATCCTCTAGGACTTGAATGCTCTCTCTCCTCACTCTGCCTTTCAGAAATTTGATCTTTCAAGATGGAATTTGAGTACTGCCCGCTCTGTGACTGCTGCCAGTTCTTAATGGTCCTTCCTTCCGGAAATTATCTTGCTTTTCACATATCTGGGAATGTGACTGTTCTACTTGACTCTAAGTTCTTGAGGGAGGGGGCTGTTTTGTTTTTGTCTTTGATTCCTGGGTGTACATAGGCAACTGAGACCCTCTCCTACTTGGAAAGAGGTGAATTTCCCTGGTCCTGAGTTCTGACTTTACTACTGCTAATGTCTTTTCTCTGCTACTGACAGAAGTAAGTTTGGCCTTTAAAGGGAATCCAACTCAGAAACAAGGTTACCCAAAAGGAAACACACAGACACAGACATTGTCTGAAGAGAGAACTGCTCAGTTACTCAGGAAAAACAGATGGCTCCCCAAGTAAGGAGGAGCTAGTATGAGACAGAAATGTGGACATGCTGAATGACACAAGGACAAGTCACACCACAGAGGGAAAATGCTAACTTAGAGCAGCAGGCTAGAGCTGTACCTTCATTGGTATTGTGAGTCATGTGGACTGTGCTGGTTTTGATGAAAGGTGGTACCCATCAGAGGCTAGAGTTTCTTGACTTCCTAAGAACAGAGTTCTTTCCACTTTTGTTGTGGCAGGGACATTGAAGTTAGTATTGCAAGTCTGGAAGACTAGAGAGATCCTTGAGGACCCACCAAAAAGTAACAAGTCATTGTGAGTTTGTAAAGGCATCAGACCTGCCATATATTTTTGCCAGGTTGAGTATTTAAAAGAGAACTGAGTCTTTAGAGAGCTATATGCCAAGTTCTGATGTTTCTAACAGCTGTTCTTCTTGGTCATGAAAGAAATGGAATTCTTATGTTCATGAGAGTTCTGGTATAATAAACCAAAGATTATATATAAGGATTATACCTTTTTTCCAAGACTGAAGCCAAGAAGGCTTGACGATAGTGGGGATTCTGCAGTAGTGGGACCCCAAATATTTAGATGATCAGGAGACAGGAAATAGAGTCTAGAGTTATGAGAATTAGAATGTCACTGAGAAGTAATATGGAGACAGAAGTTTTTATCTATGTGAATATTTTGTACAGTGTTAAAGAGAAAGCTGAGTTCTCTGACTTTTCAATGAAACAGAGCTGTTCATAAATTCACAATAAATACTGTGATGTAAAATGCAGAAGGGATACAGAAGAATGGATTATGTGATGGAACAAAAACAATTCTCCAAATTACAATGTGGATCAATTTCAGTATTCAAAGAATTGGGAAGCTCTCTGTCTCTGTCTCTCTCTGTCTCTGTCTCTCTCTCTCTCTCTTTCTCTCTCTCTGTCTCTGTCTCTCTCTCTCTCTCTCTCTGCCTCTGTCTCTCTCTGTGTGTGTCTATGTGTTTGTCTCTCTCTGTCTCTCTCTGTGTCTATCTCTTTCTCTGTCTTTGGCTGTCCCTATATGTCTGTCTCTCTGTCTCTGTCTGTCTCTGATTCTGTCTCTCTGTGTCTCCCCCCACTCTAAATCTCTCTTTTCCCTCTTCCCCCTCCCCAAAACAACAACATGATACAGAGAATGAAAAACTAGAAGTCAAAATAATTTCCAAAAACATTTGAAGCCAAACACGAGCAGTGATTTCCACCCTGGCTTCTAGTTCCTATTCAGCAAAGTAGGCACATGGTACTTCTCCCTTAAGCTAGAAGAAACAGTTTTTGAAACTAGGGGGTAAAGATGAAATGTGCCCCAAGATAATTATTTTAAAGGCAAATTCAGTTGAGGTTGGGAGGGAAGGAAACTCCAACAGAGAGGGAGACAAAACCCCTCCTCCTAGCTCCTGCCCCCATCCTGTGGCCCAATAGCAATGGCCACTATAGAACCATTGGCAAGGGATCAGACCAGATGAGGCTGTCACAGAGAAAAAGATGCCATCTGGAATCTTCAAATTTTAATTAAGCATTCTTGCTAAGATCACTAAGTACCAAGTTTAATTATATTATCTGCACTGTTGAAGGACTACAATTTCTTCCATGGATCTGGGGCAAAGCCCAAGTCATAGCCCTCAGAACCTCATAGCCCTCAAGACCTGTGGTGTCTGAGGCAAAACTCTGCCAGAAGCTGCCTCTGCTTAGATCCTAAATGTCCGTTCATGCTTACTCAGCATCCAACACCTTCTTTGAACTTCACTTTCCCCTTTTAAAAGTTATAAACATTATAATCATCAAGAAACCCTAAGTATTTCAATATACAAATAAACAGAAAAAAGATGAGGGGTATATATGTGATTAGTTAGCTACATTAAAAATATATTAATGTAGTAACAAAATTGTCCTGTTTTATCTATTTGTAACATCTTTTTAATTGTTTTATATGTTCTTATGTGCTTTTTTTCTTTTTAAAGTTATTTTGAATCTCAATCACTACACGATCACTTCTCCTTTTTCCCCCAAAGAAGCCCTCCCTTCTAATACAGATGCAAAGGTAGTCTAAAAAAATCTACAAGGTCACCATGTCTGAACCTAAAGGGCTTATTCTGCATTCCCAGCCCATGGCCAGTCTATCAAGAAGTGGGAGTCACATTGCATTCTTGCTCTTTAAATGTCTCCACAATTCACCATTGCCTGGAGTTCTGAGGTTTTTTCAGTGGTAGCCATTTAATATTATGATAATGGTGTAAGTTGACACTCACTAACTGTGTGACCTTGGGCAGGTCACTTAACCCCAGTTGCCTCATCCTGGGTCATCTCTAGTCATCCTGATGAATATCTGGCCACTGGATTCAGATGACTCTGGAGGAGAAGTGAAGCTGGTGACCTGCACAGCCTTCCCTCACCCAAAACAAAGTCAGGTGCAAGCCAAGTCATTATTTCTCTGATGGCATGGTCTTCTTTGGCAATGAAGGACGAACACACAATGGTGTAAGTTCTCCTCCTTCCACATACACTCTTTGCATAGCTCTTAATGATGACTCTCCTGCCAGGAGATCCAAACTGGGAGGGACAGTATGAGGCTGTTGATGGGGAAATAGGTTATCCACAAACTTCTGGATTGTAAAGATTACAGCATCCTACTCAAGTCAAACTGTGTGTGTGTGCATACATGTGTATGTGTATTCCAAAACAAAGTGGAGACCTTTCTACCAAGGAAGTGCGTTCTCAGTAGATTGATTGGAATGCTCTGCTCTCTCCAATTTCTAAATTTAATCCCTTTTCAACTTGCATGATAATTCATATGCAATCCCTGAAACTTGCTCTAGTTTCTTGCCTTTCCAAATGCCTTTTCCCACTTAGTCTAAGATACATCTTTGATTGGGAAATCTTATCATTTATTTAAATGGGGATACAGAGTAAATCAACCACTGCATCCTTTCAGAGGGGAGATATTGGAAGCAGGGAGATTCCTACAATATTGCAGTCTGACATTGTATGTGTGTGTGTATATATAACACAGGCACATGTAATGCACACATGTAACATCATACACACATGCACATGCACATATATATTACATATATGTGAATACATTATGGCATTCATTTCAAATCATGGGTTGGTCTTTGGGTGATCTAGGCTATTCATGCAGAAAAATAATAATCATCCTCATTGGAATCTTTGCATAGTTTTAAGAATTACAAATCCTTTAATGGATATTATCTCACTTGAACATCATAGTAATCTTCTAAGGCAGCTACTGAAGAAAATTTTATGCCCATTTTAAACATGAGAAAACTGAGGCTTAGACAAAGAAAATAGTTTGTCTGAGGCCACAGACCAAGCCAGATTAGGACTTTCAGCACAAGCGGAGACAAACAGGAATAGATGACTCAGTATATCTACCTCCGTTCTTCTCCAATATGGTGAATAATAATATTTTTAAATGATGAACATTTAACATCCCCCACAGTATTTTGTGTTTATTTAAAAAAGAACATTCTCTTTGCTACTCTAGCAAGTCTAACATTCATCATTATCCTTTGTTCGTAGTTGTTTTCATTATCATCGTCCACCGTCCATCCCTCCCGGCTTAGCACTTATTATACCCTCTCCCTTCTGACAGGTGTCGTTTCATGCATGTGAATGCCATCTCTTTGTTCAGACTATAATTAAGGGTGTGGGACGGCAAAGAATGGCAGGTTTTTTTTGTTATTTCTTTTTTGTTTTTTTGTCTCTACTTCTCACAATGCTAAGCACATCCTAGATTGTACTGTGGCTTTAAGGTACACAAAAAAGCTTTTCTGAGAACTATGTGAGGTATTAAATGCAAACATTATCATTTTCATTTTAAAGATAGAGAAACAAGGGCTCATTAAAGTGAATCAGCTTGTCTTCAAACATCTGTTGAATATGTGCAAGAACCAAGATTCAAACCCAGTACCCTTCCCACTAGGAATCCAGTATTCAGAATCCTTGAGGCTAGAACCTTCTCTCTGGTAATTATCTTCAGTTTTTTCCTGATATAGTTTCCTTGTACAGAGATGTTTGCATATCGTCTCCTTCATGAAGCTGTGACTTTCTTTAGAACATGGATTGTCCTTGGCTTTTTCATAACCCCAGTGCTTAGAACAGGATCTGGCACATAGTAGGTACTCACTGACTCTGAGTGATTAAAGATCATAGGATTATAGATTTGGAGCTAGAAAGGACCACAGAGTTCATTTAATCTGCCCCCTCCCTTTGCCAGCATTTTACATATGTTGAGTCTGAATCCCAGAGAAGGAGCATGACAACAGTATAGAGGCAAAGATTAAGCAACAGAAGTAAACTCAAACAATCTATATGGAAACGTACATATGTACATATACATATGGATATACATGGACACACATACATGTATACACATGCATGTATGAACATGTACACAGACAGTTACATCTGCACATACATGCATATGTGTGTACATACATACATGCATACATTGAGGACTGAGTTTCAAGTTCTAGGTGGAGCCAACATCCTGAGTCCACTTGGATCCCCAGTCATGTCTCATGCTTTGAGTCACAGATTCATTAGAGAGTTTTGACATCAGAATCTGAGGACCAGCCTTATTGGAAGTGTGAATGAAACCTCTTAAGAAGAGTATGTTATTATACTGCTTAACTGCTCACAAAATGACTCAAACTGTACATGGATTCCTTGGTCCAATTCCATCTTGTGCCTGGAATTAAATATTGAGAAGTCAAAAAAGCATATACTGAATGGTTTATTATTCTTAAGTTTTTTTTTATTCTTAAGTATTCTCTATTTGCTTATAGACTTTATGCTGAGTAAAATCCTCTCTAAGCAGAACCCAAACATGTGATTGCTTTGTGACAAGGTCATTAAACCAGTATTCACTGAAAAGCCACATGTTCAAATGAAGGAGGGAATGTTTCATCAATAGATATGGGCTGCAAATACAATTCTGATTGGATAGATTCACAAAATTCTCACCCCAGAGAGATGATTAGCACTAAGGAATAGAATGTGGTAACTGAGAAATGTAGAAGGCTTTTCTGGTCATTTTGCTGCACTCCATCCATCCATCCATCCATCTGTCCATCCATCCATCCATCCATCCTCTCCTCTTCCTGGATCTGGAATTGGCCTTTGAGAACCTAGGTTCTGAGAGATGAGCTTTGGTCTTTTCTTGTCTGGAACCAGGATTCCACATCATTTATTGCTTTTTCCCAAACCAGGGTGCCAAGCATGTATTCCCCAGCTGCCCAGTTTCTCATTCTTCTTTATGCATCAAATAAATGGAAACTCCTGAAACAGACACTTTCTTGATTATTTATATTCTGTTCTGGCTACTTGCGCAGTGCTTGGCACCTAGTGGGCATTTGAGAAATGCCTTTTCATTCATTCACTTTTGCCTCACTGGAACATGCTTAAACTACAAGGGCAGTTTGGGACAAGATCAGGATAGTGGTCATCAGTTCCACCTGGTGATAAAAAATACAGGAGGAAACTGAGGCCCAGAGAAACTAGCTGCCTTTCCTGAGGTTTCAGGAAGAGCAAGGATGTGAATATATGTTGTATGATTTCATATCAAGAGCTCTTTACCCTTCACAAGGGTAAAGACTGATTTTTAAAATGGCAAATAATTGCAAGAATTCTTGATAAAACTTTCATCAAAATTCATAAAATGAAAACGTTTCCTTCCTTTGCTATTTCTAAGTTCTATGAAAATTCTTCCCCTCCCCCAATCCTTTGGTGAAGTCACTGTTGATAAACAATGACATTAAGTGCTTTCTAATCCTCTTAAAGCAATTTTCTTGGCTCCAGTAAGAATTCGGGGAAGCCAGGTATCAGCCGCTCCTTCCAAAGTCATCTCAGAGGGAAATTGGCAAGCATCTTTTCTGTAATTAATTATCATTAATTATGATTAATATACATTGCCCAGTTCTTGTGCATTGTTTACCCTAAAGTTTCTCAAAAGTGACATCTGTTTCTGGCCTGCTGCATGGAGGGAGGAAGGGGAGATAAGTGACTCAAGAGAGAAGCTTCAGAAACTCCTGATTTGGGATCTTTGGATTGTTGGATATCCAAGACGGCAAGCTGACCATAGACTCTCTGTTGAACTCAAAATCTCGTCTATCCAACTGTCATTCAGATATCTCAAACTGGATGTCCAGTGGGCAGCTTAATCTTAATATGTCCAAAGTGTGACTCATTATCTTTCCTTCTAAACTCTCCCTCCCTCCTACATTCCCTACTGAAGAAGGCAACATCATCCTCACAGTGCCTCAGGCTCAGAGCCTAGGAGCCCTCCTGGACTCCTCACTCTCACTCCAGCTCCAACATGCAAGATGGCACCAGAGTTTGTTGATTTTATCTTTATAACATCTACTGAATATTTCCCCTTCCCTCCTCTGACTATACCAAGACTCAAGCACAGACCCTCAATGCCTCACATTTAGACCATTGCAATAGCTGCTGGGAGTCCACTTACTTTGAGACTCTCCCCATTCCAATCCATTTTCCATTCAGGCAATGACGTGATTTTTCCTAAAATGCAGGTCAAATCATGTCACCACCTTACTCAATAAACTTCAGTGACTCCCTATTGCCACCATAAGCAAATACAAAATGCTCTACTTGGTATTCAAAACTCTATAACCCAGAACCCTCCCACGTTTCCAGTCTTCTTACACCTTACTCCCTAACATGTACTTTTCAATTTAGTGACACTGGCTTCCTAGCTGTCCCATGAACATTTTATTCACCTTTCATTTTATTCACATTCATGATCTGGGTATTTTATTTTCCCTGCTTTCCTATGCACCTATAATGCTCTGATATTTCTGGCTTTCTTTAGTGCCAACTAAAATTTTTTCTTCTACTGGAAGCCTTCCCTAATCCCTCTTAATTTCAGTGCCTTCCCTCTGGTAATTATTTCCTATTTTTCCTATATAGAGATTGCTTTCTATACATTTGTTCGGATGTTATCTCTCCATTAGATTGTGAGTTCCTTGAGGGCAGAAACTTTTTTCTTTCATTTTGCTTTTCCAGTTCTTGCCACAGTGCTAGCACATAACATGTGCTTAATAAACGTTTAGTGTTTGATTAATTGATTGACGGACTGTATTGAAGTCATGTTTCAGAACTATGACTATAGAAGCCCAGTGATCTTTCATGGACTTCTTCTGAAGGAATCTGAGTGGCTGACATCAAATTACTTAAATTTCCTTTCTAAAACTTGCTTTCCTTCATTCAGAGTCACTCTACCATTGGACTTAATGCCATTTCTGCTACAATCAGAGGGAACCGATCAGGCCTGACTAGTACTTCCCTTTCCCACCCATTCTTTCACCACTTGAATGGAGTCAGGTTGAGTAAGTCTAGACCTTGCTCTGTAACAATGATGTGACCCAGGGCAAGTTGCTTAACTTCTCTGGGCCCCACATTCCTCATCATTAAATAAGATTCTTGGGTTGAAAGAATGTGGAGCTCCTAACTAGTTCTAAATGACAGGTCCCATGATTGTGCTTGACCCCAATAGACTACTCTGCAGTTTTCAGAAGCTGCAAATGATTTCCGCTCTTGCCTTCCCTGCCAGCAGACTGGAAAAGCAGTCCAGTTTAGTTCTTTAAAAACAACTCAACAGATGGTGGTTGGATGTTTTGTTCTTCCTCGTAGTAAGAAAATACTTTTTCACCAAGAAAGTAACCTTCTATGGTCTCATTTTTCTCATTTTTGGTCATTTTTCCAGCAATTACTTGGCTGCTGAGTTCTTTCTTAAGTGAAGGATGCTCTGCCCCAAATTTCAGGGGCTTTGTGCAGCTGCTTTCAGAGATATCTCCAGGGACCTGTAAGTTTTCAGCTCCTCCAAAATGGTATGATCAAAGGAGAGGTGTTTACTCCCTGCTGGCCTGTGCTCTTGTCTATGAGCAATCACAAACACCTTTTTCTGCCCTGAATCTATGAGTAGGAATTCCTCTCCACAGCCATCACCAACTCCATCATGCCAGTGTTCCTTCTCATCCCAGGACCGCTACCCCAGACTGCCACCCAGATCAGCCACTTGATTCCCCTATGATTGATAGACTGAGAGCTCCAGAAGTAGTGGCTTCCCTGGGGTTGGCACTATGGACAGACTGCGTTCCATCTCACCCACGTGAAAGAGCTTTCCTACTGATCCTTGAAATCTTCTTTGGTATTTGTGGGTTCAGAAGTGTGGAAATTGTGACACAGTGATTCAGTGCCCTGAGACCTGTTCCAGTCCTGTCTGTGCCAGTGATAGACCCTTCCTGTCAGTCTTCCAGGCTGTCTTGGGCTGAAAATCTGTTTCGCTCTGTCATTTTGTGGCTTCTGCTACTCTAGAATTTGTTTAGTCATTTTTTACAGATATTTTGAGTGGTTTGGGTGAAGAGCTCAGGCAGGTGTCTGCTTCTACTCCACCATCTTGGCTCAGTTCCCCTAGGAAAGCTTTTAAGGAGGAGACCCTTGATCTGTGGATGCAAGGAATAAAGAAATTTGAGGTAAGCAGAGGGAGGGAGAGGTAGTTTGCTTCTGGTATTTAGTGAGCAAAGGCCTGGAGGTGAATATAACATGTTGGGGTAGATAGTGACCTTGCTTTTGTCTCTATACCCCAGACCTAGAATTATGCCTGAAACAAAGTCGTTTCTTCAACACTTTAGTACTTGAATGAATCTGGGATTTCATGGATATAGGTGTTCCCTCCACACATGCAGCCTATCCTTATCCTCTCATGCCATGTGATGCTTGCCAGTGTCCTTCCAGTGATCATCCACAGAGGTCTTCCTCCAAGTCTTATACATTTGTTGAGGGCTAGGGCCAACTCAGGCTACCCTTCTGGTATCTGACTCTTGCTACCTGACTGACCACTTCTTTTTCTGAGTAAGTGCTTCCTGGATGATTTTGTTTCCTTCACTTCTTGGACTTAACATTATCCCTTGAAATAGGAGGCAGTCTATTGTACCTATCTATCCCTCTTCTGCTCTTGAGTCACCTAAAACTTTAACATGTGGGGAGACTGTGGTATGAAAATATGTATAACCATAGAATATTGGCAGGATAACATTTGCATTCTATGGAATCACAGTTTTTGAAAGTTAGAAAGTACTTCCCAACACATATTTGATGCTGGTGTGCAGAGGTCCTTCAAAGAAATATGAAATTCCCCCATACAAACCAGCCCTTTCTTCTTGTTTTATTCTGGGCCCAGTTCAGTGTCTACCTACAGCACATAGTTTGTCATATAAGAGATTTATCATTCCAATGCAGTTCATTTTCTGGAGAGTAGAAATTTTTCATCAAATTAATTTTCCATGAATATATTGTTATGCTAAATTATTTTTAATATAATATTTTATTTTCTGCAATTATATGGTAAGACATTTAAAAACTATTTTAAAAGCTTTGAGTTCAAAATCCTCTCCCTCTTTTCTTTTTTTGTCTACCCCTTCCTTGAGATGGTAAGCAATCTGATACAGTTTATATGTGTGCAAGCACATAAAACATTTTGTTAGACTAAATTCTTGAAGTGGTTGGCAGGATATCATTCATAAATAGATTCATCTGTACAGAGCGGGAACAAGAGAGAGATAGACATGACTTTGACCCAAGTGGTGAAATTTATGGGGGCCATAATCCCAGCTCCCACCACCAAAACAATGGCTAAATGGTCCGCTCTCCCATTCAGCACCCAGCTCTTCCTCTCCATTACTCAGGAACATTAGCAGGAATTTCTCCTGGTATGTGTAGGTAATGGGAAGCTTCTCATTGGAAGCCTCCAGTTAAAGGCTGGATGGCCCATCCTGAGGTGGTTCAGTGACCACTCCTGAGATGGATCAGAGAAAGAATTGGTATTTAAGTATGAGTTGGACTGGATGGCTTCTGAGGTACTTTCCTACTCACAATGCTACAATTGTGTGATAAAATCCATTTTGTGTTACTTATTCAGGTTGAAGTTCCTCATACAGGTACCACGTACCTCACCAAGTTAAATCACTGTAAAGTTCTTCACATAGCTAGCTCCAAGGTCAAATGCCCTCCAGGCAAGTCTATGTTACCCCAAGTTCAGTAGCTGCCCCATAGTTTTCTTTTACCAACCAACCTCCTTAGCCCTGACCCTCTGTCTCCAATGTATACCAGTCATGCAAAGGAGTGGTCTTGGCTTAGGTGCCCACCACTGTTGTGTTTTCCCCAGGTGGTAGAATCCCTAATTAGGTCTGTGCATATGGACAATGTCATTATGTGCACAAAAGCTTTCTTTTTTCCATTTGGACCATAAGAAGGATATCCTCCAAATGATGAACAAAATGATGAACACTAGGAAAAAATACACACACACCTGTGTGTGTGTGTATATATATATATATATATATATATATATATATATATATATATATACATGTGCATACATATATACATGTATGTATATGTGTACAGGCATGCATGCATTTATGTGAATGTTATATCTGTATATGTATGTGTGTTGTATATGTCACTTGAATTTCATAATCAGAGGATTATTGGACAGGACTATTTCTTGCATTTATCAAACCGCATTGTATGACTCCTACATGAGAGACCTCCTATGGAAAAAAGCCACCAGGGCAGTATTGCAAATTAAAAATGAAATGAACAAACAGTAAATGTGGTAGAATCTTATATTTTTTGAAGCTTACAGAAAATTATGTGAAAAAATAGGCTCTACTTTAGAGAATCATTTATGGGAGCTCAATTATTTTCATCTCACATCTTAATCAAATGTATAGAATCACAAAACTATAGAATTTGGGAGTTGGAATGGAAATTGACAGTCATGTGAGAGTTCAGTTCACTCATAGATAACCCAGCTGTCATAAACTGGAAAGTGGTCATCCAGTCTCACTGAAGATCTCCAGTGACAGGAAAACAGTATCTGCAGAGACAGTTCATTGCACTTTGGGGCAGCTCTGATTGAGGGTCAGCTTTTCCTGCTCAGGAGCCTTCATTTGCCTCTTTGCCCATTGTTCCATGTTCTGCCCTATGGAACCCATAAAATCAAATCTAATCCCTGCTTCCTGTGCCAACCCTTAAAATGTTAAAGTGAGATACCCTACCACCACACCTCCCTTGACCACTCCAATAGTCTTCTCTCCATCAGGCTAAACAGACGTAGATCCTTCCATAGCTTGATCTTCATATGACAGTGACTCAAAGACTTTCCCATCCTAGTTACTCTATTGTATAGTTTATCTTCTCATAAGTGGCACAGTGAATTGAGTATAGGGCCTGGATTAAGGTAGATCTGAGTTCAAATCTGATCTCAGATACTCACTAGCTATGTGACCCTGTGTACATCCCTTAGCACTGTGCTGCTTCAGTTTTCTCATGTGTAAAATGAGGTGGAGAAATAAATGACAAACATGCCAGTACCTTTGCCAAGAAAACCTCAAATGGGAACATGAAGAGTCAGACATAACTGAAATGACTGAAAAGCAACAAAGTTTACAAAAGCCTTTCCTGAACTACATCTCCAGAAGTCAATCATCCAGATATAGTATTCCTTGGGCAGAGGAGAGGGGGCTTATCTATACTTCTTTTTTATGTTATATCATATTGCTTTTTATTTGTTTAGGTAAACATTTTCCAATTATGTATTTTTTTTTCTTTTTAGCTTGGCATAGTAGATAGGCAGTCTACCTCAGAACCAGGAAGTCTTTTGCTTTTTAGATCTTATTTAATATTTTATTTTCCCAGTCACATGTGAAAACAATGTTAACATTATTATTTTTTTAAATTTTGAGTTCTAAATTCTCCTCTTCTCTACATTGAGAAAGTAAATTATTTGATATAGGTTATACATGTCTAGTCATGCAAAACACATTTCTATGTAAGTCATTCTGTGAAAGAAAATGGAGACCAAAAAAAAGCAATAAAAATAAAGTAAAAAAAAAAAGTATCTTTGATGTGCATTGAGGCTCTCCCAGTACTTTCTCTTGAGATGGACAGCTCCTTTCATCACAAGTCCTTCAAAACTGTCTTGGATCACTGTAATGCTGACCATAACTAAGTCATTCATAATGGATTTCATACAATATTACTGTTACTGGATCTATACTTCTTAATGCACTCCAAGATTGGGATTGATATGGCACAGTTCTGATTATTGTGTGGCTTGGAATCAATTAAAGTCCTGAGATCTTCTGTTGAGACAAACTGATATCTAACCATACCTCCCTCCATCCTCTGCTTCTGAAGCTGATATTTTTTGTACCGAAGTGCAAGACTTCTTTTACAGATCAGGAACTATTGCTAGCCAGGGAGATGTCAGTGCTAGAGCTCAGTGGGAATTTGCCTCTCTGTAAGACCTGCCCATGACTTCTACTTCTGCTATTTGGGAAACAGAGAAAATCTGATCATTTTACACTATAGCATTCCTTCAACTAATGTAGCCAAACTGTCATGTCTGCTAGCTCATCATCTTTGGAGCAGGAGTAAATGTAAGCTAGGAGCAAGGTTTGCTATAATATGACAAAAGGGATCTGAGATGGTAGGCACAGCCAGGTGGTGGATGAGCCAGAGTTCTGGGCTTAGAGTTAAGAAACATGAGTTTCAGTCCTGGACCAGACACTTCCCTTATGTGTGATTCTGAGCAAATCAGTGGACTTCTCTCAGTCTCAGTCTCCTCATCCCTCAAATAGGAAGAATAACAGCTCCAAGTACAGGGCTGTAATCAGGATCCAGTTGAATAAATTACATATAGCGCTTCGCAGATCTTGAAGTGCTATACAACTGCCAACTACTCTGAGCAAGGAGATACTGTTCTAACTGTAAAGTGGGTAGAACAGAAAAGTTGCCTAAGCATATCTGGGAGAGTGCTAGATTCTCCACGCATCACAAATGCCCACGATTCTGCATGTGTGCACAGGGTTGTTAACAATAAAATCAAAGGATACTCCTGGCGTACATCTGGAAACAGCTTCAGACATCGCCTATTTCAATTCTTCATTTTACATGTGAGGAACTGAAGCTCAAGAGGCACAGCAGCTTTTATTGTTTCCTTCTCCAAATGCTTGGTTCTACTTCTATTCCCACACTGCTCTCATTGTCCGTCATCTTCTGGTTATAATTTCTACGAGTGAACCGATACTTTTGGAAAGTCAACATACAGGAAAAGGTTGAGTTAGAGGATCTGAATGAGGTATTCCAGGGCTTGTAAAAGCAACAGCTTAACTCCACTACATGATGTCACAAAGTAAGGAAAACATTTGGAATTATACAAAAACAGTGAATAAAGTGTTCGTACACTTTGAATAAGAGATTTCATTACTAGACATGCCCCACGAAAAGCACTGATAAGATAAAAAAAGTTCCCATGATAGCTAAGAATTGGATAGAAAAGTGGATTGGAGAATAGTTAAACCAACTGTGGCATGTGAGTGTAGTGTAATGTTACTGTGCTGTAAGAAATGGTGTGTGATGAATACAGAGAAGCCTGGAAATTTCTACATGAACTGATGCAGTGACGTAAGTAGAACCAAGAAGATGATGGGCACTGTAACTACCACCATGGGAATGAAAATAGCCACACGCACAAAAATCAAAAGTCAAAACAGCCAAATGCTAAAGAGCAAGCAGAACCGGAGTGAGGGAAGATGAGAAGACTCCCCCCCAATCTATCAATCTATCTCTTTGTGGAGGTGGGAGGCTCTCAAGTATTATTACACATTGCTCATATCTCTTTACTTTTTCAATGGCAATCAGTTTCCTGACTTTTTCTCCTTTCTAAAAATATTACTTGTCATATAAGATGGATCTTGGGTAAAGGGAGAGGGAGGAACTTTGGAGTATTATAGTGATGTATGAAACAAAAAATACCAATTGAAAGTTAGTTTTAACTTTGGCATACAGGTTCAACCTTTTCCTTTTATTCCAAATAAACCAGTAGAATTGTACACAGTTCTCTGAAGTTCTGTAGAATTTGTCCTAACAACTAAGTCTCTTCTTATGCTCTACATGATAGGGTGCTGATTCTAGTAAACCCTGAGCTCTAGGGAAGCACTGAGTAGGTTGGCACAGGCAGCCTGGAATCGCTCTGCTCTCTCTGTGCCATTTTCTGTATCATATGGGACAGAGAAAGTGAAATAACCCATTGTGGCATGAACTTCCAGTCTCTAGTGCAAGTTATACCTTCTGAAACCTAGAAACTGCACATTGCTCCATCACCACTGCAACTACCTAGATTCACTTTTCCAGTATCCTTTATCTGTTCATTAAATACTCCTCAAATTTCTACTATACACACATTCTCACAAGTCAGAGGTTAAGTTATTGGGGGATGCAGGGATAAATAATAGCTCTTAGTATCTTACACTGATCCACTAAAGAGCACACTAGTTTTATCTAGCCAGCTTTCAAAAATCATCTTGGGGTCTGGAGTTGATAGATAAGAATTCTATTTGTGGGGAACAAGGATCAGATGATTATATGCATTATAACCTGGCACTAATATAAATGTTATATCTGGGGATAGATATAGATAAGTAGATAATAGATAGATGGATCAATAGATAGATTGTGTTTAGTTATTTATAGAGGTATCTGTGCAGAAATCTATACCTATATTTACAAGCACTTTTATATAATGGATTGTGGAATAGACTTGAAATCAGAAGGACCTGGGTTCAGTTCTTGCCTGAAACGCTTAATTCCCTTTTGCACTTACATGCTGTCCATGTGTGAACATGGGGAACTGCTGAATGTCCCAGACAACTCTCAAAGAATAAAGATAACAGACAAATTTGTAACTGAATTGGTGGAAGACATTTCCATAGCAGGAATTTATGACATGGGTAAAGTCACTGATCCAGTTCTCAGCACACACACACACACACACACACACACACACACACACACTCATACACTCACATGCACAGACACATGCTCACATATACACCAAAAAATCAGATTTTTATCTTAATAATAAATGGATTAGACTAGAATCCAAAAGGGTGATGAAACATAAAATTAATCTTAGAAATAAAATCATGATGGACGCTATAAAGTTAATGAACCAGATTAAATGAAATTCTTTCTCAAGGTAAAGGGCTTAGTCTGAATACTTGAGTGAATTCTGTGAGACATAAAGGACACAGAGATATCATGCTCACATTTGGCAGAGAGCAACGATGTCTGCAATCACAGAAGGGTCTCATTGAAAGAAATCGTCCTTCCATTCTTCCCAAGATTCATTCTGAGGGGTGTCACAGGTGAACAGGGAGAGCCTCGAACATAGACTGAGAAGATTCACATACATTACCAACAGTGAGCCCCACAGTCAAACAAGAATACTCCATCCTCATCTACATTAAGAGAAGCAGAGAGTTTGGGTCTAAGCATGGGACAGTCAAACTGTTCTCTGACCTGGAGCTTTTTGTTCAGTTTTAGCCTTAACATTTCATGAATGAATCAGTTAAATTGGACAGAATCCACAGGTGGGTGGCCAGTTTGCCAATGGTCTTCATAGTTATACAATTTAATTTTGATAACAGCAATAATAACTCCCACAATAACTGGCATTTATCCAGTGCTGTATTTCCCATTTCAGTGGCCCAAGGGAACTGGGCTAAAACGTATTTAATGACTTCTCAAGCAGTAAATAATTGTCCAATGATTTTACAAATGTATTTTTCCTCTGTGACTATAAGCATGTGCCTGTTTGGAGTATTGCAGGTCTGTTTTTGCAGGTATTTGAAAAGGTCCTAAACATGTGTATAATGAATTACAGCACATTTGTGTGGTAAGTATTTTAACCTTGGACTGTTTCTAAGGGCAATATCTTCTTGCAGCTTGTTAACCTGTTATCAGACTTTTTTCCAAACTTCCAGCAGCTTTTGACGTTTGAGTATAAGCCAGCACCCAACAGCTGGTCAGGAGCATGAACCAGCCCTCATCTTTTTTTGTTTTTCCTCCTGCTCCTTGTATCAGAGTTTCTCCTTCACCCCCCTGTAATGGATTGTGCCTCATCAGCTGCGCAGTCATTCAATCAAGAGATGATGAATGTTTGGGTTCTTGGACTACAAACGTCAGTGTTTGAAAATCATGATCCCTGCTTATAAGCAATACAAGCCATCTGGAAACCATTAGAGACTGTAACAAATATTCTGCAGAAACAAGTCTTGTATTCCATTTCATTTTCTCTCCTTATTAAGACTGTTTTCTGATTTAACATTATGCTCCACCTCTGTTACTTAATTTCTCTCTGATTTTCAAATGAACCATTTCTAGCAATGGTTAGTCATTCAGTAATTTTTTTTTTTTTCTGAGAGTGTGGCCTGTGATAGAAAAGAAGAAAGTTACCTCCCATAGAGATCTTCCCTAACAAAGATGATTTAATACAGCACTTATCATTAGCCAGTAGAAAAGTAAATACCTTGTATCATAACTAACTATTCATTTTCATTGATTGGTTAGACATCTAATTTTTTTAATGAATCTCTATCTTTCAACCAAGGGTTTTGTAAATTTGACCTGTCATTTTCTGTCCATATTTGCATGAGCAAGCATGTTCATTTGATTTTGATCTTAAATAAAAGTAAGCAAATAGACTTAATGAGGAACCAGAATTATAATGTATGAACTGAACATTAAGAAATCTCACTAAAATAAAAAAATTCCAATGAAATTTCTAAATTACTAGGATATATTAAACATTTTCTAGATTATTACTTATATCATTAAAGATACAATTTAAGCTCAGCAAAGTTTATAACAAGATAATTTTAGTATGAGATCTTGCTCAGTTATTCCTTGTAATCTTTACAGAATATCTCAAAAAATATTTGTAACTCTTTTGTAATTAGGGTTTCATAATTTTATATGTAGAGTTTTTATAATCAGATATAAGACGGTATTTTATAATTATAATTCACTGAGTCCAATCAGTGAAACAACATCCCTTTTAACACAGATCTGACAGGTGGTTATCTGGTCTTTGCTTCATGACCTTGGCAGAGTTGGGGGCAACACTCAAACTCTCAGGGAGATCCACTCCACTTGGAGGCAGGTAAGGGAGTCTATGTCACTCAAGAGAGACTCCCTTGACCCCTCAGGCATACCCCTAGACCTCTGAAAGGGAAATTTAGTAGTGAATTTCACTCTATGAGAGTCAGTGCAAAGTCTCATTACATACTAACTTTATGGTTCCCAATTTTTTTTCTTCCCCAAATCCCTTTAAGCAGCAAGAATGAAAACGTGTTGTGAACCCCTAGGGTAATTTAATATGCCACGCATAATCTTGTTTTAGATTTATTCATTGTTTCCAATAACTACAATGAAATTTTTTTTCCAAAATTGTTCAAATTAAAATTTACATTATATAGTTATAATTATAAAATGCCATTCTCCATCTAATAATAAAAACCTCTGTAACATTATAAAGTTCTAATTATGAAAGAATTACAAATATTTTCTATGAAATATTTTGTAAAGATTACAAGGAATAATCCAGCAAGTCCTCATATGACCACTGTTATTTATAAAGATTCATACTAATATTTTAAAGTATTTTATAATTAGGTTTTCATAACTTTATCTTTAGTTTTTCATAATTACAAGTAAAATATTTTTTAAAATTTTATAATTATATAATATAAATTTTCATTTGGTACATTTTTTCTTATTTAATTTTACTTTATTAGATTTGATGGAACATTCAAGACTCACCACATCTTACTTAAGCTATTGCTTCTAATAGATCTCTCTGTCCCAGACCCTCCCTTTCCCAGACCTTGTACCCAGCTCCGTCACTGATATCTCTAAAGTACAGGACTGACTATGTCACTCCCCTTCTCAAGTCCCCAATGACTCCCTATTGCCTCTTGCATCTGGTTTCCATGAATGGCAGAATTTGGCTCCAGCTTTCCTTTCCGGGCTTACTACATATCACTCCTTTTTCTTGCTCTATGCTCCAGCCAGTCTGCTCTATTTACTTTCCTTGCACGTGATAGTCCATCTCCCATCTCCATGCTTGAGTTCAGGCTTTCCCCTGCTCCAAGTGCACCCCCCTCCTCACCTTGTAGACTCTGTTGTTATATCAGTTTCACTACTAGTGCCACCTCAACCTAGAAATCTTCTGGAAGACCCTGTAGCAGTTGTCCCCAGATGTGAATAACTGGCCAGTCCCCACATTACTTTGCATTTACTTTGTAGAGATTTTGTGTTTGAAAGACGACCTCACAGTCAGGAAGGCGTAGATTCAAGACTTTTGGCTTGCGCATATGCCGATTGCCTTCCCAAATTCCTTTCCCTTCTTAGTGGCCCAAGCAGTTCTCAAGGCCCAGGGATCTGTGGTTGCTGCTGCTACCGTTCCACATCTGGATAACTGTATTTCAGCATAATTGGCTTCCTTTGTAGTTGTACAACTTTTTTTTTTCTGGAAATGGGCACATGGACACCATAGTCTTTCCAGGTAGGTCTAGAGCCTCAGACCCAGCATGATAGATTAGTCAATAGCGGCCTCTCAGCATCAGCAGAGGGAGAATCCTGAAGGGGTGTTCACCACAACAGTGAGTGAGTGAAAGGGTGAGGATTTAAATGACTTGCCTAGAGCCACCCAGCAAGGAATCTTCTGAAATAGCATTTGAATACCAATTTTCCTGACTCCAAGTCCTGAGATCATTAAAAGAAGAAATAAAAATAAAGGATTTTTGCTTTCAGCATCAGTGGCCTGTCAGGTTCCTTGGGATTAGATCCTCATCACTGAGGAAACTGAGACACAGGATGATGGTGCCCTAGAAAGACCTCCTTCACAGTGCTGCCTCTGTTAATTTTGAAGGTGTTGGCTTTTGGGAGCCTTGAAAAGCTTATTATATGCAGGTCAGCATCGAGGGCAGGCTCTATGTGAGCTCTAATTGTGTGGAGTTAGATCTGCACACCAGTGAAATCCCCCAAAGCCAGGGCCTAATTGGGGATTTTCATTTGGAAAGACTCTCTTGAGCTTTCCTTGCATAGTGACAGCCCAGTCATGTGGTGGCCACAGTTCCATTCATTAAAAATATCTACACGTTTCTCTCAAATTTGAGCAAATTATGTGTCTCTAGTTGAAGAGTCAATCGGTTAAGTGTTGACTGCAACAGAGAGAGGGCTCTGGGCATTTCTGAGAAGGCAGCCAGAGGCCAGACAAGCCCTGCCTCCCTGGCCAGGTCCTCCCCTCCTCTGGGCAAGAAGCATGGGGGTGGCTCTGGCCTTCTACAGCTTGGTTTATTTGCTTGAGAAATCTTTAGCAAGTGTGTCATAAAGGGATGAGGATTTTACTCATGATTTCAAGAAGGAAAAAACATTGGAGAATGCTTCTTTTTCTCTGTCAGCCTGAGCTCAGATGTTAGGAAAATAGGAAGGGGATCTGGTTTGAAATGCTTCCATTCCACTGAGGGGGATGATAGATGATGATGATGATGATGATGATGATGATGATGATGATGATGATGATGATGATGATGATGATGATGGTGATGACAGCAACGACGACAACCACACTGATGGTTCATCGGTTCCTACGCCTGCTACTTTCCTGGTGTGAAAGGAATCCTTCATCCATTGAGGTAGATTGGAGGGATGGCTTACTGACCCATGCTAATTCCTCCAGGGTGGAGAGTGTTTCAAAAGTAATGGTTAATTTTTGTACAATATTGTAAGGTTGGCAAAGCACTACATACATATATGTGTGTGTATATGCACATATATAACGTATATTTTTGCATACTCATATGGACATATATAATTTCATTTGATTCTCACTCTTTATGTTTAGACATGTGTGCGTGCATATGTGTGTGTGTGTGTGTGTGTACTTTCCACATTCTATTGTAAATCCCCCACAAGAGGCATAGCCAACATTTTGAGGTTTTTCCTTTCGATCCCTTGATATTAGATGGGCACCAATTGAGGACCATGACCATCCAGGTCCCTAGTTCTTATTCCCAGACCAATCCAATTGACTTCCAAGTGATTCACCTTTTAGAAGAATATCTACTTAGGTTAGATGAACCCTTTTTAATACACTTACTAGTGCAAGCACTGAGATAAGTCCTGGGAATACAGTTACAAGCAAACAGAGAGACCTTCATTGCTCTCCAGGAGCTCACTCTCTAAAGAGAAGACACATTGGCTTTCATAATTCAAGAAGATATAAGTATTTCTGAGCATGGCAAATATAGCTTGGATGCAATCCATTGTGATCCAGCATGAATTTGTTAAGGCCCTACTATATTTGTGGCACTCTGCTAGGGACCAAGGACATTGACCCTGCTATAATTAAACATATAATATATAATATGATATATAATAGCTGGAAGGAGAAAGCATTTTCAATCACCATACCCTAGTGAGTCCTAACCTTGATGGTACTTGGATATCCTGGCATTTTTTTAAATATAAATTTGTTTATTTAACTTTTTACATTCATTTGCACAAAATTTTGGGTTCCAAATTTTCTCCCCTTTTATCCGCTCCCCCCACCTCAATACACCGATCATTCTAATTTTCCCTATCACCAATCTGCCCTCTCTTCTATCATCCCTCCCTTCTCTTGTGCCCATCTTCTCTTTTGTCCTGTAGGGCCAGATGACTTTCTATTCCCCATTACCTGTATTTCTTATTTCCTAGTAGCAACAACAATACTAAACAGTTGTTCCTAAAACTTTGAGTTCCAAATTCTCCCCATCCCTCCCTCCCCACCCATTCCCTTTGGGAAGGTAGGCAATTCAGTATGGGCCATATCTGTGTAGTTTTGCAAATGACTTCGATAATAGTAATGTTGTGTAAGACTAACTGTATTTCCCTCCATCCTATCCTGCCCCCCATTGTTTCTATTCTATCTTTTGATCCTGTCCCTCCCTGAATGTTGACTTCAAATTGCTCACTCCTCCCATTGCCCTCCCTTCCATCATCCCTCCCTCCCTGCTTATCTCCTTCTCCGCCACTTTCTTGTACTGTAAGATAGGTTTTCATACCAAAATGAGTGTGCATTTTACTCCTTCCTTTAGTCGAATGTGATGAGGGTAAACTTCATGTTTTTTTCTCAGCTCTCCTCTTTTTCCCTCTACTAACAAGTCTCCTGCTTGCCTCTTGAATGAGATATAATTTACCCCATTCCATTTCACCCTCTCTCCTCCCACTACATTTCTTTCTCACCATTTATCTTAATTTCTTTTAAGATATGGTCCCATCCTATTCAATTCACACTGCGCTCTCTGTCTCTTTGTGTGCATATATGTATGTGTGTGTGCACGTGTGTACGTGTGTGTGTGTATGTGTGTGTGTGGTCCCACCAACTACACAGATACTGAAAAGTTTTAAGGGTTACAAATATTGTTTTTCCATGTAGGAATGTAAACAGTTCACCTTTGCTAAGTCCCTTATGACTTCTCTTTGCTGTTTACTTTTTCATACTTCTTCTCATTCTTGTGTTTGAAAGTCAAATTTTCCTTTCAGCTCTGATCTTTTCATCAAGAATGCTTGAAAGTCCTCTGTTTCATTGAAAGACCATATTTTCCCCTGAAGTATTATACTCAGTTTTGCTGGGTAGGTGATTCTTGGTTTAAGTCCTAGTTCCTTTGACTTCTGGAATATCCTATTCCATGCCCTTCGATCCCTTAATGTAGAAGTTGCTAGATCTTGAGTTATCCTGATTGTATTTCCACAGTACTGGAATTGTTTCTTTCTAGCTACTTGGAAGATTTTCTCCTTGAGCTGGGAATTCTGGAATTTGGTCACAATGTTCCTAGGAGTTTCTCTTTTTGGATCTCTTTCAGGTGGTGATCGATGGATTCCTTCAATACTTATTTTGTCCTCTGGTTGTAGAATCTCAGGGCAGTTTTCCTTGATAATTTCATGAAAGATGATGTCTAGGCTCTTCTTTTGATGATGGCTTTCAAGTAGTTCCCATAATTTTTAAATTGTCTCTCCTGGATCTATTTTCCAGGTCAGTTGTTTTTCCAATGAGATATTTCACATTATGTTCCATTTTTTCATTCTTTTGGTTTTGTTTTGTGATTTCTTGGTTTCTCAGAAAGTCATTAGCCTCCATCTGTTCCAATCTAATTTTGAGAGAACTATTTTCTTCAGTGAGCTTTTGAACCTCTTTTTCCATTTGGCTAATTCTGCTTTTGAAAGCATTCTTCTCCTCATTGGCTTTTTGAACCTCTTTTGCCAATTGAGTGAGCCTATTTTTCAAGGTGTTATTTTCTTCAGCATTTTTTTGGCTCTCCTTTACCAAGGTATTGACCCATTTTTCATGTTTTTCTTGAATCTTTCTCATTTCTTTTCCTAGTTTTTCTTTCACCTGTCTAACTTGATTTTCAAAATCCTTTTTGAGCTCTTCCATGGCCTGAGCCCGCCAGACATCCACCTGAGATGTCTGGCATCCAGAGGCCCTGACCTCCATGTCTCTCCCTGATGGCAAGCATTGTACTTCCTCATCAGAAATGAAAGGAGGAAGTAACATCTGTTCCCCAAGAAAGTGCCTTTCTATGGTCTTATTTTTCTTCCCTTTTCTGGGCATTTTCCCAGTCAGTTACTTGACTTCTGAGATTCCTATCCACCCCCACCTAGATCCACCCAGCTAGTGCTTGAGGTCTGAGATTCAAATGCTGCTCCCCAGCCTCAGGGCTTTCAGCAGTGGGTGTGGCTACTATTCAATGTGAGCTTAAGTTCTGGTGCTCAGGTAGGGTCAGGGCCACCTCCCAGGCTCAGTTCCCTCAGGGGGTTTATGCAGAGACCTTCAGTAATGGCCCTGAGCTGCTGCTTGCTCCGGGAGCCCCAGCTGCCTCTGACACTGCCTCCCGAGGGGGTCCGAGTCATGGAGACACTCCCCACTCCCCTCTCGACCAGCCCAGAAGTCTCTCTCACTGACCTGTAGCACCTGTGGGTGGAGGAACCTTTGCGGCCGCCGGAGATTCTGTCCCTGAAGCCTGCTTGGATCTGCTCCTCTGAGGCCACATGGCCAGGGCAGCGCAGGGGTGGGCTCCCTTGTCTGGAGCACAACGGACCCTTGGGGATGGCTTTCCAGGGCTCTCTGGAACAGAAATCTCTTTCACTTTGTTTCTGCATGGCTTGCTGTGCTCCAGAATTTGTGGGGAGTTCTTTTGCAGGAAATTTATGTGCTGTGGATTCGGAGCTAGCATACATGAGTCTTTCTACTCCGCCATCTTGGCTCCTCCCACCGGCATTTTTTATTTCACTTTTTTCTTCCTTTCCCCTCTCAGGATTGTGGAGTGAGGCACCATGGTCTGGGGTCTCAATTCAGAATTTGCAGTGAGACAGCCTAGATTCAGTCATCTCTTCAGACCCTTGCCATATGTTGGGTTATAGGTAAAGAATGCATCCCTACAATGTCTCCATTGCTTTATTGTGTCAGTTCTTTGGCCAAAATCCACCCTTGGACCATTCCAGGGAATGCACTCCATTGCAGGACAGCAATTACAAAGGACCCAAATGCTAACTCTCAGCCAGTAAATTTGGATCTCTTGAGAGCTAGCATGGCCTCATTAATGGCCAGTAAGGAACAAAGTCCTGGGTTCAACTCTCCCGTCAGAGGGCTGGTGATGGTCTCAGTTTCTCATGGTCCAGAGAAAGGCCCCTAGAAGACTGAGGGGAGTCCAGGAAAATGAATTTACAGGAAAATGTAGACAAGTATCACACTAGATGGGCTACAGTCTGAATCATTGGAGGGTAGGACTAC
The DNA here is from genome assembly GCA_023548195.1 of Bettongia penicillata ogilbyi. NCBI lineage: Eukaryota > Metazoa > Chordata > Mammalia > Diprotodontia > Potoroidae > Bettongia > Bettongia penicillata. The sequence goes on from JAJHZJ010000010.1 coordinate 6,772,147, forward strand.
ATTGAGTGATGCCAGGACCATTTGCATCCCTGAATATGACAGCAGGGATAATTGACTGCAGTTATGGGGGTCAGCCACCTCTTCAACACTGGATCTCAGCCATGCACTGACTCTGGCTCTGTTTGGGGGCACTGGTGACCCCTCCTTGCCAGATTGCTCTATCACCATGAGTACAGACAGCATCATAGCAAAAGTCCTAGAGCAGGAATCATACAGGATTTTCAAGGCTGAGGGAATCACTGTCTTGATACTAAGGACATTATACATAGCAGAGAACCAGGTCTTCATTTCTGTCTCAGTTCCCTCTTCTCCCCATGAAGAGACCTCCTCATAGTCAGTTTGAAAGTTTCTCCCACAATGTTTAGCAAGGCCATTTGTCTCCCTGGCTTTTGTGGTTCATTTCAATTCAAAAAACATTTGATAAATGCATGTATACTACAGGCAATGCAACGATCCCTCATCTTACAACACGTAATCCATTGAGGAAAGCAACACATAAGATAGGAGAGTAAATGTAATGTGTGGATTTGTACTTATAGGTTTGTTTGGACTTGATCTGTGATTTTATTGAGTTATAGAATTTTCTCTTCCAGTGCACATAATGCCTCTTTTGCACTTTATAATCTTGGATAGTTACCTGGGACCCAGATAGCAAGTAGGGTCACACAGACCCTGGTGTCATGGGTGGAGCTTCAACCCTAGTCATCCTGACTCTGAGGCTAGCTCTCTACCACTAGGGCATGTTTCTCCCTTCCCCTTCATCACTGTATATGTGTGTGCACACATGTATGTGATATGAACATAATATTAATTCATTGTAACATGCATTTAAGCACATGAAAATATAAAATCATCCAGTGTAACAAGGAAGATCATTAACAATTTTATGTGAGGGGAGGGCACTGGGAATGGCCCCTTAGCCTAGCCAAGAAAGGAGCTAGGGATTCCCCAGGGCAGACAAGAGGAAGGAGAACTTTCCAGGGGTGGGGTCCAAAGTCACAGACCCAAGAACTGGACCAGTCCCTCCATGGAACACCATGGTCACAGACTCGAGGTCTGGAACATCCCTTCCATGGAATATCAAGAGGTTCAGCCTGGCTGGGATAGAGGATATGTGAGGATAAGTCATAATAAATCACTTGGAAAATGTTGTGTAAAAGTGATTTAAATGTCAATAGATGAGTTTCAGTTTTATCTTACAGACAGTAGGATGCTATGGAAGCATCTTAAGCAAGGAAGCAACATGTGTAGATTGGGGCTTTAAGGGTAGAAAAAGACCATGTAGTGAGAAGGGCTTAGCTTTTCTGCATAAAAGGCATCCTTTGTCTGCCTTCACAGTAGGATTAGAAGAGGTCTATTTCTGCCAGTCACCCCCTTTTCCTCCATCATGAATCTCCACAGAAATTCAGTGCTCAAGTATTCTTTAACAAGAATATCACATTCTTTGGTTTCTTCCTTCACATTTTTCTGGGGGCAAAGCAGTTCATTCCTATTTTAAGAAGAGATCCAGATTTCTCAGTGAATGCATGCCTGGGGTCGCAGTGCCTGCTATCTCTGGTGTCCTGAAGGTAAGTTTCTTCTTAGAGTTACCTGCCTCCTGTCTTCCTCTGGCCTCTGCCCCAACAACCATTTTCAGTTTATTTCTCTTCATTAATTACTCAGCCAAGTGATGAGGGTGCGTGTGTGGACCTCTCTTGGAGGTCATCGTGCCCTGAGCCAACTCTGACTGTCTCAGGTGAGACACCAAAGGAACACTTAACCATGGCCTTCATGTGGCAACCTCTGAATATGCCACAGATAAGAGAGGGTTGTCTTTAGAAGCTCCAGCAGCCAGGACTCGGTGCTATTTACAGTGTGTGGCGAATAGTTGTGGGCAGAAGAGGCTGAGTGGGGGCTGGAACTCTTGTATGTGCTTGTGTGCCTGTATGCAAGCACATAGATGATGTATACCTGCATTTTGTATGTATCTGTGGCTGCACTGGGGGGCTGTGCACATGCATGTATTTGTACACAAACCAAGGTCCTCTCACTCCAAAGTCAATGCTCCTTCCATTTGCTTTCTATTACTGAATATCTAGATTAATCAGAACATCTTATTTTCTGACATGATATATATGTATATGTATGGATATGTGTACATATGTGTGTATATGTATATATGTATGTGTAGTCATCTCTGCACATGCCAGATGTATGTACAGTTGTATGTGATGTGTACCCATACATGGTACGTGCACATGTGTGCATATTGTGCATTGGTCACTCTATTGGCTGCTGTTGCAGGGTTGCTCCTAAATGGAGAAGAGAGAAGGAATGAGGGTATGATGGCCAGCAGCTCCTGGGAGCATGGTCTCTTTGGAAGCATATAAGGATGTCAGAAATCTTTCTTCCAGAGAGGTGAGTAATGGAAGGACTGACCCAGAGACCTGGCACATCCACAGCAGCATGCTGGCTCCAATGGTCATGGCCCCAGGAGGGTGTTTGCCTCAGATATTAGATCTGATTAGATGTGGCAGGGACTCTTTCTCTCCTAGACCTTCAGCCCTTGTTCCTGATCCCTTCTCCACTCCAGCCGCAGTCTTAAAACTGACATACACAGAGAGATCAGGAAACAGAGTTCTTCCTACGACTGAAAAGAAAGTCTTGCAAGCACTTCAGATATTTGACTCTTGGACCCTATCAGGTGATTAAGACTCGTCAAGAATTGTCAGGGGTGTGTGTTTGTGTATGGGGGCTTCTGAGAGAGACAGAGAAAAATAACCTTTTTTTCCCAATTTTGTTTGTGACAATGAGCCAGAGCATTAGCCCTGATTTGGGAACCTACGTGTATAAGTCTCCCCTCCATTGCTTAATACCTGAATAAACCTAGGCCTCAGTTCCCTTGTCTGTAAAATCAGTGTCAGATGATATTAAAGGTCACTTCCAGGGCTGGTGAGAAATTAAGTATGCAAGAATGTGCCAATCAGTCCACTTGGCACACTCCACGTGTGCAGCTCCCACACTGCAATCTTCTGAACTATTAACATAGCAGAGAATGCACCTGCCCACATCCTTCCTCCCAATATGTCCTTTGTCACTGCTGACAAGTCACGAATACTGATCCAGATGGACAATTGGTCTGACCCACCTTGGAATTATTTCAGTTGTCCTATAGAATGATCAGAATTGAATTCTGGGTTAAGCTCTGAACTCCAACAAGAACAAGGAACAAAAAGTGACCACCAAATATTATTAATGACCATGAAGGCCATTTGGATTTTACACGATGATATTTACAGGTCAGGACCATGTAAGAATCAACTCGGATTACCTGTCTCCTGAGCCAGTCAGAAGTTACCTCGAAGTCAAGCCACTGAGCTCCTAAACAAGCCTGACCAAGTACCTAGCGTCCTAAACTAGATGGCATAACAACCTAGGTTCAAAACCCACCTCAGACAAAGGGTATCTCCATTACCAGGGGCAAGAGACTTCTCTCTTCTGATTCGGTCTTTCCTTATTTGTAAAATGCTGAGGGTTTGAGTGGAAGCTCTTTGAGGTCCCTTCTGGCTTAAGGTCTATGGTTTACAGATATATATGCAAAAGGTGTTGTCATCTTTAAAATTCAATGCTGGCCAGAGATTCTTAACCATTAGAAACGTGGCTCTCATCAACAGCCACCTCTTTCCCCAAGGTCACCTGGAGTCAGAAGTTGCTAACTTCTGTCTTCCTGCTTGCTCTAGATGCAGGCATCAGCATTACAGGCTAAGCATTAACCCAACCAAACTCTTCCTTCTTTACAGTCCCTAGATAATATTCATAGGTTCGCACCTGGAATTCTTAGGAATCGTCTAGTCCAATTCACTCATTTTAGTCACGTGAAAACAATGATCCAGAGGGTTCCGTTGAGTTCCATATAGGAAATAAGTGGGAGAGCAAATTTTGCAACCAAGGTCTTCTCACTCAAAAACCCTTTCCAAACTCTTTCCAGTAACTTTCTGGTAAGGAAAATCTTGATGAATAAGAACCTTCCATTCTCTGACATTCCAGACAACAAAGTAGCTATTATATGTTTTTTTCATAGTTTGCTCCCAAGTCAATCCAGACTGCTATAGAATGAATTGAACAGAATTTAATTGAATTATGAATTGACCATCTGAAGCTGGATGGAAGCCTGAGTCTGTGTCTAGGTGATTATATCACACATCCTAACCACACCCAAGTACAGAAAGGGTATAATCAAGCCAGCTTGTCCTTTTCCAGTACAGGTAGGCATAATGAAGCCTTACCGGAGGTCCTAAGACTTCCCAGAACACTCCTAGTTCTCATATTTCTCCAAAAGGACAAATGACAGGATTTGCCTACATCATCCACCAGCCAAGTTGGCACACCACAGTTTGGACAAGCAGGTTCATATCTACTTAGTGAATGTGTACTTTACAAAGCAACTAAGCACAAACTAAGATCAGAACTTCCATCAGACATCAACTTATGTCTACAAGATGAAGGGGAGTCTAAAGATTTGTTCACTGGCAAAGGCGAGACACCCAAATGGCAGCCTTTGGCCCCTTCCCTCTCCACCTCCCTCCTAACCACCCTCCATTGTTGAAGAAAATATTTGGCTTTTACCTGAAAGGGAACAATGTGCCAGAAGTCTTTTCATGACAATAAATCAAGGAAGCTCGTTTGTCCACATTTCTTCTTTTCTTTTACCTCTTGAAGTAAATCTCCCATAGAGAAGGTTACGCCATGCTGGGGATTGAGTAAAATGAATGAAAAGGTCCCATGTCACCCACTTACCTGTGGCCCTATGCCAACTCTGGGCCTAAAAGAAGAAAATTGGCGCATGTGTGAGTGTGCGTGCATGTGTGTATCTTAGAGGGTGTGTGATATGAGTTCTTTAACTTTATAATTGCAGCTGTTTAAACATTTATCATTTCATGTTTCAAAATCAGGAATGCACTGAGCACAAAGAAGTTGTAGAGGCTTCCAAACCAGCTTGACATTGTTCTGGGCTAAATAAAAAAAGAAGAAAGAAAGAAAAATGAGAGAGAAAAAATGCATGCGGTTTTTGTGTTGTCAAGTAGTTTCACATATTCAATCTGCTCTCTGGAGCTTTGCCCTCCCTCTGTTGTTGCTGAACCTGGGATCTCAGCACATCCACATCAGTTGATCAGTCCAGTCTTTGCTTTCCCATAAATTCCCATGGGTGGCCCCATGGTGTGTGTGGGGTCCCAATGAATACCCAAGAATCCTTTCTCAAGGCCAGAACTTCTTCATCACTTGTTGTCTCAGACTCAAAAGAGTCCCAAAGAGGAAGTCTAGTGAGCCCAAGGACCCCTTCTCAGAATCATGTTTTTAAATGGATAAAATATAGTCCATAGGACTACGAAAGAAACCAATTCTTTGGAAATACAGTTTTCAAGATAAAAACATAAACCAAACAAAATCAAGCTCACAGACCCCTGGTCAAAATCCCTGCTCCTTTTGTCCCAGCATTTAATGGTGTGGGGCGGGGGAAGGGGGAGGATGCCTTGGGGCACATAACCTGTCTGTCCATTAGGTATCCCCTGCTTTTCACTTTATGACCTTATTATCTGCTGACATTTCTGATTTTTTTCTTTTTCTTTTCCTAGAGTCACTCGACCCAGCTTCTCCTGATGAGCTGTTTTATTTCAGTACTGTGAACAGTGCCTTGAACATAGAAAATGTTTGTTGATTAAATGAGTTAGGTCTTCAACGCCTGGCTCATAGTAGGTGCATAAGGAAGGCTTGGGGATTGGTTTGTTGGTTTCAGGAACATGTTTCAGGTTCTTAAAGGGACTGTTCAATTTCCCGGAGGCCACGTAATGCACTCTTCTCCTCCTCGCTCTGCATATGGCTTGTTCTATCAGATTCAACATGCAGAGAATCCCAGGGGCCTCAGTAGTCATGCTGATTTCTCTCTCCCCCACTTGCACCCCATGGCCAGGCCTTTGCTTGAAGGTCTCCAGTTCAGAGAATCCAGGATATCTGAGGCAGACAATTGTACTTGTAGCTGGGTCTCATTGTTAGGGAGTTATCCTGGCATCAAGCCCAAATCTGCCTGTTGGAAAGCAACCCCTCCTGCTCCTGTTTTCACCCTCTGGGGTGAGGCAGAGAAAGACTAATCCCTCTTCCATTTGACAGCCTTATAGATGCTTGGAGACAGGTATTATGACTGTCCTCTTCCACAGACCCCTAAACTCTAGGTTCTTCGACAAATCCATTTATAGAACAGATGTGAACTCCTCAGAGGAGGAAGAGGGATAGCAGAAAGAGGACTCACTGATTTGGAGTCATGGGACATGAGTTCAAATCCCTTCTTTGCATCATAGTATTTGTGTGACAGTGTGAAAGTCAATTGGGCTCTCTGTCTCAGTTTCCTTATTTGTGAAATGAAGGGCTTGGAGGAGATGACTCCTCTGCTTCTTGCTCTCTGATCACATGATCATCCAGGTTCCCTTCCTCAGAATGTTTCCCTGTTTTTCAGAAGCTTTCTAAACTGCAACACCTAATTCATACAAGTCTGGGTATGGGGGATTGGTTAGGTCTGATCAGGGCAGATTATATCACCTTATTCCACAAAAGCAGGTCTCTCACAATTAAGCCTCCCTTTGCTGAGGATACAATCTGAGACGGAGTGGATAGAATGCCGAGCTTGGAGTCAATCAGGCTTACATTCGAGTCCTGCCTCCAAATTATATTCTCTGTGTGACCTTGGGCAAATCGCTTACCCTCTTTGAGCCAAGGATAGTAATCCTTGGACTGAGAGGCAGTGTTGCTTAGTGTGTAGAGAAATAGACATTCAGCAAGACCTGGGGTCCATTACAGCCTCTGACACATACTGGCTTGATAATTCAGGGCTATTCACAGCTTCTGAGCAAACTGGCCATGAGAGAGAAGAAACCTGTCTGCATTGGGAGAGGAAGGTTTTCACAGAGAGCTATGATGTATATGAAATTAGAGGTCTAGTAAAAGCAGAAATCCTGAAGCACCTGCCCTAGAGTATAGCTCTGAGGCTCCAGGCAGATGAGATTTGGAAAGTCCTTTAGATCAAGAATAAATATATACAGTGCTTTGTGATTAAAGTTTGAAGTATTATAGCAGCATTGGCTTATTTTTTTTTTTGCAAATTAAGGTTTATTATCATTAAAACAGATCAAACATATGACAATACAGTATTTTTAACTGACAGTCCAACAGATCTTAGTCTTGTTAATAGCACATGACAGAGACAAGGCCCAGCTTCTGACCTTGAACTCTTACTCGTTCCATGACCAGGCCCTATGGACAACCACTAGTAAGTCACTAGGATCTCAAGGATGGGGTATTGGCAGGAACCACCGGTAGAAAGCTGAGCACCTGGTGCAATAATCATTGGCATTCATTCCTGGACACCTCCTGTGAGGTACTCATAGCTCATGACAGGGTTAATGAAGCCAGGACTATCCAGGTCCTCTCTGGAGCAGGATCTCAAAGTGCAGAGTTGCCCAGAATGCCCATCCAGGGGAGGCCTGCAATGCTTCTCATTTAATCTTTCATCCCCAAGGCTCTGGAGTGGATGTTCTATGACATGGAACCATGTTTGCAGAGCCAGTTGGACTTCATTTCCAGCAACATCTAGGATGACATCTGACTATAGATATGGGGCTTGGCAAAGTGCAACCTGAGACCTCTTGCTGCTGTCTAAATTGTGGCTGTTTACTCTATACACAATCAAGTCAGGCCCTGATACTTGACAATTGCTTGCCCAATTTGGTTTTCCAAAGCTGAACCCCAGTGTGGTTGGCTTTCTTATTTGCTTGTTTCTTAATCCATTTGGGGAAGAGCCATTTGGCTCCAATCACCTGGTTCTGACTTTCATCTTCCTGGATCAGGGTGATGTTTCTATGCAGCCTTGACTGAATATCAGTTTCAGGAATGAAATTCTTGTGGCTTAGAAGGGTCATGTTCCTCAGAATGTGTTATAAGTTGGCGCTACTCAAAGGCAGCCATGGCTTTGTCCCCACAAAACATTTTAATACTCAGCCACCCAGCCTCTAACTCAATGCTTTTGCAGGGGGATCAGCAGGTGATATTTTTAGATATTGCATTTAGACCTTTGTCCCTTGCCTATGCCTCAGTTGCCAAAGGAATTTTTAGAGTACTCACCACAAGCCCTCAAAAGACTGAACTACCAGTGGACATGGTAGGAGAAAAGTTTAATTAGTATATGGGCAGGAGCAACCCAAGAAGAGGGTCTCAGGCTCACTGTGAATCAGAAATACACTACAATCTCAGCATTGGAAGGGCCCTCAAGGGACACCTAGCACCCCCACCCATACACCTAAGACAGGATTCTCCTACAACATGCCTGACATGTATGTTCAACCATCGCTTGAAGTCTGTCTGTTAGGATGAAGTCACAGAAATATTAATATGAATTCACCATTTATTAATCAATAGCCCTCAAACTATATTATGAAGTAAAACAAATGTCCACTCAAGAAGCCCACATAATTCCAGTGTCTCCCCAGCTGAGATTACCCTGATGGAAAATAAAAGCACATCATTATAATAAATACATGTTCATCTGACCCTCTTGCTTGATAACTGAGAGCAAGACAGCTCTCAGTCACAGCAATACCTCCTCTTACTGACCCCTACAAGAGCACTAGCCCTGGAATTAAAAGGACTTGAGTTCAAATGTGACCTCAGACACTTGACATTTACTAGCTGTGTGACAATGAACAAATCACTTAACCCTAATTTCCTTGGGATAAAAAAAAAGTGTGTATCATTCAAAATTGACTGATTGGGCTAAAACATGTGCTTTGAGTGAGATGATGCACAAGGAAGCAGCCCTGCTGCTGTGTTTCAGGTAGGTAATTCTAGAAAAAATAAAGGAAGCAGGATTTCGGTTGGTAGAATGTAGTCTGTTATGGAATATGATTGAAGAAATGTTGGTGGTGGGGGAGGAATATGACTCTCTTAAGCTAAGTTTAGTAAGAGCTATTGAGGTGGATAGAAATGAAGCCCTGAACCAAAGAGAAGGGGTCATGGCAACATCACAAAGGTGATGATCAGAAGGTGAAGCTTAAAACAGGAGAAGCAGGGCTGGCAGAGATCATAGAAGTTCAGTTGGAAAAGTGTCCAACCATCCTTGAGAAATAGCTTCCTTTTCCATATGATCATCCAACCTTTCTTGAAGCTGCTCAACAAGGAGGAACTCATCACTTCTGGAGATGATCCATTCCACTTTTGGACAGCTCTAATTGTTAGGAATCTTCAGTAAGTCAAGTCTCAATTTGCTTCTTTGCAGATTGACATTCCTCTCATTGAATGAATGAAGAAATGGATGAACGAATGAATACTAGTAAAAACACATCTTTATGAAGCCCTACTATGTGCCAGGCAAGGATATAAACACAAGCCAACAAGACAATCCCTCTTGTGCAGGAGTTTACATTCTAATGGAAGAAGAAAGTAGAGAAGGGAAACAGAGTAAGAAAGGTTGGCACACTTCGTTTGTAACTGGGAAATGGCTGAGGGTGGTGATTCCAGGCATGCATAGGCAAAGGCTCAGCTAGTACTGGGCATTCATGTTTTGGTGGGAGGCAAAGGGTGAGAAGGCCAGGGTGCAGGGAGAAGGGCTGCCTAAGGAGCAGCAGCAGGAGCCATTGCTCCTTTGGGGTTAAGCAGAACACTCATCCTTCTTCTCTATGGCAGCTCCTCATTTCTGTACTATAGAACATTTCAGTTCCTGTTCTCATGCAATAAGGACTTGTCACCAACTTTGATAGTTCCACAGGGAGCAGTCCTTCCCTTTAACAACTGGGACTTCGGAATGCTGAGGAAAACAGCCAGCCAGTGAGTCTAGTCTTTCACCAAGTTTCTTTACCCCATGGTACCAGTGGGCAAGGCCAAAGATGAGTTACAAACTCACAGCCTGCTATCCTCCTGACTGCCTTCTTCTGGTTTTCTCCAGTGAATCAATCTTTCCTGAACTCTGGCCCCCAGAATACGATATAACATGCAGGGTGTGGTCCGACCACTGCAGAAGGCAGCCAGATTGCCTCGCTCAGTATTCCTCTAACCTGGGTCTCTCTTTTTGGGGCCCAAGTACAAATTAATTTTTGTTTCTTTTAAGGATATCCCATCATGCTGCTGTCTTAATGGAAGACATTAGTATTGATGTGAAGTCACATATTACATTCCATTTCATTCCATTTAAATCCGCTCTTCCCGTTCCATTCAGATCCGTTTAGGTTAGTTCAGATGGCAGCCCCAACCCCACTCCAGACAGTCTATCCACAGGTTGTAAAGCATTCAAATCTTCTCAGAACTTGAATGACATCTCTGGGAACTGATCCTGTGGTGTCTGTGGGATCAGGGAAATTCTACACACCCTAACTTGGCCACAGTCATTCAAATCAGTCTTCCTGGGATGGCAGCCTCCCTGGATGGCAAGCCCTGCGGAGGGCACTGGACAGATGAAACATACATATGCAAATTTAGGGGTATGATTTAATCCCACATTGTGCAGCATCAGAGAGAGCTTACCTTTATAACTTCTGAGATCACATGTGGATCAACTGAATCAGCCTTAAGCAGGACACAAATGCACACATGAGCAGTCTGAGCAAGGAGCATAAGCTAGCTAGAAGCCACTGACTGAAGATGCTCTGACTCACCACTGACAGGATGTGTGGCCCTGGGCCCTTTACTGGGCTCTTTCTCTGCTGAAAAAAAGGGCACATGAGATAATCTCCAAATCTCCCCCAGTGCCAAGATTCGATGATTCCAAGAAAGGTCTAATTTATACAAAAGATATAGTAGGAGGCTTCACAGCTATGCAAGACCCTAAGACATTCCCAAAAGGCTCAATGCAAAATGCCATCCACATCCAGAGAAGAACCATAAAGTCAGAACACTGAATGAAGTGGACTATTTTCTAGTGTGTTATGTTTTGTTTTCTCCCATTTGTTTTAATTCTTCTAAGCAATATGAATGATTTGAAAATGTGTTTAATAAGAATGTATTGCAGAATTCATATAAAATTGCATGCCACTGTGGGGAGGTAGTGGGGAGAGAAGGGAAGACAAATTTAATACTTATGGAAGTGATTTTTGAAAACTGAAAACAAATTAATTATTAAAATAATTTAAAAAGATCTAGTAGAAGGATGGTTACCTCACAATAAGACCTTTCATTTGGAAAGGACCTTCTCAGGGTTTCTCCAACCAGCACCTAAAATAAAAGATGTTGAAAACGTCAAATTTCTGCACCACTTTCCAGGTGCACATCTACTGCTTACATCAGGATATCCCTGTTTTCATAGATGACCCTCTTCTAGTGCTTCACCTGTCACCTTTTCAGTTTTTTTTTCAATTGACAAGCATTGTTACCTCTCACCCTCCATTGAGAAAGAAAAAAAAGAAAAACAATCCTTTTCCCAATTGTACATAGTAAAGCAAAACAAATTCCCACATTGGCCATGACCAAAAGTAGATTCCTCATTTTGAATCTTGGCTCCATTAGGTCTATTTCTATTTTGAAAAATCATTTTAATGAATTCTTTTGTTTGAACCTCGTAACAACCCAGTGAGATAGGCTGAGCAGAATAGATGAAAAAACTGGTCCTCAGAGAGGCTAAGAAAGTTGTCCCATATCACACAGTTATTACAAAGCAAGGTCAGCCTCCAAGGTAGGCTTTCTATTACCTCATGGTAAAAAAAGAGCAACCAAACAATAAAAACATTATGCAAGACCCGCCTCAGCTCAGAGGCACAGGGCTGTCATTCAACATATGGGGCTTCAGTTGAAATCCAGCAAATTTCTTGCCCAACACATTAAATTTTTCCAATCCTAACTGGGCCCTACTTTACCTTGGTGTTTTCCATCTGATCTGCCCAAACTGGATCAGTTTGTCCCCATTGCCAATCCTTCTTGCACTCTTGATTGGCAATGCCCTCCAGTGGCCATTATGGGAGAGAGAACAATCAGTGGACAGTGTGATTGAGGGCATTAGCTATGGTGATTTGAGCAATGGAGAAACAGGAAGCTCTGAGAAGTCACAGCCATGCCATTTTAGACAGCATGATCCCCTGAACTCTCAGGAGATGGGGGGACAGTATTTGTGCCTTCTTGTGATCTCATTTAATAGAAAAGGAAGGTCTATTTTAGTAAGGAAGTAAAGACTATGCTAGCACGGATCCTATTTTGAGCTAACATGTATGCCAGAACAAGACGAGAGGCCATTCCAGGCACTTTTGGGAAGTTCTTGGAAAATCAAGGCAAAAATAGTAGTGTCTACATTCCCTTCTCCAAATGTGTTAACTGGGGGACTCTGTTAATTCATGAGGAGAAACAGCTCAATGGAGGATCTGTTTGAAGTTTCCTTAGCTGGTAGATTCCAGGTCAAACATGCTAAGTTTCATCTAAGGGAAAAAGAAGCTGTATGAAAAATCGATACAGCTTGGGGGGTGGGGTGGGAAGGTTTAAAAGATAAAAAGTGAAAGTTTGTGAAACCAAGAGTGAAAAAATCAGGCTCAATTCAATAAAATAGAAAAGAGAGGATTTGTCTTCATAAAAATGAAAAAGAATGTAAAGGAGGAAAAGAAAGGAAATATAGAGAGAAGAAATGAGGCTTTAAAATAGAATAGATGACTGCTTTAACGTTTGAAAACACACTGCAATATTTCTTCGTTAAAGAAAAGATTGGATTGTAACTAAAAATATTCAGAAGACATTATTTAAGTAGTCTAGAACATTTTTACCTTTAAAAACAACTACTTTGTATTTCTCCCAGCCTGGAAATGCTGTCAATCTAGAGCTCTAGTTCCAAAGTTTCCATTTCCACTCTGATCTAATCCCAGTGAAATGATATCCCATCTCAGACACACTGAGAGTTCCAAAGGTGGAAAGCACTGCAGTGTCAATTGGGGCCAGGTGGCACCCAGAGCAGAAGATGCTCCGCATACAAATCCTGGAAACAGTCTCTGAGCCTTGGAGATCTCCAATAGCATTCTTGAAAGAATTTGGAACTGCAACGGAAGGGCTATGGAACTGTGGTTCTCCTTTGATCCAACAATACCACTGCTAGGTCGGCATCCCAAAGAGATTTAAAAAAAGGAAAAGGAATTATACATACAAAAATGTTTATAGAACCTCTTCTTGTAGTAGCAAAGAACTGGAAATTGAGGGTATACCCATCAAAAGGAGAATGGCTGAACAAGGGTTATATAATTGTGATGGAATATAATTGTGCCATAAAAATAATGATCAAAATGGTTTCAGGAAAAAATGGGAAGGATTATATGAACTGATGCAGAGTAAAGTGAGAAGAACCAAAACGACCTTGTCCATAGTAACAGCAATATGTATGATGATCAACTGTGAATGATTTAGTTATTCCAAGCAATACAGAGATCTAAGACCTGAAGGATCCATGAAGAAAAATTCTATCCACCTAGAGATGGATAGAATTGATGGAGTGTGAAGGCAGATCAAAGAATAATTTTTTTTAAAAAAATCATTTTTCTATGTTCCTTTTTTGTCTGTTTTCTTTCACAAAATGACAAATATAAAAATGTTTTGTATGACTATACATGTATAATTTTTATTAAATTACTAGCCTTCTCAATGATAGGGGAGGAGAAGGATTGTAGGAGAGAATTTGGAACTCACAACTGTAAGAAAAAAAATCAAAGTTAAATTTCCTTTTACATGTAATTAGGGAAAATAAAATGTTATTTTTAAAGTGCTTAGTACAATGCCTGGCATAAATTAAGTACAATGTAAATGTTAGTTACTGTTATTGCTATTATACTAAATCAAAAGCACCTAAGAATCCTGGTCAGGTTCCATAATTCACTTGTCCACCAGCAGGCAATCTGAAGTCAAAAAATATCCCTTCACACATTATTTCCTCAAGTTCTCTCTTAGAGAGAAAATAAGGGAACAGGTAGGAATAGGAAGAGAAAGAGAAGAAAATGAGATTAAAAAGGCAAATTAATAACTGTAAAATGATAGAAAAAGTAGCAGATAAATTGATAATGTCCTTTCATGATCATTTTTTCCTTCAAAATATGGAGGAAGTAGAAAAGTGAGACTTTACTCCTGGATGCAATTCTCATCAACAAGAGGTTGTTGAAATAGAAGGAGCAAGGACTTGGGGAGCAAGTGACCTTCATCAAGTTTGGGACCAAGATGAAGAGGAAAGTCCAGTAGAATACATAATAATGTACCCAAGAGCTGATCTCAGGGGCTTCAGATCCCAAATAGGGAGGATTCAGGGACTTAATGCTTTGCAGAGAAAAAGTTGGCCAGAGAGAAGTTTTCCAAAGTGAAACTTTGAAGACACATGAAGAAATCCCTTTGATGGGGAGGAATAATGTGGAGTTCCCTAGACAAATTAAAGTGGATACATAGAAAATGCATTCAGAAGCTCAGGTTTTTTTTTTGGTTGTTTGTTTTGCAAAAACATTTATAATAAACTTTTACTTGTAGCAAAAAAAAAAATCTCAAAACAAACAAACCAAAAAAACAATGCTGGAAACAAAGGGACTGTTCATCATTTGGCTATTAGCTGAACTAATTATGGTATTTGAATGTAATGTGTGTGTGTGTGTGTGTGTGTGTGTGTGTGTGTGTGTTCGTCCTTCATTGCTGAAGAAGACCATGCTATCAAAGATAGCATACATAAAAACTTTTTAATTTAACATAATCTAAAGGATCCATTTTACATTTTATAATGTCTCTATCTCTTGTTTAGTCCTAAATTCTTCTCTTTTTTTCTCTGATTTTTTTTATTTAGTTAAATTTATTTATTTAACTTTTTACATTCATTTTCACAAAATTTGGGTTCCAAATTTTCTCCTCATTTGTCCCCTCCCCCCACCCCAATACACCGAGCATTCTGGTTTCCCCTATCATCAATCTGCCCTCTCTTCTATCATCCTTCCCTTCCCTTGTCCCCATCTTCTCTTTTGTCCTGTAGGGCCAGATAACTTTCTATTCCCCATTACCTGTATTTCTTATTTCCTAGTAGCAAGAGCAATACTAAACAGTTGTTCCTAAAGCTTTGAGTTCCAACTTCTCCCCATCCCTCCTTCCCCATGCATTCCCTTTGGGAAGGCAGTCAATTTTACCTGTGTAGTTTTGCAAATGACTTCCATAATAATCGTGCTGTGTAAGACTAACTATATTTCCCTTCATCCTATCCTGGCCCCCATTGCTTCTATTCTCTCTTTTGATTCTGTCCCTCCGCAAGAGTGTTGATTTCAAATTGCTCCCTCTTCCCATTGCCCTACCTTCCATCATCGTCCCCCACTTATCCCCTTCTCCACTTTCCTGTATTGTAAGACAGATTTTCATACCAAAATGAGTGTGCATTTTATTCCTTTCTTAGGTCGAATGTGATGAGGGTAAACTTCATGTTTTTCTCTCAGCTCCCTTCCTTTTTCCCTCCACTAAAAAGTCTCCTACCTGCCTCTTCTATGAAAGATAATTTGCCCCATTCTATTTCACCCTCTCTCCTCCCAATACATTTCTCTCTCATCACTTAATTTCATTTTTTTAGGACATGATCCCATCCTATTCAATTCACTCTGTGCTCTCTCTGTGTGTGCATACACGTGTGTATGTGTGTGCATGTGCGCACATGTGTGTGTGTATGTGTAATCCCACCAACTACCCAGATACTGAAAAGTTTCAAGAGGTTACAAATATTGTCTTTCCATGTGGGAATGTAAACAGTTCAACTTTAGTAAGTCCCTTATGACTTCTCTTTACTGTTTTCCTTTTCATGCTTCTTTTCATTCTTGTGTTTGAAAGTCAAATTTTCTTTTCAGCTCTGGTCTTTTCATCAAGAATGCTTGAAAGTCCTCTATTTCATTGAAAAACCATTTTTCCCCTGAAGTATTACCTCAGTTTTGCTGGGTAGGTGATTCTTGGTTTTAGTCCTAGTTCCTTTGACTTCTGGATTATCATATTCCATGCCCTTCAGTCCCTTAATGTAGAAGCTGCTAGATCTTGTGTTATCCTAATTTTATTTCCACAATACTGGAATTGTTTCTTTCTAGCTGCTTGCAATATTATCTCCTTGACCTGGGAACTCTGGAATTTGACCACAATGTTCCTAGGAATTTCTCTTTTTGGGTCTCTTTCAGGGGGTGATCAGTGGGTTCCTTGAATATTTATTTTGCCCTCTGGTTCTAGAATATCAGGGCAATTTTCCTTGATAGTTTCATGAAAGATGATGTCTAGGCTCTTCTTTTGATCATGGCTTTCAGGTAGTCCCATAATTTTTAAATTGTCTCTCCTGGATCTATTTTTCAGGTCAGTTGTTTTTCCAATGAGATATTTCACATTATCTTCGATTTTTTCAATCTTTTGGTTTTGTTTGGTGATTTCTTGGTTTCTCAGCAAGTCATTAGCCTCCATCTGTTCCATTCTCATTTTGAAAGAACTATTTTCTTCAGTGAGCTTTTGAACTTCTTTTTCCATTTCGCTAATTCCACTTTTTAAAGCATTCTTCTCCTCATTGGTTTTTGAACTTCTTTTGCCAATTGAGTTAGCCTATTTCCAAGGTGTTATTTTCTTCAGCATTTTTTTGGGTCTCCTTTAGCAAGGTGTTGACCTGCTTTTCATGCTTTTCTTGCATCTCTCTCATTTCTCTTCCCAGTTTTTCCTCCACCTCTCTTGCTTGATTTTCAAAATCCTTTTTGAGCTCTTCCATGACCTGAGCCCATTGATTATTTATTTTGGATGTTTGGGATGCAGAACCCTTGACTTCTATGTCTTTCCCTGATGGTAAGCATTGTTCTTCCTCATCAGAAATGATGGGATGAGATATCTGTTCACCAAGAAAGTGACCTTCTATGGTCTCATTTTTTCCCCCTTTTCTGGGCATTTTTCCAGCCAGTTACTTGACTTCTGAGATTCCTCTCCACCCCTGCCTTGCCTCCAGATCCACCCAGCTAGTGCTTGGGGTCTGAGATTCAAATGCTGCTTCCAAGCCTCAGAGCTTTCAGTAGGGGTCAGGCTACTATTCAGTGTGAGATTAAATTCAGGTGCTTAGGTGGGGGCAGGGCTGCTATTCAGTGTGAGTTTAAGTTCAGCTGCTCAGGTTGGGGCAGGGCCCCCATGCAGGGCTCAGTTCCCTTAGGGGGTTTATGCAGAGACCTTCAATAATGGATCCTAATTCCTGCCTGCTTCGGGAGCCTCTGTCCTCTGCTGCCCCTGCTACTGCCTCCTGAGAGGGCCTGAGTTTTGAAGACACCCCACTCCCCTCTAGGCCAGCCAAACAGGCTCTGTCACTGACCTTTGGCATCTGTGGGTGGAGGGACCTGGGCAGCCGCTGGGGATTCTGTCCCTGAAGCGTGCTCGGATCTGTTCCTCTCAGTGTCCTGTGGCCAAGGCAGGGCTGGGCTCTGCTCTGGGTCTGGTGTGCGACGGACCTTTGGTGTTGGTTTTTCGGGACTCTCTGGAACAGAAATCTCCTCCACTCCGTTGTTCTGCAGCTTCTGCTTCTCCAGAATTTGTTGGGAGTTCTTTTTTACAGGTCTTTTATGGGTGGGTTAGGAGCTAGCATGTGTAAATCTTTCTACTCCACCATCTTGGCTCCTTCCCCCAGGCTTTTTAAAAAGACAAATATGTTCATATAACAGGGGTTTGATTAATGATTGAAATCTAGGGGATGGTAGTTCAGAAGAACAAAATAGTTGTCTTATCCATAAGCTTGATTTAGTACTACTGAGATCATTAAGCTAAAAATTAGACTTTTGTCATAGCCATAGAATTTTTTTTAATTCCAATTGATTTTAATATTTTCTGTTCTGATTTCTCTACCTTCCTTCTTCTCCTCCCCCTACACTGAGAAGAGACTAACAAAATCCAGTACAAACGTATATATTCTTTCAAAACAAATTATTGCATTAATTGTGTGTCTGTGTATGAAAGAGAGAGAACAGAGGAAAAGAAAGAAAGCAAATGAGAAAGAAATGAAGGAAGCAAGGATGGAAGAAAGAAGGAAAGAAGGAAAAAAGAAACAAAGAAAAAGAAAGGAAGAAAGGGAAGGGAAAGGGAAAAACAATGTCTCAGTCTCTACTCTAAGTCCATCACGTTTCTCTCTGGAGGTGTGTAGCAGGTTTATCATGAGTCCTTTGGAACTGAAGTTGGTCATTGTGTTGATCAGAGAGCCTAAGTCTTTCAAAATTAATTCTCTTTACAATGTTGTTACTGTGTAAATAATTGTTCTTCGGTTTCTGCTCACTTCATCTTGCATCAGTTCATATAGTTCTTCCCAGGTTTTCTGAAACCAGCTTGCTCATCATTTCTTATAGCACAATCATATTCTATCATAATCCTATACCAAAGCTTGTTCAGCCCTTCCCCAAAGGATGGACATGCCCCCTATTTCCGATTCTTTTTCACCATAAAAGGAGCTGCTATAAATACTTGTGTCCATATAGATCCTTTTCTCTTTTACTTTGATTTCTTTGGAGGTGTAGACAAAGTAGTGGTCGTTTTCATTGTTGTTGCCTTCATTCTTGAAGGAGATCAATGCCATCACAAGGGTAATGTTTTCATTTGCATGTAAATTGGATTTAAGTGACACAGAGTTACATAATGTCCTCAGCTTCTCCTCCAGAGTCCTTAGTGCCTAGCAGCAAGACACAAGTCAAGATGACTGGGAGTGACTCAGGATGCAGTGGGTAACCTTGGCCTTTTCCAATTAAGGTAACTCAGAAATAAATAAGAATTGAGACAAAAATGACTTAGTTTACCAAGACAAAAGTATCACTCTGAAAGTGGAAGACCCTCAAACTTTCTGGCCAGAACAAAAAGCAATTGCTACCTAACTAATTCATCAAAATCTAAACAATGGGCAACAGAGGTTGGAGCTCATCCTACTCTGGGCCATTGAATGAAAGTCAGAGTGATTTGAGTTTAAAAGTGGGGTTTAATAGCTCCATTTGAATCATAGGGGCTTTTTGCAAGCCTGTTTTTTTCAGAAGTATATTTCAAGAAATCATAAATTAAAATTGTTAAAGACAAAAAGTAAATTGCATATGTGTGTGTTTAAAAAATCCAGCCCCTAAACTCTGAAATACCTTACGAAATATGTGACTAAAACTATACTCCCGTGGACAAAGTGCCTACTTGTAAGAGTGTGATTTCCCCAAGTGGAGAGAAGGACTACACGTGGCTAGAAAAGGAGGGAGAGGAGTAGGAAGGGAAGGGGAAAGAGCACAAGGAAAAGAAGAAATAGTGGCATTCTCCAACTTGAATTGGCATGTTGAGTCCCTAGAAGACAGCCTCTAGTACTCACAGATAACATGGTAGAGTTAATCCAAAATGTTCTAAAAACTTGATTTACTCATTCCCATATAGACATGCAGCAGCCATGGGAGGAATAAGCTTAAACTTAGAGCATAATAGTAGTAAGGCCTACATGTCAAACTCTGCAAGGAAAGTTTGCCTCTCAACACCTGCTCTGGAAGTCCCTCTCTCTGCAGAGGTCTCATGCAGAACCTTTTCTTCTGGCTTTTTTTCATCCTTATTCTTGAAGGAAACCAATAACATCCCAAGGGTGATGTCTCTTCTCAAATGTGAGTTGGACTGAAGTGAGTCAGAGCTGCAACCTCACCCTCTCCTCCAGAGTCAATGGAGTCCATTGGTAAGACCAAAGTCAAGGGGACTCCCTCCCCGGGGCATGGCTGGCTCAAAGTATATGCATAGGAAAATAGCTTTGTCAAGCCCAGGAGTTCTTAAAGAACATACACGTAGTCTAGGCAACAGGGACTGAGAGGAAGGGGGAAATTTAAAGAGTCAAGAAGCACCAGTGAGGAGCCACTGTCGCCAGCCCTCCCCAGGATGGAATGCCCAGAGAAGGAAAGCAGCAAGTTGTGAAAGGAGGCACAAAAACGAGAAAACGAGAGGACATCTGAGCTGGGGGAGCTGACTATGGGCCCCACACAGGCCTCCCCAGGCATCTGACTCAGTGTGGAACCAGCAGCTGGACACTCTTCTGTGGAGCTCCTGTGTGAACAAACTCCCTCCCTCCAAAGACTGAGGCTCATGGCCACAATGGCCCTATATTTTCCCTGACTTTACTTCTCTGTTCCTCTCTTGTGAAAGGCATTTTGATACACTCTGCTCACTTCTTCTACCAAAATATTTCATGTGTCTTGATTTGGATCTTAGATTGAAAAACCAAACAAAACCCCCTAAAAGAACATTCTGGGGGCACAGGAGCAGCCTCTAGTGATTGACCATAAAAAAGCTGAACAACGATTTTGAATCTGCCTTCTTTTCCAACAAGAATTATCTTTGTATTAGACAGAATACAATACAAAATGATTGTCAGGGAGTGGAAATCCAAAGTAACTTAGGAAGTAGATAGCAGGTACCTACCTGATCCACCCAGGCCTTCTGATAAAATATATCCTCTAAAGCAGAAATAGTTGATGGATATGATTCTTCTTCTTGGAAGAATCTTGGTGAATGGGAGCAGCCCAGCAGAATAAGAAGAGGGCAGATGGGGTCCCACTTTTCAAAAAGGGAGGGGGGGAAATACAGAGTTTGAAAGGATGCATCAGAGAGCTTAATATCTCTTCCTGGAAAAATTTGAGAATACATTATTAAGGGATTTGTGCATGAAGCTCACTCCATCAGCATGACTTCATCAAGAACGAATCATGCCAGACAAGTATTATTTCCTGTTTGACAAGGTAACTAGGCTGGTAAACAGGGGGAATCTTGTCCTGGTTTCATAATTAGATTTCACTCAAGCATTTAACATAGTCTTTAGCACTGTGCATGCTTATGGTTCAAATGGAGAGAGCCGAAGAGGGAGAGGATCTGATTGTTAGAGGGAGATTTGGAATTGGTTGAGTGATCATACATAAATATGAAGGCCTTCAATGGAGTAATAGCCTTTCTCTCACTTACTAGATGGATTATCAGGCAAAGGGCAAGTCAATTACCTTCATCATTGTCCTTTGACCTCAAATTTCCATCCCTTTGGAAAATGGGAATTTCCTATGATGAAATAAGGAGAAAGTCAGTTGTTTACATATATATATATATATATATATATATATATATATATATATATATATATATATGAAATTTATTTGCAATAGTACTGGGAAGTAGATACTATTATTTTCCCCATCATTTACACCTCAGGAGATTTTTAGTCTTTCTGGCCCTCAAATCTCCTCACTGCTAAAGTGAGGCTAATTGTACTAGCTTACTTTTCTGAAGGCAGAGGGATGGTCTGGCAGTCCTTTTTGGCTTCCAAATTATACAATGCAAGAAATATTTCTTGAGTTCCTAATATGTCTGAAATGCTTTGAAAGATACAAAAGGCTCTTCCCTAAAGGACCTTACAATTCAAGTCAATATTTTTTTCAGACAAAGGAATAGAAATATGTTTGCCTGACTGTTTTGCTTTGTGTGGAAATCTCTCCTCTGTGTTATATTTCCGAAACGCCTCCCCACTCTCCTCTCTGGTGTTCCCCACTGTCCTTTGTATGCTGGTGCCCTGATGTCCTATGGTTTTCAGGCAGAAAGGCATCATCATGGACAAGTAGCCCCAGATTGTGTCACTGAGCATTACATTTGGCCTGTTCCTTGGTGAGAGCTGGCTCATTCTGAAAGCAGCTTGGAGATGGCCTTCTAGGCTCAGCCCTGAAGCTGCTTGGGGCCTGAGAGAGGCAGGGAGGACTGGTGACCAGTGCACAGATTCACCCTTTCAACCTATTACCACAAGATGGCGGGAGAGATGACTATTTTCCAAGCTCTCTCTTGCCTGTCTTCTAAAAAAGGACACAGGTGACTTGGAGTGTTTGCAACCTTTGCTTCATCCTCAGTGTTTTGGGTGAGTTACCTTCTAGTTAAATCCGAGATGTTAGAGTGGTAGAGAGGGAGGAGAACTTAGGGTTAGAAACAGCATGAGAGACCATGGTCAGCTCCTTCATTTGAAAGGAAATAGGCCAGCTGAACTCATGGGGTCTGATTCCTGGGAACTTTCAAAGGCACCAAGACTTTTCCTCTCTCCATTTCTCCCTTCAAAATGGCCCTAATATGCGGTGGTTCAATAAGAACAGTGGCATTTGTAGAGTGCTTTCAGGTTTGCAAAGCACTTGAGATAAATTATATCATTTTATTGTCTCAGTCATGCTAAGAAGTACTCATTTTGAAGATAAGGAAACAAGAGTCTTAGAGAGGTTAAATGATTTCCCTGAGTTTGCACCTATCAGTGTATAACAAAAGGAATTCTGTATACACAGTCTGAGGGCATGGGCAACATCCCGCCTTTGCTACTCACCACCGTGTGATGTAGGCCAGTCACTTAACCTCCCAAGGTAGGCCTCATCTTCCTTATATATAAAATACAGTGACTAGACCAGAGGGCTCTGAGATCACCTGGGACTCTATGGACAACAGAAACCAAGATGAGGAATTCTAGAAAAGTCAGAAGGAAGAACAATCTAGCAGAAGTGACCTAAAGAATTCCAGTGATGGAGAACACAAGGAAGCCAATTCCAGAGCACAAGCCATTCATGTCCTTTTGTCCTGTGTTTCTACATTAAAAACTCCACAGAGGTAGCACACAACAGACTAGGAAGCTTCCTCTAGAGCTCATAATATTATGAATAGAGGAAACAAACAGTTATTAAGCACCTCTTGTGTGAGTGTGGGCAGCTAGATGGCCCAATGGGTAGAGTGCTGGGCCTGAGTTCAGAAAGACTCAACTTACCCAAATCAAATCAGATCTCAGACACTTACTAGATGTTGGACCTTGGAAAAATCACTTAACATTGTTCTCCTCAGCTTCCTCATGTGTAAAATGAGTGGGAAAAGAAAATCGCTCTGGTGACCTTGCCAAGAAAACCCAAATGGGGTCACAATGCGTTAGACACTACTGGCACACTGGAGATGAAAAACACCAAAAGCCTGCACTGTGCTAAGTGCTTTGCAACATTATCTTATTCAATCCTCCCCAAAACCTTGGGAGTCCTAGTTGTTATTATCCCCATGTACGACTGAAGAAACTAGGCAGAGAATGATTGAGTGACTTGTCAAGGTACACACATCTGGTAAGTGTCTGAGACAAGATCCGAACCCACAACAACTTACCCACTCAGTGTCTCAGATTAAAATGAGGCCTGTAACCATACATAAAAGGAAAGAAATCATAGCTAGTCTTATATGCAGCACTCTACAAACCACTTTATTATATTATCTTCATGGAGTCTTCATGACTCGAGGCCCCGTGTTCCAACCACCGAGCCCCTCAATTGCCTTTGAGAGTACAATAGCAGTGCCCAGATAAGGGAGTCCATTATCTTTCACTCTGGCTACATAATCAGCCCTCTTCCTTTTCTTTAATTTTTATAGTTACTTGAAATTCACAATGACGGATGTTAAGAATGGAAAATGGCTCCATCTGTTGTCCATCCACCATGCATCTCTCCATTGCCCCTTTGAGTGTCCTACAATTTAATTTTTCAGAGAATGTGATTTTTGAGACTATTATTGCTTGTACTGCTGTATCAACATTCTTTTCTTGATCATAACTTTCAGTTAGTTCCATTATTTTTTTCTATTTTCTCCTCTTGATCTATTCTCTAAATCTGTTGTTTCTCTTATAAAATGTTTCACTTCCTCTTCTACTTTTTCATTATTCACATTTTGGTTAACTATATCTTTATCTCTTATAATTTTGCTGACTTAATTTTGCCCACTTCTAATTTTCAAGGTGTCATTTTCTTCCTTAAGATTCTGAATTTCCTTCTCTAATTGCTTGACTTTCCTTTCATAATATTCATTTTTCTTGGATTATTATTTTTTCTTTAATTTTTCCTCCATCTCTGTCATTTGATTTTTAAAGTCCTTTTTAATATCTTCTATAAATTCTTATTGGGCAGATGACCATTTGATATTACTCTTTGGGGATGTGTTTACTTCAATATCCTCCTCTGAAGATGATTCCAATACTCTCTACTAAAATAATAGTTTTCTGTGGTTGGATGCTTTCTCCTTTGCCTGTTCATTTTTTGGGGTAATACCTAATTTTTGTAGCCCTCGCATCTGGAAAATGGCGCCTCTTGCCCCAGATCTTCAGTTCTCCCCTCCTACCTGGAATCAAAGCCAAACCTCCAGACTCCTATAAATGCCTGCCACCAGGGGCTTTCTGCCCCACTGCTTCTGCTCTCACTGGGTACGTGCTGGATCCTCCTCACCCTGTAGCTCTTCACAGCACAGCTGGGTCTTGATTCCCTCAATGTTCCCAGTCTCAAACACCCAACTCTCCTCACTATCTCAGGGGTGAAAGATCCCAAGGCTAGGGCTGAGGCAGTCCCTCAAACCACCTAACCCCAGGGTTGGCCACTTGTTAAAGCTGACCCTGGCCTGGAGGTGTTTACTCCTCGCAGGAACCAAACCTGCTCCTGGGAGTTTTCTTCTGATTTTCTCAAATTGTCCCCGGAAGACGCCTGTTTAACTCCTATTTTTATTCATCTCCTCCCACACTTTGTTCACCCTAAGGTGCTATTTTAACTGTTTTGTAGGGGAAAATTTTGAGAGCTTGGACTTTTCTAACCTACTCCACTATCTTCCCAGAACCCTTTACCTCTGTCTGCCCCCCTTGCTCCACGACTGACCCATCTCCATTTCTGCTCAAACATTTCCTGAGCCATGGTTTCTATTCAATTTTCAGCACAGAAGTCATCCTTGGTTATAAGAGGCATCCCACTTTCCCCTCCCCTGCACACTTATACCTCTCCATTATGTCCATTTTCCCTCAGATCACTGGCCTTTCTGTGTCTTCTGGCAGAGATCTATCATCTAAGTCTCAACCATATAGTACTTATCACTCAGAAAACAATGGGGATTTAAAAAAAGGAGATTGTGGATAAAGGAGTAATATGAGGTCAATGAAAGCATTTTGAGTCTCCCAGCAGCCCTTCTGCCTGCCCTCCTCCCCTAGCCAACTGGGAGCTGCTTTATTGTCTATCGACAGAGCCTAGGCAAGATCCTGGAAATGAGGGACCCAAATAATTAAGTTCCCAACCAATTGTATCTTATTTCATAGATACTACAAACTCTCCCATTATTTTATCAAAAGCCTTAATCAGAGGCTGCAGGGGACAGAGTGCTGAGCTTGGGTTTGAATGGGGATTCAGATACATACACACTCTGTGTATCTGAAGAGCAAGTCACAATCTTCCTTAGTCTGTTTCTTTGTCTGTAATGTAAGTGAGTACCTGAAAAGTCCTTGACCTAAAGGGCTCAAGGTCTCCCAGTGCATCCTGGATCATCTCCAGTCATCCTGAGGAATATCCGGTCACTGGATTCAAATGTCTCTGGAGAAGTAAGGCTGGTGACCTGCACAGCCTTCCCTCACTCAAAACAAAGTCAAATGCAAGTCATGTCATCGTTTATCTGATGGCTTGGTCTTCTTTGTCAACAAAGGATGAACACAAGAGGTTTGAACTTGGTGAACTTTCCAATTCTGTGATCTTTGGCCTTTTTCCAGAGCCCTTTCCATTTTGTTTTACCAAAGCAGTCATGATAGCTACCACTAGCATCTTGGGAGGAGGAGAAACAGATAACTCCTCTAAAGCACGTGGATTCCAAGACTCCAGGAGGGTGGTAGCTTTCTGAATACTTCCTCATTAGTATTTACCAATGAAAGAAATCATTCCTGAATTTAAGGAGATCCACAAAGCCATAGTCAATATTGATGAGGAAGGATGCTGATGAGACATCTGGTGATACCTCCTCTCTATAAAAAGTGCAAAGATTGTCCAGGGATAAAGACATAAATGTGGAGCCAGGGATTGGAGATTGGGAGAGGCCAGAATTCAAATAGTTGAGATGGGTTGTGAGATTAGGCCAAGATGCTTCACCAAAGTACACTGGGGGTGAGGCTGATCAAAGACCAGATGCAGCAAATTGAAATGATGTAACAGGGAGGCCCAAATTCTGCTGAGTGAGAAATGTGGGTGAAGGACACTCCCCTCCTCAGCACGTTCCTTTCCTAGTAGGCTGGTGGGTAAACACTGATGATATATTCATATACATGGCCGGAGAGAATCTATCTTGCTTATCCTTGGCCCTGGGAAGAAAGACTCAGTCAGCTTTCCCTGGGTTTCCTGTAGAGGAAAGGGCTGCAGTCCTTTGCAGTCTCATTTTCAGTCTGTTCTTTGAGCAGAGAGCCACAGAATCCTTTGGTTCAGTTTCCATTCTTTGTGTTTGGAGTCAGGCACCACTGGACCATGAAAGGTCAATCCAATCTTGCTAAGACCACCAGCCCCTGCCCACTGAGGTACAGGTACTGGGAAGGGCAGCAGGACCAGACATCTTCTCAGGGAGGTGTACAGGGACCTGAGACCATGCCAATTACTAGCTAGAACATAAATAGCCCTTGAGGCTTTTCAAAGCACTGTAAGTATCTTATGATCCTCCCAACAACCTTTTGAGATAGAATTGGAGATAATCAACAGAGAGAAGGCCATGGAATGGAAATTATTCCTGTACATAGTGGGGTTTTAGCTGGGACTTAAAAGAAGCCAGGAAAGTCTGGAGGAAGAGAAGAGTAGAGAGAGAATTCTAGGATTGGAAAATAGTCAGAGAGAATGACTGGGAGCAGAAAGTGGAATCTTATTGGAGGAACAAGCAACAAGGAGGCCAATGCCCCTGGGTCTCAAAGATCATGAGGATGGTGGTGGGGAAAAAAAGGTATAAGACTAGAATTAAATTCTCTCAGAAAGATTCAGACATTGGTCTATTTTGGACAAACCAGACTGAGAGCCTGGCTGTCCCCATGCACTGCCCAGAGAGAACCCTCATCTGACTTGCCCTACTTTGTGGCTCATCTTGAATCCTACAGACCAGGGTGCCCAATAGCAGAGAGCTATGCTGATGAGTCAGGGAAGGGGCAGCCTGGGCACAGGCTAAGGGAAAAGTTTGACTGAGGTGGAAGTAATGGGTGGTTATCACATAGACCAGATTCCCATCACCTTCTGTGCCCAAGGGTGACATTCCCATGTGACCCTTTATACCTTCCTCCCCACTGAGCAGGGGCTGCTGGCAGGAAGCCCGAGGTGGTGTCAACACTTCCTCTCTGAGTCACCTGGACCTTATCTCCTGACCTATCTCTGCTACTACACTTCTTCTACTACAATACTTTGGTACCTGAAGCTCAGGCTGGAGCTGCCCTAATTGCAGGAAATTTCATTTAACCTGTATTCATTAAGTCTTAGGCATTGTGCTACATACAGGAGGGAGAGAAAGACAAAAATAAAATGATGCCGGCCCTCCAAACCCCATCATGTAAACAAATCAACACAGAGAAAATACAAAATTTGAGGGAGAAGCACAGGCTAAGGTTTGATTAGGGAGAAGCACCTGGAAGAGTTGTTCCCAGGGCTAAGTGTGGAAGGAGCAGAGGTTTCCAAGAAGTACCAGTGAGGAGGGAGAGTGCAATAGATATGGGATGCAGCTGGGTTCACATCAGAATGATGAAGGGTTTCACTTTCTGCCCATGCCCTCTAAAATTGGCCCAGCTCCAACTGCCTCATGGTCATGTTACTGAGGCAAAAGCTGGAGGATAAAGTTCTCAGGATATGGATGAAAATCACTTCTGTGTCCTGTACAGTGTCCTAAAAAGATCACTCATGGGAATGGACATGAGGTGACAGAGGTAAGCAGAAGAGCTGAGTCTCCAGACTGAAGGTCAGTTCACTGGTGTCCTACCAAGGGCATGTGGGAGCTGATGAATGACAGTGCTGGCCTTCAAACACTGCCCTCTTTATTCCAAAGCCTGGCCCAGAGCACTGCTCCTGGAGGATCACAAACACAGCTTTAGGGCAAATATTTTTAGCACTTTTATTTCATTCTTGATGGTGTTAGAATTGCGGGAGAATGTGGAGACTGATGGGGATGGGGGAGGAGGAAACTATTTGCGGGGTGAGCAGAAGCCCCAAGAATGGTATTCATCCTGAAATTACCTCCCTTTACAGACCAGGCAGTCAAGAGGACAGGGCTCCCAAGAGAGGTCAGCATCTACACATGCCAAGATCATTAAGGCATGACCAGCAGGACCAGAGGATATAACCTTAGAAGGATCTTTAGTGGAAGCATTGGACCTTTGATTGTTTGCTTACTTGATGGATCATAAGTTCATGAAATAATGTGTTAGACCTAGAAAAGACCTCAGAGGCTGTCAAATACAATTCCTTCATTTTAAAGATGGGAAAAGTGAGACCCAAGGAGGTGAAGCTACGTGTGTGTGTGATAGACAGACAGATAGCAAGAGGCAGAGAGATACAGAGACAGAGAGTGGGGAGGAAGATAGAGAGAGAGAGAGAGAGAGAGATGTCCATGATATGTAAAGGATATGGGGGGCGGTGAGGCAAAGGAGTTGACTAGTGGAAAAAAGTTCAGTCTTGGAAATCTGGTATTCCAGAACAGATCGGTTTCAAGATTTGAGAAAGATAAAATGGTGAATTCATTCCTATTTGGTCAAATTCCAAGCCAGGGTATAAGATCACAGGAGAAAAAATGAAAGAATTACCTAGTGGTTAATAGCCCATGTAAAAAGGATTTTGTGTACCCATGTACATTACTGTGGACCTAGGAATATGCAGAAGGATAGGATGTCAAAGTGGCCTGGGAACATCCTCCCATAGTTCAAGAGCTAGAAGAGACTGTCCAGGGCCATCAAACTGAAACATTTCTCTTTACAGATGAGGAAACCAAGGCTGAGAGACAGTGGGTGGCTTGGTAAGTGACAGGGATAGAAGATAGAAAAACCAAAAAATAAACCAAGGGCCTGTGGCTCAGGCCAGCCTTTTACATCTGAGGAAACCAAGACCCTGAAAAATGAAGTGAAATGTCCAAATCAATTCCCTGTGTTCAGGGACAGTTTTCATTTTTCTTTATATGAGCAGCATATCATACATTGCCTGGCCTTTCACAGGCTCCTCATAATGTTGGTTTTTTTTTTTTTTCTGTTTCTATTAAAAGTCATACAGATAACACATAGCAGAGCTGGGATTTCAATACAATACTTCTGGCTAAAACTCATCCTTGTTCTGCTGTCCCACAGCCTCCCCTCCAGAAA
Source organism: Bettongia penicillata ogilbyi (assembly GCA_023548195.1). Classification (NCBI taxonomy): domain Eukaryota; kingdom Metazoa; phylum Chordata; class Mammalia; order Diprotodontia; family Potoroidae; genus Bettongia; species Bettongia penicillata. The sequence goes on from JAJHZJ010000010.1 coordinate 6,801,269, forward strand.
ACACACATATATGCATAAGGTTTGGTATGCATACACATATAAACATGTCTATATTCTTAGGTGACACATGTATACACATGTGAATATATGCATATGTTATTGTATGAAAACATGAAAATATGTGGAGTATTTAAGAAAACCTGTGTGTACAATGAATCTATTTATATATGTATACATATGTCAGATAGCTAGGTGGCACAGTGGATAGAATCAGGAAGACCTGGGTTCTAAGCTGGCTTCAGACACTGTGTGTGACACTGGACAAGTCACTTCATCCTGTTTGCCTCTCTTTCCTTATTTGTAAAATGAATGGAAGAAGGAAATGGCAAACCATTCCAGTATCTTTGACAAAAAAAAAAATACATGGGGTCACCAAAAATTGGACACAACTGAAATGACTGAATAGCAACACATACTATATGTGTGTACACACACGTGACTTGCACAACCCTGAAGCTTTCTGCGTATAGAAGAGATCCTTTTTCTATAAGCATTCACCATCCCTGTAGTTACAAGTTCGTGTTCTGTTTTGTTCCAGACATGACATGATGGTGTAGTGAACTTCATCCAAGAAGAAGAAACCCTGTCTTCTGCTGTAGACCAGCAACTAATGACATTGTCCTCAACTTTCATAGTCTTAGGGGTTCCTCAGGTTAGCAAGGAGTTAGTGACTTGCCCAGGTATAATCAGATAGACCTGATGCAGAGATTTCTGTATCCCAAGCTGCCTACTCTGCCAACTTTCCTTCCTATGGTATTACCAAGGGAAGGCTATACCAAGTATAGCATGAAAATACTCACAGTGGTACTGAGCACTTATAAACTGACTCCCCATTCAAACTCTCCCTCTTTAACTCTAGTCCCATCCCCATACGTCCTTACCGGTTATCACAATGAACATGGTCGTTGTGGATAAGTCTTAAGTCTCAAGAATAGAAAAATCAGAAGACCCTGCACATAGTGAGCACCAAATAATACCACAAAGCAAAAATGAAAGAGCTTGATGCTTTATTAGCAGACAAAAAATAATTGCTTCCTACTGAGCAATCATTTCTGTATTATTCATTTGCATGTGTTCAGATCATTGACTTGTTTAAAGAAAGCTCAAAATCTATACCAAGTTAAAAGAAAGGAAAAAATGAAACACAAGATGGTGCAAAATTAAGGTAACTCAACAGAACGTTGCCTGTGAAGGACAAGTTATTCCCAAAATAATTTGGTTTTGTAGCTCATTATTCTCTTAAGGAAAATTTCACATCTTTGATAGAACAAATGTAGCATAAAAGGAGCTTTGATGCTCTAAAGTAATGACTCCATGAGTTTCAGTGAGGTTTCTTCTTACCTTGGATGTTTTAGCCTTTTATGTAGCACCCACTTTTAGGGTTCAAACTGTGGCCAATGTCATGTTAATTGATTTATTACGTAATTGATGTTCATAAAAAAATAGATTTAAAAAAATCCTTTTTTATAGGATTTGGAATTCCTAAGTACAGCAGATTAAAGCCTCTTTAGAAGAATACTATAATGTATTAAATATATATCAATTGAAGTCATTTTATTTTAACTTTCCTCTGATTTTTAAAGGGCAGATGTTGTCTCAGTAGTGTATGACCTCTGCTGAATTTTGTCCCTATAAAAATTAGAATGAGTGAGTATTGCATACTTTGGTGACTTTCTACAGAAAGAAAAAATCCTTCTCTGTTTTCATCCTTCAATGGATAGCTGACCTTCTTCATATGGGCACTTGCCAAAATGGTGTCGATTGCAACCCATCCACACTTTTCAATCTTGTGTACTCCTTGTCAGTTTCCTCCCATAAATTCTCCATTGAAGATCCATGCTATAAACTGGAATCCATCCATAAAGAATCTCTTCAGGCCCTGGCAGTAATTCAGTTCTTGGACTTTTTCATGTACCATACTTCAATCTCCCTGCATTATATGACCACTTCTAGTTTAAATCGCACCTTTCCTGGTGGATTTTTAAAACTATCACTTTTTGATAGGGCATATTTAAAGACATGCTTCAAGCTACCACATGTCTTACCACTGCCTCTTGGTTTCTGAAATTATGGTTGTTCAAAAATTGTGATGTTCTATGATTGCCATCACCATGGCTCAAGCTGCTCTTTATTGGTGCTAAAACTACAACATTGTGTGTCAGGGGCAGCTTGGAATACTTGAGAGATCTAGGGAATCTCTGAAAAGCAATGCCAGCTGTTCGGTTCTAAGTTGAGCTTATTGTCCATCTCGGGTGGTACTGGGCTGGGCATTAGTCTGCAGTTATTGCAAATACAAACATCATGTACTTGACTTCTTCCTGTGAATTGTTAGAACTGACAAAGACAACATCACCACCAATAACAATCGCTGACATTTATATAGCCCTTTATGGTTTGCAAATGATTACATGCCTTCTCTTGTCTTTAGAGTATTTGGAGATCCATTTAGAAAGTTCTCAAATGTTCTGGGATTTGATTTGGTCATCACAATATCGACAGATATATGAGCATCTGGAAACTTCCCCTATAGAGAATTCTGCAGTTTGGTGTTGGCACTGGACATCTTTGTGACCCAAGTGACAATCTCTGGCTAGTCAGAATCTGCTTGATTTATTCCTTGCTTGTAATCGGCAGAGGCTAGTTTCACAATTTAATTTATTTACTGTAAATTTGAAACAAATTAAAAGGGGTTATTTAATTATGTAGCATTGAAAACTTGGAATAAATGGTGCATCAGATACAGTAGACTATTGTTATGCTACTTGGTTATTTCCACACTGAATATCTCCAAGAAATGAAATGTTAGAGCAAAACATCAGCTCAGAGAATCAATTTGGCTGTGGAAGAATTCCTAAAGAGCACATGGGATTTTGGAGGAAATCCCTTGGTGACTCAGAGAAGTGAGCTGCAGGCCCAAGATCAAAGGCTTGTCTGCTGACAACTCGTCTGACATTCTGGAAAGAACTCCAGAAGTGGCTGCGGTCTGCAGGGAAGGGAGATGGTGAATTAGTCCTCAGTGATACTCGGCCCCACCTATTTCTCTCTGTCTTTGTCTCTGTCTCTGTGTCTCTGTCTCTCTCGCTCTCTTCTCTCTCTCTCTCTCTCTCTCTCTCTCTCTCTCTCTCTCTCTCTCTCTCTCTCTCTCTCTCTCACACACACACACACACACACACACACACACGCACACACACACACACAGGAAATGGTAATGTATATTTTAGTTTCAGAGTCCACTATGATTTAATCCATTTTAAATTAGTAATAAAACTACTCTCTCTATTTAGAAAGCACTGTACACTTTTTAAATCTCTTTTTATATTATTTCCCTCATTCAATTCTCACACTCACTCTCTGATGCAGGTATAATACTATTAATCCCATTTTGCAGCAGAAGAAATTGTTGATTGGCTCCTCCACCCTCCAAGTTAAAGTACTTGGTCAGCATCACACACCAAAACAAAGGTATATCTGCAATAGGGAGACTTTATGCCAGCTCCCTTTTGTGGCCTAGGACTGGCAGAAGTTGCTGAGTTATCAGGTTATATAAAATTTATTGGATCCATAATATAATATGAACAATATGTGTATGTGTGTATACTCAGACACACATATATACATATATGTTTACAGATATGAGTATAAATATACATTAAATATACATGAGTATAAATATACATTCATATATATATAGTTTTATGTATGTGCATTAGCATATATACATATGTATGTATGCTTATACAAAGTGCTTCCCAGACCTCAGTGTGTTATTATTTTTCTTATCACATGCTCTGAATATATCATATTTGTAGCTAGAAGTTGCTGTCCAGCAAGGTCGAGGAAGTCAAAGCATAAGGGCAGCCAGAGTCCCAACCCCCCCATTCTCCTTCCCATAATCACCTCAGGAAGTTGCCTAGGAGCCCTCCATGAAAGCTGAACTTGGACATCATGCAGAGAGCAGGGTCCTGAATTCTTTTTTAAAATTCTGCTTTTGCTCATTTATATTTAGTGCAAATACCAGATAATATGGCACCCAGTTAAAGAGCCATTCTCTAACAATGAACTGGGAATGAGGTCTCTCAGCCTTTCTCAAGAGGAAAACCTACTTGTCCCTGCCTTTCTGTGTATCTCAAGACACTGAGGTAGACCTTTGCATACTCATACCAAGGACAAGGTAAGACAAGAAATATCCATATCTGGGTCAATCATGATTATGAAAAATGAAACTATGTCAGTAAATATCCAATATAGAGAAAAGAATGAGCTCAAGCAAGGATACCAGTCACCCCAGTAGAGATACCAAGAGACGGGGTTAGTGTAAAAGACCCAGTTTCACTGTATGACATTGCCCAGAACACAGCTATGTTTACCAGTGCCCCAGGCACATACAGAGAGCTGCTGAGAGTCATCCTTGAGTTCTCTCTATTGGTCCTTCTCCCCTGTTCTACCAAGGGAAACCATCTCTTTCTAGTTGTCCTCAGAACAACAACTATTAAAAATGGACTATTCTGAGGCTCAACTTCTCCCCAGGAGAGCAGTAATGCCCCAGTCAGGCTGTGTTTTCTTCCATATATCTTGAACATGGTACCCTTTCTGCCCAAGTTGCTGTGCATATAATCCCGACAAGACCTAAAAGATCCAAAAGGCCAAAAGCCAAAGGGCTCTCTTTTAATTTCTGGAGATTAGTCTCACTCATGGAGAAATTATTGAATGCTGCATATTTCATAGTCTTATAAGTTTTACATGTGCTACATATGCTCTTACTTTAGAATATGTGTTGCAGAGATAATACATATAGGCATTGGTAGAGTCTCACCAAAGCCATGACGTCCATATCCAATCAACATCATGTGGGTGGAAAGTCACTTTATGTTCTAATGTTCTCTCTAGGACACTCTCTAAGGCAAGAGCTAGATAAGAAATTGCCCACCTGCCTTGGAAGAGAGTTTCCTCACTCAGAAGTTCCCTTTAACAGGGAAATCAGAGCACCTATGCCTATCCTTTTTGCCATTGGTCAGGTAGATCTGTGGTTTTTGCTCTGGGTATGAAGCCTGCCTCCATCCTTTTACAGCATCCCTCCCCTAGAAAGTCACTTGCTGTTCTGAGAGGTTTCTAAAGTAACTTGGCCAAAGTCACAGGGTCAACATGTGTCAGAGATGGGAACAAAGTGGGTGCCCAGGTTTTCCTGGCTTCAAGAGCAGTTGCCTAGCCATCCTATCCTGATATGTCACCACATTTGTAGAACACTTAAGACTTCACTGTGTTCTTTCCTTGCAGAAATCCCTTGAGAAACAATGAAATGTCATCACCCCACTTTTTAATAACTAAGGAAACTGAATGAAGTGAAAGAACTCCTCCATGGTGACCAGACACAGCATCTCAGGACCTGGAAATGGTCCAAGGGTTGCTGACTTCAAGGGATGGTAGAGTTTTTCTCTTTGGACACCTCACTTGAGAAATGTATCCATTGACACCCCACAAAACCCACATTCACAATCCACAAGAATTTATTCAGCATGTACAGTGGCCCTGGAAATAGAAAACTCACCATGAAACACTCCCTAGTATCAAGAAGCTTATCTTCTATTGGGGGAGATGATTCGTGCTTTGTATAAGTAAAATTTAAAATAAAAAAAAATTAAAAATGTCAGAGGGGACTAATTACTGAGAGGGGACAAAGGAAATGCCGTTGTAGGAGATAAGAGTTCAGCTTTGGCAAAAGCTGGGTACTCTTTGAAGCAGAAGTGATAAGGAAAGGCATAATTGGCAGGAGGGACAGAGTTACCTATGAGGAACTAGAAAAAGGCCACTTTAGCGAGACCCTACAGGCATGAAGAAGGATAATAGTGTAGAAGATGGCAAACACACATTGAAATCATATTGGGAAGGATTTTGAATGCCAAAGAAAGGTGTTTATATATTATGCTAGAGGCAGTAGAGAGCCATTTTAATTTTCCATGTGATAAAGTCAGGTATAGGCCAACTGTGGAGTGCCAAGTCTGGTGTCAGAAAGGCCTGAGTTCAAATCCAATCTCAAACTCTTACTAGCTGTGTAACTCTGTCTGCCTCAGTTTTCTTATCTGGAGAAGGAAATGGCAACCATGCCAGTATCTTTGGCAAGAAAAGCCCAAATAAGGTCATTGCACCTCAGACACAGCTGAGATGAATCAACAACCACAAAGTCAGACATGTGGTTTAAGAAAAGCATTTTTCCAGCTACTGGGAGGACGTACTGGAGGGGGAAGTGTCGAGACAAGGAGCCCAATTAGGAGGCCTTATCCTTGGGATGAGATGGGATAAGGGTTGGAAATAGAGCATCCGTGCCAAGAGGACAGAGAAAAGGCAGTGCATGCGAGAGATACTAGAGGAAAAACTGTCTAAACAAGGGCCCCTGATCCAGATTTGTGCATTCTGACTGTGGCTTTTCAACATTATAAATAGGTTTCTCTCTGGTGACAGACCAGCAACCTCCATGCTGAATGAGAAAAGAGATGAGCTATAGCAGGATGAACAGGAGATGAGGGGCAGGAATGCTCCCCACTGCCTTCCCAGGGCTCAGCAGCAAACAATCACTTCCAGTGGAACCTCAAGGTTTTTAGGCAGGGGCCAGAGGGAGGGAGGAGTGGTACAGTGAAGGAAGATGAATGGTGGAAGCCCCAGTCAGGGTTGGGTAATTCAGAGGATAGAAAGAGGAGAATCAGAACAGCATTAGCTCAGGGTTCAGAGATGGGCCTCAGGTCAGCTGAACTAGACACTAGAGAGATGCTTGCAGTGTTGAGGATGCCTCCACCTTTCCTCAAAGGGATTAATTAAAGCAAGAGATAAAAGTTTGCTTGGTAAGGGGAAGGAAGTAGCTGCACAAATAATTAATACTCCTGGTATTTGGAAGGACAGTCCTGACTCAGCTACCTGTCCAGATGCATTTCAGTTAGTCATGTGACTGGAGCCTTTCCAGACTCTCCAATCTACCTCTGGCCTTGTCTCATCCTAGTTCTACCACCTCTGAGCCATCACAGATCCAGGCACAGTGCTACTCAAGCAGACTGGGGTCACATATGATATGGTACTGCTGCCATGTTGTGCTGAGTCAAAAAGCCAACTTGGAGAGAACCCACACTTTCAGGGCTGCAGTTATTTTTTGTCCCCTTGTAGACTACTTTTACTGGCCATGTGATCCTGGACAAGTCACTTAACCTCTATGTGCCTTAAACAACTAAAGAGGGAAATGACAAACCACTCCAGTGTCCCATGGACAATATGATCCATGAGGTCATGAGAAGTCAGACACAGCATAACAGCAACAAGCCTGTATGCTCCTTGAGGACAAGAGTCAGCCACTCTCCTCAACTTTTCATTCCTAACAGTGCCTGCCATGATGTCTTGTACAAAATATATCCTCAGTATGCGTCTGCTGAGAGAACAAATGAATGAGGACATCAAAGAACAGACAAGTGAATGAACTTAATGAATGGTTTGCTAGATGAACAAATGCATGAAGTCAGGAATTAGAACAGGCAGCTGATCTGGGAAGGGCCTTCACTGAGAGAGGCCAAGGTCAGCCACAACCCGCTGTAGTGATCTTGTCTTTGTCCTGCCCCTGGACTGGGAGGGCTCTGGAGGAGATAGCGAGGCTGACTATTGCGTGCCACTCTGCCTCCCTTAAATCTAATCTACGTCCATGTCAAGATACCACCCTTGGGATGTCACTGGCCCTCTTTGAGGATGAAGGGCAAGCAACAGTGCCAGGCCTGGAGTCAGGAAGACTTGAGTTCAAATCCAGGCTCAGACATTGACTAGCTATGTGACAGTGAGAAAGTCACTTGTCCTCTGCTTGCCTCAGTTTCCTCATCTTCCCTACTTCCCAATGTTGTTGTGGGGACAAACTGAGATAATAACTGTAAAGTACTTAGCACATTCCTGGCATATAGTAGGTACTATATAAATATTAGCTATTATTAGAAATAAGGGAGGAAGGGAAGAAGAAAGGAGAGGGAGAGAGGGAAGCAGGGAAAAGGAAATTTGAGCAGAGACATGTTTGTTAACCTATGACCTGTCTGAGCACAAAACGACAAAAATGAGTAATCCATGATTCAGGTGGACCTGGGAGAAGGATGCTTTATGTGCTCAAAGACGTTTGCTTCTTTGGGCAAACCTGCAAGGCTCTCTCTCAGTTTCCAGGGAGAGGACTTGACTTGTCCTGAGATGCCACAAGAGGATTGAGCATGGAAACTAGAAGAGGAGGCCATCTTGAGACTGTTGTCATAGACAGTGCTGTGAGGAGAGAGAAATCAGTACTTCTGACCAGCAGTCTATACTGGCAGCTTCTCCCTCAGAGACATTGTGACTGGCCAAAGGGAAACCTTCAGGAAGCTAACGAATTGGGAGACACTCCATGTCAACAAATCAGTCCCCATACACTGTACCAATACCCAGGCCCTTCTATCATTGGAGGAAGAGGGTTAGTTAAACCAATGCAAGTGATATTCCAGCTTTCCCATGTGGATCGAGCAGCATGGATAATGGAACAAATACTAGAATGGGAATCCAAAGACCCAGGTCCAAGTCTCAGTTCTTATTCCTTGGAACATCTCCTTTCTCAGTCTCCTTTAGAAAATGGAAACCATAGCAATTGTACTACACATCTCTGAAAGCTATTGTAAGGAAGTGAATGATGTCATTATTAGCAGAAGCTCTAGCCAGAGAGGTGCCCAGGACACATTAGGACCAGGGGAAGTGATCTCCTTATGATATTTCTATTCAAGTAAAATGGGTTTAATAACAAATATGAAGAGAAAAATCAGGAGAGGTCACTTCAGAACATCTAAGGCTGAGAAATCCGTAAAATGTCATCACCTTGAGAGCAGGAGCTGTTTGTCATTTTCTCTTTGGGACTGATCCACAGTAGGTACTTTATATATCCTTTTTGAGTGAGTGAATAAATGAATGAGTGAATGAGCGTAGTGAGGCAGCAATGCCATGAGACCAGTCCCAATCTTGACCATGACTGCAGGTATGAAGATAGAGGCACCCTTAGCATCATCCTACAACTCCACCTCCTCCACCTTCATCTGTTCTTCCCACTCCTTCCTCCATGAGTCTCTGACAGCAATAACTTCCTGGTCCCTGAGGCCTCCCAAAGCCCCTCAAGGCACACAGCCTCTGGCAATCAACTTATTTGCAGCACTCCAGGGATAGCACTGCCTCTAGCCCTGTGAGTCACTCCAAAGGAATGGCAGCCATCCATCTACCTTGTTTATATCCCTTTGAAGGAAAACACTAATATATACCCACATAAAGATTCCACACAGTGGAAAACATGCTGGTGATCTACCTGGGGAATCAAAGCAGGTGATATCTCAGAAACTTTTGTGGAAGCAGAACACCCAAACCAGTGATAGAGAACTTAGCTAGAAAACCTCAAGTGCCTTTGTAGGTCAAAGTTTGGGAAAAGGGATTCCATACAACATCACTAAACACCTGATAAGTTCTTTATACAAACAATATCCTTTGCCACTCACAGAGGGTGGCAGGAGTGGAATTTTATCCTCAGAACAATAGGTAGGTGAGCATTGATGCCTTCCCCAGCTCTCTGAATGGAATGACACCTGCCTGCTACCTGTCTGAATGTCTATCTATTAATACTAGTTCCAACCCACAAAGACCAAGGAACTTTTTTGTCCTTCCTTCTTGAAGAGGACCATGACATCAGGAAGACAACACCATAACATGCAAGTGAATTGAGTTTAAGTGAGGGAGGGAGTGCAAAGTCACCAGACACACCTTCTCCTCCAGAACCATCTTTGTCATTGGCCAGATATAGATCAGGCTGCCTGGAGATGGCCCCTTAAAGAGATTGTATAAAAAAGTATGGAATCCATGGAAATGGAATCCAAATAAATAATTCAGTATGTAATGTCTGAACAACCTCCACAACAACATATGTGGAAATTCAGAGGAGGGAGAAGGCTGCCCCACTGTGGCCACTGGAATGCAGAGTAGTGGGAGCATTTAGGGTCTGTAGAAGGGGAAGAATCAGAGCTACAGATCTGGTCATTCCAGATGGAGTAAGTATATTTCAGGCAAAGAGTGTCAATGTTGAGAGAACAGAATCTGGGTCTGAAACCTGTGTCAGTCATTTACGACCCATTACAATATCACAAGTCATTTACTTTCCCAGCAGAAACTTAGAGGAAAGGACTTACTTTGGAGATTCTCTCAGATTTTAATATTCTTATTTATAATGTGCTAACCACACTGCTACTATAGTTTTACTAACTTAGCAAAAAAATGAACCCGTGTTTTTACTGGTGTAGGAAACTCCAAATAAGGAGGATCCATCTACCAATTCAGAACAAAAGATCTTCTATGAGTTATGGTGCCAAGACTTGGGGGACTAAGGGCAAGTCAGATTCCTCATGTGCAAAGCAGAGTGCCCACCTTCCAGCATTATGGTGAGGCTCAAATGAGAGAGGAATGCCCATCATCATCGTTGTCATCATCATCATCACCATCATCATTTTCGCTGTCATCATCATCATCATCGCCATCATCATCGTCACCATCATCATCATCATCACTGTCATCATCATCATCGCCATCATCATCACCGTCATCGTCATTGTCATCATCATCATCACCGTCATCATCATTGCTGTCATCATCACCGTCATCATCATTGTCATCATCATCATCACCGTCATTATCACCATCACTGTCATCATCACCATCATCATCATCATCACCGTCATCATCATTGCTGTCATCATCACTGTCATCATCATTGTCATCGTCATCATCACTGTCATCGTCATTGTCATCATCATCATCACCGTCATCATCATTGCTGTCATCATCACCGTCATCATCATTGTCATCTTCATCATCACCATCATTATCACCATCATCATCATCATCACTGTCATCATCATCGCTGTCATCATCACCGTCATCATCATCGCTGTCATCACCATCATCATCATCATCACCGTCATCATCGTTGTCATCATCATCATCACCGTCATCATCATCACTGTCATCATCACTATCATCATCATCATCGCCGTCATCCTCACCGTCATCGTCACCATCACCGTCATCATCACCGTCATCATCATCATCACCGTCATCATCACCGTCATCATCATCATTACCGTCATCTTCATCACCATCATCATTATAGTCATTAGGAATTACTATTGTTGCAGTTGCCCTCATCTGGACTGCAATTTTATAATGAATAAAATTAAAATTCATTTAATACATGCTTACTATGTGCCAGGAACTGTTCTAAGCACTGAAAATAGAAATACAAGGAGGCAAGTCTAGAAGCCCTCAAGTTTGCCCTCAAGAAGCATTCATCCAGACGGTGGATCACAAACTTTTTGGGCCTCTTTTATAGCCTTAAAATGAGGAAATCCCAAAGAGATTTTGTTTATGTGGAACACATACACACACACACATACATGAACACATATATAGATAGAAATATGCATACACATATGTATATACACATATATGTATGTGTGGATGTATGAAGACAGTATTATTGGAAAAGAAAGGTTTTGACCTCATGAACTCCTTGAAGAGGCCATGGGGACACCTTGGGGTCGCAAGACCATACTTTGAGAGTGGCTAGAATGGGATAAAACAACACATAAAAAGAGCTAGAATAATAAATGATGGAGTTGGGGGAAGGTCACAGTACAGCAATGACTGGGAAGGGGCAACATGGTCTGGCTCAAAGCCTGAGAAGGTGGAACCTCAGAGTCCCAGGGCCTCAGGGCAGAATCTGGGTTTGGGCTGGAGAAGCAGGAAGGACGATAATCACAGTCCACAGCACAGCTCAGCACAAGCCAAGCATTGAGAGGGGATTGTTGTAGGCTCTTGAAAAAATGCTTTTGAATTCTACTCCCAAATTAACTGCCACAACTTCAAGAGTTGAGATTCTTTCCTGAAAACATCACATTCTTTACTTGTGATTATATCTTTTACTTATTATCTACAATGCAAAGATATATCATCCCCATAAGGTTGTTTGAAGTTTATAAGGGCAAGAGAGAATGCATCAAGCTGCTGAGAAGACAGAAACTGCACCTTCTCAAACTAGTTTTATCAAGCAGTGACCTTGGACCTGGAGATCAAAATGAGCTTAGAGAAATTGGAGGCGCTGGAGTTGAACTGAGAAGAACTCCAGGCTCTGAATGGACAATGCATCTTCTTAGAATCACTGGCTCAGGGTGAATGACAGAAGTTAGATAAGGGCAGGGGAATGAGCAGTGACAGCCGTCCTGCAGGGATCTGTGGGAGAGGAACCATGCTTCAGGGCTCTGAGGGAGAGGAGCCAGCCTGCAGGGCTCTATGGGAGAGGAGCCAGCCTGCAGGGCTCTATGGGAGAGGAACCATGCTTCAGGGCTCTGAGGGAGAGGAGCCATCCTGCAGGGCTCTATGGGAGAGGAGCCACACTACATGAGTTCTGTAGATGACAAGAGTCCGAGAGAGCTTTTTCAAGTTCTAGAAAGAAGGGTCCTAGGGGAAAGTGGTTTACTTTTCATTTTGGTAAAACCCACACCTTAGACAGAAGATCACATTAATAAATAGCTAGACTCTGCCCAGGGGAAATGAACTGATCTCTTCCATTTCATCAGGTTCCTGCCCTACTTTCCTAATGGATCCACACTTCACATGATTAATTACCAGATCAGAATGCTCAGAAAACATCAATATTTCCCCATTTGTCCATTCCCTGATAATTAATCAGTTCATCAATCAATAAGCATTTATTAAATGACTTCGATCATTCCTACTATGTTCTGGGGCTACAAAGACAGAAGCAGAGCAGTGACTTCCCTCAAGAGGAATCCATTGTAACTCAGAGTCCCTCTCCTGTCCCTCCAATATGCACCACAAATCTGATTCCCATTCCATAAGCCCCCATCCAGGCTCTAGAACCAGCCTTCCTGTAACATTCCAGCCTAACTTTCTATCTGTGGTTTCCTGACTTTGGATTTTATTTCCCTCCTTCTTAACTTGGCCTGTACTAGCTGTAAAGGCAAGCTTGCCCTCCTCAGCTCTTAGATTCCTAAAGTTCCTTCAAGGGATCGTATGTTTCTTTTCTCCATTGTTAGTTCTTTCTCTTCATGTGATACTTGATTCATTCATCTGTTTAAATGTTGTTTTGCCTTATAAAGGTCAGTTCTGTGGCACCCAAATCCAGCCTAGGGTCACATACCTGTATGGCAGGAATCAACTAGATTCTCACCCATCAGTTGAATTCCTTAGCCTCACAAAAGGAAAGGTATTTATGTATGCTTGGGGTGGACGGATTCTTTCCTGTGAGGTGAGAGAATATGTGGGGGTTTTGGAGGTGGCAATGCTGCCTCCTCTTGGTAGTCTGCAAACCTCAGTCTTTGTCCCATGTAGTACTCTGAAGGATTTCATCCATTACCCTTTACCTTCTCAGGCTGTGTCTCTCCTATGACAGAGCTTTTTTTGCCCTAGCATTCATGAGACTGAGAGTTGGACTCTGTGGATGACTGAGCACATGTCCTAGTGCTGACATCTGTTAGGATGCTGTCATCGGAAGTGACCACTACCTCTTCTCTTTCCCCACTCCCCACTAACTGTTCATATACTAAGTTAAAAAGAATGTTTGGCTCCTATCCTTCATAAATATATTGGTGAATTGAACTTAGACATCACAAAGTTCAGTCTCATTCTATAAATGAGGAAAATGAGGTCCAGAGCAGAATGGAGACTTCCCAAAGGAGTGGAGTTAACTAGTGATGGAGTCAAGTTTCCTTACACCAAGACTTATGCTCTTCCCATTCCCTCCCCAGAGTTCTGTCATCTGCAAACTGTGCAGGAGCCCCCTGGGAGGGGCTCTTCCTGTGGAAACTGCATCTTCCTGTGGAAACTGCATCTCCTCTTGTCCCATTGCTTGGCTCCCCTTTATGGACCTTGTAGCAGATTCCTCTCTACTCCTATCTCCTCAGGACATCTAGAAGATAACTCAGAATAGGGAAGCTTCTCTCAGCTATACTGTCTGGAGAGATTTCATTGGCAGGACCAGTCATCTTGTGCTAAGCTCCCAAGAAGTTAGAGGAACGTCATGATGATCAGCCCTAGATTACAGAGAGGAGGTTGGGAACACGTGACCAAAGGGAATGAATGGAGTGACCTTCTCCACCTGGCCTGCTGATGCTGGGCATCCTCGAAATACTTGGTAATATCATTGGCATTGGATTTCTTTGCAGAGCATGGATTTCCTTAGAATCAATACTGCTTGAGGGCAGAGATCTTATTTCTTCCTTCTTTCTTTCCTTCCATTCATTCTTTCCTTTTTGTCTTTCCATTCTCAGCACTTATTACTTTAATATTCAATAAGCACTTACTAAATGTTTTGACTGACTAATTAATAGATTCAAACAGAAGCTTAGAGAACCCAGAGAATGCCTTCATAAGACTTACTGGAAAGAGCTCTAGTAAACAAAGCCCAGCAGACAAGCGGAAGCCTGAGGGCCTGAGCTTCCTTTATGAATTCTCTTTACTTCATCATCAGAATCATCATCATCACAGATACTAGAAGGAATGATTAATTAATTTAGGAATGCCTTTTAATTCTGAGCTCCCCAAAGCATCCAAAGGGCTTGATCTACAATAATTCAGAGCCAGCAAAGTCTTTTCAGACCATGACATATAAAGAGGTGCAACATCACTATGGGATCAAGTCAACCAACCTCTAGCCTGAAACTAAACCTCCTGACCCCAACTGACCAAAGGGGGATAATGTATAATGTAATATGATGCAGTAAAGTGTATGTATACCTGTGCCTTTGCTCTGCTTATTCCTCATGCCTTCAGTGCACCCTCATCCCTTCCTCTGCATCACAAAATCATCTCCCTCCCTCCCTCCCTCCCTCTCTCTCTCTCTCTCTGCTCTCTGTCTCTGTCTGTTTCTGTCTCTCTCACTCTCACTCTCTCTCACCCTCTCTCTCTCTCTGTCTCTGTCTGTCTCTGTCTTTCTCTCAGTCTCTCTGTCTCTCACTCTCACTCTCTTTCACCCTCTCTCTCTGTCTCTTTGTTTTTTCTTCTTTTGTCAACTACCATCTTTAACTTGAAGCTTTTCATCATCTCCTCCAACTGTCAGCTGTCCCTCTTGTCACCTTGTATTTAACTACATTGCATATATTTGTACTTAATCATTTTATATTCTGTTCCATGGATTTTTCAGGCACCTTTTGACTCCCCCATTAAACTGTAAGCGTCTTTTGGCAACAGAGCTTGTCACATAAATGGCACTTAATAAATTCTTGATGATTAATTCATGAGATGAGTTAACATGATATATCACATGATCATTTAATATAATAAAACAATATAATTTAATGTAAATTACTGTAATATTGTATGATACAATATGACATAGTATAAGTACAATATGATCTAAAAAGGAAAGAATGATATCTTTTTTAATGCAAAGGAAACTGTTTAACATACAATATTACACTCCAACCACTGATGTCAAAGGGACCAAAGTTGGTCATGTCTATGAAAACCTATAACATCTTGTATAAATAACACCGAAAAAGATGGCAGCTCACCATAGGAGATCGAAATGCTAGAGTAGGAAATCAAAAGACAATTGGACTAGCAGTCAAGTTTGGCCTTGAAATACACAATGAAGTACATTTGAGACCAATGGAGTTTTGTCAAGATAACTCTCTGGTCAAAGCAAACATTCCTTTTCAATAACCCAAAAGGTGAATCTCCAAATAGACATCACCAGATGGTAAACATCAAAATCAGATTGACTGTATACTTTGCAACCAAAAGTGGAAAAGCTCTACAAATCATTTAAAACACAACCTGAAGGTGAGTGTGGCTCAGATCATGAATTTTTTATTACAAAATTTAGTCTTAAATTGAAGAAAATATGCAAAACATCAGACCATGCAAGAATGATTTAAATAATAACCCTTATGCATATAAAATGAAAGTTATGAATAGATGTAAGGGATTTGATCGGGTAAGCAGAGTACCTGAAGAACTATGAACAGAGGTTTGCAATATTGTAGAGGAAACAAAAAAAATTCCAAAGAAAAATAAAAATGCAAAAGCAAGATTGCTGGCTGATGAGGAAAGAAGGAAAGTGAAAGAAAAAAAATGAAGGGAAAGATACAGCCAACTGAATGCAGAATTTTGGAGAGTAGCAATGAGAAGTAAGGTTTTCTTAAATGAGCAAAACAAATAAATAGAAAGAATTCAATGAAAAAATCAAGTTATCCATCAAGAAAATTAGAGAAATAAAAAAAAATGTTTCATGCAGAAAGGGGCATGATAAAAGACCAAAATGTTAGGTACTTAAAGAAGCAAATAGAAGGAAAAAAATGCAAGCAGCATCAGATTTAATATTCTTGGGCTCCAAGATCACTGAAGATGGTGACTATCACCATGAAATTAAAAGACACTTGTTCTTTGGAAAGAAAGCTATGGGGAATTTGCACAGCAGAATAAAAAGCAGACGCATCACCTTGCTGACAAAGGCACATATGGTCATCATTTTTCTGGTAGCAATGTGTGATTGTGAGAGTTGGACTGTGAGGAAACCTGAGCACCATGAAATCGACAATTTCAAGTTCTGCTACTAGAGAAAACTTTGGAGAGTCCCTTGGATGGCTTGAAGATCAAATCAGTCAATATTTAAAGAAATTAACTCAGACTATTCACTGTAAAGGTCAATTACTAAAGCTGAAGCTTAAATACTTTGGATACATAATGAGATGACAGCCCTCATTGGAAAAGTCTCTGATGTTGGAAAGAATTGAAGACCAAAGGAAACAGGATAGACAGGTAGTGGCATGGAAACAATGAACATGACCTTGGACTGACTTCAAGCAATAGTGGAGGATAAAAGGGACTTGTAGGCTTTGATCCATGGGGTCATGAAGAGTTGGACATGACCAAACTACTGAACAACCACCACAACAAAAAATACAATATAATGAAATATTTCGTAAAGTCAAGAAGAAAGAATGGATACAAATCTGTCCTAAGATTAGCAAATTCTGGATTCAAATCCCATTTCACAGATTTGAAGGGATTTTGTTTGCTTTGTTGGTACCTCGGGCTAGCGATTTACCCTTGGTGCCCCAGACAGTTCTCTAAGCAGAGCAGATGCAGTTCTGCCTTATTAGATACCATACTTCATTGAGAACTGCCTACACTGGGGAAATTCCCTGTCCAAACTAGATATACATACATAGACGTATGCATATAAATATATACGTGTGTGTTGTGTGTGTGTGTGTGTGTGTGTAGAAAGACTGAGACTGAGAGGCAGAGAGAAATGGACTGCTAGATAGATGGAAAGATATACAGATGGAAGGGTGGGCAGATAAATAAATAGGCAGATACATATGGATGACATAGATATCATTATATACAATAAAACATAACAATGCAAAGATATTTTGCCCACAGAGAGACTAAAATGAAGCTTGTGTATGTCACTAACTTCTAGACCAGGGTTCTTAACCTTCTGTCTTTGTTAGTTTCATGGACTCCTGTGGCAGTCTGGTAAAACCTATGGATCCCTTTCTGAGAATGCTGTATTTACATACATAAAATAAAATACATAGAATTATAAAGGAAACAAAATGTCAGTGAAAATAAAATGAATGTTTTTTCCATCCAAGTTCACAGGTCCCATAATATCAGATTGAGAAATCAGGGGTACACTGGAAATGAAATTCTTTTTTTTTTCTTTTTACAACAGTAGATATGCTGAAATCTTTTAGAATTCTCTTCCTTTAAGGCTCAGGTGGCCCCTCATCTAGGAAGCCTTCTCTGAGTCCTCAAGCTTGAAGTCTTCTTAAGTTTCCTATGGCTCTTTGCCCACATCATCTTGTGCCTTTTATTAGCCTAGTTTGTGTTGTATCCCCAATGTCTCTTTTTCAACTCCTTAGTAGAATATTAGGTGCTTCTAGGCAAAGTCTAGGCCATGTTTTAACTTCCCATTCCCACCCCAAGCACATAGCCTTGTATGCTGCAGTGTTCAATATTCCATAGCTAGTGAGTCTCATAGGCATGGAAGAGGGTAGGCAAATGCGTCTCTTTCTTGACCCAGGTACAGTTTTTTTCTCAGCAAAATCGGTGAAGCTTCACAGCATTGAAATAGCACCATGAGCAAGTAATCAAGTGCTTAATAAAATAGCCTCCCAGCTCTCAGAGCAAGTGGAGATATCAATGGGATGAGGCTTTCTAAAGCTATAAATAGTTCAAGAACCCCCTGTCTTTGGCGTACTAATGATGCTTTGTGTGAATTTCTTATTTAGCTCTGGGGGGAAATGTCTCAAGCAAAGCCTCCTAATGATAATGTTATACTCATGCTTAGGTTCTAAATGGCCTTGGTTCTTCCAAGGCTGATGGACAGAGGCAGTGAATGGCTCATTGGCAGGTAATATGATCATCTCTTCTTAGAGTGACAATTTGAGCTGACTTGGTTGCAGACAGGCAGGTTCAGGCTAACTGTCAAGAAAAAAAATTCCTAAACATTTGAGTTTTCCCAAAGTGGAATGACTTTCCAAGAAGCCGTCAGTTTCCCTTCACTAAAAGGCTTCAAGAATCTGGATGACCACTTGTCAAGTATATTATCAAGGACAGACATTTTTGTTCAGTGTGGGTTAGACCAGTTGGTCACTGAGTTTGCAGTTCTCATATTCTATGATTCTGGAAAATCCTGAAGGGAAAGAGAAAGCAGTAACGCTCTGGTTTCTACATTTGCTCCTTTTTAGGAGAGTTATTACAACCTTGCATATTTACAGCATCTTATTGTAGGGGAATATCTATTTCTGATCTTTGCATTGATCACAACTTTCAAAATATCCCCTTCGCCCAATTAATGGAGTTTGTGTTCTCTGCGAGTCTCCTAGGACACGTTCCCAGGCACCCTTTATCTATAACGGTCTAAGACTTTCATTCTCACCCTCTGTCTGAACAGTTTTTGACTCAGTCAGCTTGTAAAGACTTCTGTACATAAAGATACTGCCTGGTGAGAATCCCAGACCCTGAGTGCTGACTTAGTCATCCAGATAGCTTTGTTGAATCCAATATCTGGCATTGAGAAGAAATCTCTCAGGTTCTGTTTCTTATCTGTACACAGGGGATAATATTTGTATTCTATATCTCTTAGGCTTGTTATGAAGAAGGTGCCTTGGAGACTGAAAAAAGTATTAAAACACTCAATTATCAATCAAGATCATCTCATTCATCTGGATAGCACTTCAATCATTCAAATCCCAGTCCACCCAAGTCTGCCCAGACTGCACCACTCTAGTCCGCATCCTGCCATGAAATCACTAGAGGGTGTCCCCACCAATATGCTGAAAGCATTAGTTGTTTGGTTTTAACATGATCAACATACAAATGGAGCACATAGCATGCCCTTCAGTAATTGCTCACTCTCACCACATGATCAGTCTATTTTTATTTTCTATCATGTCTTTGTCTTTCGATTCATTTTGTGCTTCTTTATGTGTCCCAAACTACTTATATTCATAATGTATCTCTCCATTGTCTTGAGTGATAATTTTTATATCTTTGAAAACTGTACTGTTCCATGATTAACATCTATATAAAATCTCTAGAATATTAATATACAAGTATTAAAAAGATGGAGCTTTCAGTTTTAAGGTAATATAGGAGGCTGTACTTTTCTCCTGTTTAATTAAAGGATGACTCATTTTCCACACACAACACAGCCAGTGTTGGTCTAAAATCTATATAGTGATGACATGTATTATATTTTCTCTATCCAACTATACCTCATAGACAGTAGGTGTTTGGCATCCATTTAATTTTTCACATGTAAATGGTTACATTGAACTCTTTTGATTCATCTTGAATATTTTCTGAGGCTCTGCAGTGATCTACAGAA
Source organism: Bettongia penicillata ogilbyi (assembly GCA_023548195.1). Taxonomy (NCBI): domain Eukaryota; kingdom Metazoa; phylum Chordata; class Mammalia; order Diprotodontia; family Potoroidae; genus Bettongia; species Bettongia penicillata. The sequence continues at coordinate 6,821,199 of JAJHZJ010000010.1, forward strand.
GTGATCAGGACTATAGAATCTACACTCGATGACATTTTCAAAACCTCACTGTGCACAGAGAATCCCCCTTGGACATGTACTGGATCTTTCATTAGATCAAAAACTTTTGAGTTGAAAGAACATCAATGCTAAGTAAATCCATGAGGAAACAGGCCCTGGGAAGTTTACTGATGTATCTAAGCTTTCCTAGGTGGTAAACATCAGAAACAGGTCTTCTGATTCCAGAACTGAGACCTTTGCCAAGGTCTCCTCTGTCAGTGTGACGATTACTTTTGGTGGGCGTATCTGTTTCTGCTTAGACACCTCTGGATATGGCTGAACCTCAAACAAGGGGATTTCCCTTATGTTTAAAAAAGAATAATGTATAATGTTCCTGCATATATGGGAAGAGTGTTTAAGGCACCATCTTGTTCAGCCAATCAAATGTGTGTGCTTTAAGAATCAATAAGCTGTAAGTTCACTAGGTTCTCTACATCTTTCATTTAAATATAGAATACTAGAAAGATAGTCTGCTGTTGGATATTACTGGTGAAAGTCTTCCTATTCCCATTGAGTATTGTCATCTAAGAAAACAAAAAAAAACCAATAATAGCATTTATATAGGACTTTAAAATTTGCAAATGGTTTACATTAATTTAATTTCATATTATAAATGGGGAGCAATGTATGCAGTGCTGGGCCAGGAGTCAGGAAGACTCATCTTTGTGAGTTCAAACTTGGCCTTAGACACTTTCTGGTTGTGTGGTGGCTCTGGGCAAATCGTTTAGCCCTGTTTGCCTACATTTCCTCAGCTATAAAATGAGCTGGAGGAGGAAATTAAAAACCACTCCAATATCTTTTCCCAAGAGAAACTCAAATGGTGTTAAGAAGAGTCAGAAATCACTGAATAAATAAATATTATAATTATATTATCTCATTTTATCTTCATAATGACTCAGGGAGGTAGAAGCTATTATTACGCCCATTTTATGGATGACTGAACTGAGGCAGAGTTCAATTGACTTGCCTAGGGTCACACAGCTAATAGGTATCAGAAGGAGGATTGGAAATTAAGGAGATGTGCATCAATTGAGGAATGAATTCACAAGTGGTGGTGTATGAATGTAATGGAATATTATTTTACCATAAGAAATGATGAGCCAGTGAACTTCAGAAAAAACCTGGAAAGATTTATATGAACTGATGCTGAGTGAAGTGAGCAGAAGCAGGAGAATATTTTACGCAGTAAGAGCAATATTGTGCAATGACCAGCTTTGACAGACTTAGCTCTTCTCAGCAGTACAACGATGTAAGACAATTCCAAAAGACTTATGATGAAAATGCTATCCCCATCCAGAGAAATAGCTATGAATCTGAAGGCAGAGAGAAGCATACTATTTTTTTCTATTTTTCGTGTTTTTTTCTGATGTTTCTGATTCTTGTTTCATAACATGAATAATGTGGAAATATATTTAATACAATTGTACACGTATAGCTTAGATCAGATCACATGCCGTCTTGAGGAGGGAGGAGGAGAGGGAGAGGAGAAATTTCAAACTCACAATCTTCTAAAAGTGAATTTTGAAAACTAAAAAAATTAACAATTCCTTAATTTAAAAAATAATAAGTGCTTGTTTCCTTTCCTTTATTCTCTTCTCTGCTAAGCAATTTTTAAAAGCAATAAAAGGACATTGGAAAATCAAGACTTCAGAGAAGAAGCGAGACAACATTGTGAAGGTAGTAGTTGTCTCCCTGTCCCTCTCTGCCTTACTCCCTCAGTCCTGGATCACTTGTGATGTGGATTTCATCTCCGTCACTCAGCTGAACATCCTCATTCATTATTTTGCCCAGTAACCTCCTTTCAGTTTTCATTCTCCTTGAACTCTCCCACAGTATTTAAGCCTCCTGACCAACGTTGCTCCCATGACACTCTGTGCTCCTTTGTCTTTGATGAGTGTGTGTTTTATGTCCTCTTGGGCTCCTTCTTTAGCTTCTCTTACCCCACTGGTTTCTCATGCTCTTCCTATCCTTTAAATGTTTCCTTCTCCCTGGCAACCACAGCCAATCTCATGGCTTTCATTTTCACCTCATGCAGGTGCTATCTATGTCCACGTCAACTGCTGTCCCAAATTTCAGGGCCCTATTCCCCTCTGCCTGAAAGCTATTTCCTTTCATTTATCCTGTCACCCTCTCAAGCCGAGCACGCCCAGCATTGGACACATACTCTTGCTCTACAAGCTGGCTCCCCTCCAAGGTCACCAACCTGTAAATTATTTAAATTTGGGAACTTGGAGATTCTCTCTTATCATTCACTTCCAAGGCCTGCCACTGCTATATTGACAACATTTCTCACTTCTACTTCCTCCCTTCCAGTTCCATAATAATAACCCTGAAGTAAATGCTTGTCTCTTCCTTTCCAGAACTTCCAGTTTCTTTCTTTCCATTCCTGTGCTGTCTTTCAGATAAAATGGCTTACTCAGCAGTCTCTTTTTCCCCCCATTCTCCCATTTCCTGTCTCCATTCCTTTATCCAGGCCATCCCCCATGCCTGGAGAGGACTCTACCCTGCTACATTTACTAATGTATTTCCCTTTTCCAATGGAGCCTTCCCTCACCCCTGCAGATGAAAACAATCTTTCCTTTGAGTGACAGCGATGCAATGAAAAGAGCACAGCACAAGGAATGAGGAGAGACCTGGGTTGAAATCCTGCCTGCTGTATGACAATGGGTGTGCCACTTCACCTCATCACTGCCTCCAAGATCAAATGTAAAATTCAATGCTGGCATTAAAAGTCCTTCCTACATGTCTAATTGCCTCTGGCTTTATTGGTTTACTTTATTCACCCACTGCAATCTTGTCACCCTAACCAATCTGTTTTCTTCATATGTAAACCTCCATCTCTTGACTCAGCCTCCTAACAGAGAACTCCATGGTTGTAGATTGTTGAAAAAGGAAATGAAGGGGAGAGAGTCAAGACACACCTGTGCTTGTAGGTTTATATCCAGAAGGGACCATTACATAAAAGTACTTCAAACTTAATCTTTTACAGGTGAGGAAACCGAGCCCCAGAGAGTTTAAGAGATCTTCTTAAAGACACATAGGGTGCAAATGGAATAGTCAGAATTGGAACCCTCACTCTGAATCCAACAATCTTTTTCATCTTTCAGCTACATGATGATGTCTGCCCCAAGCTCAAAACCCACCCATGACACTGGCTAACTGGAAGGTATGGGACCCTTTAAGCTTCAGGGTTTATTTTTGCATCTGTAAAGTTGGGACACTAATAACTGGGATGCCACCTTTACATGGTAGGTAGGAGAATTAAATTGATACTATGAATAAGAAGCTTAAAATGTTATACAAATGGATGATAGAGTTACTTGAAAAGAATAATTTTTAATAAAAAAGAAAGAGGCAAAAGAAGAGTAGTAATTGACTGCTTGACTGTTACCAGGGAGCCCAGTCTGAGTGTCACAGGCCTCTTGAGCAATTAGCAAGCATTTATTGGGTACTTACTATGTAAGTCATTAGTATGGGAGTCAGGTACCAAGCTCCATTCTGATGAGAGGCAGATGAAAAGACCAAGGAGTCAACATCAGAAGAGCAACCCATCCTAGAGGCGATGGTAGAACAGCCTTGCAAGGGAAGGACAGTGCCTTATGGCCCTGACATCCCAGCCAGGCCTTTGGGATGCTCTGGTATTGCCAAACAATCCTATTCATAAAGTATCGCCTTAGCAATTACCCTGGCCCTTTGAAAGGTTTCTCATTCTGCTCCTTGGGGAGGGTCTTGGCCTTTCTCTCCATATTCTCATTGGCCAACAGTTACTAAGTTCCTCTCTCTCTGTCTCTGCCTCTGTCTCTGCCTCTTTATCTCTGCATCTGTCTCTGTCTCTCTCATGTTGCACCTGTTTGGACTGGCAAGGCAGTAGGTTGCGTAATTTCTTTTATTTGCATGCTTGCACAATTCTAAAAATTGCTGCATTTTGATCCAGGAAAACCGTTCTGTCAGGACCTGGAATAACCAGTTTTACCATCTTTACACACAATGAGATTCTGGAGCAATACAGGGTGAGGTGGAAACTGTCTTCTTGCCATCTGTTCTCCCCAGTTTGGAACAGTGTTAATGATTCCACAACATGTCTTACAGACCAGCTTTTAATCCCCAATCCTTTTCCTGTGAAGTGAGTGTGTGGCATTGTGTTCCCAGCCCTATCTTTGCCCAGAATGCTGCCCATGCCTGGAATGCTCTTGCTCCTCCCTGTTGCTTCCTGGATGCCCTACCTTCCTTCAGGTGGCACCTTCTATACAGACCTTTCCTGGTTCTCCTCGATCCCAGCTCTCCTTCAAGTTATTTCATATTTTTCTACATGTGTATATGCAGTCAGTCCCAACAGAACATCAGCTGAGGGGAGAGGCTTTTGTGATTTTATTTTTTGGTTAGTTTTGTATCCATAGTCTCTAACACTGCCTGGCATAGAGTAGGTATTTACTAAATACTTACTAAATGCTTACTAAATGTTTGGTGTTGCCAAATTCTTATGTCTATGATGCCTGTAGGTAAATGAACTTCATGTGTGAGTGTTCCAGGTTTTGACTCAAATTCAGTCACGCAAGCAAACTGTGAGCAAGAACCTTAAGGCTCTTTCACTCTCTGTGAGTCATGCTGAGGGAGAAAACCCCCACCTAATTCCTGTGCTTCTGTCCTCTGTAATCTCCTGTCTACTTGCTTTTGCTGCTATCAGGCAAAGGATTTCTTATACCAAGGACAAAACTCATTCTGCTGTTTTTCAAAACATAGTTTACATTTTTAAATATTGTAACAGCAAGAAATAGTTCTTCCCAAGTGAGTGCACTCTTTCAAGGAACTACAGTCATAATTCTTCATAGGAAAATATCCAGGAAAATCTGCCATCAGTTTCCCAGGTGCGAATCTCTGGACCAAGAGACATGCCATGTCATGCCTAAGGATCCAGTTGTTGCAAATAAAGTGGATTGTGGGAAAAGGCACTTTGGAATCTGTGGAATTCTTACATTATAGACATGTGGGCAGGCTGGGTTAGCTTTGGAAAAGTCACAAGTTCTCTTCTGAAGTCTATTGAGTCTGCCACTTTTGATGTCCACATTCGAAATCTGAGGGATTTTTAGGTCAATGCCATCCTTTTTTCCCATTTTCTGGTTTGTCCAGTGACGATCTGTTCCTAAATTTCTTAACATATAAAGTATTGGTGCTTAAATAAGATTGTTCCACTCTCCTGGGTCCTTAACTGGGTCAGAACTTGGTAAGAGGCTCGAATTTCAACAGTCCCCAAAGAGAAGGAAATTAGCTCTGATGTAAATTTTAAATAGCTCCATATGGGAAGCAAAGAGTGAGGTCATAAGTTTAGGATAAGTTAAAGGCCATAAAAAATATACCTTTATTAATATAATCATTGCGTAGTTTAGGGAACATGACTATGCAAAGGAAGAAATGTTTTACTTTATGATTGTAAATGCTGAGCTTTTGGGGTTTAGGGGGAGAGAGGGACAGATGGGGAGCTGCCAGGTTGTTTTTTTCTCCCCTTTTCCCCCTCTATTTTAACCTCAGTTTGGAATAAAATAATTTCCACCAGACACTAATGTCTGCCATAGGTAGACTTCCAAGGCAGATCCACCCTGAATGTTTCACAGACTAAATGTACTTGACCACTCATGTCATGCAGTTTACAGAAAGGGCTCATTGAAAACCAATTAAAATTCTTTTCTCAGACTTTAGATTGTGAGCAGTTGAGTAGGATCTAAAGCGTTATACTCAAAACCAGTCTCCTGTGCCAGCTGAAGATCTATAAGGTCTTCTGAGGTTGTTGGGAATGAATTCAGGCCCTTCAGGGCTTTTGTCTATTAGGAACAAAAGAGAAGTTGTAGCAATAAAGAGGCCACCATTCACTGGCCCACTCCATGGTTCCAAATGTTCACTTTTCCCACTGGTTTGTCATAGAAATGGGACAAACAGGGAGAGCTGCACCCAGGGCACTTTGGGATCAGAGAACATAGAAGTCGTTGTTATTGGATAGATCTGTGAAATGGTGAAGGGCGAGGGCTGAGATCTGAGGAGCTGGTGGATTCAGTCTGTTACCATTTTGAACCCAATGAGTTCCCACCTGCTGGGGGACAGGTTTGCAAAGGTGAGTCTCCCATTGGGTCTGGGTGGGAGCCTCTGCTCGGTTCTTGTTCCTGAGTGGTTTCTCCCCTTTGCAGTAGGTGACACAGCACCTACAAGCCCCAGAGGCCTTGCTGTGGTGCTTGGCTGCTGCCCCTGGGGTGGCTGGAGTTGCCCCTGCAGCTCTCCTGGAAGCCAGAAGCTCTGGTGGCATTTTCAAACGGCCCCTCCTTCTCTGGATGTGGTCGAGGCTGATATCTGACTGGGAGGAGCAGCTCTCATTCCAGCCAGAGCCCGAACTCAGGCTTCTCAAAGGCAAAGCCAAGCGCAAGGCCTTCCAGAATCTGGAGCCCGGACGTTTAGACCTCTCTCCCTCCCAACTCACAAAAGAGACGGAGTCCTTCAGCTGGAGGATGCTAGGGTGTGGGTGCTCCAGGGGCCGGTACTCCACCACCACTAGCTGGGTGGAGATGGAGTTCTGGCATAGCACCCCCAGCTTAAATTCCAGCAGGCTCATGCTCTTCTCTGTCAAGTAATCTGGGCTCAGGACCACAATCATCCTCCGGCTCCTCTGGATGAAGTCGAAGACCGCTTCAACAGTGTCTGGACAAGAAGGGCAGAAAAGAGAGAGAAAGCAGACTAGCACAAGAATACACAACGATTACGAGGCCAAAATCTGGATTTGGAGAAGAGTAGAGAAAATGCACCTTCTTTCTTTATAAAAGTACAGGACTAAGATTGTGGAATTTGGAATACACTGTCAGATAAAGTGGGTGTGTTACTTGTTTTTGCCTAAATGTGGTTTTTTCTCATTCTTTTTTATTCTGTATTACAAGGGAGAATTGCATGGAGAGGAGTGGGGGAGAAGTGAACTGGAGTAAATATAATAGCCACAGTGTGTATGTGTATACATATATTTGATATCTGTATGAATTATATCTCTTTATTTATATTTTATATATGTGGCTCTTATAGGTAGATGCATATGCAAGTATATGCGTGTGTGTAGTGCATATATATGTATATGTGTGTATATATATGTGTGTTCTACATTTATATATGTGTATATATGTACATACATATATATCCATATCCACCCATTCACACATACGGATAGAGAAAGCCCAATATGCCATGACTCTCAAGGACAGGTTACAAGCATCAATTCAGACCCTATCTATCTACAAAATATCTTTTCTGCAATAATTGGGGCTGTGGAATCAGAAGTCAAAACTCTACAGACTGGGTCTTAACTCAGGCATTTTCTCTGTTGAATTTGGGAAAAGAAAACGAAGTTCCTCAGGAAGAGAGAGAATACTAGACACCGTTTCAGAAAAGGTGTTATAGTGGATTCGAGCAGGGCGTAGTCAGGGCAATCCTGGGGCTAAATCTGGCCTCCGGTACCTTCTCGTTGGGTGGCCACAGGCAAGTCACATTATTATCTCTGAATTTCAGATGCCTCATGTGAAATGAGAGATCTGAATGTAGTTTCCTATGTCTTTCTGGGGATAATAACCATGCCTGCAGTCCCACCTCTCAGGGCTGCTACTATCCTCAAGTGAGATAATGCTCCTCTGGCATTCTGTGAATTGTAGAGAACCACAGACATGTCAAGTACAATTACTTACTTTGGAATGCACCCTGAGAGCCCAGCTTCAGAAAATGCACTGTCCTTTCCCCAGAAAGTCATTCCTTTGAAGGTTTTAAAGGGAAACACAGAACACTTTAAAAAGCATTCTGACAAATTCACCTTTGATCCCAAAGACACCATTTTAGTTATTATCAGTGAAAGGGATGACCTCAGTCCCATACTTTAAATGCCTATAAATGAAAGCTGATGAGTTACGGGTAATTGGATCACAAGGAAGCTGACGGGGATTTAATAGAGCTAGGTGGCTCATCAAATTAATTCTCTCCAATTAATGGAGTGATCATGAATCTTTAATGACAGCTAAAGATGTGCCTGCTCAGCAAAAGACCTGTTAGCTGGCTTTAACCATCATGGGGGATGGGGTGGGTGGATAATAGCTCAGTAAGCATATTTTTTTAATATCCTATAAGAGCAGCCTAAAATTCCTCTTGCCTCCAAAATCTAAATTGCTGCTGCTAACTTCCCTGTTCTCCTCTAGTTTACGTGGATTAGCAACTGAGGCCCACAACCCAGGGGTCACTCTTGACTCCCTTACCCTCCACCCACAGCCAAGCTGCTGTCAAGGCTTATCGATTTTCTTCTTATAACATCTCTCAAATCTGCCCTCTTCTGTCCTCTGACATTGCCACCATCCTGGCACAGATCTTCATTTCCTCACATCTGGACTGTTGCAATAGCCCACTGGGTGGGCTGCCAGCCAGTAATCTATTTCCCACTCTAGTCCCCTAGACCATCCTCCCCTCAAAATGATCTCACTAAAAGAATATATAAACTCTAGCAACTCTTTATCTCCTCTTGGATGCAGTACAAAATTCTCTAATTGTTATTCAAAGCCTTTTGTAACCCTGAATCCCCCTGCCCTCCTCTCACAAACCTTTCTCCTCTTTATACCTTGCTACCCTCTGATTCAGTGCCCTTGCTCACTGTCCTCACACAGGATACTCCATTGCCTAACTGAGTCATTTTCTGGAGTTTTCTCCACTGCCTGGAAAGCTGCCTTCATCTCTGCCTCCTGACTTTCCTGGCTTCCTTCAAGTCTCACATCAAAGCTTACCTCCTACAAGACTGTGACCCATGGTTTAGGAAGCACTGAAGGGGTCTTGAGTGGAAAACGTTTAAGAAATCTTGTTCCATAGGGACCCTTTCCCAAGCACTGTGAATAATAGGGTCTTTCCTCTAGTGATTATTTACAATGTTTATGTATTTATGCATGTATGCATGTAGGTATACACACATATACATATGCACATATATAACTATATGTATATATGCATTGTGTATATGTAGATAGCTTTTTTTATACATTGTTATTTCCATATTTTCTCACTCATTAGATTATGATCTCCTTGAGATCAAGGACTATCTTTTGCACTTCTTTGCATCCCCAGTGCTTAGTACAGTTCTGGCACATAGTAGGCACTTACTAAATGTTTATTGACTGACTAATAGACCACTTGAATATGTTTTTGAAGGTTTCCATAACGGAAAAAAAAATGCCATGATCAATATTGTAAGAAATATAAGACAGAATTTCTAACCAAACATACCTGGATGTAGGTATCCAAAGGTGTTGCCATCTTCTAAGTAATCTCTATGCACTTGCTCTATGATACTATTCTATTTTAAAATGTGTTTGAATTTTGTCTTATCTATTGCCTGCAATGATCCTCAGACTCTCCAAAGCCTCAGCTGTGGTGAATCTCTGTCTTTTAAAGCAACTTTGTTATTTTGGAAACAGCCAAAACTTAGTTAGAGCCAAAGCTGGTGAAAGAGTTGACAGGTTAAATAAGGTCGATATTATTTGTGCTTTAAAAAACGTGTGTGCATGTGTGTGTGTGTGTGTGTGTGTGTGTGTGTGCATGTGTGTGTGTGTTTGTGTGGGTATGCGTTGGGGGAGGAATGGGTTAGCAGAAAAGCAAGACTTTGAATTCTGTATAAGAACTCCTAACCTGGCTTGGAAGTACAGACTCCTAGTTAAGGGTAAGGTTTATCAACAACCTGCACTGTCCCCTTCTAGCATCCTTAGCCTTGCTAGAAGTTACCATGGAGATTACTCTTGTTACAGCCTCTTGGTTGCTATCCAGGCAAGCTGTAGAAAAGATAGCAACCCTAAATCTCTGTCTAACATTTTAATGTTGAGTGAACAGAATATTGATGGAGTGGAAGGAGGGATTGTCTGGAAGGATATTTACCTGGGTAGAAAGTACAATTTGTCTGAAGACTTAAAAATCCTATTTTGTTCTGATGATTTGTTACAGAATGACAGCTCTTCTCTTTAAATCTTCTTTGGACATGTGCATCTGGTGGAGATGAAAACACCTCTGAATCACTTGTCTTTTGTCTCCTCCCTGGGACTACTTTGCAGGTCCCAGGGTTGGACACAGAGCATCAAGCATGGACGTTGAGTGATGAGGAGCCAAAGAAGTCTGAGGAGACTTCAATGAAGAATAGAATTTGAAGTGATGCCCAAAAGGGAAAGTAATGGGCTGGGGTGAAGCTAGAAGGAACATGGCATATCATCATCTTCATGAATGACCACTCTTTTTTCAGATACTCTTAAGCTCTGGGTTCAAATTCCCTAGTATCTGTGCTACTTGCTACCTGCTTGACTTTGGGTAAACCACTGCTTTGATCTAGGCATCAGTTCCTTCCTCTGTAAAATAAATGGGTTGGAATAGATGTCTTCCAAGACCTGTTCCAGTGCTAGATCAGAATCTAAATCTCAACTTCCTGGCTTGGGATGGGAGATGAGCATTAAAGGGGTGGTGATGAGTAGTGTTCTGGAGAGAGTATCGAAAGTCCCGGGGTCGCATCCTGCCACTGTGACTAAGTACTAAGGCAGCTGTCAACCACTTCCTTCTGAGAATCATTTGTTGCATGCATAGAGGAGAGGGATTCCTTGATCAATCTGTCCCTTTACTACTCTCTTGACTAATTTATGTAGGAGACAGAGAAAGTTATGCATGAAGCTGGCTACATTTGATACAACTAAAGGTGGCATTTTTAAAAAATCCATCAAATGAAAAGGAATATGTAAGCTGTCCTGGCATTTGGACTTTGCCATCTCTAGCCTTGTTTCTCATTTGCTCCTACATAATATCTGACTTGTTCTCAGAAATGCCCCAGGTACAAAAGTCTTCATTAAGTGTAATTTTTTCCCTTATGTCTCACAAATCACATGCCATCATGAAGGGCTGATATCATTATGATAGTGAAAGTCTCAAAGAAAACTTAAAAAAGAAAAAGAAAAGAAATATGCACAAACTAAATTCAAAATGGAAAATAAACGGTTTATTTTAAAAATAAGCAAATTTACAAAACAAACAGAAAAAAATACAAAAATACAGAGATTTGAAAAATCTCAAAATATGAAAACATACAGAAAGAAAAGATACAATGAACAAGTACAACTGAGTCAAACCAATAACCTACCTTTCAGATTAGATTCAGCTTTTTGTCAACTTCTGCTAAATTATAAAAGGGAATGTAGTTCATTTCTATGATTCCTGTCATAATGACTTCTCTTTTCTAGGGCTCTGCGTCCATTTGAATTGCGAAAGACTGTTTACTTGCAAAGAAAAGTCCTTTTCCTGTTTGTGGAAACATTCTCCCATCCCCATCCCTTCCAAAAGTACAAGCACTTGCATACCCACTCTCGGCCTGTTCCTCTTTGAGGTGGAAATTGGATTCCAAATTCTCAATGTTACTTTACAAGTAGCAGCAAGATTCAGGAGGTGGCATTTGGACAAGTTCAATCCCTGGATGAGAACTTCCAGAAATGTCATGCTAAAGAGGTCAGGACATCTGGAATATCAGAGCAGGCTGCTTTATGAGCAACCAAGCCTCACTGTTTTACACAAAGGATTGTAGAAGGTTCATCTGAGTCAACAGATCAAGAGAAAGGTGGACAATAGAGTCCAGTCCTGATAGCTGAGGGGCAGTTAGGCCTGGGGCACAGGAGATGTTTGTCCTCCTTTCTAAAGAGTCAAGCATAAATTCAGCACTCAGTCCATATCTGGGTTCAGTTGGCTGATGTATCCTTTTGATGGCAGCAGGAGCCTGTCTATGGCACATCATTGAAACAGAGATGATGTCAACAATGACATCACCTACACACAGTAATACAGTGATGGGGAACCAGGGCTTCAGAGCTGATGCCCTCTGCTCAACGTGAGGGGCAAATGGTAACCAAAGCATCAATAAGGAAAAAAGGAAACACAAAAATGTGGTTATGGGTTTTGGCAAAGTTGCCTAAGACTCTTTCAGACCAGCTATTTCTCTCTCTATGGTAACCCAGAAAGCAGGCAAAGTGAATTAGAAGCAGAGAACTTGGATCAGAATTCCAGATCTACTCCTTCCTACCCGTGGAGCTTGACCAAGCTCCTTCCTCAGCTGGATTCTTTTAGTGGAGACGATCCTAAACCACGTGGGAAGCAAACTTTATACACATATGTGCACATATATGTGGTATATATCTAAATATATATGCATATATATGTCCATGCGTATATTTAAAGCTATTATTCCCATGTTCTGGGGAAGGTGGCACACGTTCTGGGCACATGTGGAGGTGTGTGTGTGTGTTTGTGTATGTGTACACAAACACATATTTTGGATTTGTTGCCGACTTTTAGACACTGCATTTTCCATGAAGTGTCTCTTTCTTTACCAGTGGTTTCCCAAAGGCATTGGTCAAAACAAGGTAGAATTCCTCTAAGAGAAAAAAACATACACAATGGATGGGATTGTGGGGGAGTGTATTTGAAGAGCTAGATAACCTCTTGAAAAGAATATCTTTTGACTTGGCCCCTACATGTAAGACCATGGAAGAAGTAACTCTGTCTAGAATCCTCTTATCCTGGATTTCCAGAATCCACAGTAGATTTCTAATAGGATCTAGGGGATCCTACAGATAAGATCAGTAGTATATACCCAGAAGTTACTTGCCTTAAATTTAATAATAGTCAAAATGCTGAAAATAAAAATATATTAGTGCATCCTTAAGAAATCAGTAAGTTTAATGGGGAAAGCACCAGACCCAGAATTGAATTCTTTAGTTCTAGCCCTGATTTTACCCCACTTAACCAGAACCTCTGTCTCCCCATCTGCAGTATGGGTATACTAATGTCTGCAATGCCAACTAAGTTGCTATGAGGCTCTGAGGAGAAAGCTTTTTGTAGACCAGAAAGCACCATTAGACGTGTGAATCAAGATACCTATGAATTCAATTCTCTAAAAGAATAGTCCTTATCTGTGGTTGATGGGGAGTCAGAGCAGCATGTGCCAGCCCTGTAATAGCAGTAGGAGTTCATAGCATCCCTGCCACATTGGTTTTACAAGTCCGACTCTTGAAAGGCACTAGGTTAGTGGGTTTGTGGTGGGTGATGTATCATAAGGCAGAAGCCAATAGCTCTGTTTTGGAATATTCTTTCAGAGCCCATGGGTCCTGGCCTTCTCTTAAAGAATGAGTAGAGAAAGGTTAGGAAAGAAGAAAGTAAGCCATTCATTCCTGGGCTATCTGTTTCACAAAGGAGTCCCTGGAGGACTGGTAAGAACTGGCCTTGAAGAGAGGGAGGCAGACATGGAACACCATGAGGCGCTTTTGTAAATTGGGCTGGGAATCCCAGAGGCAGGTGTCCCACCAGCCAGGACCTTTCCTGGACACTGTCTGTGGGTGATGACACATGTGCCATTTGAGAACACTCATCCTAAACCATGGTGCTCTCTCCAGAGGACAAAGCGTCTACTCAAATTGACTCTTCCTAAATAAATCACATTCTATCTCTTATATTTGTGGGGCAAGGAAGGTGGGGGACAGTACTCCCAGAAGTTTTCTTGCACAAAGCATGTCTTTGTCCAACCCCCAAAAACCAGAAGACCAGGGTCAAATCTCTTTCCAGATTTTCCCCAACCCTTTTGCCTTCAAACATTTTTTAAGGAAGAATAGGAGAGGCCTTGTTCCTCGCTGCTGGACCGACTAGGCCTCTTCCTCACAGGCATGGCCACCTGCAGTTGCTTCCAGAACCTGCCTTGGGGGTACTTAGACTTCTCCCCTTTCCACTTAATGACTGTGAGTGCCTTCTGGGCCCGCTTCAGCTCCTTCACCTTGGTCTCCTTGACTGCTTTGTATTGTACTAAAATGACGTGGATGCTGCCCCTAGAGGCCATGCTTTCTAGGCCTGCTTTGAGCTCCAGGAGGCTCTGGGTCCCCTGAAGGATGTAGTTTGGGCTCAGGACGACCAGCAGGCGTCTGCTTTTCTGAATGAAGCTCAGAGTCTCGTCTGTGACAACTGAGAGAGAAAAGACCACTGTAGTTAGTGTGGATGGAAACTAGGTCACACTCCTTTGAGTAACCCTAGAATAAGAGCATATAAATACACGTACATTCACACAGATACACATATGCACACACTTACACACATATATTTAACATATACTTTATATATATGTTCTCTTTATATGTATATATTTTCCCTTTAATATATACTTTATATATATATATGTTCCCTTTATACATATATATTTTTTCCTTTAATATATACTTTATAGATACATATATATAGATATATATTACATATATATAGACACACATATATCAACATATATGTCCATATGTGTACAAGCAATCATGCCTGTATATATGGATGCATATAACATATATATGTATATATATACGTGTATATATATATATGCATGTGTGTTGCACTATTGTGCTATAAGAAATGAAAAGTAGGATATTTTCAGAGAAATCTGGGAAGACTTATGTGAACTGATGTCAAGTGAAGAGAACCAGGATCTACACAAAGAAAAAAGCATTGTAAGGATAATAAGCTATGGAAAACTTGGTAACTTTGATAAACACAATTACCTCCCCCATGAAGGACTCAAGACGAGAGTTGCTCCCCACCATCAGATGGAGAATGGATGTATTCAGAATGCAGATCGAAGCATAATTTTTCCCTTTTTAATAAGAATATAGCTAATATGGAAAAATACTTTGCATGACATAATTTGTATAATTAATGGGAGATAGAGATAGACAGATAGATAGACAGACAGATAGACAGATAGATAGATAGATAGATAGATAGATAGATAGATAGATAGATAGATAGATAGATAACTAGATAGATTATCTTCTCAATGGATGGAGGGAGGAGAGGTGAAAGGTAAAATATTGGAAAGGAAACTTACAATAAAATTTAAAATAATAAAAAGAACCTTGTTCTGAGCATCAGGGAGAGGCAGGCTAGAAGGTGAAATCATTTAAGAATACCCCCAAATCCAGGTTTTTACAAGAACTAAAATAGGATCTAGGACTTGCATCGTGGGAGATTCTGTGACATGGAGCTAAGCAGGTCTTCCTCCATTGACACTCAGAGATGTTTCTAAGGAAAAAATCTCTCTGACAAAGAAAAGCAGCAAGTAGAATTCAGTGGACAGAGTGTCGGTTCTGGAGTCAGAGGATCTGGGTTTGAATTTTGGTTTTCCCACTTGCTACCTGCATAACTCTAGACAAGCTGCTCCTTTTCACTGTGCCTCAGTTTCCTCCTTTATGAAATAAAGGAGTTGGATAAGATGACTTCTGAGGACCCTACCTACTCCAAGCCTATGAGTCCATGGTTCTAGAATGATACCTTTGGAATATTCCTAGGTGACACATATGTTTCATCTTATATCTGGCACTTAGAGGTCAGGAGCTTGACATCCTTTACCCCGTGACCAGTGACTAGGAGCTCCCCAGACTTCCCCCAAGCCTCTGCTC
Organism: Bettongia penicillata ogilbyi; assembly: GCA_023548195.1. Taxonomy (NCBI): domain Eukaryota; kingdom Metazoa; phylum Chordata; class Mammalia; order Diprotodontia; family Potoroidae; genus Bettongia; species Bettongia penicillata. Next base: position 6,836,732 of record JAJHZJ010000010.1, read on the forward strand.
TGTTTTATCCTCCCCTCTATTAGAAGATTAACTCCTTGAAGGTAGGGGCTATTTTTGCCTTTTGTTGGCATCCAGTGAGTTTCACAGTCTCTTACAGACACTGTACCAGTGTCTGACCCAAAGTAAGCCCTTAAAAAATGTTTGTTCACTGTAAGAGGAGGGGGCTGGAGTAGATGGAGGAATGAGGAAATGAAAAAGCATTTCTTAAACTTACTTATAAAACCTTGGGTTTGGATCGAAGGCCTTTGAAGGCCCCACACAGATTGAGTTTATCATCCTTCCACCTCTTCTGCCTTCAATAGCACATTAGAAACTCAAATAAGGTCTTATCTGTAAGGGACCTGACTTTAAAATGCCCAGGAAAGGATAGTGATTATTAACATTAATTTTGGTAGTTCTGACCATGACCATGGACCACAGACCATGACCCTTCCATTTTCCCTCAATGTCCCTACAGTCCCAATGGGGTCCTCCCCGACCTTTTGACTTTATCATGATGACATCATCCTTGGACAGCATCTTTGGAAGACAAGAGAAGAACGAAAATCTAACATCTGAGTAATTTGAGAGAAGACAAGAACCTCTGCTCTTTGCTTTGAGGTCAGGACTCAGAACTAGCTCCTAGATTTCCTTCCCTAAACTCATATTAATGCTGAGTGAAGCGTGTCTGTAGTGACTTATATCTGTGTTTCACTGGCAAGTAAATTTTCCTTTTGGTCAGGAAAAGTGGGGATGATGGGAAGAAATTTTGTGCAAATTAATTGTTCTTTCCAAGCTTCTGATCATTCTCTGCCACCAAACTCTTGGAGATAATTCATGCCCTGAGGTGTGCTTATCAAACTTCTGTAATCCTCTCATTGAAACAGGGCAGCATGCACTCTAGGACCCATGTGCTGGATGAGGAAGCCTATTAGGTGGCTTGCCATGCTCTCATGAACACCAGTGGAATCCTCATAATCTCCAGAAGTAGAGAGGTAGCAGTGAGAATCCTGAAATGATAGCTTTTCACAGGGGCCAGGGCCAAATGGACCATCCACCCCACACAGTCCAGCCAACAGCTACTCAGAGATAAAAGGAAGCTGGAGAGGGTCCCAGAGGAAAATAAGAGAGAGAAGCAGCAAGGCAGCAAGGAAAAGTCCCCTGAAAAGAGCCATCCAGGGGCAGATGCTGAAGAGTGGTTCTTCAGGGCTCTCTTTCTGGAGTGATTGTCATGATCTTTTAGTGCTGACTATGCCATGTAGATGAGCCATATGGACTATGGACCATGGACCTTGAACAATGTAAAATTGAACTCTCCATAGTCCCATGTTACTCCAGTCATCCTCCTCCTCATAGAGATTGGAAGTGCTGAGAGACAGTTTGTCTGATCTGGAGTCAGGAAAATCTGGGTTCTAATCCCACCTGAGACAAGTACAAACCAGGGCATATCATGTCAGATCTGTGGGCCTCAGTGCCTCATCTGAAAAAGGAGAGAATTAGACATGACAGCCCTAAGAGTCCTTCTACCTCTCAGTCTAAAACACTAATGTTCAATACTTCAGTTCAAGGTCTGCTTTAAACTATGCAGTTTGGGAGGGCAGGGGATGGCCTTGTACATCTCCTGACCCTGACCCACCCATCCAAGTGTCTGACATAGAAGAGATATTCAGTAGTTATTTCTGGTGAATGGATGAGCTGGGGGAAATGAAATCATTGGACATGGCCACCATCCTTCAGTTTCCTTTGAGGGAAAGCCTCCAGAAAAGTCAATTTGGCTTTATGAATGAAATTAAGATCTATCCCATTATGAACTCATGGTGAGTTATAGTGTTAAAGAAATTCATTGTTGAACCTAGCAGGGGCATGCCCTCCCACTAATCCAAAATGAAGGGAAGGCAAGCCAGCCTGCTTTTAACATCCCCATAGAGGGAGTGGGGGCTGTGATCCATGGGAAGTGAGTCATTCATTAAACACCTACTGTGTGCCACTTTGATTCAACTGCCATTAACAAGAGCAAAGGCAAGCAGGAAAGAGATGTCATCTACTGAAGAGAACAGATTGGTGGGTTCCACCACTTTACCAGTCACCAAGCCAGGGGGATATGCTAATGAAAATGAATGCTTAACAGCATATGAAAGCAGGCCCGCATGAACCTTCCCTTGGCAGCTCTGTTTGCCATTGTTTGGCAATATTCCACGAACTCTTCCATAGCAAAATTGCATTTCCTTACAAGCATTCTGAATTGCAGACTTATTAAAGTAAGGTATCCTTCCTCCTATCGGTGTGGATAAATGTCTAACATATTTGCTGCAAATGTATATAATAATGGGAAAGGAGATAGGAATTGCAAAGATAAAGCAAAATTAAAATTTTAAATTAAAATTTTAAATAAAACAAATTTTAATTTTGAAAATATTTAAATATATTTAAATATAAAATTTAAAAATATTAAAAATTATATAACATTAAAATTTATATTTTTTTCATTCATTTGCTTATTTATTCAAATAGACAGACAGAAGGTTAAGAACCCTTGGATGAAAAAATCTCTCAAGTCTTTTCCAACTCTCAATCTTTTGAGTGCTCTATCAGCAAAGTTAGAGGAAGGATCTAAGAAAGGGGGAAGGACATAGCCCCTTTCTCTGCTATCATGTAATTAAAGAGGGAGAAAAGAGCACAAAGAAGCATTAGAAATTGATCTAAAATCTGTAAGATGGAGGTTCTTAACAAAGGATGCATCAACTTCCCTAGGAGTCTACAGAAAGATTTCAGGGAGGCCATGAACTTGGATGGGGCAAGGGAAGGGATATCTTTGTTTTCTATATCACCTAAATGAAATTTAGCATTTTTCTCAACTATCTAAAAATATAATTCTCAGAAGTGGTCTGTAGGCTTTCCTGGATGATGCAAAGGTGTCCATGACCAAAATAATAGAAATCTTGTTGTTGGATCTTTTTTCTGGAAATCTGCTAAGTTTTTCTTAGTAAGTAAGTCTTTGGCTTAAGGAATTCCAAAATGCTAAGGAATATTCCTTGAGGGTAAAAATTTCACTGTTTTGTCTCAGGGTTTCTTTAATAACTAGCAGTACTTGGCAGATAAAAATTATTGAAATAATTGCTTATTGAAATAAACTAATTGACACAGGCCAGGCACAATGGGAGTCACCCTACCTTTTCCAAGGACCTCTGGGCTTTCCTGACTTCCTTCAAGACACAACTTAAATTTCACCTTCTACAGGAAGCCTTTCCCAGGCCTTCTTAGTGTCAGTCTTCTCTCCATTGATTATTTCCCTTTAATCTTGTACATAGCTTGTCTGTACAAATTATTGGCTTGTCTCCCCATTAGATTGTGAGGTCTTCAAAGGCAAGGACTGTCTTTTGCCTTGTTTTTTTTTTTTTTATTTTCAGTATTTAACACAGTGCCTGTTACACTGTAAGTGATTAATGCATGCTTACCAACTGTCCAGCCTGAAAATCTGTGAAGAGTGAGCAAGGGCAGTCTCAGGGTTGCCTAGAATTGGCATCTCTGGGTGCCCAGATGGTCTAGATGAGCTCATTTCTATGAATTACCCCTTAAATCCTATTTGAACTGGGAAACAGTGGTGCCCTTAAGGCCGGGACTGTTCAATTTGCATGTTTATAATTCTAGTTCTTCCATTATAGTAGGTATTGATTCAAATTGATTTATGTATATGTTATTTTCCCTCAGAAAAATGTAAGTTCTTTGAGGACAGTGTTTCATTGCAGTCTTTAGACCCCCAGCGCTTAGCAGAGAGTCTGTACAGTTCTGTTTTTTATATGCTGTTTTCCCACATTGGATCAAGAGTTTCTTAAGAAAAACAGTTATGTTTTTCTTACTGTTGGTTGTTGCTTGGCGTATGTGTGTTTTTCCTTCATTTGCATCTCTGTTGTTTATCTCAATGCCTAGGACAGAGTAAACATGCTTGCTGACTGTCAAACAGTAATGATAATTAATAATGATAATTGCTGGTATCATCACCATCATAACTACTATTTATAAAGCAATCTAAGGTATGTGCTTTACTATCATATCTCATTGAAATAGATTTTTAACAAATTCTGGTTGTATTAAAATAAACTTTGGCTATGTTGTTTCACCACAGGAGAAATGTAAATGTCTCAAAGGCAGAGGTTATTCTGTTTTTGTCTGGATCTCTGCCATTCAGGAGAAAGACTGGGACACAGAAGGAAGGCATTTGGTGAATGCTTGTTGAATAAAATGAGATGATTAGAAGGGATTTTGTGGAAGCAAGGAACCAGACTAATCCCAATCCTGGGAGCTAGGGAGAGAAATTTGGCTTCTCTAGACACTGCTCATAGGAATACCTACTTCCCCCAGGCAGGCTATCTCTGTCAAAGATGCATAGCTTGTATCCAAATTCATTCTCCAAGACTCCCCGGAGAGTCAGAAGGACGAATTCCTCTTCTTCAGCATTCCGTGCATACGAAACATAAATATCGTACTCCTTGCCATCTAGCCAAAGAAAACATACATGCAAGAACTGTCACCATTTAGGATAGCTCCTCTCCTTGGGGACTATTTTGTACCTTCGATAGAGCTCCTGAATATGAGAAACTTTCCTTTTTGTTTGTAGCTCTGGGTCCTAGGGCAAGGTACCCAACTTTTACTGACCTCTAAGTGCCTTAATGTCCTCACCAGGCAAATGAAGGGGTAGAACTCAATAACCTTGAATGAGTTTCTCCCAGCTCTGAAATGAATCATCTGTGATCCTATGATCTGGGAGTGATTTGGCAGATAATAATCTGGCAAGTTATTAGCAAAAATTCTCCTGGATGAGTAGCTAATTTGAGAAGTAGCTCTAATAAAATGTAATTTGATGTGATGCCACATTTCAATGTAGTTCAGATTTCATAGCAAACAATATGGTTATGTTGGGGTCATACGAACATGCATGATGGGTAGAAGATCAGAATGACTGATCTTTTGTCAGATACATTGTAAAATGGCTCATTTCAGGTTTGGTTTGGACTAAATAGGCTTGAAAGTTCTTTCCATCTCTGAAATGCAGCAGCTACAACCAACAGAGCGTAAGTTACTTGAGAGTAGTTACTATGTTTTTGACATTTTTTTATCCCCTAACATTTAGCACAAATCAAATACTCTAGTAAATGAATATTGATTGATTGCTCAGTATTAAATTCTAAAAATGGTTACTACTATATATGAAATACATTCTGCACAAACCTATATGCATTCATGGACCTGCCATATGGTAAATAGGTATTAATGGAACCAATCCAATTTGATGTCAATATTTATTCCATTTTTGTTGTACAAAGAGCTAAGCCTAGGAGAGTTCCCCAGGTTTGCTGCTTCACACCAAGATAAATTTTGAGTATTAGACATCACTGAAAAGGGGCCATTTTCATATGAAATTTTCACATGAAAATAAGCATTGTCACATGGTTAAGATTCCATCACAATCCAGAAATTCTTATGGATTAAAGGATGGATAAACTGGATCCATTCTCTTCTCTAACTCTTTTTCCTTCTATGAATTAAACTTTCATTATGTCTGGTATAGAGACATGGAATGAAGACCATTAAAACTTGGGGATTTCAGATTCAGTTGGCAAGAGGTCTATAGAAAGACTGATTTCCCCAAAGTTTTCCATATATATAAAATTTCCACTCTATAAAACTTGATCCATGTATATGCCTCATGTCATGATTGCTTGATCACCAACAAGTTATTACAATATCTTTCTTCTATCTAGAATTAAAGAAAAATAATCATACTGGAATTTTCAACAAGAACCAAACTAATAGATGTGAAGACAGGTTAAGTGGAGCTCTATTAACAGGAACATGCTTTCTGTGTTCACATTTAATTAGAAAAAATGAGCAAATTGGAAAGAGAAAGAAAGAAGGAAGGAAGGAAGGAAGGAAGGAAGGAAGGAAGGAAGGAAGGAAGGAAGGAAGGAAGGAAGGAAGGAAGGAAGGAAGGAAGGAAGGAAGGAAGGAAGGAAAATCCTGTCAAGGATTCTTTCCAAAAATGCTAGTCCCAGAGGTCATTCTTGGGTCAGGACACAATGAGTTTGGGTCGTTATTTTTGGTGTGGTCCAATACAATAGGGCTTCATGAGATTAATGATGATCTCAAACTATCAAAAAGGTACTCAATCAACAAAAGAGAACAATGTGAAGTACTCAATGGAATAGGTGGCCTTGAAGGCTCCTTCTAGGTTTAAGTCTATAATTCTAAGATTTTATGAACAAACTTTGAAAAATCTTTGGTCTAAAGACAGCAGGAAAAGCTGTTTACAGAAAGGTTGATTTCTTACCCAAAATGGCTTCATCTGTCCCAAAATGAGCCCGGTAGAACAAGACCATCTCAAGCCAGTAGACATGGTAGACCACAATCAGAATGATGATGAGCACAATTGTCACTGCAAATCCACAGGCCAGTTCCACAGTGTATCTTGGAGGGACAACTGAAGATCAAAGAGGGAGAGATAGATCAGCTTGAGTTAGCACTTGACTTTTTGGTCAGCCTCAGCAGTTGTCAATAGGTCTTTCGATTCATCATCTCATTTGAATTACTCAATAAGACTATGGAAGAAAGACAGGGTAGGAATTAATACCTTCATTTTACAGCTGAGAAAACTGAGGCTAAGATTGACTAACTTGTCCAGGGTTGAAGAGTTAGAAACATCTGTTGAGTACTTGTGAAGCAAACCCTTGGCAAATCATGTTGAAATTAATTGTCTTTCAAGTGGTAAAGGCTAAAAATATAAATTTGATTATGAAATCTCATGGAGCAGAAGGTAGAAGAGTGGGAGAAGGTTGTTTAATTGGGTGTGGTAGCCTACTCCTGTAATACCTGCTACTGGAGGAGGCTGAGGCTAGTGGGTCACTTGAACTTGGGAGTCCTGAGCTACGGTGAGTGAAATTGATCAAGTGTCCATACTGAATCTGGCACCTTGTTGTATATCCTAGAAGTGTGGAGGTGCAAGGAAATCTAAAAAGGAGTGAACCAATCCAGGGAGGAAATGGAGCATGCCAGTGCTCCTATGCTGATCATTATGGTATCAGACTCATCAGTGGCTACTGCTATTTTAGTTTGGGCAAGATTGGGAAAACTCAGTGTTTCTTCAGAAGACATCAAAACTTAGAGGGGAAAATAGTTTAAAGTGTATTTGGTAAGAAAGCCAACTATGGGGGGTGGAGCCAAGATGGCAGAGTAGGAAGACACATATACTCTAGTTCTTCCCCCACATCCTATAAAATACATAAAGAATGACTCTCAACAAATTCTACAGCAGCAGAATTCTCAGAATAACAGAGTGGAGGAGACTTCCAGTACAGGGTAACCTGGAAGGCCAGCTGGAAAGGTCTGTCATGTTGGACATGGAGCAGAATGCAGGGCAGCCTTGACTGCACAGTGCTGGGTGGAGGACCAGAGCAGGTGGTTTGCAGATCCCTCAACCCACAGGCAGTTGAGAGAGCTTTTTCAGCTGGCTGAGAAGGGAGCAGGGTCCACCCCATGTCTCTGGCCCCAGGCAGCAGCGCCAGAGGCAGAGGCCTCAGCAGGCAGCAGCTGACATTCACTGTTGGAGGCCTCATCATAAAGCCCCTGGGGGAACTGACCAGCTGATCTGAACCTCAGCCCTGAGTGCTGGCCTGGCAGAATTGGAAGTGAGGCTGTTGTGGAGAGGAAATTCTACTACTTGCAGATTCTGGGCATAAAAGTTTCTGGTTGCTCCCAGATCAGTGTGCAGGCATGATTGTGCCACCTTGGAGGAACTGAGATCTTACGGGTCCCCAGAGTATACCCTATTCTTGACAAAGAACCAAAAATGAAGTAACTGGTTGAGAAAATACCCAAAAAAAGGAAAAAAATAAGACTATAGAAGGTTACATTCTTAGTAAGCAGGCACCTTCTCCCATCCTTTCAGATGAGGAAAAACAATGCTTACCACCAGGGAAAGACATAAAAGTCAATGTTTTTGTATCCCAAACATCCAAAATAAATATTCAATGGTCTCAGGTCATGGAAGAACTCAAAAAGGATTTTGAAAATCAAGTAAGAGAGGTGAAGAAAAAATTTGGGAAGAGAAATAAGAGAGATTCAAGAAAATCATGAAAAACAAGTCAACAGTTTGCTAAAGGGGACCCAAAAATGCTGAAGAAAATAACATCTTTAAAAATAAGCTAACTCAACTTACAAAAGAGGTTCAAAAAGCCAATGAGGAGAAGAATGCTTTCAAAAGCAGAATTAGTCAAATGGAAGAGGAAATTCAAAAGCTCACTGAAGAAAATAGTTCTTTAAAAATTAGAATAGAACAGATGGAAGCTAATGACGTTATGAGAAATCATGAAATCATAAAACGAAACCAAAAGAATAAAAAAAATGGAAGATAATATTAAATACCTCATTGGAAAAACAACTGACCTGGAAAATAGATCCAGGAGAGACAATTTAAAAATTATGCGACTACCTGAAAGCCATGGTCAAAAAAAGAGCCTAGACATCATCTGTCGTGAAGTTATCAAAGAAAACTGCCCTGATATACTAGAACCAGGGGGCAAAATACATATTGAAAGAATCCACCAATCACTTCCTGAAAGAGATCCCAAAAGAGAAACTCCTAGGAACATTGTCGCCAAATTCCAGAGTTATCAGGTCAAAGAAAAAATATTGAAGACAGCTAGAAAGAAAAAAATTTAGGATTGTGAAAGTACAATCAGGATAACGCAAGATCTAACATCTTCTACATTAAGGGATCAAAGGGCTTGGAATATGATATTCCAGAAGTCAAAGGAACTAGGACTCAAACCAAGAATCACCTACCCAGCAAAACTGAGCATAATACTTCAGGGGAAAAATGGTTTTTCAATGAAATTGAAGACTTTCAAGCATTCTTGATAAAAAGACCAAAGCTGAAAAGAAAATTTGACTTTCAAATATAAGAATCAAGAGAAGTATGAAAACGTTAACAGGAAAGAGAAATCGTAAGGGACTTACTAAAGTTGAACTGTTTACATTTCTACATGGAAAGATGATACTTGTAACTATTGAAACTTTTCTCAGTATCTGGGTAGTTGGTGGGATTATACACACACACAGACACACACAAACATGTATGTATGTATGTATATATATATATATATATATATATATATATAGAGAGAGAGAGAGAGAGAGAGAGAGAGAGAGAGAGACAGAGAGACAGAGAGGGACAGAGCACAGAGGGAGTTGAATAGGAAGGGATTATATCTAAAAAAATAAAATTGAAGGTTGAGAGAGGAATATATTGGGAAGAGAAAGGGAGGAATGGAATGGGACAAATTATCTCTCACAAAAGAAGCAAGAAAAAGCCTTTTCAATAGAGGGGAAAAGGGGGAGGTAAGAGGGAAAAAGTGAATCTTACTATTATTGCATTTGGCTCAAGGGAGGAATAACATGCACACCCAATTTGTCATGAAAACCTATCTTACACTACAAGAAAGTAGGGTAAAAGGGGATAAGCAGGATGGGGGAGATGGTGGAAGGGAGGGCAAAAGGGAGGAGGGAGCAATTAGAAGTCAACACTCTTGGGAGGGACAAGGTCAAAAGAGAGAATAGAAGAAATGGAGGGCAGGACAGGATGAAGGGAAATATAGTTATTCTTAAAACGGCATGATGATTATGGAAGTCATTTGTAAAACTACACAGATATGGTCTATATTGAATTGCTTGCCTTCTCAGTGGGTATAGGTGGGGAGGGAGGAAGGAAGAGAAGTTGGAACTCAAAGTTCTAGGAGTGGAGGAGCCAAGATGGCGGAGTAGAAAGACGCAGGTATGCTAGCTCCGGAACCCACAGCTCATAAATTTCCTGTAAAAAGAACTCCCCACAAATTCTGGAGCAGTGGAACCTGCGCAGCAATGGAGGGGAGGAGATTTCCGTTCCAGAGAGCCCTGAAAAACCAACCCCAAAGGTCCGTTGCGCACCAGACACAGAGCCCCGAGAGAATCAGATCCGAGCAAGCTTCAGGGACAGAACCTCCGGTGGCTGCGAAGGTCCCTCTGCCCACAGGCACTACAGGTCAGTGAAAGAGACTTCTGGACTGGCCAAGAGGGGAGCGGGGATGTCTCTGTGACTCGGGCCCCCTCAGGAGGCAGTGGCAGAGGCAGTGGCGGAGGCAGCAGCAGAGGCAGCAGTGGCCAGGAGCTCCTGGAGCAGACAGGAGCTCAGGGCCATTACTGAAGGTCTCTACATATACCCCCTGAGGGAACTGAGCCTGGGAGGTGGCCCTGACCCTACCTGAGCACCAGAACTTAAGCTCACATTGAATAGCAGCCATGGCCACTGCTGAAAGCCCTGAGGCTGGAGAGCAGCATTTGAATCTCAGACCCCAAGCACTAGCTGGGAAGATCTAGGTGGGGGTGGAGAGGAATCTCAGAAGTCAAGTAACTGACTGGGAAAATGCCCAGAAAAGGGAAAAAAAAATAAGACCATAGAAGAGTGCTTTCTTGGGGAACAGATGTTCCCACCTTTCATGTCTGATGATGAGGAACAATGCTTACCATCAGGGAAAGACATAGAAGTCAAGGCCTCTGTACCCCAAACATCCGAAATAGATACCCAATGGGCTCAGGCCATGGAAGAGCTCAAAAAGGATTTTGAAAATCAAGTTAGATGGGTGGAGGAAAAACTGGGAAAAGACATGAGAGAGATGCAAGAAAAGCAAGAAAAACGGGTCAATACCTTGCTAAAGGAGACCCAAAAAAATGCTGAAGAAAGTAACACCTTGAAAAATAGGCTCACTCAATTGGCAAAAGAGGTTCAAAAAGCCAAGGAGGAGAAGAATGCTTTCAAAAGCAGAATTAGCCAAATGGAAAAAGAGGTTCAAAAGCTCACTGAAGAAAATAGTTCTCTCAAAATTAGAATGGAACAGATGGAGGCTAATGACTTTCTGAGAAACCAAGAAATCACAAAACACAACCAAAAGAACGAAAAAATCGAAGTGAATGTGAAATATCTCATGGGAAAAACAACTGACCTGGAAAATAGATCCAGGAGAGACAATTTAAAACTTATGGGACTACCTGAAAGCCATGATCAAAAAAAGAGCCTAGATATCATCTTCCATGAAATTATCAAGGAAAACTTCCCTGAGATTCTAGAACCAGAGGGCAAAATAAGTATGGAAGGAATCCATCGATCACCCCCTGAAAGAGATCCAAAAAAGAGAAACTCCTAGGAACATTGTGGCCAAATTCCAGAATTCCCAGCTCAAGGAGAAAATGTTGTGAGCAGCTAGAAAGAAACAATTCCAGTATTGTGGAAATACAATCAGGATAACACAAGATCTAGCAGCTGCTACATTAAGGGATTGAAGGGCATGGAATAGGATATGCCAGGAGAAAATGTTGTGAGCAGCTAGAAAGAAACAATTCCAGTATTGTGGAAATACAATAAGGATAACACAAGATCTAGCAGCTGCTACATTAAGGGATTGAAGGGCATGGAATAGGATATGCCAGAAGTCAAAGGAACAAAGACTAAAACCAAGAATCACCTACCCAGCAAAACTGAGTATAATACTTCAGGGGAAAATATGGTCTTTCAATGAAACAGAGGACTTTCAAGCATTCTTGATGAAAAGACCAGAGCTGAAAAGAAAATTTGACTTTCAAACACAAGAATGAGAAGCATGAAAAAGTAAACAGCAAAGAGAAGTCATAAAGGACTTACCAAAGGTGAACTGTTTACATTCCTACATGGAAAGACAATATTTGTAACTCTTAAAACTTTTCTGTATCTGGGTAGTTGGTGGGACCACACACACACATACGCACATGCACATGCACACATGTACACACATGCGCACACACACATACACACATAGATGCACATACAGAGACAGAGAGCACAGAGTGAATTGAATAGGATAGGACCATATCTTAAAAGAAATTAAGGTAAATGGTGAGAGAGAAATGTAGTGGGAGGAGAGAGGGTGAAATGGAATGGGGTAAATTATCTCTCATTCGAGAGGCAAGCAGGAGACATTTTAGTGGAGGGAAAAAGAGGACAGCTGAGAAAAAATCATGAAGTTTACTCTCATCACATTTGACTAAAGAAAGGAATAAAATGCACACTCATTTTGGTATGAAAACCTATCTTACAATACAGGAAAGTGGGGGAGAAGGAGATAAGCAGAATGGGGGGGATGATGGAAGGAAGGGCAATGGGAGGTGGGAGCAATTTGAAGTCAACACTCTTGGGGAGGGAAAGGATCAAAAGACAGAATAGAAACAAGGAGGGGCAGGATAGGATGGAGGGAGATACAGTTAGTCTTACACAACACGACTGTTATCGAAGTCATTTGCAAAACTACACAGATATGGCCCATATTGAATTGCCTGCCTTCCCAAAGGGAACGGGTGGGGAGGGAGGGATGGGGAGAATTTGGAACTCAAAGTTTTATGAACAACTGTTTAGTATTGTTGTTGCTACTAGGAAATAAAAAATACAATTAATGGGGAATAGAAAGTCATCTGGCCCTACAGGACAAAAGAGAAGATGGGGAGAAGAGAAAGGAGGGATGATAAAAGAGAGGGTAGATTAGTGATAGGGAAAATTAGAATGCTTGGTGTATTGGGGTAGGGGTAGGGGATAAAAGGGGAGAAAATTTGGAACCTAAAATTTTGTGAAAATGAATGTAAAAAGTTAAATAAATTTATATTAAAAAAAAGTTCTAGGAGCAAATGTTGAGTATTTTTCTTCCATGCACCTGAGGTATAAGAAATACAGGTAGTGGGGTATAGAAATTTATCTTACCCTAAAGGACAAAAAAGAAGATGGGGATAAGGGAAGGGAGAGATTTTAGAAGGGAGGTCAGATTGGTAGAAGGGGTAATCAGAATGCTCAGCATTTGTGGGGGAAGGGAGAGATGGGGAGAAAATTTGGAACTCAAAATTCTGTGGAAATGAACGTTGAAAACTTAAAATAAAGTAATTAATTAAAAAAAAGAAAGAAAGCTAATTATGGAGAGTTCAAAATCAGACCAAAGTGGGTAAAACTCTGACAGGCTTTATATAGTACGTGGTTTCCTGTCAAGGGCAACAGAGCCCTTGAGTCTGAATATGGACATCAAGAAGTAGAAGTGATTCTGAAGATAATAAAGATGGGGGAAAGCTTGACCAGAACAATTCAGTTCAATAAACGTTAACTAAGTGCCAACTGTGTGCCAAGCCCTGTATTAAGTGTTGGGGATACAAATAAGAAAATGAAAAGCTCTGCCCTCAAAGAGGTTGCAGTCTGATAGTTGAAAATACACAAAAGAAGGCATGAAAGGGAGCTGGGGACGGGACAGCATGGGATACATGGTGGAGGGAAATTTTGTTCCAAAATTGAAACCAGGCACAGGGGGTAGAAGTGGTAGGCCTGCTTCTGCCCTCTCTAAAAGATGCATTTAGAAGAAGGTTGGTACTCTACCCTCTTTCATTGTAAGCAGAGAGGTACAGTCTGCAAACTTTGCTATCAAGGCTTGGTGTAGCATCCTGGTAATGAAATTGGAAGTGATGAGCTAATCCTGGAAGACACATCTTATTCTATGGAATTGAAATCAGGAAGGCTGCAGATGCAGAGCAGGAAGAAGAACAAATAGGGCTAGCTAGGTGCCTCAGTGGATACAGTGCCACTCCTGGAGTTAGGAAGATTCATCTCACAGAGATCAAACCTTTGTCTCAGACACTTTTTGAAGTGTGTGACCCTGGGCAAATCACTTATCCTGTTTACCTTAGTTTCTTCATCTGCAAAATGAGTTGGGGGAGGAAATGGCAAACCACTCCAGTATCTCTTCCAAGAAAACTCCCAATGGGGTCACAGAGAGTTAGATATGACTGAGAAATGACTGAGCAACACAATCAAAGGTCGACACGATCCAGGTAATAGGGTTTTGAAGATGTTAAGGGAGAGATTCTTGCAATAGTTTTCTGATTATTCTCCTTGCCTGTAGTCACTCCCCACTCCCATCCAGCCTATATTCAGCTGGCAAAGCAATTTTTCTAAAGCACAGATCTGTCTATGTTACCTACCTGCTCAATAAATCAGTGGCTCCCAATGACTTCCAAGATCAAATATAAAATCCCTTATTTGGCTTTAAAAGGCTTTCATAACTGGCCCTTCGTGACTTCCCAGAATCCTTATACCTTAGTACCTTTCAAGTACTTTATTATCCAGTACACTGGCTTCCTTTATGATTCAGCTCAAATTTTTTCTTCTGCAAGAAGCCTTTGCTGGTATCTCCTCTCACTGCTAGAACATTTCCTCTGAGATTATCATTCATTGATCCTGTGCGTGTGGATGTATAAATGTGTGTGTGTGCACGCACACACACACACTCATATAGATAGATAGATAGATAGATATCATAAATAGCATGTACATGATTATGTGCATTAGAATATGAGATTCTTGAGGGCAGGAGCCATATTTGTTTGTTTTTTTCCTTTTGGTGGGGCATGGGAAGTTTGTCACTCTTTGTGTCTTCAGCACTTAGCAAAGTGCCTAGAAAACAGTAAGTGTTTAATAATATTTTTTAATGATGGAATGATTAGATTCTTAAGATATCTGATTGTTGGAATACCAAAGTATGGGGGGAGGGAGCAGAATTTTGAATCTTACTAGTCAAAAAAGAGGATCTAAGTAAGCTTCAATAATTAGTGATCCATAGGCTACTTCCCAATTTCTGCACAAATTTGAATTTGACAAATGTATCAAGATCATGCTTGATGAGGGCATTATAAGGAAGTAGAGAGGCTTTTGAAAGCAGGGATCCTCAGCAGACTACATTAAATTCAGTTTGACAAACATTGGAGGTCTTTCCTATGGATCCTACCCTATTAAGGAAAGAAATGCAAACGTAAATTTTTAGTGCACTAGAGGAGTTCAGAGATTTTGGGGGAGATGTACCACATACATACATAGAGAAATACAAAATGTCACATATGGAAAGATCATCTTTCAGGCATGAGGCCAGGCAGCCTTTGCAATCACTCACAGGTGAGAGGGTGGAATGTTCCATAGATGAAGACCGTTAAGAGAGAGCGTAGGAAAGGAGGCCAGGGCCATGGCAGGCAGGGAGATCAGATTAATTTGGCAAAGATCACTTGAAGTCAGCGTGTTGTTAAGTCAACGGACATTTCTTAATTACCTACTAATAAGTTCTAGGGATACAACTAAAAAGATAGTTCTGTTTTCAAGGAGCTCACAATCTGAGCAGAAGAACCTGGAAAACCACTATGAACAAACAAGCTCTATGCTGTTTAAATTAGAGATAATCAACAGGGGGAAGGCACTAAGATCATTGCTTGGCAGCTAGGTGGTGCACCAGATAGAGCACCAGGCCTAGAGTCAGGAAGACTCAGTTACATATGGCCTCAGGTGAAGCGGGGCAAGTCACTTCACCTTGATTGCCTCAGTTTCCTCATCTGTAAAATCATTTGGAGAAGGTAATAGTAAACCACTCCAATATTTTTTTTGCCAGGAAAACCCCAAATGGGATCACAAAAAGTTAAGACAAAATAGAACAACAAGTGAGATAAAGGAGCCTAGGGAAAATTTCTCATACAAGATGGCATTTTAGTTGAGATGTGAAAGAAACCACAAAAGTTAGGAGGAAGAAATTATATGGGAGAAAATCTTGGGCACTGGGGAGAGACAGTGAAAATTCCCAGAGTTGGAAGATAGAATTCTGCATGTTGTTGTTTCTTCCTCATTTCTGAAGGGTACCAATGAGATCATGGGTGATGGCTTGACTTGTTTCACAATTGCACTTAAGTGAGGCAGAATTAAACAGTTGTCAGCCTCTCTCTCTCTTCCTAAGTCATTGAAATCTAGTCAAGACAACTGGTGATGGTGTGGGATACAGTGGGACCAAGCCCTAAGCACTCCACAGCCCAGCTTCAGTCTCCTTCCAGGCCATTGGAGCAGATTGTTCTTATCCACCCATTCATCACATGCTTGGGGTAGACATGCCCCCAGCTCCCCAATGGGTTTGAGGCCTATCAGTTAAAATCAACTTGGTTTAGCCAAGGTTTTAGCCAAGATGATTTATCAGAGTGTGGCCACTGTGCATGCCACAACTTTTTGCAGCCATGGGTGAGACTTGATAACAGGTAGACACAAAGGTGGATGAGCAGCCCTGAAAAGGGTTTGACAAGGCCTCACATCAGAGGAGTTAGTCCTCCTGGACATCCCATACTCCCTGATGCTATGTGTAAGGTATGAATAAATGGATGCCTGGATGGCTAAAGTGATTGCTATGTAGACATTTGGTCATTAAGTCTCTATTTCAGGCTTACAATGTGCCAAGAAGTGTTCTAGGAATTAAAAATACAAAGAAAGGCAAAGAATTGTTCCTCCTCTCAAAGACTTCACAATTTGATGGAGGAGAAAACTTGCAGATAACTATGTACAAGCAATCTATAAGAAGCATTGGGATGAACAACAGAGAGAAGGCACCAGCATGAAGGTGGATCAAGAATGGCTCCTATATTTCTACCATTTGCAAATTATTTTAACAATTTTGATAATATGTTAACCCAGGACATTAACTTTCTATTTTTTCTTATTTGACTAATGACAGTTTTGTTGTGGTAAAGAAGCTGATGCTCTTTCTCCTAGCCTTGGTGTCTGAAGTTAGAACCATTGGGTTGAAATTCAGACCCAGACAATGTAATAGATGAATGCTAGGGGACTGGCAGCCAAAAACTGTGTGAACTTGGGCAAGCTACTTAATCCCTACAACCCTCAGTTTCCTCACTTGTAAAATGAAGAGAATGAATTTGATGTTTTCTGAGTTCCCTTTCAATGCCACATCTATGATTATCTGTCTTTATCAGTAAATAGTGTCATGAATCAAATCAAGGAGATAGCATCCAATATTCAAAAGGGAAATGAAAAGCTTCGTTCATCAGGTGCTGTTGTCAGCAGAGGAAGTACAAAAAGGCAGACGCTAAAACAACAAAGTGTAATTTTTAGACTATGGCACAGAATCAGAGAATTCCTGATGTGGGAGAAACCTCAGGGAGCATCCATCCACCTCATCTCACATCCTCAAAGACACCCTGACAACATTCTTGACAACTAATTAACCAACCTCTGTTTGGAGACCTCTAGAAATGGGATCCAGAGGACTTCCATTCTACTTTTGTCAACTTACACTGGTAAGAATACACAAACACACAAACACACACATACCATAACACACACATACATACTCATGTATACCATCCGCAAACTCTACATAGAGTGTTTCCAGAAAGAGAAACTCATCATTTCCCTATTTTTCTGCAATTTTCTTTTCATTTTTTAAAATTATTCCTTCAGTTTTTACACCATCATCAATTCTTAGATTTTGGGGGGTTATTCGGTCGTTTTTCACTTGTGTCTGCTCTTTGTGACCTTATTTGGTGTTTTCTTGGCAAAGATATTGATGTGGTTGGCCACTGTCTTCTCCACTTCATTTTACTCATGACGAAACTGAGGCAGACAGGGTAAAGGGATGTGCACTCAGCTAGTAAGCAGATGAGGCCAGATTCGAACTCAGTGATATGAGTCTTCCTGACTCCAGGCCCCGCACTTTGTCCACTGTGCTACTTAGAAGCTCTCATTCTTAGATCTACCTTTCCCTTATACTCACTGACTACTAAACCTATCCTTACAGGAAAGAAAAAAAATCTGTTAAGTCACACCAAATTAATCTATGAATTGCATCAATCAGACACATATGGTTTTTAAAGGAAGGATAGCAGAGTCAGGCACCAAGAAGCAGTTTGCTTCATTTACTAGGCCTAGGTATGCCCTGAACCAAGGGGCCCACAAGCCAAACTTTCCCAGTTCATTGAGCAGATGGACTGTTAGAGTCATGCCAAGACCACCTAAGGCCCCTTGGTTCTGTCTTGATGGGTCTTGAGAAGTCCAGGCACAGTGCTACTGCGGTCACTGGGCATTCCCTAGAGCCTTGGGATAATTCCATCAACTTGGTCATTGGTTCTCCTATTTAAACTTGCACTACGTGAACATTTTATTAAAAGGGAACAAATAAGCTATTGACTGTCACCATTCAAGGTTAATTGTCCTAACTGTGGCAGTGATGTTTCCTAATGAACAGGAAGTCAGCATCCTTCTGTGACAGTACCTTATCTCCTCAGGCCTTTCAATCCAGAGCAGAGAGGGTATTCAGAAGGTATTTCTGAACAGTTTTTCTGTCGTTCAGATCAAATGAACATGAGACAAGATCTCTGCATGATGCCAGCCAAACTGGCTGATGTGGTTCTTGAGGCAAATGGACCCCAGCCTGAAATTACTCTCTGACATGTCAGGAGATACCTAGAAAATTCTATGAAGTGAAGCTTTACAGCAGTGGGGCACTCACTTAAGGGTGATGGCATTGGAGGGAGGGAATTTGTGGGGAAATAAGATCTAAAATACGTTATTTAACAATTGTTTTAGCTTCTTTGTATGATTCATTATAATGCATTATAATTAGGCACATTAGCCACTGGAAAACATAAAAGACAAATATAATATACTTCCTCCCTTGAGAAAGCTAAAAGAACAACAGAATGTAGGAGGTAGGAAGGGACCTTGAAGACCATCTAGTTCCACTTTGACTCCACAAGGAGCCCTTACTGTAACACACGTGACTAGGGCTTGTGGAATATTTGCTTGAATAGTGCATTGAGCAGAGACTCATTACCTTCCAATGTATCCCATTCCATTTGGGGACAACTCTAAGTGTAAGGATGTTGAACCTACATCTCTTACCTCTTAACTTTTAACCTTTCCTGTCTTCTCTAATTGAACAACACTAAGCCCCCTCAGCATGGCAGACACTCAAATTCTGGAAGTCTGTCGGTGACCATGTTCTCCCTGAGCTTTCTCTTCCAAGTGGCACAGGATTGCAGTGTGATATGTTCCCAAAAGTCATTCTAGTTCCAGGGTTCTTCATGGTTTGGTTTGGTTTTGATTTGTTTTTGTGGAGTGCATGCACGTGTGTGTGTGTGTGTGTGTGTGTGTGTGTGTGTACTAGACTCTTTTGGCCATGTCTGGTGAAACCTATATACTTCATCTCCAATAATGTTTTTTAAAGGCACAAAATAAAATATGTAAGATTACAAAGGAGGTCAATCCTCTTGAAATGCAATTATAAAATCATGAAAAAAAAAGTCCCAACAAGTTTTGAGCCCCCAGTAAAAAATGGCTATTAGCGTGTGAGTGCTCACACACTGTGGCCCCATAGGTGAGGTTACCTAGCTGTTTGACGGTGGCTTGCTTTACAGATTCTCCTTTGGCATTTCTTGCATGACAAGTGTAGTTACGCTTCAGGTCATCAGAGGTCACTTTTTTGATGCTCAGTACCCTGGAAATGGTGTTATCTCCAATAGCTGAAATATCGTCACTAGGAATGAGAAGGCAAAATAGATTACTGACATTTCTATCCTAAGGAAAAAGACTCATATGCAAAGTAAAAGTCAGGGTGAAAGAAGGGCAGAGGAAACAAGTGATGAGTGATGGAGCTTTGGTCACTCAAATGGTCTACAATGAATCTGGGAAACAAATGGCATTACTTTCCTATGTTCATTCATTCATTTATTTGATATTTACTCACTAAATCACTCAGCATATACTAAATTCTTACATAGCAATCATTGTACTAATCATTGGAAACACAAGGAAAAAAATAGTCCATGCCCTTTAGAAACTTATATTCTAATGGGGAGAAAGACGTGTAAATTAGATATACTGAATAAATGAAAGGCATCCTTAGAGAGGAAAACATTAGTTATTTGGGGGAGGGATATAAGAAGGGTCCCTTACAGAAGATGAGATTTGAGCTGATTCCTTAAAAGAATCCATGGATTCTAAGATTTGGAGGTGGGGAGAAAGAGAATTTCAGGCATCAAGAATAGCCAGTAGAAATGCTGAAAGATGAGAGATGAAAGTATGGGATGTGGAAAACTGGGATTGTTGGTGGAATTGAGAACTGACAGCCATTTTAGAGAGCAAATTTGAAATTATGTCCAAAGAGTTATTAAGCTACCTATGCTGTTTGATACAGAAAAACCAGTACTTGGTCTATTTCCAAAGAAAATTAGATAAAAAAGAAAAGAACTTATATGTTCTAAAATATTTATAGTCACTCACTTTGTGATGGTAAAAAAGTAGAAATTGTAGGAATGTCCATTAATTGAGGAATGGTTGAAGAAGTGGTGGTATATGATTGCAATGGAATGCTACTCTGCTGTAAAAAATGATAAGCTCAATGATTAAAAAACATGGAAAGACTTTCAATACTGGAGAGTAAAGAAGCAAAAGGACACTGTATACAATAACAACGATATTGTTTTAAGAACTGCTTAGTAAGAATAAACTATATTGTCTATTATAAATAGTTAAATTACCTATAAAATACATATGAAGAAAGATGATGTCTGCATCCAGAAAAAGAGCTAATACATTGATGTATAAAATAATTATACATACACACACATATATATACACACACACAATACTTACACACACATACATATATATGTAAACCTATTTATGTCTAATGCAGTTATCTCTGTGGGGCAGGGAAGAAAAATGTAATTTACATGGTAATTTTATTGCATATTTGAAAAAAGAAGCAAGTTGTATATAGTAGATTTGGAGTTTCATGCAAAATCATCTTTCTATTGCATTATGTTAAAGGAATGTTCATTTTATTTCATAAAATTAAAAATAATAAAATAATAAAAATTGGAGATTAATTATCATTTAAAAGAGAAAAATCAAGGAAGCCAGTATGGGTAGTTCATAAATGTGAGAAGGGAAGGAGACATGGGAAGACATGATAGGAAGGAAGAATGTGGAGTGGGGAGAAGCTTTAGATACAAAAAGAAGACACTTTGTATTTTAGGCTGGATGCAATAGGAAGATGAGACATTTTTGAGTAGAGAGATGTCAAGGAAAGACCTATGCTCTAGGGAAAAAAATCACTTTGACGCCTATTCAAAGGGCCTTTTGTAATGGAAAAAATGTTGAGTCAGAGAGACACATTAGAATATTATTACAAGAGGTTAAAGAAAAATTTAAACGCAGTGACTGAGCCAAGATGGCAGAGAAAAGCCAGGAAGCTGCCTGAGCTCCCTCATTTCTCTCAGATACAATGTTAAAATAAACATCCAAATGGATTCTGGAGAAATAGAACCTACAAAAAGATGGACTGAAACAATTTTCCAGTTTAGGGTAACTAAGAAGGACTTCAGGAAACATCTGTCTCACTTTGGTAAAAGGGAAGTGCACCCCAGTGTAGATATTGTTTGAGCAAGCCAGTGGAAGACTCTCAGTCACAGCACATATCAGCAACTGAGGCTCCTAGGGCTTAGCTCAGCAGATCAGTGACACAGCAGGACAGATGTGAGGCCTCTAGCCCCAGCATAGAAGGTAAACTGCCAGGCCCAGAGCTTCCTGCACAAGAAACACAACTAAGCCAGGTCACCCTAGCAAAATGAGCAAGCTAAAAGCACCTGAGGCCCTGATGTAGAAAGTCAGTGATCATGCTTTCAGTCCCACATAAAAGAAGCTTGGGACAGTACCCTGTCTGCCCAGGAGCAGAGCTCAACTTTAAAAGTCATGAAATAGGCTCAACAATGAGCAAAAATATGAAAGATTTCTGATGATAGAAAGCTATTATGGTTACAGGGAAGGTCATTACACAAAACTCAGAAGAGGAAAATGTCAAAATGCCTACATGCAAAGCCTCAAAAGTGAATATGAACTTGTCTCAATCCCCAAAAAGTCTTCTAGGAAGAGCTCAAAAAGGATTACAATATCAATTAAGAGAAGTATAGAAGAAAAAAATGGAAAAAGAAATGAGATTTTCAAGAGACAGTCAAAGCTTAGAAAAGGAAGGACAAAAATTGACTGAAAAAAACATTTCTTTAAAAAGGTACAAATAGTCAAACTCAAAAAAAAAATCAACTTAAGAAAACAATTCCTTAAAAATAGAACTGGACAAATGGGGAAGGAGGAATAAATGCTAACTGAAGAAAATAATTCCTTAAAAGTAAGGATTTTTCAAGTGGAAGGTAATGATTCTATAAGACATCAAGAATCCATCAAACAAAATCTAAAGAATGAGAAAATAGGAGAAAATGTAAAATATTTCATTGGAAAAACAACTTACCTGGCAAGTAGATCCAGGAGAGATAATTTAATAATTACTGGACTACCTGAAAGCTTAGCTAAAGAAAAAAGAGCCTGTACAGCCTCTTTTGAGAAATTATCAAGGAAAATTACCCTGAGGTACTAGAATCACAGGGTAAAAGAGTAATTGAAAGAATCTACCAATTGCCTTCTGAAAAAGATCAAAAACTGAAAACTCCATGAAATATTGTAATCAAACTCCAATATTATCAGGTCAAGGAGAAAATACTGCAAGCAAACAGAAAGAAATGACTCAAATATGGAGGAGTCATAATCAAGATTAGACAGGAATTAACAGTTTCTACCAAAAAGGAAGACTTGAAAATTGATATTCTGGAAGACAAAGGAGCTTGGATTATAACAGGGGCAATTAACCCATAAAATTGGGTACAATCTTTCAGGGGGAAATATGGATATTCAGTGAAATAGGGGACTTCCAAACTTTCCTGATGAAAAGACCAGAGCTGAACATAAAATTCTGTTTTCAAATATGACTCAAGAGAAACATAAAAGATAAACAGGAAAGAAAAAAATAAGTAAATGTTTTTCAATAAGATAAAACTGTTTACAATCCTAGATGCCATGATGATACTTAAAATTCTTTAAAGCCATATCTCTATTAGGTCAGGTACAAGAAGTATACATAAACAGAGTATAAGTGTTCAAATAGGGTATAAGTTAGGTCTGATATGATGATATTAAAAAATAGGGGTGAAAAAACATTGTACTGGGGGAAGAGGAAAGGGAGAGTTAGAATAGGTTAAATTATATGACATGGAGAGTCACAAGACCTTTTACAGTATAAAAGAAAGCAGGAAGGGGGTGAACATTGTATGAACATTATTCTCATCAGATTTGCCTCAAAGAGGGAATAACATACACACTCAATTGGATATACAAATTTATCGTACTGTATAGGAAAGTAAAGAGCCGATAGAAAGTAGAGGCAGAATCTTTTAGTCTTTCTTTTAGAAAGGCAGGGAAGAGAGAAGGGGCTGATAGAAGAAAAGGTAGATTGTGGGAAACAGTGGTCAGAAACAAAATACTTCAAAGGTGGAAAAGGGTGAAAAGAGAGAGAAAAGTATGAATGGGGTGGGTGGATGGATAAAATGGAGAGAAATATACAGTTAGTAATCATAACTGTGAAGGTGAAAGAAATGAACTCTCCCATAAAATGGAAGCAGATTGCAGAGGGGATTAAAATTCAGAATCCTATAATATGTTGTCTACAAGAAACATTTATGAAGCAGAGATATACATGCAGAGTAATGGTAAGAGGCTGAAACAGGACATATTATGCTTTACCTGAAACAAAAAAAAAAGCAAGAGTATCAATGTGTATCTTAGGCAAAGTAAAAAAAAAATAATTAAAAGAGATAAGGAAAGAAACTACATCATGCCAAAAGGTACCATAGACAATGAAATAATACTGACACTAAATATATATGCACCAAGTATTATAGCATCCAGATTCTTAAGAGGAGAAGATCAGTGAATTGCAGGAAGGAAGAGACAGCAAAACTATTTTAGTCTGGGACCTCAACCTTCCCTTCTCAGAACTAGATAAATATAACTGCAAAATAAATAAGAAGTTAAAGAGATGAAAACAATTTTAGAAAAGTTAAATAAGATAAACCAAAGGAGAAAACTGAATGGGAATACATGGCACAAAAATTAGCCATGCATTAGAACACAAAACCTCACAATCAAATGCAGAAAGACAGAAATATTAAATATATCCTTTTCAGCTCATGATGCAATAAAAGGTATGTGTAATAAAGATCCATAGAAAGATAAAAATTAATTGGAAACTAAATAATCTAACCCAAAAGAATGAGTGGGTCAAAAATCAAACATAGAAACAATCAATATTTTCATTAAAGAGAATAATAATAATGAAACAACATATAAAAATCTATGGGATGCAGTCAAATTATTTCTTAAGAGAAATTTTATATCTCTAAATAGTTATATAAATACAAAAGAGAAAAGGAGATCAATGAATTGGACATGCAAGTAAATAAGCTAGAAAAAGAACAAATTAAAAATATCCAATTAAATACTAAATTAGAAATTCTGAAAAAAACAAAGGTATTAATGAAATTGAAAGTAAGAAAGCTAATGAAGCAATAATTAAAATAAGAGTTGGTTTTATGAAGTAAAAAAAAATCAATAAAAATAGATAGACCTTTGGATAATATGGTATTAAAAAAAGAAAGAAGAAAATCAAATTACCAATATATCAAAAATTAAACTGTGAATTCATCACCCAACAAGAAGAAATTAAAGCAATAATTGGGAGCTATTTTGCCCAACTCTCTGCCAATACATATGACAATCAAATTGGAATGGATGAATATATACCAAAAAAAAAAAAACAAAAAAAAAAACATATTGCCCAGATTGACAGAAGAGGAATTAAAATATTTAAATAATTCCATTTCAGAAAAAGAAATTGAACAAGTCATCAACAAACTACACAAGAAAATATCTCCAGGGATCCAGGGGTGGAGTAGAAAGAGACCTATAGAAGCTCCCCCACATAGCCCATAAAAATAGCAGTAAAAATTACTCTAAACAAATTCTAGAGCAGCAGAAGCCACAAAACGACAGAGTGAGAGAGATATAACTCAAGAAAGCCTGAAAGACTGACAGGAAAGGTCTATCACACTAGGGGTGGAGCAGGGCACAGCCCAGTGTGGGCCATGTGGCGTGGCAGGGACAAGACCTGGAACAGGCTTCAGCGAGTCACTGGCAGCAATAGTTCCCAGATCGATCAACCCACAAATGCCAAAGACAGCTTCAAAGGTCAATGAGAAAGTTTTTTCACCTGGGTAAAAAGAGAACACGGTCTGGACCATCAGCAGCAGCCACTGCAGCAGCAGTGTCCACTTTTTGGAGCCCTCCATCAAAAGCCCCTGGGGGTACTGAGCTGCTGATCTAAATCTCAGCCCTGAGCTGGCCCTGGGGTGGGAAGGAGGAACTCTGGCATGGTGGAACTGGAGGCAGTTGTGGAGAGGAAATTCCACTCCCAGATTCTGGGCAGAAAAATTTTTGGTTGCACTCAGACCAGTGCACAGGCTAGGAGAGGAGTAAGATCATCTCCCTTGATTGTGCCATCTTGAAGGAACTGAGAACTTACAGGTCCACAGAGTATACCCTCCTCTTGAAAAAGGACTCAAAACTCAAGTAACTGACTGGGAACATGTCCAAAAAAGGAGGAGGAGCCAAGATGGTAGAGTAGATTCACATATGTTAGCTCCAAACCCACAGCCCATAAATTGCCCATAAAAAGAACTGCCAACGTGTTCTGCAGTAGTGGAGGCCACGCAGCAACAGAGTGGAGGAGATTTCTGTTCCAGAGAGCCCTGAAAAACTGACACCAAGGGTCCATTGCACACTGGACCCGGAGCGGAGCCCAGCCCTGCCTTGACTGTGGCTCTAAGAGGAGCAGATCTGAGCAGGCTTCAGGGACGGAATCTCTGGTGGCTGCGAAGGTCCCTCAACCCACAGGCGCACAGGTCAGTGAGAAAGACTTCTGGGCTGGCTGAGAGGGAAGCAGGGTGCCCCATAACTCAGGCCCCCTTGGAAGGCAGCAGCGGGGGAAGTGGTGGCCAGGGGCTCTCAAAGCAAGCAGGACCTCGGGTCCATTACTGAAAATCCCCACATAAACCCCCTGAGGGAACTGAGCCTGGGAGGTGGCCCTGCCCCCACCTGAGAATCTGAATTTAATCTCTCACACTGAATAGCAGCCCCATCCCCCCGGAAAGCCCTGACACTGGGGAGCAGCATTTGAATCTCAGACCCCAAGCACTAGTGAGGCAGAGGTGGAGAGGAATCTCAGAAGTCAAGTAACTAGCTGGGAAAATGCCCAGAAAAGGGAAAAAAATATAAGACCATAAAAGGTTACTTTATTGTTGAACAGATGTTTCCTCCTTTCCTTTCTGAGGAGGAAGAACAATGCTTACCATCAGGGAAATACATAGAAGTCAAGGCCTCTTTATCCCAAACATTGGAAATAGATATCCAATGGGCTCAGGCCATGGAAGAGCTCAAAAAGATTTTGAAAATCAAGTTAGACAGGTGGAGGAAAAACTGGGAAGAGAAATGAGAGAGATGCAAGAAAAGCATGAAAAACGGGTCAATACCTTGCTAAAGGAGACCCCAAAAAATGCTGAAGAAAATAACACCTTGAAAAATAGGCTCACTCAATTGGCAAAAGAGATTCAAAAAGCCAAAGAGGAGAAGAATGCTTTCAAAAGCAGAATTAGCCAAATGGAAAAAGAGGTTCAAAAGCTCACGGAAGAAAATAGTTCTCTCAAAATTAGAATGGAACAGATGGAGGCTAATGACTTTCTGAGAAGCCAAGAAGTAACCAAACAAAACCAAAATAGTGAAAAAATGGAAGAGAATGTGAAATATCTCATTGGAAAAACAACTGACCTGGAAAATAGATCCAGGAGAGACAATTTAAAACTTATGGGACTACCTGAAAGCCATGATCAAAAAAAGAGCCTAGACATCATCTTCCATGAAATTATCAAGGAAAACTTCCCTGATATCATAGAACCAGAGGGCAAAATAAGTATTGAAAGAATCCATCGATCACTGCCTGAAACAGATCCAAAAAGAGAAACTCCTAGGAACATTGTGGCCAAATTCCAGAATTCCCAGGTCAAGGAGAAAATATTGCAAGCAGCTAGAAAGAAACAATTCCAGTATTGTGGAAATACAATCAGGATAACACAAGATCTAGCAGCTTCTACAATAAGGGATCGAAGGGCATGGAATAGGATATTCCAGAAGTCAAAGGAACTAGAACTAAAACTAAGAATCACCTACCCAGCAAAACTGAGTATAATACTTCAGGGGAAAAAAACAGTCTTTCAATGAAACAGAGGACTTTCAAGCATTCTTGATGAAAAGACCAGAGCTGAAAAGAAAATTCGACTTTCAAACACAAGAATGAGAAGAAGCATGAAAAAGTAAACAGCAAAGAGAATTCATAAGGGACTTACCAAAGGTGAACTGCTTACATTCCTACATGGAAAGACAATATTTGTAACTCTTGAAGCTTTTCAGTATCTGGGTAGTTGGTGGGATCACACACACACACACATACATGCACACACACACATGCACACATGCACGCACACAAAGAGTCAGAGAGCACAGAGTGAATTGAATAGGATGGGATCATATCTTAAAAAAATTAAGGTAAACCATGAGAGAGAAATATATTGAGAGGAGAGAGAGGGTGAAATGGAATGGAGTAAATTATATCTCATTCAAAAGGCAAGCAGGAGACTTTTTGTGGAGGGAAAAAGAGGAGAGCTGAGAGAAAAACATGAAGTTTACTCTCATCACATTCGACTAAAGGAAGGAATAAAATGCACACTCATTTTGATAGGAAAACTTATCTCACAATACAAGAAAGTGGGGGGAGAATGAGATAAGCAGGGTGGGGGGGGGATGATGGAAGGGAGGGCAAATGGGAGGAGGGAGCAATTTGAAGTCAACACTTTTGGGGAGAGACAGGATCAAAAGACAGAATAGAAACAATGGGGGGCAGGTTAGGATGAAGGGAAATATAGTTAATCTTACACAGCACGACTGTTATCGAAGTCATTTGCAAAACTACACAGATATGGCCCATATTGAATTGCCTGCCTTCCCAAAGGGAATGGGTGGAGAGGGAGGGATGGGGAGAAGTTGGAACTCAAAGTTTTAGGAACAACTGTTTAGTATTGTTCTTGCTACTAGGAAATAAGAAATACAGTTAATGGGGAATAAAAAGTTATCTGGCCCTACAGGACAAAAGAGAAGATGGGGACAAGGGAAGGGAGGGATGATAGAAGAGAGGGAAGATTGGTGATAGGGAAAATTAGAATGCTCAGTGTATTTGAGTGGGGGTAGGGGACAAATGCGGAGAAAATTTGGGACCCAAAATTTTGTGAAAATGAATGTAAAAAGTTTAATAAATAAATTTCTTTAAAAAAATGTCCAAAAAAGGGGACAAAGTAACATTATAGCAGGTTACTTTCTTGATGAACAGGTATTTTCTTCCATCCTTTCAGATGATGAGGAACTATGCTTATCATCAGAGTGAATCAAGGCTTCTGCATCCAAACCTCCAAAATAAATATGCAATAGTCTCAGCTCATGTAAGAGCTCAAAAAGGTTTTTGAAAATCAGTTAAGAGAAGTGGAGGAAAAATTGGAAAGAGAAATGAGAGCAATGTTAGAAAATCATGAAAAGTCAGTTAACAGCTTGCTAAAGGAGACCAAAAAAAATGCTAAAGAAAAAAACACCTTGAAAAATAGGCTAATTCAATTGGCAAAAGAGGTCCAAAAAGCCGATGAGGAGAAGAATGCTTTAAAAAGCAGAATTAGCCAAATGAAAAAGGAAATTCAAAAGCTCACTGAAACAAATCGTCCTTTAAAAATTAAAATGAACTGATGGAAGCTAATGACTTTATGAGAAACCACAAAATAACAAAACAAAACCAAAACAATAAAAAAAGAACATAACATGAAATATCTCACTGAAGAAATAACTCACCCAGAAAATAGATCTAGGAGAGACAATTTAAAAATTATGGGACTACCTGATAGCCATGATCAAAAAAAAAAGCCCAGACATCATCTATCAAGAAAACTGCCCTGATATTCTAGAACCAGAGAGCAAAATAAATATTGAAAGAATCCACTAATGACCTCCTGAATGAGATCCAAAAAGAAACTTCAAGGAATATTGTAGCCAAATTCCAGAGTTCCCAGGTCAAGGAGAAAATATTGCAAGAAGTTAGAAAGAAACAATTTGAGTACTGTGGAAATACCATCAGGATAACACAAGATCTAGCAGCTTTTACATTAAGGGATTGAAGGGCATAGAATATGATATTCCAGAAGTCAAAGGAACTAGGAGTAAAACCAAGAATCACCTACCCAGCAAAACTGAGTATAATACTTCAGGTGGAAAATGTTCTTTCAATGAAACAGAGGACATTCAAGCATTCTTGATGAAAAGACCAGAGCTGAATAGAAAATCTGACTTGCAAACACAAGAATTAAGATAATCAAGAAAAGGCAAAAAGAAAGATAAATCATAAGGGACTTATTAAAGTTGAACTGTTTACATTCCTACAAGTAAAGATAATATTTGTAACTCTTGAGACTTTTCTCAGTATTTGGGTAGTTGGAGGGATTACACACACACACACACACACACACACACACACACACACACACACACACACACGTGTGTGTGTACATATATATATATATATGTACATATCATCTCTTATTGAGACCACCCTGTGCTGTCTCTCTCTCTCTCTCTCTCTCTCTCTCTCTCTCTCTCTCTCTCTCTCTCTCTCTCTCTCTCTCTCTCTCTTTCTCTCTCTAAAACAATAATAGTAAGGGGTGAGAGAGGAATATATTGGGAGGAGAAAGGGAGAAATGGAATGGGGCAAATTATCTCTCATTAAAGAGGGAAGAAAAACCTTTTCAATGGAGGAAAAAAGGGAGGAGATGAGAGGGTAAAAGTGAAACTTACTCTCTTCACATTTGGCTTAAGGAGGGAATAACATGTTCACTCAATTTGGCATGAAAATCTATCTTACACTACAGAGAAGTAGGGGAGAAGGGGACAAGTGGGGTGAGGGGGATGATAGAAGTGAAGGGAAATGGGAGGAAGGAGTAATTAGAAGTAAACACTTTTGGGGAGGGACAAGGTCAAAAGAGAGAATAGAATAAATGGGGGCAAGATAGGATGGAAGGAAATATAATTAGTTTTATGTAACATGACTATTATGAAAATCTTTTGCAAAACTACACATGTGTAGCCTATATTGAATCACCTGCTTTTTCAATGGGGATGAGTGGGGAGGGAGGGAGAGAAGTTGGAACTCAAAGTTTTAGGAATGAATGTTGAGAATTATTTTTGCAAATAACTGGGAAATAAGAAATACAAGTAATGGGGTATAGAACTCTATCTTGCCCTTCAAAAGAAGAGAGAAGATGGGGATAAGGAAAGGGAGAGGTGTGATAGAAGGGAGAACATATTGAGGGAAGAATTAATAAGAATGCAAAGCGTTATGGGGTGGGGGGAGGGAAGAGATTGGGAGAAAATTTGGAACTCAAAGTGTTGTGGAAATGAATGATGAAAACTAAAAATAAATTAATTTTAAAAAAGACAGGGCTCCAAAGATAGTGAAGAGGAAATTTGGTGCCTTTGAATCTGATCATTGCTAGCTCTAGATATGCAACATGACTAATGTGTTTAATAAGAATGTATGTGTAGAACCCATATAAGACAGCATGCTCTCCTGGGGAAGGAAGGAGAGAAAATTTAAACCTTATGGATGTGATTGTTGAAAACTGAAAACTAGCAAATTAATTTTAAAAAGAATTTTAAAAAAAGAGAGTGATGGATCAATGGAAAAAAAAAACAGTTACACAAGACAAGTTGTAACTGACAATAGTAATCTACTGTTTCATCAATCCAAAGGTTCCAGCTTCTGGGTTAAGTTTTTAGACAAAAACTTCTGGGAAAACTGGAAAAATATTATGGCAGAAACTAGGAACAGACCAACATCTTACACTATATACAACGATAAGGTCAAGATGCATACATGATTTAGACATAAAGAGTGATACTGTAAGCAAATTAGGAGACCAAGGAACAGTTTACCTGTAGATCTCTAAGGAGAAGGGAAGAATTTATGATCAAACAAGAGGTAGAAAAGATTATGAAATGCAAAAAACTGGATAATTTTTATTACATTAAAAAAGTTTTTGTACAAACAAAACCAATAGAGTCAAGATTAGAAGTAAAGATGAAAGCTGGGGGGAGGGTGGGTTACAGCCTGTGTTTCTTATAAAAAGACTCATTTCTAAAATATATACAGAACTAAGTCAAATTTATAAGAATACAAGTCATTCCTCAATTGATAATTGGTCAAATGATATGAACAGGTAGTTTTCAGTGGCAGTAATTAAAGCTATTTATAGTCATATAAAAATGTGCTAAATAACTATTGATCAGAGAAATACCAATTAAAACTTCTCTGAGGTACAACATCACACATATCAGATTGTCTAATATTACAGAAAATGAAAATTACACATGTTGGAGAAGTTGTAGGAAAATTGGGACACTAATGAAATGTTGGTAGAGTTGTGAATTGATCCAATCATCCTGAAGAGCAATTTTAAACTATGCCCAAAGGCCAGTCAAACTGTGCATACTTTGTTCCAACAATACCACTAATAGGTCTGTATTCCAAAAAGATCATAAAAAATAGAAAAAAAACCACGTGTACAAAAAGATATTTATAGCAGCTTTTTTTGTGGTGGCAACAAATTGGAAATTGTGGGGATGCTCAACAATTGAGATATGCTTGAACAAGGTATCGTATATGAATGTAATAGAATACAAATGTTCAATAAGAAATGAAGAGCTGGGCAGATTTAAGAAAGAAAAAAGAAACCTGGAAAGATTCATATGAACTGATGCTGAATGAAGTGAGCAGAACCAGAAGGACTTTGTACACAGTAGCAGCAATATTTTGCAATGACCAGCTTTGATAGACTTAGCTCTTTACATCAATACAATGATCAGAGACAATTGCAAAAGACTCATGATGGAAAATGCTATCCACATCCAGAGAAAGAACTGTGGAGTGTGAATGTGCATTGAAGCAGTATATTTTCACTTTTTTTCTTTTCCCTTTACTGTAGTTCTTCTTTCACAAGATCAATGCTGAAATATGTTTAACTTTATTGTATATGCATGAACTATATCATATTTCTGGCTGTCTTGGGGAGGGGAGACAAAATCTTATAAAAATTAATGCTCAAAACTATCTTTACAGGTAATTTGAAAAAAAAATATTATTAATTGGGAAAAATAAAGGTGTTGTCTGAGGAAGAAGAGATATGAGTATATTTGTGAGACATGTTGTAGGGTAAAGAAATTCCAAGATTTGAAAACTAGACATGTTGGATGAATAAGAGAGAGGAATTGGGGATGATGTCAGTGTTGTGGGCCTGAGTGCCTGAATGGATAATGATGTCCTTAAAAGTAAAAGGAAAGTTGAGAAGAGGGGAGATTGCTTTTGGTTGCATAGAGATAACCAATTCTATTTTAGACATATCTATTTTACACGCATATGATACATCCTGTTCAAAATGTTCAACAAGCAGTTGGTGTGATATAGGAAAAGTGCCCAGGAAAGAGCCTGAGGCTGGATGACCTTATATGGAGATCATATGCCCCCTGAAATTCAGAAGGTCACCAAGGGAGAGAATATAGAAACAAAAGAGAAGCAGGCCCAGGATAGAGCCTTGGGAGGACAGGGACAGTTAACTGGTAATGATAATGATAATGCAGCAAAAAGATTGGTCAGTGGTCAGATAGGTAGGAGGAAAGCAAAGAGATAGTCATATGAAAACCAAATAAGAAATCATACCCTCCCACAAGCATAAGATGGTTAGCGAAGGTAAAGCCTGCAGAGATGCTAAAAAGGAGTAAGATTAAGAAAAAACCACTGGGATTAGCAGTTATAAAATCCTTGGAAATTAATTATGAAGAAAGCGGTTTCAACTGAATACTGAAAGGTTAGAAGCAGCCTTGTTTATTTTGCTTAAGACACTATGCTAGAAGGTGATGGTATAAAGAGACAACCAACAAAGATGATTTCTTAAAGATATGTACAAATTATTTTGGGATGGGAGTGGGGAGAAGTTACCTCCATAAATAAGATGAAGGAAAGGGATAAATGCTTACAAGGGAGAAATAGTGTAAGCTTTGGCAGTGGACAGTTTGTCAAAGAAACGGAACCAGTATCAAACAAGCTCCATGACAGGGAACAAATTGTGAGGTGTGGGGGATATCCACCATCCCATAGGGCAGATGTCCTTTGTAAAGACAGTTATCTTGATTATAGCAAAGTGTTTTTTAATAAAGGATCTCATACTGGAGAATATAAAGAGATAAGATGCATTCAGAGGTGGTTGGGTAGCCACATTCAAGGAGGATTATTTCTAATCATTCCAGGTTGATGTGTCTGGAAGGTCATGGTTAGATGCTAACAAACAATTTTATCGATGACATAGATTAAAGCAGAGAGGGGATGGATGCTCATAATATTTTTGGATTACACAAGGCTAGGAGAGAGAGCTAAAACAATGTAAGATCGAATCAAGATCTCAAAACCATGACCACTCAAAGGTTTGGCTGGATCGAGTGGAAGTTCAGTTCTCTAAATGTAACATTCTTCTCTTGGGTCCAAATGATCAAATTTATAAGTGGAAGGTGCAGGAGGCATGGTTAACAAGAAGTTGTTCTGAAAATTTAAAAAAAAAAAGTTTGATGGACTACAAGATGTCCTAAACAGGGAATAATTCAAAATAGCAAAGCCTGGGGGAAGAGGCTGGTTTCCTGGTTATATGGTAGGCAGCAGCAGGAGGAGAAAACATGGTATATAAGATAAAACTACTCTCCATAAGGAAGGTGTGCATTTGTCACAGGAAAATTAGATATATATGCGGGGTCTTGTTTTTTACTCCACATTCAGGACCCCTAGTCCTTGGCAACCATCTTGCAAAGACTAGGTAAGGGTCCTAGGAAAGGAGGGTGGAGATTCGGGTAAAAAGAACAGATGTTCTTTATTTATACATTTGGCTGGCAAAGTTCCAGTAGCAAACTGCATCTGATCCTTTCAATAGTCCTAGACTCATTTTTCAGGTGGGAAAACTGAGTCTCAAAAATATTAAACAAGTTGCTAAAATCATTCAGCAAATGTTAAAAGCAAGATTAAGGCCTGGATCATCTTGACGGTGATACCAGGCATTTTTAATGAAGCTTTATGTTACAGGCATGGCAAACGTTTCCCCACATATCAGACCAAGTTGTTGGTTCAGCCTGGACTCAGAAGCACTGCAGAAAAAGCATTCTGAGTTCTGTCCCACTGACTGGGTGCCAGTAAAATGACCTTTGAAAGCAAACTGCTAAAAAAAAACAGTGAGTTTTTATTTGTTTTTATAGAGTGCAAATTTGCATAGGACTGTTTAATCTTTTATCTAGGTAACTCCCTTGTGAGCTTAAAGATTTACTGATTTTTTTCAAATAAATTCTTTAATTTAGACTATTTCTTTTCATTGGAGACAATAAGGGATAGAATGATCAGATTAGAAATTAGAGGAAGAACTTTACAGATGAGAAAAACATGTGAATTCCCAGCAGTTGAGAACAATTACTGTCCATTCATGCCACCATCTTGACCCCAATATTTTTCATGACTAACAGAAAACAGTGCATTCCATTCAAAGAAGGGCATCTAGGTGGCAAGCAGACAGAGTGCTAGAGTCAGGAAAACTCATCTTCCTGAGTTCAAATCTTGCATATTACTAGGTGTGAGACCCTGGGAAAGTCACTTAAACCTATTTGCTTCAATTTTCCCTTATGTAAAATGAGCTAGAGAAGGAAATGAGAAGCCACTTCAGTATCTTTGCCAAGAAAACCCCAAATAGGATCACAAGTAGTTAGACATGACTAAAATTACAGAACAACAAAAATAAACATTTGAAGAACTATCTGATGTCATTAATATGGACACGTGGAATAGAGAGAGGTCTTAGCATTGGCTAATAATAAATTCCATTTTATTGTTTTCAAAAGATATGCGATTGAAATCCTTTGACTATCATTTGGAGCTGAGATTGGGAATTTTCCCCAACCCTGTTCAGAGCTGGTAGGGAGATAATGAAATAGGAGTAGGAAAAACTAACCTTATTTTTTATTTGCTAGCAATTTATTTTGTTCCTACTCATAAACTTTTAAGATTAAGAATTGGATGCACCAGTTTTCTTTTTCAAACCCCAAATTTTACTTAAGAAGAAAATTAGTTCTCTAGGACATTTTTACTGACTACAAAGGGATAAAGAGGTAACAAATTAAATAAGCCTTGAGAGAAAAGGAGAAACTGACAAAGGAAAAGAGACAGATTTAGAAAAAAATGAAAAAAACCCACTACGAATATAAGGAAAAAAATACAAGGGACTGAGCCATAGTTAGAGACATATAGAATCCTACTTGTAAAGACAGAGGGATAAGTTTTCATAGATTAATGGACATAATTACAACATTTACATTTATTTATTTAGCATCCAGACTCAGTTTATTTTTAAAGGTATTCAAAGTGGCTTCATATCCTTTAAGGCACTGTGACTAAAAACTTTAGAAATCATGTGACTTCATAGCCATATTAGCTCTATGAATTTGTCCAAGTTCTATACAAATGTGATAAGGATCAGCACTTATTCACACCTGCCAGACATTCATGCATAGAGGCGCTCTGGTATGGCTTACATTACCTTTGGTTTATTGTTACATTCATAGTATCATCAGGTTTCCTTCCATCAATGGTCCACCAAATCTCACTCTTTGAGTCTTTCAAGAAGGGAAAACGAACTTTACAGAGAAGCTCAAGCTCCTCACCTAGGAGAAATTGACAAAGCAAAATTGAAGTTCCACTTTGCCCACTTTCTACCCACATCATGCCCCTCTCCCCCTTTGTATAAATAGACACTGAGACAATTAGAACGATCAGTCCTCTAACCGATGGTGCATTCAAGTCCATTCTTCAGGTGATATTGCTATTGAACCAGTCCACTGAAATTTAGACCAAAAAAGTTTCCTTACCTTCCTTTCCCCTCAAAATTGCCATCTTAAAATAAAATTATCAGTAAGATTGTTAATCATTTTTCTCCCCAGATTCCTCCTAATGTGCTTGGGCATTCCCTACTTTTCCTCTTTGCTTCTTAACCCTTCTTAAAAGTCATTAATGCAGGAGATGGGATGATGGTTTTAGCTCTTTTCATCGGGACTGAATTATGGCAAAGTGATTTCAATGGAGTCATTTGGAGGTCAGCATTCCCAGTTCAATTCTGAACTCTTACTTATTTTCCTAAAAGAATGGTGATGGATGAGGGGTGATGAGTTCTTAACTTTTAAAGACACAACCACAGTAGGAAACTTCCCTAGGCATGTAGAATCTCTAAATTGGAATGGAGCTTGGGGGTTTTATTGTCAAAACCATATCTGAGAATGAATCCTCAGCATGGCATCCCAGACACATGACCATGCCTCATTGCTTGAGAATCTCCAATGAGCGAAGGAGCTGCCACCTCCAGAAGTGACCTGTTCGACTTTTGCTCCCACCTCCAGAGGAGACCCATTTGAACTTTGCCCTCACCTCTGGCAATGCCCCACTCAACAGCTCGACTTGATTGGGAAGTCAGTGGTTTGCTTTGTTTTCCCTGATATCAAGCCTCTATTTGCCTCTTTGAAGATACATCACTTTTTATTCATCCCTCTGGGGTCAAGCAGAAAAAAGTCTGGAATTTCCTCTCTGAGCCAGCCCTCATGGTTCTTGGAGACAGTTTTTCTACCCTTATCCCTGCTTTTGACTCATCGAGAAAGCTGGAGGATCCTGGTCAGTTGTCTTTCCCGCCCCCATCCCCACCACAATATGGTAGGAAATCACTAAGCAGCTGCTCCCCCTATCATCATGAAATGGAAGGAGAAAAAGGAAGGAAAAGAGGACACAGGCTAAAGAGAAAAGGAGAGGAGAGAAAGAAAAGGAAAATTCACACCGATGGCAGTAGGATGGTACTACAATGTATAAAACGCTGCAGTTGGAGTCAGGAAGACTTGAATTCAAATTTAGCCTCAGAAACTTAATAGCCGAATGACCCTAGACAAGTCAATTAATATAGGGCTGCTTCAATTTCCTATATTGTAAAATGGAGATCCTAATATTAGCTACCTTCCACGGTGGTTATGAGGGTTAAATGACATCATATTTGAAAAGCACTTAATACACTGCCTGAGATATAGGTAGCTCTCACTAAATGTTTATTCCCTCTCTTCACTGATGTGTTTTATGATAAATCAAATGCATGCCTTATTTAAGAGGACTGATGTGCGTGACAGGTATATAATCTCCCCAATTCTGATTACTATGCTTTACCAGCTTTGATCACAGCCAGAATATAGGCTTGGCTGAGACATTCTTAACCTTTATTTTTTTTTTTATTTTTGGCAAGGTGAACCTCTTTCACAGTCTGATGAAAACTATGGATATCTCTCTCTCTCTCTCTCTCTCTCTCTCTCTCTATATATATATATATATATATATATATACATATATATATATATACACATGTATCTATATTATATAAAATAAATATATTGTTTTTCTTCAGTCATTTCCGTAATGTTTGACACTTTGTGACCCCATTTGGGGTTTTCTTAGCAAAGCTACTGTGGTGGTTTGCCATTTCCTTCTCTAGTTCATTTTACAGATGAGGAAACTGATATAATAGGGTGAAGTCATTTACCCAGGGTCACACAGCTAGTAAGTGTCCTGAGGATGGATTTGAACTCAGGAAGATGAGTCTTTCTGACTCCAGGTCCAGCACTCTATTCACCATGCCACTTAGCTGCCTACACACACACACACACACACACACGTATGTATGTATGTGCATCCACACATACATATATGTATATACATATAAATACACAGATGTGCATGTATAAAGGGAATGTTAAACATCAGTTAGAGACTAATGAAAATAAAGATCTATTTTTCCCATCCAAATTAGTGGATCAACTGAAGTACATCCATGGCCCTTTGGTGGGAGATCTGTAGGCGTCAGGATAAGAATCCTTGATTTACCATTAGACATGATCAGCCTGATATCCCTTGTGTTTTTGCTGTCTCTTCATCCATCACCACGAAGATGGAGGGAAGAGTTATGTGTGCATCATGAAGCCCTTTGCCGTAACCACCAAGAGATATCTCCATCAGCTGAAAAGTATCACCATACCTTGGTATTTCGAAGTGTCTGATAAAATAAGTCTTTAAGGAAACCTCTGATTTGTCTGAAATGTCAAAGCTCTAGATTTTGCACTTTCATGTCACAGAAGTAGCCAAAAGTTTTCAAAACCATGTTTTAATGTTTTTCCTAATGCCAATCACAGCTCTTGCTTTGCTTGCCCTGTTATTAAGGTTATTTTATGCCTGCAGGAGCATGTTTTACTTTTGTTTGTTGTATCATAAAGGAGACAAATTATTAGACCCAATTATGAAACAATAGGGATTTTGAAGCACATGGACAAAGAAACAGAAACAATGAAAAAAAAAAAACTTCTTGGCTCAATCTTGGGACAACGAGAAGGAGGATGAAACATCACAGGAAAAATAGAATGTGCTACAGACAGCCCTCCACAGCATTCTAGTTTTTATATGCACTCAGCTTTAGAATGGCCACCCCCACCCATCACCTGGAGGAAGGCAAGAAGGGTATTATTACCTGGTTCCTTCTCATAAATTATGTCATCATTGGGATAAAACATTTGGGGAGGTGTTGCATAATGTGGAGAGGCTGCAGAAGAGAAGAGAAACCCAGATACTCAATCAGCTTTGCAGGGAAATTAGTTAAGCCAAATGTCAAGGTCCCCAACCCAGCCAACCCAGCCTTTCTCACTATTCCTTTTTGTCAAATACAACACATTTTATGTAATTAATGATGATGATGGTGGTGGTGATGACTATTAATATTATGTAATGCATACCTGGAGGGTACAAAAAAAATAGAAGCACCATCCAAATACCCAATACAACTGGTAGCTAGAATAATATATCTGATACTATCTTTCTCAAACTAACAAAAGACAAAACTTTGTGTAGTAATCTCAAAATATTCATGAGAATTTAAAAAATTTTATTGGACACTATCATCATTTTTCCCAAATTTCCTGTGCATAATATTAAGCCAAATAAATTTAAAAACATTTCTGCTGAGGACATCTTACATCTTCACCAGCTCCCAGGTATGGAGGAGGTTCAAAATAAAGAGACTTAATGGGGGAAATGAAAAATATGGAGGAACAGGATGAAGGGAATATCCTTCCCATTGGCCCATCTCCTCCTGGTTTGGTAAGATTTTTTTCAATGATTCTACGAAAGATCAATTTATATACTACCAGATTAACTTTTAATTAGTCATTTACATCCCAGGGACTCAGACAAATGAAAAGGCAGAAAAATGTTTCCTAAGGTTCTATCCAGTTCTGAATTTCAATGTAGAATATAAGCTTTTTGAGAGCAGATGTGATCAGATTTTTGAATTTGCATCCACTATACCTAGCATAGGATTAGACACAGAGGGGACATTTAAGAAATGTGTCATGCTTTCCTTTCCTCCCTCCCTTCCTTTCCTTCCTCCCTCCCTTCCTTTCCTTCCTTCCTTCCTTCCTTCCTTCCTTCCTTCCTTCCTTCCTTCCTTCCTTCCTTCCTTCCTTCCTTCCTTCTTTCCTTCCTTCCTTCCTTTCCTTCCTTCCTTCCTTCCTTGCCTCCTTTCCTTCCTTCCTTCCTTCCTTCCTTCCTTCCTTCCTTCCTTCCTTCCTTCCTTCCTTCCTTCCTTCCTTCCTTCCTTTCTTCCTTCCCTTCTCTCTTCTTCTTCTTCTTCTTCTTCTCTCTCTCTCTCTCTCTCTCTCTCTCTCTCTCTCTCTCTCTCTCTCTCTCTCTCTCTCTCTCTCTCTCTCTCTCTCTCTCCCTTTATTCCTTTTGCAAATTTGAGTTGAAGAGGTATACACCTGGGGTTTAGATCTTTAGATCTCTGGTCCTGGAGTCAGAAAGCCCTAAGTTCAAATTCAGCTTCAGATATTTACTGTGTGACATTGAGCAAGTCACTTAATCTCTGCCTCAATTTCCTCACCTACTTCCTCTAGCCCTTCCTTCCCAAAGCTATTATGAGGATTAAATGAAATCATATATGGAAAGTGCTCTATAAACATCAAACTTCTATACAAATGCTATTTATTAGCATCGTTGCTGCCTATCTCTTCCCCTGGATAATATCAAGGGCACCAATTGTGGTGCCCACCTCCAATGGGTGAACATTTTGGAGTTTATTGAAGTACTGATCCAGTAAAAAGAGAAAGAAGGGCATTTCCTCAAAATCTAAATTCTGGCCCAGAAGTGTGATATCGAGGAAAAAGAACAATCCTGCCTCAGAATCAGAAAGATGTAGGTTTGCATCCTGCCCATGATACACACTAGCTGGCAAAGCTAATCTCTCAGTGCCCAGACTGATCTTTAAGACTATCTATATCACAGAGAAAGATTAACCTGCACTAGCAGAGGAGTTCCCTTCTTACGAATCCCTCACCCAAAAGCAAACACACACTTAAGTAAGTCTTTATTCATGTATAAAATTTGAAGTCCAACTAAATTAGCCAATTCTGAATCTTCTCATTCTACTATCAGGCAAACAAAGGTCATCCAAAAGAGGTAGGTTTCAATTTCACTTGTAAACTATTCAGTGGCAGAGGTGGGTTGAAAGGAAAGGCCGATGGATCCAGTGGCTATAAAGGGGATTCTGCCTGGGCCCTGACTCTCCATAAGTGCTATTTGCTTTCCTCAGAAAAGCTTGTTTCTTGTTTTCTTGGGGTTTTCTTCTCACTCCAGACCAGGGTCAGACCTGATTCACTACCTTGCTTTCCCTGCATACATGCCTATTCCTTGTTCCCAAAGCTCCAGTGGATGCTGGAAAACTTTTCAGAGAAGGACTCTAACAGAGACTGTGAACAAAATTGTAGTGAGATAGGGGTCAAGGTCTAGGAGGAGACAACAGGATCTTTTCCAAAGAACTCACTGGTATTTTATTAAATGGTAACACTTATCAGGAGACAATAGTGCCATATAGGACAGACAGATGGGAGGGTCATTATCCCCTAATGGGAAAAGTGAGGTTCAATGTCGGGGTTGAGATAGAGAATCAGGTCTCTATTTCTGACTATGGTACTTTGGGGTATGAGAAGTCAACATGTGTCAATAAAATGGCTTCTGATACAGTGCTTTAGGGTTTCCAAGCAACATCCTCTCTACTGCCTTATGAGTCAGGTGCCATGAGCAGTACTATCCCCATTTTATAGCTGAGGAATTAGAGGCCCTGAGAAATTCTGTGATGTAGCGATGAGGTTGTAGAAAGAGCTATAGATTTGCAATCAGAAGACCTGGGTTTGAATCCTAGCCCTTCCACTTACCACTTGTGCATCCTTCGGCAATTAATTTAAACTCTATCTGCCTCATTTTCCTTCTCTGTAAAATAAGAGGTTTGGCTTAGATGACCACAGAGGGATTCTCCAGCTGAATGTCTCAAATCCTAAATGTCTTACACAAGAATTGACATCTGGTCTCCTGGCTCCCTATCTGGAGCTTTCCCAAGATGCCATGTTGCTTTCCACTAACTGGTTCTGACTTAAGCATAAAAGATACAGTAGAAGGAGAACCCCGTGGTTTTCATGATTGTGACTTCTCCTTACCTACCACCTTTACCTCCATAGTTCGGGTGAGGTTAAACATGCGACCATTCTCTGGATAAGTCACAATACACGTGTAGAATCCCGCATTGGAGGCGAAGACATAGGCAAAGATGAGCTCGGTGCCATTCACTACAATTTTATTAAAGTTGTTCACTTCATTACAGTTCTAGAACAAGGCAGGAAGAAAAAGAAATGAAACAAAACAAAATCATGTTTAGTATCCTAGGCCCTGGTTAAAAAGATACAGCACACACACACATACAATCACACATACACATTAATTCACATACATACTACCCATATCCCCACACACACACATACATACATAGACACACATAGAAATTGGAAGACGAAGAGGGTAGGAGACCCCATTTGTTGGAGAAGTTTCCAGGATCTCCTCCAGGCATCTGACACAAATTCTGGAAAGCCAGAATGTAGCAGGCTGATGATACTCTTTGACTAACAGAGACTAAGCCTAGAATGGGGGTACCCTCCTGCCTCTTAAATCAGCCAGGCTGAAGTAGTTCCAGAAACACACTGATTACCTGCTGTCCATTCCAAGATTCTCATTGCTAGAATATGTGGTGCACACCAGAGCAATGCCACATTTTGAAATGGCCTCCAAAGAAAGCTGAGCCCCCCCACGTCCCTTCCTGTCTGGAGGCAGCCAGGCTTTGGCCACCCAGATGGTGTTCTCTGGAAAACAGGAGGTTCAGTACTCTAATGCCAGACCCACCACTCACTCACTCACTCTCTGGCTGAGTGAGCTTTGGTAAAGTCAGGTTTCTTCTATAAGCTTCATTTTCCTCATCTGTAGATTAGATCTTATTTGGAGTCATAGGACCTATGTTTCGATCCTGATGTTTATTCTCTGTATAACTTTGGGAAGCCAATTCATTTCACTGGGACTCAGTTTGCTCATCTGTAAAATGAAATAGTTGGACAGATTCAGAGCTTAGACCTTGGGAATTCCAAGGGACATACTCTACATCTGTCCTTTCTTTCCTAGGCTTCAGTTTCCTTTTTTGCTTAAGGAGGGAGTAGGTTTAGATGACAAAGAAGTTCTGAGAAAGCAGAGGTCCCCATATGAACAAGCTCTTTTACTGGGCGTCCTCTGTTCATATCCAAACCTCGACTGCCATTTCCCCAAAGCCTTGTATGATTTTGAGACAAAAACAAACAAACAGCAAAATAGACAAAATGTCAGGAAACAGGACCTATCTACTCCAACTTGTCTTTCACAACCATTTCTATGGCCACTAACCACTAAGTAACCTTGGGACAGTTGTGTAGCTTGTCTGGTCCTCAGTTTCCTCAACTGTAAAGTAAGGAGCTAGAACTAGGTTATCTTTAAGATCCCTCCCAGCTTTAAAACTAGAATCCTGAACAGGAAGACTTCAGAGAGGCCTTGAAAGACTTATATGAACTGATGTTGAGTGAAAGGAGCAGAACCAGGAGAACTTTGTGTACAGCAACAACCACAGTGTGTGAGGAATGTTTCTGGTAGACAATACTTCATTGCAATGCAAGGACTTAAAAAATTCTCAATGGTCTCTCAAGGTCAGATACCTTCCACATCCAGAGAAAGAACGATGGAATTCAATCGCAAAATGGAAGCAGATCACTTTCTTTTGTATTATGTTTTGGTTTGTTTCATGATTTCTCCCATTCATTTTAATTCTTCTGTGTAACAAAACTAAGGTGAAAATGTATTTAATGGAAATGTATGCGTAGAACCTATAGAAAACTGTATGCCATCTCAGGGAGGGAGTGGGGAGGTAAGGGGAAGAGGGGAGGGAGGGGGGAAAATCTAAGATACACGGAAGTGATTGTAGAACACTGAAAACAAATAAAATAATTTTAAAAATAACAAAAAATAACTAGAATTCCTATCTCTGATGAGGATACCATGTATCCTGAAAAATTAACCAGCTGACTGGTAGTCCTGTCACCACATCAAATACCTTCATGTCTCAAACCTCATACCAGAAAGGATTAGAGCTTTGTCATATTTTTATGACAAATAAACAAGATGGTGAGGACCTGCTGGCACTTGTTAATCTCTAGGTCTGTGCTATTCCTCATAGATTATTGTAAATGCCCTATGTCCAACACTCCTGTGTCAGAATGAGTTTGTGGAATGAGGATTCTTTTCTGTCAAACTCACTTTCAAGCCATCTGACTGTACATGCCTCTCTGCACCTTGGAGGCGGGCAACATCATGTGGGAGAAAAAACACTGAAGTCAGAAGGTCCAGATTGTATCCCAGCTGTCACTTGGCTATATGACCTCAGAGAAGTCCCTTTACTTTTTACTGCCTCAGTTTCTTCTCTAGTAAAGAAAGGGAAGGGGCAGGGATCAAGGAACAATCGGCTCCCTGATAGCTGGGACATTCTATGGGATAATGAATTTAAAGAGAACCTTTCTCACACACAGCTCAAGGCCCCTTCTCAGGCATTATTCATTGGGCCTCATAGCTCTTTCTTAAAGGGAAATATATAAGGTGTTACTGCCTCACACTTTATACACAAAGAATGGAGACCCAAAGAAATCGGAAAGATGTGCTTGAGATTTTGCTACCCAAGTAATCAACAAATCACCAAGTGCCTGTGTCTCAGGTGCTATACAAAATGTAAGAGATACAAAGATGGAAGGTGGACGGAAGGGTGACAATC
The DNA here is from genome assembly GCA_023548195.1 of Bettongia penicillata ogilbyi. Classification (NCBI taxonomy): domain Eukaryota; kingdom Metazoa; phylum Chordata; class Mammalia; order Diprotodontia; family Potoroidae; genus Bettongia; species Bettongia penicillata. The sequence continues at coordinate 6,881,015 of JAJHZJ010000010.1, forward strand.
CCTTCTCCTTAAGGACCTTATTCTGCTAGTGGATTCCAGAGCTAGGATCCACATTTATATTCTCATTCAATGTATTTTCAGGTTTCTCTGTGGCTCTTCGATCATTTCAGTCCTATCAGACTCTCTATGGCCCCATTTGGGGTCTTCTGGACCATAATAACTACAGTGGTTTGCCATTTCCTTTTTCAGCTGATTTTATTGATAAGAAAAGTGAGGGAAAAGGGTTAAATGACTTGCCCAGAGTCATACAGTTAGGAAGTGCCCTCTGGGCCCAACATTTCCTCCACTTCTTGTTCTCCAGCCTCTCAGTAGTAACGGGATTATGGAGAACCCGGCCAGCCTAAACTTATCTCCGAGTGGGGCCATGGACGGTACAGATCGCCACCAGAACGTCCCTCAAAGATGCCCTCTTTTCTCCACTCAGTCCCTCATCTTCGCCCACTTGAACAACTCCCAGAAACTCTGAATTGTTCTCTCTACTTCGTGTCTCTCCAAACTCTAACTCATGTTCTTCACAGATACCGTGGCGATCTTTCTAAAGCGGGAATCCGACCATGTTCGGCCCCAGTCAAATTCCAGCGGCTCCTAATCCCTTGGGTTTGCATTCTTCTCTGGTGGACATTTAAAGCCTTTTAAATTTAACTGCAACTGGCTTTTCAGGTGCATTAATTAATGATTCAATTAATAAAAGTTGTATTTTATGTATTTAAAAGGAATTTATGTGTAGAACCTATATAAAATTGTATGCCATCTCAGGGAAGGAATGGGAAAGGAAGGGGAAGGAGGGAAAAAATCTAAGATATATGGAAGTGGTTGTAGAACACTGAAAACAAATAAAATAATTTAACTTGTTAAAAAAAGATGTATTTTAAGTTACTGATAAGGGATAGAAATACAGAGAATGAAAAATATTTCTACTCTCAACAAGCTTACACCTGTTGGGAGACTATTCTCAATCTCTCTCATATTTATATACATATATGTACATATGTATGTATACATATATACACATGTGTATATATGCAGGTATACATACAAAAATGCAAGGTAATTACATAGAAGGTAGTCAAGAAAGGAGTGGACTAGAAATTGAGAAGAACCCCTAAAAAGACTGTGTATGGAGTACTTAGTGCATGAGCTGAATGTTAAAGGAAGTGAAGGAATCTTTGAGGAGGAAGGTAGGAGGGAGGGCATTCCAGGTGAGTAAGATGACCAGCATGAAGGCACAAAAACAGAGGATTAAGTTAGAGAGTGGGAGAATCACAGAAAGGATCAGTTTCACGAGGGTGTTGAAGGCAGGAAGGAGATAATGCATGGTGAGCTTGGAAAGACGATATGAAGCCAGACTATATGAAGGCAGTGAAGTTTATATTGGGTCCTAGAGGGCCAATGAGTATATTGAGAAGGACAATGCTGTGGTCATCCGCATGCTTGGGAGAACTACTTTGTTTTCTCTGTGGAAGATGGATTAGAGTAGGAAGAAATGAGACGCAGGAAGTTCAGTTGTAGGAGACTACTGCAGTGGTCTGGCCTAGAGGAGATGAGGGTCTGATCTAAGCAGCCAGGATAGTAGAACACAAAGATACCTGGCTCTGGAGTCAGACCCAGAGTTCAAGTCCTGACCTTCACATTCAATACCTTTGAGTCCTTGAGGAAGTTATTTGCTCTCTCTTGGCCTCAGTTTCCTCATCTGTTAAATGAGGAGCTTGGACTAGATCACTGTTGAAGTCCCTTCCAACCCAAAGACTCTGAGATGATGATCTCAAGGTGGCGGCTGAGAGCCAAGTGAGAAGGGTCAGATAATAATCCTAGTGAACATTAAGCTAGCAATTTCAGATGACAGAGAGCTTTGCAGATATGACTGTTGGATGCTCATGACAACCTGGGGAAGTGGATGCTGTTATCATCTGAGCATGGGACCACAAAGCTAGCCAGTCCCTGAGTCTGACTTTGAACTTGAATTCAATCCTTCATGACTCCAAGCCCATAGGTTGATGCTGATACTGCCTAGCTACTTGAACACAAGAGATGTTGTGCAGCCTGGTTTCTAATACAGGCACTGGTTCGTTCTCTGAGCCAACTAAAGGAGCCTTCTGGCTGTTTCCTCTTCTCAATAGTCCATCTTCTGTCCCTTTGTCTTTGCAAAGGCTGTACCCATGCCTGCTGTGCCTTCTTTTTTCCCTTCATTTCACAGCATCACAAACTTCCCTCAAAGGTGAGCTCCTGCCAAGGCCTTTTGGATGCCCCCTTACCCACGTGTCTGGGTTGTTCCTCTATGTCCAAATTCATTTGTAGTTACTTCATGTATAATTTGGTTTTTAAGTATATTCTATGAGTCTCCAAATAGAAGCTGAGCTCCTTGAGGGCAAAGCCAAAGCCATTTTCACTCTGTGTCCCCCGTGCCTTTCTCGGTGCTTGGTGCTTAGTAGATAACCCATTGTTGACTGAAACAGATCATGATTCTTCTGTTTTGTATGACTCTGGCAGCCATGGAGGTTTGATTCTGGTGGATAATGGAGATGTGGAAAATGCCACTTCAAGAATAAAGTGCCAGGCATTTGGCTTGCCACACTCCCCAGTGTTTGGGCTCTGCCCTCAGCTCCAGTCTCCAGCAGGGCTGTCAAGCCTATGACCCCACCAAAGGTGAGTGCCCATGAGCTCCCAAGCATTCTTTACAAAAGGTCTCCCTGACAACTCAACTGTTTATTCCTTTGAATAAATTAGGTGGATTTCAAGCTTCAGTATGGCCATTCTTCAAGCATCTGTGATTTCATCATGGTGGGGGCTGCCTCAGTTAATATGGTGTGGAACTCCTCTGTGACTTAAGTTTTCATGCATTGCTGAGGATGAAAAATTCCTCACCATGTGGCCAAGCTGGCAGTGCGCAGAGCTTGTCCACTCCAGTATGTCACTGGAGCCACCTAGCTGGGTGACTTTGGACAAACATTAACCCTTCTCAAATTAGTATCCTTGTCTGTAAACTGAGGGTATTTGAATGGATGGCATCCAAGGTCCCTTTCAGGTCTGAATACACAATCCAAGACTGCGACACGTTGGCGTATACCTCCAGAGTTCACCAACAAGTCCATGCTGGGTCGCGGCCCTGTACAGCTATGCCCTGGTTAGTGTGAATGGTTATTCCCATCAAGCGGTTGTATCATTTGAATTCACATTGCATCTTGCCATTGGGCTGAAACAAATGTGCAAATGGTGAACGTTTAACTACATGACTACGCTGTATCTGTAACTACATTAATTACGACTTCATGAGATTCATTATTCACACTAATGGGGACGTGGCTGCATCGCCATATTGAGGGACTTGTCTCCCTATTAGAATGGAGGTACCACCAGAGGAAGGATTGCTGCTGGGTTTTTTCTATGTTTTCATATCCCAAATGTTTAGTGTAGTGTCTCTGTCGGAAGGTATGGACAAGGCCTATCTTTGGTTTTGCATTTGTAGAGTATGGCCCGCTTCAAGTGCTTAAAAATGACTTTTCATTTAGTCATGGTTTTCCTGATGATTTTTTATTTACTGAAATGATCTTTAAAGAAGGTCAGAGGTCATCAATACTCCAAATACTATTTTCTTGACTTCAACATCCCAAAGAGCCCCGAACACAACAAAGTCACTGTCCTTAGAGCCTGAACCATGAAAAGGTAATCAGAGAGATAATTCAGAGATCAGCCCTGTGCTGGGGCACCTAGGCCCCAGTCAGGCTGGCTGGCTGGTAAGCCAACCAACCTCATTCTACAGGCAGAGCTCACAGCCCCTCATCCTGCAAGCTGGATTCTACCTGGAATTTAAGTTGTTCGGCTTATTTTTCTGGGGCACAATAGTTTCCATGGCAACAAACCATGGTGTCTAGTAGGAGGGGAAAAAAACACATTGCAGGAGTTCACTGCAAAAATGAATGGGACAGAGAGCAGATTCTGAGGTGGGGCTGAGAAGAAATCATGATTTCTGAATAAGGGGTGGTTCCCAACAAGGGGAAAGGAAAAGGCCATTTTCCTAATCATCCCCAAAAGGTTGCTAAGAATGCCCCTGGGCACCTCTAGCCAGTTTTTGCTCCTGTCTCCCTGCCTAGTTTATCTTACAATTTTTGATACCTTTTCTTCTGACATAACATACTTCCCAACCAATATTTTACAAAACACACCCTGAAAACATTTAGGCAAAATGCCTAAGAGACTGATTGCCACTGACAGCCTGTATCACTTTCCATTTTTGTAATTTATCCTTTGTTAGCCCAAAGGAAGGGTAATCTTGACAGGCTACTCTGAGGGGCTGAAGGTGATAAGAGGAAACTTAATCAGGATAAAGGAAAAGTCTTGCAAATTGGGGGCTTCTTAAAGCTAACTTGACATATTACAAGATGACAGAAATGGGACTATACACAAACTTGGCAAAAATAGATTTGGGGGGGCTGATAATCCACTCTGAATTCAAGGTATTCAGAAGAGCTCAGGAAAGCAAACAGTGTGCAGTGGTAGGGTAGAGGGTTCTGATTTAGGATGGAGACTGTCGCACCACTGAGATATTGACCTCGCTTCTGGGAACACCTTCCAGAAAAGTCCTTGATAAGGTGGCAAAGTAGGAGAGCCAGGATGAAGGAGGGCTGAAGATCATGCCCTGAAGTTGGATTCCAGAAAATGTGAATATTCAGCTTGGAGAAAAGAAGCCTGGGAATGTGGGAGAGTGTCATAAAGGCACGTTGAAGTACTCTAAGGGATGCCATAAGGAAGAGGTATTTGTCTTGCTCTGCTTGTCTGCAGAAGACAGAGCAAAGGGTAAAGTTCAGAGGTTGAGGCACATTTAGGGTTTAATGTAAGGAAACATTTCCTGAAAAGCAAGGCTGACCAGAAGTGGAAGTGCCTGAGGAGGTATATGTGGGCGGGGGGGTCTCCCTCTCCCAGAGGGTTTCTTCAGTTAGAGGCTGGATGAGGAATCCCTGTTGAGATACTGTCAAAGGAATCCTTGTTCACGTCTTTCCAAATCTTTTGTGGTTGTTTCAGTCACTTGTGACTGTTCATGAGCCCGTTTGAGGGTTTCTCAGCCAAGACACTGAAGTGGTTTGCCATCTCCCTCTCTGGCTCATTTTTACAGATGAAAGAACTGAGGCAGATAGAGTTGAGTGACTTAAGTCACACAGAGATTGTGTCTGAGGCCAGACTTGAACCCAGGAAGAGGAGCTTTCCTCATGTCCAGTTTGGTGCTCTAGTCACGGAACCATGTACCGGCTCCTCTTCCAGCTCTAGGGATCTCTGATTATGGATGCCCTATTTATTCAGTTCTTCATCATCACCATCATCCTCACATATTTGCCCTGAGCTTTTCTGCCATACATGGATACACACACACATATTTATGTATATATATATATATATATGTATATATATATATACATATATATACATATATATCCACACATACACATATATGTGTGCATATGTATATATATATGCATTTTTTCTGTTTTTTCTCTTGAGATCACCATGACTTTTCCTGAATTTTGCACAATTGCCACTCATCATGGCAACATTTTTTCAAGTAATTATTTCTATGTATTTGTTTCTGATTTTTCTTCCTTTAAACTTCCATAGGATCCAAAACACTTGTTCCCATGATCCTGTTCTTCTTCTCACTGACCAGAAGCATGATGCTGCTGCTCAGGTTCAGTTGAGGTGCAATGATGGCCTCTGCCTTGTTGGACTGGCATCCCCAGCAGTATTTGGCACTGAGTGCTGCTATGCCCCCTAGGAGGCTCCTTGTAAAATGATCTTACTGAGGGTAGGACAGGGACTAGGGAGGGAGGAGGCATTCCCATAAAGCTTCTTTTCCACTGATGTAGGTAGCAGTTTCCTAACCCTTGACGAGAGTTCCAAAGAGATTCCCAAAGTTTGCCGTAAAATTCTATTATCATGGCTTCCAGAGAACGGGATAAATTGTCAAGATTGAGAGAGCACAGTGAGATGAGGGGAGAATGAACCTCAATCACAAGGCTGAGAGAACAAAATTGAAATGAAAAAAAAGAAAAGAAAGAAAGAAAATCTATCCCACAGACCTGGTAATAAATTGTCCCCATTTCCCAAGAACATATGCACTGCCCATAAAAGGGGTCAAAGTCGAGTGCCTTCTCAGCAAAGAGCCATCCTGATGGCTTGTTGATTGTCATAAAAGGCAAAGCTGTCCCCATTTTCCAGGAGGGGATTCTGAACATTGCACCCTCCAGTCAGATTAATTTCACTGTACAAGTTACAGGAGGAGGTAATATACCATTTTTAATGGCCAGATCAGGCAAGAGAATGACCTGCCTTCTGTAAACTGATTTCCATTGGGCTTTTTGTTTTATTCTAATTGATTGTGGAGAGTATTGCAGCAGCAGCCACGATCTTACAATCCCAATTAAGCCACCCAAAGAAGCCTCTTTGCATGACAATAGAAGGGCTTTAATGGGAGGGGGAATAACAAAATATATTGTTACAGTTATGCATTTCAAACACTCAGGTTCCTCTACAAAACCAAGACCTTCTGAACAGTAGAGATATGTCTTACAATACAGGACTCAGAACTACAGGTCCTTCAAGGATTCATGATTTTGTCAGTGTGGACAATCCCTCTACAGACAGGGACCACAACTCCTCTAACATAGTGAATGAACTTCAGTAATGCCTAACAATAATAGCTCTTCTTTATGCAGTGCTTTAATTTGTGCAAAGTTCTTTACACATGTCATGTCACAAGAGCCTTACAACATCCCTGGGAAGTAGGTGCTATTATTATTTCCATTTTAGAGATGCGGAAGTGAGGCAGTAAGAGCCAGTAAGAGTCTGAGGAAGAATCCAGATTCAGATCTTCCTAATTCAAACCCAGTACTCTCTACAAAGTTCTCCCAGCTGTCTTCCAAAGTGTGTGAGGCTAAAAATCCCTTCAGCCTGTGGCCAACTAGATGGTGGGCTTCTTTCAGCGTACCTAGGCTGGTTTTCAGGCAACAGAATTGTCAGACACCTGGCCCAAGTGAAAAAGCACCATGATTCTCTGTAGTGTTTCTGCTTTTGTTCCATTTCTTTATGAAGTCTAGAATTTAGTGGGCTCCCATATGGGCTGCTACATCATAGGATCACAGCACTTTAAGCTAGAATGGAGTTTGGAATTGAGCTGATTCACCTCCATCTTTATCCGTGGACAAAGGCCATGAAATAAAAAACTTGTGCAAGGTCCTACAATTAGTGTGTATCAAAATGATGACTTCAGGCTGCTTCTCCTCTGACTCCAACCACAATGCACTCTTCTCTACAGGAAGACATCTTCTCTCTTGGGTCATTTTGGTCCTTTATCAACCATTTGGATTAATAGCAAAATTGCATAATTCCATTGGCCAATCTGGGGATTTGTGAATAAGAAACTGAGTTCTAGAATAACAGTAGGTCAATGTGAGTCTGCAAACAGCCGCTTCATTGTCACATGCTAATTGTACAAAGAAAAGTAACATCACCCATTCCACATTTGGGAAGTGATGCTCCTGTGGACACTCGGTTTTCCCTTCCTTTTCTTTTTTTGGGGGGTGACTACATGACAGATGTTCCATCACTCAAATTTCAGTTATTCCCTGAGTTGCTGATGATGTATTCTGAACTCAGTTTTACTGAATATCAGGTACGACTTTGGTCAATTAACTGGCAGCCCATTCTTAAGGTGGCTACTAAAAAGTACCTATGACTAAATACACTGCCTTTAGTTATTGGAATTTCAGGGCTCTCACCGTGGCAGAAATATGAGGATGCAGAGTCTTCATTGAAGACCTGAATTGCTTGTTTATAGAATAGATCTCCCACCACACTGGATAAACAGGGGACCCCAAAGAAGACACTGAAAGCTGAAGACACTGAAGGCAAGAATGAAAGAACACAAAATGTCTGGCTGCTTCTGGGTGAGGATTATTCTAGCATGCTCCAGGGGCCTAGAGTTGTTACAGAAACTGTGGCCAAGGTGGAAAGAGGACTGGGCCTGGAGTAAAGACCCGAGTTCAAACACACTGGGTGACTCCCAAGCAAGGACGTTAGTTTGCTCAACTGTACCAAAATAACAGTAACAGCATCTATGTCCCAGAACTGTTGTTTGGATCAAATGAGCTATTTGTAAAAGTACTTAGAACTGGCACATAGTAGGCACTTAATAAATGTTTATTTTCTTCTTCCTTCTTTCTTTTCCTCCTTCCTTCCTTCCCTCCTTCCATCCTTCCCTCCTTCCTTCCTTCCTTCCCTCCTTCCTTCCTTCCCTCCTTCCTTCCTTCCTTCCTTCCTTCCTTCCCTCCTTCCCTCCTTCCTTCCTTCCTTCCCTCCTTCCTTCCTTCCTTCCCTCCTTCCCTCCTTCCCTCCTTCCTTCCTTCCTTCCTTCCCTCCTTGGCCCTCCTTCCTTCCTTCCTTCCCTCCTTCCTTCCTTCCTTCCTTCCTTCCCTCCTTCCTTCCGCCTCCTTCCTTCCTTCCCTCCTTCCTTCCTTCCTTCCCCTCCTTCCTTCCCTCCTTCCTTCCTTCCTTCCTTCCCTCCTTCCTTCCTTCCTTCCCTCCTTCCTTCCTTCCCTCCCTCCTTCCTTCCCTCCTTCCTTCCTTCCTTCCTTCCTTCCTTCCTTCCTTCCTTCCTTCCTTCCTTCCCTCCTTCCCTCCTTCCTTCCTTCCTTCCCTCCTTCCTTCCTTCCCTCCTTCCTTCCTTCCTTCCCCTCCTTCCTTCCTTCCTTCCCTCCTTCCCTCCTTCCCTCCTTCCTTCCTTCCTTCCTTCCTTCCTTCCCTCCCTCCTTCCTTCCTTCCTTCCCCTCCTTCCTTCCTTCCTTCCCTTCCTTCCCTCCTTCCTTCCCTCCTTCCTTCCCTCCTTCCTTCCCTCCTTCCTTCCTTCCTTCCCTCCTTCCTTCCCTCCTTCCTTCCTTCCTTCCTTCCCTCCTTCCTTCCTTCCTTTCCCTCCTTCCTTCCTTCTCCTCCCCTCCTTCCTTCCCTCCTTCCTTCCTTCCTTCCCTCCTTCCTTCCTTCCCTCCTTCCTTCCTTCCTTCCTTCCTTCCTTCCTTCCTTCCTTCCTTCCCTCCTTCCTTCCTTCCTTCCTTCCCTCCTTCCTTCCTTCCTTCCTTCCTTCCTGCCACTTGTTCAGATGTAAAATGAAGGAGTTAGTAAGAGTGTCACGTAAATGTAAAAGGAACATCAACATAACCACAAAACAGCAAACCTAAAGAAATCAAAGAATCGTTGGAAGGCATGTTAAAACAGAGACCAAAGTAAGCAGAACCAGGAAAACAAGATAGAAACAGGGACAACAATATAGTGGAAAGAATTAAATCATAACCCTAAAGCTTGACGAATTAAAGATGGTTGAAGAAGCCGCAGAGAAAAGTGGACACAAATCCCCCTGACTCTCTGATGCAAGGCGGTGTGATCACGGAAGTGGTGCATGATATACACTATGATTGCTAGCACAACCCTTGGCACATAGTAGGTCCTTAATAAATGCTTCTTCCACTTGATGTAGCTGGTTTTATCCATTTTTTAAAAGTTTTTGTAATTTTTTTCTTTAACGAATGAACATGATATAGAAACAAAGGTATCAACATTTTTTTTTTCTTTTATATTAAGGGATTAGCCTCGTTCATCTCTAGAGACCTTCTAACTTTAGCCTAAAATCCATGGGATAAATCATTAGCTAAGCTTCAGTTTGTGTGAGGGAAGAAATGATCCCACCTTGCTGGCTAAGAATTTCATCGTTTATGTCAGCCAATCAAGACTCTAGGGTATTGTCAGTTTTGGAACACCTTCTATCAGGGTGGGTCAGAACCAGCTGCAAATTTTAAAAATTTAAAATTAAACTTAAATTTAAATTAAATTTAAAATTTAAGAAAGTTTCCTAAGACTTGGAGATCTTAAAGAACTTCCTTTGGCCACAATGCTACATGGCAAAGGCATGAATTAAACACAGGTCTCCCTGAGAAGGGTCCAAGGATCCACGTGTCCATGATGATGTCACACTAACTTTGTTCTCCACTTAATATATGAAAAAAAATGCCTACCGGTAATGTTACTCTATCAATTAGCAAATTTCTAAAGCATTTTGCATTTCTCGTCTCATTTGAGTCTCACAGTTCTGTGAGGCAGGCAGCTCCCCAATTTACTAAGAGTAAACTGAGATTGAAAGAGGGTGAGCACAAGGTATAAGATTCTACAACTGTTAAACACCTGAGTCTGGATTTGAACTCAAGTCCTCCTAGTTAGGTTAGTGCTCTAACACCCCACAGTGTCTCTGTGAAATGCATGCCTGTGTATAGATAGTGTTAAATTTGCAAAGTGTATTATATCCATTATTCCATTTGTCCAAAAATACTTCACCCTGTGCCTGGCCCCAAGAAAACAGTCGATTCCTGCTTATCGACTGACTGACACTCACAGGCCACCCCAGAGACAGAACACAAAGGCAGTATTTGGAAAGGCAGAAGCAGAGCATTGGTTTGCTTACCATGTACCAGCTGACCTTTGGCTTAACACTGGAAGGGAAAAATCCCTCTATGTTTGGACACTTTACAACCTGCAAGGTATGCTCCAGATAAATGTATTCCGTGGGCACCTTCATTGATGATTTGAAACAGTTGCTTTTCTGAATGACTTCCAGTGGAAAGGCTACTTTGCTGCAGTATGTGGTATTTCTGAAGAGGGAAAGAAGGGAGGTAAGTGTTAGGTTGGTGTGGATGGCAGCCAAGGCCAGGGTCACCCACTGCCTGCACAGCAGTACTCTGCAGGGGCATCGGGTACCAAGACACTTCACTCAATCTTTAAGACAGAAAGATCCTCACAAAAGCACCAGACCAGTCTCCAGGCCAGCAGCAATTACCAAAGACAAATGGGCATCTAGTCTTTGCTAGGAGCCCACCAGTAAGTGAGAACTCACTTCCACCTCAGTCAGCCCACAGTACATTTGGACAGCTCAGACTACTGGAATGTTGTCTTTCTTTATATCAACTATAAATCCACCTCTTTCCATCTTTCTTCCATTTTTCCAAGTTTACCCTTTGGGGAATAAGCAGAACATGTTGATTCCATATCTCATTGAACAGCCTTTCAAATCATTGAAGACAGCAACCATCTTATTGCCTAGCATCTGCTCCGAGTTAAACACTGTGGTTCTAGTGATGGGTTCTCATGGAGCTGGGCTGCCAAGTCTTTCACCATCTTGGTGACACTTCTGTATGTACCCTTTAGCTTATCGATATTCTCCCCACAGCGTGGCTCCCCGGTTTGATCTAGAGGTTTGTTGGAAGGCTGGTAAATAGATAGGTAGGCAGATAGGCAGGCAGGCAGGCAGGCAGGCAGGCAGGAAGGAAGGAAGGAAGGAAGGAAGGAAGGAAGGAAGGAAGGAAGGAAGGAAGGAAGGAAAAGAAGAGAGGAAGGGAGGAAGGGAAGGAGGGAAATAAAAATTGGCCTGAGTAACGAATGAGGTATGTTTTTAGATTCAACTGGATATCTAGGCAGTTAGATGAGACAATAGATAGGGTTGGGCCTGGAATCAGAAGACCTGAGGTTAAATTAAGGCTCAGACACTTACTGAGTATGTGACACTGGGTCAGTCACTTAACCTCTGTCTATCTCCTCATTTGTAAAATGGGAATAATAAAAGCACTGTGCTCCAAGGTCAGTATGAGGATCAAATTAGATGTTTTGTTGGCTGAGCTAATATAATAAAAATGACAATTCTACTTAAATTAATTTACTTATTCAGTGCCAATAAAACTACCAAGAAAAATTATAGAGCTATAAAAAATAATATCAAAATTCATCTGGAAGAACAAAAGGTCCAAAATATTAAGAGAATTAATGAAAAAAAAATAGTAGGGAAGGTAGTCTAGCCATATCAGATCTCAAATTGTATTATAAAGCATCAATCATCAAAATTACTTGGTACTAGCTAAGAAATAAAGGAGTAGATCAGTGGAATAGGCTAGGTACACAAGACACAGTAGGCAAAGATTATAGCAGTTTACTGCTTGGTAAATCCAAAGACCCAGCTTCAGGGATTAGAACTCACTGTTTTACAAAAAAATTGCTGAGAAAACTGGAAAATAGTATGTCAGAAACTGGACATAGACCAACATCTGACACCATCTACCAAAATGAAATCCAAATGAGGATACGATTTAGATATAAAGGCTGATACCATAAACAAATTAGGGGAGCAAAGAATAGTTGATCTGTCAGATTTATGGAGAATGGAGAAATTTATGACCAAGCAAGAGACAGAGAACATTTTGAAATTAAAAATGGATAATTTTGATTACATTAAATTGGAAGGTTTTTGAACAAAGCCAATTCAATCAATCAAAATTAGGAGGGAAGTAGAAAACTGAGGGGAAAATTTTACAACTAGAATCTCTGATAAAGGCTTCATTTCTAAAATATATAGAGAACTGAGTCATTTTTACAAGAATACAAGCCATTCCCCAATTGATAATTGGTTAAAGGATATGAACAGGCAGTTTTCAAGGAAAAAGTTAAAGCATATGGAAAAATGCTCTAAATCACTATTGATTAGAAGAATGCAAATCAAAACAACTCTGAGGTACCACATCACATCTTTCAGATTGGCTAACACACAAAAAAATGAAAAGTTGCAGAAGTGGGAAAATCATAGCACTAATTCATTGTTGGTGGAGCTGCGGACTGATCCAAAAATTCTGGAGAATAGTTTGGATATATGCCCAAAGGGCTATACAATTGTGTATAAACTTTGAACCAGCAATATCGCTTCTAGGGCTATATCCCAAAGAGATCATAAAAATGCGGAAAGGACCCACATGTACAAAAATATTTATAGCAACTCTTTTTGTGGTGGCCAAGAACTAGAAATTGAGGGGATGCCCATCCATTAGGGAATAGCTGAACAAATTGTAGTATGTTAATGCAATGGAATACTATTGTGCTATCAGAAATAAGGAGTTGCCAGACTTCAGAAAAACCTGGAGAGACTTGTATGAACTGATGCTGAGTGAAATGAGCAGAACCAGAAGAATATCATGCCCAGTAACAGCCACAGTGTGTGAGGACTGATTTTGATAGACTTAACCGTTCTCAGCAATGCAAGGACCTAAAATATTTCCAAGGTACTCATGATGGATAATGTCATCCTCATCCGGAAAAAGAACTATGGAGTCTGAATGCAGAGCAAGGTAGACTATTTTCTTTTATGTTTTGTTTTGTTTTGTGTCTCGTAGTTTTTCCAGTTCGTTATTATTCTTCTATGTAACATGTCTAATGTGAAAATGTGTTTAATAGGAATGTATCTATAGAGTCTGCATCAGATTACATGTTAACTTGGGGAGGGAGAGGAGAGACAGGAGAAAATCTAAAACTTAAGGAAGTAAATGTTTAAAACTAAAACTAAATTAGTAAAAAAATAAGATGTGACTTTAGCATGGTACTTGGCACACGGTAGGCATTTAATAATTGCTTTCTTCCTTCTTTCTTTGTGTCCTCCCTTCCCCCTCCTTTCCTCTTTCCCTTCCTTCCCATTCCAAAGAAAAGGAAAATTAGGATCTGAAACATTAAATGATTTGTCCAGCATCACACAGTAAGACAGAGTTGGCCCCAAATGAAGTCCCTCGCACCATGCGAAAGAGCTACAGACCAATACAGAAGTTCTGAGAAACAGGAGCAAGGCAGTGGGGGTAGTAAAAGTGTGAAAGAGGCCATGGGAGCCAAGTAGAAGTCAGAGGCCATGCTCTCACCCTCAGGGGCTTCCAGGCCGGCTTGGTTTTTTTTTTGGTTTGGTTTTTTTTTTGGCTTCCTGTGTATGCCTGTGTGTGCTTGTGCGTGTATGTGTGTATTTGTGTGTGTGTGTGAGTGTGTGTGTTGGGTCATCCATTCAATACTGGACAGAGTGCAGGGAGTGATATCTCCTTACTTCCACCCTTGGCCATATCCCATCCACCATCCCCTCCCAACCTGGGAGGTCTGGCCTCTCAAAGGCTCCCTGTCACTTGCTCTTGGCCTCACTCCTGACCCCCATATGACTCATCCAGAGAGAACATTGCCTTAGCAAGTCCCCCACCTCAGCATGCAGGTATAGTTGCCGGTGTCATTGAGCAGGGAAGGCCGGAACCAGATGAGGTCCTTCTCCTTGCTGATCCTGTTGTCAGGGAGACGGAAGTTGATAGGTTCCTCCAAGTCCTGGTCTCGTCCAATCCAGTACCAGATGAGGGTTAGGCCAGCTGAATGTGCAGTGCTGTAGTTAAACTTTAAGTAGTGTTCGAAGAGTGGGCACTGGATGTAGGCCGGCTCCCCCTCATACACCTGGGTCTGCTTCGTGGTGTCTAGACCCCAATCATCACAACGCTCTGCAAGAAAGAAGGAGATGGAATTTATTACATGCTAAGACCTTCTGTGGCAGGATCAGCCTGGGCTGCACACCCTGCCTGGCAAATCTGTAGGTTTTACATGATCTTTCATGGAGAAATAAATAAGACGTGCACAAGATCGAAAGTCTGAAATGTATTCCTGACGCATAAGCTGCAGGCCTTAAATATTCACTAAGAGTGTAATATTTTATTGTCTCTGACATTTGGTGAGAAAAGCAAGGCCATTACCATGCCATGAAAGGCAGAGGGAAAGCTTCCTATTTGTTTGCTAAAGAAAATGTCTATTTTTACACCTGCTTATTCTTCAGGCTCTGCTATTGCAGAGAGCTCCCCACTGAATGTCTATGGGCATGGCCAGTATGGAGAGAAGCCATGTTTCCAGAAAGATCTCACTCACTCAAAGTTTGTTTCATTCTTTTTTTTTGGATGGGGGAAGGCAAGGCAATTAGGGTTAACTGACTTGCCCAAGGTCACAAAGCTAGTTCGAAATTTCTCTGAGGTCAGGCATGGCCAGAAAAATGAGGACTGATGCATTTGAAGAATGTGAACTCATGTACTGACTTTTCCCCCCGAGTTCCTAAAATTAAAAGTCTAGTTGTTAAAAATGGACATTATTATGGCCCATTGGGCATCAGGCTTTAAACACTGACTTTGCCTTCATAGGCTACGCACACTGGCATGAACTAATACTGGCATGAACTGAACCTTATGGCAAAGTATGATGAAGGCTTTTTCCTCTTTCTTTTTTCTCTTCTTCTTCTCCTCCTCCTCCTCCTTCTTTTTCTTCTCTAGAATTAGCTAGGTTGCACAGTGAATATGGTGTTGAACTTGAAGTCAGGAAAACTGAGTTCAAATTCTGACTTGGTCACTCACTAAATACATTATCTTGGGAAAATCACTCTGGGATAATAATGGACAATAATAGCACCTAACTCTCAACATTGCTATGAAAAAAATTAAATAATATTTGTAAAGTAATGTGTATATATACATGTATGATATGCATATACACATACTCATGCATATACATGTGTATATATACATGTATGATATGCATATACACATATTCATGCATACACATGTGTATATATACATGTATGATATGCATATACACATATTCATGCATACACATGTGTATACATACATGTATGATATGCATATACACATATTCATGCATACACATGTGTATACATACATGTACAATGCAGATAAGCATGTATTTTTCTTGTTCAGTCATTTGTTGCATCTAACTCTTCATGGTCCCATTTGGGACTTTTTTGGCAGAGATACTACAGAGGTTTGCTACTTCATTCTCCAGTTCATTTTACAGATGAAACAGAGGCAAATGAGGTAAAGTGACTTACCCAGGATACAAAACCAGAGGCAATAAGAGGCCGGATTTCACCTCTGTTCTTTCTTCCTATAAGGCTAGTTTCCTTTCCACTACTATGTCTCCAGGGTATAGGGTGTATTCAGGGAGGACCAGAAGCTTTGGTGTGATGGCTACTGAGCTCTTTTCAGGGCTGCTTTCCACCTTTGGTGTCCATCTGCTCCACCTAACTCTCACCTGCAACTCCAAGAAGCTGCATCATACACGGGGTCACACCCTCGTAAACAGTTTTGACAGATGGCCAAATCAGGTTGAGGGTAACTAAGGGTTCTCAAACCTATTGATGAGTTAGGGGGGTGTCTACCCCAACCATGTGAACACTTCCCCTGCTGGAATGGGAGGATAAGAACAATTTGTTTCAATGGCCATGAAGACAACTGAAGCAGGCTATGTGGAACACTTAGAGCTTGGTTAGACGCTGAAGACACCAAGGTCATCCACTGCATCCTGAGCCATTGCCACCTGTCTTGACTCTGTCTTGCCACTGGACTATGATGACTCTGGAGGACACAGTGAAGCTGACCACTTCATGCAACTCTATCTCACTTAAATTCAATTTACACACGAATCAAAACATATCAGTACACCATTTCACTATTATACCTCAAAGTCCTGTGGCAACAGACAAGTGATGAAGCAGCAGGTGCAGATACGCTGAGAGTTGTAGTCAAAACCCTGCACACATGCAGCCCAGGCCATAGGGTCGTTTCTCACTGGAAGCAGCAGTGGAACTCGGCAGCCACCTGTGTATCTGAGCAGCCTGTTAAGGATAGCACTGCTCATCTCCTAGTGTGAGGAAGGGAGCTAGAAAAGGTGCCCTAAAAATTGTATGCTTACCCAACCTTGACTTGATTACCACAGTAAGCAGGGAATCCCATTCTGGTCGAAACATACTAAAAAATGTACAAAAATATCTGCAAAGATGATTCCAAACCCAAAATCCAGTAGACCTGAAAGATGAACTGATCTTGTTGCAAGAGAACTCAATAGGTATCACATCCAAGGAGTGAAACAAGGCTGGCAAATGAAGGCCAGCTTACTGAAGTTGGAGCTGGATACACATTTTTCTGGAGTCGACACATTAAAGGACAGTGCCTAGGTGCTGGCAAAGGTTTTGTAATCGAAATAAATCTAGTCAGCAAGCTGATATGCTGGCCAAAAGGAGTGAATGGTAGGCTCATGACAATGTGATTGACACTTGCAGAAAACATCATGCCACCATCACCAATGCCTATACTCCCCCCATGACGAACCCGAACGAGGTCTAAGAAAAATTTTATGAAGACCTAGAGACCCTTATCATCAGTGTGCCAAAAGAGGACAAGCTTATAATTCTAGGTAACTTTAATGCTAGAGTAGACTCAGACTACCAGACTTTGCAGGGAGTCCTAGGGAGGAATGGAGTTGGAAACAGCAACAGGAATGGTCATTTACTGGTGAAGACTTGGGCATTGCATGACCTTCTTATAAACAACACTATTTTCCATTATCTAAATGCAATAAAACTTCATGAATGCACCCTTGCAGCAAACACTGGTATCTAATAGACTATATGATTGTAAGGAGAAGAGACAGGCAAGACGTGAGAGTGACAAAGGCAATGGACTGATCACACACTTATCCTTTCCAAGCTAATATTCCCATTCATCAAAAGTGCCATCCCCAAGGCAAAATGTCTACCAGAAGAATTAACGTCAACAAATTAGAGCTCTTCTCTGGGCGTGAACAATTTGTTGCTAAATTGGAGGGAAAGTTGAGCCAACACATAGTTGGCAAGAGTGAAGCAGAAAAGGGGTGGGCAACTTTCAGGGATTTGGTGTACGGCACTGCATTTGCTCATCTGCCCAGATGAGCAAACCACCAAGACAGGGGTTATGAAAATGATGGGGAAATTCAGAAGGTGCTAAATGAAAAATGAGAACTCCACAGGATTTACCAGCAGGAGAGTTCAGCCATCTCTAAGAAAGTAGAATTTAATTCCATCAAAAGTAAAGTACAAGCAAAGTTTAGAGAGATGCAGGATTCCCGGCTCAGTAAGAAGGCAGATGAAATTCAGTTTTATGCTGGTAGTAACAAGCCACAGAAGTTTTTGATTCCCTGAGAGCTATTTATGGATCAAAAAAACAAAGTATGGATCAATTCTCCGCTGCTAATTTTGGCCTAATAATAAACATCAAGATAACACAGATGTTCCATCAGTCACCAACACACCATCTATATGTGGAACTATCAGTTACAACCAATGGAGAAGTTTTGAAAGTTGTGGATAAGTTCACTTGCCTTGGTAGTGTGTTTTCCAGGCATGTACACATTAACAAGGTTGATGCATGCACTGGCAAAGCTAGCTCAGTGTTTGGGAGGCTCCGAAGAAAGATATGAGAGAGAAGAGGTACTAGACTGACTACCAAACTGAAGTTCTACAGAGCCATTGTGCTGACTTCATTGCTGTATGCCTGTGAAACATGGGTAGTCTACTAGTGCTCTGCCAGAAAATTGAATCACTTCCATTTGAACTGTCTTAGGAAAATTCTAAAGATCACCTGGCAGGATAAGACACCATACATTGAGGTCATTATTCAAACTAAAGTGCCAAGCATTCAAACTATGCTTCAGAGAGCTCAACTCCAGTGGGTTGTCCATGTTGTTTGAATGCAAAATGTATACTTGCCAAGAAGACTATTTTATGGAGAACTTGCATGGGGCAGGCAATCACATGGTGATCAGAAGAAATGATGCAGGGACACTCTCAAGGTCTCTCTCAAGAACTTGGATTTGGACTGTGCTACATGGGAGATATTGGCACAGGACTGCTTTGCATGGTGTGCCCATATTACAAAGGATGCTGTGCTCTATGAGCAATGCAGTATTGAAACAGTTCAAAGGAACCATAGGATGTGCAAATTTGGAGTATCCATCCCAAATATTCACATAGACTATCTGTGCCCGATCTGTGGTAGAGCATTTTGAGCACATATTGGTCTGATCAGCCACAGCTGGACACATTAATATTTGAATTTATTATGGTGATATCATTTTGGTTTTCTTCCAGAATGAAGGTCAACAACCAACTTTCCACTGTCTCCCCAGCTTCACTGGAGATGCTGGAGACACGTGACAGTTTAGCAACAATTTTTCACAATGAGTCAGATATTTTCACTGCCACCATGGGACACCTAAAACACAAGGATTCAGTCACTATGAAGCCTGTGCCTCTGATGACTGGAGATGTAAGAATTTGAGAGTGCCTGAAGCAAAGCTAAGGGGGATGGACACACAGAGGACTATCACTTTGTCAGATATGATCCATAGGAACTAGGCAATCACCAGCAGGAGGTGAGGTGTGAAGTGGGATCTTCTGAGAAAGCAATTCCTTGACCTGAAAGTCATAGGAGTGGGGGAGGAGAAGTACAGAAAATAGTTCGTCCTGATCTGCTGCAGTCTCCCAGTAACCCCTCATGTTGCAAGAGGAATGGGGTCACCTTGAACCTTTAATGCAGCCACAAAAGGCAACCTCAAGTGGTATGGCAGTGGGAATAGAAGGTAGATACAGCAAAGGAGGAAATATGTGGGAACATATCAAGAATCCTATAAGATAACTGCCATTTATTATTACCCTAATACTACAGATGAACTGAGACTGAAGGTGAATGCCTTGCCCAGGACCAAACAGCTAGCAACTGTCTGAGGCAGGATTCAAACTGAGTTCTTCCCAACTCAATGGACAGCGTTTTATTCACTGTGTAAAGCCTGATGTCTCTTCATGTTGTCCCCACCATGCCAAAAGTCAGAAAAATTCTTAGGGAAACCCAATCCATGCCTTTTAAAGAATCCTTATTGAAATAGAAATATGAACAAATGAATAGGGCTCAGAAGAAATCACCTTCATGAAGTCAACAAGTAAGCAAGCATTTAATAGCCACTTACTGTCTATACTTTAAAGTTTCAAAGCCGTTACAGAGACTGTCCCACTCAATTCTCACAGTAACCTTGTGAAATGGAAGTCATGGGTATCATCATATAATAATAACAACAAAAGATCATATAAATAAATTTAATCCATTTTACAAATGAGTAAACTGAGGCTCACATTAAGAGGTTGAGGGTCACACAGTCAGTGTCAAAGGCAAGATTTGAACCAGGGTCTTTCTAATCCCAGGTCCAACTATTTCATTAAGAACAGTCATTTAGTGCATCAATTAGTATTTACTGAGGGCCTGATGTGGGCCCAGCATGGTCCTATAAGCTATGGAGACAGGGTGGAGGCTCATTTCTCTGGGGTACTCTTGCTTGAAAACTTTCACTGATGTGGCAACTAAGTGTTTCAGTGGATATAACACTGGACTTCCAGTCAGAAAGATCTAAATTCAAATGCAGCCTCAGATACTTCTTAGTTGTCGGCCCCTGAGCAAGTGGATTCATCTCTGTCTGCCTCATTTTCCTCAACTGTAAAATATGGATAATATCTTCTACTTCCCAGAGTTATTGTAAGGGTCAAATAAAACATTTGCAAAGTGCTTGGCACAGTTCCAGGAAAATAGTAAGTGCTTAATAAATACTCATTCCAAATTGGAAATATGCCTAAAGGGCTATAAAACTGTGCATAACCTTTGATCCAACAATACACTATGTGGGCTGTATCCCAAAGAAATCATAAAAAAGGGAAAATGACCCACGTGTACAAAAATATCTTTGTGTGGTGGCAAATAATTGCAAATTAAGGAAATGTTCATCAGTTGCAAATAAATTGTATGTGAATGGAATGGAATACTACTGTTCCGTAAGAAATGGGGAGCAGGCAGACTTCAAAAAAATCTGTAAAGACTTACATGAACTGATGCTGAGCGAAGTGAGCAGAACTAGATCAATGTACACAGTAACAGCAAAATTGTGTGATGACCAGCTTTGTTAGACTTAGCTCTTCTCCGTAATACAATGATCTAAGACAATTCTAAGAGACTCATGGTGGAAAATATCCAGAGAAAGAACTATAACTGAATACAGATTGAAGCATACTATTTTCACTTTTTTTCTCATGTTTTTTTCTCCCTTTTATTCTGATTCTTCTTTCGCAATGTGTGTAATGTAGAAATAGTTTAATATGATTGTACATGTATAGCCTGTATCAGATTGCATGTTATCTTGGGGATGGGGAAGAGAAGGAGGTATAAAAATATGGAACTCAAAATCTTATAAAAATGAATGTTGAAAACTAAAAATAAATAAGTAAACTGTTTTTTAAATGATCTTTCCTTTCTCTCCCTCTGCTTTTCCCTCTCCAGCTCAGTGTCCTCTTCCTCTTGAGTTTTCTGAGTACTTGCCATCCTCTCCTGTCTGTCTTCCTCTCCCCTTCCTTTAAAGGAAGGTAAATTTGGATGGCAAGAGGATGCCCGATTAACTTGGGGTTTACTGGATAGATTTCTTCCTTTTTTTCCTTTTCCTTTTCCCTTTCCTTTCCCTTCTCTCTTCCCTTCCCTTCCCTTCCCTTCCCTTCCCTTCCTTCCCTTCCCTTCCCTTCCCTTCCCTTCCCTTCCCTTCCCTTCCCTTCCCTTTCCCAAAACTTCAAACCTCACAGCACTCTGAAGCCCATAGATTGGACAACACTAGGCCCCTACCCAAGCTCCACTTAAGGGCTGTTTTCTGGACCCTCCTTCCTGGCTTAAGAGTGATTATCAATAGAAACTGCTGCTGTTTCCCTCCCAGCGTGATGTAGTTATTTTTCTCCACCTCATTAGAGGGGGCATCCCCTGATTACTTCTTAAACACGTCCATTCTCTGAATGGGATTACATCACCCTAAGTAATATGTTCGCCTAAAGAGTCCAAGGTCTCCCAGTGCATCCTGGGTCAACTCCAGTTGTCCTGATAAATATCTGGTCACTGGATTCAGATGGCTCTGGAGGAGAAGTGAGGCTGGTGACCTGCACAGCCCTCCCTCACTCAAAACAAAGTCAAGTGCAAGTCATGTTATCATTTCTCTGATGGCATGGTCTTCTTCAGCAATGAAGGATGAACACAACAATCTGAGTACTTCATCTGAGTGACTCCCTGGACCTCAGTACAGTCCTGTGTCAATCCCCCTTCTCTGTGATTATGTCTTTTCCATCTCCAGTCTTCAACAGAATGTAAGTTCATCAGTGGTAGGCATCATGGATTCTCCTGTTTTTGTGTCCCCAGTACCTAGTGCAGAATCTTTAACATAAACATATGGCAAATTTTTCACGTGTCTCCTTTGTTGGATTCCCCTCTCCAAAAAAAAAATCCTGCCTTCCAGACTCTTCTAATTTAGTTGGAGAGATGAATATACATATATATAAAATGCATGAACATGAAAAATGAAAATCTATTTTCTAAATACTCACCATAGGACAATGCACTTTGCTTGTTACTGGAGAGAGAAATAAGCAGAACAGTCCCATCTGAATAGGAAGAAATGGCAAAAAGAGGAGGGGGCTCAGCAAGCTGGGTGATAATCCCTGGGTCTCCAGAGCACCCAGTAGCAAGACAAGTAGCAATGCTCGGGAACCAGAATGGCCAAGAACAGAGAGGAGAGAAAGACCATCATCCACAAAAGAATCCACATTCAAGACCATGTGTGACAGAATGAATGGTGTGGGATCTCAGAGGAGAAAGAGTTGGAATAACCAAGGAAGACTTCACTCAAGTGATGACTTCAGCTTGACCTTGATGGAAGGATGGAACTTAGTTGACCAGAGGGAACAGAAACTTCCCCATGAAGGAAATTAACCCCAAACCTAATGCCATACATCCATGAAATCTGTTATGCACACCTTAGTCTACATCTGCTTTTGTTCACAGCTCATGGAAGTGTCAAAATTATATACTTTTCTTCTCCCAAGTTTTCTAAGGACTAGGAAAGGATAAGTAAACACTTTCTGATTGGTTCAGACATTAATTCTCTTGACTCTCCATGAAATAATTCCACTTATCTTACACAGTATTTGGAAGTCTCAATGAACCATCTTTCTACCTCTAGCAGGTTCCTTGGTCTAGAAGACAAAATAAGCACACAGTAATACTCATAAAAGGATAAGTAGGGCCTGCAATATTGTGCGACATCCCTATCTGGCCCATTTGCCCATTAGAAATTAGTGTTGTGAATTGTATGGCGTCTCCGGCAGCCACCTGAGATTCTTCTGTCAATGCTTTTGAAATTATTTGGTGAACGAATAAAAATAAAATCCATGACAGGAGGCAGACATGGCATGCAACATAGAACTAATGATGTGACTCACCACCGGCCCACAGATGGCCAGGGTGCGAAGATGGCTCTTGTGCTAATAGACCTGTCTATAATGACAGCATGGTGAAACGAAACAGGCATGGACACTGGGAAATATGCTTCTGTTTAATATGCTCCCCCAATCCTGTTCAACCCATGCTGGAAGTCCAAAGCTCTGGCCTTGAAATGGCACCCAAACACCAGAACATGAAGCCAGCATTTCCATCAGCCAAATGGGCTCCAAAAGTTCAAGCTCACTGGTACGCAGACTAATAGAGGCATTCAGAGCTCTGCAACTCCAAGTCACTAACAAATCCAGCCCACAATGGCGATTAGCATTTTCATGGCATGGCATACATCTTAACTAATGAACCTCTCAGCAGCCTGTTGGGGTTCCATGGCCATTTTACATTCCTGGAAGCTGAGCCAGAGTGGTTAACACAATCACTCCCTGCTAGCAACTAATCCCAAAGCCAACAGAGACAAGCACAACTCAGAAGGGATACTTGCCTCCCCAGTCGCACTGCTCAGATATTCAAGGCCAGGCCTCTTCAACAAGAAACATGTCAGCCCTTTACATTGAAACAAAATAGTTCTTTGCAATATTCTGAAGAGGTTAGAGAGTGGGGTGTGTGTGTGTGTGTGCATGTGCGCATGTGATGTTAGGGGGTGGAGTCTGTGACTTTGGAAAATTACAAACAAATGGGGAGGGAAATGCTGGGAGCTCGAGATGGAGGCCCTGAATACAAATTTTGGCTCTGATGCTTATAACCTGGGTGGCATTTAAACTCTCTTCTACATCTGTGAAAACAAAGTCTCTTGAGGTCTTAAATCCTATAACTAGAGTGGAGGATAATGAAAAGGAGGGAGATAATAAATGGAAAACCAATCCCAGTGGAAATGACACGTGCATCAGAGGCTACAGGAACCACAGAGCCCACCCTCCCCCATGCCCAGGCAGACCAGGGATTGTCTTTAACAGAAGTATTTAGGCAGCACTGGGAGTCAGCTAAAGACTGGGTGACAGAAAGAGGTGGACTGGTTTTCCACCGGAGGCACC
This sequence comes from Bettongia penicillata ogilbyi, assembly GCA_023548195.1. Lineage (NCBI taxonomy): Eukaryota > Metazoa > Chordata > Mammalia > Diprotodontia > Potoroidae > Bettongia > Bettongia penicillata. Next base: position 6,905,082 of record JAJHZJ010000010.1, read on the forward strand.
CTGCTCAAGTGCCCCTGCTTCCAGGTGCCTCAGTCTTTGTGTATCCTTCAATTTCTTAGTGCTCTGGCTCTCCTGAAATTATCTTATTATATTCAGGTATCTGCACAAATGTTTTAACCTCCATCAACCCCACAAGTAAGCTTCTTAGAAGAAGAGGTTTTCTCCTCTCCTCTCCTCTCCTCTCCTTCCCTCCCCTCCCCTTCCCTCCCCTCCCCTCCCCTCCTCTCCTCTCCTCTCCTCTCCTCTCCTCTCCTCTCCTCTCCTCTCCTCTCCTCTCCTCTCCTCTCCTCTCCTCTCCTCTCCTCTTTTCCTTTCCTTTTCTCTCTCCCTCTCTTCTACCCTCTGTCTTCATATCTCTATGGCATCTCGAAGAGTGCTTTGGAATGATGCAATATGACTCAATAAATGAGCATTTATTAAATGCCTACTGTACACAACTCACTGAGGATACAAGGACAAAAATAGAAACAGTCTTGGATATATCCTCAATAATCATGTTGAATTCAATTTGATTCATCATGAATATTCCAATGAAAATACCTGTGCTCACCCATGGATTCCATGACCCTCTGTGAGTCTTTGCCAGGCTGTCCCCCAAGACTATAATTTCTGAACCTTTTTTTCTCTTAAAGACCAGCCTTAACCCCAAATCACTCTGGCTCTCATAGATTGGCCAACAGTAGATCCCAGGTCAAGTCTTATTTGATCATAGTTTGGGCCCCATTGGCTCAGAATGTATACAAATAGCAATGGTCTCTGTTTTGGCCAAAAACCCTAGGGGTATTTCTTTCCCAGATCTGTTGTTGTCTGTCCTTCATTCTCAAAGAGGACAATGACATCAGGGGCATGATGGCATGACATGGAAGTGAATCGGATTTCAGTGAGGAAGGGCTGTGCAAAGTCACCAGCCTCACTTTCTCCCCTGAAGCCGCCTAAGTCCTATGGTGAGATATAGATCAGGAAAACTGTAGATGGCTCAGAGTGTGCTGGGAAGTCTTGAAGTTTTCAAGCTAAGGTCAATCGCAGTTTGACTGAGGCCATGACCATTCAGCGATTATAAGAAATGAGGCGGAGAATGTTCTCTTTACTGAGTCAAAATAAATAAAAATAAGAATAAAAGAACCTCTAGACTTAGGAGGAGAGGCATAGGTTTATATGAGCAAATAGAGAAGGTTTATAATATGTGCTGTAACCTATACCCAAGTAACAAGTATCTGAATGTCTTGGCCTCAGCTCCTCATTAGGATCTAGCTTTCTTCCAGTGAGAGAACATCTCCTGGAATTTTTTTTTTAATTTTAATTTAATTTTTTATTTTTTTGTCTCACTTCTCATTAAGCCTAACATCACTGAATGGGTGCTGCCTCAGTCAATCTGAGATCTGGGAAAGATCTTAAATTGAAAAAACCAATATCTTCTACCATCTCCTGGGCTATCTCCAGCTGTAGTGATCTATATCTGGCCACTGGACCCAAATGACTCTGGAGGAAAAAGTGAGGGTGATTTTGCACAACCCTCCCTCACTTAAATCCAATGCACCTGCATGTCATGGCATCACCTCCTTGATGTCATGGTCCTCTTTGAGAACAAAGGACAGACAGCAGCAACAAAGCCTCAAATACATATTCCTCTTCAGGTCTGCTCAAAACTCAGTTCAATCAGTCAATCAACAGTGCTATGTAAGGGGTTGACTATGTGCCAGGAATCCTGCCAAGCAGCCAGGGAATATAAAGAAAGGAAGAATCGCAAAAGCAATGCCTTCTCTCAAGTAGCTTTGAGATCTCTTCTGCTACTCTAGGATGCTATTGCCTCCCTCAACTCAATCACCTTGTATATATTCACTTATATGTTTACCACACTCACCGCTGAAGGCAAAGGTTCTTCCCTATTTTGTCTTTTTCTCGCTAACACATGGGGTACTGCATAGAGAACTGATCTCCAAGACAAGAATACTTTGTTTCAAATCCTGACTGATTCAAGATGTAAACTTTTGAAATCCTTGGCCAATGGTTTTTAAGGTGCCATCTTAGAGACCCTTTTGAATATCTGAGATCTTTCCAAGTGGTACATAAGGTATAAACTATTTTCATAATAATACCAAGATGTGTTGATTTCCTATTGAATCAATATAAATGGATACAACTCAGATGAACAAAATTTACTTGAGCAATACTGTTTCATAATGTATAGGTGTCCTAAGACTTAAAAAAAATGAGCAACTGATGTAGACAACTTGTTAATACTTTGTTTCAAAAAAATGTAACCCCCTTAATTAGAAGATGGGTTTTCTGTGTAGTTTCCAATGCTGATTAAATCATGAATCCAGTGCCTATCCCCTCCCCAGAAAAGTTTATTGCACATGGAAGGCATCTGCAAAACATTTATGTGTTTGCATGCATATATACATACATACATATACATACACATATATGCATATATACTCACATGTGTGGCAATGAAATGGACTTAGCTTGAACTTTCAGATGATTGCCCAGACATGGAGGGTACTGGGGGCTGAGTTTGCTTTGCAATGTTCCCTAATATTGGAGTTGTTCTTTCTCTGTTTTTTCCATCAAAAACTTCCATAACTTCATTCATCTTTGAACAGTTGGATTCAAATTCACACAGTCTAAACTCTGAATATGGATAATTTTTGCTCAAAGGTGAGAAAAATAAATGAAAATGATTTGAAATAGGAATATTTCAAATGCAATTTGTTCAACTTGTGCACAAAAAAGCTTGGAGGGCAAGGGGGAGAGAGAGCTAAAGATTAGTTCATTCACATTCATGACTATCACATTGCTTCTTCTGGCCTACAATGACAGGCTAAGAACCCAACATATGGCTTCCCTGAATGACATAATGAAACTTTCCTTACATTTGCCAAAGAGGGGAGTTTGCCCTGTTTTCAAAAAATTGCCCAGTAGAACATATTTGAATGATAGCAACCTTCTCCAGGGAAGGGAAAGTGTCAAACTCAGAAAGAAATGATTGCTCTTTGGAGGGTGCAGAGAATGTCCACCATTCTTTGCCTCATTTCTGTGAATTAATGTTGGGGAGTTTTGAAAGGCTGAAGGATAATAGAGTATGAAGTTGAAAAGGACCTCAGAGAATATTCAATCCCACTTTCTCATTTTACAGCTAAAGAAACTGAGACTGAGAAAAATAGATTCACTTGTTCAGAATCACAGGGGCAGCATACGTTAGATTCAGAACTTGAAGCCAGGTCTTCCTGGCTGGCTTTGAGCCCAAATGTCTATCTGCCATGCCATGCAGTTCTAAGAACTAACACTGCCCAACAGGGAAATGTCTTGGCCTAGTAGATTACGCTTCACATAAGGTCTTCACATGAGGACTTGGTCTTCTCCAACCTTCTAACTTTGTGGCTTAGAAGCTTTAATCTCTTCAAGCTGAATCTTCAAAAATGTTGGTTTCTCATCTTTCTAAACCAGAGACACAGTCAAAGTCTAGAGCTTTGAGGTTATACCAAAGTTCTACTTCTAGCCAATCCTTGTAAATAAGAGTGTGATGGAACATACTATACAGAGAGTTGACTCTGTTTAGACCAAAGTTTCAGTCTGTCTATCATTTCCCGTACAATACTGTCTATGGTAGCAGAAAATCTATGTAGAAGTTGTCACATGGCTCAGGTAGATCATTTTAATTTAATTCTGTCTCCATCCTAAGGCCACCACTGACTCCAGGAGTGCTCTCATAGAACAAAATGAAGCCAGAAGAGATCTCAGAGGACATGTATTTATTATATATTTATTAATCATCTACCATGTGCTAGGCATTGAGGTTACAAAGGCAAGGGCACATCAGTTACTACTTACATTCTACAAGGGTGGAGGTGTAACCCTCTTTGTGTTGTAGACCATTTGGCAGTCTGGTAAAGCCCATGGATCTCTTCTCAGTATAACATTTTATTGTGTACATTCATAATCCAGAAATATTCAAATTCAATTGGAGGTTAGTGTAAATAGAGTTGTAATTGTTTTTGTGCCATCCAAGTTCAAGAATCCTCTAAAATCCCCTCAAAGAGACCCCCTCAAAGAGCTATGGAAACCAGATTAAGAACCATACTAGCAAGAGACCAAATATTCATATATAAGGCAGTGGGGCACAGTAGGAAGCATGATAAATGTCATGGGAAGAGAGAGAAGGAGAGAGAGATAGAGACAGAGAAAGACAGAGAAAGAGAGAGATGGAGAGAGAGACAGAGAGAGCCAGAGAGACGGGGGGAGAGAGAGAGAGACAGAGGGAGAGAGACAGAGAGAGAGAGAGACAGAGACAGAGATAGAGACAGAGAGAGATGGAGAGAGAGAGAGAGCCAGAGAGAGACAGAGAGATAGAGGAGAGACAGAGAGACAAAGGGACAGAGAGAGATGGAGAGAAAGAGACAGAGATAGACAGAGACAGAGAGAGAGAGATGGAGAGACAAAGACACAGACGGAGACAGAGACAGAGAGAGAGACACAGACAGAGATAGACAGAGACAGGGAGAGAGAGAGGAGAGACAGAGAGAGACAGAGAGGAGAGACAGAGAGATAAAGAGACAGAGAGAGATGGAGAGACAAAGAGACAGAGAGAGATGGAGAGACAGAGAGAGACACAGAGAGAGAAACAGACAGAGAAAAAGACAGGGAGAGCGAGAGTGAGAGCGAGAGCGAGAGAGAGAGAGAGAGAGAGAGAGGAGAGGAGAGACAGAGAGACAAAGGGACAGAGAGAGATGGAGAGACAGAGACAGAAACAGAGACGGAGACAGAGATAGAGAGAGCCAGAGAGACAGGGGTGGAGAGAGACAGAGGGAGAGAGACAGAGAAAAGGAGAGAGAGACAGAGGGAGAGAGAGAGATTTTTTTCTCTTCTAAATGGTTTTTATCTGTGTAGGGAATTGTCAGATTGTCAGTATGGAAAATTCCTCTACCAAGGCAAATAAGACAGTAGCCTAAAAGTTGGAATTCTCAGAATTTGCCTGCATCAATGAGAAATTATGTAATTTGCCTAGGACCACATAGCCAGGGTTGCAGAAAAAGAAGTTGAGTCCATGTCTTCTTGGCTCCAAGGTTAGCCTTCTAATGGCAGCTAGAATTATATTAGATTGAGTGCTAGGTCTAGAGTCAGGAAGACCTGAGTTCAAATCAATGCCCAAGTACTTATTAGCTGGATGACCATGGGCAAGTCATTCAACTCTACTTGTCTCAGTTTCCTTAACCATAAAACAGAGATAATAACAGCACCTACTTTGCAGAATTGTTAGGATTCAATTGGATAATAATTGTGTCTGGCACATAGTAGAGCTATATAAATGTTTATTTCCTTCCCTTCCCTTCTATCCAATAAGTCACATGGACCCCCCCCCCACCAAATATAAAGAAAATATAAAGGAATTCAAGGAAGAGCATTTACAGGGGCATAGAAAAGGTGTGTCTAATGTATGTAGAGTCACCGAATCCTCCAGGCATGAGGCACCTGAAGCCTCAAGGCCACAGGTAGACCTCTACATCCACAAATGTGGCCCTTTGACTGAATCAGAACTTCACAGAACAAATCCCCTTAATAAAAGCGATTTGTTCCGTAAAACTTGGACTCTGTCAAAAGGCTATACTCGAGGACATAGAAGGCCACCTGTGGCCTCCAGGCTGAAGGTTTCTGACCCCTGTCCTAGACTCTGAAAAGTGGAAGGGCCTTCAGTGGCAAGGAAACTTCCTCTAATCCACATACCAAGGAATGTCTATTGTGAAACATGTGCTCAAGCATCATCCAGACTCTGTTGCTAGGCCTCCACTGAGGTGTAAATGACCCCTTCCCAAGGCAGCCCATGCCACTTTTAAGTGGCAGAAGTTTTAGGAAGTGTAGCATTTTTTTTTGGTTTAGTTTTTTCTAATATCCAAACTACATTTCCCACTTTGTATCTTCCATTTTTTGTTACTATTGAAATGGCACCTGAGATCAACACTGAAGGGAACTGGGAACTCCAAAAGATGAAAATGAGGAGGTTGATCACCCCAGAACTAGAAAGTAGTGGACAAATAATGGCATGATATGGGAGACAGGATGTTTTGTATGGAAAACATGTTGAACACTGTGACTGGAATTTATAGAGAGTAGAAGGGGAAAGAATGCAAAATATGCCTGAAAGAAAAGGTTGGAAGCAGGTTATGCAGGGATTTGAAGGCCGAATACAGAAGGTTGTATGTTATTCTAGAGGCAATCAGAATGAGTGGAGCTTTTGGAATGGGGAGTGGCATGTTCAGTACTATTCTTTAGGGCTATTTCTCTGGTAGCTGGTAGAACAGATTAGGAAAGACACTTAATTCAGGAAGACCAATTTAAAAGTTACTGCAAGTCAATAAGAGACCTGATGAGGTTCTGAATCTGGATGATGGCTGGGTGAGTGGAGAGAAAAGGACCAGTGCCAGAAGTGTCGTGGGACTGTGGGTGTAGAATCATTAAGTCTTGGTAATTTCTTAGATACGGGAGTAGAGGAGCAAGGAGAGAAAGTGAAGTTCCCAAAGATGGCAAACCTAGAAAAGATGGTGGTGCCCTCAAGAGAGGCGGAGATATCTGGAGAAGGGAATGGTTTTGGGAAAATATACTAAGCACTGATTTGGATTTTTTGAGTTTGAGACTCCTATGGGGAGACATCCAGCTGAACGTGTCCAACATGTAGTTGATCATTCAGGACTAGATTACAGAACTAGGATTTGTACAGATGCACAGATTTAGGAGTAGGCAGCACCAGGAAAATTCAACCCAGGGCAATTGGTGCAAGAAGGTGCACAGGGAAGAGTAAAGGACCTAGGAGAGCATCTTACTGCAGTCATGTATAGACAGTCAATAAAGATTTATTAAGCTCCTCTTCTGTCAGGCACTGCTCTGACTGTGAGATACAAAAAAGGCTAAAGAGAGTTCCTGCTCTCATTGAGCTCACTGTCTAAAGGGGGAGAGCACATGTAAACAACCAGATAAAAACAAGATATAAATAGGATGAAGAAAATTAAGAGAGGGAAAACATCAGCATTTCTGGGCATTAGAAAAGGCTTCTTAAAGAAGGTGAGATTTCCTCTGGAACTTAAAGGAGTTGCCAGAAGTCAGAAGGTGAAGTAGAAGAAGACAAGTCCAGGCATAGGGGACATCCAATGAAAAGGCCTGAAGCTGGGTGATGGACTGTCACGTGTGAGGAATGGCACAGAAGCCAGGATCAGTGGATAAGAATGGAAATATATGGGCGGGGGGTATAGCTAGGTGGTCCAAGGACAGAGCACTGGCCCTGGATTCAGGAGGACCTGAGTTCAAATCTGTCCTCAAACACTTGATACTTACTAGTTGTGTGCTCTTGGACAAATCACTTAAACATGATAGCCTCACAAAAAAAAGTGTATATATATATATATATATATATATGTGTGTGTGTGTGTGTGTGTGTGTGTGTGTATGTATGTATATGGGATGGCATATTGTAGGTACACACACATGTGTACATGTTTGTGTGTATGTAAATATATGGTACATAAATGTATAAATATGCACATACATATCTTTGTGTTTGTATATACACACACACATACAGACCCACACACTCACAATGACTTGCCCTTTTCTCTAACCCAGAAGTGAGTTCAAACAACTTAATTTAAGCAATGACTAAATGTCAAAAAGTGCTTTTTAAGAGCCTGCTGTATTCCAGGCACTGTAGGAGGTGTTAGTGAGCCAATGAAAAGATCGGAAACATGCCCTGACTGCAAAGCAAGGGAGGAGGAGGGAGGGAGGTAGGGAGGGAGAGAGAGACAGAGACAGAGAGAGAGAGATGGACAGACAAAGAGACAGAGAGAGATGGAGAGACAAAGAGACAAAGGGACAGAGAGAGATGGAGAGACAAAGAGACAGAGAGATGGAGAGACAGAGATAGAGACAGAGACAGAGACAAAGACACAGAGAGAGACAGATAGACAGACAGAGACAGAGACAGGAAGGAGGAGAGAGAGAGAGAGAGAGAGAGAGCTTGAGATCAGGAAGGAAGGCTTAAAGCAGAAAGTGCCCCTGAACTGAGCCCAAAAGGAAAATTCTGAGCAGTAGAGATGAGGAGAGTGTGTATCGTAGGCACTGAAGACAACTTGTATGAATATCTAGTAGAGGAAAATTAGGTGTCCTATTTAGGGAACAACCAGCACAACAATTTAGCTGGAATGCAGAGCATGAGAAGAAGTCTAACTGAAATGAGACTCGACACAACCATCACAATAAGGAGTTTGTAATTGAGCCTCGGGACAGTAGGGAGCTACTGCATGTTTTTTGTTTGTTTGGGGGAAGAGGCACCACAGTCAGAGCTATGACTTACAAAGATTATTTTGACAGCTATTGAAAGAGGAACTGGAGAAGGGAAAGAAGGGAAACTGAGAAACCAATTCTGAGGTTTTGAAAGAGTCCAGACCACAGGGAATTGGGGGAGGGGTGTGTGAATGAATGTTGTGGCACATGACTGGATACAAGACAATGATGTCCATAAAACCTCTCCCAGCTGGGCCCAGTTGGCACTCCAACATCTCCAGCAGATCCTCTCTCCCTCTGTCTGGAGGACATCTTTTCACCTCCTTGCTCCTCCCAGGATATCCTCTAATTTATTTATGTAGACAGGGTTCCCTGCCCTCCCCTGCCCTGCCTAGATGACTTTCACTATCTATAACAACACTCTCTACTATACACTCCAACTTCTGACCTGAAGTTCAGGGAGACAGGCCCTAGATTACAGTAGAGAGCCCTGTGAGTGCTGGCCAAGGGGAACAAGCCTCTATAGACCCAGTAAAATGAGAGTATTGGTCTTAGCAAGTGTTTGGTTTCCCTTCAGCTCTACAGCTATGATCTGTTATTCCTATAAATAAATTCCATAGTCACACCAGGGGAAAGACTGGCCTCCCCCAAGAGGGCTTCTGTCTAGGGACTCTCTCTGACAGTGACTGATCTGTCCCAGGATAGGAAAAATGATCAAATGTTCCAAATTCCTTTTCTCTATTTCAGGGGCACATCCACTGCTTGTGGCACTCTGTGCCTTTGAACAATTCCACAGCGACCCTCTAGACCTTACTCTCATTATCAATAAAAGACACTATTGGATAAGAACATGCCCCAGGTGCCTCAACAGTGTAACAGCTCACACATCACACTTGAGGAGTTGCTACCATTGGTGCTTCTGCTCTGGGTGTGTCCCCATGACATATAGTAGCCATACAGAAAAAAATGAAGCATCTCCTGCACATTGCCTAGGAGTGCCCAGTTGTAGATTTTGGCCCAAACTTCCCAAGGGAAGAAACTTCCCAAGAAATGAGAAAGCAATCAGAATGCCTACAAGTTAGTGAGAGGATGTCTGGAGTCTGTAATCAAGGAGGCAACGGGGCTGGGGGGGAGAGATAGTGGGCTGAGAAATGGATTGGGGGAGAATTGCCTCCATGCTACTGAGTGTTCTCATGTTGTAGAAGGTAATGATTTTCTTCATGGGGTCATTGGGGCAGTAAGTAAACTGGGTTATGGGAAGGGCAAGAGGGGTCACTGGGAAAACTGATTAGTCTGGTTTCCAGAATTCATTCAAGTCTATCTGGTGATTGAGATGTAAAGATCTAATTGCTAACTTCAAGAGACAGCTGCCACCCTCTTCTTTTTCACTATTACATAATATTTATTCAGAGCCCAAAGTGCATGAAGGGTTGAATCCAATGTTCAGAGAAATCAGGCCTAAGTCTTTTGGTAGACATTCTAGAAAGAGCAGTAAGGCACATAAAACCCTCTCTGAGGTCATGGGTGCTGCTGTCAAAGAGTGGATGCCTCTAGCCTGCACCTGACCTTGCTATTCTGATTTCAATGGAGTGGAGATGCTCCTTGAGGATGGGACCTGAGGCCAGTGTGCTAGAGTAACCAAGTGAGCAAAAACAGCTGGGGCTCCAAGGAACTTACAAAGAAACTTTGAAGAAGCATGAGATTTGAGTCAGTTCATGGACCTGTAATATCTCAGCACTGGAAAGGCCCTTAGCACCCAGATCCAAGGAAGAATGTACTCGACCTCCACAAGCAGGCACTGGGACTTTGCCAGAAGGTAGCCAACTACTTCCTGAGGGAGTATACTGTATTCACTGTGGGGCAGAATTGATGCTTCTAAAGGCTGGCCTCATGTAGAGCTTAAAATGTGAACATGGGAGTCTGGGACCTGGGCTCAGATGAGGCACAGAGAAGTTGGTTTGAGATTCATCATCTACACAGAGGTTAAAGTGATCAAATTAAATGAGATGACTAAAGCGGAGAGTCTAAAGAAAGAACAGAAGAGGGCCAAGAACAGACCCCGAGGGCATTGCCATTTTTAAAGGGTCAGCAAAGGGAGGGGGAAAATAAGGCATGGCCAGAGAAGGAAAAATAGGATCAGGAGTGTAAAGACCCAGAAGCCAAGGAAAAGAGAATATCATGGAAAGAAGAGAAATCATGGAGGAAGACAGTTAAGGAAAGGTCGTGGGACTTACTGATTAGGGCAGATAAACAGGACAGGATTAGTAGGAGCTCAACAATACAAGATTAGCCATGAGGCCATTTGTGAAGCAGCTAAACATGGGCTCCAAATGTGGCAGGAAGGCAAATGAAATCCCATTTTAGGTGATATATTGAATGAGCAGTGATAGATGGGCTCGAAGGTATCATAATTCTCTGAAGCATCATAGCCAGGAATTCTGACACCAGGGATGAATTCAGGTGTTGAAGAGGGAGAAGAAGGAGACATAAGGTATGACCAGTGTCGTGGATGGTTAGAAAAGACTGAAGCCAGAAGTCACAGGATTTGGGGATTTTGAGAAAGTAGGCAATTGGGTTATTTGGAAGAGTTAGAGGGTAGGTTGGAGAAGGAGATCAAGCAGGCTCTAAAATGACTAACGAATAAGAGGGATGTGAGCAACCATGGAGGACAGCAGCGAGGATGCAGTCACAGTGAAGTCAAATTCAAGGAGAGACAGGTGATGGTTAACTAGCAGCAGTGGAGGGAGGTTCTGACAATGGCCACAAGGAAGCAAAAGATACCAATGTCTCCTCCTCACCATGTGCTCAGGGAGCGTGAGAGAAGGAGCAGTCATCCTTAGAGACGCTGCTAAAAAAGGCAGAGTCTGCAGGACAGTTCAATACTTCCCTGCCTTTCCTAAAGGGTTCATTATCCCTGTCCAGCCAAACTAGTGTTCTCATAATGAGACTTCAACAGATATATGGATGTTCCCTCATACATTCTGATCTCCTATTTACTCAATTTGCTCAGTTCCCATGACCTCGATTAATTAAAAAATGTATGACGTACTTAAGGTCTTCCCTTTAGCCACATACAGGAATACTCACACATATGATCTTATCAGTCATTTCCAGGAATAACTTGGAATGTCCTTTATACCATCACAGTTATCTCTAAAAACAAACTTTCCTTGCCTGTGATGTAACTTGAAATCATTTTATTTAACTGTATTTTGCCAAGCCATCATCCCTGATCTTTCAGTCACCTCTCAGATCCTCCCCCGACTCGCTTGGCATTTCCGTTATGCCTCAGGAGTCTCTTCACCCTAGGACAGGCCTCTGCCACTGGGGTACGTTTGTAACTGGCAAGGACTTCCTTGGAACCTCTAGTTGAGAAAGTGAAAAACCATTCATGCTCACTCTTTTCACTGCTCTCCTGGGTCTTCTTACTCTCAGAAAATCTTATTGCTATGCAGGTACCTCCTACCTCTCCATATAGAGGGGGAGAGGAGGGGAGGAACCTAAAGTACTTCCCATGTTCCCAATTCTTGGATTTGGTAAATTCCATTTCAAGCAGCAGATTATAAGAGCAGAGGAAGTGCATATGAAAGCCAGGTTTGATAAGGCTTCCCAACAGCAGCTAGTTGAAGCAGTAGATAAAACCTCAGGCCAGAAGTCAGAAAGACCTAAGTTCAAATCCATTCTCAGTCATTTACTAGCTGTGTGACCCTGGACAAGTCACTTAAGCCCTCTTTGCCTCAGTTTCCTCAACTATAAAATTTGGATAATAGCACCCATGAAGGTTGTTGTGAGGATGAAATGAAATAATATTTGTTAAAGCACTTAAGAAGTGCCTGACACATAGTAGGTGCTGTATCAATGTTATTGCCTCCCCCCCCTCACCCCACCAATAACTGATGTACTCAGAAGAGACTAACAATAGCTTGACCATGACACTGGCATACTTTCTTAATCAAGGTCCTTGTGAATGGAGTGAGAGAAGAAAGAACTGATCCTTCAGACACCAGACCCTGGGGATCATCCAGCTGTACATTTCCTTCCCCTCTCGGGGAGCTCTTTGCTGCCTTACCTTTCCCCCTGTTCACTAACCCCATCTTTTTTCTCTGTCCCTAATCTTTCCCAACCTATATTAGTAGCCTTCATGGATGGCATCGATACTGACAGTAATAGATGCCTGACAGTCTCATCTGGTTGTTTTTTTTTTTTTGATTGCTGTTGCTGAAACTGGAGCAAGAGCCCATTCCAGTAGAGAAGGATGGATGTAAGCATATGGCACATGAACCACACACAGAGGGCACTAAGTGTCCAAAGGCGGATGGTGCTTTTCCAGAGCAATGTTTGCTCAGCAGGCTAAAGGCAGGGGAAGCGATGAGTGTGTGTTTATCTCCTTAATAACAACCTTGGTGATTGACTATAGTTGATGCTGGATCACAGTGAGATCAAATCTCTGTGTTTATCAGAAAGAGAAAGCTGCGTTATGCCTTATCTTATGCTCAGAAGCAGTGAGAAGTCGTGCTCATGCCTTTCCCTTCCTCCTTCCTCCCGCCAGCTCTTCCTCTCCTGCTCCACACACACACACACACACACACACACACACACCCCAGAATTTACCCCCGTTACAATGCACACCCAAGGGCATCAGGGTTCTCTGAGATTTTGCTTCTTTGTTTTGTTTTATTGCTGCGGTCAGTTGGCTTTTCCTAAGAAAATGCAAGATTAGGCTAAATTCTGAAATCCAGAATGCTCCGAGCAGAGAATGAGAGAATGGATTCCTTGCAGGGAAAGGTAAATTCAGGCCATCCGCATTTTTCTAACACTAAACACAAGAACAAAAACCCCAGACCCCTAAAAGACAGATTCTACATTCCAAACAATGGAGTCTACTAGCAAAGCAACTGAAGTTCATTTACTTCTCGCCCCAAGCCCAATCCTTCCCCCTTACACCTAGTCCTTTCCTCCTGAGCCCCTGAGTATCAGCCCCTCTGCAAACCTGGGACAAGGTGTCATCCTCACAATTTGTGGCTACTGTTAACAAGGGAAAGATGGAATGGTCTTTGAGTGCTGAATTTCAAGGGTGTTGACGCAGTTTCAAGTGTTTCGGAACATGGCAACAACGTTCTCTTCCTATGGCTTCCATATGCTGCTCCATCTTTCTCTTGCTTCTCCTGCTACCTCTCTGACTATCTAATTTCTTCCTCCAGTGTCCCATTCCCTCCCTCAAGGTCTTCGGTCACAGGTCTTCTTGTCTTCCCTTTTCTTACTTTTTAACTTCCCTGGCTTTAATATCACCTCCACTCAGATGATTCTCTATCTTTTTATCCAGTGTGAATCTCTTTCCTGCATTCCAGCCACACTTCTTGGATCAGGGGTGGTGAACTTGTGGCCTCAAGGCCACATATGAACTTCTAGGTCCTTGGGTGAGGATTTTTGACTGACTCCAAGTTTTACAGAATAAATAATTCTATTAAAGAGATATAGCCTTGAGGCTGCAGGTTCCTCACCAGTGCTTCGGAATTTCTCCTAGACAGCCCTACTTAGATGCCCTCTTGCAAGCATCTCACATTCAACTTAACCAAAAAAAACTGCCATATTTCCCCAAAGCCTGTCTCTCATTCAAATTTTCTCCTTTCTGTTAATGCTACCACCAATTCTTCCAGTCACCTAGGTTTAAGGGAAGGCACTCACCATTCTCCTGTTGGTCGTCATTCCTGAGCTTTCTTTCACACAGTGCCAAACTGGTATTCCTGAAGCCCAAGTATCATCATTTCACATGCCTTACCCCATCCCCACTCCCTGAATTGCTGTGGCTCGCTATTGTCTCTAATATAAAATATACCATCCTTAGACTGATATTAAAATCCTCCATTACCTGACTCCTACCTTCTACCCATCCAACATCCTACTCTCATTCTTCTACTCTCAAAATGGCTGTTGCTTCTACAAGGTATTTTGTCTGTACCCTCTCTGCCAGAGGAGAGACTGTTCCCCTGCCTGGAATGCTCTCCTATCCCATCTTGGCCCCTTTGAGTCACTAGCTTCCTTCAAAGCACAATGTGATGAAAAGAAAGTTCATGGGGGAGGTTGATGATACCTTTATCTCTCACGAAATGTATTATTTCTACTGATCTTTGAGCTAACTTTCACTGACAGAAAGTTCATGCCTCCCAGGGCTCTTCCCTGGGCATAACCAATTTGGGTTTTGCCTCCATCTTCACTGCCAAAGCCTAGCACAGAGCTTGGCCCACAGGTCCAGCTTAATAAATGGTTAATGACTGGCCTTGCTTCAGGTGCTATACAAAAGTTCCTCTTTATGACTGTGGGATTTCTAGCCTGAATTGTATGGTCTAGTTCAAAATCAAAGGCAGAGCATTCTGAGAAGCTGGAGACAAGGGCTAGTCCCCACATGGAAGAATGATGAACAGAACCTGAGGGAAGGAGGAAGAGAGGGAGGGAAGCAGAGCTTGAGGAAAGGAGGGAGAGAAGGGAGAGTGAGGAGAGGCAGCTGGTATAGGCTGGAGAAAGGAAAGGGAGCTCTGTCCTCATCAGCCCCCAGACCAGAACCCTGCTGCTTCCCTTCCAGGGTGTTTAACAGAGGCCTCACCTGGGAACTGCCACTGGCAGTCTCATTTAGCTTCAATAATGTGTCAGGAATGCAGACTGCTCCTCAAGGCTTGTGGAGACAGACAGAAAATAAGAGATTGGCAAAGAAGGGGCTAGAGCAAGGAGAGGAAGCTTGTGCAGAAGCTGGGAATTGCAAAGTGTGTGTGTGTTTTTGTGTGTGCGTTTGTGTGTGCGTGTATTTATGTGTGCATGTGTTTGTGTGCACATGCACCTGTGTGTGCTTGTATGTGCATGCACATATGTGTGGGCATGTATGTGTGTGCACCTATGTGTGTTTGTGTGTGCATGTGTGTACATGTATTTGTGTGTGCATGCACCTATGTGTGTGCTTGTGTGTGCATGCACCTATGTGTGTGCATGCACATATGTGTGTGTTGTGTGCATGTGTGTGCATGTGTTTATTGTGTGTTTATGTGTGCATGTGTTTGTATGTGCATGTGACTGTGTGTGTTTGTGTGTGCATGCACCTATGTGTGTGCTTGTGTGTGCATGCACCTATGTGTGTTCATGCACATATGTGTGTGTTTTGTGTGCATGTGTGTGCATGAGTTTATTGTGTGTTTATGTGTGCATGTGTTTGTATGTGCATGCGACTGTGTGTGTTTGTGTGTGCATGCACCTATGTGTGTGTGTGCATGTCTTTGTGTGTGCATGTGCTGTGTGTGTTTGTGTGTGCATGCACCTGTGTGTGTGCATGTCTTTGTGTGTGCATGCACATACACATGTATGTGTGATTAAAGGTGTGACAGAAGATGCTGATGTTGATGGCAAGGAAGGGGAAGAGCCTAGGGGTGAGGAAGAGGCTCCGAGAAGCCCTGGATTGACAACCCTCTGGACCACTGCTTCTGGGAGCAGTCACAAAGTACTCACTCCAACTGAGATGATGAGATGATGGGATGAAGAGAACAGGAAAAAGAAAAGGAACTGGGGAGAGAGCCAATAAGGAAAATGCCAAGATAAAGTTCTTGTCCTATTTTTTAAAGATACTGCCCTCAGCCTCCTTCAGCCTCCTAGAGATGTCTGCGCTGTAGAGGGCCAGGCCTGGAATGGATACAGGACAGCCGGGGTTTGAATCCCCACCGCCTGCCCCACACATGGACATTTTCTCTGAACCTTGGACGTATCACTTCACTTAACTCCTCCTCTCTCTCCTCATCTTTAAATGGGGCACAAGAGTATCAGTCAGCCAGCAGGATCAAAATGAGAAAGCATGTGAAGGGGTGCCAAGCACAAAGCACTAAATAAATGTTAGCTTTTATTCCTTGGCTTCTGGACATAAAAATCCATTGTGAGGGGGACCTCGTGCCACACTCACCTCCCCTTTCCTCTGGTTCAGTGAAGGGTGGCCCTCTGCGATATTTACTTTCATCTGGCCCTTTCACTTTCTGCAATCTGGTCACTCAGAAGCACTACCTTGTATTTATTTGTCCAAGGGGAAAAAGTTGAGCCTTTTGAATGGCCTCTCCAAGTTGAAAAGCCTAGATCTGAAAAGCAGACCAAGAGAGGGAGGAAATGGAGCCTTTAAGTGGCAAAAGAGAAAAAGAGTTTTAAAAAGAGAGAGAGAGGGAGAAAAAAAATCTCTTAACAAATCAGGTCTAAAGTCTCTTTTCCAAGGCCTTTCCCAGCATTGATGCTTGATCAGCACTCAGTGAACTTCTCACTGGCAATTCAGACTTGCCATGCTCTTCCTTTCTAGGGAAAGATGAAATGAGAAAGAAAGGAAAACCAGCACTCCTTAGAACAGCAATCCTATTCCAGATTTGTAACTAGGCCAGAAGTCAGCAAAGAGGATTCTTAGAAGGAGCCGACATATTTTGGTGCCATGGCAAGGTTTTATCCAAATTATTACAGATAGGCAGTTAGATAAATAGTCGATTGAGTGATGGTCTTGAAGCAAAGAAGAAAG
The DNA here is from genome assembly GCA_023548195.1 of Bettongia penicillata ogilbyi. Lineage (NCBI taxonomy): Eukaryota > Metazoa > Chordata > Mammalia > Diprotodontia > Potoroidae > Bettongia > Bettongia penicillata. Next base: position 6,921,880 of record JAJHZJ010000010.1, read on the forward strand.
ACCTGAGTTCAAATGATGTCTCAGACAATGTACTTGCTATGTAACCCTAGACAGCATTGAGTTTTCTATCAGTTTCTTCATCTGTAAAATAGTGATGATAATAATAGCACCTACCTCCCAAGGCTCTTGTGAGGATCAAATGGGGTATATTAAAACATTTAGTACAGAGCCTAGCACACAGTAGGTGCTTCATAAATGTTTGTTTCTTCCTTCCATTGAAACTCTGCCCTACTGTTACCCCTTGTTAAGGCCACCGCTTGGTGGAGTGAAGTCACCTGGGACAGAATTCTCATTACTGATTGTTCAGAGTCCACTCACATCTTCCCTTCTACAAATTAAACACACTAACTTCTTTCCATTCTTTTTATATGATGTGACCTTGACTTTCATCATCCTGGTCACACCCCTCTGCTCTCCACTTTATTAAAATGCTTCTTAGAATGTGATGGAGAAACAGCATGATACATAGAGAGCCCACCTTGGTGCCAGAGAGAGCTTTGTTCAAATTCTACCTCTTACATATAGTAATTGTATCACCTCAGGCAAGTCTAGACAGAAAAGGTTTGGAGAGAAGATGCCAGACTACCTTAACAGACTTTCCTCTCAAGAAATTAATAATACTAATGAAATCTTAGGTCTTGTCTCTCTCCTTTCCTGAAATGTGGTATGCAGGATTGAGCACAAAACTCTATTTGGGGATCTGAACCGGACAGAGTACAAACAATGGGACTTTCACCTCCTTGGCCTTGGGTACTCCTTATCTCTTATGGCAACCAATGGGACTTTCCACTCCTTAGCCTTGAGCACCCCTAATATCTTATGGCAGTCAGTGCATCTTTCACCTCCTTGGCCTTGGGCACACCTAATCTCTTATAGCAGCCAATGGAACTTTCACCTCCTTGGCCTTGGGCATCCCTGATATCTTATAGCAGCCAATGGAACTTTCACTTCCTTGGCCTTGGGCATCCCTAATCTCTTATGGCAGACAATGGGGACTCCCCGCTCCTTAGCCTAGGACACCCCTTATCTTTTATGACTGCCGAGGAGACTTTCCCTCCTTAGCTTTGGACACTCTTAATCTCTTACTGCAGCCTACGATCGCATTAGTTCTTTGCCTGGTTATAGCAGCCACTGTTTTCTCCAATACTAGTTTTCTGATTTCCAGGTTAACACTTGTCCTCCATGACTTCACTCTGACTTATGAAACATTTTTTTTAAACTGAATTAAACTTTTATAATGCAATTTCTATTATTGCTATCACATGTGCCACAGGACCTGAGACCTTGGCACTATTTGGGACATGCATGGAATTTGTTCCCCTGTTAAGAATGAGGCTTCCAGCCTGGACTTAATTTTACAGATCCCTGTCCATCAAGTTAATAAGAGCAAACATAATTTTATTTCGAAGATTAATCTTGTCTATCTGAATTTGCATTATGGAGTCAAACCCAGTGCATTTATTAGCAACACAGATTTCTCAGAATCACCATCTCAGAATCAGAAGGAGGTTTAGAAGCCAGTAAGACCATACCTTAACTGAACAAAAATCCCCTCTATGACACTCCAGAGAAATGGTCAAGCTGCCTTTGCCTGAGGACCTCTAAGAAAGGGGAACCTATTTCCTCCTGAGGCAACATTTGCCTTTCCAGATAGTTCTAGTTGTTTGAAAGTTCTTCCTTATATTAAGTCAAAATATGTCAAATCCCATGACCCCGCTCAGTTCTCTCTTGGTTCCCTTCCATCCGTCTGACCACTCCTCAGACTTTTTTTTTTCTGGATCATCTCCCTCCTTCCAACCATCAAGTGTGTCCCCAAGGCTCTGCCCTGGGAGCTTTTCTCCCTTCTCTCTATTTTTCTCTTTATGATCTCAGCATATTTCATCCCATCAACTAACCTTTGTATGCAGATGACACCTAGATCTCTATAACTAACAACTCTTCTAAACTCCATCATGCATTAGATATCTCTTAAGATCAACCCATCCAACACTAAACTCATTATTTCCCTCCAAAATCAACTGATTCTTCCATCTAACTTTCCTATTTCTACTGAGGAGTCATAATCCTGGGTTGTACAAGATGGTCTCTTAGGTCTCTCCTAATCTTGAACCCTGTGTTACTTTCACCAGATCACCAACCTTGGGATCATCCTTGATTCTTCCTTCTCCATAACCTTTGATTCCACTCTCCCCCTATTTTCAAATCCTAGACACAATGTCAATTCAGAAGAATAAAAGCTGGCAAGTTTTATTAATTTTACCTCTAGTAAAAGACTTCTTAATTTTGTGGGGGTAGGTGGTGTGCACGCACATCTGTATTTCCTGTACCCCTTTGGTAGTCAAGGGAAGCCAATTTTCTCTTTCTCAAAATGTTTTAAAATATATATAAAATAAATGATTGCGAAGTAAATCAAGCTTATTGAAATACAGTGACGAATGCATTTAAAAAAAAAATTGTTGGCAGGTACCAGGTTGAGAACATCTATAAATCCCTTTCTCTCTCCTCCCTCCATGGCCACACCCTTAGCTCAGACCCTTAGCACTTTTCACCTGGACCATGGCAATAGTTCCCTAACTATTCTCCCTCTTCTCATCTCCAACCTTCTAAATTATACAGAAGCTCAGAATGGGGAGGTGCTCAAAACCATATTTTCTAATCCAGAAACACTATATAAGGAAGTTTAGAGGGAGGAAAAGCTTAGTGGAGATAAAAAGTAAATCTTATGCCCATAGCTTCCATGTCTTAGATCCATCTTGCCCACAAAAGTTGCCCCACTAAACTTCCTTAAGCACAAGTCTGACCCATCCACTTACTTGCTCAGAAAGTTCCAATGGTTCCCTGTCTCCTTTAGAACAAAGTGCCGGCTCTTTGACTTGTCACTTAATGACCATTCATTCTACCTCCATCCTCCCTATGCAAGTTTACTTCACATGACTCCCTTACATGCCCTGTATACTCAACTATCTGATGTTTCCTGAGCTTATCTTACTTTCCCCATCTTTGTGCCTTTGCAGAACTTTGACTCGTGACCAATGAGATGCTTCTATAGCCATTCTGAGCTCAAAATAGTCACCAAGAAACAGAGGATGGTCAAAATGTCATGGCCCCAGGGACAATGTTTTATTGTGGGAACGGGGGAGAACAATGTTTTAAATATAGGAGGGATATTAATGATGATTTTGAAGGACAAAGCAGGTAACACTTTCCAGTGCGTTTTGCTTACGATGTTTTAACATTTAGAAATGTCAAACTATGATGCCCTAGACAACTTAAGACATCATACATTCCTATACAGGGAAGATAATTATTCTTCTATTCAACATATGTACAAAACAGATGGAGGAAGAGAAATATTAAGGAAGGCATGTGTGTCTGGAATATATGAGGAGTAACTTAGAACGGTAGGGTGAAGGTTGGTTGTAAAGAGGTGCAAGTGCCAAGAAGAGGGTTGCTATTTTCTCCTAGAAATGATAGGAAGTCAGTAAAGGTTTTGTGGGGGGCAGGGATGACATGGTCAGATCTTCACTTTAGCAAAGTCATTTTAACCATCTCTGATATAAGCTTGAAGAAACAGCTGATCCAATGGAAAAGTTCTTTTGAAAGCAATATGAAGGCTCTGAGTCTGCTATGGCTCCCATGTGAGAGAGCTCTATCCTTCTGCTGAACCATGGCTCTTCCTTCTAATCTGCAGTCTAAAGCCAAATCCAGAAGTGACCACCAAGAGTTGTGGAGAAGATCCCATATGAATACAAAAAAAGTACTGCTAAAGAAGGGAGTTTTCTTCAAATCAAAGTCTCCTTTTGTTTTGTTTTGTTTTGTTTTCCAACTTGAATGCACAATACATCTGGGAAGCAAGCCCTGACAGGGGTCTACCTACAGAGAAGGACTGAAAACCCATACAAATTAGAAGACTTCCTCTGGAGAATTTCCTGAAGAAAACTCATGAGCCCAGATGTATTTGAAGGTAACAACTCTGGTAAACAAAGATCCTTTTGATAGCAGCATCCATCGATGAGGAAATTCTGCTATCTGACTCCCGTTGCATATGAAATGTGAAAAACAAAAATTACTTGGAAACAGCATGAATGAGAAAAGCCTACTTGTTACCCATGCACAAAACATAACATTTGGAGTCAGTCCCTATTTCAAAAGTTGATGAATAACTTTGTTCATGCCTCATATCCACTGGTGTTGAGGCAGCCAGGTGCTGACCTGGAATAAGTAGGAAAGGATTTCATTTTAACCTCAGTCATTTAAGAAGTGTGTGACTTCGGGCAAGTCACTTAACATCTCCCAGCCTCACTTTCTTTACCTGTAAAATGGGGAGAATAACAGCATCTATCTCTCATGCTTCTTTTAAGGACAGAATTAGATAAGAATTATAAAGTACTTTGCCACCCTGAAAGCACAATATAAACACAAACTATTTTTCATCAACAAAATGAAGAGGCTGAACTGGACGATTCTCAAGAACTCTTCTCATATTATGTCTATCAGCTTAGGAAATGGACATATTTTCTCCACTTCCTTTCATTCAGTCGGCCAGTCCAACCTACTATGTATCACTGTAAGTGCCTTGGTTGGTTGTTGTCCTTCTTTCTCGAAGAGGACCAAAATGGCATCACCATGCTAAACTCAAGTTTCAGTGTGTCTGACTTTGGCTGATCAGACCAATATGAGCTAGGAATGCTCTACCACAGTTTGGGCACAGATGAATATTTGGGGTGAATACTCCAAATTTGTACATCTTATGTTTACTTTGTGCTGTCTCAATTCTGCTTTGCTCATAGAGCACAGTACCCTTTCCGATGTGGGCATGCCATGCTGAGTAGTCCTATGCCAGTGTCTCCCATGTTGTACAATCAAATCCAAAGTTCTTGAGAGAGATCTTGAGAGTGTCCTTGTATCGCTTCTTCTGACCACTATGTGATCATCTGCCCCATGTGAGTTCTCCATAAAATAATCTTTTTGGTAAGCATTCATTTTGCATTTGAACAACATGGCCAACCCATTGGGTTTGCACTCTCTTAAGCATAATTTGAATACTTGGCAGTTCAGCTTGAGCAAGGACTTCAGTGTCTGGTATCTTACCCTGCCAGGTGATCTCAGAATCTTCCTAAGACAGTTCAGATGAAAGCGATTTAGTTTCCTGTCATGGTGCTGGTAGACTCCACATGTTTCACAGGCATATAACAATGAGGTCAGCACAACGACTCTGTAGACCTTCAGTTTTGTAGTCAGTCTAATACCTCTTCTCTCCCAAACTTTTCTTCAGAGCCTCCCAAACACTGAGCTAACTCTGGCAATGCGTGCATCAACCTTATTGTCAATGTGTACATCCCTGGAAAGTACACTACAGAGGTAAGTGAACTTATCCACAGCATTCAAAACTCCTCCACTTCTTGTAACCAATGGTTCCATGTATGAATGGTGTTAGTGACTGATGGACCATCACTGTAAGCACCTACTATGTCCTTGGTGCTCAGAATTCAGAGAAGAAACCAAAACTAGTTCTTGCCCTTAAGGCTCTTACATTCTACCTGGAAACTAATTTCTTTTAAAGAAAATCCAAACTTTTCCTGCCCCTCCCCTTCCTCAACACATACATGAATCATACTGGGAATTAGTAGCCACAAATGTAAGGAACATGGCCTCCCAGAGGGTCCAGGCTCCCTGTGGCACTGAGTCTATGTCTTTACTGAACTGGTCAAAGCTTTTTCTTACAAAGTTCTTAGGAAATGTACTGGGATGTCACACTAGGTCAACCTACTCCACTGACAGACCCCTAAATATAACTGCAGAAAGTTTGAATGTTTGCCTTCTTTCCCTAAATCCAGTTGGAAGACAGAGGGCAGTGAAGCTGTTTGGAGTCCTTAGAAGCTACCTAGTCCTCCTATTTCCTCACTTTACATATGAGAGCACTATGGCCAAAGGAAGGCATGTGACTTGTCTGAAGTAACACAGATGGTAAAAAGGCAGAGATGCAGTTTAAAGCTTGGTCCTCAAAATCCCAATCCAGCATGCTTGCCATTGAACCCTCCTGCCTCCCACAAGTCAGTCTGTGGCTTGAAGCTTTTCTCCTTTAATATGCTCTTTCAGGATTTTGTCTGCATTCTCAGAGCCTTTTTAAGGCTAATCAAGTCCCTTCTCATGGAAAGGAGTAAGACTTTGCAGTCAGTCTATTATAGAAACACTATATCATTTTCCCTTCCCCGCCTCCCAATGCACTTGGAGTTGGTACAGCAGTGCTACCTGATTTCACGAATCTTAAATGATCACTGTCTAGGGGCTGGCATTGGCAAACTGGGTTTCACCAGAAATAATAGGAGTTCTAAGATGTTGTACTTACAAAGGAGGCCCAGCATTGCAAACTAAGCACTTTACATGGTTTGTTGTCTGATTCGCCAGTTCTCAAAGTAGGGATAGGAATGATTATCATGCTATAGAATTCCCAAATCGTAAAATATCAGAGCTCAGAGGGGACCTTCCTATCTAACATTCTCGTTTTAGAGATGAAGAAACTGTGGCTACAGTGTTGCCCAAGGGGACACAGGCAGAAAAGGGTCAGAGATGGAATCTGGATCAGAGTCTCCAGTGCTTTTCCCACTGTGGTAAATTTCCTAAGGTAATACGACCACACATTAAAATCCATAAATTGAATTAAATGAAATAAGAACTTGACACCTCCCTAGGACTGGACACTCTCCGGGTCGGAAATTAACAAACTACTTAGATTTCAGACATGGAGCTGTGGGAGAACAGTGCCTGCCTCAGCCTGTTCTGACCCCCAGGCCAGCCCACCAGGCTTCTGGTGATGTTGATTCGAGTGGTGGCAGGCCTTTATCACAGCGCCAGCTGTGCTGAAGTCCTTGGAAAAGATAAGGCATTCTGGCACTATCCAAAATAAAATAGAACTTGGAGTAAAACCACAGTCAAATTTCAGAAATCTTTCACACCCAATCATTGCCAAAGTCAGGCAAAAATAACTGGCATTTTCAGGCTGGTAGGAGACTGCTAATAATATTATTTCTGTCTGTGATCCTGGGCACCTCAGATCTCTGAGTGAATTGGAAGCTTCAGTCAGCGAAAAGGGCCTACATTTGGGGCTGGGTGGGAAAAGGGATACACAGCTATTGTCTCAATCTAGCAAATGGTTCATGCTTTCTGGTTCTTTCCAAAGGTCATATTTAAGGTTCTTAACCAAACTGAATAAACAATATACAAATTCTTGGAGACTAGCAACTAGGGCAGATATCTCATAGAGAGTAAAGGGTCACCAACCTAACCTGAAATTTTAAGTATATGCTGCTCCCACCCCTTCACCATCACTGTCTTCCCTCTTTACTCATGTACAGGATTCATTACCTCATTTTCCTAAGCCTGGAATGCACTCCCTCCTCACCTCTGCTGAGAGAAAGAATGCTTGGTATCTAATACCACCTCCTTCATGAAGCCTTTCCTGACCCCTCCCTGTTTTTTTAGACTTTCTGCCTCTTGAAATTAATTATGATAGCTCACATTTATATACTACTTGCTATGTGTCAGGCACTGGGCTTAAGCACTTAACAATGACTTTCTCATTTGATCCACACAACAACCCTGGGAGGTAGGCACTGTTATTATTCCATTTTACAGATAAAGAAACTGAAGCAAATAGAAATTGCATAACTTGCTCAGGGTCACACATCTAGTGTCAGGTATTCCTGGCATGTCCCACTGCTCTATCCACTGCACCACCTACATTTCATTTACACTTAATTATGTGTGTGCGTGCTCTATCCTGACAATAGAAGCTTTTGTTGTCCACATAGTTTAATTTCTCCTACCCTTAGGTTGTTTCCTTACATTTAATGGAGGGGGATGGAAGTAGGGGAGTCCACTCAGGGCCTGGCCAAAATAGAGCCTAGAAGACATAATAGCCCTGCCTTTCTTTTGTCCTGTTTCTCATCCACTTGTTTTTTCAGTCATGTATGGCGCGAATCACCTTTTGCAGGTGATTGATTATTGGTAAGGCTTCAGTCTATCATCTTCTGTCCATTGTCCTTCGGGACACCTGAAACTTGAATTCTTCTGAGAACATAAAGTTGTAGGCTTTATTGCTGTCAGAGAATTCCTGGAACACTGTAGGTACTGGCAAGATGCACTTCAATTTCAAGATATTGACTATTACCTTTAAAAAAATCAATATGCAAATACATTTAGGAAAAAAAAGTCTTCACTTTTTAAAATGTTTTGCTGTTAACATTCATTCAGTTAAGATGCTATTCACATATTCAAAGAAAAAAATCAGTTTGGAAGACACTCTTCTTCATAGACAATTTTGAATTTGTCTTTGCATACCCAGGACCTGGAACATCATAGATGCTTAGCAAATATGTGTTGAGTTCAAATGATGAATAAGTCTTCTGTAGCATCCTATTTTTGAAAGACTATTCCTTTTGATCATAATGCTCTGGATGCTTGTCAAGAATAAACAGAGGTAAAAGATGGGCAAATGAGTTTGTAGCTACTCAAATTTCGCTGGTTGTTTTATTTAGTAATCAGGTCACATTTTTTCACAAATGTGAAATTTTTCACAAAATTTTGGTGTCTTTCCCACTATCAAGATAACTTGAGCACTGGTTCATCAATATCCTCAGTATTAGACCACTACCAGAATAGACCTCCTCTGTGCATATTTGGTATAATACCAAATAATAGAGCAATTTTGTTACTGAATGTGGGATAACAGAGAGTTTGTCTCATCGGAGTGACAGAAAGTTTGAGTTGGAAGGATCTTCTAAGGTAATCTAATAATGATTATAGCTAATTTGCATGTATCGTCCCATTTAATCCTTAAAGTATCTTGATGAACTACAATCTCCGTTCTACTGATGAAGATACTGAGGTTCAGAGGGGTCACATGAGTTTTCCTCAGTCCCAAATCTGTAAAGTATCTAAGGTAGGAGCTTCATCTCTTCCTACCAATGCCATAGGATCAGAAGAGGATAGAAGTAGAACTAAAAATGAACTTCAACTACATTATTTTACAGATTAGGAAACTGAGTCTCAAAGATGTTGTGACTCTCCAATGTTATTTTCTGTTTCTCTTCTTATAATAGTTGCTTAATAAAGAATTTTGATTGACACTTTTTAAATTTAAATCCAAGAGATGTTCCCCTTTGCATATCCACCATCAGTCTACTTTGTTAAACTACACCTCATACCCTGGTTATAGCTTCATTTTCCCTGAGACTTACTAAAAGGTAAGGAACGCCCACTGTTTGGTGTGATACCAGTGTCGACTAAAGAAAGCTGAGGCCATGCTTTAGGCTGTCTCTTGGACTACTCCTGCCAAGGCAGTCCCTCTAACTCCCTCCCCCTTGGAGTCCCTCACCTTGCTCAGAAACAGTCCTCCTAATATTTTCTGGTCACAGATACACTTAGGTCAACAAACTCAGTCTTGGAGAATACAAACACCCCAGAGGCTTCTGAAAGTTCATTCATGATCCACTAAAGACTTTTTTCTGGTAGCTTCAATAAAAGGGAGTTTTGGTAGAGAAAGCACAACAATGAGAGGAAAAGCCAGGTCAGCATGTCAGACTCTTACTGTCTTCCCTTTGGCTCTCCTCCATCTCCATTTTTATTTTCAATAGTTGTCTAGGATTCAGTCACAATTTAAATTTGTAATTCAATTGTTAGTCATTGGAGAACACCTCAAACACATTGCTTTTTTAAAGAATTAATTTTATGGGGGGGAGGAAGTGGTCATCTTTATGCAGATGATTCTCATATCTACTAGTCTACCCTGAACCTTTCTCCTGGTCTCCATCTTGCATTTCCTACAGACTATTAGACATCTTGAACAGTTCCAACATTCTTAAAACCAATATGAGAGGTGATACTAGGTCTGGAGTCAGAAAGATCTGAGTTCAATCTCAAAGCCATATGATCCTGGGCAAGTCACTTAGCCTCTCTTCTCTTCATTTTCCTCAACTGTCCTCCTACCTCCTACCTGGAGCACCTACCTCCCAGGGTTGCTGTCAAGATTAAATGAAACAATATATGGAAAAGGCACTTAGCATAGTGACTGGGACATAGTAGACATTATATAAAAGCTTGTTCCCCAAGCTTCCCTTCTCCATGTCCCAGATTCAACGTATTATCCCCTCCATACACCTAACTCTCTTTTTTTCCTAATTGGCCATGAATATTGAGGGTATCACCATCTTTCTAGTCACAGAGATGTACAGCCTAGGTGCCACCCCTCCATATCTAACCATTTGGTAAGTCCTGCCGTTTCTACCTTCTCAACATGTGTCAAATGCACTCCTTTTTCTAACCCTGCTCCCACCCTGGTGCAACCCTTCATCACCTCTAAGGTGATGGACTACGTTGCTGCTTGGTCCTCCTGCCTTATGTCTCTCCTCACTCCAATCAAATGTCAAAATGATCTTAGTAAGACAAAGGTCTGACTAGGTCGCTTCCTACCTCCATTCAATGAACTGCAGTGACTCCCACATGCCTCTGGGATCAAATATATAATCCTTTGTTTGGCATTCAAGGTCCATCAGAAAGTGACCCCCTCCTACCTTTATAATCTGCTTACACCTTACTCCCCGCTTCACCATCTTCTCTGAAATCCAATGACATCAGCCTCTTTGCTTTTCCTCCATCTTCCTCCATCTGGCCATTTTGCCTGGCTGTCCTCTGTATCTGGAATGCTTTCTCACCAGAGCTCTTTCCACTGGCTTCCCTGGCTTGTTTTAAGTCTCAGTTAAAGACTCCCTACCTACCCCTCTTCAAGAAGCCTTTCTCACTTTCTCCTTAGTCTGAGCACCTTGCTCTAATTCATCCTGTCTGTATCTGGTTGGTACACAAATGTTTTTGCATGTGGCCTGCCCCATTACAGTGTGAGCTCCTTTGAGGCATTGCCTATTTTTTTGTTCCTTGGTTAGTATTTTTTTTTCTGGGGGCAGGGGGGGGCTTTTGTTTCTTTTTTTTTGTTTTGTTTTGCCCTTTCTTTACATCCCCAATGAGTAACACAGTGTTTGACACATAGGAGGTACTTGGTAAGTGCTATGACTGAGAGAAGTATAAACTTTAGATCATAGATATCGAACTGGACAGTTCTTCAGAAATCACATTACCCAATCCCCTCATTTGGAGATGAGGAAATTGAGAAGTGACTAGCTCTTAATCACACAGCTTGTAAGTGGAAAAATCAGGATTTGAACTCAGGATCTGACTCTAAATCCCCACCATGTCCCTGTCTCCTATTACTTACATGATTCACTATTCTTGGGATTGTCTCAATAATTTAGCCTAGGAAATCCAAGCTAGATCTCAGAGCTCATCCCAAGGTAGTGGCCACTACTGGCCTGTCTTTGCAATCTCAACCTTTCAAGAGACACTGCAGGCCACTACATCGGAAAGCATTGATTGAAGCTACTGTCTCTCCCCAAAACAGCAGTAGGGCCTACGGAACACCTACTCTTGTGGGAGTTCCTCTAGGGAACAGGCCAGATGATGGATATTGACTGATACATTTCAGCCTCGTTGCTGAAATTACTGTAGTCACCCAAATGTCAAGCATCTTCCTGGAATCCATTACTCTTATGGGTCTAACAGGTTCAGTCCTGGAAAGCTTCAACTCAATAATGTTGGCATGCTATATACCACCACTTAGAGAATCAGTCTTTCTCCTTCCTTCCCTTTCATCCTTTTGTCTCCCTCCCCCTCTTCCTTACTCCTTTCTCTGAATATTTGATATTTGCTCATTTCTAGGGTTCATCTAAAAACAGCCAAGAACACTTTTAGAATAAACCTTTTGAACATGTGTCAGTAAACACATAAGGACAAAGTGAGAATTTGTTTCCAAGATTAATTGAAAGCTATTAGGAACATTTACATTTTCCTCTTCACTTCCAAAAAGAAATGTCCTTACCCCCATCTCTGTACACACAAATTTGTGATGCCAAGCAAGACTCAGTGGGCTGAGAGCAATTGGATAATTTTAATGTAAACTATCTGGCGTGGTGCCTCACCTCCCTGTGGTTGTCTGCTATTGCTTCTACCTCTAAAGGTTATCTTGTACCTTCTTTGTACGAGACTTGGAGAAACCATTTTATAGGCATGGTGTTTCCCCCACAGAATAAGCTCCATGAGATCAAGGACCATCATCTTTATTTTGTATTCTTCATGCCTAGCACAAATTTTTACCTATTTTCTTCTCTTTTCCTTTTCCTTTCATTTTCTTTTTTTCTTCTTTTCTTTCCTTTTCCTTTCCTTTCCTTTTTTAGGGGGAGGGAGAGAGAAATATATCCTGTGATGGTGATAAAACTACCTCTACCACCTGAAGTTTTAACATTTTCTGCAGCTAATTTTCTTAGCTGCTTGCTTAGGGTGTTCAGAGGTTGAATGACTTGTCCAGAGTCATACAACAAGGAAGTGTGGAGGCAGGACTCAAATCCATGTTTTCCTGGCTCCAAGGTTAGTTCTCTATGCACCACAGCTCACTTCCTCTCTTTTTAATTAATACTTAGCAGGCACCAAACACATGCCTGTTGAAGTAGAATGAAATGCTGACCAAATCAATATTTTTGAGAAGAAAATACTTAAAAAGTTTTAGTGTAGAAAAACTTTTATGTATTGACGGGGCCTCTAAGTCTTTTAGGAAACCTCCCTATATTCCTATTCTTCTCCTATTAGATTAGATAACACAATACCCTGAATTTAATTTTATTATTAACCAACAATGGGGCTGTGATCATGAGGATGGAGGTGGGGCACATTCATTCATTTATTCATTCTTTCACATATTAAGGCAATTAGCTTTTGGGAAATGATGTGTGTAAAATATTATCTTTGGATTGATTGAAAATCTGCTTGGGAACATGGACTCACTGTCTACTAGCCAATCAGAGGGTAGGGATTCAGAAAGCTTCTTTCAATATGGGAAATCTATATTTCAGGGGAAAAGTTGACATAAAGGTGAAACTAAAGGGAAAATGAATTCTCAAATGGAGACTCCTCCACCCACAATCATATGCACTGATTTTTCCTTGAAAAGACATCAGTTCTCTTTGATTAGACACAGAAATATTCAGAAAGTACTTCTTTTCCCCAATAATAGAGTCATTAGTCAGGCATCAGAAGCTAATGATACTTTTCAAGTATATGTACAAATCTTTAAAGAAACCAACACTTTCAAAGCCAACAGAATTAAAAGGGCTGATTCTACCCATTCGAAATCCATCTCAATGGCCTGAGCCACAGAAAGCTCAACAGGATCTGATGATAGATGAAATAAAACTGACTTTAGAGGAAAAAAAACAAGGAAACAGTGTGTGTCTGAGTTCTTGCTGCTGGGGTGAGTGACCCCACCGAGAGAGAGAGAGAGAGAGAGAGAGAGAGAGAGAGAGAGAGAGGGAGAGAGGGTGAGAGAGAGGGAGAGAGAGGGTAATAGAGAGTGAGAGAGAGGGAGGGAGAGAGCAAGAGAAAGAGAGGGAGGGAGAGAGAGAGAAAGAGAGAGAGTAGGAAGGAGGAGAGGAGAGAGGGATAGAGGGAGGGAGGGAGGAGGGAGAGAGAGAGGGAGGAAGGCAGGGAGAATGCTCTACTTCTCCAAGCCCTGGTAGGTTGTCTTTGTGCCAAGAAAGCTCATCATCATGGAGTCTTCGAGATGATGGACCTATCTTCCCTCATCCAACTATGCTGCTTGACAGACAAGAGCTAGTCAGTAGGATGCTCAGCCTTCTCTAGCTTTGGAGTTATTCCAGCTCAAAGGAACTACAGGAATAGCATTCTCAAATCCAAGATCACATCTATGCCATCACAAGGCACTCAGATGTGTGTTCCAAGGGAAGAGCAAAAATGAAGCCAAGAGTCAAGGAAAGCCTAGGTGATTATTGTCATTGGCCCCTGGAGAGCAGAATTGAAAAGACAATGGGTCATGTTGCCATTTCAGTGTCCTTTATATCCTTGAATAAAATGATATTAGTGTTCTCCCAAGTTTCCGCAAAGTGTCCAGTTTGGTCTTATTTGATTAAACTCTATTGAAGTGCAGACATGCTCAGGATGACCAGACTTGGGCAATAGGGATGGGACTGGCTGTCCCAGAGGAGCATTAAAGCAGATTGAGGCAGCCAAGGAAGCTACCAGATGGGACTGCTGCCCCCAAAGCTGAAGACGTGGTGACCAAATGAACCATAAAATACATTACATTTCCATTTAGAAGCTGGAAAAAAAGGAATTCTAAAAAGAAAACCAGTCACTCAGAAGGAAAATTCTTTAACAAGGAAGCAAGGGAGCATGGATCTAGAGATAGGAAGGACCTCAGAAGCCAAGGAGTTCAGTCTTTCTATTTTACAGGTGAGGAAGCTGAGTGACTTCCCTTGGGGTCACACAGGTCATAAGCCTCAGAGCTAGGGATTGAACCCAGCCCTCTAATTTCAGAATTAGAACTCATTCAACTGTATGACCTTCCACATTCCTTTTCAGGATTAGTATCCTATCTTGGGAGATATGGATCCCTCTCCTGGATGATTACAATAGTCTCCTAATCAGCCCTCCAGCCTTTCCCCAATCAGATCACTCCTCCACCCAACTGCCAATCAGACACTCTGAAAGTACAGCTCTGGTCACATCACCTCCTTACTGAAAAATGTCCATTTGGCTCCAACTGTTTTTTAGGATATAATCCCAAATCTCCAGAGGATATGCCAAGTCCCTCAATGTCTCACCCCAGTCTACATCCTTTCATACATTGTCTGGTCCAGTCCAGCTATCATGCTCAAGGTTCCTGGTATAAGCCATTGTAAGATATGCATCTATTCTTTAGTGTGGGTGTTCAGCCATGTAAGGAATACTCTCCCTCCTCACCTCTGCCTCTCATAATGAATCTTCCAATTTTCCTTCCAAGTGGAACTCAGGTGACAATCTACACCAGACCTTTCCTGTCTCCTCCTATCCCCCTCCCAACAGGTTGGTGGGCTTCTCCTCTTCCTGAAATTGTTTTTTGTAAACTTGGTCCATTCTTTGCATCCATTTCTCTATGTTCAAGTTCTTTCTCCCCAATAGAAATAAATCCCAGGCTTCCAGAGACTAAGTCTAATCTGAGAGCCTGACTAGCACAGTGCCTGGTACATAATGGTCCTTCATGAGTGTGTGCTGAATAGTGGGAGTGCGTCTATCAAGTACTTCCAGGGTGGGACAACACCAGTGCTAAGCCCACATACATCTGTGTGGTTGGCCGTGGTGGTTGTAGAATTACGGTTAGAATTACAAAGAAAATAATCAATAACAGCTAGACCCCAAATGCTATATTGTGGTCTACGGATAGGACCTGATGTCTCTCCAGGGCCTTCCCATTACAAACAAGCATTCTGACTGTGACTTGGGGAAATGGGCGAACACGAGAAATACGGACATAAAGGTGAGTTTTGACGAAAAACTACTTTTAAAGAATCAGACAACATGCGCATAATGCGCCGTACACACATGGGCATCTAGTTGGCAGAGTGGATGGAATGTTGGGCCTGGAGTCAGGAAGATTCATCCTCTATTGTTCAAATTTGACCTCAGGCACTCAGTAGCTGCGAAACCATGAGAAAATCAATTAAGTCTGTTTGTTTTAGCTTCCTTATCTGTAAAATGAACTGGAAGAGAAATAAGAAACCACTCCAATACCTTTGCCAAGAAAACCCCAAATAGAGTCATGAAGAGTCAGACACAACTGAAATGACTGAACAAGGCAAAGCCAGGCAACATGCTAGTCCTTGGATAATAGCTGGTGTAAAGAATTTTGTCAACATTATCTCATTTGAACCCCCAGACCATTCAAGGAGATATGTTTCATCCCATTTTCATATAAGTATATTAAGGCTCAGAAAGAAACTGACTTTTCCATAGTCACATCATAAATTTGTATTGAAGATAGGGTTTAAAACCAAGTCTTTCTTGACCCTAAATTCATCCCTCCATTCACTACATGATCTCACATCTAGATCAAAGACTGACAATGGAAGAGATCTTAGAGATCACCCAGTCCAATCCATAAACTTTACAGATGGGAGAACTGAGGGAAAGTTTAGATGAGTTGCCCAATATCACACAAATAAGTAGTAGAGGCTGGATTTGAATCCAGATCTCCCAAATTCATATCCAGGGCTACATCATAACACATGCCATGCTCCATACTACCTTGCCTTAGGTCAACAATCAAAGGAGTCCCTTAACCAGGTTCTTTGCACACTGCACAGGTCCATCCAAGTGCACTACCTATGCTCCCTACTCCCACCTCTCTTTCATAGTGTGATTCACTCACCAGCAACCAGCTTGCATTTATTAAGCACCAATCATATACCAGCCCCTGCCTTGGGCATGCTGGTTATGAAGACAGAGGCAAAAATCAAACTGTCCCTACCCTCAAGAAGCTGAAGATCTAAATCTAGTTGGAGGAGACAGTGTATATTCATACATACATGCATACATGCACATCCAGGTAGAGAGCTGGAGACAGATGATAGATGAGGATCCTATGTAAATAGATAACAACTTGTTCTATTTCTTTCTGTCTCTAGCTATAGTTCTATCTATCTTTATATGCTAAATGAACTCAGTGACCTAACAGGAGTGGGGCCCAGAGCCATAACGTAATTATTGTGCTTGGGTTAGTCCCTTAAACAAGTGGAGCCCAGAACAAGCCTCAGGAGCCTCTCCCCCAACCCTCTCTCAACCCCCACCTCTGAGACTTGTCACTTTTTTTTTGAGGAGTACACCAAGAGAAGTGTTTGTGGACATCGCCTTCCTGTGCCTTGTCCAGGTGAGCGCAGTGCCCTGAATGTTTTCCTTCCTCCTCCCTCTTAAACTCCTGCATTTCCTTCAAGGATCAGTTCATCCCTCTTCCTATAGAAATCCTCTCTATAGGACTTGGAAATATAAATATGTATGTGTATACCATGTATAGAAATTGCATATACGTAGGTTTGTGTACATACTCCTGGGGTAGGTATACACATGTATAGGTATATTTGCATATGCCTATACATGCTGTAGACTTGTTATATACATACTATACAAACAGTATGCTTATACACATATAGGTATGTATGTATGTATAAATATACATGCACATAAGTACATGCTGATATGCAAATGATATATATACTCATATATCTATGTATACACATGTATATTTACATACTCGTGTGTATATACATACACACAAACATACATATATTCCATTCATGTATGCAGTGAGCGCATGTATATGGATAGAGATATGCACCCAGTTGCATATCCATTCGTCCATACATATGCATATATGTCTGCATGTGTGTGCATTATTATGAGTACATAGCATACATGTATGAGTGTATATACATATGTACACATGTATATACATGTATTTACATGCCCAAATGAATAACAAATATACTCATATTTATTTATATATGTGCATCCTTTCAAAATGCAAATGAGTTCTATATGAAGTCCATGTGTGTATATTCACATGCTTGTTTACATGAGTATATAGTTCTGCATGTATACATTGTATGTGTACATGTATAATTCTATAGAATATGTATGAGATAATCATGGAGGAAGGCACAAGAATTTGGGGAAAAGGGATTTTTATGGGAGGGGGGAAGAGTTGAGCCTGGAAAGGAATGAAGGAGTCAAAGAGGGAGGAAAAAGGATTGTAGTCTAAGCACTGGGGATGACCTGTGCAACGCATAGCAAGACAACGTTGATCAATGTTTTTCTTTGTACATTTCTCAAATACCTAAAAGGAAAGAAATAGTCAATGCAGGAGTCAGGAGTGGGGGCAGGCCTGAGATGGAGATTTCCTGAGACTTGTCTTAGGCTCTACTTCTTTATGGCATTTGCCCCAGGCACAAGAATTCCTTGTTATAGCTCTGGGTCCCATCATTGGTAGGTCAGTGAGTTCTTCTAGTAAATATTCTTGTTAGTGTAATCAATATTTTTAAAATGCACAGAACTGAATGCAGAGATGTGTCTGGATATGTGTTTCCTTCCTTCAAATGCAAGAATCAGGATTCACATATTTGTTGCTGCTATGAAGCCAGCTTTGATAAGCAACACTTCAACTTTCTGACATGCTGTCAGGGAAACAGACCCAAAGTGAAACAGATATGAAAGTGGAAATGTCTATTGCAGAAGAAGAAAATTCCTTTAGCATTGGTGATTTTACACACACACACACACACACACACACACACACACACACACACACACCCGTTGGTGAACAGTTGCTGTCCAACAGAGTATTGCAAAGAATGATTTGAGCCCCGGTTGCAAAAATATTTCTGTCTTCACTGAAAAATAAAAGGTGGATTGTTCCTTTTTTTTTTTTTTTTGGTTCTTCCTTCTCAAAGAAGACTGTGGCATCAGAATGTGATACTGTGACTTACAAATGAATTAGATTTAAGTAAGGGAAGACTATTCAAAGTCACCAGATTCACTCTCTCCTCCGCAGCCATCTGTTTCCAGCAGTCAGATATAGATCAGGATAATTGGAGATGGCCTTGGATGCAATGGGAGACCTTGGCTTTTTTAAGTTAAGGTCCTTCCAAGGTCTCAGTTTGACTGAGGCAATGCCCATTCAGTGATGAAGGCTAGGTAAGAAATAAGGCAAAGAATGACCTCTTCTACTTAGCCAAAACTCACTAAATAAATAAACAAAAGCGATCTGGAAGGGGAAGACCCTCAGGGA
Source organism: Bettongia penicillata ogilbyi (assembly GCA_023548195.1). NCBI lineage: Eukaryota > Metazoa > Chordata > Mammalia > Diprotodontia > Potoroidae > Bettongia > Bettongia penicillata. The sequence goes on from JAJHZJ010000010.1 coordinate 6,940,595, forward strand.
TTCGGGTCAAAACAGAAACAATTTCTATTTACAATCACTGTGAGTGGTCAGGGTCAAACAATGTCCAAGAGAGGCTTCTGCTGGAACTGACCATCATCCAATCAATGAGAGTCAGAGTGATTTGTGCTTAAGGCATAGTCCTTGACAAAGAAATCTAGCCTGTAAACCCCAAGATATCTCTCAAGGTTTTGGTAATTAAAATTTATATTCCTTTGGTCAGTGCACCCACAGGTAAGGGAATGATTCCCTATGTGGACAGAGGGAGAGAAGGAGGGAAGGAGAGAAGGATGGAGGGAAGTAGGGAGGAGGAAGAAATGAATGCAGGAAGGAAGGAATGTAGAAGAAAGGAGGGAGAGAGCTGCACTGCCCACTGAACTGCCCGACTGGATGCCCAGTGAGTCCACTACTACCATTCTCGAATTGTTCTTTGTTCTCAAAGAGCAAGATGCCATCGTGAAGGGGATGCCATGACTTGCAAGTGAATTGAATTGAAGTTAGGGAGAGCTGTGCAAAGTCCCCAGCTTGACTCTCTCCTTTGAAGTCATCTGCGTCCAGTGACAAGATACAGATCAAGATGACTGGAGATGGCCCCAAACGCCGAGGGACACATTGTTTGTTTCTTATTTTTTTAAGTTAAGGTCTTTCCCAGGCCTCAGTTTGACTGAGACGATGCTTTGCGCCCCACCACTGTCAGGTGAATGAGTTCATCTAGGAAGTATTTCTGGGAGCATAATCAATATTTTAAAATGCACAGAACTGAAAGCAGAGCTTTGTGTGCCTGGGTGTGTATTTCCTTCTCAGAGGGGAGAAGCAGGATTCACATATTTGTTGCTGCTATGAAGCCAATTTTGATAAACAACACTTCAACTTTTTGAGATGCTGTCAGGGAAGCAGACCCAAAGTGAAGGTATTACAAAGACTGATTTCAGCCCTGATTGAAGAAAATATTTCAATATTCCCAAATAAGGAAAGGTGGAGTAAGAAAGGAAGAGAAAGGGCTGAGTACATGGCAGGACCATGAAACTCTACTGCGAGGGTTTCCGAAGGCTTGTCCTTAATAGAGAAATTCATGCAAAGCCTGGCAGTCCACTCGTCTTTGTTAGGTCTCACCTCCAACTCACTTTCTGAAGGCAAGATAGAGACAGACTCAAGTATTACCAACTGTGTTGAAAAAGGTGAATACTCCCATTGAGAAAGTCTGAGTGGAACACTCCTGTTACCACCAAGAGCTTCCTCTAGGGGATTATAAAGTCAGAATGGGATCCTTTTCAACCTAAATAAATTAAAGGTGGCTCAATCAAGTGTCATCGAGAAGTAGTAGATAGAAGGCTAAACTCAAAGTCCAGAAGACTTGTGTTCAAATCTTGCCTCTGACGGCTGTGCAACCTTGGACAAGTCACTTAATCTCTCAATTCCTTAGTTTCTAATTTGTTCAAGAAAAAAAAAAGTGAGAGATTAGGCTGAATGATCTCTGCATTCCCTCATAGCTTTCAATCTAGATACTAGGAATTGCATAATCTATTCCTTAAACATGACAATTATCACGATGGCAAACCACCATTCTGTACTATTTTGAGGGAAGCAAGTTAAATTTCTGATAGGATAATGTAAGGAAAGTATTTTGTAGACCTTAAAGCTCCAGGAGAATATTGTGATTATCTTAATTATTGCTATCACGATTGTTGTTTCATTTTTTCTCATATAGGTCAAAGGTTTCAGATAAAAAAAATCCCAAGATAGGTCACTCTCTGGTTCTTATTCTTTCATAGTGAACAATCTGAGAGCTACCATGAGAGTGGATAAAATGATAGATATTGAAAATAAATCAAAGTATTGGGTTAGAAACTCAGTTCATTATTTGTTCTCTTACTGGCCAGAGGATTGCTTTTGGTGTCAGACCACCCTCCTTCCATTCCCAGTGCTGCTGCTACTGTTCACAATCTCTAGGCTTTGGCATTAATTGCTTTACTTCTCTAGACCTCAGTTTTCTCATCTGTAAGAAGAAAACTTGACTAGATGATCACAAAATACAATCGCTTTCAGCTCTAGTTATATAGCTTCTATGCCTTTTGATGAGTCTGTCTTTCAATAGCTAGCCTCTTCCTCAGGAGGTGAGTCAGTGGCACAAAGATTGTCCGTGACAATGTAATGAATGATATCTAGTACCTTCGTGGACAGAGATTTAGTGATGTCTTGGGCCAGGCAGTTATGTTCTCCCACAGCCTACCCCCTCCTTTCACCCTGTTCCCCTTTCCACTTTATTTTCAGCAACAATGCTTCCCTTTTTTCCCTCCTCCCAGTTGGGAAGCCAAGTGCAGACGCAGACACAATTCACCTCTTCATAACGATCACAGTTGAATCCTTGCCAGATGGGCTGCGGGGATTACCACATATTTCCTGCTTGTGGGGTGACTCAATGAGGATGGTATGAGAGCTCATCTTATTTAAGAAGTTTGATGCTCAGGATCCACTATGGAGAGATGAGTCACAGCTCTTGGGTGGAAAGCTCCCTTTCCAGAACTAAACAGGAAGAAGGGCTTCCTCAGTCAAACCACAGGCAAGTTCATTAAGAAACACACTTTCCAGCACTGTCCTGTGATTTCATTCATCAGTGAGACATCAGTGTCTCCAACTTCTTGGCAACCTCATTGCCCTCCAAAGAATGGCACTGAGCTTCTCTGTGGAGAGATGGGGAGGATGAGAGGAATGGAAGAGGAGCCGGGAAATTGAACAGGTGGGGCCCTGACATGAGCGGGTGGTGTTTCCATGACAAATACAATAAGCTTTGCCAAGAGTCTAAGGAGAAACATGCCATGGGCTAGGGTAAGTCAGCAATACGGTTGTCTAAAGAGATAACCACCCACTGGCCAGCTGTCATGCTTACATGCTCCCCAACCACGGGGGCTTTGAGATATGAGGGAAGTGAATCACTAACGGGGCGCCTGCCCAGTGAGGATGATATCACTCTTCTGATGAGAGCTGGTAGGACATGAGATGTCTGGAAGGGAAGCATGTTCATCCAGTAGTGAAAATCACCATAAAAAAGTATAGTCTTTCCATCAGGCAGCCAAAAAGCCACTTTATGGGGCAATCTTCATATTTGTTTAAGTTTAATTATGTGAGACATTAATAAGAAACTGACAGAAGATCAGAATTGGAAAGAATGTCGGAGACCAGCTAGTTCAATCTATATCAGAAAAGGATCCTCTGGATAATATGTCTAACAAGGGACTGTCCGGCTTCCATATGAAAGTGCCTAGTGAGGGGAAACAAGCCCTCCCTCCTGAGGGAGTCAGATGGATGTAGAAGGGATTTTATATATAATTATATATATATAATATATATATGTATGTATATATATATATATATATATATAAATGTGTATGTATACACACATATATTATATAGACCAGAAATTGCCTGCATTTCAATTTCCACTCTGGTGTTAGTTCGGCCCTCTGGGGCCGAGCAGGACAAAACTAATCCTTTCCCTACATGACAGTGTTGCAAATAATCAAAGGCATCTGCCCTATCCTCTCTATGACATCTCTTCCAGGTTAACTCATTCCGTTGCTCAAAGGAAATATCTGTGATGAATTGATTGGTCTCTTCTGAATCCTCCAGATCCTTAATGTAACTCATAATATGCCCCTCACCCCAAAGTGAACATAATACCTCACATATGATTTGGTAACATCAAAGTAAAAGGGAACCACCATCACTCCCTACCTGTAGTCAGTATGCCTTTGGTAACTCAGCACATGGCAACCTAAACCAGGACCTCTTTATGGTTTTTGTTTGTCTGTTTTCTGGTCATGGACCCCTTGGGCAATCTGGTGAAGCCTATGGAACCCTTCTCAGAACAATGGTTATAAATAAGTGATAGAAATTCTAAATTTCAGTTAGAGGCTAATGAAAATTAAAATGTACTTTTCCCATATAAATTTACAGACCTGTCCCCCTGAAACTGATCCAAAGTTCCTTTGACAGTCAGTGACTACTAAGAACCCCTGACCTAGACTATTGCAATATCTTCCTTATTGACCTTCCTGAATCAAGTTCTGTCTGCTTACAATTTTACAAAGATGCCTCTCCCAGGATAAGCTCCTCCCTCCTCTCATCACTTGCTTTTAACTCAAATCTGGTTACCCCCTTGTGATTGGAGGGTCACAGGGCAGAACACCAAACTCATCTCAAAGCCTTCCTTTATGGAAGGCAGAAATCGGACTTCCACTTCACCCTGAGCATCTCTTTGTAGTTCCATCTCCATGGAACAAGATGTCCCCTGTTGTGGCCCCTCCTTATCAGTATCCTTTTCTGTACCATCTTTCTCTGTTAGATTGGAAACTCCTTGAGGAAAAGAATTGTCCCTCTTTTTCTTCTTTGTATACCTAGAGTATAGCACAATTCATAGCACATTATAGGCATTTAATATTTATTGAATTGAATTAAATCGAGTTTCTTAGCTTTTGTCAGGAATCAGTTTAAATCCCACCTTCTGCAGTTGTTTCCCCAACTTCTAATTCCTTTCTCTCTGAGACTGACTCCCATCTAACTCAGACTGGCTCTTGTATGTATGTATAGAAGACTTCCCTGAGAACAGTTACACCTGCTGCCTTGCTTGGTATCTCCCTAGCATTGTATGTAGTGCCTGATATATCCCAAGTGCTTACAAAATGCTTCTGAATTCATTGTTTGATTAACATGAGCTTTTCTTAGCTTCGATATAATACAACACCATCAAGTTATCTTAAGCTAGTAGTCCACTAAAGCTCTTTGACTTTTTATAAGACACTTATTTAACTGTGTTTCCCCAAGTTATGCTCAAGTGTAAAGACTGACATGGATCCTTCGGGAAATCCTGACTCATTGGAATTCCTCAACAGTTAGGTCAAACATTTCCAAGATGGCTTTCATGCCTAATATTATAAATAGTTACACAAGGGTCAACATAAGACACACAGGCTCAGGAAAGACTCAAACATTTCTCCTTTACAGAACAGATGCCACAAAGAGAGTGGGGAAGGGCAGGAAATCAAATGAATATGCTTTTCTTTCAAAACTAGAAACTCCATCTGGATAATATTAAGTATTTGCTGTTTATATGGGAACATTCTAGAGTGAGAATGAGACATAACAGAAGGCAACTCCTCTAGTGAGTGTTACAATATCCCTGAGATACTAAAAGAGGGAAGAGAAGGTCTTCAACACTCTGCATCAGTGCAGGGAAGATTGGTGAGAAAGCATTGCCAAGGGTTGCAGATAATGAGACCTAATAGAAAGTACTCTGCACAAAACATTAGGAAGTTTTCAGAATCAAGTAATCCAAAAGACTTTGCAATCTGGAATCACTGTTAAGGTCTCCTTAACTAAAGTACCCACCATACCCCAAACATCTAAAGGATAGCTCTCCACCAGCAGAATATGTATCTGTAGGGGATGGGTAAAATGAGGTAGGTGTGGAAGGAAGAAATCTCCTGTGAGAAACTGCTCAAAGTGGGGCAGGAGCATAAGTGATGCCTCCATGTAGAGGAAAGAGCAAATGTGGATGGGATGTGCAGCCAGGTGGATCAGCTTCAAGGACGTTCACATCTGTATTTCAGCCAACATGAGGGAGTGAATGAAATGGAGACATCTTTTCACAAAAGGAAAAGGTCAAAGGCTCCAATAGTCATTGGCAAGCTAACTACAATTGAAAGAATTTATAGACATGCTAACCTGAATACCAATGAGTCATCAGTAAGGAATCCTGGACCAGGTTGTCTGGATTAGGCAATAAAAGTGAAAGATAACGGCAAAGGGGAGATGACCATACATGTTTCAACTAACAGAGGAGCCTTAACCTGGATGGGATGGTTGTGCCATGGTAAGAAGGCAAAGGTAAGGAGACTGATCTACAAACCTTAATTTGGTTTCACACATTCTCCATGGGAGACAATGACTACAAGTGAGTGAGTATAACATAGCAACAGCCATCTCCATCCTCAGTGATTCAGAGGTATTTTAACGCCATACCAGATAATGATCAGCTGCATTGCAAAGGAAGGCAGTGGTAAGCATTAGCACCAGGACCATGGCCTTACCTAAAAACCAAATGTCCTCTGCTCTATTCTTTAGTGGATACATTCCCCTAGAGAATTCTTGGGGGCAGCATTGCTGGGAGGAGAGAACCCCTGACACTAAAGCTATGAGCTATGTCTTATTTAAAGATCCAGACTTGATCTCCTGGAAGCCATCAAGAGAGTTGCCATTGGCAGACCAAGAAATGGCTGCTGTGACCCATGTCAGGCCATGCCCAGTGAATCATCGAGGAGCACTGAGAATACCTCTCCTCCAAGAGCTATGTCTTTTCCTCACAAAGGGTAAAGACCATTGGGAACCACACAGATTAATTAGAGTGTGTCCTTAATATGTGGCAATGCCCTGATCTGTTTTCCTACTGGGCTCGGGTAAACATTAAAGTGGGTAGACTGATGGGGTACCTGGAGTTCACAAGTCTTTGGCCCTGGTACTGGATGCAGTTTGTTTCATTAGTGCTTAACACAGTTCCTGGCACATAGTAGGTGCTTAATAAATAATTGATTGATCAACACAATTTTGCAACAAGGCAAGACACTCTAGAAAGATCAATACTGCAGTCACACAAGACAATAAACAGCCTATGCTGGTCAGCTACTACTTTACAGGTTGGAAAAAAAAGATCCAGAAGCCAGTTCCTTACCTGAGGCACTGCTTTGGGGGATCCCAGCGAATGTGACCAACACAGGGAGCCAGAGTAGTTCCATCCTGTCAGTATAAACACAGAAGGAAGGGGCTCATTAGTCTCAAGTTCTTAAAAAGCATTTGACTTCTGCTTAGCCTTCCGATTTCAGACAGCCAAATTGGAACTTTCCCTTCGTCCCACTTTTTTCTGACTCTTTCCCACACACAACCAGAGTCTAGAGACAGACACTTTTCTTTAGTGACGAATGGAGTGCCTAAAAACCCTCAATCCACAATTTTTTGGAAGCCAACTGCACTCAGGATTCACATGAAGGGGAAATGAATAAACCTTCAGCCCAACTCTCCTTATTTCTTCCCTCATTAGGAAGGAATGTTTGTGAGAGAGGAATCCAATTTCTATGCTCTTTAGCCTCTCAGTGGCTAGAGTGGTCTGTCATTCTGAACAGTGCCAGGGCCATCTGGGACACGGACCTTAGGACAGAAGGTTTCATGACAAGTTCAGGGGAATATGTACAACTTCCCTGGCCTTCACATTGATTGGCACAAGGGAACTCTCTCAAGACCTGAACATCTTAAAATCAGGCAGTTTCAACCCCTTTCCCACTCTTTTGGAGAACTGTAACCAAACCATCATCACCTTTGTCTCTGGAAAATGTCTGTAGCTCGCAAAAGTTCTATGAAATTTCCCAAACTTTAACTCTTTTCTGGCTACTCCCCTCAGACAGGTGTGGTCTTCCCTATTACAATATAATCCATAAAAGCAGTGATTGTCTCAATTTTGTAATTATAGATTAGTCCTTGGAATAGTGTTTTGCATATAGGAAGCTCTTAGCAAATATGAATTCATTCCATTCTGAATGAAAAAAGATGCCACCCCTTTCTATATGAAGATACCTATTTGAGTATGTTCATGATGTCTCTTCAACAACATAGTGAATATGATAGAGTCTTAGAAAGACTTCACTTCAAATTACACACAGGACGATGACATTGCCTCAAATTTCAAACAAACAAATAAAAAGTCTGCAAACCTTTCATTTTGGACTCCCTCTCTTGCCATTATATTTCTAGTTGCAGGGTGAATTCTTCATAAAGAAGGAGTTAGGTCTCCCTCAAGTTTCAGTGCCTGAATTGTAAACACCTCATATGTGAAAATGACTGGTTTTGCACACTGTGTTTTCTCCTTCATCTATCCCAAGGTCCTTCAGCTATAACATCTGTCCAGTTTTCAAGAGAGAATGACCCAGCTATTCTGAGCCAACGTGGCCGTTTGATATTCATGATGGAAACCTGGCTAACATAAGGTTTCTTACTTATCAGAGGAATGCTGTGGTCCTGCTTTTCTCTCTCTATTTAAATGTTCACAACTCTTTTAATTATAGTCTTTTCCAAAGGCCTTCTTTTTTCCTCACATTAAATACTTGACCAGTTACCACAGAAAATATTCCCTCTCTCCACCATGTATAAGCCAATGAGCAATTCTAATCATGGCTAATAATTTTCAGAGATGAATTAGTGATATACCTGTCTCAAGGAAGGGAAAATGTGAAAGATTTTAAGGGAAATTTGATGCAGTAATGAAACTGGGTCAGCAACATGGTAAGCCTTGAAAAGACCCAAGAGTCTCCTTTTTAATATCTAGCTAAAGCTCCATCTGCTCTCTAACCATCAAGCATCCCTTCTAAAGGCCATTTCATCATGTTGAGCCACAGTTACCTACCTCATCAGTTAAACGGGAGTAATTATATCTATTATATCTGCTTCACATGGTGCTGTGAGAAACAAATGAAATTGTAAAATTGAGGTGTTTGCAAACTTTAAACCACAATAGAAGCATATGTTGCTTTCATCATCATCATCACTCATGTCTCCACCCCCAGTTCTCCTCAGAGATACTCAGCACCATATACAGAGTTACAGAATTACGCACTGACTCTCTTTGTCATTGCTCTCAAAGGAATGTTTTTTTCCTAATAACTCAGTGGCCAAAAGAAAGCTTTCCAAGTCCTGAATAAAAACAAACTAATGGCAGTAATTTGTACCCACATGGTGCTTTGAGATTGACATAACCCTCTTCAGGAGACATAGCAACCCCGTAATCTCCTTCCCACATTCATAAAGCACTGCACTATCTCCTACTTATGTCAGAAGAAGTATGCTTCACTGTACCCGTGGGCAGTTAAATTTCAACCCCCAGCCAGAGACACGATGGAGGACACTGGTCTCTCCTACTGCTTTTGGATCAAAAAACAGGACCACCCTCATGCATGTCCCAACACCCCTCACCTCTACACCTCACCTCTCTGCCTACTGTGTGCTTTGGAATTCTTAAGGACACAGTCTGAAGACCTTTACATAACTATGACTGATGGTCTTAATTGGCATTCCCAAGAGTTACTGAATGAGGATGAGGGGAGACAAGAAAGTAAAATGAGACCTAGGGAGAACTTTATCTCAGTAGTGTGTGTGTAAACACATACTCTCATACACATGCAGTTACTTCCCCAGTGGGGATCAATTAGAATGAAACACATGGGGCTTGGCTTTTATGGACAGGTCAAATGAGGTCAAGTTCCTCTGGGGGAACTAAAGGTTGTTAAAGTTCAGACGCTGTTCTTTCAAATAATAATAATCCATACAAACTTCCTTTTGGCACCGCTTAACACAAAGGTGCATGATAAGTGTTTAATAAATGCCTGTTGATTGACTACCTGAAAGAATGAGTCAGAAGTACCGTAGGGAGTCTATAGAGAACCTGGCAGAGATCAAGGTGCCTTGCTGTTACTCAATTCAATTCAGCAAATCATATCCTAGGCTCTGCCCATAGGAACAAGAAAGTGAAAGCATCCCTGCCTCAGCTGAGCTCCCATTCTACGGGGATACCAAAATGTGCCCAGAAAAATAAACACAAAATGGATGTAAATTAAATAGAATGTAACTTCACAAAGGAGAAAAGACTTGTAAATTAGAAACTATGGAAGGGCTCCATAGGAAGCAGCATGGAAGCCTTACCTGGAAGGAAGCTGGGGATTCTGGGAGGTAGCAGTGGAATGGGGTCACCTTTCCAAACCACTTGTAGATGGTACCTAGGGGCAACAGCCAATAGAGCACTGGGCCTGCAGGGAAGATGACCTGAGTCCAAATCCAGTCTCAGACTCTGCCTTGGATAGGGGACTACCAGGGACTCTGGAAAAGTCACTTAATCTCTGACTGCTTTATTTTCCTCAATTATAAAATAGGGTTGATAATAGCACCTACCTCTCAGGGTTATTGTGACTTTAAAATGTGATAATGCTTGAAAAAGGCTCTGCAAACCTTAAAACATTATACAAATGCTAGTTGTCATGAGGATGATGATGTAAAGGACATGCTAGGTCAGGACTAGAGGGGCACTGAGGATCCTTCCAGGGCTCAAATTCTATTATCCCATGAGGTAGTTATCCCTGTTTCGCAGACAAGGAAATTACATCTCAGGGAAAGAGAAAGTGACTTGGCCAAGGTCATCCCATTTGCAAACAGTTCTCCATTGAATAAGAGTTAGAGTCTAGATGCGAACCTAGGTCTCTTGACTTTAAGTCCAACTTCGGTCCCACTTGACGGTGGTGCCTCCTTATCTCATTTCTTCTCTGTTTTCTCACCTGCAAAATGGGGGAGTTGAACCAGCTTCTCTCTACAGTTCCTTCCAGCTTGCTGATGCTTTGATTCTCTGCACTTGTCCAGCTAAATTAGTGCATAGCTCACCAGACTCTCACCCAAGCAATTTGTCCATGCTCAAGGGTATCCACTTGGAGTGGAGACGTTGCACAAACAGCCCAGGATAAGGTCCTTCTTTTAGCTACAGCCTCTCCTGTCTTTGCTGAGAGATACATTCCATTAGTTTCTTCATATTTATTTAAACAGCCCCAAGCTGCCAGTGCCTATAGTGAGCATACATACATTACGAACTAGTCCCTCAAGCCAGAAGGAAGTAACTCATTGGAGCAGGAGCATAGCTTCGTTTTATTATGAAACCTTGGGTAGTTCGAATGTGTAAGTCATCATCCTTGTGGTGATAATAACCACAGGAATAATGAGAGTTGAACATTCTGGTAAAGGATGCTGACATGTAAATGGCTGAGGAATGTGGGGAGGGCTTAGCCTTGGGCTGCAGAAAGACCATTGAATTCAGAATTGGAAAAATGACTGGAGAATGCCAGCTCCAAACTTGGGGATTCTCAGAGTGTGAAGGGATCTCAGAGACCACCTAGTGCAGGCTGCAGCTGAGTTGCCATGGGAGCCTACAGCTGGTCCTGGAAGGCACCTCTGATACCGTCATGTTGAGTCTCCTTATTGAACAGATGAGAAAACTCCATTCCTGTTGAGGGCAAGGGACTTGCTTATAATGACACAGGTTGTGAGTAGCCCAGTCAGAATCTAAACCTCAGTCCTCCCACTCAAAAGACAGTGCTCTTTTCACTTAAACCATAAGACTCTCCACCAAAATATTCCAGTAGGTGGTTGGAAGATCTCAAAGGAAGGGGAAACAGCTCCCTCCTCAGTTGTACCCCCCTGTACTTCAGGAAAGAAGACTTTCTCCCCTCCCCTTTGTATTATCAAGTCTATTTTTTCTTATCAAAAGATAATATTATTCTCCCTAGTTTATGATCTTAGGCAAATTCATTTGGGCCTCAGTTTCCTCATCTGTAAAATCAGGAGATTGAGCCTTGTTAGGTACAATCCGAAAACTGGTGGCATCCATTAGAGCATAATCCTGAGTTATCCTCAACTGTCCCCTCTCCATCACTGCCCACATCCAATGAGTTGGCAAGACTAGTTGATTCCATCTCAACAGAATGTCTTGCCCCCATCTATTTCTCCTCGGAGCACACTGCCTAGGAGATTGCGAATGGCGACATGAGTAACTTGAGGGGTTGGGATAAGCTATTTAAGTTATAAAATAAGGGCGAAATAATAATTATGTAAACTCAATTTAATATTACTAATTATTGAATACTAATATGAACTTTTGAGGGTCAGAATCAAGAGGGAACATATGGCCCAGACAGGACAAAGGGAAAAAGAGAAGAGGTTGGCTTGAGTACGGTGAGAGAGTTTGTTTGTCTAAGAAAATAAAGAGACATAAATAATATATCCTAAGTGGAAAAGAAACATGGAAGCTTGATGAAGCCATGAATTTAATGCTGAACAGAACAAGGAGTAACTTGCAAGCTTTCAAGATGAGGATGATGTGAGATCATGTCCAGTTAAGAAAAGCCTGGCTTCCTCCAGTGCTCTGAGAGCAGCTGAGGGGAAGAAAGTGAGGGGAGGAGTTGAAGAACTCTCCTTCTTCTCCAACATGTCACTCTCCCTTTTCATTGCTCTGTTTTCACACCCATAAGAATAAGCTGCTACCACTTCCCAGTTTGAGGTTGTTAAAACTGGGGTAGGGACTAGGCCAACCGGGAAGGAAGCTCTCCAGGGTGCTCAGATTAGAGGATGGCTTAATTGACTTCTCCACAAATCACTGCCAATGAAATAACATGAAAAGAAGTGACAGGCAAGTTCACTATACTCAGAATCAAGGACTTGCCTGGGATCTCTGGGATCCTTCACCCCATCTCTTCATTCTACCCTCCAAGAACTGGCTTTCCAGGGAAGTTGGAGGCTCACAAGCTTCACACAGTTACACAGCTGTCATTAGATGCTGGTCTTCCAAATCCCAGCCCTCCACCTTCTCTGCATCACCAACTCAACAAAGCCCTACTCAGGTCTCCTCTCTGTTGATAACCATAGGGATTGTGAGCTAAGGCTAAGACAAGTCTTGTCCTCCAGGACCTGACAATCTAATTGGTGACCAAAGACACACACAAATGAAACTGAGGACAGTAGAAGATAGTCAATAATCACATGATAAATTAAAAATGTTCATGTATAAAAATTCATTACACAGACCATGCTAGGTTAAAGAGCCATCCTCAGTCTAACTCTGTCATCTCTCCCTCCCCCATTTCAAACCAACTTTAAACTGGAGGCTAAAATTCAGTCTCTCATCATCTCTCACTTGGAGAAAAATAGTCTTTTAATTGGACTCTCCTTCCCATTTCCCCCTCTACCCAGATGTCAAAAGCATCTTCCTGAAACCAAGGTTGGACCATGTCACTAAGCTTTCAAGAGCTCCAGTGATTTACTCTACTCTCTTGGACAAAAGACAAACACTTTGGTTTGACATTAAGAGCCCTTCACAGACTCCCTGTAATCTAGCTTCACAAACTTACTCCCTATTTCTCTCCTTTACAGTCACCATTCCAGGTAAATTGGCTAACATGATGTTCCCCCAACTCTGTATCCCACCCTGCCCACCCACCCAGCCCAAGCCATCACTCTTCCATGGTTGGAATATATCCTTGCCTTAGCTCCACCTCTCAGAATCTTGTGCTCCATTTAAGGCTGAGCCTGGGGACCCCCTTCCCTCAGGATGCCTTTTCTGATTCCCATCAGAATGGTGACCACACTCCCTCCTATGGAACCCCTATTTATTATCCCAATGGAATGCAGGCCCCTAACCCCCTCTTCTCCCTCCTGAGGATGCAAATGCTTCATTCCTTTTTCTTGGTATCTTCAGTACCTGGCACCTGGCAGGCATCTAATAGATGCTGGTAGATTCAATAGTTGATCTGAAAACATGTGCATGTTGTAATCCTCCCAAAGAATGTGGCCTTCAGGTATTTGGGATTTTCTCTGTGATCCTCAGTGCCTAGCACCCTGGCTCCATAGGAAGTAAGTAGTGAATTTTTTTTTTGTTTTGTTTTGTTTTTGTATATAAATGAATATAGAGGACTCTCAGTCACCGGTCACAGGAACTGAAGTAGAGAGAAGAGACTCCAATGCTTTCATAAGATTTCTGCAGAATGTAAGAAAGGGCCAATCCTAGCAAACATAGGAATGCGGTGTCTAGGCTGTAGCCCCCAGGCTACAGGGTCTCCCAAGTCAATCCATCCACTTAAACCTGGTATCCACTGAAGCCCTTGTGCCTTGAAATCATCTGCCCTCCTTTATGGCAGAATTTTATTCAGCATATTTCTCTCTAGCTATGAGGATCATGGGAAATCAACACCACAGTCTCTGCACACCTTGACCAGCACAACTGCTCATGGAGGCAGCCTTCATCAACCTAGGCTTGTCAGCTTCTGATGACTCTTTCTTAGCAACAAAAAAGAAAAAAAATGTACCTGAAAACCCCTTCCAACACTAAGAGATGCATCCCTGAGGGAGGCAGCCTGGACTTGCCCATGCTGCCCCAAGAGCTTTTGACCCAGTGCAGGACACTTTAATCTAGCTCTGGCTCCCTCAGTTTGTAGGCTAACCAACGTGAAGCCACAGGAGAGGGCAGACAAGCCAGATCAAAAGATAGCTGGGAAATATTTACCAACATAAAGAAAAGTACAACAAAATGCAGATACAGCATTTCAAACTAAGACAATCTGTGTCCTCTAAGGGATCCTCCTGCTCAGATTGTGGCCTTGATTCTGTTTTGCCCTGCTGGAGACTTGTGAAGTTACCTTTTACTTTAAGTCAAAAGTCTGTAAAGAGGAAGTACTAATGTGGGCCAGGCTCAGGTTATGCTCTGGAGACTCTGGGAAAGGTAAAAGGCAATCCTTGCCTCAAGAAACTTTCAGTCCAAAGAGAGAGATGACACCAAAATGAAGCTTAAAGTAGGGTGAGCATCAGCATCCTCCTGTGTCTAATGGGTATCTGGCTCATAAGGAGAAAGTGAAAATTCAAAAAGAAAAAAAATACATTAAATCTTTTGAAAAAGGAAAAATGAAGTTGGTAGAAAGGACTCAAGCTCAAACCCTGTCTCTGCGTGACTTTCCATAAATCATCTCAACTCCATTGGTCTAAATATCCTCATATATGCAATAATGAATGAATTAATGGATGCATGGAAATAACTTTTTTAAGGATTTATTGGGTGCCAAGCACTGGGCACACAAATACAAAAGCTGAACAGTCTCTGCCCTCAAGGAACTTGCATTTTAGTAGTGAGGAACTAGAGCAGATGGGGGAGAGGTAACCAGGGGAGGAACTCAGGTCCTGTAAGTGGACAAGGGTTGTAGTTGATATCCTGAAGTGTTTCCACAAATATCCAGTGAGTAAGCAGGGTTGGTAGACCACGAAGCACTCTACAAAGAGTGGCTCTTTTCTGTTCGATCGTTATTCTCCAATGCCTATGCTGTGCCAGGCACTGGGAAGACAAGGGCAGAATTAACACAGTCCTGCACTCAAGGAGCAGTTTTGATTCTGCTGGAAAGACTCAGAAGAACAAACAAATTGTCTGGCTCAAAAACAAGGTTTCTTTGTTTATTTCTCTATTTGTCTCTTTTACTCTTTTGTTTCCTTTATCTTTTCTTTTCCCTTATGGAGACTCTCAGTTGCTCACCCTCAGCCAGGTGGCCTGTGTCTATCAGGCCTGTGACTCTTTTCATAAGCAATCCCAGGTCATAACAATAAGCACCCTTCTTTACTGCATCAAGAGCTACTGAAACTGTCTTTACAGCAGAAATTACTATCCCCACTTAACAGTTTAGGAAACTGAAGCCAAGAAGTGATTTCTGAGGTCACAGAGCTGGCAAAGCCTTAACTTCTCCACCTCATGGGCACAAATGATTTGATGGAAGAACAGACTACATATTTAATAAATTTGCCAATGACACAAGTTTGGAGGGATGACTAACAGAGGAGATGACAAATTCAGCATCCAAAACGGTCTTCACAGACAGGAATGTTTGGGCCAGATACAAGATCACATTTATCCTTATTACATTTTAACACTTGGATTAAAAAAACAAACCACCTTTCCAAGAATGAAGGGGGAGAGGCATGGTAGCAACAGATCATTCTGAAAAAGCTCCATGGCCTTTGGGTGGACGGACAAGCTCAATAGGAGTCAATGGTGTACAATGGCATCCAAGAAAGCCAATGAGATTTAGCACCAAGAGAGATACAGAACACCCTGAGCTCCATCTTCGGGTGGACATCCCCCTGACCTGTGCAGGCCATGTTGGCCACAACACTGTGTAGAAAATACATTGATCATAGACTGTCTAGGGGAAGGAGATCCATCAGCAGGGTTAACAATTTCAGGTTCACACCATAGGAGGATCAGATGAAGGATGTATGACGGTTTAGTCTGGAGAAGAGGGGAGGTACATGGCAGCTGTGAGCAATATTTAAATTGACCTGTAGAGGAAGGCTTATTAATCGTGTTCTGTTTTGCCCAGAACTAGAGGCAGAGTGGAAGACACAAAGATGTCTGATGTGAAGAAACATTAAAACTTCCTTTCAAAATGAATTGGGGTGATATGGAAGGGAAGAAAAAAACCTTCAGTGAAAGTTTTCCCCCAAAAGTTGGTTGACCCTTCTTAGAGATGATGTAATTGAGATTTGTTTTAAGTCTGGGTTGGATCATCCGTCCCAAGAGGTCTCTTCCACCTCTGAGAGTCTGTCCTTCTGGATAAGAGCTAAATTTAAACTCAAGTCTCCCAACTCAGAAGGCTAATGCTCCTTCTACTACATGTGATTTCAACAGAAGTTTCAGTTCACATTATAGGTAAAGGCAGAGAACAGTGGCCATGCTGAAGACAGGAAGAAAACATACTTTTGTCCATATACACCTTAAAATGCAACCCCCATCAGACTGTCAGACTTCTTGAGCAGGGTTTCTTAATTTGGAGTACAGAAGTCCATGGATAGATTCCAGGGGGTTAATGAACTTCTCTTTAGTTTTTTAGTATGTTAGTAACTGTATTTCATTATAATTAGTTTCCATTGTAACCTATGTGTTTCATTTATGCCTGGAATGTTATTCTAAAAAGAGGCCCATAAAATTCACCGTACTGCCAGAGGGAGCTCGGACATACAAAATATTCAGAACTCCTGGATTAGGAACATCTTAATCAGAAACGAGACTGAGCAGATGCGTGTGTTAAATGTAAGTTAAAAGCAAAGTTGTGTCCACCCAGAGTATTTAAAAGGGCAATTTCCCCGGGAGTTATTGCTACAAGCTTTCTTTTATGTTGATGCTGCTGACCAAAGCGTTGTGTAACCACCCCATCCCATCCCTAAAGGAGATATCCGCTCCAGACCTGCCAGGCTGCCCAGACCATCTAAGGAAGCTATAAATTCTGGGCAGTCCCCTCAGATGAGCATGGCATTGGGATGCAAATGCAGGGATGATGGAGAGGGGGAAAGGAGGAGGGAGGGAGAGCCTCTACTGGCTGAGAAATCCAAAGACACAAGGCTATTAAATCTCCCTTTCTCATGACGAGAAGGAGCAAAAATCCCACACTGCCATTATCAACTTCTTCATAAATCTCCAAGGACTTCAATGACCTTAATTTCTCCAGTTATTCGTTATCTTCATCATGCAGCCACTTGAAAAAACAATCTTGCCTTCCTACCATCTCCTTTCTGCCCCCCACCCCCAACACAAATATGGATGTGGGGGGGGGGAGTTAAATGTTCTGTAAGGTAGGTTATTCCAGAGGACAGAGCAGAGGGATATAATCGGCAGGGGCCTTAGGTGTCATCTTAGCAACATCTACAAGATTTATCCAGTGGTGAGTAGATCTTTCAGGGGGCAGTCTTCCAAGATAAAGTGGGTAGCCACAGAGAAAGTAGTGCCTACATGTTCATTGGGCTCTATGTGAAGCCATCAATCAACTGGCTATTACCATGCCAGTCTGTACATTGTGCGTCTCAAGAGAGACTTAATACTGGGAGAGAGGGGAATTTGGGTGAATCTCCAGAATGGTAAAGAACAACAAGGGGCTTTGGCCCATTGTCTACAGCAGCCACCCATGAAGGCATCTCCAGTTGACTCAGTGTTACCTGGTGAATTTCAAACAAGCCAATGAAACACACTCGGACACAACGATTGTCTAGGGGCAGATCAGACTATGGTGGAATAATAATCCTATCATATACTGGCCGCTAGGAATTATAACAGGGCCCTGAGACTCCCCAGTCCCAGCTGGAAAGCCTCCATAATTAAGCCAGCTCCGCGATAACCTGACCCTGCAACAGGCATTGGCATTCTGAAGGAGGAATTTGTTCCCTGCTGCTTCTTCAGGCGCCTTCAGTCATACCTTCCTATCAGGAAAATATTATTAAAAATAGCAGCTATCTTAGTCAGGCTATCTCTCAAAGGAGTGTAGTTATATGCAGTACATGAACCAAGTGTCTACACTGGCAGAGAGAGAGACAGAGAGAGAGAGAGAGAGAGAGACAGAGAGAGAGAGAGAGACAGAGAGAGACAGAGAGAGAGAGACAGAGAGAGAGAGAGAATATCAACAAATCAACAAGGATTTATGAAGTACCTACTACGTGCCTGACGCTCTCCTGAGTGTGGGAAAAAAGAACATAGTTAGATCCTTTTTTTACAAATGTGGCTTAGAAAAGGTTGGTGACTTTTCTGTAGCTGCACAGTGAATGAACTCCAGGGGCAAGTTTCCTGTCTCCTAATCCATAGCAGTCCAGCCCTCAACACACACATACGCGCGCACACACACACACACTCACACATACACAAACACACACATGCACATACACACAAACATACTCACACATACACGCAAGCATACGCACATGTATGCACACACAAGCATACACACATGCACGCACAAGCATACACACATGCATACACAAACACACATACATGCATGTGCACACACATGCAAGCATACACACATGCTTGCACACAAACACACTCGCACACACATGCACGCACGCACACACACACATTCTATCGCAGTGAGCACATCAAGAGGTGTTAGCAAAGTCCAGAGCAGTAAGCAGACAAGAGGCCGGAATAGCAGTCCTCCATGCTCTGGAGGCCCAAACTCTCCTTTTCTGGATCTGAGTCTATCCTCCACCACCACAATCTTACTTAATATATCCCAAGCACACACCACCAGGAAGGGAAGATGGTGCCATGTCAGACACTCCCCTGAGGCCCAGAGATCCTAGGAATCACCCTCCCCGCTGCATGCAGAATCTTTCACTATCTATCTTCATTCCTAAGAAGCCTCTCTACCCCTACTACACTGACAACATCCAGGGGAGTTAAGCAAAAAGATAACTTAGAGAAATCTTAAAAGAAATTCCATCCATGACTTTAAAATTCTCAAGTAACTTGAGGAATGCTAACAAATGTTGGTAAGTAAAGGCCTTTTCACGTTCTCAAACTGTGTTCTAGTTAGTAAATTAACTGGGTTATGCAAATACATCTTTCTAAAGTCATGGTATCATAGAGGATCATAGATTCACATCGAAAAGAGACCTTAGATGCCCTTCAATACCATCCTATCCCTTCACAGATGAGTCACTGGAGCTCATATTGGTTGAAAGACCTACCCAAGGTCACCCAGATGGTTAAGTAGCCAAGTGAGGATTCAAAGCCAGAACCCCTGACCCCAAATCCCATCCTCTTTCCTCTGTACCACATTGGTCTTTACATCAGTCAGTCTCAGCTTGTTTGTCCAGGAAAATCCCAACCTCCATTGATACCAAAAGAGCTATCACCTGACTACCTCATTTGGTATCATTCTAGAACGCAGGGCAAGTCCTGATAAGTTAGCAGAGAGATCCCTAGGATTGATCTATGCAGTTTCATTCCCTAGCCAAGTTGGAGGAAACCTGGCCTCTGCTTCAGCTCTAGTCCCTGAGATGGACAGGCTGAGCTTCAGTTGACCTGGAGACATGACATCTTCCCCATCCCTGTTGCTTATATGTTGTGGCAGTTAGAATTAGGTTTCCTGACTCATCCCTTTTTCCTCATTCTTGATTAGACAATTTAGACTATGCCTTCATCTCAGTGGTCACAACTACCCCAGGGTCTTGTCTCATTGGCAATGGGACAGTCCCCCATTATGGACAAATCAACTCTTTGTCTAAAAGTTCTCTTCGAGTTTGGGGCCTGACTAGCTTTGGTGATACATAGTAGAGCCTTCAGTCTCTCAGAAGGGATAAGGATAATAGTGGCCACATGGTTAGACTGCTCCCCCTTGGCATTTGCTCTCCTCCTCTATCTGCCATGCCCACCAGCTCTTCTGGAATAGCTCTTTCCTCTTTTGTATTGCACAAGATCTCTGTGTCCTAAGCATAGAGATCTTGTCTTAAGCATAGAGATCTAAGCATCAGCTCAGCCTCATCTGAATGATCATAAATGCAGAAATGCATGAGTTTCAGCTATATAGTTACCAACATGAGCTGGCAAAAAGAAAATAAAATAAAAACTGGCATGAAAAAATCATCCAACCCCCTTATGACAACCAACCCTATAAGGATAACCTTGGGAGAAACACAATATAAAAGCAATATTAAAAAAGAAAAAACAGAAAGATGTTCATTGTACCATAAGTAGCTTGAAAACAGGAGAGCAAACAGCCAAATGAGGTTTTTGGAAAATGGTAACAAAGACACGGAAAATGGTGAGTATTCATACCAAGGAAGATTGCGGTTAATCTCTATAGTCCTGAAAGGTTAGAAGAAATCCTCCCTCCTCCCACAATCCCCATTTGTCTAGTCAGTGATAGGAGAAAGGTCACCCAACATGGCTGCAAGCAAAAATTAGAAGACAGTGGAGTCTTATTTAGGATTCCCCCTTGATATGGAGCCAAAGGCTTCAATCATTCAACCTGCCTGAATTCCCCTGGGGAAGTGAGGGTCTCAGAAGCAACTTCATAGCTCACACTCAAAGCCAAAGAAGAGAGCAAGACATAGGGGGCAATTCCTAATATCCTCCAGGTACCACAGACTCTACACTTCAAGAACCATGAAACTCTTTTCTACTGAACACATGACATAAGCCTACAGTAGCCTTCCTTATCTTCAGGGTTAAACCCTAATCTGTTTATTCAGATTTTGTTCAGATTCTGGCTTTTTGGTTCAAGATCAGGGCCTATGTGGCAAAATAAAATGGTGATACTTGTCTACATGATATCTATGATGTACTAGGAGAATAGAGAGGAGACCAAGAAGGAAACAGGCAAATTCAGAGGATAGAAAGGAATGAAAGGTAGTGAAGAGAAGAGTGAGGGGAAAGACACTGTTAACCAAGAAAAGAAATTAATCCAAAAGGAAACATGTCTAAGAAAGAGGGATCCTGAAAAAGAGCCATAATGGAAGTGGTGAAAGCCCTCTAGTAATGAAACGGAAACACACACACACACACACACACCAAGTTTCAAGAGAAATGAAGCAAATGGATAGAGAAGAGCAGGAGAATATTAGGGCCTTGTAGAACAAAAGACCCTCATTTTTTCCAAGGAGGATCATGTGAAAACCTGATTTTGCCCTAAATCTCTTCTTAGAAGTGTCTTCTGATCTCCAAATCTAATCGAAAATCACTTTCTGTTACAGAAATGTTCTGAAAGCTAGCTTGAGATAAGTTGTGGGCTCCAGAGAAAATTCGATAGAAGTTATGGGTGGAGGAGAACAGAGAACAAAGAAAAGCTCACCATGGATGCCAGGAACAGGACAGGAAATTGTGGCAAACACGCAGCATGGCAGCTAGGTTTGGTCCCACGAACGCCACAAGATCCATCCAAAAGGACGCCGGTGTTCTGGGTGGACTCTATGAGCAAAACTCACAAGGGACAGACAAAGCTAGAGCTTGCAGTGGGTATCAGTGGAAAGGTATTGTTGCAATGAGATCCCCTCACGCCTCACGTCTGCTGAACAAGCTTCAGTGCTTTCCCATCGCCTCTAAGAGAAAAGACAGATCTTTGTGCCTAATATTTAAAACCCCATCTGTCTCCATATTCTCATGCAAACTTATTGTATGTTACTTCTGCTCGCACGTCAGGTGTTCCTGATCAGTTGGTCTCCTTAGGTCTTCTTGGCTTGGCTCAGTAACTCGCTCAACTTGACCATCATGCGTCAGGTGCCTTGTCACGCTGGAATATCCCATAGCCCCTAAGCATCAGCTCACTCTCATCTGAATGATCATAAATGCACAAATGCATTGGTGAGCTCCTCAGTGAAGCTCCAATGTGAGGAGTGCTCCGCATCAGCTAGTCTTCATTCCTCTCCCAGCTCCGCTTCAGCCACTCTGGACTTTGTCACGATGTCTCTGCATGGTCATTTTCACTCCCCCCAGCCCCCAGCCTCATATCACTTTCTATTTAGGTGTTGTCTTATGTCTTGCCCTTGAAGGAAGGAACAAGCTCTATTTTTTTGTCTGTATTTAACTTGTAGCACCAGGGGTTGTCACAGTATCTTGCTCATGTTTTTCGTTATTGCTGAATGCTGGGAGTGCTCTCTCGTTTCCTTCAGTGCCACCAGCTGCCAGCCTTTCCTGATTCCCCTGCTCAGCTCCTCTACATTGTGGGCACAGTAGAATGAAAGGTCTTACAAGTACAGACTCATGACACAAGACTCCACGCCTCGAAGATAGTACTTACTTAATATATTAACACTGAATTGAATTTAATTGTGGGTCCATCTGGGCCTTCTAAAGCATTCTCACACTGGATACACCATGACAAAAAGGAAATCTCCCTCCCTGACACAAAATTGAAAGAATTCAATTTTCAACTCATTAAGTGTTCAAGCAGTACCAAGCATCCAAATGTCAGACTGCCCCTGGACTTCAGAAGCTTAAGTTCTAATAAAAGGAAATAATATAAATGGGGAAGTAGTGGCCAGGCAGACTGGTTTTAGTTTAAGGGGTCACAAAGAAGTGGATTGGACATTGCCATTCCAGTAGCAATGGTAGAATTGTTTTGGTAACATTTCAAAGGGAAGGAGGAGGCAGGTAAAGGACACTAGAGCTGAGAGGGTGGTAGGTTGGGTTGGAAGCTAGTACTTGAAAGATCACAGTCAACTGTGCCAAGTCTGCCTATGCACACTACCTCACAAAAGAACCTGGGGTCACTGGTACTGACCCAGACACTTGGGCTCTGATCACTAACAGTGTTGATGAAAGATCAGAAGAGCTATTGTTTTCACAAACACACATGGTTCTGTTTTCTTAAATGCTGAATAACTAAAAGCCCTTTGTGTTGAGATACGAAAATCATTATGTACTTTCCACGGAGGAATGCTTTCTTTCTTTAAAAGCAAAACAAATATATGTATTTTCCAACATATCTTTCCTTCTTCCACTCCCCAGAGAGTCGTCACTTGTAATAAAGAGGAGGAGAGAGAGAAGGAGAGAGGGAAAGTATCTCAGCAAAATGAACAGCCACATCAACAGAGTCTGGCAGTATAAGGGAAGCTGTACATCCCCAATCCTCCTTGTCTCAGCAAGGGAAGGGTGAGATCAGGGCATGTTTTCCCCAAAGAGAACTTTGCATGGAAGAACCAAGTATCCATCTCACCCTATGGATGTTATCAATCATTCTGGAACCTCCCAAATCCAAAAGTTTCCTCCATTCTTCTAATGTAACATTTTCCCTAATGGGTCGAGATAAGCTCTGGAATAATTTCACAATGTGATGAGAAGTAGCTCCTGTCCAGTGATAGCCTTGGCTCCCCAAACCCTTGGCTCACAATACCCTGAAGAGGAAATCAGTACCAGCAGGGGACCCTCTATTGTGCAGATGAGGAAACTGAGGATCAGTGAGTCACAGAGCAACTACATAGCAAGTTCAGATCAGAGTCAGGCTCCGGCTCTGTTCTCTGTGTTGTTCCTACTCCATCATGCTGGCACTGCAGCATTGGAGCCAGAGACCTGGGCTAGCTCACAGTCATTAGGAAGGATCTACATAGAGGTTATACTCATGTCCATAAGTTTATGTCATGTTTCTTCTTCCAGATGTGCGTGTGTGTGTATGTGTGTGTGTGTGTTTAAAATGCCTTGAGCTCAGAGGATGAGAGCTGATTGAAACGTAAGTCAGAAGGCCACAAAATCTACCACTGCTGTTAGAGATGGACCCAAATCAGCATAAACGAACCACTGGTGAGGAGAACACAGCTTCCCTTCTGTCTCATGTTTTCTGGGTCTTCTGGAAACTACAGAGTGCCTACTGAGATGTTCAAGGCTGGAGAGCAACATGAGGGCATTGATTCCAAGGGAGTGGTCAAAGGAGATAAGACAATCACACCCTGGGCCTCAGAGATAACCATAACATCCCACCTGCTGGGAACATTAGTGAACAGGAAGCCAGCTAAGGTCCCGGAAATTAAGCAACAGGGCTGCTGAGAAGCCCTAGACCTTTTGCCATTGGCCTTACTCACTGGAAAGCCCCTGAGGCACCTCCTCCCAAGCCTGGCTGTTCTTACGATCTCTGATTTTGTTCAGAGATTACTTACTCTTGGCTGGCACACCATTCTAACCAGTTGGTTTTCTAGTTCCTCAAACCAAAGGGCACTAGAAGACTTGCAATTATTTCATGAGGGAGGAAAGAAGGGGAAGGGTTTTGGTAACAAATACCCTGCAAAACCAAGAAGGTCTAGCTGCAAGCAAGAGAGGCAACAGAGAAAAGCAAACAAGAACTCTAGAAGCCCAGTACCATAGGGCTGATTAGTACAGGAACCATCAGTTTTCCCTGCCTAAGTAACCACTAAATATTTCATTATATCATAAAATGCAACTCCAGAATCACAGAATCTTTGATTTGATGCTAAGATTGAGAAGTCACCAAGTACAACCTGTTCATTTTACAGATCATCAAACTGAGGTCTGGGGAGGCATATTACTGTCTAAGGTCACCTAGGAAGTAGAGAGCTGTCACAGACTTGAAAGGTACTCAGAAGCTCAGGTCCAGCCTACCTACTACCAAAAGCATAAGTCACTTCAACAACAGCACTGAGAAGAGGTAAGCTAGCATCTAGTATGTAGAGGCTTTCACTTTCCCATAAAACCTGATCCAAGCATGGAGATGACCCAGGGCTCCTGGAGGCTTTACCAGGGACAACTCAAGGTCTGGTTGGTCCCACTGCAAGCCATAAAACTTCAAGTATGAATCCAGTAACAGATCATATGGTCCTTCTAAAATGTAAGGATTTGGGGGTTATCCTTTCTAAGAGAACCACATGTTGCAATGGCCAGAGTGTTGGAGGTGAATCAGGAAGACCTGGGTTCAAATCCTACTCTAAAACTCACTAGCTGCATGACTCTGAGAAAGTCTCTTCACCTCACTGGTCCTCAGTTTCCTCTTCTCTATCATTAGAGGATTAGACTAGATGGCCTCTAGGGTCCCTTCCAGCCTAGATCTCTGAGTCTAGAATTCCTCTTGTTTGAGTGAAGTAACATGAAAGAAGAGAATGAGTGAAGCAAAGTGCCCAGGAAAGTAAGTACCCGTCTTCATGAAAACAATGGGGAGGGGAGGGAATGTGTGTGTGTGTGTGTGTGTGTGTGTGTGTGTGTGCATGCATGAATGTGTGTATATGTTTATGTAAATATATATATATATACATTTGTGTGTATGTAGATATATATATATATAGAGAGAGAGAGAGAGAAAGAGAAGAGAGAGAGAGAGAGAGAGAGAGAGATGGCACAGGGTAAGCTAAATATGAAGAGATGATGCCTAAAAAAGAAAATTAAAGGTTAACAGGACTGTACTAAGAGAAAGAGAAAAGAAGAGGTAGAATATAGTAAATCATCTCACATAAAAGAGGCAAGAAAGCTTTTTACAATGGAGGGAATGGGGAGGTGGGAGGGAATGGGGAGGTGGGAGGGAATGGGGAGGTGGGAGGGAATGGGAAGGTGGGAGGGAATGGGAAGGTGGGAGGGAATAAGTGAGCCTTCCTTTCATCAGATTTGGCTTCAGGAGGGAATAACATACACACTCAATTGGGTATGGAGATCTATCTTACCCTACAGGAAATCAGAGGGGGAGGGGATGAGAAGGGGGATAATAGGAGGGTGGCGAGTGGATGAAGGGGTAGTCAGAAGCAAACACTTTTGTGGAAGGACAGGGCAAAGGAGAGAAAAGAACAAATGAAGGGTGGGACAAGATAAAGGGAAATAGTCTTTCACAATATGACTGTTTTGGAAGTGTTTTGCATGACTACACAGGTATAACCTATATCAAATTACTGACCTTCTCAATGAGTATGGGTGGGGAGGGGGAAAGGGAGAGCATGTGGAACTCAAAGCTTTAAAATGGATGTTAAAAATTGTTTTTACATGCAACTGGGAAATAAGCTATATAGCCAATGGGGCATAGAAATCTATATCACCCTAAAGGAAAATAAAAGGGAAAGGGACAAGACAAGGAGGGGTGATAGAAGGGAAGGCATATTGGAGGAAAGGGTAATCAATGCATGCTGTCTTGGGTGGGGGAGGGGAGAGATGGCGAGAAAATGTGAAATTTAAAGTCTTGTGGAACTGAATGTTGAAAACTAAAAATGAAGGAATAGTTAGGGTTTAAGTTAGGGCTAGGGTTGGGTAGGATTATAACCCTTTCCAACATGTGAAGTAGATGCAGTCATAGAAACTCATCATCAGGTTTTCCACAAGGGTGATGGGTTATTTGTACACAGCAGCACTCAACAACCAACTACAGTGTTAGAAAGGTTTGGAGAGGTTTGCTTGGCCATAAACCATACGTACAGTTCTGTGCATCCATGGTCAGTATTTAGCCAGACTTAAAGGACTGGGGAGGGAGTCAGATGTCAGGGCCAGTATGGAGACAATAAACTGGGGAAATGGTGACCACCCTGGCAGAATTCCAGATCCTGGAAGTCCTGATAAATGTTCTCTAAATAGGTAGGAATTTTACACACACACACATACACACACACACACACACACACACACACACACACCTCTACATTTATATGAACATATACATATATTTGAACTTCAATTAAAAATTATTTAAATGCAGTCTCACAGACTGGCAGACATTTTTAGTGTTAAGAAAGGCTTTGGAGGCCATGTTACCTATAAAATCCTCCACTAATCCTATCCTGAAGCTTCTAGGTGCTTTAAGATTCATCAGCTCCATAGGTAGCCAACTGATCTTTGGATCATCCAAATTTGCCTCTCTAAGCCCTTTCCTTGCCTCCCCTCTTTTCAATCCCCTCCCCCAGTGCTCCTACTTCTGCCTTCTTGGATCAACACGAACAGGCTTCGTTTCTCTTCTTCGAACAGATTCTTCAAGGTCTTCCCAGAATAAGGTCACTGGGCACCACTTCTGCCCATTTTAGAGATGAAGAAACTGAAGCCCAAGAAAGTACAAAGTGAAGCCAGAGTCTCACAGCTCTTAAAAATTTGCAGTAGAAACCAAATTCAGAATTGTTTTTATTCCAAATAAAATCCTTTTCACCTCACAACAAATACTGCCCCTACTTAAAGATGGCCGTCCTGCCCTCACCAGATCTTCTACTATCTCGACTTCATCACCCCTGGTCCCTGATTGAGGACCTTTGCCATGACTTCAGACCCATCTGCCCTGCTCTCCCTGACTTCCTTCATCTGAATGCTTCCTTTCCATAAGGAGGGCCTTTCTCCAACATGGAGCCTCAAAGTGAATGGATCTGTAGTGTGAACTTGGTGATTCATAGAATAAACTTCAATGAGCTAGAAAACTTTGCTTCCTGTAACAGTAATTAGAAAAGAACATTCTGGAGGAGAAGTTATATCTCCATTGGCTAGGAAGGAAATGGTCTTTAATAGGGAATGCTTCTTATACAAAGAAGAAACTGAGGCATTGTTTAAAGGAAGGCTTTGTATAGCTCAGTGCCCAAGAGCCACAGTCAGCCTACCACAACATCCTGATGGAGAGCAAAAGTTCATGGGATTTGTAGGCTGAGAAATTTGGTCTGGCTCCTCACTAGGCTATGTGCTGACCTGTTACCTACAGCAAGGCTCAACTGTCCTGAGCCTCAGTGCCCGTTCATCAGTTGAAAGACTTTGAGTCTAGGCCTTCCCAGAGGCTGATATCCTATGATTTTGTCACCAGTGGACTCTGGCCCATCACAAAGAAAGAAGGCTATGGCCAGCATTGCTCTTAACAGAAAGAGCCTCCACAAATCAGGAGCTGGGAGGTGATCACCTTGGTGTATTCTACACTGCCCTGAACATAACCAGAAGCAGGGGTTCATTTCTGGAAGAGCATTCCAGAGGAGGCCAAGCAGAATGGTGAAGGCTCCTGGGATCATGCTGTAGGAGGTTCAGTGAAAGGAACTGGGAATATTCATCCTACAGAAGAGAAGGCGCAAGGTGGGATCATGCCATGATGTGTGCCTTCACATGTCTATAATATGACATCTCTAGACCTCAAAGGAGCCTCACATGCCATCAAATACAGTCTACTTATTTTACAGTTGTAGAAACTGATCTCCAGGGAATTAAAGTGACATTTCAAAGACATACAGAAATTGAAGACAGGGGCAGGATTTGAATTAAGGTCCTCTGATTTTGAGTCTATTGTATCTTGTGGAAAATGGATAAAACACTTTTCTCAGCAAAAGGTGGAAAACAGAAATAAGTCACTTCAGATTTGAAGGAAAGAAAGACTTTTTACACTTTCAGAACTATCCTAAAGTAGGAAGCTCTGTCCAAAGAAGTAGTGAGTGTCCCTTCATTGAAGGTCTTCAAGCTGAGGCTGAATCTGTCTTGACTTGGGATATCTGAAAGGTGATTTGCGTTCTGCTCTCAGCTGGCCTAGCTGCCCTCCAAGGCATTTACATGGTCTATGGTTCAGTGATCACAAATGGCCTTTGGTTTTGTATCTGGGCAATGTCTTTGGACTTGGGTGTATTGATACTCCAGGCCCAGTTCTTTGACTGCACTCTGGGTATTTGTCCTCTTGTTTCTTTAGTCTGAAAACCTTTATCACCCGGAATGTGACCTGCTAACATTATGAGTAGCACCCAGCTGCTGACCCATTCTGGGCTTCCCCAAAATTCAAGTCGTTGCCTCCAGCTTCGTAGGCATCACTCTCTCACCCTTCCTGGCTGCTCAGGGAACTAAGGGGATAGGACATGGAAAAATGTCTGTAGACCTTTCAGGTCCAAGATTGGTAGCTAGAAAAGAAATTAAAGCTTATCTAGTCCAATGCCCTCATTTTACAGATGAGGAAACCAAGGTCCAGGTAATTCTGGAGTGACTTGCCTAAGGTCACACAGGCAGGAAGCAGAAGCCTCAAAATCCTAACTCACTAGTCTCAAAATCCTAACTCACTAGTCAATGACAGATGGAATAACTGATGCCACATAAATAAGACAGTGAGCAAACTACTTTGCTCTTCACTAGATGGATGGACAGATGGATGGAAGAATGGATGGATGGATGGATGGATGGATGGATGGATGGATGGATGGAAGAATGGATGGATGGAAGAATGGATGGATGGAAGAAAAGATGGATTGATGCAAGAATGGATGGACAGAGGGAAGAATGGATGGATGGATGGATGGATGGATGGATGGATGGATGGATGGATGGGTGAATGCTCAGGGAATGCTAGGATAGCAGTGGGAGATGGAGGCAAAGTCATGATCTGGACCCCTAATAAAGGTACATCAAGTCAGCGAACCAACTTGCTTCACAGACCTAATTGCTTCATAACCACTAGGGAAATGAAGCCAATTAGGTCAAGAGGGAACTTGGAAGTGGTACATTTCCTCTTTCCCTGGAAATTCTGGCCTGCTTGCTATAATCCTTGTTAATCATGTTGCCCCAGAGTGAACCAGAAGAACTTACACTTGGAAGAGATGAAAATAGGTAAGGTTGTCCTTGGGTCCCAAGCAGGCCATGGGCTCTGGACCTGGAAGAAATCTTAGAGATAGACTCAACCCTTTTCATCATACAGATGAGGACACTAAAGCCCAGAGAGATGAATGGCTTCCTGAGGTCACAGAGATAATAAGTGTCAGATCTAGATTTGAAACCAGGTTGTCTCACTCAAAATCTAACACTCTTTCCCCTGAACAACTTTGCCTCCTACAAAAGCATTTTCTTTGCTTTCAGGGAATCCAGACTTGTGGTTGCAACAGTATAGGAAACTCCCAGTATGGAAATCCCCACCATTTGCAGGTTGGCAAATATTCTGCGCTTATAGCGAATCCTCTGGGGCTCTGAGAATTTAAGTGACATGAGACTTGCCAAGCATCACCCTGGTCAGCGTTCCCTCCTCTGAGTCCAGTTCTCTAGCCTTTCCCCATGCGCATGTATTATGTAACAATACCTGATGAATATGACAATGTAGTTGATGGTGAGCTCTACCTTGGGTCCAGCTAAGAAGAACATCATATTTTAACCCCAAGAAGAGCATTTTCATAGGATGGGAAGTGGCATCGTTGGCACTGTTATCAGATTTTAATTTATTTTCTGAGAATGTAACATCACATTGCTAATCAGCTCCCGGCCCTTCTCTTATCACTTCTGAGCACCCTGACTGCACAAACTGAGGAACCGTCTTAATCCTGACATTAAAGGAAATGATTCTTGCTTGGGAATATCAGAGCTTTCAGATTAGTGGAAAGCCAATTTTAAGAGAAAAGACAAGAAGAGAAAAGCTTTGGAATCTTGACATCTGGCATCATAAGTAGCTCTTCTCTGAGACAGTGATAAGGTTCTGGCCATAAAAGTGGTCGTGGAATCCATGGACAGCGACTGCAGAGGGGATCTTTAGAAGGGGAGGCCCACTGCCTCAGCTTCTGGCTGGGGCCCGGGTGGGCCATTTTTCTCAGAGATTTGTTCAGAGCCAGTAACATTGCAGTCATTTACAAAGCTAAAGAACTCAACCTAATGATCCGGACACGATGCGGATGTGTAAATGCCCGCCTTAGGCACCAGGCACAGACACAATGGAGCTGGGAGCAGGGCCTGAAGGCAAGATGCCAAGCACGGACACAGGCCTTTCATTTGGACAGAGAGTTCTGCCAGTGGAGAAGGGGGAACATCCTTCCTCACCCCAACTCAAGCCTTAAATCCCGCAGTTGTTCATCTTCAGAGTGGGAATGGGAGGCAACTCTGGCTGAAGCTGGCTGCACAAGGGGCAATCTTTATTCCACATACAGAGATCCTAAGGGAACTTGGAGATCCGGACAACAGAAACTGGGCTCTGGCACCAAGTACTCCTTCCCTGACTCTGCCCTCCTGCAATCAAGGAGAGATAAGAGAGGGAGCTACTGCTGTGAAACAGGAAGTACTGGTCACATGGGAAGGCAACCCCTGAGGAACAGGGGCATGAAGATACATTTAACAAAGGGATAGAGTGGTGCAAAGGGAAAATCATCACCCTGGAGTTTGTCGTGTGATCCCGAACAAGTCACTTTCCCCATTGCCTCAATGTTGCTCTCTGTAAAATAAGGGCATTAGTTTTACTGATCTCTAAGGGCCTTTTCAGTTCTAAATCCCTGATCCTATGACTAGAGGACATCCTATGTCCTTTCTAACCTCATCACTTTATGAACTCAAATGACCAGCCAGGCATGCCCACCATTTCAAGTTGAACCTACAGAGGACTGGTCTGAAATTCAATAGAAAGAATATTGTAAGATAGTGATCATGTATTGATGTGATGTATACCTGGGGAGAGGGAGCAGGCCAAAGACTGACCATGCCAAGATTGACATGATGGACTTGACCTTCAGCTCCGGATTCATTAGTCAGTAGTGGGGTGCACATTCAGCTCAGGCATTCTGTACCAACAAAACAGGATAGCCTCCACAACAATGACTATATTAAGTCTGTGACAGAGGAGGAAAAACAAGGGAAAAACTAAGAAATGGAATTATTCTGAAGGCCTCCACATGCACAGATCCACTCCTCCTCCAACACTCCCCTCCCCACCCCCACATGTCCACACATTTTCCCCTAACATACAGATACACACTCACATACACTCACACACGTACACACCCTCACACACCACACACAATCCTGGGCTAATGTGGGAAAGGGCCAAGTCACTGCAAAGCTGGGCCAACGTTTGGTGCGTTGTTGCTACAGGTGGATTTGTGGTTGGTTCCCATTCCCACAGCTCCTTTCATAGCCTTGACCTGCTTCTCTAGCCCACCTCTCCCTCTAGAATGACTTCAATGCCTCTGCTGCCATCCAGCTGAGAAGATACGGTCCCATCCGCTGCTGATCTGTCCTGCTGGTGCTTCTGCCCTCCCCCCATCCACACAGCTACCTAAGGAGAATTCTATCAGGGGGAAGGTCACTGTTCCTTACTTAGAAGCACAACCCAAGCTCCCCAACACATCTTCACTCTGGTGTTACAACAGTAATATCTCAGCATTTCCTCAGCTGGTCCAAAGGACAGGCCATTAAGGCAATGGCCTGGAAAATCCCCACCTCCTGGTGGGGCCTGAATTTGATCCCTCTGGTCCTTTGCCTCAAGGCGGGCAGAGCACCTCAGTGTCTCTAAGACTGGGGAGCAATAGATGGACAACAGAGGGAATAAGGCCTTTCTTTCCTTCTGCATGTAAAACACTGAACAAAGTCAGAGAAGGGCTCGGTTCAAGACTTTGCATCAGAAACTCTGGGAAAGACAGCGCACAACCATAACTGCCATTTGCAGAGCCCTTGGTAGATTGCAAAGAGCTTAATACGCATTATTTCATTGGAGCCCATGCTACTGGCGTGATCATTTTTATTCTAAACCTTCGGGCTCTTTTTCCTTTGTTATTTAAGTCATGATTATGTCCCCTAACAAGCAGAAGATCCACAGAAATCCAAGTTTCATTTATCATCCTCGCTAACAGAAATAAAGGAGAGGCCTTTAAAGTATGCCAAACACTGAACAAAATACCATGGACTGGCTCTCAGATCTGAGGCCCTCAGTTTTAGCCTCTAAGAGTGTGCCTGTGAATCTTGGACAAGTCACACATGCTCCTCCAGCCTTAGTTTCCTCACTTGTAAAACGAGGGAATGGGGTTAGATGGCCTTTGAGACCCTGCCCAGCCCTAGCTGATGCTAACCAGATGGCAAAAATTGTAGGAACACATCACTGTTTTCCACATGAAGAAGCTTGGACCCCGAAAAATGATATGACTTGGCCAATCTCTGAAAATGAACAAAGTGCCAGAGAGACTGATTCCAGCCCCCTCTTGCCTCTTTCCACCACCCACCTTGCCTTTCCATGAAACCTCTGACCCAGATAATGCAGGTAGCATTGCTATTTAGCCCCAAAGCACAATTTCTGGTACCTCATCTGCCTTCCTGCTTAATTAGTTGGGCTGAAATTAAAATAAATTTGCATATCCAGACAGAGACATGTTGGATGACAAGGAAGGAATCACCATAGGATTCAAATGTTGCTACAGCTAGTGTAGATGCATACAATGGACAGTCCAGAACACCAGTGTAGTGTGAATGAAACAAGTCCCCAAGTCTGAAACTTTCTGCCTGGGATACCTACGAGCCAACTCATCATTTCAGAAGTGCTAAAAAATGTAATATGCTTCTAACCATCAGAACCCCAGCGTAAAATAAGAAATCTGTCAAAGACTGATATAACTGGAGAAGGGGAAGACTAAAAGAATCATGCCATCTAGACCCTTCCTTTGAAAGAGGGAAAAACTGACACCTGGGAAGGTGAATTGACTTCCTTAATTCATAGCCAGTTAGTGGGAGGACAAGGACCAGAATCCCAGTTTAATGACTGCAGATCCAGGTCCCTAGCCACCATTTCCCATTCGGCCAAGTCGATTTTTCTCCTTCTACTCTGATTCCTAATTTCTCCAATCTAGAAACAGTTACCTAGAGGCTCACAATACTCTGGACTTTCACCCATTTTTTTCTGTTCCCTTATGGTCTATATTCATTGACCTAGAAAAAACATGGCCCTAGCTTGTTAAACTGGACAAAAGAAACAAATGTCCTCTTTCTGACGGGTGTCTAAACAATCATAATATAGTGTTGCTTTTTCATTTTAAGGATAACTATCACAAGAGCTTCAGAATCTCTAATTGTCTCATTCAAAAGTGAAAAAAGGTAACGCCCCTATTTCCAGACTATATGGACAATTCCATTCAAAGAAGAGACACAGTTTGTGGAAGACCCTAGAGTGATAAAAAGAAATAATGCTGACACTTTAGTGAAGGGGAAAAGCATGGAAAGAAAGCAAAGGACTGTGACCCAATCTGCCATCTTCTTTCCGACTAAAGGCAAGAAGTCAAATAATGAACAAACGTTATCAATTTAGGAATTTCTACCCTCACTGGCAAGGCTCCAGCTGGATTCCTAATTTTACAGATTCTTTTTGGTACACACAGCTTATGAATGTACAAAGACACAAGAAGGATGAGGATGTGGTGAATAGTAATGAGCTCACAGGAAGAGGGTATCAGAAAATTCTGTCCCAAGTGGATTTATCCATCCTTTAAGGAAAAGCATATTGCACATATTGGGATTTTCTAGGGAAAATTGCTACATCTACCGTGGTTTTTGGTTTTGTCTTAATAGTGTCAAGTTACTAGATGTTGAAAATGGAGATTGGCCAAAGAAGTCAACAAGCATTTATTAAGGAAGGTCCTATGAAGGACCATGCACCAGCCTAGAAGTAAAATGACATAATGGTTATGTTGGTCATCATGGAAGTCTGTGATATATCTAATGATAATGGCAATGGCCATCACTGTTTGCTAAAGACATTTAATTAATGTAAATCAATCACACAAAGGGTCAGACCAAGCCATCTCAGGCAACAAACTTGACCAACGGAAAAGACTATAACCAAAGGCAATGTTATTTAGAAAGCAAACTCCTTTGAAGATCGTGCAGA
Organism: Bettongia penicillata ogilbyi; assembly: GCA_023548195.1. Classification (NCBI taxonomy): domain Eukaryota; kingdom Metazoa; phylum Chordata; class Mammalia; order Diprotodontia; family Potoroidae; genus Bettongia; species Bettongia penicillata. The sequence goes on from JAJHZJ010000010.1 coordinate 6,974,992, forward strand.
GGAAGATGGAATATCCTAAGTTGTAAAGACCCACGAGGCAGTGAGAAAGGATAGAGGAAAAAGCAGGTTTAGGGGAAAATTGCCAAGAGCCCTCAGTATCCAAAGTCACTTCTCAGACATCTAGGGATGGAACCAGGCAGAGAGGAGAGACAGGAAAATGAGGAGGATCTGGAAAGATTCTGGAATAAACTCAGGTGTTCCCCATCAATGATAGTCAAATTACAAGACTGGGAATCTACTTTTCCACCAGAAGCAGAATGGCTGTTGGTGGAAATGAACATGGCAGTGGATAAAATAGAAATGAGATGAGAATTTTGACTTAACCATATCCACACAGAGAAGGTAGGGCCAGAAGGAAGGTGATTTTAAGTGAGTGACTGACTCAGATGAGAAGTATTTATTAAATGTTTACCCATGTTCTTTAAGTCCTGGGGACAGAAAAAAGGAAAGAAAGGACAAAAAATGTTCTCTGTCCTATAAGGCAATATGCAAGTAACTGGATCCTATGCGATATCAATGGGGCAAATTTGAGCTAATCTGCAGAGGGAGATTGGGAAAGGCTTCCTGAAGAAGATGCCTTTTGAGCTAACTTGAAGGAAGCTAGGAGGTGGAGATGAGAGGCAAAGCGTTACAGGCATGGGGGACATCCAGAGAAAATTCCTGGACTTGGGAGGTGTAATATTGTGTGAGGAACAATTAGGAGGCCAGTGTCACTGGAGCAAAGAGTAGGGGAAAGGGAGGAAGGGTTAGGGTAGAAAGGGAGGAAAGATTCAGATCCCAAATGGTTTCTAAAGGGATCTGCAAAACAAGAGTAAAATATCTATGCATGTGTCTATGTATACATGTATATGTGTGTGTGATATAAATAGATATAGATATAGACAGAAATATATCTATCTGATTTTTTAAAAAAGTGTCCAGGATAATGTTAACTATTAAGCAATATTCCTCTTTCTCTATTTTGTGTTGTTATTAAAGGAATACTCAATACTTCTAGGATAAAGCACAAAATCTTCAGCTCAGCTTCCAAGCCCTTCACGGGCTGCACTCTCATCTACCTTCCCAATCATTTCAGTTTATTTCCCTTCACTCACTTACTGTTCCAATCAAATTCACATTCTAACTGTTCCTTGTACATGTTCCAACCTACATGTCTATCTTCAAGTGATACCTCATGTCTGAGATACCCTCTCACCTCACCTCCACTATATAATATTGTTGTCGGTAATACTCATAAAACAGTTGAGAGTTATAGATAACACAAAAAATAAAATGAGATTATTGTGTCTTTTTTTAAAGTCACATACTGGTCATAGCCCCCAGTGAATATAGAATAAAGTAATAGGATTATGAAACACCAATACTAGGTGCTTCCTGAGGGAGGACCTTCCATCTTAAAGCCAAGGACTTCCTACACCAGTGGCCAAAAAAAGCTTCTCTTCTTTTTTTCTGAATTTACTTCTCCTCCAGCTTAGCCTAGCATAGGGCTTTATGTATAGTAGAAACTAAATAAAGCTTTGGTGAATGAATAAATTCATGAATCAATGAATACAAACATGATAATGAGGAAACGTTTCACGATCAGGGCAATTTGGCCAGGGCACTCATCTCTAGACATCAGTGCCTTGGGATCTGGTTATTCCAGAGTCTTTCTCTATGGAACCCTGGCATAGCTCACCAAGCAAATTCTATTTTTCATGTTTTAAATGCACAAGTTCGAGTTTCTCTGCCAAGAGTATCAAATCTTATTCAACAGTTCTGTCTAAACTTTTTTCAAAACATTCCCTGAGTGCCATATTCAGGCTTGGCTTGACTGCAAGTACCAAGTGAATCCACACCTACTGAGGTGGGAGTGCTTCTCACAGGGGGCTGATCATTCCTTCAGGTCCTGAAGAAGATGGGGACAAGGAGGGTTGTGCTCCATTAGGGGAGCTGCCAAATGGGTGCTGACTTTGGGAGGCCTCAAGCTGAGAGAAGGAAGTAGCTTCATGAATAGATGTGGAAAGAAGAAGTCAATAGAGAAGCAGTAGGGGTGGGGCAGGGCAGATGAGAACGATAAAATAAGAAAAGGAGAGCTGACCATTGGGCCTGGCTACCTATACTCTGAAGGAATGTTGGGGAGGCCAATCTAGAATGAAATTTGCCCCTAGGTTCCTCACACACTAAGAAGGGGCTGGTAGTATGCACAGGAAGAACTCCTGGGGCCAGATAATGCTAGAGCTAAAAGAATCTGAGTGATGACCAAGGTCTGACCCCTCCTATGACACCTGGGCTTCCTATTTACCAGGGCTATTACTCAGCGGAGAAAACAAATAGGAAGTATTTAAACCATAAAGTGTTAAACAGCCATTTAGGGTTATTCCTATTTTAGCAGGGTTATTAGGAAAGTCATTGACCTTACTACTTAATATGATGATTTGAAACTTATTTCATCACCATGACATTCTGTTCCAACTCATTTAAACTCTAATGATTTTCATATACATATGTGTGTGTGAGTGAGTGCATGTGTGTAATATTCATTTGGTACATACATTAATCATTTTATATCTTTAACTTTAAAATGTATACATATATATATATTTATATGTGTATATACAAATTATACAAATGTGTATGTAAATTGACACAAGATTTATTTGTTAACATTCAGATATTTCACTCAACTAGGCTACCCGTCTGACTTAACAAGAGAGATCTGGGAAAATAATCTAAATAGCAAACCTGAATAGACTCTACTTCTGATGAAATAAAGAATGAGTCTTCCATACTACACTTACCCATATCTAGTAATTGGAAACAGCTTCACTGCTTGTCCTCCCTAAAGTTGCTTACAGGTGGCAACCATTTCCCCACTCCTTCATCAATGACTGTGATGATGAAAGCTGTTCTGAGACTGGCGCATTTTGGCCAAATTTCATCTTTGATGAAACTCTGCTCTGTCTTGAACCTGCTGCACTTCATCAATTTTACCTTGTCTCCAAACTGTTCCTATCTATCCCAGTTATCACCTTTTAAAACAATCTGGGGAGATCACATGTTATGTTTTCTATCACAACAGACAAGTCCATAATCACCAGCATCTTTTAAGGGCTGTAGAGTTGAAGGTTTGCATAGGATTTTCCATGACATCTCTTTGGTGGATACTATGGGGATTATCTAGGTGAGACAGTGGAGAGAGTGCCAGGCTGGAAGTTCTGAAGTCTCCTCTTCCTGAGTTCAAATCTGGCTTCAGATACTTACTAGCTGGATGACTCTGGGTCAGTCACTCCATCCTGTTGGCCTTCGTTTCCTCATCTGTAAAATGAGCTGGAGAAGCAAATGGCAAACCACCCCAATACCTCTGCCAAGAAAACCCCAAATTGTTTCAGGAAGAGTCAGATAGAATTGAAACAACCAAAGCACAAGGTTGCAAAGTGCTTGGCACAAAGTACATTCGCATTCCAACCTAGCAATGCTTTTCTGAACTAAGCAGGGCAAACATCCCATTTTGGAAGATGAAAGAATAAATCTCAGGAAGGTCTAGGTCCCCATGTCACACAGCGAGCAAGCGTAGTGGTCAGAATTTGCACTGGACTCTTCCTACATCCAAGTCTGGCACTGCCCACTGGGCCAAGCTGGCTCCCTGGTAAGTCCTAGAGAAATTCTCTTCATTATCATTGTCATTGTTTAGTGTTATTACTCAGAAAGCATGGCGTATAAAATAAAAATATAAATATGAAAATATAAAAATTATATATACATATATATATATTAAAAAATATAGATGGAAGAGGATGTGAGTTTCCACTGAGTTGGAGCCCTGTCTATTTCCCTGGAGGGGCATATTTCAGGCCACCATCACTCCCTTCAGGAGGAAATGATGTGGGGTATTCATCAGATCTCCAGACAGGTTTTGCCTTCAGTTCAGAAGTCTGGAGATTAGAAAGAGCTGAACTGTCTTTGTGTGGATGTCTAGCTCAGGACTCTGCAACATATACACATTCAAGTCCATAGACAACACCCATAAGTAATATTATGAAGGGATCCAACAAGTGGAGGAATGAGAAAAGGCTTCAGGCAGCTGCAGATAAGAGCTGAGCCTTGGAGAGGTCAATGTTCAAAGAGGCAGAGAAGAAAAGGAAAGCAATGTGGAGGTGGAGTAGAGTCTGTGCAAGGGCTGGAGATGCATTTACAAGAGACAGTAAAGTGAGCGAGTGTGACTGAAGACTGAGTGGGCTCAAACCGTCCCTCCCAGAAATCAGTGTTGGAATTCACCAAAGTAGACTGACCCTGACCCAAGCAAGAATCTGCCCAAATCAGTAAATGTTCATTCAGCCTTTGCTTGAAGACCTATTGAAAAGGGACTCCCCTCTCTGGCCATCACCTTCTCCATTCGGACAACTCTATTAGAATTTCCCCCAACCTTACATCAAGTCTAAATAATTACTGGGGGAATTCTTCAACCGAGATCCTTTTGGAGAGTAATTCCTCCCACCCTGGTCCCTTTCACTGGACATCCATAAATCAAGAGGCAATATTAGAAGAGCAAAACTTTGATTAGTACCAGCTAATGGACAGTTGGCAGGTGGATAGCTAGACCCTGAACAAAAAGAGACTTAATTTATACAGGGTTTTACATTGCCTACAGGGTGCATGGCCAGAGGTAACAGAGTCCAACTGATAAAGCTGGAAGAGCCACCACGCTCCTCATTAGGGAGATTGGGTAATGGAGACAGAATGTTACATGATTTAGGGGAAATGAGTTAAGCTCAGGGTCTCAAGAGTTGCCAAAGATCCTTTTTGCTCTAGTGAGGGTATTTTCTCTGTAGCTCATCTTATCAGAATATCCTCATAGGGAATCAGATAGCAAAGGACACCTTCAAGATAGAAATCAGTTCGGCTTATCAAGTTCTTGCCCGTCTGGGCAGCTTATTTATACAACCCTGTAGCTCTATTTTTTTGAACTCTGAGGTTACTTTTTCTGGGGAGATGTTTTCCCCAAACTCATAGTATACAGGTTTTACCCATTTCCTCTAAATTTCCTTCTCTCTACTGGTTCTGTCCTCTCGGACCAAACAGAACAAATTGAATCTCCCTCCACATGACAGTTATTTTGGTACTTGGAGGTAGCTCCCAAGTCCTCCTGCCCCAGTCCTCTCTTCTCTCATATAAACAGACCTTGTTCCTCCCATAAGAAAAATACCTTTAGTGATATGTGGATTATAAGATGAAGGCATCAATTTCCTGAAAGCTTTAGTGCTTATCTAGAAGGAAATTGATCAAATCTTGGAAAGACAAAAAAATTAGAACTAGATAAGTCCTCAGAGATCATTAAGTCTACTTTTTTTCTTACTTATATATGAGAAAACCAAGGCCTACAGAGGTTATGACTTCATGAAGGTTAATAGGAAGGAAGTCAATATCAGAAGCTAGACTTCTATGACAGGAGTCAGTACAATACACCACACAGCATCAAGGCAGATGACCAGATTCCCACATTTTCTCATGGCTATACCATAAAAGTTCAAGGGTTAGATCCTCCCATTTCTAAAGATTTATTTTCCAGTTACTCTTCATCAGCATTTATGAAAAAAAAAAAGGAATGATCGAATCAGGCATCAACTGAGCTGTTGTGAATCAGGGCCACCAAAGATATCAGTGTAATTCACTTGCCCACTTCCCATTTTTCTTGGACGTTCTTAACAACCAATAAATATTAATGCCATTTTGCATTGGCCACAGTCATAGACAGAAAGCTTTTCTAGTCATCTCCAGTTTATCATGGGGATGGAAATGTGTTTTCCCATCATCCTGTGGCTGATTGTCCATCCCCTAGGGCTTTTGACATCTAATTTTCTATTGGCCTCATTTTATGACTCCCTCTTTAAAAAGCTCTCTGGCATTTTTATTATTTTAAATTAAACAGGATTAAAATTAATTCTGCTTGGGAAAAATATACACTCTTATAATTCTCCTTGAGATAATAATTGCTGACATGTTGGGAAGTGGTTGTTAGCCAAGAGCTGGGCTGCTCAGTGCTCTGGGAAGAGCACGTATGACCCCTTTACACAACTTTGGAGGAAGGGCAAGGTTCCTGTTCGTTTGTCTGCCTTCCCCTCTTTCAATCGACATCCAGTTAAGATTGGAACGTTTTAGGTCACTTGTACCCAATTCCCAGCGTTCCTCCCCAAAGACATTACAGATCTGTAAGGGAATATTCCAAAGGTATCAAAGAATAAAGATTTTTATGTTTCCTCTCATCTCCTTCCTAAGGATGACATGTAGGAAACCTAGGGGTGAATATATATTTGGCACTGTAAGGTTTCTTAAGCATAGTCCTCCAAGGTTTGAAAAATGTTTTGCATGCTAATTATTACATCTAACCCTCACAACAACCATGTAAGATGAACTATATCCATTTTACAGATAAGCAAACTGAGCCCCCCAAAAGATAAAGTCAGCATTACACAGCTAGCAGAGGTCAGAAGAAGGCTTCAAGCCCAGGTTTCTGAGTTCCAAGGCAATGCCCCCCTTCCCCCACCTAGCCAATCTACTCCTAGTATACATTTCTTCTCCTGCCCCATTCCTACTCCACTCCTCCCAAACCCAGTTTTTGCTATGAGGAGGACACTTAACGGCAGTAATCTGCTACTCCTATCCACAAGAAAACCCAGCGTCCTGGAAACTGACCATATATATTACAAAATAGTTTCCAAGAGAAGGTGAGCTCCTAGGGGGCAGGGACTCAATACAATACAATCTCACTGATGCTTCAGTATCTCGAGCACCTAGTACAGTGCCTGGCACAGAAAAGACACTTTTTCAATGTCTGTGGAGTTGAAGTGAATTAAATGGTCCAACCCGGGCAAAGGCAGATCCGAATCACCAAGTCATCCAATTTTTCTCAATCCCATTAAATGAAGAACCCAACAGTACAGGACTTCTCTCTTCAATCTTTGCCTCCTCCCCCTTTGCTAAAGTGGGGCACCTGGTCTGATGTGATTAGAGGAGGGGAAAAAACTCAAAGGGCATTTGCACACTCCCCAAACCTAACCCAGATTCATCTCAAGAAAGCAGAAAAGAAAATATTCTGAGGTGGCTGTTCTTCTATCATTTCCCAGCAAGAAGAGGACACAGGAGGGGGCCTTCTTTGATAACAATTTAACCCAGCTCGGTCACTGCAGACATGACTCACCAGCTCCTACATCTGTGCAGATTGAGAGATCTTAGGGAAGGAGAGCAGCCCATGAAACCACAGGGTTGGGGGAGGGGGAGAGGAAGACAGAGCCCCGAAAAGAAGGTGGGATCTTAACTAGAGCTTACTTGAAGGAAGCCAGGGAAGCCAGGAGGCAGAAATAAGGAGAGGGGAACATTCCAGTCCTGGGAAACAGCAGAGAAAATCCCAAGAGCCAAGAGATGGAACAGGTGGGAGGTCAGTGACACAGAACAGTGACATACCTGTGTGGATCTGATCCCCAAGGAGGTCAAAGGGCTTGGCTGTGTTCCATGGCATTCATCTTAAAATACAGCAAACATGGAGCTTTGGTCAGTCACAAGGAGGATCAGGCCAGAGAGTATGTGTGTAGATATGTATGTAGATAGGTAGATGGATAGATAGATAGATAGATAGATAGATAGATAGATAGATAGATAGATAGATAGATAGATAGATAGATAGATAGATAGATGATAGATAGATGGAATTCTAATCCCACTTCTGGGGAAAAAAAGTGTGAGCTACCCTGATGTTAGTTCAATATGACCTTCATATAAGCAAGAAAAGTCACTGAGCATCTTTAAACTTTACTTTCCTACTCTGTAAAGTAAGGATTGGGCTAGATGATCTCCATACATCTTTCCAGTTCCAAATAAATAATCCTATGCTCCTATCAAAGCTCATTCATACCACCTGAGAAAAGACAATGAGGCTCCATGAGTACAAGGCAGACAAACTCAACAAAAGAGCATGGGTTGGAATCTTGGTTTTCGCACCAGTTTTTGACTGAGATTTCAGAGGAGTTGCCTCACTTTTTTTACCCCCACACACTGAGATTAGGACACATTACAGTGGCTCTTTGGGCCAATATGCTTCACAAGGACAGTCCTACCTTAGTGATCAGAATCTAGCTTCACCAAGTCCTCTGATCCCCTTGAAAAAGAGAAAAAAAGTGATCCATTGTCCTGATCCAGTCACTTCTCTCCCAGCCACTTGTATTGCTGCTGCAGTTTCACCAAGTCATTTTTCTGCAGCACTTTAAAGTTACATTTTCCCCCTCATAAACACCTTGTGAAGTCTGCATATGTGTTAGGAAACCTGTTTTATAGATGAGGGAGCTGAGGCCAAGGGAATTCAAGTGGTTGGCCCGTGATCCATTGATTCCAAAGTGTCAGAAGTGGGATTCACATCCAGGAATCCTGTGTCGAGCCCCAGAGAGCTTTTCGTTGTACTGCTCGGCCTTAGGAGTGTCTTTTGTTCCAGAAAACAGAAGTAAAATCCTCAATCTTCTCTTTAGGAAGGAAGAGCATCACATGCCATTGTATGGAATCTGGTAGCCAGCCATTCTATTGGTTATCAAACTATAGTTCAGTCATATGAGGAGCCTTTGTTCATCACCTCCTGTGCACAAGCTGCCATGGTAGATGCTGGGAATATGAATATCACAGGGTCACAGATGTGGACCTGGCAGGACCTTACAGGTTATTCAGACAAAAAGTCTCATTTTACAGAGGGGGAAACTGAGATGAAGTCAGTCCCCCTCCCTTGCCCCACGTCTGCCTGCTGGGACCAAGCAGTCTGAGTACAGTCCCTCTTTGCTAAGCTAGATCTTCAAATCCTTTAAAACAGGTGCCCTATCCTCTTCTCCAAATTCAAGTCTTCTCTTCTTCAGGCTAAACATCTGCCCTTCTTTCAGCTGCAAAGACCATGTAGTGCCTTCTGTCAGTCCCCTCATCCTCCGGGCAGGCCTTCTCTTGGTGCTGTCCAGCTGGACAACATCCTTGATAGAATGTAGTGTAACAGCCTGAAGCCAGAACACCAGATGTGGTCTGACCAGGGCAAAGGATAATGGACATCTCCCTCCCCCTGTCTCTTGGGATGTCTGGGATAGGAGAGGGGAATTTCCATCTTGTATTGTCTTATAAACAGGACCAGAGGTCACTTGGAAGGTTTCACATGGAGTACTTTATCATCAATGGTGGGACACATTTTGAGCTCATTCCCTCCCGAATAGGGGGAGAAATCAAACCCCTCTCTCTGCATCTGCCCTGATCTTAGATTTGAACATACATCTCTGCCACTGGCCACCAAAGCATGCTTGCGTGTATGGTCCTTGCTGGGCAGCTCAGTCCTTCCGTACACCCTACAATCTCCCGGCTCACTCCCTCACGCCTCTCAAGGCTCACAGCCCACCCCACCCCCAAACCTACACAGAGTTCCCATCAATCCAACCTACCCATGCTCTGAGCCGGAAAGAGAGGGCAGTACTCCTCCAAATGGTGCTCACTCAGAGAAGGGAATGGCTGTGGGGACAGCAGTGAATGATCGCAACAAGTCATCGGGAATAAAATCAATTGTCAGAGCTCAGCAAACAACAACATTTAATTAAAGGTTTGAACACCTACAACCGGGAAGGAGAAGCAGGCGGCTTTTTTTTTTTTTTAACAAAGCGTGGCTCTTCTGCTTGCTCATGGCTGGATCCAGAGGACCTGGGCCAGACCCCAAACAGATTGTTTGTTTGGTTTTTTTTCTTTCCTTAGTAAAGCTAAAAAAACAAATAGATAGACAAAATGAGGGACAATGGGTCCCATATTACCATCACTGCCAACTGGGACTAGGGAGGGAGTGTAGTCTCTTCACTTGAGTAGGGAGGGGCGGTCCCGTCTCCACTTCTATCCACCCAGGACATGATTCAGTGGAAAGAGGATAGGACCTACTAAGTGGCAGCTCCCAGCTCTGCTACCGAATCACCTCAGCCAATTCACCTAGGATCTCTGAGTTTCAGTTCCCTCATCTGTAAAACGAGGGAGTTGGGCTGGATGTCCTCGAAAGTTCAATCTTCTAGCTCTTGATTCCCAGACCCCAGGAGTTAGGCAGCGGGTATGTCATTATACCTATTTCATGGATGAGAACGCTGAGGCACTGGCCTCCTGTGTGTGACAACACAGCCGGTGTCAAAGGCAGTGCTTGTACTCACGGTCTTTGGCCCTCACGTCCTAAGCCTTTTCCAACGCTAGATCATTCTTCATGCGATCACACATCTCAAGCAGAAAGGGAACTCAGAGACCATGTAGCCCTTACCCCTTCATTTTACATTTGAGGAACCTGAGGCACGGTCCCACAATGGTGTCAGAGCTAGAATTTCCCCCCCGGGTCCTCTGGAGCCTGTGCTCCTCGCATTGTACCAGCTCCTTTCCTAAATGTTCTCTACGAATGCAGTAGGACAATCCCCGAAATCTAGTAGCATGCGCAAATACCACCTTATTTCTGTCCAGTATAGTTTCATATATTTGATTTCAAATATCCTGCCTTTCTACCCCGAGCAGCAAGCACAGGTAAAAGGTACTGCCTCGGATCACCCTTTCAAAATAAAGGTAGGAAGCAAGAGAGATTGAGAGGCAGGAGGGATCAGAAGTTGTTGGTTTTGTTTTTTTGTTCCTGCTGTTAATTCCTTGTTTTGGTGCTAACTCAGAAGTTCGGGTGGAAAGAGGGCACGGCTGGAAGGCCAGCCGTGCCCACGACAAACACTAGACCTTCCCACCTCCACATAAGTCCACATAAGCCGGAACTGAGAAAGTAGCCCGAGGACCCGAGCTCGGAGGCGCTGAAGACTGCCCACAGCGCCACGCTCTGCTCAGCCTGATCGGGATCTCTCGCAGAGCACGGGCACCGAGGGCACCGTGCCAACCCCTGCCAAATAGGTACCCTTGCAGAAGAGCCTTTTTCAAGACTGGAGCGGCCTTCCTGTAAGGGATCTGTTTCCCCTCCCCTCTCCGTTCCCCTCGCCGCCCCATCGGTCAGCTCGCTCCAGGCTGCGGCCCCGGAGCCCAGGGGGCAGCGCCCGGACAGCTCCCGAGAAAGATGCGGAGAAGGAGCCTTCTCTCGCCCCCTGCCCGCCTCCCGGCTCGGGCTGGCACGCGGGGCGCGGGGGGCGGAGGGGCGAAGCGCTTCCGACCCACATCTGCGCCCCTTCCTCCGGCTCGGGAGCCAGCCCCGGGCACTCACCTTTCAGCCGGGCAGGCGCTGCCTTCCGCGCGGCTGTGCCCGCCGTCCTCCAGGCTGCCACTTACTTTCCCCCCACTTTCTTTTTCTCTGTCCCCGGGGAGGGCTCCTCCCCCAGGACTGCCCGATTGGCCCCGGCTGCTCCACCCCGAGCGCTGACGGCCGGGCCGGGCAGGCGGGGCAGCGCGGCCCGGGAGAGGACTTCCCAGGGCAGGGCCCTCCCTGGCAGCGTGGGCCAGCTCCCGGGGAGCGCACCCTCGCGGGGACCGAGAGCGGGCCAGGGGACGGGGCGGACGCTGCCCGGCAGCAGCCCTGGGCCGCCCCGGGAGGACGCTCCTGTCCGAGCAGCCACAGCCTGGCAGCGAGTGCCGGCGGCGAGAGCCCGAGCGCCGCCTGCCAGTCGGGGACCACCCCTCGCCTTCGCCAGCCCCGCCTGGCCCTCCAGCTCCACCCCCTGGCCCCGCCCCGCCCCTGCCTTCACTCAGCCTCCCAAAGGAGACATCTGGAGCGGCGCCTCGCCTCGCGGCTCACAGCTGGAGCATCCCTTAGATGGGGGCGGTCACTCTGTACTCCTCGCTGGGTTAGGTGTGGTTTGGGGCAGAAACAAAAGGACGCGTTCCGTGCCTTTGCCTCCCACTTGAGGGCCCCCGCAGGCCTGGCTGGCAGCAGCCACCTCCCAGGTGGTCTCCTTTACTCCGGGCTCTCCCCTTTCCCCACAGGACTGCAGGTAGGCTAGAGCTTCGTTTAAATGAATAAACACTTTCTATGGGCAAAACACTGTCCTAGCCACCGTGGAGACAGAAATTTCGAAATGCCAAAGAAAGGACACGACCAGGGGACTGAGGGGAGGAGGGACGGTGGGAAGGAGGAATTCCAGCACATGCCCAGAGACGGGGAGGTCAAGAATCAAGACAGCCTGTGGAGAGGACAATGGAGACTCGCTCCAGGAAAACGCCGGGCTCAGCCAGCAAAAACCTTGGAGGTAGGAGAGAAGTCCTCAGGTGGAAGGGACCTCGAAGCAAGAGAAGGCTTCTTACTTATCAGGTCAAATGAAGAGAGAAGGGGGAAAGCGCTGTGGAGACGCGGAGCCTCAGCAGCAGCAGGTCCCTTTCAGAGAACAGAGAACAGGCCGATTTGATTGAAACACAGGGGCTATAAAGAGGAGGAAGGGGAAATGAGGCTGGAAAGGGAGGACAGGGTGGGAAACTAGATCCTGGGGGACCCTAAATGCCCAGAGTTAGGAGTGGCATTCTGTTCAATTAAATCTGACAAACATTTATAAAGTACTTGCCAAATATCCTAGGTACTGTGCCAAACACTCATTTTCTACTGGGATATATTACCCTAGAAACAGTGGGAACCACTGAAGGTCTTTCAGCAGGAGAGGAGTGACATGGTGTATCTTAGGAAGATTATTTTGGAAATTGCAAAGAGTGGACAGGAAAGGGAAGATGCTGGAAAGCAGAAAGGACAATTAGGAATCTTTGACTTTAATGGAGGGTAGGGAAAAGTGCTATCTCCTTATCCTAATGGGTGGAAAGAGTCAGTCAAGCAGCACTTTATATTAAGCAATGGCTTTGTGGCCCCCACACCTGGAATGGTGCCTCTCCCCATTCCCAGACCTGGGCTTCCCTGGCTTCCTTCAAATCCCAGCTAAAACTCGTTGTTTTACAGGAAGTCCTTCCCAACCCCTCTCCACTCACTGCCTCCTCTCTCTGAATTATTGTCTGTCTTTTCTGTGTAGAGCCCATTTGCGCATATTGGTTTATTTCTTGTCTCCTCCATCAGATGACAAACTCTTTGAGAGCAGTAACTTTTTTTTTTTAATTTTACCTTTCTTTGTATCCCCAGTACTTAGAGTTTGGCACATTCAACTTAATAAATGTTTACAATCTGACTGACTGAGTGACTGACTGACTGTCAGGTCCTGGACTAAGTTCACAGGATACAAAGAAATACAGTCCTTTCTCATAAAGAGCTCACAGTCTAATAAAGGAGACATGAAAATAACTACATATACACAAGATGTATACAACATAGATGGAAGATTGGCTCAGAGGAAATATGCTAGGGGAGAATGGGGGTTTGAACGGAGCCTAGAAGGAATGCAGAGGTGGGTGGGGTGGAAGGGCATTCCTGACATCCAGAATAGCCAAACAGGGACTTAGGAGATCAAAGAACTGTGCAAGGGACCACAAGAAGGCACATGTTGCTAGATAATAAAATATATAAAGGGAAGGGAAGTATGAGAAGACTGGAAAAGTTGAAAAGGTTCAGTTTCTATAGAGCTTTAAAAACTAAACAGGATTTTGTGTTTGATCCTTGGGGTAGGTAATAGGGAGCCCCTGGAGTTTATCGAGTAGGGTAGTGACATGGTTAAGACCTGCCTATGCTTTAGAAAGGGCATTGGGCAGCTGAAAGAAAGATAGCATGAAGTAGAGAGAGACTTGAGTCAAGAAGACCAAAGAGGAGGCCTCTTCAGTGGTCCAGATGTGACTGACTGAAGTCATGCCCAAGGTAGCAGCTGTTTGAACGGAGAGAAAGGGTGGGAGGCACAATAGGTTGGGAAGGTGAATGTGACAGGGCATGGATGTAGATGAGGCAAGTTCTGCTGATGTGATAAGCACAACACTAAGGCTGTGGGACATGTCATTGGGTACTGGGGTGAGAGGTGTGTGACCCAGTGAATTGGTGAGTGTGAGAAGGACTAGAATGGTCTGTCAAAAAAAATAAGTAATAAAACAAAGATAAAGGCCAGGGACCACAGGATCATAAGGCAGCAAAAAGGGTGTGTGTCCTGTTTAACTGGCTATTTGAGTGAAGGAGGTGAGTAAAATACTTAGGTACCTGGGTGCCTAATAAATGTGCAAGCAAATTAATGAGACAGTGAGCGGGGGGTGTTTATATGTGTGTGCATGTGTCTGTGTGTGTGTGTGTGTCTGAGATATGTAAGTGAGATAATCAGTGAAATGATGGCGGGAGGGAGGGAGAGAGAGAGGAAGGGAGAGATGGATGGATGGATGCATGGATAGGTGGAGAGAAGGATGGATGGTTGGTCCCTGTGAATGATAGCTAATCTGGCTCTTTCTCTTCTCTAGCTCAACCCATAGGAAGAGAATAGCAGTCTGTGGATTGAGGATATATCCTGTCCTTTCTAGCATGAGGAGTTACTGAAGAAGGCAGCACCTGGCATCTGGTACCCTTCTTGTACTCTGGTTTTCCCATTCAGGAAATGGAGCAAGAGCTTGAAGATTTGCCTTTCACTTGAATCTGAACCTTGGGTCTATCTTTAACTCTGTCTCTCTGACCTGGTCAGTTGGACAGCATAAAAAGGCAGAGGTGGCAACCTCTGTGGGACATTGACTTTCTCTCTAACCCTCTAAGGGGACAGAAGGGAAAGGGAGGATAAAAAGGGAAAGGAAAGGGGGAAAAGGGAAAGGAAAAGGAGAGGGGACAAAGGAGAGGGAGAATTGGAAAGGGCAAAAGGAAAAGAATGAAATGGAGAAAGGGGGAGTAGAAAGGGATGGGTGGAAGGGGTAGGAGGAAGGAGAAAGTAGAAGGAGAGAGGGAATGGAAAAAAGGAGAAGGGCGATAGACAGGGACCACTTCTCCAAATAGGCATACATGTTCCCCAGTTGCGGTTCCCAGAGGAGGACTGACTATCTCTAACTCGCCTCAGGATTCCAACCATAAGCCAGAGAGGTTATGGACTTCCTAACATTGCAATGCCTCAGCCCCAACCAGTTTACTGTCTATTATCAGTCAGTTGGATTCTATTAAATGTTAGAAAAGTTTATTGGGAAGGCATAGCAATAATGCTTGTTGCAAAACACCTACAGACACATCCCACTGGCTTGCTCAACCATGGGCACGCTCTCCATTTGGACACACAAAGGCCTTGGGCAGAGCGGGCTCAAATAGAAAGTAAAATGTGGTGTGGCACTTACATCGAGAACACAAGACAAAGGGATGCCTCCTGGTTCCTGGTCTCTGGAACTCCTCCTCCTCCTCCTCCTCCTCCTCCTCCTCCTCCTCCTCCTCCTCTTTCTCGTCCTCCTCCTCCTCCTTCTTCCTCGTCCTCCTCCTCCTCCTTCTTCTATCTTGATGAGATTTCTCTAAGGCATTCCCTAAAGATGTAAAAATTGGTTCCTTTCTAGAGTATATAGCTAGCATTTATCTTTGTCACAAAGGGTCAGAGACTATCATCTTTCCACCTCTAAGTTTACTTCTTCTGTTGTTGGCCATAACTGCTTTGTTGGATGGCACTATCAATCAATTTATTGATGAATCAATGTTTATTATGTACCTACTCTGTGCCTGGCACAGATCCCCAGGCTGAGGATAGAAAAAGAGGCAAAAATTATCCCTATTCTCAAGGAGCTTCTAATCTAGTGGAAGATACAACATACAAACACATATATGTGAAGCAAGCTTTATACAGGGTAAATAGGAAATGATTAATAAAAGAAGGCACTGGAAGCAAGAGGGCTTGGAGAAGGCTTCCAATAAAAGCTGGGATTTTAGTTGACCTTAAAAGAAGCCAGGGAGTTCAGGCAGAGCAACTCCTCCTACCACTGACATTCAGCTATACTTCTAAAGAGGCCTCTGGATCTCCCAAACTCACATGGTCACATGGATATTCCTCCTGCAGAATGAATATAAAAGAAAAAGATGATGCTGTGTCCTTATAGACACATGTTGGCAAGGTAGGAGACAGAGAAGCCACCTAACCCTCCACCCTCCAGAAGCTTCCAGAGGTCTTAGCTTTAGTAATCTCCAGCAAGGAAAGAGATAAATCATTCCTTTTGTACACACGCTAAGTTCCATCTCAGTGCCCCATGAGTCACTGGCTCCTCAGTATCCACAGCCAATTCGAAGATGTTTCATGAGGTCACAGTTCCATCCCCTCAGGCACTTATGACTGGAAAAAAGGGCTTCCAAAGTTTCATCTGTTGTATTAGATTCAAGCAGGGAATATATTTGCATGCTCCGTATAAACCATCAGGAAGGCCAAATGTGAGCATGGTCTAAGGACTGGTCCTTCATTACCTAGTCCTTCCATTACATGGAAATGTCTAGATAGATAGATAGATAAATGTACATAATATACTCACATGCCTATATAACATACACATTCTAAATTTTCATGGAGCAGCTGGCTGCGTCCTGCCATGCTCTTTTCAGAACAATGACTCAGTGGCGACCAGAGGAACATTGCTCCAGTGTTTTCCTCCAATTGAGGTCCAAGTTTTCTCCCCAGTCTCCACAAGGTGAATTTGTCAAACACTATCGCTGTGACAACCCCTTTTATGCTCACTGCCCTAGATGGGTTTGTAGTCTGTTCCCCCTACCATCACTGTTTGGGACTCTGCAATGGGGTCCCACACATCAGGCTCAGTAACAGGGACAGTGGAAGAACAGGCCCATCAGAGGAGGCCAGGGCTGGCCTGGCCCAAAGCTCACAGTGAGATTCTCCTCTCCTACCTCCTCACCCACCACTCCCTATACAGAAGCATGGAGGAAAGGTCAGTATTTTCATAAAGGCTTGGAGGAAGGATGATACATACTGCCAACATTTCAGCACAGCAGGACATTCAGGAGAGAGGCCCTAATGTGAGGGATGTACTCCATGGGTGGGTCTAATCCAGTCTGGCCAGCAAATGCAAACACCAACCTATGACTGCTATTCCAAGACTGATGAGGGGAGGGGGGCGGGAGAACAAGCCCTGGGGGGTGGGGCAGAAAACCTGGCTTGGAAACTTGGCTCTGCTCTTTATTCTTTCAGTTTTTCTGCTTGTATCACCAGCACTTGGCATGGTGCCTTGCACATAATAGATACTTAATAAATGTTTGTTTTATTGAATCATATTACATTTCCTCTAGCATGACACAGAAGCTGAATCCTGGAGGGGGAGGCATTTTCTCTCTGTCTGACTCTCCAAGCCTCAGTTTCCTCAGCTATCAAAGATCAAAACATCATCTGTCTCTGGGGGTTGTTGTGAAGATGATCAGAGAGAGATACCATGTAAAGCACGTTGGAAACTGTCAAGAGCTTTGAACTGAGGTCCATGTATCACAACCAGTTATCTCCATCTTAGGTGATCTGGGCATATGCCAACACTTAGTTATGATATTATCACAGATCTTGGCCTAGAACCTCAGACCTTGGGCCTCAGAAACCAGTGGGTCCAAACCACTCCCCTCCCTTTATACAGTTGAAAAAAAAAAGCCCCAGTGAGTGTAAATGAGTGGTCCAACATCACAGAAGGAAGACATGAGGGGCTGTGGATTGACAGCAAGTACCTTTGTCTTTAATGGTACCAATGAGATAGGTACATGGTGAAGTGACTTTTTCAGCATCACCCAATCAGATGGGACTTGAAACCCAGATCCTGCTGCCTCCAAGGCTAGTTCAACATACTGCCTCTTAGGCAGAGGTGGTTTGGAGGATTCCAGATGTTGAGTAAATGAGTTAAGGCACCTAAATGGGAATGGTGAAACATCCAGGTCAACCAGACAATAGAGCAGGCAGAAAGGAGAACTCTGAGACAAGGTTAAAAAGGAAACATTGTGCCCACCTGGGTCATATCCTGAATGGCCCCCAGAGGTGTCTGTAAGTACTTGGGGATCATCAAAGTGTTTGAAGCAGACAAACGATATGACTATGCCTATACAGAAGGAAGGTCAAATCTGACTTTTACATTGGAGTGAAGGGCAGTTTGATTGTGGAGAGAGGAGAGGGGTGGGAGTGGGAACAAGGGAGTTAGAGAAATCAAATTCTCATTCCCACAGCCTCACCCTCGTTCTTTCTATCTCCCATTTGCTGACTTGGGAATGAGGCCAGGGAGAGTAGAGGATCTTGAAGGTCTTGTTAGAGTCCCCTCAGTGTGCAGGGAGCAGGATCCTCTAAGGTAGGAGGTGACAAATTACATTCATTATGACTCTCTCCCGGGTTCTTGTATGCAGTCCCCTGGGGTAGAAGGCAGGAGCTATTTAACAGTGCAAAGCCAAGACACGCAGCAGTGTAGCCTGGGAAGCTCTGAAGGACATTATGCTAGAAAGTGCCAAGAGAATCTGAAATTGGCAGAATGAAATTACCTGAGTTGGATCTGGGCCAAGGCCCCAAGATTTAATATCCCTTAGCTAAGGAGTTAGCCCTCAGTCCTCAGAAAGCCCTTCCATGGGCAGAGACCTTAATTTGACTACTCCTGTAACATCCACATGACAGCATTTCTTGGTTTTTCTTTTCTTCTCTTTCCATCTCTGTCTCCAACATGGCTCTGATGGTTACCATTAACTCCAAGGCATTTTCAGATTCTCTGAATGCCATCTTTTTTTTTTATCTGAGTGGCACACTGCTGGGGGCTATAATTGCTTCAATCAATCCATCAACAACCACTTATTAATCACTTACCGCATTCCAGGTACTGTCATAGGCAATGGGAAAACAAAGTTCAAGCTGTTCTCAAGCATCTTTGATGCTAACCATATGCCCATTTGATTGGCCATATTTTGGTAACGATTCAGAAAATAAAAAACAAACAAACAAACAAACATGTCCTGTTAGCAGCAGAAGATATCTTGCCAATAAGTGTACAAAGGAACTTGACTTAAAGGAAGTCGGTTTGAGGAAGGAGGTCACAAGGGCTGATATCCATCCTAGTTCTAAGCCAGGATCTATAGGGAAAAGAGAACATCTGAGGAGAAGACAACAGACACAGAATCTAGATAACAGCATTCCTGTACAGTTGTTAAGGCAGTTAGGAGACACAGTCTATTAAATTGCTGGATTTATAGTCAAGAAGACCTGAGTTCAAATTCAGACCCTGGGCCTTGATATCTTGATCATATCTTGATATCTCTATCATATCTTCCTTAGTTTCCTCATCTGTAAAATGGAAATAATAATAGCACTACCCTCCAGGGTTAGCGTGAGGCTTGACTGAGAACATACTTATAAAGTGCTTTGAAAACCTTAAAAGTGCTAGATAAGTGTTAGTTACTATTCAGTGAAAAATGATCCCAAGAGTGAATGGAAGTATGTCGAAGTTGCTGAACCTCCTCTTTGGACAGACTTATTAGACTAAGAAGGGGTAGGGAGATGGCTCACTGGATACAGCACCAGGTCTCGAATCAGGAAGACCTGAATTAAGAACCAACCTCAGACATTTCCTAGATGTGTGACCCTAAGCAAGACATTTTACCCCATGTGCCTCAGTTTCCTCATCTGTAAAATGAACTGGAGAAGAAAATGGCAAACCACTCCAGTATCTCTATCAAGAAAACTCCAAATGGAGTCATGAAGAATCATGTGTGACTGAAAAAGACTCAATGACAAAGTTGACCAAGAAATGAGAGGAACTGTAAATCTCAGTTGAGTACTTGGCCAGGGCTAATTGACAACCAAATATTTATTGAATTGAACTGCAAGGCAGCTGACAATTGTTTTGGGTTTTTTTTTTTGACTCAATCAGAGTAAAGGGACTTGCCCAGGGTCACACAGATAGTAAGTGATTAAGGTGGGATTTGAACTCAGCTCCTCCTGACTCTAGGACTAGAGCTTTATCCACAGCACCACCTAGCTGCTCCATGATCCGGCAGTTTTTCACAGCATCCTCATGGACAACATAGAAAAATGTGACCAAGATAATGGCCCAGGGAAGTGGATTTCCAACTCATTGTTAGGCTAGCCCCAGTGGATGTTGATAAACAGACCCATGACAGACAGCAGGAAGGTAAAGTTCTATTGACTCTGTTTTTTGCATGGTCCTAGTTAACATTTCTCCTCCAATGATTTGGATGAACACCTATTTAGCATGGTTAATGCCCAAGCAAGCACACACACACACACACACACAGGTTCTCAAAATCCTTTTGGAGCCCTGGAACAATGGGGCAAGTCTAACAAGTTGGGTTGTCTGAACACTAGGGTTCTTAACCTGGGGTCCACAGTACCCCTCCCTGCCAAGGAATAAAGGGAGAGACTTCATGGTATACTTATATTTCAATAAAATTGTTATGTTGTCATTGTAATTCTCTGTACTTTATCTTAAGCATTTGAAAACATGATTCTGCAAAAGGGTCTGCTTCAGTAGCCCAGAACAGTAAAAAGACTTCAGTCCCCCTCTGTTAATGATAGAATTCATTATTAAATAATTTCTGTTATTTTTTAAAAGAAATAAATCAGCACACAAGTAAGGGAGAGGCCAGATGTATCTAAATAGGAATTCACAGGCAGAGGGAAAAGGCCCAGGACTCACAGAGGACTGGTCGCTGAAAAGGGACAGAATGTGCCATGAGATCAGAGAGTGAATATGAACTTGATTTGCAAGAAGAAAAACACAATGTTCACAAGAAAGGAAGGGAGAGTCCTGTGCTTGACTGTGTCAGACGGTCCTCATCTACACTGTGTGTCCTACCCTGTTAGCCAAGATTTAGGAGGCAAATGAAGTCAACAGGCATTTATTAAATGGTTATTGTGTGTCAGGCATTGTGCTAAGTGCTGAAAATAATGATATAAGTAAAACTAAAGTCCCTGTCCTCAAGACTCTTAGCCTTCAGTGATGACAAAAATAATAATATTATATATCAGCTAACATTTCTGCAGTGCCTCCTCTGTGCTAGGCCCTGTTAAGAGCTTTAGAATTACTTTTACTCGTTATATCCTCACAACAGCCCTGAGATGTAGCCGTTATCATTATCCCCATATTGGAGTTGAAGAAGCAAAGGCAGATAGAGGTTAAGTGACTTGCCCAGGGTCACACAACTAGAACATGTCTGTGGCCGGATTTGAACTCAGATCGACCTGACTCCAGACCCAGCTCTCTGACTATCATGAAGAAAAGCAACATGTTAAAAGTCAGTGGAAAAGCAACATAGAGGTAGCGGGGTGAAGGAGGGCACAGTGTCCAGAAAGCCAGGAGCATCATTAAAAGGGAATTGGAGATTGGCTAGGTACTGCTCCAGAAGGAAGGTTCCCAAGAGAGTCGCCCATCAGAGGACAGGCCACTGTAACAGAGAAAATGCCCAGGGTGAAGGCTGCTGATGCATGGAGAAGTCCAGAGGGTCATCATCACTGATGGGCTGTCAGTGCAGCAGTGAGCATGGACCGTGTGTGTGTGGTGTGTGTGTGTGTGTGTGCGTGCGTGTGTGTGCATACATGTGCTTGTGCATACATATTGTGGGGGAGGGGGTGGGAAGGGGATAGTTCTTTAAAGAACAAGATTAAGAAAATCAGGGGGCAACATAGAGGATATTTGTGTATGTTTACATATATAAATAATTTATAAATAGCATATTTCTCCATATCGTCTCTCATGTGTAAATGCACATATGACTGCTTTGCCAGCTATTCACCTGTTGTAATGATTATTTCTCATATTGCCAGGGTTTACCCCAACCCTTGCCCCAATAAATTATTTATTATATTTTATATTTAATTTTCTAAGTTCATGTTATTCTACCACTCCTTCTAAATTCACAAAGGAAGTATGTCAAACATTTAAAGAACAATTAAGATCAATACTACATAAACTAAGAATGGGAAACTGAGGGCACTGATGAAACAAGTTGTGTTATGTGATTATTTTGAAATACTACTGCGCTATAAGAAATAATGAACAGGAAGCTTTCATAAAATCCTGGAAACTGGTGTGAATTTTCCTGAACTGATGCAAAGTGAGATGAGCAGAACCAGGAAGACATTGTACAAAGTAACAGCAACGTTCTATAATGATCAATCTTAAATCACTTAACTATTCTCACCAATACAATAATCTAAGATAATTCCAAAGGCCTTATGAAAAATCCTTCCACTTCCAAAGAAAGAACTGGTGGAATCTGAGTGCAGACCAAAGCCTTTTTTAAATTTTATTTTCCTTGGTGTTTTATTGGATAGGAGGATAGGTCTGTTTTCTTTCACAATATAACTAACACAGAAATATGTTTTGCTTGACTGCACATGTATAGCCTATACAATTGCTAGTCTTCTTAATGGGAAGGAAGGAAGGGGAGGGTGGGTGGGAAAGAATTTGAAACTCCAAATTAAAAAAAAAACTAAGGTGAAAATACTTTTTATATGTAATTGAAAAAGGAATAAAATATTTTTTTAAAGCAGAAAATGTATCCCTTTTGTATTTGTCTCTAAGTCTCCTAAAACAAAATATATGCTTAGTAAAGAGATTTGGGGGATGATTTGAAGTATGAATACTTCCAATGAATACTAGCCAGACCTGGGACTCCAGTGCAAACAAGTTTGACAACCACTATATTTTTTTAAAATGCTTGCTATATAACCATGACCTCCACCTGCACACTGTACATAGATAAGAAGTTGATAATTTATACCCAAGGGTAAGAATTTACATTGTTCCTTCCTGAATTTCATCTCATTTGATTCATCCCCATGATCTAGCTAAAATCTTTTAGGATAAGGAGTGTCATCCTGTATGTTAACTACCCTACCCCTCTCTATGTCATGTGGAAGTTTGATGAGCTTACCGTCTCTACTTTTAACCAAGTCAGTTATAAAATTTCTAGACAGCATCAGGCCAACAATGCTGCTAAAGAGCTAAGAATGTATTGGCATTAAATTATGAATAGCTACTCTTGGAATTCAGTCATTCCACTAGGTCTGAAACCAACTAATTATATTCTACTTTAATCCTTATTTCAACATCTTCTTTACAAGAATATTATGAGATATTTTTTCCAAAACTTCTCTAAAATTCTAATGTAAGTTGATCCAGAGCATCCTTTCCCTCAAGTACTTTAGAAAACCTAATGAAAGAGCAAATGAGGTCAAATTGCCATGACCCTGGTCTTGAAGCCAGGCTAGGTGCACTACCTCTTTAACAATCATTTCTAGAATTTTCTACAGAATTGAGGTCAAACTCATTGTCCTACAGTTTTTGGATTCTGCCTTTCTTTTTTTTTTATCTTTCATTTTTTTATTTTTAATTGTTTTTCTAAATCAGAAATATTCTTCTGTTTCTCCTGACCTTCCTAATATCATGACTGGTGGCTCAGCAATCCTATCTACAATTTCTGTCAATATCCAAGTACATTTTCCTCTTGGCTAGGTGACTTGGCTTTATTGAGGACAGCTAGGGGCTCTCTTAACTATCTCCTTACTTGTCTTTTGTACTAGTATCCCATTTTAGACATTTGTGTTTGGCCATTTATTACCTAAACTTCACAGAAAAAAACCTGTAATTTGTATAGCTGTTTTTCATTATCATCTTTCCAAAATGGTGACACTGGCAATTTTCCACTCTTCCCTTGTAATTTTATATACCAGGAGCTGAAGACCCTACAAAATACCACAAATCTTGACCTCTGTAAATTCATATAATTTATTTCAACCTTAGTTATCTATCAGCAAAATTAGGATATTATGATAACACATTTAAAACTAATTGGTTTTTAGACATTGAGTTCAACCTTCTAATTTTATCAAAATTTAAGTGACTTGGCTAAGCTCATACAGCTAGGAAGTGTCTGGGGGATTCAAAACAAAGTATTTCTTAATAAAAAAAAAAAGCTTCTAAAAACATTTCTGCCCCCTAACCATCCTTACAGTGTTTGTCTGAGATATGAATCACATGTGAATGAATACTCACATCCTTGGAGTCCCAGTACATATAAAAAGTAAAAGGCAGTTTACTATGTCAGGATGGCATGAACAGAGGGTGATACGTGGAGGCAGGGGGACCAGTGTTCACATCTTACCCTTGATATTTGCTATTTGTGGTCCTGGGAATGTCACTGAGAGACTCATGACAGCATAGTGAATGCAGCATTGTATCTGGGATGAGGAAACACTGGGTTTAAATTCTACCTGAGACTTAATCTCTCAGTACTTCAGTTTTGTCCATCTATAAAATGAATTTGGATTTTGTAGCCTCTAATGTCCTTCCAGTTCTAAATCTTATCATTCTCTATGCTCCCTGAGCCCTAGTTTTCCCTTCACCAAAACTAGGATGCTAATACCTCAGAATGTGCCGTAGTAGTAACACTTAAAAAGCATGGCGAAACTATCTGGGTGAATACAATATAACATGAGTAATCAGCGGGGAGGACGAAGTAGACCAATTCAAAGAATCACTGAAAGAAGGCTAGCTTTGCAGATGACATCTCGATAAGTCAAGAAACCACTAAAGAAGGAAAACAGAGGACACAGCTTGAGATTGGCTCACGTGTATAAAGTGCTTAGTACACGTCTTAGCCCATAGAAGGTTCTGTATAAAAGCTGGTTCCCTTCTTCCCCTTCCAGGCTCGCTGACTTTCTTCAGCTCGCAACTGAGAGACATAGGCTCACGGGTGGAGTTCGAATGTCACCTCGGATACTCCCTGTGTTGTCACAGCACACATTCATCCTCCGTGAGTCTCACTTTCCTTATCTGGAAATTTGAGAGAAAATGCATTTTATCACCTAGTTTGAAGAGTAGTTGTGAGGTTTCCGTGAGCTGCCATACATAAGGTGCTTTGCAAACTCTAATTAGCAGTGCATTCATGTCAGATTTTAGGATTTATTGACACTATCATTCATTTCATCCTATGCTATCTTTTGATATCTTTCTATTTCCTTTTTGAACTTATTAAGTCATTGATTTTTAGGTCTCATTGATCTCATAAAAGCAGCTGGAGAATATTGGATAAAGCACTGGTCCTGGAGTGTGGATGAGCTGAGTTCGAGTCTTGCTTCAGATATTTGATAACTGTCTGATCGTAGGCAAGTCATGTGGGCACTGTCAACTTTCCTCCTCTAGCAGATGGTGTTAGTTAACAAGCATCAGTAAGAATTCATTCAGTAACAGGCACGGCCAGTGCTGTTTTTATGACTTGCAAAACAATTGATATGTTATTCCATTTAATTCTCACAACAACCCTGTGAACTATGCATCATTACTATCTACATTTTAGAGATAGCAAACTGAATATCAAATTGGTTACAGAGTGTGTGGCTCAGAAGCATCTGAAGCAGGATTTGAATGCTCATCTTCTTGATCCCAAATCCAGAAGTCTGTGCTGTTCAGCTTCTCCTAGAGGAACACAGACATTAGCAAAAAATCTTTGTCTTCAAGGAGCTGACATTGTACTAGGGCAAAACGCGTGTTGAAGTAAATACACACGAGACACGCAAAAAATACAGTTGTTTCGGAAGGGCTGGTTGCTGCAGGAGTGAAAAAAAGATCCCTTGAAGAAAGTGGCAAAAGACAAAGGTAAGGAAACTACAAAGTCTGATCTCTGACCACCTGATTTCTCTCTCTCTCTCTCTCTCTCTCTCTCTCTCTCTCTCTCTCTCTCTCTCTCTCTCTCTCTCTCTCTCTCTCTCTCTCTCTCTCTCTCTCTCTCTCTCATCATAGAGTTGTTTCCTGTGGTTATATGAAAGAAATCTCTTTCCCTCATATGGTGTGAATAGAATTCCCTATCATTGCATGACCTGGGATCATAGGCTTATAACATCAGAGATTTTGAGCTCAAAAATATCTGATATGAGCCAGGACTCTTTCACTTTAGAGATGAGAAAATTTAGGTTAAAAGAATGTGATCTGTTCAAGACCACAGAGATAGGTTAGCACAGAGCCAAGACCAGGACTGGTCTTTTGGTGAGAAGTCCGAGGATTCAGTTTGGTTTCTGTTTGGGTTTTTTCCCAGTGGCTCATGTTCTAGCCCTCTCTGGGTCCTTCCAGCACTACTCAATTTGTAATTATGTCCTTGACTTTATCACTATCATAGTCCTGTGTAACAAAGGGGAAATCTTTCTCTATCAGCCCATTTCAATAAATCTCTCTCAAAGTCACCACATCCTCCTCTTCTTAGTTGAAATTTAATTAGATGAAGTTCCCCAGGCTAACGATTCTCTATGAAATGCAATAATAATAATGCCCATCTTTTAAACATCAATATGCTTCCAGGGATGTTGTATGGCTATGAATCATAGGACAGCATTGTCACATAGGGATTAAGTTGAGGGTCACCTAAAGGTCACTAAAGGGGTCCATAGCGGGCATGAGGTGGTCACAAGATATTATCAAGGAAAAATCGCCCTGCAGAAGCTATGTAAATGACCGGACATCAAGGAGACGGATGATTGGAAGAAAGGAAATGGGCAGGATTGATTGTGAGAGCCAGGAAAGAGGGGTGGACAGCTCTTGTACTTCACTGTAGCCACTTCACATCAATCAGTCTAAAGGAAGTCCCCCAACATTTGTGTGGACCTTTGTGTCAAAAATTTAGAGGGGAACAAGGACACAAGTTATGCAGGAAAAGGAAATGTTGGTGGGTTGAGAGCTACATCTTTATGTGGAGTGACCTCCAGAGGGTATGATATTGCACAGTCATGGCAGAATCAGGGCACAACCGTAATAATTGTTCTGTAAATTCATGTAAATTTTTCTCTCTTACAGCATCCTGCAGGTGATCCTGAGCTTTCGCCCCAGATGAAAAGGTCCAGCAGCGCCTCTTGTTGCTGACTCATTTTTCAGTTGTGTCTGACTCACTGTGACCAAATTTGGAGTTTTCTGGGCAAAGATGCCAGGGTAGTTTGTCATTTCCTTCTCCAGCTCATTTTACAGATAAGGAACTGAGGCAAATAAGTCACTGAAGTGACTTGCCTAGGATCACACAGCTAGTAAGTGGCAGGTCAGATTTGAAATCACGAAGAAGAGTCTTCCTGATTCCAAGCCATCCCTGTGCCACCTAATGCAGGGCCTTGAATCAATTGGATGTCGGTGATATTTAGTTGACTGGAGAAAAACTCATTGACAAGCTGGCATGATGAAATGTCTTCATTTTTAAACACCACAACTATTAAATGCCATGTATTATGTTATACGATTGGTAGGAGTGCACAACAGATGAACTCAGAATTATGACAGAATTCTCCAACTATAATGTCTCACATTACATACAATAACAGATTTATGGACTTCCTACTACTATTCTCATTGTTATTATTTCCTATTTATCCTACATAATTCGACCTAATTATCCACACAGGAAAAATAAAGTGGGATGAAGAACACCTATTTTCTAAACAATGATTCAAGTAGATGAAAAAGGCATGGAACTCATAGACCAGTCAATATATATGGAGTAAACCATACAAATAAATAAGGGAATGAAGCAATAAAATGTGAATTAAGAATGTGCCATATGTATGTTCCAGACACTGTGCAAACCTTGTGGATAAAGACATAATTGATGATGATGATGATGATGATGATGATGATGATATGAAAGCAATGTTTATGATGGTAACTATACAGTGGATTGAAGCTTTTTTTAAATTTTTGTTTCTTTTTAATTTGTGGGACAAAACAAGTATTTCTAAAGCAGTGCAAGAAAAAAAATGAGTGTACACGAAACTGCAAATCTATTATGAACAAGTTACTATTGCTCTCCAAGTTATCTTGTGTCATTTTCTTTCTTCCCCTCACTAGAGGAGCTACCACTAGATACAAATATATTATGTGCATATGTCTGCTGTTGTTATGGCTGTTGTCTTTTGTCTTCGAAGAGGACCAAAATGACATCACCATAAGAAAGTAAAGTTTCAGTGTGTCCAACTGTGGCTGATCAGACCAATACGAGCTCGGAATGCTCTACCACAGATTGGGCACAGATAGTTCGTGTGGACATTTGGGGTGGTTACTTCAAATTTGCACATCCTACATTTGTTAGAGCACAGCACCCTTTCTGATGTGAGCACACCATGCTGAGTGGTCCTGTGCCAGTGTCTCCCATGTCGCACAGTCAAATCCAAAGTTCTTTATTTATTTATTTAACTTTTTACATTCATTTTCACAAAATTTTGGGTTCCAAATTTTCTTCCCATTTGTCCCCTCCCCCACCCCAATACACCAAACATTCTGGTTTCCCCTATCACCAATCTGCCCTCTCTTCTATCATCCCTCCCTTCCCTTGTCCCCATCTTCTCTTTTGTCCTGTAGGTCTAGATAACTTTCTATTCCCCATTACCTGTATTTCTTATTTCCTAGTAGCAAGAACAATACTCAACAGTTGTTTCTAAAGCTTTGACTTCCAACTTCTCCCCATCCCTCCCTCCCCACCCATTCCCTTTGGGAAAGCAGGCAATTCAATATAGGCCATATCTGTGTAGTTTTGCAAATGACTTCCTTAACAGTCGTGTTGTGTAAGACTAACTATATTTCCCTCCATCCTATCCCACTCCCCATTGCTTCTATTCTCTCTTTGATCCTGTCCCTCCCCAATAGTGTTGATTTCAAATTGCTCCCACCTCCCATTGCCCTTCCTTCCATCATCCCTCCCATCCTGCTTATCTTCTTCTCCCCCACTTTCCAGTATTGTAAGATACGTTTTCATACCAAAATGAGTGTGTATTTTATTCCTTCCTTTAGTCAAATGTGATGAGAGTAAACTTCATGTTTTTTCTTTTATCTCCCCTCTTTTCCTCTCCACTAAAAAGTCTCCTGCTTGCCTCTTCTATGAGAGATAATTTGCCCCATTCCATTTCTCCCTCTCTCCTCCCAATACATTTCTCTCTCACTGCTTAACTTCATTTTTTTAGGACATGATCCCATCCTATTCAGTTCACTCTGTGCTCTCTGTCTCTGTGTGTGCATGCACATGTGTGTGTGTGTGTGTGTGTGTGTGTAATCCCACCAACTACCCAGATACTGAAAAGTTTCAAGAGTTACAAATATTGTCTTTCCATGTAGGAATGTAAAGAGTTCAACTTTGGAAAGTCCTTTATGACTTCTCTTTGCTGTTTACTTTTTCATGCTTCTTTTCATTCTTGTGTTTGACAGTCAAATTTTCTTTTCAGCTCAGGTCTTTTCATCAAGAATTTTTGAAAGTCCTCTATTTCATTGAAAGACTGTTTTTTTTCCCCTGAAGTATTATTATACTCAGTTTTGCTGGGTAGGTGATTCTTGGTTTTAGTCCTAGTTCCTTTGACTTCTGGAATATCATATTCCATGCCCTTCGATACCTGAAACAATGCAGAAGCTGCTAGATCTTGTGTTATCCTGATTGTATTTCCACAATACTGGAATTGTCTCTTTCTAGCTGCTTACAATATTTTCTCCTTGACCTGGGAATTCTGGAATTTGGCCACAATGTTCCTAGGAGTTTCTCTTTTTGGATCTCTTTCAGGCAGTGATTGATGGATTCCTTCAATACTTATTTTGCCCCCTGGTTCTAGAATATCAGGGCAGTTTTCCTTGATAATTTCATGAAAGATGATGTCTAGGCTCTTGTTTTCATCATGGCTTTCAGGTAGTCCCATAATTTTTAAATTGTCTCTCCTGGATCTATTTTCCAGGTCAGTTGTTTTTCCAATGAGATATTTCACATTCTCTTCCATTTTTTTATTCTTTTGGTTTTGTTTGGTGATTTCTTGGTTTCTCAGAAAGTCATTAGCCTCCATCTGTTCCATTCTAATTTTGAGAGAACTATTTTCTTCAGTGAACTTTTGAACCTCTTTTTCCATTTGGCTAATTATGCTTTTGAAAGCATCCTTCTCCTCATTGGCTTTTTGAACCTCTTTTGCCAATTGAGTGAGCCTACTTTTCAAGGTGTTATTTTCTTCAATATTTTTTTGTGTCTCCTTTAGCACAGTGTTGACCTGCTTTTCATACTTTCCTTGCATCTCTCTCATTTCTCTTCCCAGTTTTTCCTCCACCTCTCTCACTTGATTTTCAAAATCTTTTTTGAGTTCTTCCATGGCCTGTGCCCATTGAATATTTAATTTCGATGTTTGGGATACAGAAGCCTTGACTTCTATATCTTACCCTGATGGTAAACATTGTTCTTCCTCATCAGAAAGGAAGGGAGGAAATATCTGTCCACCAAGAAAGTACCCTTCTATGGTCTTATTTTTTTTCCCCTTTTCTGGGCATTTTCCAAGCCAGTTACTTGACTTCTGAGATTTCTTTCCACATCCACCTCACCTCCAGATCCGCCCAGCTAGTGCATGGGGTCTGAGATTCAAATGCTGCTTCCCAGCCTCAGGGCTTTCAGCGGGTGTGGGGGGGCTGCTATTTGGTGTAAGATTAAATTCAGCTGCTCAGATAGGGGCCAGGCCACCATACAGGGCTCCGTTCCCTCAGGGGGTTTATGCAGAGATCTTCAATAATGGATCCGAGCTCCTGTCTGCTTTGGGAGCTCCTGTCTACTGTTGCCTCTTCTGCTGCCTCCCGAGGGGGCCTGAGTTATGGAGACACCACACTCCCCTCTCGGCCAGCCAAACAGGCTCTCTCACTGACCTTTGTGCTTGTGGCTTGAGGGACCTGTGAAGCCACTGGAGATTCATCCGTGAAGCCTGCTCAGATCTGCTCCTCTCAGTGCTGAGTGGCGAGGGCAGGGCTGGGCTCTGCTCCACATCTGGTGTGTGACAGACCTTTGGTGTCGGTTTTTCAGGGCTCTCTGGAACAGAAATCTCCTCCACTCCATTGTTCTGTGACTTCTGTTGCTTCAGAATTTGTTGGGAGTTCTTCTTTACAAATATTTTATGGGCTGTGTGTTAGGAGCTAGCATATGTGAATCTTTCTACTCCGCCACCAGCTCCTCCCCCCCAAATCCAAAGGTCTTGAGACCTTGAGAGTGTCCTTGTATCACTTCTTCTGACCACCATGTGATCGCCTGCCCCATGTGAGCTCTCTGTAAAATAGTCTTTTTGCAAGCATACGTTTTGCATTAGAATACCATGGCCAGGCCATAGAACAACGTGGCCAGACCATCAGAGTTGCACTCTCTGAAGTGTAGTTTGAATGTTTGGCAGCTTAGTTCATGCAAGGATCTTGGTTTCTGTCTGTCTGTATGTATAAATGTAAAATCATTCTTGACGTACTTCTAATGATCAGTTCTCTCTC
Source organism: Bettongia penicillata ogilbyi (assembly GCA_023548195.1). NCBI lineage: Eukaryota > Metazoa > Chordata > Mammalia > Diprotodontia > Potoroidae > Bettongia > Bettongia penicillata. The sequence continues at coordinate 7,006,051 of JAJHZJ010000010.1, forward strand.
TGGATGCAGATAGCTTCTTCCTACTTACGTCCTTTGTTTTAAATTTGGGTATTTATAATAATCAAAATGTCTTATTCACTCATAGTTGTTTTTAAAACAATTTTGATGTCACTGTTTATAATGTTCTCTTGGTTATGCTCATTTTGCTATTCATTTTTTATGTCTTTCCACTCTTTTTTCTAAGGTCATCAAGCTCATCATTTCTTATAACACAGCGGTATTCCATCACAATCATACTCCACTACTTGTTCAGACATTCCTTCATTGACTGTATATAGGTTATCTCACTTTATTAATCACAAATAAGCAAGACAGTCTCTTCCAACAGGGACCTTACATTTTCATAGGAGAAGGTATCACCTACAGGGGAATACACAACACATATGAGGACAAATAAGTTGATCTTAGACTTGTACAGGACATAGTGAATGATATGTATCACCTTTGGGAAACTGACATTTCTGATCATGACAAACTCCTCCCTGAAATAAGAGCCCATTTTTGATACCCCAGAGTTCTTTGCATGAAGTTCTATGACTTTGTGCCATACCATTTAAGAATAATTAAAGCTGAAGAATGCACACAGGGCAAAGAAAAAAGTTAATGGTATGGATGAGCAGATAAAACTAGAGAATGAATTGCCCAGAAGAAGTAGTGTAAGGGATATCTTCAGAAAAATGTGTGACCAGAAAATAAAATGGGCTGGTCATATAGTAGGAGCAAGGGGTTACCAGTGGATAATATACATTCTCTTAGCATCCACATTATGAATATTCTGGATTGATTGCTACTCAATGCAAAATAAAAATAAAAAAACCCACTGCATGGTTTCTAGACCCCTTGTGGTCAGGAATAGCATAAGAAGAGCAGTGATGGATGGGTCACCATTGGCATCATTGGAGTTGGCACCCTACTCTACTCACTGGAGTAATAAATCCTTGAGAGTCTTGGAGTTCATATAGTTCCATAATAACCAACCTGTTCTTCAGTTCTTAGTAATCAACTCATCAGTCAATAAGTAATTATTAAACATGTATGATATGCCATGCTTGTACCATGGATTAGGTATACAAAGGTTTAAAATATTGACAGTTTTGAAAACTGTTTGTCTGACAGATTCACTCTCAATTCCTTTAGCATGGAGAAGCATCTTAATGTGGAATGTGTTTGTGAGAGTATATTTGCTACAAACTAATTAATTGGAGTTGTTGTCTCCAGAGGGCAGCAGCCAATGTCCTTCTCAGACATCATTTCCAGATGCTACCTGGCGCGAGCAGCAAAATTCATGAGTTAGATGTCCCAGGCCAACCCTGCTGACAAGTTTCAGCCAAAAGAACTTCTGGGTAGAATGAAACCACAGGCCAATATTTCCAATCTCACTGACAGACTTTCCAAGGAAGTGGCAATGATGGATTTCCTCAGGGAAGGCTTCCAGTCTTACCATCCCTATGCCATCACGGAATTGTATAACTTCAGTCAGTTGCAGGGAAGGATACGATGGCCACTTAGAGAGACTGAAAAACAGGGCCAGAAGAGATGGCTTCCTCTCCATATATTGGAATTCTGATGAGTAGTTCTTACTGTCATGGCTGTATGTAGTTCACCGCTAATGGAAATGTTATATACATGTCTATATGTATACTTAAGTGTGTGGGTGTTATTGTGAAGGTCCAAGGACAGTCATATGGACAGTCAAATTGTCATGTTCTCAAATGAATTCAAATGAGGAGAAATGGCCAGGCTCATTTTGTCAGGTGATGTACTACGATACATTCTTTATTATTGATCAAACTAAAATTGCAGTGACCTTAATATAATTCCAGCTTCCCTCAGGGCATATGAAAAATAAAAGATTATGCATATATATGAAAAACAGAGTACTTTCCATTTTTGTGTTGATCCCACACTGAGTCTTGAGCTATTATTTATTAATAGTATTGATTAAGTATTCAGCTTTTTAGGCAGTGGACTTAAACACACAACTATGTGAATTTTAGCAAGTAGAAATAGCCCCATCACAAGAACAACAAACCTTGAAATAAAAGAGGGGGAGGGAAGCACCAAGCTCAAGAGGCTGGATGCCCCAATGTCCAGCATCCCAGGGAACTTCCCCACATACTCCCCATCCATGTTTGGCCTCTGAATGACCTCTAAGGTGTCTCCTAGTTCAAATGCTCTGTGACTTTATACTTTGCTTAGATATCTTGGGTCACTTTCCCAAATACCTGGTATCTGTGTCATTCCTTGGGCATACAAGGATGATGGACACAAGGGGCAGTAATGCAGGATTCTAATTGTTGAGAATATGGAGGGAGGGAGTACATTTTGGGGAAATGGAATGCCTTGAGCATAGCAATGATACAGAAAATGGCAACATGCCTGAGGAACAAACAATAGACCAGGATGGATGGAGTCACACCCATGAATGGTGTAAATGAAGGCTGCTCAGACAGGATAGAGCCAGGCTGTGGAGGACTTGGAATGAAAAACTAAATGTAGAACCAGGGTTGTATGGGGTGCTCAGGAAGGTTTAGGATCCCTGGTGTAAGAGTTTGCCAAGTCCTTTTCAGGATGACTCACCCACCTTTGGTGGCACTCAATTCTTACCATCAGCTCCAAGAAGCTGTTGCATGTGCAGCAGTCACATTCCAATGAAACTTTCTCAGAAGACAAGCTAAACCAGGTGGAAGATAACCAACAAACTTCAAGTCAGTGATTTAGGGGAGCTGTCCACCTCAGCATGTGAAGACTTGCCCCAAAAGAGTAAGTGGAGGAGAATAATATGTTCCAAGAGCTGAAATAGGTGCTGTAGAGTGCTGAGCATTTGATCAGGCATTGAAGACACCAAGGTTACTGACTGTATCCTCAGTCATTGCCAGTCATCTTGATTTTTGTCTTGTTACTGGACTTCATTGACTCTGGAAGAGAGAGTGAGGCTGGCAACTTCGTACAACTCTGCTTGACTTAGATCCAGCTCAGGTGCAAGTCAAGACATTCTCATGACTTCACTGGTCTTCTCCAAAAATGCAGGATGTACAATAACAAATGTAGATCTTATTTGGCTAGGTTTTTCTTCTCTCTCTTTTTAATAAAACCAATTCATAGCTTTTTTTTATTAATGCAATGGCTTTCTTATATTCAGTTTTATTAATCTCACCTTTAATTTTCAATATTTCCAATTTAGAGTTTAATTGGATATTTTAAATTTGTTTTTTCTAGTTTTTTAATTGCATATTCAATTCATTAATGTGTTGGTTTCTTTTCTATTTTACTAATTTAACCATTTAGAGATATAGATTTCCTCTGACTACCACTTTTGATGCATCCCAAAGGTTTTGTCTCATTGTTATCATTTTCTTTAATAAAGCTATATATTTTTTCAATGGCTTGTTCTTTAACCTACTCATACTTTAAAATTAGATTATTTAGTTTCTAATTAATTTTAATTCATATTTCCATGGTCCCTTATTAAATATAATTTTATTGCATTATAATCTGAAAATTATGCATTTGATATTTCTGCTTTTCTCCATTTAACTATAAAAGTTTTAGCTCTAACACATGGTCAACTTTTGTAAAGGTACTGTGTACCAGTGAGAGAAAAAAAGTATATTTATTTTACCTATACTTTGCATTTAAAATGTTGTAATAATACTACTTAGTATTATTTCTGTTTCTAGAAAAAATAAACTACTAGGAAATATGGTACAAGGGAAAAGAAAGCATGTTATGAATGAGTTTTTTCTTAAGATTATAAAAAGCATCTACCTAAAACCATCAACAAGTTTTAATTGTAATGGGGATGAGCTAGAAGCCTTCTCAATGGGATCAGGAGTGAAATGAGCATGCTCATTGTCACCAATATTATTAATTGTAGTTTTAGAAATGCTAACAATAGCAATGAAAAGAAAAATAAATTGAAGGAATCAAAATGGGCAATGAAGAAATAAAATTATCTCTCTTTGCAGATGATATGATGATTTACTTGGAAAATTCTAAAGATTCAACTAAAATGTAGTTAAAATAACTAACAACTTTAACGACTTAGCAAATATAAAATAAGCCCACATAAATCATCAGTGTTTCTGTATATCAACAAAAAATCCTGCAAGAAAATATTGGAAGAGTTATCCCATGTAAAATAATCAGACAACCCAAAACATCTGGGAGTGTATTTTCCAAGACAAACCTGAGAGACACCTGAACATAATCATGTAGCACTTTTTATATAAATAAAATGAGATTCAAATAATTTTAGAAATATTAATAGTTCATGGTTAGGCAGAGTCAATATAATAAAAATGACAATTCTATAGAAAATAATCTACTTATTCAAAGCCATCCCAATTAAATTACAAAAAAATTGAGCTATAAAAATTAATAACAAAATTCATTTAAAAGAACAGTCAAGAATATCAAAATATTTTATACCAAAAAGAGGCTTATCAGTATCAGATCTTAAATTGTATTATAAAGCAGTGATTACCAAAACCCTCTGGTAGTGGTTAAAAAATAGAGAGGTGAATCAGCATCACAAAGTAGATATATAATATATAGCAGTAAATGATTATGACAACCTTGTATCTGACAAATGTGAAGATTGAAGTTCTTGGGATAAGAATATACTATTTGTTAAACATTGTTGGGAAAATTGGAAAGTATTATGGCAGAAATTGGGCACAGACAAATATCTTACACCATTTATTAAGATAAGGTCAAAATGGATAGATGAGTTAGATATAATCATAAGAAAACTGGAAGAACATGGAACATACTCCTTATCAGACTTATGGATAGAAGGAATTGTGAATAAAAGATATAGAAAGCATTGTGAGATGTAAAACCAATCATTTTAATGACATTAAGTTAGAAATTATTTTGTACAAATAAAAGCAAGCTTGGAAAGAAAGCAGAAAACTGGGGGGAAATTTTATAGACTGTTTCTCAGATAAAGATCCCATATCTCAAATATATGGAGAACTTTGTCAAATTTATAAGAATATGAGTCAATATCCAATTAATAAATGGTCAAGGATATGAACAGACAGTTTTGGAGTGAATAAATCAAAATTATGCATAGTATATGTGTGTATGCATGTATGAATGTATATATACACACATGCATATGTAGATATGTGTGCATATGTATATATATGTAGTCATGTAAAAATACTCTGACTTTTTATTGATTAGAAAAATGTGAATGAATATAACTTTCAGATATCATCTCACACTTATAAGATTGTCTAAAATGCTAGAAGGGTAAAATGATAAATGTTGGAAGGGATGTAGAAAAACTGAGACACTGTGAGCTGATCCAACCACTTTGCAGAGCAATCTGGGATTATGCCCGATGAGTTGTGAAACTATGTATACCCTTTTGATGCAGCTGGGACTGTTTTCCAAGGTGATTAGGGGAAAAAGGAAAATAATCTATATGTTTTAAGGTATTTATAGCTGATATCTTTGTGAGGGAAAATAATTTGAAATTGAAAGGATACCCATCTTAGGGAATGACTAAACAATTTGTGGTGTATGATTGTGATGGAATACTACTGTACTGTATGGAATAATGAGCAGGTTGACTTTACCAAAAAAATGGAAAGACTTGCATGAAATAATGATGAGTGAAATGAGCAGAATCAGAAGAACATTTTATATATACAGTAACAGCAATATTCTTCAAAGAATAATTGAATTACTAAACTATTATAAATAATCAAATCAACTATAAAGGATCTATGAAGGAAGATCCACCTTCAGAGAAAGAACCAATAAATAGAAGTATGTGTAGTATGATACACATACACACACACACACACACACACACACGTGTGTGTGTGTGTGTGTGTGAGAGAGAGAGAGAGAGAGACAGAGAGAGAGAGAGAGATGCTGGTCTTTTCTAATATGGAGTGGGGAGGGAGAAAGGGAGATAGTTCAAACTTTAAAATGTAACTAAAATCAAATTATTTTTTTCAGAGTTTGAACTTCCCACATGGTAACTCATGTGACGTTCACAACAAATATGGGAGGTCATCATTATCTTTCTCTCATTTTGCGAATGAGGACACTATGGAACACAGAGTTTAAGTGACTTACCCAAGATGACCATCTTAGGAAAGTGCCTGAGGCAAGATCTTCTTGACTCTACATCCTGTGCTCTATCCACTGTGCCACCTACCTGCTTCAATAAGATGATTTACTCCGTTATAGACTGATTTGCTTTTAATCACTGAAAATAGGATCAAGACCAAGGAAAGTACAGACCATGGAAGCATTGATTTATTGGAATAAATTAGCAATGAAAAATAATCATGCCTCTTAACCTTAGTTCCCTGGCCTTCAAAATGAGAGAACTGGCCTCGAGGATCTGATGAAATCATCCTAGGCAAATATTCTATCCTTGTCTTCTGCACCTTAGCGAGGATTCGCATCAATGTATTACCTCTGTCAATGGTATTTATATTTTAAATTTCGTTCTAATTGAGGACAAACAGACCTCAAGAGATTTCAGGAATCACTCCATTCTGCATTTGCGGTCAAGGGAATCTTCTTTGGGCTACTGAAATCCTATCACAATGGATGATGACCTTATTTGCATGTAAGAGCAGTTTTTATAAGAAGATTTCATCTTTTTTACTCTGAGTGGAACTTTTACCTTCATGAATATTTCTGTGTCCCAAGGGACAATATGAGAAGAGTCCATGGATCTGAAACTTCTCTCCCTCTAGATTTACTATTAATAAGTTGTTTTTGTTTTTTTTTAATGACATTAGGCAAATAAACTGAGATCTACAGGCCTTTGTTTAGAGAAAAAAAATCAATCAATCAATTAACCTGAGCCTAAAAGTCCATTTTTATGAGTCTCTCCTCATTGGTGGGTATTGACTACTGAGTGCTCTAGACCTGTGCGATATGCTGGGTTGGTGAGACCTTCAGAAAAAAAGAGAGCCTCATCTTTTGGCTTCCAGTTTCAAGAAAGAAGGCCTGCCATACCAGACTCTCCTTGTATCTCTGAAGGGAGAAAACATCTGTGAAGAAGCTGACATGAGAGGAGCCACAATTTCCATCATGTTCCTCTCCCCAACTTGTTACAATAGAGACTAGGGAATTTCCCCTTGAATGAGATTTCTCTCTCTCTGTCTCTCTGTCTCTCTGTCTCTCTGTCTCTCTGTCTCTCTCTCTCTCTCTGTCTTTCTCTGTTTCTCTGAGTCTCCGTCTCTCTGTCTGTCTCTCTCTCCCCCCCCTCTCTCCCCCCTCTCTCCTCCTCTTTCCCCCTCTCACTCCCCCCCTCCCCCTCTCACTCCCCCTCCCCCTCTCTCTTCCCTCCTCCCCCCTTTCTCTCCCTCCATCTCTGTCCCCCTCTCTCCCCCCTCTCTCTACACCCCTCTTTCTCCCCCCTCTCTCTCCCCCCTCTCTCTCCCCTCTCTCTCTCCCCCTCTGTCTCTCCTCTCTCCCCCCTCTGTCTCTCCCCCCCTCCCCCTCTCTTTACATCCCTCTCTCTCCCCCTCTCCCCCACTCTGTCTATCCTTGTACCCCTGGTCTCTGAGGAGAGCAGAGTGACCAGAGTCAGACCTCAGCCTCCTGCTTCCTCTCCTGACAAGTACCAATGTCTTCCTTAGACAAGAGCAGGGTGAGAAGACACTAGAACAAGGATGGGGAACCTGTATCCTCGAGGCCACATGTGGCCTTCTAGGTGCTTGGTTGAGGTGTTTTGACTGAATCCAAGTTTTACAGAACCCATCCTTTTATTAAGGGAATTTTTCCTGTGAAGTTTGGATTCAGTCAAAGGGTCACACTTGAAAACTTGTGGCCTCGAGGCTGTAGGTTTCTCACCCTTGAGCTAGAGAGCCTCACCTCCCTGAGTGCCAGATCTAAGCAGACGTATATAGGCACACAACCTACGTAAACAAAGCAAAAAAGTGGTGGTCCCTCCTACACCCTACATGAATAAAAAGGCTCGAATGACCACAATAGTTCCCAATGCATAGAGCTAATTCAAGGAATCATGATCCTGCCATATGTTTTGGGCATCATCCTCTTTGTCCTTTCATCCTCATCATCACATCATGATCTTTTGTGTTTTACAAAGTGCCTTACGTACATAATCTAATTTGGTTTTCATAATAGTTTTATGTTGTACGTACAATTATCATATGCAACTGACTGATGAAGAAGTCAGTCTTCTGAGAGTTGCAGTAATTTGCCCAAGAGCACACACACCCTAGTTAAATGTGTGAGGCAACATTGGAACCTAAGCATTCCTGACTCCATATATAGGGTTCTGTCCACAATGCTTCCTGCAAGCTTCCTGAACCAACTAACTGATGCTAACATACTAAGTACTGGAATACAAGTATAATAGGGTCAGTCGGTTAGCAGTCAACTAGCATTTATTAAGTACCTACTAGGTATCAGGCACTGTGTTAAGTTCTGGGGACACAAAGAGAGGCAAATAACTGTCAAGGAACTTAAAATCTAATGGGATCTTGGCAAAACATATAGTATTAGTATATATGCATTCAACCTATATGTCTGATTACAAGTGATACATTATGTGCTATGATTTTATATGACAAATATCATTCTTGTAGAATATTATACTTTCTATTAAATCTGTGTTAGCTAAATAACCTGTGTGAAATGATGTTTGGTACTCTTAAAGTGCTGGTGTCTCCTAGCAATTTATAGGAGAGCATTTTTCCCCTAAAGGGGTGTGGTGTATAATATGGTGTAGTGAAAATGAACAAAAACATAAAATTACAAAGAGATGGAAATATCGACATTGAAACGTAATGGCGATTGCCTTCAGATTCAAAACCAACCTTCCACATCCTAGAAAAGTCTAAGAGTTGAATAATTCAATTTCCTATGGACCAGCAAGCAAAGAATCTTGCCTGTAGGTCATGGACTGTATTCTCACATTTCTCCGTAGTCATTCATTTTCTTGAATGAACCATGCAACGTGGGGAGCCCAGTCAGCTGAGAAGGGGAGCATATTGTCTATCACCAGTATAGCCTGCTATGAACTTCAAGCGCACCATTTGAAGGATGAAAGAACATAGAGACGCTGAGGTCCCAAGAGGCTTTGGCCAAACAGATCCCTTACACATGTGCTATCCTTGTATTTTAAATCCATGTCCACTCTTCTGTCCATGGGAGAGCATGCTCCTGCTTTGGGGAGAAATGCTTTCTAACTATTGCTCTGGGAATTCTTTTGGAGAAAATGTCCTTTACTAAAGATCTAACTGAATCTACTGGCAGATTGTTAGAGAGAAGTCTATTGGTAGGGTCTCGTGAACTGGAGATTAGGAGCATAGTCACCAAAAGGGTTACAGCAGAACTCTGAAAAGAAGTGCAGCTGCTGCTCTCGAACCAAACCTACAAGTGTACATTTGTACTTTTGGTGGGGTGTTAACCCAGTTGGGTTATTATAGAGAGTTTTGAGAAATTTCTTGGTATTTGTAAGCATGAGACTCAACAAATCTTAGGTTGCTGCTATTAACTCTTACTGAAAACTTGATAAACAAACCTTGTGGTCCCCCAACGCTATCTTTGGCCGGTCCTCCTGACTTCATTAGAATGCTCTCCATTATCGCCCTTCCCCTACTGCCTCCATTCCTTCCCCTCTCCCCAAGTTATTGTCTGTGGGGAAAGGAGGAGTCCTTGCACTATCAGATTCAATTCCAATGCCATTCTGTGTTTCTCTTAGCTGGCACACAAATGTATGGGAAAATGGAAAATCAGGGGAGAGAGAATTTCTGACTACTGACTCAGGACCATCTCTTAGTGAGGGCAATAGAGAAGAGACAGCATCTGACAGCTGAGTGTACAATCCATTACCAAGTGCTTTAAAGATCAGGATGTAGATGACCTCTTCTAATATGAGAATTTGATGGTGACTCAAGACCAAATGTTCTGAAGAAATTAGTGGGATAGAATGACTATTATAAACTCACCATTTATGGATATCAGAACAAATGGAGCACAGTGTGTGCATTTTTCCCTTTGAATTTTGATTGAGCTATGATGGGGGGATTCATTTGGGTTTAGAGAAGAGGACAGGAAAGGTGAATTTGGAATGTGATCAGTAAGAACTGTTTGTCTAATGTACCAAGTTGAAGGAACAGATAGCATAGTAGACAATGGCTAAGTCCTTGAAAACAATGATTTCCTCTAGGAAATGTGAAGGTGCCAGGCACATGAAGAGTATTTTTCTTTGTTTCTTTCTGCCTAAAATGTTGCCCCACAAATACTTCATTATCATTCTTATCATCAAATTCCTCAACTATATCACCATTGCCCCACAGTCCCGAAGATGTTTTAAATGGACATCTATCCTTGGCCCATTTTAGTTCAAAATGTTTCAGAACACATTAGATGAAAACACAGGTCAAATTCTTATTTCATTTGCCAAAGGCAGGACCCCAGGAAGGGTAGCCAGTACCCTGGATTCTGGGATCACAGATGAAGACAGGGAGCTCAGAGGCTATGTAGTCCAAAACTTCATTCTCCCAGTGTAATGAAACATTCTGCACAAGCACTAGGGTTTTTGTCTGCTTCTGCATGTATGTTTTGTGGACTGGTGGAGAGAATGTTGAGCATGCTATCACACTGAGTACTGGTATAATGTTCTGACTTGGTGAGAGAGTTTTGGGGAAGAGATGTGTATAAGATTGGAAATAGCATGCAGGGGGGAGAGGGGAGAGAGGGAGAGAGAAAAGGAGAGGGGGAAGGAGAGGGAGCGGGGGAGGTGGAGGGAGAGGGAGGAGGGGAGAGAGAGAGAGAGAGTGAGAGAGAGAGAGAGAGAGAGAGAGAGAGAGAGAGGAGAGAGAGAGAGAGAGAGAGAGAGAGGGAGAGAGAGAGAGAGAGTTTGGAAGTAATAGACACAAGAATCTGGATGCCCTGTATATACCTGATTTCTGTTTGTCTCCTGAGAAGACTTTCCCATGAGGTGAGATTGAAGCCTCTATCTTAGTTTAAACTGAGATCTACTCTCAGTCTCAGCAAAGTGTTCATTGACTCTTGCATATTTTCTGGGGTGTTCCAATCCATAAAATTCATCCAATGTCTCTTTGCTCTTTTGCTAAGATAAATAACTTTAATAATTATTCATTATTTTTGGTAGTCTTTTTGTAGAATTTTTTGCAAACCTGATGTTTAGAGGCTGGTGGGAATGAATTAAGTTGGTGGAGGCAAAGTAAGGGTTAGTGACCAGGGAAGTGGCCTTTCCCCTGACCTGAACTTGTAGCAATAGAACAGAAGTATTTACAGGTGTGGGGGAACAGACATAATTCTAAATCAGTATCTCTCAAGCTCAGGGTTCTCTTGGGGCTTTCCTGATTCTGCTCCTAGCTAGTGTACTAGTGGTAGTGCAGGGACTGACCTCCCCCTTTCCTTAGAGGTCATACCTCAGATCCTATCTACCCATATCTACCTCAAATTGCCTCTAGATAATCCATATGGTCACACATATTTTACCTGGGCACATAGATCTTGGGAATATAAGGAAATAAGGTAAATGACTGGCCCGAAATCATCTATGTAGTTATTATTAGACATGATCCAAACCCAGATCTTGTGACTCTGGAAACTATCTGCATTCCACTATGCCCCACTGCCCATCCCCCACAAAGTCAGCATCCAAAAAAATCTTAGCAGATGTGAAGTGAAATGTAATGGAAATAAATGTAAAACCCAACATTGGGAGACAAAAAGCCAACTGCACGAGGAGAAAGCCATAATGAGATAATGATGATCTTTGAGAAAGACCCTATGGTCCACTCCCTCAATGCCTGTCACAGAATTAATTCCAGCCTTTCAGAGTTGGCAGGGACCTCAGAAGTCCAGCATACGTCAAGTAGGTGACTGGTAGTTGTCATCCTGTCTCTCTTTGAAGACCTCTCCTAGTACCCTAGTACCACTGACACACATGCCCCTTCAGAATACCCATGTTCAGATGTCCCTTAAGTCAAGTGGGAGTCTCAGGCCAAGTCTCCCTGGGCCTTCAATATTTCCACACAGTTCCTTGTTAATCCCACCTATGATTTAGATGCAGAATAAAATGAGTGGGGAGCAGTTTCAGAATGGCACATTTTGTTCACTAGGTGGCGTGATCACACACCATATTGGGATATTCCCAGCACAATAGGGGATCATCAAAAAAGCTAATGTTGCCTTGGGTTACATTAAGAGAATCATAGCGTCCAGAGAGAGGGAGTTCTTCTTCCTCTGGGTGTGAGGATACCCCCTCATCAGGGGACATCTGCAATATTACATTCAGACGTAGATGTCACACTTCAGGAAAACCATTAACCAATTGGAACAGTTCTTTATGAGGATGACCAGCATGGCGAGGAGCTTCTCAAAAACATAAGAAAATTAACTAGCCTGCAGAGAGACCCCTGATGGGAGGGGCTACCAGAGATCTCTGTATCTGGAGCTTGTTGTATTGAAAAAGGATTCAACTCAACCTACTGCAAGCCAATGGACAAAACAGGAACTGTGAGTAGAGAATATAGAGAGGCAGATGGTTTTACCCAGTGAAAGGGAAAACTTCCTAATAATTAGAGCCATAAAACTGGCATATGCTATGTCAATAGGCAATAGGTCACACATCGTAAGAGATCTTTACACAAAGGCTGGGTGATTAATCATCAGGAAGATCATAAGAGTGCTTGTTAACTCAATCATTCATTCACTTTCCAGATGTGGGATAGACTAGCTGGCCCCCGAGGTCCCATCCAACTCTAATATCATGCTATTAACTATCTTAAGTCAAGTTCAAGCTTGCTTAGAAATCATTTCAATTCAAGCATCACTGACTTAAGTTCCTAGATGGCCAACTATAACTTAAAACCAATGACAGCAAGGCAACATGTACAATGCTTGCATGTGTTTATATGTACACAGATCTGAATGTCAAGTGGACCTGGGCTCTTGTTACAGAAATTCCTTTCAGGGATGCAGATCGCAGCCATTCCTGGCCTACCCTTCCTCTAGAACTCCCATCCACAGTCTCCCAGAGTTCTCCATTCAGGGTGCATCCCACATGTATCTGCCTTCTCTCTTCCTCCTGATATCACCAGGGTACCAATGGAGCAGCGTGACCAGCCTCTGCTTGTCATGTTAGGACTTCACTCTCACCATGTGGCCAACTCATCCCTTATACATTTTTTGGTGGCACTATTTCTTTCCTTTTCTATTCTGGAGCTCCCCATCAGTTCCATGCAGCAGCCTCCCATCACGTGTGGCGCCATTTTCATTGTGACACTCCTCTTTAGTTCTTCGGAAGCACTGGGGTTCTAGGGATTGCTTCCATATGTGAACACCGATAAAATGATAGGATCAAAAAGTGGGTGATCTTTTGCTGTTATGGGAAGCTTAGGAGCAGCTAGACGACTGTACAATTGGAACTCAATGATCTTAGAAAAGAGGGAAAAACTTGCATGGAAAAAAGAAGAGCGAAATGAGCAGTGCCAAGAGAACACTGTGCACCATAACAGTGATATTAGTTTAAGAATGACTTCGAGCAAATAAGCCACTTCAACTATTATAAGGACCCAAATTAATTATAAAGGACATATGAAGGAAGACACTATCTGCATCTAAAGAACTAATAGAGGCATGCATAGAATAATTTTACATATGCATATGTGTGTATATATATGAGTATGTATGTATATATGTGTGTGAATACATATATACATACATATATGCATACATATAAATATATACACATACATATACATACACACACTCATATGCCTATTTGTGTCTAATAGCAGGCATCTCTAGGGTGGGGGGCAAAAAAGGAAAATAATTTTCATAATAACTTTATTATAAGTTGTACATAATAGATTTGCAGTTGTATGTGCAATCTTTTTTATTATACAATGTGATGGGGGTTTTTTTGTCCATAAATTAAATTTAATGAATTGATTAGTAAAAACCTAATCCAATCCACTCCCTTCCATCTTGGTAACTGGACTCCGCTGCCGGTGTGTCTTTATTGTGTGATCCTGGCATCCATGCTGGCACTGCCCTCCTGACCTCATTCGCTCTGAAAGCTCATTCCACCCCTGTGCTCACATTACAAGTGCCTTCACCCCTGCTGCCTCCCTTGATAGCTTGGAACATTCAGAACCTCCATTTTAAGTAGAAGGGCTAGATAACAAGGCATTCCTTTCTCTTCAGATTGTCCCAATTCTCCATGGGGATTTGTCTACCATGTACCTGCTCCAGGTTGCTCATCTTTGCTATGAGGGGAAAAAATGTTAATGATAAGTGAGAACTCCAAAGATTAGAGTGTTGAAAATGAGGTAAAGATCATTTTTACATGTGCAATTAAACTATTAAAAACATTCAAGGTTAGATCAAAATCAGAGAAAATTCGGGCGACTCTGAAGATCTCACTGGTTTTATCATGTTGTAAAACCTGCAACCAAATATGTGGGTGGGAACTGGATTTGATTTTTTACATTGTAGAGGTGGAATGCTGAATTCTGTGAAGAAATACCTTGATATCCTGAGAAGCAGGTATATTCTTGATTTCTGGAAATTCCCAAATGAAGATGGAATATGAACCCCTAACCTTGCACCATCCACGCAGCATAGAAATTTCAGAAATGTATCCATTAGCTAGAGGTAAAGAGACTATAGTTGTCTGGGAGCGCTCCTGATGGAAAGTCCCCTGAAAATCTATGGGCTATCATCAGGGATTGATTTGGAAAAATGGACTGTTTTTCAAAAGTATACTTAACATCCAAAGTTATTAAAATATAGTTTCATGATGAAAAAATTTTTAAAAGTGTATGAAATCCTTTGAACTCAGTGTTAATTTTTGTAAAAAGAAATTGTAACAGGAGGTTCTATTAAATTATAAGCATTATAAAGGTATACAAATTTGTAAAGTGTATTGCATGTCAATAAATGCCACTATTTTACTCTGTCCCACTTAATCCACATGTCACCATAACATGATCTGAGGTAAGTCTTAAAAATCAAGTCTTCTTGCCTGTTCAGCCAGCTTTCTCTTCACTAAGACATCTGTCTCTCCAAATAGATGGATATATTTTTGTGTATGTAACATATACCTATGCGTAGTATGTATAAATGTATTTTTATATATGCATATGTATATACATATTTAGACACATGTATATGTAGAGCATATTGAGTATAAATCTACATGTATGCAAATGGAAAGACAGCATGGTATAGAGAGGTAGGTTTCCTCATCTGTTAAATTAATTAGTTTGGCTAGATGTTTTCTAAAGACCCTTTGAACTCCAGACCTCTGCCCTTATGAAGGCTGATCTTCCTAAAAAGTGAATTATTCCAGTTCTCTTTGACAGTGTCTAGAAGTCATTACTTCTAATCTAGGCCTTCTCACCTTGTCTTCCCGTTGGCCATGTAAGTAGTCAAACCCGAAGGAAGTAGACACTACTGTCCCTGGGCAGGAGGAAAGTGAGTGCTGGGGGGCAGGTGGTCATGCAGAATTTACAGTCAGGAAGCAGGGCCATTCCCTTGCATTTTCTCTGACCCTGTACATTGCTACTAGTTTGCAAGCCTTCAAGAGCCTTCATCCATTTGGATCCCTGGGCCCCATCTCATCTGAAAATAACTCCCATACCGCAGACCGCATTAATTTTTCTCCTATCTTTTATTGTCTTGGACACAGAGTAATTATCCTCCAAGGGGTTTGGACAAAACTATCTCAAAGGCTCAGATCTCCATGTTTCTTCCATCCTTTATAATTGCCTATTTCCTTCACTCCAGGTTGTAAGGCTTTTGATTCTCATTTTTTAAAAAAGAAAGACTATAATTTTCTTCAAGAGTTTCAAAAAGCATTTCTTTTTTCCTTTTAAAATCTTCTCTCTGTGATAACTAAATACATTAGCAAGTAGCTAACAGCAGCTTTTGGACATGGACTTGTTTTGCTGTGCATAATCTCATGCAATGTACCAGCCAATCTGAAAGCTTCCTGCCTGTGCCAGTGTCTGTCTAAGAAAGGGCCTCAAATGTCCCACTGGCTCACTCTGGGGCCTCGGCAGTACTCCTGGCCTCAGCCTCCTTACTGAGACCATGAGGGATCCCTAACCACCCTCAGCTCTCATAATCAGATGATTGGCTTCTCACTTTCTATGAAAGATTATTCTTAGTAAGGGAGGCCACTGAGTTCAGACACACATAAAGCTTAAACACTGATTCTCCACTTAACTCCTTGCATGACCTTTGCCAAGGGATCCCATAGATCCCTCCACTTTGACTCAGTTTTCAATGGGAGTAGACCACAGCTTACATCATATTTGATTGTATAGATGAGGAGGCTGACACCCAGAGACTTGGGCAGGTCAAGTGGCTGGCTAAGGCCTTATGTAGCATTCAAACTCAGATTTTCTGACTCTGTGTCAACTGCTCTGTTATCCACGATACCATTCTGCCTCGACACATAGAGAATATCTCTTGATTTATTCATTGTAGCATTTTAGAACTAGAGGGAACCATGGAATTTTACAGACGTAGAAACAGGTTCAGTTCAATGAATGGCTTGGCGGAGGCAGAGCCAGGTCTGGAGCCGGAGATCTATCTTCCGAAGTGACTGCTATTGTCACTTCTGATTTCTATCTTGGAGGAGGCCTGCACTAGCTTAGGGATGGGTTGCCATATTGGGATGTTCTGACAAGACTAATTTCAGAGAAATGTATTTTCTAAATGTGGCAGATCTGATCTTGGCAGCTCCTGATACCTTGAGAGGAGCACATCATAAGTCCGAAGTTAATGTAGTCTCCCCAAAATCATCTGACTTCTTGTCCCTCAACTATATATTCAACCTTCAAAGTAAGGAAAGTAGCTGAACAGCCTTCCCCAATAGGCTCATTTGCCGACGATAATATGTAAACTATGTAAAATCAATCAAAAACATTTATATTTATCAATCATCTCCTATGTTCCAGGCTCTGTGCTAAGTAGTAAGGATGTCAAAAGAGGCAAAAGACAATCTCTGTCCTCAAGGAGTTCAGGATGCATGGGCACTTCCTTTTGTTAAGCACCTGGATATCCATGTGGCAACTGCCAATCAGCTAATGCTAATTAAAGATTTTTCTCTTCTAGCTTTGCCTCCTGATTGGCTAACCTGCAGTAAAAGGGACCAGGGTGAGAGGAATTACTCTAAGAGGATCCTCTGGTTTGAGGAATTCCCTACATAGACCATCTCTCTCATTCATGAGCCAGGCTAGATTGGCCCTAAGCAGCTGTGGTATTGTATGGGTATTGTCAGTCACTTCTGAAATGTGATAGAGCTCAACTAGGAGGCCAGATGTAACCTTGACCCTGTAACAATCCTTCAGAAGCCTTTGCTCTACATAAAAGTGGAAACAAGCCTGAAAAAGCTTAGAAGGAAAAATATTTTTAACTGAGTAATTGACTTTCAGAGCAGCTGCTGGACCCAGGATATTTCTAACCACCCACCCTCCCTCTTTCCCTCAGCTCTCATAATCAGACGACTGGCTTCTCAGTTTCGATGAAGGTTTATTCAAAGTAAGAGAGGCCACTGAGTTCACACACATAAAGCTTAAATACTGATTCTACCACTTACTCCTTGCATGACCTTGGCCAAGAAAACAGAGAATTAGGGTTAGAATCAGCTAACACAATGGCTCAATGGATACACACAGTGCTGGTCCTAGAGTCAGGAAGACCTGAGCTCAAATGTCACTTACAAGCTGTGTGACCATGAACAAATCATATAATCTCTGTTTGCCTTGGTTTCCCCAAGTGTGATGAGGCTGTGCTTCATGGTGTCTTCGGTAATATATAGTTCAATCAGTTACCTCTCTGGGCCTCAGTTTCCTCATTTGTAAAAGGCAGGGGTTGGGCTACATGAGTTCTTAGGATCCTTCCAGCTGTAGATGGATGACCCTGTCAAAATCACTTTTTTTGTGAGGTACCTGCCTGCTGACTCCTTGAGAGGAGGGGACCCAGGGAAAGGCTTCAGAGATTTTTCCTATCCAAATGCCAATGTTCTTTAGGGTTTCTAAGAACCTTTCAGAAAATGGTCCCAGGTTGGAGCCTAGAGAAACACAGAGGGTTCCCCTAGGGATGGGCTTCGTAACTCTGCCTCTGGTCCAAAAGTCGGCTGCTACTGCCATTAAAACAGACACCCGAGCCCTCGAACCACTCACAAGGACTTTAAGTTCATTACTTCGCTATTCTCTCTCCCTTCATCCACCTCTTCCTTTTCTTCTCTTCCCCTTCCTCCTTCATTCTTGTGTTCTCTCCTTCGGTAGTCTGGGCTACTCTTTTCTCTGTCTCATTTTCAGCCTTTCTTCTACTTCTTTCTTGTTTTCCCTTTTTTCTTCCTTTCTCTCTTCTAACCTCTTCTCTCCCTCTGTTCTCCTTGTCATTCCTCACATTAACAGATTGGATGTTTTTCTTTCCCCAGAAGGAAAGGTCAAAATTCATTAGGTCTCCAAAATTTACTTGACCTTATTATAAATGCAGAGGACAAAGACATGCCATGAACTCTCTCTCTCTCTTTGTCTCTCTCTCTGTCTGTCTCTCTCTCTCTCTCTCTCTCTCTCTCTCTCTCTCTCTCTCTCTCTCCCTTCCCCCCTTCTCTATTCCCCTCACTCTCTTTTTCTCCTTTTTCTCTGTGGTAAGGGTGAACAGGTATTCAATGAAAATTGATCAATGGCAGCACATCTGTTTATAGCAGTAAGCACCCTGGCATACACAGGAGAACCTGCTGCACAGGTTCTTAGATCTGCTTTTCTAAAAGAAAAGCAACTTGAGAGGTCATCACTTCAATTAAGAACATATACCAACAGAAAAATACAAGCCAAACCAACAGACAGGGCTTCTCACTGTCTCACCATGGGTGATACTTACATCATTGCCAGAGACAGAAGCACTAACATTTCATAGCAGGAGTAGGGGGCTTCTTAAAATGGCTGCCCAGAGTCTCATCTGGCACATGGACTTTCTTCCAAAAACTAAGTCCCAAAGCAAAACCTTACCTTAGAATATAGATATTCTTTATAGAGCCAGAGGGCATGACCCAGTGCCTCACTAGCAATCAGCAATACGTGTGACCCTTCATACAAAACAAGACTCACCTAATCAAGCCTCCCTCAGTAGCCCCATCTGAGGCCTATTAATGGTCAGGGGAATTTTAACTCTCATTACAACATTCCAGTTCTCAGATTCTGATACAAAGACAACATTAATTTAATTTTTCCTAAAATGTGCCCTGGCCCAAATCCAGGTGCTTTAACAATACAAATGTTTTGCAAACAGCTCCTGTCCTACCTCTACAAAGATGGGTTCTTCCCTCAGCCCACAGTGAGAGATAACTGTTGCTTTTCTCCAAGCAAAATCCCAGCAGAAGGAGCTAGGTGGATCCATGGATGTAGAGGCACTTGTCTTACAGTCAAGAAAACATGAGTTCAAAATCAGGTACAGACATTTACTCTACACTTACCAGCTAGGTGACCTTGGAAAAGTCATGTTCCCTCTGTCTACCTCAGTTTCTTCCTCTGTAAAATGGGAGCAATAATATTGCATTCACCTTCCAGTGTTGTTATGAGGATAAAATTAGATCACATTTGAAAAGCACTTTGTGAACCATAAAGCACTATAAAGGTTCTAAATATCAATATCATTAATATTACTGCTGGTAATTTTAGCCATTATTTCTGTTTGGAAAAGCAGTTTTCTTGACAAACTTTGGGATCCCAAGTCTTAAAGGAGTGACTTGGATGAAACAAGGAGGATTGGCTGATTCAAGGAAAAGTCAAAACAATTTATCAACTTATGTTAATTCAAATAAATTCAATTCAGCCAATATTTTTGAGATTCTATAATGTAACAAGCTCAATACTAGACACTAGAGAAACAAGCACTGAAAAGGAGATTGTCTTGTGCTTGAGGAGCTAACATTTTACAATGCAATTTTTTTCAAAGAAAAATAGTTGTTTGACACCTAAAAGTAAAACAAGTGATCAATGAACTGATTTTTAGAAATATTATTTTAACATAATACAGAATTTTAAATTTCAAAAAGATTTTACTTTGGCAGCTTGATGGAATAGAAGGAGTGCAACCTATGGAAAGGAAGAGAAGTTTGAGAGATATAGACTGACTTCTAATTAACTGTGGTGAGAAAAATTCTGAAAGACAGAATTCTGAGCATGATCCATTTATTAGTAAAACTACTAGTTACCAATAAATGGGGTCGATGACCTTTCAAGGATCAAAACCTCAAATAGGGGCTGACCTCCCTTTACATATGAAAACCTAGGGCATATAGATATATGTACGTACTGATTAACAAGGTGCCAGGGCAAAAGCTTGAGCACCATAGGTGTGTCTTCTTCTGATTGGCTAGAGAGTAAAACCCTCTCACATCAGCTTGACATTACAACATTTGGACCTCCCCTTCTGCAACTTCCTTAAGCACAAAGACGACATGTGATTTGGGGAATTTAAGTGTTGTAGCATCTTAAATTCAACAAGTTTGATCTTTAGGTTAAGTAAGTTTCTCCAGAATATGGGTGAGGGGTGATTTTACAAAAGTGGAGGTCCAAGTCAAAAGACAAGTGTAGAGGAGGAAGCCACAAGAAAAGAATTGTAATCCAAGTGGCCTGAGGTTACCTCAACACACTTGTAAAAGTAAGAAACAGTGAGGGAGGATCTTAACTCTAGGTTGATTAAGTCAACAAAATAAAATCAAAAATCTATTTTTAAACATCACACAATCAATTAGAATATATATAATACAAGTCTACCACATGCCAGAGACTGAGCTAGGCACTGAGAGTGAAAAGATAGATACAAAGCAGTTCCTTGCCCTCCAGAAGCTCACATTACCTGAAGGAAGAAAACATGCATACATTACAGTAAATACAGAGTAATGTCTATGGATTGGAGACACTGGAGAGATGTGGGAAGTCTTCATCTAAAAGTGACTGAGTTTTAATAAAGGGAGGACATAGGAGTCTCGTAAAAAGCACTGAGTAAAAGTAGAGATGGGTTGAGATATGTGTCAGAGGAGGAATAATTGCATTGATAAAAATTATGGATTCTTAAAGTATCAAATTCTTGTCATTAACTCAAGGGTTGTGTTGTTACAAACAATAAGTAGCAATTGTTAGTGTTGGAGATAATAGTAACAATATTGTACTAAATATTACCTGCAAAATATGCTTCTTAGCACAAAAGGTTCCCTCAACAGTAACAGGGAAGTGGAACAGGGGCGGAGTTAGGGGAAGACATAACAAGTCTTGTTTTTGACATATTGAGTTTAAGTTCTTTACTGTACACCAGCTTTGAGATACCTGAAAGGAAGTTGGCATGTGGGTGGAGATCAGCAGACAGGTTAGGTCAAGGTCAGTCACTCTGAAAATTATTAGTATAAAAAGGATAACTAAATCAATGAAAGTTGATGAGATCACCAAGTAAAGTAGTATAGGAGGATAGAAGAGGGCCCAGACAGAACTTTATGGGTCACCTACAGTGAAAACTGGATGGTAATCCAGAAAAGGAGGCTAAGATGGAGGTCTAATAAGTAGGAGGGGAACCAGAGGAGAGCAAGGTTCTGAAAGTTCACTAGAAGAGTATAAAGGAAGAGAGAGTGAGCTATTGTCAAACTCTACAGAGAGAGCAGAGACTGAGCCCTGAGAAAAGTCTGTTAGATCTGACCACTAAGACATCACCAGAACTATTCTCTTCAAAGTTACCAATTTTGATGGAATGAACTTGCCAGCTTGTAGGTGTCTAATGGTGGCTGTAATGACAATGATGATAATGATGGTGGGGTCATGTTCAATAAGCCACTGGAGCTTTTGTGTATGTGTATGTGTGTGTGTGTGTGTGTGTGTGTGTGTGTCTATATTACATTTGAAGATTTCACCTGTATATAGTGATCAAGGCTGCCAAGGATTCTATAGTACAATAAATCTGCAAGAAAGGTGGTACAAGCTTTATTCTTCCCATTTGACAGATAAAGAAACTGAGGATTTGAGGACATTGTTCATGGACACTCTGCTAGTGAGTCTCTGGGCTGGATTCAAACCAAAGCTCCTGAGTACTGCTGCTTGCCTTTTTCCCATAGTTCTCATCAGAGCTGTCAAATTATAAGCTTAAGGAATCAGATATACCTATGTCTCTGCTTATTCCAGTCGCTGCATGGAATTCGAGAAGGCAGACCAGCTCCTTCACTGTGCTCCAGAGCTCTCAAAATAGTAATGTTTAGTGGGGGATTTCATCTGCTGTGCTGGAGAGAAAAAAAAAAAACAAAAGCCAGATGGGCAACTGAGGCGGGAGAGGTTCATCCTGACATTTTGGGAATGGTGGGGCAGATGGGAAAACCATAATAACTGCTCAGTGTGACAGCTTCCTCTGCAGGGAGACTGTTCAAGAAATCCTCAGCAAGGACCAACGCCCTAGGCTTTGGGCTAGCCAGCCTCCAGAGTAGGTGGAGGTTCTTCATCTAGCATGTCTGAGGAGTGGGGAGTTTCCCAACAATAATACTGAAATCTCCCCTGACTTGATTTAAGAAGATCCAAGGTTTTACTGGTGGGGGGAGGGGGGCCAATCTGCTAACAGACCCTTCTGGCTTGGCTGAGTTTCCCCTTCTTGGAGGTCCTCAGAGAGTTTGGGCAACCCCTTGGCAGGTATGTTATAGTAGGGACTGGTTCCCCATTGGTTTATGAGTTGGCCTAAATGACCACTGAGGAGCTTTCAGTCATCTACCCTTTGGTTCTCTGAAGAACAAAGCCTTCGTACGATGGAAAGACTGCAGACCTTGAAGTCAAAGATCTGTGTTCACATCTTGGCAGCAGAAACAATCTTTGCCTGGATGTGGACTCCAAAACTTTTGCAGGTATAAGAAAGGTAGTTCTCCACCTCCCTGACCTCAGGCCTCAAGCACCCTGACATACCCAGGATGATCTGCTAGCACAGCTTCTTGGATCTGCTTTTCTGACAGGAAAGCAACTTTTGAGGGGTCAACAATTTACTTTAATTACATTCACCAAAAGAGAAAATACAAACTGAGAAATAAAGACCAACAGAGAGGGCTTCTAACCACTTGACCGTAATCAATACATGCATCACAGATCAACAGATTTGTCTGACCATTACATACATACATACAGAGTTACTAGAAAAGAATCTCCAATATCTGGGTTTTCAAAGCTGGGGTGGGAGGGGGGGCACAGGGAGGGAGGTGCTCCTTAATGGTTATGCAGAGTCTCATCTAGCATATGGACCTTCTTCCCCAAAGCAAAACCACACCTCAGAGTATACACACACTTTTCAGAGCCAGAGGGCATCATGACCCTTAACCCACCTGACCCAGTGCCTCCTTAATTAACAAAAGGTGTGGGCCTTCCTACAAAAACAAGCCTCCCCTAATCAAGCACTGTCATTAACATTACAGCAGGGCATAGCACAGCTTGGACCACATTGAAATAGTTAGGGGACTGTCATATTAAAACAAAACAAAAAAACTGCTACTAAGGAAAGCACATTTGCTAGAATTAATGTATCCAAATGGATCAACCTAGAAACACTTCCACAGGATTCTAGAACGTGAAGAATCTTAGATCAAGGTTAACAAGAGTTTAGGGAGTCTAACCGTTCATTGTACAGAAAAAGAAACTGGGGGCCTGTCACTTGCTTGAGCTGAAGTAGCTTTTAAAGGACAGAGACAGGAGTTGAACCTAGATTTTTTGATTCCACGTTCCCATTGTTCCATTGAACTAGATGGTCTACTCTTCCAGGATCTGAGAGCTAGAAAGGGTCCTAGTAGCCATCTCATTGAACCCCTACACCAAAGGGTCTGCACTATCAGATACCTACAAGTGATAGGTATGCCCCCAAAAGAGGGGGGAACCCACAATCCCTTAAGGCAAACTATTCTGCTTTTGGGCAGCTCTAATTGCCAGAAAGGTAGTTCTCCACCTCCCTGACCTCAGGCCTCAATTGTCCCTTTGTAATTCCACCCACCTCCTCCTGCCCAGTGCCTCTGATTCTGTCTTCCAGTGCCAATCAGAACAAGCCTGACTCCTCTTCCACATCACAACTATCCGGCCCCCACCCCTCACCCCAAGCTATTTTCCATGCTAAATGACTAAATATGCTAAGCTCCTTTTTAATTAATACACATATGTCATGGACCTAAGATCCCTCACCATTCTTCTGTCATTCTTGGATTCCTTATGGAATGGAGCTGACACCAAATCGTTGAAGGTTGGGCTCCTGGAGGTCCAGTCAAAGACTTATTTAAGATTATTCAAGGATATGATCCAGAATGTGATATTTTCTTCTATTTTGCCCAGTGTGCTCTATCTCCTTCCCTCTCCTCTCTCTCCAGCAAAGAGAACTGTTTGATGAGAGTCAGTATGCGAAAAGCAAAAGACCCGAGTCATTAGGAACATGGTAAGTTCAGATCCTGTATGCATCTGATCATTTTTTAAAACTAGATCTCCCCATCTAGTCCAGGCTAGAAGAAGTGACTCCCAGGCCTTGCCCCACTCAGATCAGCACAGGAGCTTGACCTGCTCTATTCCTTTCCTGTTCTGATTCTGCTATCAGGTTCCTGCCCTTCATCTTCCAAGGGGATCAACAAATTAATTCTCAGTCAATAAAATGAGTGCTGGAGAGGATGTTAGAGGTCATAGTGGAATCCTCTCATTTTATGGAAGAGGAAATTGAGTCAGGGATAGGCTAAATGACTTCTCCAGGGACACAAAACTAATATGAGAAAGAATTGCCTAATTTATACCAAGATCTTTCTCATTTCCAGTTCAGTGTTCTACTCACTATGACATTTTGCCTCAATTTCTCCATCTGGAAATTGAAGATAATAATACTCTTCCTCACAGGTTGAGTGTGTGTGTGTGTGTGTGTGTGTGTGTGTGTGTGTGTGTGTGTATGAGAGAGACTCAAAGAAGAAGATAAAAATAGTTAACATTTATCAGCTGCTTTAAAGTTTGCAACATAATTTACAGGTACTATTTCATTCGACTCACAACAGACTTACTTGAATTGTTAATATTATCCCCATTTTACAGATGAGGAAATTGAGGGTCGCAGAGGCTAAATAAGTTGTATCACACAGCTAGTAAGAGTCACATCCTCCTCTCTGACTCAGCTTCATGACTTCCCTTTCCCACCTCCCACCTTTGCTCTAATGTACAGAGAGATCTCCACTAGCTTTGCTGGTTATTGTACAGATGTGAGGCACAGAAGGCTGAAACACTGATGATGATGGTGATGATGATGATGGTGACAGTGATGATGGTGATGATGGTGATGATGATGATGGTGATGATGATGATGGTGATAGTGATGATGGTGATGGTGGTAGTGATGATGGTGATGATGGTGATGATGGTGATGGTGATGGTGATGATGGTGATAGTGATGATGGTGATGGTGGTAGTGATGATGGTGATGATGGTGATGATGGTGATAGTGATGGTGATGATGGTGGTAGTGATGATGATGGTGATAATGATGATGGTGATGGTTGTAGTGATGATGGTGATGATGGTGATGATGGTGATGATGGTGATGATGGTGATGATGGTGATGGTGGTAGTGATGATGGTGATGATGGTGATGATGGTGATGGTGATGATGGTGATGATGGTGGTGATGGTGATGGTGATAGTGATGATGGTGATGATGGTGATGGTGATAACAGTGATGCTCAATATAATGATGTGCCTTTGCCCAACACTGACCTCTGGGTTTGTCAGTGTGAACTTCACAAGACACATTATTTATGTTTTCTGTGTCCTGTGATTTTCTCCTAAGGGGGCAAGGAAGTTCAGGCTGATATTCCATTTATTTCTTGCTTGCCTAAGTTCCTAATGTCCTCATGTTTGGTGCAGGGCTTTCTTGTAGCATTTAGACCCTAAACTAATGTTACATTAACTTATTAAGTGATTGTAAGGAAGACAAGATCCCAGAAGGATTAACGCCAGTGCCCCTTTAAATAGGATTTAGCTTGTGTGTTTTGAATGCATTAGGTATGAGACTTTGGGGGCCTATTGGTAAGACAACAGCTTTGCACCCTTGCATCCTGATGGGCTCCATTCAGACAAGCTCCAGTCTGCTCACACCCTCTAGGCAGCAGGGATAGATCTTCTCATTAAGTTATCCTTGTTTGGTTCAATCCCTGAAGAAGCCCATGGAGTCCCAGTGATTAATTGACCCCAGGAGCTCATTACCATTCTCTCCATCCTCTGCATTCTTCTTCCTGATCTGTTTCTTTCCTTTTTTCCTCCTCTGTTGGGGCTGCTCTGATTTGTCACTCTAAGTGAGTGAAACCCTGGTATCTGCAATTGCCAATGATCCAAGACAGGCAGCATTGGTATGCCCTAAGTCTAGGTGGTGGAAACAGGCCACATAAAGTGCCTCTGTCTTGTACAAGAGGGTGTGTGATTTTTTGCTTTAAGCTACTTTCAGCAACTCTAGAGCTAGTTAGATAAGAGCTTGACCACATTCCCAGTGGCACCACAGGTGGCTCAGAACATTTTGTTTTTCTCTTTGACCATCAGCTTATCGACCCAGATGGTGTTCTAGCCCTTCCATTTATGCTACTCTGCATGGACCTGCATTGCAAACACTCATCCTCCCTCCAATATTATTTATTTACCAACTAAAATTCCACCTTGTGAAGGAAGCCTCCTCCAACCTCTTCTCAGTCTGATGTCTTTGCTCAGTTAATTATTTACTATTGATCCTGTACCTAGTTTGCTTTGTCGATCTTTGTTTGCATGTCATCTCCTCCGTTAGATATTAAGCTCCTTCATTGCCTCTTTTTGTATCCCCAGCACGGTACCTGGCACATAAGTGTTTACTGAGTGGTGGGACCGTGATACTGATCTCTATTATACTTCTTCTCTCTCCATTTTTATCCCCTTCTTTTTGTATAACCCCTGAATTAGCAGGGGGCAAATGGTAACTTGTCCCAAGTCATGATCCTAGGAGAGGCGGAGATACTTCCTGCAGTGATTCCCATCCTAGCCACCCAAAAGATTCCAATGAGGGTATTATTCTCCCAGGTCCTCCTTCCCCAGCAGTCCCAGTGGAGCAAGAATGGATCTCCAGTTTCCCTTCACTTCCAACCCCTCATCACACAGAGACACATACAGAAGCTTCTGTCCTTTCTCTAATCCTGAAGAGCAGTGTGCTATCTCTTTGTTCTGATAATAGTTCAACAAATGACAGGATGATGATCATTCATAGCCACAGGCAGATGGTCTGAAGTGAATGTCTGTGACTCCTGGGGTGGAACAAGGATCCAGAAGGCTTTGTTCTTCAGGGTGTCCCTGAGAAGGATGGATGACTGGAAAGTCATGTGACTGATTTTTAAGCAAAGGTACCAGAATTTAAACTTATATATGAATATTCATTTACTTAATAAGCATTTACAAAGTGTGCCTGTCATTTTACTGAGCATGAAAAGACAAAATTGCCTATACCTCCAAGAAGCTTACTTTCTATTGGACTTTCATTCTTACATTGAGTCTACAAAGGCAGTTCCTGACTATAACCAGATAGGGTTCCAGACCTTCCCCAATATTCCTTCTTCAATGACTCATTGAGGCATGGATGTGACCTGGATGTTCAAAGGCTTTAGTAGGTACCAACTCAATTAAGTCATTCCAACCTGGAATGCTTTCTGCCAATGTGTACCCAGAAAAGGACTACACATTTGTTTTTTAAGGACAAGTCTAGTCAAATATACAGAGCTCATCACCTGGCTGGTTTGGGAGGACATGCTTTTCTTTGATGGCCACTCTTGAATGAATATCTTCCATGTTAATCAATCATTTACTTAGCACATATTTATTAAGCACCTACTATGTGCTAGCCTCTGTGATTAGCAATATGGATACAAAAAGAGACAAAAGAAAGTCCTTGCTCTCTAGGAGCTTGCAATCCAATGAGGGAGACAACATGACAATGAATAGATACCAAGCAAGCTAATACAGGACAGCTAGGAAATCATTAACAGAGAAAGCTCTGGAATTAAGATGGGAAAGGGCAGGCTTCCTGGAGAAGGTGGAATTCTGGTTGGTATTTAAAGGAATTCAGGGAGGTAAGGAGCAGAATCCTAGGCTGATGACAACCTTGGAATTTATCCAGGCTGATCATTGGATTTGCATCATCACTGAAGTAGGCAGGATAGATCAGCTGACTCCTGTCTTTCTCCCATACTACCTGCAAGCCAATAGTAATTCTTGTTTTGTAGATAAGGAAACTAAGTTGAAAAGAAGTTAAATGATTTGCTTTAGGTCATAAAATTAGCAATTGACTGGGGTGAGATTGAAACTGAGAACTTTCTGACTTGATGCATTAATCACTTGGCTAACACTGGAGAACAAACTGGCAGTTATCCATAATAAGTAGTGGGAATAGTTCAATGTCCTCATTCCATCCTCTCTCTCTCTCTCTCTCTCTCTGCCCTGAAGAGGTGAGACCTCCTCCCCTGATTATGGTCACTGGCCCAGGGCTTGTTGTCTCTCCTGGAAGGAACATGAGTCTCCTTTCTGTCGAGGACTTTCTCCTCACTTTCCACAGCTTTCCCCTACTGTTGTTACCAGAGGTCCATGGTATTACCAGAAAGAAGACCAGATGTTCCTTCGTGGTGCATCCAGTCCTTCTACTGTCAGCCAAAGGAGCCAATCAGGCTCCCAGGCAGGATCAGTTCAGAACCTTCCTGCTTACTGTTTTGTCCTTAATAGTCTAGCCCTTATTTCAGTTCCAAAAAATCAACCATGCCTTGGCCAGAGGACTGCATATTTTAGGCAAATCATTCCCTCCTGGGCCTCTCTTGTATTTCCTTACTGTATGGGAACTAAAGAGTAGTGGGGAGGAAGGAAGACACTGACTTTGAACCTGTACTTAGGTGGGGTCAGTTGGAACAGTGGTGATGAACTTCTTCTATGGCCCCCTCCTCACATTGACATGGCCCCAGTTCGGGTACCCATCATCCCCAACATGGATTATTGCAACAAACTCCTAACTTCCCCTCTCCAGTCCAACTTCCACAGCACTGCCAAATAAATATTACTAATCCAGAAACCTGACTTCATCACTCCCTTGCTCACAGATCTTCAGTCTCTCAGAGCAGTTCTCAGATAAAATATCAATTTATCCACTTGCCTCCAGTCTCCCTTTTCTGATTTATTTTCCAGTTTTTTTTTCCCATAACATTCTATCAGTCACATTAGCTGACTTGAGTGTCTCCTCCCTCCTGGCCTTCACCTAGGCTCTGTCTACATCTGCCGCACATTCTCCCCCAATAACTGGCTCTTGGAATCCATGAATTCCCTTGGCTCCACTCAGGTTTTCCCTCCTCTTTCCTGATTCTCTCTACTCTCCTAGCTTTTAGCATCCTTTCCCTGCATTCAATTATTGGTCTCTATCTTCTGTTTGCCTGATCACAACCCATTTCCTGTAGGAGAACTTCCCTGCCTCCCAGCCCCCCATTATCAATGTCATCTGTTCTGAGACTTCTTTCTATCCGTACCTAACTTATTTACAGGATCTTCTTAGAATGTGAGCTCTCTATGGACACAGACTGTTAACCATCTTGTCTTCCATACTCAGCGTTCAGCACAGGGCCCAGCATACAATGCACACTTAAATAAATGTTGTTATTGATCGGTTGGCTAATTGAAACCACCTGATATGTTACTGTACATTGAAGAGGCATGAAAAGCAGCACGGAACAGTGGGCGGAAAACAGCTTTCTTTGTGTGTCTTAATTTTTATTCATTTTAAATTTAAATAGAAAAAGAAAAAAAGAATATTTTTATGTACATGGCAGAACATAGAGGAATCAACATAAAACCATGAATTTCCATTTCATATTGTTTACTTATAAAAACCTATATAATAAATACTACACATTGTTTTGAAAGCTACCCAGCAAAAGAAGGCTACAATTAAATACAAAATGTTATGTATATGTATATATGTATGTGTGTTTATGTATTGTATGTATGTATAGGTATGTATATACACATTCACACATATATGGACAATATATTCATACCCCTACAGTATGTGTAATATATTCATATGCATGTATGTGAACATACATATATGCACATGTTTACACATCTGTCTACACACAGAATATATATAGTATATATACATATAGGTAAAACCATACTATACACACTTCTGTTGTATCTTTTGCCAGCGATGGATAGCATCTTCCTTCATAAGATCTTGTATTTGGTTTGAGTATTTATGATGCCCAAGATTAATTACTTATTCAAAGTTGATCTTAGGGCAATATTTCTATTTCTATGTACATCATTAGGTTCTGCTCATTTCACTTCTCATTTTTTCATGCAAGTCTTCCCGCCCTTCTCTAAGTTCACTGAGTTCATCATTTCTTATAGCACAGTAAAATTCCACTACAGCCATGTACTTGCTTAGTCTTTCCCCAATTGAAGGGCATTTATCATTTCAATTGACCTACTAGAAATAAGAGGGTATCTCAAAATCGCTTTAATTTGGATTATTTTCTCAATGATGATTTAGAGCATTTTCATATGACTATATATGGTTTTGATTTTTTAATTGAAAAGCTTCATATCCTTCATATCCTTAATATATATCCATATTTTATTGAAAAGTTCATATCCTTCAACCATTCATCAGTTGAGGAAAACTCTAAGTTCAGATTTTGCTTCTGACCCCTCATGTTACAGCTGAGGAAACTGAGGTCAGAAAAGCTAAATGATTTTTCCAAGGCTACATAGAAAGTCACCCCAGTTCTCTAACTGCACATTCTGTGCCCCTGAACTACAGCTTTCTGAGTTACAGTGCAGTAAGTCTTAGTCAGACTAAGTAAACAATATAAATACCATCTCTTTGTATGATGTGAATGCGTATCATACAACTCTGGCCCCTACGTCACAACAGTGGTCTTAAATCAAAGGAAATGTATTTCTCAATGTGGATTTCTGAGAACTGCAGCACCCCCCTCCCCCAGTAGGGATGGGGAGGGAGGTCAGACTGGGGGAAGGGGTCACCTTCTCTAATAATCTATTCTGCCTTCAGGGAAGGTTAGTTTTGCCAGTGTGGATGAAGCAAGAGAATATTTTTTTTTTTGAGCCACTATTCTGTTCAGTTGCATGAAAGAATGTAGAGAAGCTTGGAATTCCCCAAGGATTCATTTCCAGGCATGGGGAAAATTGAGCAATGAGTTCTGTTTTTCCTAGAGGTCCACACTTAATCCTTACCTGTTATTCCATTTTCTTTTCTCCCTACCTACCGCCTTCTATCCCATTCCCACTCCCAGTGCCCAGTGTTACACCTGGCCTCTACACCAAATTCTTCCAAAATCAAAACTTTTGCCTCTCCTTTTCCCCCTTTCTAACATGCCCAGGGTAACCTCACTATCAAGGTCATACTCTATTGATGTGAACTGGTACAAAGCCCAACCCAAATGGCTGATGGGGCCTTGATATTACATGTAATAAGGAACATTTACATAACTCTTTGACATTTGCACAATTCTTTATACAAGTTGGAAAAAGAATAGCAACACACATAGCTTGATGGGTAGAAAGCTGGCCTCAAAGTCAGGACAATCTGGGTTCAAGTCCCATCCACGATCCATAATCACTCTGTGAACTTTGGCAGGTTATTAAATTCTCAGTACCCCTAGGAGAAGCTCCAAGATGGCAATTTGTTCAGAAGGGATCTATGTGCATGAGACTGGGGTGGAGGAACCTTCCTGGGCTTTCCTATTCCACTGAAATCATGGTTCAAATAGGAAAAGGAAGAAAAGGATACAGGATATTGCTGAGAGAATGCCCTTTGCCCAAGGCCAACTTGGAATAATCCAACTTCCTATTTGGAGTCTCTAGAAACAAATGAATAATTGTAATATTGGAAGTTTCAAACAACATGGTGGAGCAGTAGAGGCATGCTTAGATAAATTCCCATCACGGTAGCAGCCAATCTTGGTTCAGTTGGTGTCACACTTATCCTGCCTCCTTGGGCTTAGGATGGATCCAGGATGTTCTGGTGATAAGGAACAGGCCCCAAGAGAGTGTCATACCCTACAGAAAAGGGTAAAGGTTTCAGTTCTCATTTTGTAGAGGTAAAAAAAGAGAGAAGAAAACAGAAAAACCCACGGGATTCAGATCAGCATCATCCGCCCCAAATTCTCAGAGCAGGGCTGAAGTCAGGAGTTAACCATGATGGTTTAAAGCCATGCAAATTAATAGAGAGTGAGTCAGATGGGAAAAGAAAAATAAAAACCCAAGTGGACAAGAAAATAAAAGCAAACAAACACAAGAGCACCGTCGATTACCCGAATGACCTTCAGCAAGTGGCTCCATCGCTTAGCCTCTACTTGCTCAGGCTTAAAGAAGAGATAGAAATTATTGAAGGTGCTATATCACCATGGTGTGAGTCTCCCATGAGATATTGTCTATCAAGGGCTTTTCAGATCTGCTGTGGGTGTGAGGAAAGGGAGGAAAATAGAGAAACAATTTTAGCATCATGCTAGAGAAGGAGATTGTGCCCTTTTTAGATAGACTTCCTTGCAGCCGAGTGGAGCCATAATGAGAGACCATTCAAAATATAGGACATGAGCGATAATTATAAAAATAGCTCACATTTATGTAGCATTTTAAGGATTACAAAATTTCCACTACATAAGCTCCTAAATTTAATATATTCTCTCAACAGGAAGAAATCTGGACAAGAAAGAATGTTGCTCCTCTTTCCATGGGCAGTGGGAACAGTGAGGACACTTTGGAGAGAGAGAGGAAGCCTTGTCAACCAGAAGAAAGAGGTTTCTTTAAAGAAAGCCCCAACCCAAACAAACATCCATTTAAGAAGGTCAAGTAAGAACCGCTGGGAATGTGATGCTAAAAGCAACTTGGCATTCTGGGATAACTACCCTGCAGATCCAAAATGTTAGTACATTTAGGGGGGTCTGGTTTCCTGTTCTGGGGTTTTCTTTAGAGACCAGGTCTGTGACTTTGGTCTGCAGTGGTCATTCCCAGGCCCTACCAGGGGCTGTTCCCATACTCTCCTTTCCCCCAAAGGGCCTCCATGGGTAACTCCTTGGGGCATAAACAAGAGAAATCTCTCAGGATTCACCTTGAATCCCTGGTTGACAGTGCACTATTTACATAAAATATTTCAGCTGCCTTAATTAAGTTAAATTGAGAGGAATTAAACGGGAAAGATCTGTTGCATAGAGCACTTATTCAAATGTAGTTTGGAGGGGTAATGAGGTCAACACAAAACTCTCATTACATGTACAAGTTAGGTCGAGAGTAACTGGAGTCTGAGCAATGGGCTCAGTTTTGGCATGTAAGCTATCTCTTTTAGAGCAAGGGAGGAAAATAGTAAAAGAAGAGGGAAAGTGAAGAGGGAAAACAAAAGGAAAATCAGGACACAGGGCTCTTCTTCCAGTGGTTAATACATTGGACAGTGGATAGAAAGAAGCAATGAGACAATGAAACAAATGAGGACTTTGATAAAATTCTTTCCTGGTGCTAAAATAAGGGCAAGGCCCAGTCACTATTTATTAATCTAAGCAGGATATATGTTCCACAGGGCAATATTTAGCCATCTTATAGGACAACGGATTTAGGTACAGAAGGGATGCTAAAGAACCTGAGGCACCAAGAGGTTAATTGACTTTCCCAGGTAGAAATCTTATGAGGTAAGATTTGAACACTGTGCACTATACAGTGCTACCTCTATGACACAGGCTCAAAGAGGAGGCCAAAAATATCGAACAGTTCCTAAGAAGATATTGAACAATTCCATTTCAGGTTGATTTCCAAAAAGAGTTTTCTTACGTGGAATGTGAAAGGGCTGAACCAAGTGTCTCTGAGGTCCCTCTCAATTCTAAAGCCATCAGGGTTTGTGATGATTTTCCTCAAGGCTGGAGAGAGCCACTATCACTTAAAATGTGACATCATGAGAGCTGACTCATGGCCCTCAAACATCACAGGGTTATAGGTATGGAAGGACTTTAGAGGTCATCTAATCTCACACCCTCCTTTTACAGATGTAGAAACTGAGACATAGGGAGGTCACAGTCACAAAGTCAGACATAACACAAATGGGACTGAAAACTGAGTTTTGATGACTCCAAATCCATTTTTTTTCTATAGCCTCATGCTACCTACACATTCTGTCATATGTATAGAAATTAATTATGCCATGGAGGGCCTTGTTGAGAAAGCGTATACTTTCGGTGTGGGGATCATATGGAATAATTCACCATCTCAGTCTGTTTGTCATCTTGAAAGAGGCCTTGTTCTTTCCACCACTCCCATTCCCCACTACAATCATGGCCTTTACGGCCACCTGCACTCACACCTGCTACTTCACAATGTAAAGGACATTGGCCCTGGGTTAAGGAGGACTGGATTGGAACCCAACTTTCTGCTTGCTTTCTGTGACTCCTGGGCTAATTATTTCCCTCCACAGGGTTGCAGTTTCCTCGTTTAAAAACATAGGATTGACCTGGAGTCATCAGGAATTCTTCACCTGGAGTCTGGAATACTGTTCCTTTAATATTATAATCATGTACTTCCATATCATGGATTTCCTTTGTAATTAATGCTGTATATTTTATTTTGTGCATTTCAAAGCATCCTTCTGGGTAAAAACTTCTCCATCCTGACTGGCCAAGCTTCTAGGGAACAGAGAATGAAGACGCCCTGATGTCCAAGGTGCTTCCCATCTCAAAATCTATGATCTTATCCTTGGATCATTTCCATTTTAGTTTATTACAATACCAGACTGCATGCCGGGTGTTGCAAAGTGATATATGCCATAGCTGTTATCCCAAAGTGTCTTTCCAAACAGTGGGATGGATAGAGACCTACAGAAGAACCACAATTGAAATTAGACCATAAGTACCCAGGAAGGCTACCTGCCCCAGGCTACACCAGCTACATCACAGGCTTTTAGGACTTAAAGAGCTTGCCCAAACACATCCTCACGCAGATGAGATCAGAGAAGAGCTGGCCCATTACCAGAACCCATCTAGCACCAAGATCCCTTGACTCTCACATCAGCCCTGACGTGAGTTTGAGGATACAAATACAGGAAGTAAACCAGTTCCTGCTTTGCATTTTAATAGGGAAAGACAACACAAAAGGTGGAGGAAAGTGATCAGAGCCAGAAAATGGCATGGGGAAAGGCCCAAGGTCTCAGGGGCAGACTGCAAGGTCCATTGGGAATAAAAGGAGAGGAAGGTGGTCAGAGTGTGTGCGGTACGGTTTGGCAATGCCAAATTTCATGTGTGCATTATGTGTGTATGTATATGTGTGTATATATTTGTGTTTATGTATGTATTTGTGTATGTATGTACAGAGAGAGACAAGAGACAAAAAGAAACACAGAGAAAGAAATGCACACATGGAGAGAAATACTCTCCATGAAAAGGAAGGATGCCTGCCATGTCCAGGCCTTGTCTTTTTGCTTTCTGTCCTGTAGCCTGAGCCTGTGGGTGATCTCATACATGAGCCTTAATTTACCTAGGCCTCAGTTTCTCCTCTAGTCACAGAAGGGGATCTGGCTCTTGTGCCTCTGAAGATTTTGTACCTTTTAATCCTAGGCCTGTATTACTGATCTCACACGTGTCTATTAGGTTTTCTAGCCTTAAGTCCACCTTTGGGCCTGGCCTGATTCTTCATGCCCTTCCAGAAGAGACAGAATGGCACCTACAAAGACCCACAGTTTTGACAACCAATGAGTAATTAAAGCATATGGTCTTCTGAAGACTGATGGCCTATCTAAGGAGTTTTGAGTGCTGTGTAGACAGTATTGGTAATAAATGCTCACTGAACTCTTACGTACAAAACCTGATCTGAGGATCTAGGCATGATTACCTAAAGTAGCAAGCTTATTAAAGTGAGCTTATTATTTTGCCAACATTTTCATTTTTCTACCTGGTTACTTTGGAATCATGAAAAGAGACAAAATCTTATGTGCCGAACTGGGTACAAACATAGATTAATGTTATCCCTAGTTTCTAGTTATGTTTCAACTTGAAAAATGACTTTCTGTCTGCTTTGGGGACTTTTATGCTGTGACCAGTGCTAGTGATTATCTTCTGGGGTGGCTCACAGTGACATGAGGTCACTTGGGTGAAGGGAGCTTCCCCCAGGTAGTTAGTTAAATGCTGTGGGGGACAGAGAACTAGGCCTGGCATCAGGAAGACCACAGTCCAAATATAGCTTTACCCATTTATGAATGAGAAAACTGAAGGATCGTTTAAAGTGACCTGTCTAAGAAGGTCCAGTAGAGAAAGAGAAGAAAGGATTTATTAAGTACCTACTATTTACCAGGCACTGTGCTAAGGGCTTTACAAACATTGTACCTGGGAGATAAATGTCATTATTACCATTTTACATTTGAGGAAACTGAGGAAGACAGAGGTGCATGTAAATGTGAACATATATATATATATAGAGAGAGAGAGAGAGAGATATGTAGTAGAATATTATTGTGTTATACAAAAGATTAATATTACAGAGACATCTGGAAGATTTATATGACTGATGCAAAGTGAAGTAAGCTGCACCAGAAAAACTATACACAATGACTACAAGAGTATAAATGCAAACAAAAACAATCCCAAAGCAATTAAAATTGTATATCATAAAATTATAAAGACCAAGCTTGGCCTCTAAGAAAAGAGAAGACACCTATGCCTTTTTCTTCACAGAAATAGGTCCACAGGTATGGAATGTGGAATATAGTCAGACTTTTTCACTGTATTTACTGGTTTTCTTAGTTTTTTTTTTTCTTTATCCTGTTAAAAAAAAACAATCTTAATAAGGAAAGGTTCAGGGGGGAGAAAGGGAGGAATACAACGGAGAAAGTAGATGACTTAAAAATAAAAGGTAACTATGAAAATCTCTTTTTAGGGAACCATGCCTGTGTTCTGACCTGTGTTCTATTTCCCATTCTTGATATCTATTTTCTCTTTCTTTCCATATCATCTGTAGGATTGTCTGAGCACAAAATTGCTTCTGTTTTCCCCTTTCATTGGTCTTTACTCAAAGATGCTCCACCATACTTCTGCCATCTTTTTCCTAGATTTCTCAATGTGAACAAACCTTCCCAACAGATCCTGCCAGCCCAGCCTATTTTTCTTTTCCCTGTCTCACTTTCTTCTCAAACAAGTCTCCAGCCCTTTCCATAGTCCAACCAGGAGTCTCACCCCAACAAGTCACAGTAATAAAAATTAATGGTCAAATTTGGCCCCTCCCATTGAAATCCCTAGTATATTTTATTTGATGCTCACACCTGGTGGTTTTGTGGGTCATCATTAGGAAGCTTTTTCTGCTAGATTCTTTCTTAACTTCTGCGTCTTGCTATTCTGAGTCTTCCATTGTAGCTTCTCTCTAGGATGTTTCTACCTTGGTAGATGCATGCACATTTAGAGAGGTTTTTTTTTTTGTTTGTTTGTTTTTTCCCTCTCTCTGTCTAGTTTTAGTTTTAAAGCCTTTTTGATGAAATTTGCAAGAATCCAAGAAAATATTTTCTTTTGTCCTTGTGAAATACACTCCATGACAAGCCCAAGAGATTGGCATTACAGTCCAAACTACAGCCCCTAAACCCAAACCTTGGGTCTTGGTTGCTTAATTTGTAAAATAAAGGGGTTGCACTAAATAACCCTTAAAGGATCTTGAAATTTGATTAAATAATTATGAGATAATATCCCTGTAACAGTGAACTTTCAGAGAAGGAAACAAAGCAATCCATGGGCTAGGGAGAAGAAGCTGGCAGGGAGCTGGAAAGCTGCAATTCTAAACAGATTGGTGGGGAATCAGTAACAAAATTCACTGAAAAAACTATTTTAAAGGGAGTAGGGTAAATTCCACCCAGTCATGAGATTTCTGAGGTCTATAACAATCCTTTTTGGTATTAGTCATAAAACAGTTCTTCCTTTACCCCGTGTCAATGGGAAATTTCTGATAACGTGCATGAATTAGCTGATAATGGGCCTTAAGCCTTCATATATTTCCAAATTCATTGCTAAATTATTCCCTTGATAATGTTTCTCACAAAGGGCCAGATATCATCACCTAATTTTGCAGTCCAGTCCTTCCACAGGGCATGCGAGACCATATCAGTAACTCCAAAGCAGACAAGAAAACACAACTCCTTTCTTCACAGCTCCTTTCTTTTTTTCCCGTTATTCCCCCTCACCCCTGCCTTTGTCCTTCAATACCCTACAAGAAGTGAGACAGAAAGCCTAGAATACGGAAATAACTTTTTTTCTGCTTTTTTCCCCTAGCTATTTGGTGGCTAAAAGGCTATTTGGGCAGAATTCCAAATAGACTCTTGAGGGAGGGGGTAAAGGAGCTGCTTAAAAGGCT
Source organism: Bettongia penicillata ogilbyi (assembly GCA_023548195.1). Classification (NCBI taxonomy): domain Eukaryota; kingdom Metazoa; phylum Chordata; class Mammalia; order Diprotodontia; family Potoroidae; genus Bettongia; species Bettongia penicillata. Next base: position 7,044,465 of record JAJHZJ010000010.1, read on the forward strand.
AAAATGTCGCTTTCAAATGACTCATGAGGTTCTTTAATGAAGAGGCACTTTAAGAAATTAAAAATGTATGCTTGGAATTAGAGTCCTCATTCCACAAATTTTGGATATCACTAAGCAGATGGCTCGATCCAAAGAGATGGAGACCATGGAGAGACCTCAGGCAGCCTCTCCTCCTGTGAGGTCATCCTCGTCTTCATCAGCTTACCTTGTGAACTGGATGGAAATTAGACATGGTGAGAGAAGAAGCATCCTGTTATACAAATATCGAATGGATCTCATCTTACTCACTGATTGGCTCATTCCCTTCCAAGGGACAGACCATGTATGCCCTTCCATACTTGTGTGATCTTTTTTCCTTGTCCTCCCATAAATTTGCTAATAGGTATCCCCTGAACCTTTGGGGACCCCTCTTCATGTTTTCCTGACATTCCAAGGATGCCAGTGAGCCATAGGACTGTTTATTTGTCATCCTTCTTTTTTGCCACATGATCACCCCATCTCCTTTTCTGATTATACATTTTCCTGATAATGTACTTTACCTGGATTTTTCTTTGAAATGTCTCATATGTTCTCATTTCTGCTGCTTTTACCCACCTGTATTTCTTCAGTATCTGTATGGTCACTGAATATTTCTTATTACAGAGGCCAATTGTAACCAAGTCCCTAAAAGAAACCAATAAGAATGAATACAATGGTAATACAATTATTTACATAATTTAATGGATTCTGTCAAGGCATTGGAGGGAAGGAGAGGATGGAACCAGGGAGCAATCAAGAGTGGAGAAAGTGTTCATGGGCCTGCTCTGAAGCAAGATGTAATATGTCTTCCCTTCCTTTGGTTTCCCATATCTTTTTTTTTTTTTCTTTCTCTGGCAAATCAAGCAGCACTGTATAAGGCACTGTGCTTGTATTCAGAGTTTGGCTCTGATGCTGTCTAGTTGAGGGACTATGTTCACGTTACTTCCTGACTCTGAAACTCAGTTAACTCATCTGTACAATGGAAGAAATTAAAATTGCATCACCTTACTCACACGAACATGCTGAGCAAAATGCTCTGCAATATGAAAAAATACTCTATGAATGAGAATAACTATCGTTGATACTATTAAATTTTCATTGTCCTAAAGAAGCCAAGACAATGATATTTCAGATCACCTTTGAAAGTGTTGGGAGGCTGCTGAGGGAGTGCAGAGGGCAGAGGCCTGCCTGGGCATGATCAGTGTTGGGCACTGAAACCACCCAGATATATGTTACAGCTCTAACTCTTTGCTCTGAACCAAGCTGCTTACATGATGATGCCCACCCTGAAATGTTCATTTCTTTGGTCCAAGCAGAAGAAGCTACTTGGAGAATTTAAACTCTGGATCTCATTCTAATAAATAATTAAAAACTGCTTATGTGGAAATGATAAATAATAATAATAAATCACATTTAGATAGTACTTTAAAGTTGGCAAAGCACTTTATTTGTATTCTATTATTTAATTCTCCAAACAACCCTGCAAGTGAAGTGCTATTATCTCCTTTTCATGGATGAGGAAATTGAGGTACAGGGAGACTGAGTGACAGGTCGAGGTGAACCAGTCAGGATGTGTCGGAGACAGGATTTGAATCCTGACTTCAAACCCAAGACTCTATTAACTGCGCCACCTAACCACCTGAAATGATGGGAGCCTTGAAGGGAAGAGAACTCCTTTATCACAAAGAAGAAATCAGGAAGCCATTGGTGATGCACTCTAGATATCAAAGGAGTAGACTTCAAAATTTTCCAAGAAAGGGTCCATAGCTTGTTAAAAACTAAAATTCTACAGAGGAAAGTCATTGCAGAAGAGAAGCAGAGCTTCCAAAAGGGAAATTTCAAAGAAACAAATGAGGAAAACAATCCCAGAGAGAGTAAAGTGGAAAATGTCTGGTGAGGCTAATGTGAATACACAAGGAATCCACCAAGCAACTTGGATTGTTAGTGGATAGGATGCCAAACATATAAATAAGAAACTCTGGTTCTTCTTCTCTGTTCTGTTTCCTAATGTGCAAAATGAGGAGGTTGAACATATTACACCCTAAGGCCCTTTTCAGCTCTAAATCAACAATCCTACAGTTCAAGGTCCTTTAAAAAATGGAACCTAAAGATAAAATTCCATTTAAAATAACTCTACAAAGTTCTGTGTTCTACCATTACCCATGTGTCAGCAACATTAACACTCACAATGAGTTGAGTTTGGTGAGGCAACATAAATGGGACCAGAGAGAGACAGAGACACAGAGACAGAAAGAGACGGAGGCAGAGACAGACAGACAGAAAGGCACAGAAAGAGAGAGACAAGAGAGGACATATAAGCATGAGGAAGAAGAGCAAAGAGGTTATGAGATTATACCTGGGAATGGATGAAATTATGATGACCGACAAAGAGAGTGTAGAGATATTCAACTTTTATTTGGCTCCTGTTCAGTTTGTTTTTAATTCTCCCAAAGGTAGTTTATCGATATTACAAAGGATAGGACAAAATAAATGCTAGTAAGGAATTGAAATCCAAGTTAATGTGTCTAGGGAAGACAATAATTGCAATGCTAGGCTATGTGTTTAAGTAAGACAATAATAAGAACCAATCTAGCTGGTCCATCTGAACTAAAAACAAACAGAATATGGAAAGGACTGGAAGGTATGGCTGAAGAACCACTGAGTAATATTTGAAAATATCATGGAAGGAGGAGTGTATCAAAGGGTTAAAGAAGGATAAATATCCCAAGAGAGTTATGTCTACAAGCAATGACTGCAGCAGTGATCGCTAAAAACTATCATGGCTTTTTCAAGATCAGGTCATGTAAGACTAGCCTCTAATTTCTTTTTCAAATCAGTTTACTTGATGGGTAGATCCAAGGAATACTATTGCTATGTATAGGATGAAGCAATGTGATAAGATGATCACTCTGTCGAATGAATTTGAAATAACAAGAAAGGCCAGGCTCCCAGGGTTGTCACTGATAATTTCAGGCCAGTTGGTACAGAGGTAGTGCTCCACGAGTGTGTGCTTGTCCTGAGCTGTATATATGGTTATCAGTGATTTGGATAAAGAAGTAGAATATAGAATTGCCAAATCTGGAGATGATATAAAACTAGGAGACATCGCTCCACACAATATAGATTTGATGAGAGAACATTGAGTCAAATCTAATACGATCAAATTTAATAGCCACCAGGATAAAGTTCTATACTTGAATTTGACAAACCACTTCACACATACAGAGTGACAGAAGTGTAACGGAATAGCAGTTTATCTGAAACTGGGAGTGTAGTGGACCATAAACTCAAAACGAGTGGACATTAGGGTTAGTTTCTTGAGGACAGGGATGGCCTTTTCCTTTATTTTGTATCATTGGCACTTAGCACAGTTCCTGGCACAGAGTAGGTGCTTAATAAATCTTGATTGATTGATTGATTGAACATTGTGATATGATAGCAAGTAAAAGCTAATGAGATTATATTAAGAAAGGTGAAGTGTTCAGTCCTGAGGAGGCGACAATTTGTCACAATCTCTCACTGCCTCCCTCTCAGACTCCACTGGGAGTATTATGAATTATTGTTAAGTGGCACATTTTAAAAAGGGCATTGGTAAGGTGAAGAGAGTCCAGAGACCAATCAGTAAGATACTAAGAAATTTTCAAATCAAACCATATGAAGATTATTTGAAAGAAATAGGGCTGTTGGGCCTTGGACAAGAAAAAAAAAATTGAAGGGAAACCTATTTGCTATCTCCAAGGATCTGAGAGCTTTACACCTTCAAAAGGCTTTCTGGCATAAGATACTCAAGTTAGTAATGGGGGAAGCCCCAGAAAGGAAGATTTAGATCTAGTGGAAGTCAACATTTTCAAAAGATGACAGCTGTCCAAAAGTTGAATGAGTTGCCTTGGGAGTTAAAGGACTCATCCTCTTAGGTCTTTAATAATAATAAAGAGCACTTTGATGTTTATGAAGCACTTTATAAATATTATTTGATTTTTCCTCATTGTCATCCTAGGTGGGAAGTTCTATTATTATTCTCATTTGACATATAAAGTAAACGCAGGCGGACAGAAGTTAGTATCTTGCTCAGAGTCATACTGCTAATGCATCTGAGGCTGGATCTGAACTTAGGTCTTCCACACCTCAGGTCTATCCACTGTACCCCCTCACTACCTAGCTAGTCTTAAAGCAAAGGTTGATTGACCAATGACTTCTCAAGGCTGGTGTAGAGAAGATCTCTATTCAGGGAGAGGTCAAACCAGAAGACCAGACATTTCAGGAATATCTAAATCCAAATCCAGTCCAGCCTCAGATACTTCCCAGCTGTATGACTCTGGACAAATCACTTAAACTCTGTTTGCCTCAGTTTCTTCAACTGCAAAAATAGCAAAACACCTCACAGGACTGTTGTGAGGACCATATGAAATAATATATATTTTAAAGCACTTAGTACAGTGCTTAGAACATAGTAGGCACTATATAACCCCAACCCCTTCCACAACAGGTTACAGGATTTTTTTTCTTTCCCTTTATACACATAAAAAGGCATAATGCCATCTAATTAATGCACCAAGCTCCTCCATTTGGAGAATTTATTCCCATTCTGGAGCTAGTTCTAGTCAGATAGCGACATGACGAGGAATCACATGGTTGTTTTACCAATATAGCTAGAAATAGTATGTCCAAAAGGCGCCTGTCATGGGGTGGGGGTTGTTGCTGGTTCTGGCCTGTTCTGGTCTGGCTGTTTGGAGGTAAGATGCTATGGTCTTCTGGCTGTAATCAGAGCTTTAGTGTGATGAATTTCATGTAAAAATGATTTGGGAAGTTCAGGTTACCATGAACTTGGTTATGATCCAACACCCAAGAAAGATAATAATAAATTCAACCTAATAAACAGTGAAGTTAGATTGGTGTTACTGGGGATAGAGAGGTGGGGATAGACATGGGACACATTGCCAAGTCTGAATGGGCAACATTTGATGAGTGAGAGGATATGAAAGTCAAACAAGTGGATAGTATGGAAGATGACTTCAAGTTTGGAGAAACAGAAAAATGAAGCAGAGTAGCTAGAATCTTTCTTGAGGGGTATGAAATAGGGTGGAATAATATAAATCTGGCTTGGATATGTTGAGAAGGAAATATCAGAGAGTAGAAATATCCAGCTGGTCAGGATAAAAGAAGGTTTGATGTTCAGGAGAGAGTTTGGGGCTGGAGAAGGCCAACTGGGAGTTGCGCACAGAGCCTGTTGATGAAGTACTGATCATATGTGCTCCCAGTCACTGGAGCTGTCCAATCTGTACCTTCTCTCCTTTTTTTCCTTCAGTTGTGCAGTGGTAAATACGTGGTTTACAGTAGATCACTTTGAGACCCTCTAGTTCCATACAAACAACCTCACCAAAGACATTTCAGTGGGGGTGTAGAATATTACCATTAATTGTTTACATAGATGCAAAAGTTAGCATATAGACTGGTAATTATTGATGTTTTCATAGTTTCCTATTTTAGATGGTAAGGTGGTATCAGATTGGGGGGGAGGTGTATCCTTTTCTCCTTCTGATGCCTTAAGAATGGATATCTTAATGAAGGGACTCTATTTACACAGTCCCCAACAGTTTTTCAGAACATCAGTATTGATTCACAGTCTGAGTAGATGAGTATCAGTGGGCCTTGACACTGTCTTTTTTAATCACCTTTGCTGGTTTGCCAGGGGAAGGTGAAATCTCAGATTTGTTTTGATTTGAATTTCTCTTGTAATGAATGATTTGAACACTCTTTCATGTGCTTGTGGATGCTTAGCAATTCTTCTTTTGAGAAGTGCTGCATCATATTTTAACCATGACAGAATAGTATCTGGTCTAATATATTAATTTCAGTCCCATGTACACCTTGGATTTCAGATACTTTTCCATTAAAGATAAATATTTTTTCCTCCCTCTCAAATATTTCTCTACTTAAAATAATTGTATTTGAAAAATTTTAAATAAAGGAGAGATGAGAGACTGTCCTGCATCCAGGCTCAGTCCATATATATGCTTTCTCACATGGAGTTCAAGAAGATTGTGGAAATCAGGTGAGAAGTTTGGGGGTGGGGAGTTTTCCAACTTTTATCCCAATACTGAACCCTTAGGAAAAGTGTTTCCAGTAGTCTTCAAAAGGAATGACCACCTGAAGGAATATTCATAAACACTGGGGTGGACTTGCCATGCTTGTAGAAACTGGGAGGTATATGGAGATATTTTTTTTCAGAGTCCTGAAAGGGATAAAGTGCTGGCACACGCCTGGAAGTCTGAGGCTGGGGAATCACTTGAGCTCCGGAGCTCTGATATGCGATAAAGTTAAAGCTGACCAAGTATCTGCACTAAGATTGGTACCAATATCATGGGCCTACAGGCTTCCAAGGGTCATCAGGCTGCTGAAGAAGGGTTAACCAGTTCATGGAATAATCATTTGTCGTTCAGTCATTTCAGTAGTGTGTGACACCTTGTGACTCTTTAGGGGTTTTCTTAGAAAAGATGCTGGAGTGGTTTGCTATTTCCTATTCTAGCTCAATTTACAGATGAGAAGACTGAGACCAACAGGGCTAAGTGAGCTGCCCAAGGTGACACAGCTGAGGCCAGATTTGATCTCAAGAAGATAAGTCTTCCTCATTCCAAGACCAGTACTCTATTTACTGTGCCAAATAATTGCAGATGAAAGCTTCCATGCTGATCATCAGTGTGATGGGCTATGTGAGCAATGGTGCTATATGTCAAGACTTGGTGAGGTGAAGAGAACAATTTCAAAAAGAAAGAGAGAGAGAGAGAGAGAGACAGAGAGAGAGAGAGAGACAGAGAGAGAGACAGAGACAGAGAAGGAAGGAAGGAAGGAAGGAAGGAAGGAAGGAAGGAAGGAAGGAAGGAAGGAAGGAAGGAAGGAAGGGAAAGAAAGAAAGAAAGAAAGAAAGAAAGAAAGAAAGAAAGAAAGAAAGAAAGAAAGAAAGAAAGAAAGAAAGAAAGAAAGAAAGAGAGAGAGAAAGAAAGGAAGAAAGAGAGAGAGGGAGAGAGAGACAGAGAGAGGGAGAGAGAGACAGACAGAGAGAGAGAGAGAGGGAGAGAGAGAGGGAGAGAGAGACAGAGAGAGAGAGAGGGAGAGAGAGAGAGACGAGAGAGAGAGAGAGAGGGAGAGAGAGAGAGACAGAGAGAGAGAGAGGCAGAGAGAGAGACAGAGACAGAGAGAGGGAGAGAAGGAAGGAAGGAAGGAAGGAAGGAAGGAAGGAAGGAAGGAAGGAAGGAAGGAAGGAAGGAAGGAAGGAAGGAAGGAAGGAAGGAAGGAAGGAAGGAAGGAAGGAGAGAGGGGGAAGCAGGGAGAGAGGAAAAAGAGAGAAAAAGGGAGAGAAAGAGTGAGGGATGGAAGGAAGAAAGAATGGGAGAGGAGAGATAGAGAGGGAGGGGGAAGGGAAGAAGTGAGGGAGGAAGGTCCTAGCCCCTTTTGCATTTTGATAGTTCCATAATAGCTCCCAAACTATAGCTCTGCTGAGCCTGGAGGTGATGTTCCATCTGAGGAGTGTTGGGCACAGTGAGCTCAGAGGAGTCGTAGGTTTCCAAGTTCCACAGGTTCACAAGCCCTCGAGTCTCTCAAAATAGTGCATGGTATTGGCATGAGGCCACTTCTCCCAATATAGACCCAAAAACTTGGAGCATGTCCCCCCTAATTTTTAAATAGAGCAGTTGAGATCCAATTCCCATCTGTTACCATTATTCAGTCTTTGAGGAGCCTACTGAGGCAATGAGTCTAAATTGTAAGGGACATCACTATCTTGGGAAGCTTGTCAGACCCAGTGGGACAACGGCACTTTCAAATCACCCACCAGAGAATTACCCCCTGATGCCTTAGACACCCCAGTGGGGTAGAGTTCCCTCACCACCATCATGGTCTACACACTGCTGCTGCTCACAAACTCTTTTGTCCTCCCCTTGATTTCCAATCAATAAACCTTTCTCTGATCAGTCACTTAGCATTCCCCAGTCAAGCCCACACTCCACTCCAAATTATGGAGAGGAAAGGTTCCTGTCTAAAGCCATGTGGGCTGGAGTCTCAGAGAGGTCAGCTTGTCCCTTGAGGCATGCAATTATCAATCTCGCTTCAAATCCAGCTTTCCAAATGCCTTTCAGGAGTGGAGCAGCTGGCAGACTTCTACATAGAATAATGAATAATTTGTCTGTTTGGCACTTGTGGGTAGTCAAAGGCTGGCACCCCTTCAGGATTCTCTTAAAATATGGGTCTGCTTCACCCCAGAACCCAGAATCTTTGAACAAACTTTCTATTAGAAATGTGCAGGAGCTAGGCACTTTCAAGATGTGAGACACGAGGAAGCTTTTAACATGACATTTTCTCCAGCCAAGGCTATACATAGAGGGAGAGTAGGAGCAAATTATACTCTGTGGGGTTCTTCCCGCATCTTCAATTTTTATGCCAGAGAAATATGGTTAAAAATGATTTTATAGGTACAATGGTTCAAGATATCTTAGGCTGAACCATCAGCAATAATACAGTACATAGACAGAAAAATAGGTTGGGAGGGAGTTGTGTATCCATTTCTCACTGTATCATTGTATTTTCTCCAGTTATAAGTAAAATATATAGATGATAATCCTCTTGGGGGCAAGGTCTATTTCATTTTTTTTTGTGTGTATTTCACAATCCTACACAGTGCTTGATACATAGTAGACAGTTGATAAATATTTCTGGAATTAATGAAAGCAATTCCTAACTGAGTTTTTAGCAAATATGGCTAACATACGTATGTTAAAGGGAAAGGTTAAGCTCAGTTAGGACTACTTTAAGTGTAGGAGATAACAAACAGATACTTGTTGATTTGAATTGAATTGAATTGATGAAGTTTTGGAGTTAGATAACCTCAAAGGACTGTTCTAGTTTTAAATCCATTAAACTAAGAGTTCAATTCAATTTAATCCAATGAACATTGCCTAATCACTTGCTTTGTACCAGCTATAATGTTAAGAACTGAGCAATATCCAGGAAAATTAAGCATAATCCTGAATAATAAAAAAAAAGATATTCAATGAATTGACAGACTTCAAGGATTTTGTTGCCAAAGAAAACAAAACTGAACTTGATTGAAAATTTGACATACAAGATGCAAGAGAAATATAAAGTATATATCAAAGACTAATTACAGAAACTCAATGAGTATAGACCATTTACTTTGTATATAAGGGAATGTAAAACATATGTCTAAGATTGTTATTAGTAATTGGGTAACTTATGAGAAAGATTGGGGTAGACCTGAGTGTGATATGATCCTAAAAAGTAAAACCATTTAGGGAAAGGTAGAAAAAAGTAATTATCTCATACAGATGAAATGGGAGAAGAAAATCTGACACAGATGAATTAGATAGGGGAGAAGGCTGGTACTTCTGGAACCCTACTCTGACTGGGGATGGTTTAAGAGGGAGCAATACATATGTATCTAGACGGGCATAAAAGTCTTTTAAATTCAGAAAGAAATAAAAGCCTAATGGGATAGAGAGTGGAGGGGGGAAGATAAGGGAGAGATTTGTAGAGGGAACCCTATTCACAACAACTCCATATATTTAGAAGAAGGGAAAAAGTCTTCTACATTTCTAAAGAAAAGACATGGTGGCATGGTGTATGGAGGTGCAGATGCCATCTCAGCTGTTTACTAGTTGTGTGTTCTTGGGCAAGCCAATTAATCACTCCCAACCTCATTTTCCTTACTTTTGAACTGGTGATATTAGCAGCACTTATTTCTCAAGGTCGTTCAAATAAGATAATTTTTGTAAAGCAATCTTAAAATAAATGTGGTATTTTATATGACAGTATAGAGTATATTTGGCATCTGGTTGCACAGTGGTTGGAATACCAAGCCAGAGTCAGGGAAGATCTGAATTCAAATGTAACCTTAGACACTAGCTGTGTGACTCTGAGTGAGTCACTTAACCTTATTTGCCTCAGTTTTCTCATCTATAAAATGGGCTGTGGAAGGAAATGGCAACCTATTCTAATATCTTTGCGAAAAACACTTCAAATGAAGTCACAAAGAATCAAACAATATTAGAAAGCAACTGAACAAGAAAGTATAGTATATCATATAGTTACATTATATAAATACTAGCCAGTATTAGTCAAAATGATCAAAACTGGGACAAGAATGAAAAATTTTCAGAACTATCTCTGACAATGGTCTGATACTTGATATATAAAGAAAATTGTCTAAGACCAAAAGTCTTTCTACAAGAGATAAGTAGCCAAAGGACATGAAGAAACAATTATTAAAAGAAGAGTTGCAAACTATTAAAAATATATGAAAGTGTTCTAGATCACATAGAAACTAAAGTAGCTTGAATGTTTCAGCTCACTTTAAATAAACTGCTCCACAGCTAGTAAGTGTCAGAAGTAAAATCTGAATTTAGGTCCTTCTTAACTCTGGATTAGCCTTCCTCTCCCTTTTAATTTCCCTCAGTTAAGTAATTTTTTTAAAAGAGGGTATTTACGAAGGTAGTACAATAAGCAAGTTCGGTATGCTTTTTCTTAAATGACGACATACCCGGTATCAGGTTATGTACAGAGTCTAAGGGAAAGTTTAGAGAGTACATGTGACAAAATCATACCTCCCATGGAGTTGCTCAAGAAACTCTCCTTGGATATGGTATAGTATATCTCCTTTACATGGAACTTAAACAGATATCTAGTCTGTCCTTGGCTGCAAATGTAGACATTGCCAACAGCTAATCCAAAAATGCTTTTAGGACAACAACGGAAAGATGGAAAGTCTGATTGATCCTCCAAACTCTTTGAAGTTCTCAAAGTCCTCCTTCAGCCAAAGGAATACAAGAGACCTAGTCCAAGACCAAAGATGAAATCCTTCCCTGCCTTCTAGGAGTTCTTGATGGAATGGTCTATGTCCTGGATCACCACTCCCTGGAACTCCCTGAGATTCTACCTCTATACTTTTTTCCACAACCCATAGAACACAATGATATCCCTCATATAATTGGAACAGATGTTTTTTTCTTGTTTCATTTCACTTCATCAAATATTTTGCAAAGGCTTCTCATTCAGTTTAAATTGTATGATTGAAACTAAGCATTCTATGATTTACATTAAAAGGAGTAGGATGACTTGACTGAGTAAATATCAATCACTTATAACCTCACATGTAGATGAGGGAGGAGGAATTCTTTCTACTAGAATGTAGACTTTTATAGAGATGGGAGATTTATTGGGTAGCACCAAACTTGAGGACTGCCTCAAGAATAACCCTAAATCTGAGAGTTTCACGACACAGTCTCAGAAAAGGGCAATGCTTGAGCCTTACCCCTCCAAAAAACAAGGGAGTCACACACATGACCCTGTAGCAGAAGGACTACAAAAACCAAGAGATGGAAGAAGACAAGACTTAGAGTTTTCCATTCTCTCCGCCTATTTTTTAAACCATGGGTGATTCCATGAAAGTCCAATGGCATGAAGGTCAAACGTCTGGCATGTCCAAAGAACATCTGCCTTCACCCACATGCTGGAGCGTTTCTCTGATGGCAGTCCTTAGGTAAACTCCCTTCGAAGGTGTGCTCCATCCTCATGGGCTACTGTGGGTACATTATGTGCATTCCATATCTCCTTTGTGGATCCTATGATTCCCTCACACCATCTACATCTTCTGTGAGCTGAAATAGAGGTTGTCCAATATCAATTTTGTATTTATTAACTTGAGTGCTTATGCTGACTCTGGAGACCCCATTACTCACATTTCAGAAAATATAAACACAAGCACGTTTGTCCTCTTCCCATTGTAAACCCTGGGTGGGAACATATTAAGCCAAAGAGAAAGTGATCTCTCTCTTTCTTTAAATTCCCAAAGCTTAGCACACCGCCGTTTAATAATTGCTTATTTATTGGCTGACTGTGAAGTATTATAAGGTATGACCTAGTTTATATGAAACCAGAGTTCTTGGGTCTCTGAGCCAATTTTCAAACCTTTCACTCAATTGTGTTTTAGGAACCCCAAATCTAAAACTTATTCCTTTTCATCTAAATTAATGTAATATCCTCCTATTAGATCTTTCTGCTTGAAATCTCTCCCCTTTCCAATTCATCTCCACATCACTTATCAAATCATCTTCTTAATATACTGTTATCGCCCTGTGTCACATCACTCAGAACCTTCATTAGCTCCTGACTGCTTACTAAATACGGCATAAATTTCTCACCCCAGCACACAAGGTCTCACATGATCTGACTCAAACCTACCTAGCCAGCCTTATATTGTATTAACCCTTTCACATAGTCAACATTCTAGCCACGTGTGGATCTCTTTTGTTTTCAATTCTTATCCTGCCCTCTCTCATCCCTTAGCCCTCATTATTCTCTTGGGATGGATGATAGTTCCAGGCTCATTCCTTCAGTCTTCATTAGGTGAAGTGTCGCATTTCCTTTAAGGCCCAATTGAGACACTCTCCCCCCCTCCCCAAGCTAATCCTGGTCAGTCCCAGGTAAAAGTGGTCTGTCTTTTCTGCCTCCAATTTTCCACCACCCTTTGCTTGGCCATCCCCTTTACCCTTAATTTGTTCCCAGTGGCATCCTAGTTATTTGTAGACTTGTCCTTCTCTAGCTTTATTTCAAAGTTCTTAACACTGGGTCCGTTCTGCAGTGATTATTATTTCCCTGGTGATGAGGGTACTTTTACATAATAACTGCTTGATGAGTCTTTCAGAGGCCACTTAATTGCGCAATCCTTGCTCTCTAAATAAAGGGCAGCGTCAGCTACCACTTCTGTTCAAAGGTTTAAAACAAAACCACCAACAACAAATGCTTGAATTTATTTGGGGGTCACTCATAGAAATACCCTTAGCCCATCTCACACTAACCTGGCTCGTCAATCATTACCTAAGTGATGGCATTCGTGGCCAATATTTAACCTTAAGTTATGTCAGAGCACTTCTCCGAGTACTATAATTTGTGTTAAATTCACAAAGAGTCAGACTTAATGGTCCATCACGGACATGGTCCCACAGTTGCTGGTACAATCTAGTAATGAATGTCGAACAAACCAATGTCAAGGTTTGTTTGGTTGCTTGGGTTTCGTTTGGTTTTTTTGATCAAAAGACAAAATACAAATACCTGCTGATTGGAGGCACAACATGAAACTATGGTGACCACACAATATCTAAGCTGGCATCAGGAAGATCCTTTGGGACCATGTCAAGCAGGGTAGAATAAAAAGGGATGCCCTTCTTATCCCTGATGCTCTCACAAAAATGACAGTACTAGAGATCTAGGTCTGCTCCCCTCCAAGAACTCACTGCTAGGTCAATCAGCTCTTTACAATTCTGTTTATGATCCACAGTCCTCCAGGACAGGTTCATTCTGGGTTGATTCACATAAGCATGAGAGAAGTGGAAAGATAGTGGAAGCTGAGTCAATTAACTGCCTTAGTGTCCATGTTTCTATTTTGCTATTGGACTCTGGGACCAGGAAATTGGCTACACTCAAGAGCAACAGAAGAGGAACAATTTTAAGTTAGAAGTCAAATGATAAAAAAAATTCATAGAATATAAGAGGTATGAGAACATAGGGCAGAATGAATGTGGTCCGAGTGCATGAAAAGAGCTTTAGGGTTACAGACATGGAGCAGCATCACGTAGCAAGGCAAACATTGAACAGGGGCTTCATTAGGGAACTTGATTAGAATGGACACAATTTGAACCCTGTCTCTGACATGGTGATCAGAAAACAACAGTGTGACTTCAGTGAGAACGCATGAAACCACACTTCCTTATTTGAGACAGAACTATTCATTGGTCCAAACATTTTGGAAAGCAAATTAGCATTACATAAACAAAGTCACTACAATGCCCCTAGCCTTTGAGGCAAAAGTTCTGCTGCTAGGCTTATATCCCAAGAAGTTCAATGAAAGACTTAAAAAAACCCCAGCATCAAAATATTTCTCACAGCACTTTGGGAGGGGATAATAAAGAACTGAAAGCAAAGTGATGTCCCCAAATTGGAGAATAATTGAACAAAATGTAGTATATGAACATGATGAAATATTACTCTAAGAAACAATGAACATGATGAATACGGAAAAGCACTAAATGACTGATGCCAGGTGAAGTAAGTACAGTCAGCAAATTATAAAAGCAAAGTAGTGCTGACAATGAGAGAAAAGAGAAACCATAATAAAGAAACATTCACACTGAATGCTGTGGAACTCTAATGACCGTAAGTGATGCCAAAGAAGCAACGTGGGAAGGTGCCCTTCCAACTCCTTTGCAGAAATGAACTGCCTTGGATCTGGAGCACTGCATGGAATGGCAGACATTTGGTATATAATTCTTAATTTGGGGGGATATTTTTCCCCATCTAACAAGCCTCACCCTGAGAGATGCCTCCATACTATGGCCACCTATGTGGATTGGTGACTTCGTCCAGATCACCTCCATTTGGGGAAGGGCACGAGCCAGCAGCGCTCACTCCTTTCCTCACTCCTGACTCTGCTTCTGACTTTCTAGACTGCTCCCCCAGGACTCTTCTCTCCCCAGTCCCAACTGCCTTTTGATAAGTTTTAGTCAAGCTTTAGATGGTCCTGGAGGCCAGACTCGCTTTTCACTTGCATTTGTATTCTCAATGCATAGCACAATGTTTGACTATAGAGCAATTTCTTCACAAATTCTCTCTCTCTCTCTCTGTCTCTCTCTCTTCCTCTCTTCCGTACATAACTACCTATTCATCTGTTCATCAATCCATCTGTCTACCTCTTTTCTTTCTTCTTTATTATAAGAGATAGGCTTCCTGGCATGAGTGACATAAGGCACACAGTAAGAAATGTAGGTGATGTAAAGACAAAAGACCTTAATACAGATTATTCGTTTTAATATCTTACTGGAATGGCAAATACCTTAGGCATTTTGTGTTTGGTCCTATGCTATTTGACATTTTTATTAACAATTGGAATGAAGGTACAGATGTGTGCTTATACAATTTATTTTTTTTTTAAATTGATGGATAGCTAATATGTTGAAGGACAGGAATAGGTATACACACATTTACATATATATACAAGTATACATATATGTTATGCCCACACATATATAGTCCATGAATATATAAACACATACATACAATAGTGAATTCAAATAAGATTAATTTTTATGGGGAAAAATATAAATATTTCAGTTGATATCAAAAATCATCCTCACAAGTAGCAGATGGAGCAAATTCCACACAGGTAAGCAATGTGATAGGAAGGTCAGAAAACACCATCAGTTACGGCTGGATTAAAAGAAGACTGGGATCCAGAGTGGGGTGGGGAAAAAGGGCATATAATAATCGTATCATACCGTTCCCTGGTCAGATGACATATGAGATAGTTTGGACCCAACAGCAGCAGCAGCAGCAGCAGCGGCAGCGGCAGCAGCTGACATTCAGATAAAGCTTTAATGTGAGCCCAGTGATGTGAGCCCAAACATTATTACATGTGATTCTCTCCAGTGTTCTCATTTTATAGATGGAAAAACTGAGGTTGAGAGATGCTGAATGCCTTAGCTATTCTCATAGGGCTCAGAAAGTGTTGGAACCTGGCTCTTCCTTGACTCCAAGGCTAGAGAGCCACAATAAGAGGAGATTAGGGAGCTAAAGGGCTTGGCCATCCCATCGACAAATGCTTCAAATAAACTTGGAATGATTAGCCTTGAGAAGAATAGACGGAAAAGTGCTATCTGCTAACTGTCTTTAGGCATTACATGGAGATGTAGAAAGCTTTTCCTTTGGACCTGAGAAGACAGAGCAAGAAGCAATGGATGGAAGTTGCAAAATGTTAGATTCATATTGGATACAAGGAGAACCATCCTCCCAGTTAAAGAAATCTGTATGTCAAATAGGTTGGGGGAGGGTGTCTTCATGGGATGTATCCATGCTGGAACTGGACAATCCCTTGGCAGATAGATCATTATTCAGGGTAGGGTTTCACAAGGTGACTAAGAAGTTTCCTTCCAACCCTGAGATTTTATGAAGACAAATAGAGTTTCTAAATTCAAATTTCGGTGTCACATGCTTCCTCTATAGGGCTCAGTTTCCAAGATTCTCAGAACTCCAAATCAAGATGAAAGACTTCTGCCATTTTACAGTTATAAAACTCTCATTAGATCCTGGCCACAGCCCTATAAGGTAAGCAGTGTGAGGATTATTATCCCTATCCACCTAGCTGAGAGGAAGAGGTTGACTCCACAAGATTGAAAATAAATGCAGAGGACCAGAACCCAACATGGGTCTTCTGAATCCAAGTCCAATGAATCCAAAAGGGAAACAATTGCTATTTACATTAACTCTGATCCAATCAAGGACCAAACAATGATCCAATGGGGCTTGGCCTGGGATCTATCATTGGCCAATTAATGAGAGCCAGGGTCATTTAGGTTTAAAGTATGATTATAAAGAAAGAAATCCAGCTTATAAGTGCCAAGATCACCTCCTGAATGTCATGGTTCTCTTTGAGAAAGACAAAAACCAAAAATCAATTGATCCAGTTTTCCTGAATCCTCCATTCTTTTCTGTTTTAATAGCCATGCTATACCAGACACTTGGCATCTTCACATCTTCTTGGAACTCTGCTTCACCAGATGGGGAGCCAAGAGTCAAGCTCTAGAGTCAAGAAGGCCCAAGTTTGAATCTAGCTTCAGACATTTGCCAGCCTTGTGACCCTGGGCCAAGTAGTATAACCACAGTTTGGTTCAGTTTCTAATCTGTAATATGGAAATAATAGTAGGAACTACTTTTAAGGGATATTATGAAGATAAAATGAAATTATATACATATATTCATATATATACATTTTTGCTAACCTTCAGACACTATATAAATATTGTTTTTATTATTATTTAATTGTTATTTTTATTCCCTGGAAAGACCTCTTGTGATTTCTGATGTAGATTTTCCAGGTTTTATCCTTGATATCACATAATAAGTCAGCTCACTAGGAGTATGTGGGTCTTTAACATTCCTGTTTATTCGGTAACTAGATGTGCACCTCTTAGAAAGGGAGTGAGCCTTGGGTCCAGTGAAATCTCCATACTCTATTTATCTGCTGATTATGTCCTGCTTGAATGAATGAATGAAAGATCCTTTATTAAATGCATACCACATGCTCAATGTTGAAGACGCTAATAGAAAAAATTAAATAGTTCCTCCCATACTCCAATCAGAGGAGATGGCATAAAGGAATGTCCAGCGAAAGAAGACATGGCAAGACCTGGATTCCTAAGGTTGCAGCTGAAGGGCAGATGGTAAGGCTTAGTGATCCTTCATCTCACCAGAAGGAAAAAGTTGGTGACTGCCATCTCATAGACAATCTGAGAAGTCAAGAATCCAGATAGATTCCCTCCCAGGAAAGGTGAGAAAGATCGGAAGGGAAGAAATAAAGGGAAAGGAAAAATGGAAAAGAGTTGGGTATTTCCCCCTGAAGACTGGTCTTCCCACCATTTCTTACTGCCTGGAGGGATCCAGATGCAGTTTGGTGTTTATGGGAAAATAAGGTTGAACAGCCCTGAACTCATCATTCTGCTCATTTTACATGATCAATTTTAGCTGTCCCTCTGCAGCATACCGAATTGATCACCTTCACCATTGAGAATGGCCATTTAATGACTAAAGGAGAAAAGTAAAGTCCCAGCCTTCTCTGAGCTCACTCATTACACGATCTGAAGACTCAAATAAATGTTTAGTCCTGTGACTGTGAGAACCAAGACTGAAAACCACAATAGACCTCTCCATGGAAAGAAGGGGAGCCTGTACCCAATGCATGCAGCTATGATTTATGAATGTCAGTTGTCCATGACACACAACCAACCAAGTCTTCCCTGGCTTGTATCTAGGAGAGAAACCACCTTCCTACAGAGCATAGTCAGGTTAGTGAATTTCTTCTTCATACCTAGAATGATCCTCAGGATTGTAGGGACATAAATTGAGAGCTGGAGGTCACAGGATGGGAGAGCTAAAGATGGAAGGGGCCATAGAGACCATCTAGTCCAACCCATTTATTTTATAGGGTCACAGGGCTCAGTGACTTTCCCAAAGTCACATAAGTAATGAGTAGCAGATCCTGGATTTGAACACAGGATCCAAATATAAGATTTAACTGTTGGATAATTATAGAGTGCTGTCACACTCATCTGAGGGGAAAAAAAAATGACCTGAATAACACACAAATGCGTAATCCATGTGAATATGCATATGTACAGGAACGGTACTTTCAGAGTTCTCTAGTTCAAAGAGTTGTTTGTGACTCATTGCTCATGTCCCAGAATCTCAGCATAGGAAGGGACCTTAGAGCTCATTCGAAGCTTCACTTTAAACATGAGGTTCATGTGCCTCAGTGATCTGTCAGCATTGAGAACTACAGACAGATTTGTTTTTTTTAAAAAAAAAATGTCCTCTATCCTCCGACATTAACACATAGAGAGAGGGAGCTTGTCTGGGCTAAAACTATTCAGAGAACTAGAGAATTATTCTTTGTGACTCTCTGTCTTGCTCTCCTTTTGCTGCATGATCTACATTCAGAACCAGCTTAGATTCAGGTTTACTGGGGCCCCTAGAGAAGGCAATGGAAGGAAGGAACTTGAATTGCTTACAGGATGGTGAGGATTTGGAGAATCATCCCCAACATTTGTAGGTCATTTAACACACATTATCTCTCTTGATGTGTGGGTAACTAATAAAGATAAACCATTATCTTCATTTAATAGGAGACAAAACTGAGGCTAGGAAGGTAAGTAATGTACCCAAGGTCATATAGTCAGTAGGTATCTGTGGGGAATTTGAATTTCCCTCCTGACTCCATGTCTACTGCACAGCCAAGGCAGCTGGAAGGGACAGTGAAAACATCCTGACAGAACAAAATCAAACAGAGATGCCACTGAAAAGAGGGCAGGGTCGATGAATAAAGGGCATAGCCACTCATGTGGTGGCCTTTGGATGCCACCTTTCAGGTCATCATTCACAATCCCCTGTAGCAAAGGGCCAACTGCCGCATGGCCAAGGGCTTGACCTTTCCATGAGCATTCCTTGGACTCCAGTGCCTGCTGGAGTGTGTGCGGGCAGCTAGCATTCTTTCCCCAACCACATAATTTGCCAGTCACAAGCAGAGATCATTAACACATGCCATGCACAGGGCATGATGCAGAGGGCAACACCTGAGTTCTGAAGCCCGGGAAGACACGCTCGACCACCAAGCAGCCAGCTAGCCCAGCACCTTCCTTGATCAGCATGTGGCCATCCAAAGGGGCATGTTTCACCTCACTGCTCTCCAGGACTGCAGCTGGGGCCTTGATGCTTCTCCAGGTACAATCTTTCCTCTGGGTATACACTTTGGGGTCAGGTAAGGTTTATCTTGTTTGTCTTCTAAATAACTTAATTGTCAACAATGCCTTGTTAGGCATTTTTATGTTAGCTGGCAAAGAAAAGAAACATGAAATATGTATCCATTCCAACCATATCACTTCTCTACTCCACCTCCTCTTTTCATTAACTCTGTTCCTTTAGAAATAAAATTACATCTCTCTGATTAAATGCCGGGGACTTTTTTTTTTTTAATCAGCTCATTCATGGGATCAGCCTCTTAAGTCTAAAATGTAATGTGAATAGGATGGTGAAAGAGAGAGAGAGAAGAGGGTCTGGGTTACATCCCACTTCTTCCATCTCTAAGATTCTAAGGAAGTCACATGGGGTCTCTGCACCTCAGTTTCCTCCTTTGTAAATTGAGAGGGAGGGTATTAGATGGCTCCTAGATTCCCTTCCAACACTGACATGTGAAGCTTCTTCTCTTGACTTGGAGTTTGAGGGGAAGAGCCAAATCCCAATTGGGACAATTCAAAGGATCATAAAATCCCAGTCTTAGAGCTGGAAGAGACATAGGAGTCTGTGTAGCCCAAAACCTTCAGACAGATGAGGAAACAGAGGACCGGAGAGGAAAAGCAGCTTGTCACACTTCATAGCTAGGGCCTCTGTTTCCTCATCTGGAAAATAAGCAAATTGGATTCCACTAAGGCACTGCTAAAATTATTTCAAATCCTGCGATTTTAGAAACATGAAATGCCATCCCCAGCTACACGCAAAGAATTGTTCTCTTTCTGAATGTTCTCTCTGGTTCCACTTATCTATCAATCAGTCAATCAACCTGCAGATTAAGCCCTTCTATGCTAGGCACTGAAGTAGGTAGCAGGAACAGGGGAGAGAGAGAGAGAGAGACAGACAGACAGACAGACAGACAGAGACAGAGACACAGAGAGACAGAGAGAGACAGAGACAGAGAGACAGAGACAGAAACAGCGAGAGACAGACAGAGAGAAGGAAGGAAAGAAGGGAGGAAGGAAGGAAGGAAGGAAGGAAGGAAGGAAGGAAGGAAGGAAGGAAGGAAGGAAGGAAGGAAGGAAGGAAGGAAGGAAGGAAGGAAGGAAGGAAGGAAGGAAGAAATCATCCTGATAAATATCTGCATCTCCACAGCTGAATAGCTGAACCAAAACACCAGATAAATGGAGCCACTTCCAAATTGCCTGCCAGTATCACCTTTCCTAAAGTTGAGAGTGGCCAGGAGGTTTGCTGGCTTCTCAGTGGATCATCAGAGGCCCCCTAATAGTATAGGAGTGGACATTGCTCACCTCTGTAACATGTATCAGTCAGAACAGTTTGTATAGGTGAAAGAGAACCCTGATACTTGGCGGTCCTCTCAGTTCAGCTTGATCCCCAATGATTAATTCAGTTCATAAATAAATCTCTGTATAGGTAACACTTGCAGGTTCATTTTCATCTCGATTAGTATGCAAACTGACTTGTGATGGTTGAACAAAATAGAAGGTAACTCATTTTCTCTGCTTATAAATTGTTCATTACCAGGCCCTCTGATGACTCATTCAGTTCTCCATCTGCACCTCCACAGATCTCTGTTCTGTGAGACACTTGTGGAGTAAATCAGAGATGCCAAGGGATTGGTGATAGGCACAGAGAGAACCCCTTAGGACTGTGTACATGGCAATTTCCATACCACATGGAAATTGAAGCGGGCACTCCTGGGCTTCGGTGTTAGCTCACATGGGACTCTCATCAATTCCATGAACCAATTGTCACTGGTTGTCCTTCTCTAGTAAAACCAATCAAATACTTCAGCTCAAGCGAAGACCTCCCCAAAGGGAGCTAAATGTCCTGTTTCAAAGTGGGCATCCAGGGAGGACAAACTGGTATAACCAGAGATGCCATGAGCTATGCCTATGGCAATGTCAAAGCCAGCTGGACAGAGGATAAGGGGGTGGGGTGGGGAGATATGGTAATAGCATTGTCCAGGGCAGTTACACATGGAGGGCTCAGACTAGGACTGTGATGGAACTGGAGAGGGAGCCAGGGTTTTAGCCTGAAGGTAGTTACATTCCATGAAGGGTGGAATAGAGGGGGACCTCTAAATATGGTGTTGAGACATCGGTTTCTGTAGAGGGAGAGTAATTACATCACAACTCCCAAACAATACCAAACAATACTTTTAATGCCAGGCAAAGTCCTGGGTCACCTATGCCAGTTACGGTTCTGAAGATGGCTACTTTGCAGTTCTGCCTGGCAGTGGAGATCTTTTACAAAACTGGATGCAATCTGATCTAGGTTAGATTCTGAAATCCAGAAGGTATGATTTGATTTGACTTTCAACTCTCAAGGACATCTGATGAACAGTGCCCAGCAAGTGTAGTGAAAGGAAGGCAGACTGAACATACTTAGATGGGTACTTGTCTCCCTCTTTCAAATAGAAACTCTTTGAAGTCAGAGGTTTTTCCATAGGTGGTCTGGGGAAGGTTCATTCCACAGTGCAAACACTTGATATCTGTTGAGGAAAATAGCATTTGTCCGTGTTTCTGGGCATGGTGAAATGAAAAATGGGGAGAACTCCCCAAAGATTGGGAAAGAGGACTGGGTTAGTCACTTGCATGACTTGGATGACTTGGATGACCCTGAGCAAGACCATTGTCCATAGTGCACTCATCTGTAAGATGATGGCCTTGGCTCAAGATTTCCTGAGTCCCATTCCAATGCTCTATGTAGGATCCTCTGAAATTGTGAATTTCAACTGTGGCTTGGCCAACTATGTCCCATCCACTGTGCCAAGAGCCTTAGGGTTATTACAGCAGATGATCCTCACAACAACACTGTGAAGTAGTGTTTTTATCTCTATTTTACTATTGAGGAAACTGAGGCAAATAGAGGTCAAATAATTGCTGCAAAATCCTTCAAAAAAATTAGAAAATCAACCCATGAAACAGAAGGATTATAATATGCCACCATCACCACCACCATCCTTGTACTTCCAACTCATGTGTAAGGGCAAATTCTATCTGGAGCAAGAAAAGACTTTTAAACCAGCCCCCAGTCCCCAGCCTGTACATGGGGGAAAGAGGGAAATGGGAATTCAGTGGGAAATAAGACATCCCTTCCTGGTTCAATACCAGTACAAGTAGGAAATAACCAGGGACAGTATTTCATTTGGAATTCCACTCCCTTTCAAAGTGCTCTGCTCCTCCAGAGCTTGTAATTAAAAAACAAAGGAAGCCCAATAAGCCCACGTTTGTCTCCAGACACCATTTGGAAGAGGAGGATTAGGCTGATAAGATGCTCAGTGTTTATTGTTATAAATCTCTGTTTCAGCCGGTGAGCCCAGACCCGACCTGTGAAGAAAATGAAATGTAAGTAAATAACAAGACGGCTTTCATTTGGTATTCAAAATGTCAAAGGATCAAATCTATTGGTGCAGCCTTAAAGAAATCCTGGATTAGTCAAAATCTAATTATAGAACCACTAGGAGAAAGCCTAATTAATGATTTAAGAATGCAAATAGGATTTTAAGGGGGTGGGGGAGATTTAGGTCAATCTGAGTAACCAACAGGCAGACAGATGTTGCAAGTCTATCTAGGATGACAGGCCCTTGGGTCAAGTGCCAAGGGCATTTTGCGAAGAGAGGAAATCCTGAACACCCACAGAATGAAAAACAGAGCAGAGTAGCCATCTTGATAATTTCCTGGAACCATCCCATGGATGGTGTCTGTCACCTGTCTCATTCATACAAAGTGGGGTGGGATCTGAGTTACTTTAATTATGACCTGAAGAGTGGGCAGGAGGATCCCTTAGCAGCACCGGCCAATCAATAGCTGATTCAACAGTTTATCCACAGACCCCACTGGCTTCAGGGAGACTTCTAGCATCTCATCAGGCCCTGCAGACCAGGACACAGCACCAAGGCAGGGAGGCACCCTAACAAAACTGAACTCTGGGTGATTAGAAGTCAAAACAAAGAGAAGACAGCTTTGTAAACATGATGGCAAGGAATGACACCCAAATCCAGTTTAGGTTCCATCAGTGTTACCAAGGTAAGGTCGACACTTGGTCCAGTAGGGGTAGGGAAACTTCTGCCTCCAGGCCACATGAGACCTTCTAGGTTCTTGGGTACAGCCTTTTGACTGGTTCTAAGTTTTGCAGAACAAATCATTTTATGAAGGGAAATTGTTCTGTGAAGTGTGGATTGAGTCAAAGGACTGCACTTGAGCACCTAGAGGGCCACATGTGGCCTCCTGGCCACAGGTTCCCCACCCATGGCTACTCTCAGGATTCATGTGTCCTGGACCCCTCTTGCAATCTAGTGGAACCTATGGAGTCCTCCTCAGAATGGTGTTTGTTTGTTTTTTTCAAGGGCATAAAAATGCATAGGATTACAAAGAAACAATATATTGATATGTAATAATTATTCAAGTTTTTTTTTTTTTTTAATTAGTGAACCCACGAAGGATAGCCCATCAGACCATTTTCTAGAGTAAGATAAATAAACCCAGAAGGGAGTGGGTCAAGGATAGGGAAGTTTAGACTGAGGAGGAAGTAAATGGAAATTGGGAAAATGGGGAAATGAAAAGGCAGGGTTTGCCCAAGTTGCCCTGGAAAAGGACACAGTGGGCAGGGGGAGAGGAGAGTTTTGAGATTCATTCTTATCATTTAGATTCAGATTGATGGTCATGGGTTTCAGAGATGGAGGGGACATTAGAGATTTTCAAATCCAGTGCCTTCATCTTACAGGTAAGGAAACTGAGATTCAAGGACCAAATGAGCTTTCCAAAACTCAGACCAGCACCTTCCAAATCTATCTCTTTCCAATAGGCAGCAGAGTCACCAACCTTGGAGATGCTTCATAAGTACTTGATTGACTGACCCTTGTTGTGTTGTTTGGGGTAAAATTCCTAAGTTGAACAGAAGGGACTCTGCAAATATTAGAAGTCATTTTATGTGGGTACAGTATTAAAAATGACCTACTTCCTCCTCAGGGAAGCCAATGAATCATTTGACATTTCTGAATACTCTGAAGATGAAAAATACCAAGTGTTATTTTAATAACAGTTTAAAAAGAGAAAGAAGGATTGAAGAACATTATTCTAGTCCTCTAAGAGTTGGGAAAGGAAATGAAGAAACCCAGAATGTCAGAAGTCAGCCAGACCCACCTCCTGAACATGGGATGAAATTGTGGATAACCATACTCACTAAGTGTTTACTTCCTCTACACAGATCACTGTGCTATAGACCTGGGAGGAAAAGCCATATAACAACCAATCCCTTCCTGTAGGAAAAAAAACCTCAGGAAATCTAAAGATGTCTCCTAGGACAGATTAATGATAGACCCCCTCCTGTACTCCCTCTTCCCCCAGTAAAGGTTCTGAATATTTTGCCTGACTTGACCAGCTCACTTAGTTTTATCCGCATAGACAAACTCTCAATAGGTTTATATCCCTCACCAACATGAGAGTGATCTTGATTTTTTGAACCCGAACGTACAATTTTACATTGAATCTTATTAAATATCATTATTATTGTCTTTAGATTCAGCCCAACGTTCCCACCTGACAAAACTCTCTTGATTTTTGAGTCTATCATACATTTCTGATTATTCCCTGAGAACAATGCATTGGACCTGGTATTCAGAATTCCTTAAGAAAACCTTGGCTCAAGTGCCTACTGCTTCCCTCCTTAGCTTGAGTTTGACTTTTCTACTGGTTATTTTGATTCTCTCCATTCCTGCCCAGAGATGATTCTCCTTAGAAGAGGAAAGAAGCAAACTTAGAGGCTTATTTATTTACTGTTTTGGTTTCTCTCCTTTGGGAGCCATTCTCGTTCTGTCTAGCCCAACCAGCCCAAGCAGTGATCTTTAACCTTCTACTTCTTTTTTCTGTGCAAGTAAAGTGGATGAACAAATAATCCAACCCCTCTCTTTTACTGTCTTTCGTTTTCCTCCATAGCTTCAACACTCCTTAAACTATGCTTTAAAGATCACATGATATTTGGGATCCAATCCCTGTTACCTTCACTTCCATCTTTTTTTCTTTTTTATTGAAACTGCTTGGTGAACTCCCTGTGCATCCACATTTGTATCTTTAGTCACATAAAATTCAAATAGAAACAGGTCTATTAAGCCCTATGTAAGGATCAGTGCATCTTTGACTTAGAAAATCACATATTAATGTCATCTATGCTCTATTGCATTTTATTTATTTTATGAAACTTTTCCAATTATATTTTAATCTGGTTTAGGAGCACACAGAAGTATTTTGACTCTTCTGCCCTCTACAACTCCCTACCCTTCCCCTTCATCAGATCTGCTTCTGTTTCATATCTTTTCTGGGGTAACTTCCCTTCTAGAATGGCTCCTACTAAGCCACTAGACTTTGCTGCTGTTGTTAGATTTTGGGGTGTCTGCTCTCCTCATCTCCAGACTGAATGAGAAACCATACTTAATTTTCTTTTCTATGGCAGCATTGGGACAGTTAGGTCACACAGTGTATAGAGCACTGAGCCTGGAGTCAGGAAGACTCATTTTAACAAGTTCAAATCCAGCCTCAGACATTCACTAACTGTGAGACCCTGGCCAAGTCACTTAACACTGTTTGTGTCACTTCTTAATATATAAAATGAGCTGGAGAAGAAAATGACAAACCATTCTGGTATCTTTGCCCAGAAAACCCCAAAACAGGATCATGAAGCATCAGATGCAGCTGAGCAACAACAAAAATGGCGCCATCCCCTGTGGTTGCTTTCATTTACAACCTGGCAGCCTCTTCTTCTCAGTAGGAGAGAAACGGATTCAAAAATTTGACTCACAGCTTTCTCCACTTTTCGAAAGAGGAAATTTTCACCAAGACAAACTAAGAAATAATTTGTTATTCTGCATTTGACCCAAAGAGACAGCTCCAAGAGATTTCCCATGTAATTTCCATCCTCCATGGCCATTAGAAAGCTTTTAAGAGTCAAAGGAATACAGTTCTAATTTTAGAATAGCGGGCAGTGGCTGTACATGAGGGCGGACCTACCTACTGGTTCCTTCAAAGATAAGTCACAAGCAGCTGTTGCTGACCACCCCAGTCACCATATCATGTCATTTCTATCTCCACAACATGTCTGTTACTGTCTTTTCTTTACTCACATCACTACCACCCACACTGAGGCCCTCATCATGTCTTGACTCTTTTATTGTTATTGTCTTTTTGGTCATCTGCCTTACTTTGGGTCTGACCACTTCATTTTCTATTTACTTGCTGAAGTGATTTCCCCCCATATAACAGCAAGGAATTTGGCATACACAGGAGGGTTTGCTGTACAGGTTCTTAGATCTGTTTTTTTACAAGGAAAGCAAGTTTTCAGGTGTCAACAATCTACTTTAATCAAGCACATGTGTCATTTATGTAGTTCAGGGGGAAAAGTCAGCACCTTGAATTTCAGAGAAAATACAGAGAAATGAAAATTAACAGACAGGGCTTCTAGCTGTCTGACCATAAGTAATACATACATAATTACCAGACAGGGAAAGACCAACTTCTGGGTTTTTCAAAGCTGGGGCGGGGAGGGGCGGGGGGGGCTCTTTCCTGGCTCTGCAGAGTCTCATCTGGCAAAGCAAACACTTCCAATGAGCAAGCCCCAAAACAAAACCTCCACCTCAGAGTATTTACACTTTTCAGAGTCAGAGGGCAGGACACTGACCCAGTGCCTCAACAGAAATTAACAAAAGGTAGTTGCCTATTAATGGGTGGGGAAGATCTTTAACTCTTAGTCCACCCACCATTAACCTTAAATTACCATTACCTTGGTGCCCAAGACTTTTCTTGTCCATTATATAGGCAACAGGCATTAACATTTCTTAAGTAAATACAGTTTAATTCCCACAAACATATCATGAACTTCCCATTTGCAGAATATATAACATCATTCTTTGGGAGTCATTTTTGGGGGAGTGAGCAACCAGTTCCTCCTTCCTCAATCTAAAACAGAAAGTCCAAATAAAGTTTTCTTGGGGGTGTGTCCTTCACACACTGCCTTTGCAGGTTTCCAAGTCCTGAGAGATAGTTGGGCAACAAAGCCAACAAGGTGGGGTCCTTGGGGGTACATGGCACTTCCTCTCACCCACCACAGCCAATTGCATCCCCTGAGTCCCAGACTGTCCCAGGAGAACTAAAAAAACCCACAGAGTTCCTTGCTGCAGTCCCCATCTTACGCCTGGGGCTGAACTCAGAGGTCCTGAGTTCTTCCTCCTCCAACAGGAGCTAGTCACTCCCAGCTTTCTCCCAGGATCTGCATGCAGGCATCTCTGCTCCCATTTCAAGGCTCATCTCTCCAAGGTTGGCAAATTGGCAGTATTCCACTTCTGCTGGTTGGTCTGCAGGCAGTTCTCATCTCCTGCTCCACGGCTCAATTCCAAGCTCTCACCACTCCTGTTTAGGCTCTGCATACAATACAACCTCAGAGCATTCACCCCTCTAGCACTGTCCGGAGCTGGCCTCATCCACCTGAACCCTGGCTCTGGTCATCTCCACCTCCCACAGACTTGTTTTATTCCCACAGCTGTTAGTGGAGTAAGGAGGGGGAAGGAGAGGCTGTCTCCCAGGAGCTCTGCTCTGAGCACCTGGGAAGCTGCTCCTGTCACTGCTAATCACTTGTTTTCTCTCAGGCCACTGCTGCTCCCAGGGCTCCACAGAACCATAGCCAAAACAACTGAGAAACAACAGACGATCATCCCAGTCACACAAAACCCCATATTTTCCTTTAAATTTATGCAGATCCTACCGACTATGCCATGATGTATCAGCAAGGACTCCGGCACCAAATGAGGATCTGTACAGATTCTTAAAGTCGTTTTCCTTTTATTAAAGCAGATCTAAGAATCTGTAAAGCAGGCCCTCCTCTGTATGCTGTGTCCTTGCTGATACACCCTGATCTTCAGGTCAGATCACTAGGTAAAATTATTGTTGTTTCGGTGGGATCCGATTATACGCTGAATCAAAGTATGATCTCCTCCATTTGCCATATGTAACACCTCACAATCTGGTCTCTCCTTGTTTTTTTCCATTTTCCTGCACATTACTGCCCTTCCTAGACTCTGAGATTCACCCATATTGACTTCCTTGTCAATATGCTCTGAATGACACTTAATCTTCCATCTCCAAGTTTTTGTCATTCTTATTCCCTTTGCCTGGAATATTCTCTTTCTTCACTTTCACTTCTTAGAACCCTTGAGTTCTTTCAAGACTCAGCTCAAATATCATTTTCTAAAAGAAACCTGTCCTGATTTCTGCACATCCCCTCCCTTCAGCAACCTTCTAGAGATTTTGGATATTCTCTGTAAATCTGTGCTGTCTCCCTATTTAGAAGCTCCTTGAACACAAACATTTTTTGTGTGTGTCTTTGACCACGTAAAGGACATAGTCATTACCAGCAGTTACCGTTAAGATGCTGTTAAGGTCCAGGAGTAGTGCATGACCAATGCCAATATTGTGGAGAAAGTGAAGTTGGATTAACTGACATTAAACTCGGGTCCTACCATTTGCTCTATGTCTCCTTGGGCAAATCTATGTTCACCTCCCCAGGGGAGTCCCAGTCTCTTCGTTTGGAATATGATCAAGCTGGCTTCTGAGGACTTGGCCAGCTCACAATCTAAGATCTCATGAAACTCTGGCTCCCCATTTATTGTCTACGTGACCTTGTGACCTTCTCTGCTCTTTGCCTCAGTTTTCTTATTTGTAAAAGTAGAGGTAGTTAGTTAGCTTCTAAAAGCTTAGTTAGTTTCTAAGCAGCCACCCTTCCCACTCTGAAGCTGGGATTATGGCCAGGGATAACACCTTTTGTCATTCAGTCCTTGCTGTGGCCAGTCTCAGTCTGAACCCTCTCTTCTTGTTTTAACAGGTGTGTGGGTCAAGATGAACAAGCCCTCAGTGGCTGGTACCTCTGGTAAGGACACTCAGAAGCATCGGGTGACAGATAGAACTGGGTGAATGTTCCCCTTTTTGAGAACTTTCAACTGCTCTCTCCCCAATACTCTCTTGTGCTCCCTTTGGTTTCAGGTGCTTCATGCTAATCACTGTGATTGCCATCATATGCTGCATAGTCCTGGCCTGCCTCCAGTGTTGGCTGAAGAGGTCTCACCCCTGTCTCCCTGGGCGCACTGTGGCAGTGTTTGCTGTCAATGATATCGAGTCCATTTCTGGTGTGTCTTGGGGCTTCTTTTCTTTGATTGGGCCACTGTTGGGTCACTGGGGTAATGACTATGGAACAAGAGGTTTATTCCTAAAGGATTATCTGAAGAGAAAATAATTGGGGAATCAGAAAGGTGAGCAGAAAGGTGTCACTTTCCATAATAGACACCCAGCTTCTGTCCCCTTGAGGGAGAGGGCCCAGAGTTTCCCTCATGGGCAGCTACTTTTCATTGCATACTGGACTTTAGAGATTACTGAGTCTAACCTTCTCATTTTCAGATGAAGAAACTAAGGCCCTGTCCAGTGAAATGATTTGCCTAAGGCTACTCTACTCTCCTTAGTGTTCTGGTACTGAGTAAATGGCTGAGGGAGGACTCAGGCCTAGTCTCCTTCTCTCCCACCCCAATATTCTTTCATTCTCCCCTACGAGGTCTATTTACCAAAGGCCTCACAATATATCAATTTAGGCATCATTTAAAAATGCTTAATGTTCTGGAAACCTACCACTAATGAGAGGCCTGGCATGGCATTTCAATTCATTTCACTAAAGATAATTAACTGCCTGCTCTGAGGAAGGTACCATGTGAACCACCATAAGGACAAAGATGGATAGGGGCTGGGTTCGGTCCCCTCAAAGTGCTGATAATCATGAAAGTGAACAAAATGGGTGGGAATAGGGTAACTGCAAAGGAAAAATCAGAGACCAAACCTGATGAGAATGTGAGATGGCTGGCAGCTGAAGGTAGGGGTAAGGTATAATACTGAGGGACAGTGTGTAGAAAATGATCGCTGAGTTGGACTTTGAAGGAAGAAAGAGGCTTTGGTAGGTGAAGCTGGAGTAGGGAGCTGTCCATTCCAGGCATAGGGGAGTAGGGAGTAAGTAAAGCCCCAGAGATAGGAAAGATCAGAACAAAAGTGGAGAAGTCAGGGTGCAAAGCACATAAATGGGGAATTATATAAGAATACCAGCACCAGATGAGATAGGTTTCCAAATATTAGGATCAAAAGACCATGCTTTTTTCCAGGGTCATTCAGGAGCCAGGGAATGTTTTGCAATGGAGAAGTCATGGGAGCAGATCCATGTGTCAGGAAGATAGCTCAGGAGGTTATACAAGGAATAGACTTAAGAGGAGAGAGCCTAGAGGTGGGAGGGATGATAGATCATAGGCCAGTGGGTCACGAATTAGAGAAAACTCACTGACCACATGGTCCAATACCCTGATTTCAAAGACAAGGAAAATGTTAGTGGGCTTTGGGGGATATTATAGGAGCTATACTAAATTATAGGGGGTGATTGCCCTGGGAATAGAAATGAAAATATGATAGAGATAGCTAAGCTAGAACTGACTGAACCAATGGTGAGAGCTAAACTACAGAGGAGGGTAATGAGAATTGGGATGGTCTCAAGTTCATACCACATGAGAAGAAATTGAAGGAATTAGATGCTTAGCTGTGAGAGGAAGAGATTGGGGCAAGGGATAACTTCTTCAAATAGTAGAACAGTGAATTTGGAGTCACATGGCCTGAATTCAAATCTAAGCTCTACCTCTTACTGCCTTTGTGACTTTGGGCAGACCACTGAACTTCTGGGACTCCATTATAAAGTGAGAAAGTTGGACAAGATGACCTCTAAGTTGAACCCTACCTGGGCAAGGTTTATGATGCTAAGATCCTCTAAGTTCTGAATGTCTGCCACATAGGAGAGTTTTGAGTAACAAAACACAAAACTAAGAGTGGGGAAGAAGTCTGTTGCAACAGTCAAACTTAGGCTTGAGATCAGAAGAATTTACCAACAGTCAGAGCAAGGGTTGACATCCTCCAATTCACCAATGAGTTTGAGGTCTGTTACCCTCAACCTGGTTCAGCCTCTTTTCTGAGATAAGGCCCTTCTCAAGTATATTCTTTGCATAACTTCCTGATCCATGGATCTGCTCTCATGACTTCTTAAATCGAAAACATTTCCTAACTCCTAAATGACTATGGAAGAAAGTATGATCTTCTGATTCTGATATTTGGGGATCAATTTCTACCTTGGTCACCTCTGGGAAGGAAGTGACCCACCTCATGTCATTAGAGGTCTTCAAACAAAGGTTAAATAACCGCTTACTAAGGATTGGTCAAGAGTTCTTTGGGGGCAGCCTCAGTCCCTGAAGACCCACTCTCTAGAACATACCAAGTTGTGCCTTCCAACCAACTGATTCATTTTGAGCCATGCCCAGCCACTAAGACTTGACCTAACTTTGCTCCAAATGTGCCAGTGGGGATATCCATACCCAAGTCATGGACAATTAAAAGAAAAGAAATCTCACAGGCCTGATAACCTGATTAAAAAGATGTGGGGAAGTTCTCACATGGATTCCTTATGTGAAGATTTGGGTAAAGCAAAAAGGAGGGAGCAAACATCTAAAAGACATCCATCTGAGCCAAAGTTCAGAAATAAGAAAATCCAAATTGGGTCCTGGGGACAGGATACCAAGAAGAACTATGGATATTATACCCTCTCTGTCACAACCTTTCATACCCTCCCCCATGTTGTACTTTGCAAGGAAAGCCAAGTCCTTCTTTGGAAGACTTTTGAGACAAGTGGACAAGAGGCATCAGTGGTGCCATCAGGTTGTTTTGCAAGCTACAGATCTCATTTTGTGTTTCTGTTTTTTGTTTTCTCGTTTTTTGTTGTTGTTGCTTTTTTGTGTTTTTCCCCCCTTATAGCTTTGGTGTCCTTGAAGTTTAATCGCAGACACTAAATTGGTCTGAAAGGAAAACAATAAAGTATGTCCTCAACATAAAGGAATTATCTGGGTTGGATTGCCTGGGCATTATCATTGACTGAATGAATGATGACAAGAAGCTCCAGACAGTAGGACCAACGTCTCCTATCCAGAGAACCATTCAGTCACCTTTGATTCTCCATTGAATACACTTGGGACTGTTCTGAAGGACAACACAGTAACTTCAGCATATATTAAAAGTAAGTTATCAACAAATACATGGCCAAGAAATGATGCCCAGCTTGGCTCTCAGTATTAGCCAGTAATGAGGCAGCCATACCAATATCCCTAGATCCAAACTCAGAGGCTACAAGTTCAAATCCTGACTCTTCAACTTTTGGCCTATGTGATCTTGGGCTAGTCAATTCCCTTCTTTAGACTTCAGTTTCCTCTGAAAAATGAAGGGACTCAGGCAAAAGATCCCTTCTTATTCTAAGTCTCATGATCTTGAATACATCTTCATGTTAGCGTAAGCATGCCAATTGCCTTTTGGGTACTATCTAGATGTTCCATGTTTCCTTAATTCTCCACTGCCAGATCATTGATGTGTCCTCAGGAGAATAATGAACTGGGAATTTAGAGCTAGTTAGTGTGCTTGGCCATACCACAAACCTCTCCTGTTAGTTCTTGACTTGTCGTTCTCTTGCCTATGTCTCAGTATGAATGATAATGCTTCCCAGGAGGATGGTTGTGGAATTGCAAGGTTGGTCATATGACCAATTCTCTTTACTTATATAAAATAATCTTGCACATACAAATGAATGTGGTCTCCTTCAAAGTATTCACTGTAGGAGGCTATGCACTTATTTTAGCCTGCTTTACTTGATAGGCAAGCAGTTACTAGTCAGCTAAGTGGTGATACACTAAGAGTCTTAGAGTCTGAGTTCAATTTCTATCTTGGACACCTCCTAATTGTATGACCTTAGGCAAGTCCTTTAATTTCTCTGTTTCCTTATTTTCCTCATCTGTAAAATGGGGATGATAATAACACTTCAAAAGAGTGTTGAAAGGATCAAATATGATACTATATGGATAACAATCTGCAAACATTAAAGTTTTGTATATATATATACACACACAAACATATATATTTGCTAATATGTTTTATTGATTACTTTAAAAAATAACATTTAAAAAATTTAAATTGCAAATTCTCTCCCTCCTTCCCCTCTACCCTTTTGAGAAGGCAAATAATTTGATATAGATTATACATGTGAAGTCATAAAAAATATATTTCCATATTATTCATGTTGCAAAAAACAAAAGCACGAAAAATAAAGTTTAAAAAGTATGTTTGGATCTACATTCAGATTGTTAATCTCCTGCACCTCCCAGGGCAATAGCATTTTTCATCATAAGTCCTTCAGAATTGTCTTGCATCGTTGTATTGCCAAGAATAGCTAAGTCCTTCACAGTAGATCATTGAACATTATTGTTGCCACTGTGTACAATGTTTTCCTGGTTCTGCTCATTTCATTTTGCATCAGTTCATGTAAGTCTTCTGGATGTGGCTGCTGCACATGCTATAGCTTCTTGGAACCACAAATGAGAGTTGGGTAACAGGTGGACACAAAATGTGGATGAACAGCCCTGAAAAGGGTTTGACAACCACTCAC
This sequence comes from Bettongia penicillata ogilbyi, assembly GCA_023548195.1. Classification (NCBI taxonomy): domain Eukaryota; kingdom Metazoa; phylum Chordata; class Mammalia; order Diprotodontia; family Potoroidae; genus Bettongia; species Bettongia penicillata. Next base: position 7,078,386 of record JAJHZJ010000010.1, read on the forward strand.
ATCAAAGGAGCCAGCTGTCCTAAATATCCTATACACCATCTAAGCAAACAGGTTGAACCAGGTTGAGGGTAAGAGTCTTCAAACCCATTGGTGAATTAGGAGGATGTTTACCACAAGCATGTCATGACTTCATCAAGGAAGAAAAGGCAGATGAAAACAATATGTTCCAATGGCCATGAAGGCAGCTGAAGGAGGTGCTTCTTTAGAACTTGGTCAGACATCGAAGATGCCAAGGCCATCCACTGGATCTGGGACATTGTTCTGACTTTTGTCCTACCACCAAACTTCAAAGAGTGTGGAAGAGTGAGGCTGATGACTTTGTACACCTCTCCTGCATTTAAATCCAATTCACATGTAAGTCAAGATATTATGATGTCATCGACACCTTGTGATATCATTGGTTTTCTCTGAAAACAAAAGATAATGTCTCCAGATCTTTCTGAAGTATTCTGCTCATTATTTCTTATAGCACAATAGCATTCCATCAGAATCATACACTACAACTTGTTCAGCCACTCCTCAGTTGATGGGCATGCCCTCATTTTTCAATTCTTTGCCACCAGGAAAAGAGCTGCTATAAATATTTTTTTATAAATAGGTCCTTTTTCCCTTTTTTTTCATCTTTTTCTGACTAGTTGTCTGACCCCCTTATTGTCTATGGGCTGAGATCTCCTGAAACTACTTCTGCATCTGTTGCAACTGCCTCCAACACTACTGCTATCATTGCCATGGTGAGGCTTGCAGCGCACTCTGGGTCTGACCTCTGCCCCAGCATGACACACCTATCATGCTGAACTCATAATTTGTCTTATGCTGGAAGACTGTTTCATCCTGACCATTTTTTGGCTCTACAAATCCAGAATTCAATTCACAGTGTTATTTTGAAGTTGTTTAAAGGGGAATGTTGGGAGAGTTCTGAAGAGTACCTGCCTCTCTTTTGCCATCTTGGCTTTGCCCAACCTAAATGTCTATTATTACCACCAGCAATACCACCACCACTACCACCACCATCATCATCATCATCATCCTCAGTATATTACCCTTCTGAGGACTACACAAGTATCACTCTGTGATGAATGGATTTTCTTCATGGACATGTCCAAAAATCATGTAGAGTCACACCTGTTAAATTGAAGAAGTTGATGAAGATAGGCAGTCCTGATTGGAGTCCAAAGGTAGGTAGTGACATAAAGTAACACTGACTCACAGAATTACAGAATTAAAAGGGACCTCAAGCTATTTTCACTATTGTAAGTACCCAAATGAATTAAAAAGGACCTATGAGGGAAGATGCTATCTGCCTCCAGAGAAAGAACTGATGCATAGAAGTATATGTAGAATAATTTTACATATATATATATATACATATTTGTCTCTAATGGTAGTCATTTCTTGATAGGAAGAGGGAGGAAAGGGAAGAAAAAATGAAAAAAAGAAATGTACTTAATAAATTTATTATGTATTTAAAAGGAATAGCAAATTGTACATAATAGATTTGCATTTTCATGGACAATCATCTCTCTCCTGTCTCTCTCTCTCTCTCTCTCTCTCTCTCTCTCTCTCTCTCTCTCTTTCTCTTTCTCTCTTTCTTTCTCATCTCTCTCTCACCTATCTCTCTCCCCTACCATGTTATGGAACTAACCGTCTTGTTTTACTTCTTAAGTTAAGAATAAAATAAATAAAAATTTTTATAGCTACCTCATTGGTCATCATCGCCAACTTGAGGCAGCTGGTGGTACAGTGGATTGAAGGACTGGGCTTAGAATCATGAAGACTTGAGTTCAAGTCTGGCTTTTTTACCAACTGTATGACTAAGAAAGCCATTAACTTCTGATTGCCTCAGTTTCTTTATTTTTAAAATGAGGCTTTTGATATCACCTACCTCCCACAGGTGTTGTGAAGATCATATGCGATACAGACAGTTTTCTCTTTATGTAAGTGGACAGACCCCCTACAGAAATAAATTGTAATGTAATACAAATTTGCCTAATGTGAATTTATGTAAATTAAGACAAACAACTCTTTGCATCTGTCAATTGCTTAGCCCTGGACCTGACCCTCAAGAAGCACTAAATAATGCTTATTCCCTTCCATCCTTACCTTGTGGCTGTATGTGATTATCTTCAAAAGTCACCTGCCAAAGGCTTTTCTGGAAGATATTCCATCAGAAAGAATTAACCATCCCCATGTCTGCCACTGTTTTTCCTAATATTTGCACCTATTGTTATAGATGATGAAGTCCACCATGGATCCTCAGCAGTTTTCTGGCATGGCTTTGTAAAGTGATAATTTCCAAAGAACAATGCAGATTAAAAGGGATGGACTCAAAAGAATTTGGGAAGGATTATGTGAACGAATCCAGAATGAGGAGGGTAGAACCAGGACAGTAGTTTCTACAACTACAAAATGGGAAGGGGAAGGTTTCAGAATTGTGACCCTGCAGTCCACAAGACTGTTAAAGTAGTATTGCCCACCTCCTAATGCAAATGGGGCATGGGCTTCCTCACATGGGCAATGTGTCATTTTGTTTTACTTCACTGAACATATTTGTTATAAGAAAAGGGTTTGGGGGGAGGTTTGGCAGGGGAGGGAGGCAAGGAGTTAAATTTGTCAGGGAGGAAAAGGGAGTTCATGACACTGGTGGCAAAAAAAAGGACAAAAAACAGGATATGGATAAAGCATTTTAAAAATGCACAGACAAGAAGAGAACGAAGTTCAGAGACACATGGGCAAGCAGGACAGTTTTGGAACTATTATGCTGAATTTATTCTATGTGGAACTGAAAGCAGCTGTCAATAACAGTGAAAAAACCCTTTTAGAATATTAACTATATGTTGGTCATTGCACCATAGTCACACCATCATAGACAATCTTACTTTTTCTTAGCACAGTACCTGGGGCATAGAATGTACTTCATCAATACTTTCTGGTTGAATGATTTTTCTGTCATTTATCTATTTATTTATGGAAAACCTTACATTTTGTTTGCCAGTTTCAGAACAACACAAAACAAATGCTGTGTAAACTTAAAAGCATTATATAACTGTTGGTTAAAAAACAAAACGAAAGGTCACAAAATATCACCACCATTGAAATAAAAGTAGAATCACTCAAAGGGCTACTATAAAGTGGGAAAAATTCCCCAAGACTACTTTCTCTTTCTTATCTTCTGACCTGGGAGAAAAGAATTATGATTGAAAACAATGCCGAATGAGATCTTGATCTCACTGTGCCCCATCTCCATCCCCCAACCTGCCTCCCAAGGTAGTTGAAGTTGATTCTGAAATTGGATAGATTCAAAATAGAATTCAGCTTAGCCTTTGGGTTACATTTTAAAATCAGAATGGGCTTGAAAGTCATCAATCCTATTCATTATAACTAATGATTGAATAACCAATTAAGAAAAGACAAAGGAAAAGCAGCCAGGGAGCCAGGGACACCAATCCCAGGCTCAGCCTCTGCTCCCATAATGAAGCCATTTGCATTAGTACTTTGTTTTCACATTTGCTGGGACATTATAGCCACCAAAGGTGATGGGATCACTACTTTGGGCTGTTAAATTGTAAATGTTTCCTGAGTTCCCTTCACCCATGATTTCATTCATCCAAGTTGAGAAAGTGGCATTCCGGGAAGCAAATTATTCTAGCTACGCATAGGGTAATGGGGTGTGTGTGTGTGTCTGTGTGTGTGTGTGTCTGTGTGTGTATGTGTGTGTGTGTCTGTGTCTGTGTGTGTGTATATGTGTGTATCTGTGTCTGTGTGTGTCTGTGTGTATGTGTCTGTGTGTATGTGTCTCTGTGTCTGTGTGTGTGTCTGTGTCTGTGTGTGTATGTGTGTGTGAGATATATTGCTATGCATAGCTTTCTCTTCCTCCATCATTCCAAAAAGGGGCAGATTTCAATGGGCAATGGGTGGATGATGCGGTTCTGTTTTATGCTGATTAGAAAGGTCACTCCACTTTATCTTTATTCTTCCAGGCAGAGAAGCAGTCAATGGTCCAGCAGCAAGTGATGACCTCCATTCTCCACCCCTTGTGCTTTGTCCTCCATCCTGTATTGTCCCTTTGGGGCCACCACCTCCCTATGAAGATGTTCAGAAGACCAGCAGATTATAATCCAGAGCGTTTTCTGTAAGGAGCAAAGGTCATTATTGTGAGAAATGAGCCCAACTGACAGGCCCCCAGCTGTGACAAACATGCTCACCTTAAACAAGGAAGAATACCTGATGTGAAATCAGGAAAGCTCTTATTAATTTCTATGTTCATCCCCCCTGAATGGACAGGTAGCTTCCCAAGTAAGGTTGCAGGAAGATTATAATTTGTTCAGACCAATGGAAACTTCTTATACTGTTATGAATTTTTAACTCTGCACCACACCATCCATTGGACGTGTTACTTCATGTTCTCCTGTCTGACAGACTTTCCCTCAAACAGCTCGTCAAGCCTGAGCACAAGCTCCTGGCCTTTAACCTGACTGTGCTAGGTCACAATTCTGATAACTTAAAGCTGTGGAAACAACTTCTTCTTGTTTCCTACATTATGTTCCCTCCAACAGCCAGCCCACTGGAAGATCATTCTTCCATGTTCTGACTGCTTAGTGCAGCTGCATGAGGGGCTGATATCATGGACACATGTCTCATTTTCAAATGTAGTTCTTTTATCTGACCCAGATAAATGGCCCAGAGGAGGACAAAGAGAGGAAGGATGCCCAGTCTCTGGCAATGTGCTAACACCAAAGTAAGACTATCCTGCTTTCTAGTTTACTTCCTATCAGGGGAAGATCATATGCATATATTAGTAGACACTAAAATGAGAGCAGGAGAGGATCCCAAGAAGCCCAGGTGAGGAAGCAGGAGGAACTGCCTCTGCAAATCACAAAGACGAGAAATGGAACATTATCTGTAGAAAAATAGCTAAGAAGGCTAGTTGAGCTAGATCCAAGAGTAATTGTATAATAGAATTGGAAAAGCAGTTTGGAGTTAAGCATGGCAACCCTGAGAGGAGTTTTACTCCAGGAGGGGAGGGGTTTAATTCCTGGTTCAGACTTATTCTTGGCAAGGGACATCTTCCTGTACCTCAGTATCTCTTTCTGTAAAGAGGGTCCCATGAGGGTACAGTCTACTACCCCCCAAAAAACCAATACTATAAAGCATTCTGTTAATTTAACAAATTTGAGTCTATCAGTGATAAAGTTTCTTCACATAAGAAATTCAAAAAAGAATATTTGTTTTTCTTCTTTTGGCTTTGAGCAAAGTTCTTCCATGTATTGAGCAAGAGACAATTTAGATGAGAGCCAGGGCAGCCTTCTCTCCTTGAGCCCCTGGGCTCTTTTTCTTCTTGTAGGCACGTCTGGGATCATTGGGCTTTGGCTGTCAGTGGAATGGGTCTGAGAGGACACACCTTGTGTCCTGTTTGTAGATTTCCCTGAAAGCAGACTCAGAAAGTCTCCCTCACTTTTCTTCTCCCTCTGGAGTCTCTCTAGAGACCCTTCCTTGCTGAACAGCCCTGGGTTGGGGGGGGTCTTTCAGCCAGCTGCAGTGGGCTTTCCTTGACTACAACTACTTACCATGCTATATTTCTGTGAGGGAAATTGCTCTACTCCTCAGACAGAGAGAAGAAATAGCGAAGCTTTAGCATTGAGAGGTTCTAAGTCCTTGGAAGATAGTCTAAAAAAGTCCACAAATTATCTAATCTTTGAAAGACTTTGGGAAAGTCGTTGGTTTATTGCTTCCTTTTCAACTCTAGAATTCCCTTTTTCCCCCTTCCCTCTTCGTTAGTCTTACTTTCAGACTAAACTTCATGTGCAGTCCTCTGATCTCCTGAGTCGTGGGCAGGCTCCCCTGATAACTCAGCATCCACTTTGTATGGGGGCTGAAAATGCTAGGGAGAATGTTTAATTGGGTATCACTGAATTTGACTTCTGGGTTGGCCATTTACTAGTGGGGCCATCTTGGGCAAATCACTTGATCTCTCTAAGCCTCCATTCCCCAGGTGAAAACATGAGAGTTTGTTAGATGTCTCAAGCAGGGCCCTTCTAGCTCCGCTGACCACCTGAGACCTCATGATCTTTCTTTCAGTTAAAGCATTGTCATTCATTTTGGTTATTTCCATGTAAGAGGTAGCCATTACAGCAAATATCCAGCAGAGGGCAGGGAAGATCACTGAGCACTCAGATTCTTGACTATGTCAGAAATTTGCCAAATTGAAATAAATGTGGCCATGGGGCCAAGCAGTGCCAGATTTCTAAAGGGAGCTGGCCTTGGGCCAGTTTCCATTAGGTTCAAAGCAGCAGGTTATTGACTGGGAGTGGGTGGGGGCCTCAAGGCCTCAGACACGACAGAATCCAGAAAGGTAGGCATTGGATACTTGAATTTTTAAAGGGGAACCCAGAATCAGGTAATGAGCAGCTATTAATCGAAAGTGCCAGCTATGCACCAGGCCCTGGGCTGGGTCCTAGGGATATAAATGCAAAAGTGAGGCCATCCTTGCCCTGAAGGAGCCCATATTTTCCTAGGGTGATGGACACATGTTCACACACCAGGAAATACAGGATAGTACAAAGTACTAAATGGTGATTGATTTGGTCCTAATAACTCTGGAGAATCACAAAAAGCAGCAAGCTGTAGTGAACAGAGTGCTGGGCTTGGAGATGGGGAGATTTGGGTTCAAATCCCACCTCAAGCACTAGTTGTGTAAGCATAGGCAGCAACTCAAGTCTCTGGGCCTACATTTCCTCATCTCCAAAATCAAGCAGATGGATTCTCCAGCCTCTTCAGTCCTTTCCAAAATATAGAATATAGAGGAGTTAGCCCATCAGAGGAGCCCTGGAGAGAGCTGGGAGAAGAGAGGTGGGAGAGCACATCTGGCAGAAAGAGTTGAAGGTGGAATCCCATCGAAGTCAGTTCACCTCTCACATCTCTATGGTCCTCATCAGGAAAATTATGATGAGAATACTTAGATTCTCCACTACACAAAACTGTTGGAAGGGCAGTGCTAGAGATGGAAGTTATTGTTAACATCATCATCCTCCTCATTGTCAACAGCAGCGACAATCACCAAGGGAATCAACTGGCTTACATTTAGATGAGCCACCCTTTCACTCACTAGTGTGAGTAGCCAGTGTTAGAGCTGTCAATCTATGTTGAGCTTAGGGTCAGAAATCACTTAGGTTCTAATTCCTACCCTGTTCCTCCAATATTTACTAACTATGGGGCCATAGACAAGTCATTTAGCCTTACCATGCTTCATTTTACTCATCCATAACAGGGGTGGTTGTGAAGCTCACTGAGCTAATGTTTGTAAGCTGTCTGGTGCTGTATCTGGGTCATGGGTGATTGCCCTCAGTTCCCACCTCTTCTAGGGCCACCAAAGGAAGTTTCTCCTGCTGTTATTCCATTTCTTTTTTCTCATACACCAGATTTTTTCAAAGCTTTTCCTCCTCTAACCTCCTGTTTTCAATCATTTTCAGAACATCTTGAGAAAGGACAACTTTACTACACAACTCCTTCCATGAAATTGTCATAACCCTGAGAACAGTTCAATAAGTAGAATTCCCTGAAATAAAATTTGCCTCACACATGACATTTTGGCTAAAATCTGGGCCACCGAAGGAGGCTCTGGAAGAAAAGGAGACAAGGACAACAGTTTGCCCAGAGAGGTGCTCTCTAGGTGGGCATAATCTAAGTCATGAGCCTCCAAGTGGAAAATTGACTATAAAGGGAGAAACACACAAAAGTGGAGCCACTCAACAGCAGCCTGTCACACACTGTGCCCTTTGGATTTGGAAATCAGGGATTTTGTGGAAAGAATTCTAGGCAGAGGCCATATTTTCCCATTCCAAAGTTGAGCCTAGTTAGCTCAACTCATTCCCAGGCCCCAACCCTGGTTGGGATCTTTGGGGCATCAAGGAAACAAACACAGCACAGTATGGCAATGCAGAGGAGATGTTCTTGTGAAGCATAGTATACGTGCGTTTAGGAAATCATCAGCTTCTCCTGGTCAGCCTGCTCCAGACACTCTGAAACACACACACACACACACACACACACACACACACACACACACACACACACAAAGGATTCCATAAAATTCCAATGTATTATCACTGGAGAGCAGCTGGAGTGGGGAGGCGACTTTCCCCACCCCTGCTGGTCACCCGGCTTCCTCAGCACACTGTAATGGTCTTGTTTGTTTCAGAAGCATGTTAACATCTCTATTTCCTGCCAGTTGGGAAAATGGTATCTTACTTTTATCTCCAAGATCAAGCTGGCTTTATTTTTCTATCAGCTATGTAGAACCAAGTTTACTGCATCATTGCCATGTCTGTTTCTTCTTTGCAAGCCAGGGTTTACCTTGGGATGCTCCAAGGCAGTAGCTGGTTAACATTGAGGGCCTTCATTGGAAGTGCCAAGTATTCACCCTTGGTGTTCGTTGCAAAAGCCGAGATTCAATGACCGCTGAGTGTACTAGATTGCTTGGTTGGTGCCTTTTGGGGGAGGTGACTTGGATACGTGTGGAGGAATACACCAGGAGATTTAGCGAGTGACCTCTGTGAAAACCATCTGCCTCAGTAAGGTGGCAATCGCCTTTTTTTACCGTTAAACCTTGAAATGAGCTGAGAGCATACCTCTGAACGAGGAACCAGGTGTTAGGACAGTGTTTGCCATGACTGAGGCTGACCTGTTTCAAACCAAGAACAATTATTTCTTCTTTTAATTTGCATACTTGTATACTCATGAACACGAATCCCTAGTTTGTTCTCGTGCATTCTGCATTGGACCTGGTTAAGAATTCTCTGCCGAGAATCTAGTTTGTTTAGTTTTTTGTGCAGTGGTCTCAAGATAAGAGATAGAACAAGTCAAGGAAAGCTTCCATCAGAAACATTGTTTTGGCTTCATATTGTGATTCACAAAAGATAGTTAAGAATCTTTTTCAAAAGAAATCAGGAAATGCAGGGTCTGTGGTCCCAACTCTAACTTCCTCACTATGGCTATGTGACCTTGGGCAACCTGCTCCACCTCTCTGGGTCCCATTCCCTCTTGATGTAATTCCCTCACATTACCATTGACTTCTGGTGTTAACGCGAAAAGTTTCTGAGTCAGAAAATCATTTTCTATGCTGATTATTTTGGGAGGAAAAAAAACCTGCGCACCGTTGATAATTTGGACACTTCAAGGCAACAGCAGATGCTGTAGGTACCTTTTGGGCTACCTGGTTTCTAACTCTTCCCCCAAAACAAAACAAAGCAGAAAAGGAAAGTCATTTTCCTGTGTTTTCATTTTGTTTTGTTTTGTTTTCCCCCTAGCCCCAGAATGTGTAGATAAAGAAAAGCTGTCACAGGAAAATGAAAGAATAGATTTGGCTGAAAACTGAAGTTAAGACAATCAGAAGGATTCTATTCTGAACCAAGATTTCCAAAAGTCATTCATTGGTTCCCAGTTGATCCTTACAGGGAGTCCTCTTTCCCCTGGACCACATCATAGACATTGTCTATACATGGAGTAAAGGGTCATGACCTGGTGGACTCACCATCCTACTCTATAAGACAGGGTCTTACTGGGGCTTTGGCAATGGATTGGGCATCATTAAGCACTTATCTTGTGCCCAGCACTGTGGCAAGGCTCTGACAAAAATAAAATGTCCTCAAGGAAGTTAAAATCTGCTGGATGAAAGATATAATATGGACCAAGAGAAATCATAAAGTTTGTACCAAACAACACAAACTCCAAGTGGAAGAGAATGCTACAAGAGAGAGCTTCCCATTAGATGGAACTTATCTGTGTTTAGAAGGAAACTGAGGATTCCAGGAGAGGAAGTTAAGGATGTGCCTCCAACAGTTAGGATCTCCTGGGCAAAGACACTGTGGTGGGAGATGGATGTTGTAGGGGCTGCTGGATGATGTTGGCCAGTGCATGAAGAAGACTGCCATAATAAGATGTCAATGTAGGTGTGATACAGTGGAGGGCCTTAAATGTCAGAGTGGAGATTGTATATTTTATCCTAAGGACAACAGAGAGTCACCCAAGGGACTTGATTTAGGGATTGGGCCAGGTTAGGGCCCACAGAGCTGGCATAAGAGTTTCAAGGTTGTAGAATTGTTATTATTTGACTGAGTGAAGTTCATCACCAACACCCCCAAGTGATTTTTTGGGGGGTAATAGAAACTGACCTCAATTTTTCCATGTATAGAGAAAGGGGCATACAAACATGCTGGGGACTGCTGCGATCTGAAAGTACTTTGGGGAGATTCTTGGATTTCAGAGTTGAAAGGGGCTTTAGAGGGTAAATCTTGAATAACACATAGCATAAGCCTGCAGTTTACATGGCTGGCTTTACTGTGGATTTGGAAATACCATCCGTTAAATGACACCCCTGAAATATAACCGCATATGGTCAGAGCCTCAAACAGCAGTTACTCATCGGGGGAACAGGGGTGGGAGAGGAGAAGTTCACCAATGTTCTTCAATATGAGGGATGGAAAAGAGGATATTAGATTAGTAGCCAGTCTTTCTACGGCACCTCTGAGTTTTCAGAGCCCTTTACATGCATTATCTCATTTTAGCCTCATCAGAGCACCTTGAGGTAGATACCGTAAATATAATTATACCCATTTTACAGGTGAAGAAGGTGAGGTCCAGTGAGATTATGGGACTTGCCCATAATCACCTGACTAGTCAGCACTACAGGTAATCAGTGTACCTTGCATAACTAATGACGACATCTCTCAGCTTCCCCCACAACACTCTGGAAGGTTGGATCAGATTGGCACCTCAGTATCTTCCAGCTCTGACACAATTTGAAACCTTCATCAATTTGGCAAAGAACAATTTCTAGCTAAATGAAATCCTCAGGGAAAGTACAAGTAAGTGCCTTGTTGTCATCAGATGCCTTGTGTCTTCTGTTTCCATGGCAACCGTTAGACACCTGCTAATGCAGGTGTCCTTCAGCTTGTTATGGGGACACCAAAGGCAAGTTGAGCATGAATCCACCCAGAAGGCAAAGGTCAGTGGCCACTAGATGGTGCTAAGAGAGGCATTTCTGACAGGAGCAGGTGCAGAAGGGAAATCAGCTACACCAAGCGTTCTCCATCCCTATTTACTTTCTCCTATTTCAGATCCTGGTCCACTTCCTTTCTCTCTGTCCCACCCCACCCCGGGTTGTCTCACCTGGGCACAGAGGTGAGCCTGCTCCCCTGGAGGATTGGCTGCTGTTTACTGAGCTCTAGAAACTCCCACCAAGTGATGTAGCCTTTGAGTATAGAGACAAGTGCAAAGTGTATCATTTGGCCGAGCTAATTATCTTCTATTTGTTGTCATTGAGAAGAGAAACTGTGAGAGGAAATGGAAATATGTAGAGGTCAAGGAAGACTTGGGCAATACCAGGAGATAACCAATCACGTGCCCAGTAGCCGATTTCTTCTACATAATCAATATCCTGTCTCCTACCTCCAAATCTTCCATAGGCCTGGGGGTGGGGGATCTGCACTTGGGGACCTAGGGGCCACATGGGTCTCAAGGTCACAGGTTCCCCACCCCTTCTAGGGAGTGGAATGTGATCCTCCTCCACAGGACTTTGGGAATGCTTGACTTCACCAAAGCTTAACTCATGAATAGCTAGAATGCAATCTTGAGGGGGAGGATCATGCCTAGCACAGAATCTCATGTACACTTAATTCTTGTTTGTGGAATAATGTGAATTAATAGATTCCCTTCCCTAAACGAGAAATGGATAGAGACACATACTGTTCCGCTAAAAAAAATGTATTCTCATTGTACATGTACAGCCTAATCAGATTGCTTGCTATCTTGGGGAGGGGGCAGCGGAAGGGGCACAGAAAAATATATGAAACTGAAAATTTTAGAAAAACGAATGTTGAAAACTGTCTTTGCATGAAATTAAGAAAAACAAAATGAAATACTATTAAGAGAAAAAAATGTTTCCAGCGGCTTGATCCCCACTGGAGGGGTGAATTTTATTGCACTCAGTGGTCATGAAGGAGGGTACATTCTTATCACAGGATGTGATTGCAGAGATTGGGACAAGCCCAGAACTATAAGATGCTGTTGTGGTTCATCACTGGCTGCTTTTAAAATGTCAGAATGTGCAATGGCACGATATCCTGCTTGTGACTTAGTTCACTCTAATCAGCTCCTGGTTATCTATGTGGAGAGCAGATCTCCTCCGAAGAACAGTCATTATTTGTTGCCCTTTAGAGATGGGAAGATTCTTATCTTCATTCTCATTCTCACTGCTTGGGCAGGTCCCCCAGAGCTAGCCTCCCTTCTGCATTTTCAATATATGTGTTCAGGCTTCGTTGCCGAAGAAGACCATTTCCTGACTATACACATCTGTATATACACATATGTACATATGTGTATATATTTTCTGATTTAATGTGTTTCATATACTTCCTGACTATGTGTGTGTGTGTGTGTGTGTGTGTGTGTATAGAGAGAGAGAGAGAGGGAGAAAGAGAGAGAGAGACAGAGACAGATATAGATATATATTTACACATATACATATGTGTGCATATACTTCCTGACAAAACTTTTTCTCTGAATGCTATGGCAAATCCCTCCCTCATATTTAAATATATGACCTTGGCTAAAGTACCACTAGGGTCTATGCAACCTTGGGCAAGTCTAAACTTCTCTGTGTCCTAGGAAACTCTGACGATAAATTACAGAGGAGATTTTGTTAAAAGGAGTTTACTCATCTGAGAGTTCTCTACACCAATGTAATCATAGTTCTCTCTTTTTGAATAATGTGCCTAAAGTAAGGATCTTTCATAACACAAGATAATGAAACACAATGAGGGATTGAGATGAGGTCACCTAGTGCCTTTTCCTCTAAGGTTATTCGACTAATATCTGTTGATTAGAAATATGCATGCATTGTTCCCTAGATTTGTCCCTGCCCCATGCATCATCCAGTTAATGTCATAGAACAACATGGATATTGTTTGGCCCACCAAGCAATCTTAGAGACACATTGGAGAATAAGAGTCATTCACTATTGAGTGAAGAACAGATATACTCCAGATTCTATTGAGAATAGAGCAGGTTACAGGAAGGATCATAATAGACAAAATCAGCAGCAGCTGAAGGGAGTTCAGTGGTTAGCTCGTCTCAGCCCCTCTGTTATATAGAGGGTGAAACTAAGGTTTAGAGAAATTAAGCAACTCACCATGATCACTAAGTAGCAGATGCAAGAATTAAAGCCAAGTCCCTCAACTCTAGTCACCATGGTTTAGTTGGGTTTTCTTTTTCTCCACTGACCCCTGCTCCGTGACTCTAGAACATCATCCTCAAAGCATATTCAAACACCAGTTGAAGCTGGATCAAAAAGTTGAGTGTAAAGAAGTAACACTGAAAAGAATGTCACTGATAAATATATTTAAATTTCCAGCCTACAAGCTGCTTTGTGGTCAGCCCTCTGCCCCATGACCCCAAGCCTGCCTCTGCTCATTGTCCCCAAAGTGTTATATGGTTTGGCAATGCAGTGTCTGACTCCAAAGTACCCAACATGAATATACCATGATTGCTCTCATCCATTTCCTTTGGTCACAGTGATTTTCCAATGATACCGGCAATGGATCATCTCACAGTAGAAACATCAAAATAAAGGCCAAGGCTTCGCTGCCTTCCATTTTATCTCTGGGGGTCATCAATTGAGCCAGACTTCTGACAAATTTAGTTAGAGTGGAAGCTTACTGGTTTCAGCCCTGCAGCAGACCACAGTCATACTTTTAGCAGATTTTGGAAAGAGCTTGAGGACTTGGAGAAAGGAAACCTTTGCTAAAGGTCCACAGCAGCCTGTGGTTTTCCAGGGCTGGCTTCCCAGAAGCCACTGTGTTGGAGCCAAACCAATTTCCCCCTAGAACTGCTTTGCACTGGAGAAAGAGGGTCCTGCCTTCTTTAAAAGACAGAACAAAATCAGTCAAGCCTCTCTTTGGGGAGGGCCATGAAAAAAGTGGGGCACTTCATTTCCCTTGATACTTTAAAAGAAAGAAAATGTGTCTTCTCCCTTTAGGGAAGAGATAGAAATAGGGACTCTTCTCCTAATTAGTGAAATTTTTACCTGTTAAGACCAATCTTAACTTCTGTGATTTTACTGAGACCTGAAGACTTAATTGAAAAACAATTATGATCAGACTCTACGGTTCAATCCTAGTTGACCCAAAAACTTGAGGGGGAATGTGTGTACGTGTATGTGAATATATATAAATATATACATATATATGTATGCATATATGTATGTATGTACATGTATGTATTTAATAGTTAACAGATTTTTTAAAAAAAAGTTATCAGGCTAAGGTGACTTCCAAAATGAACAGTCCCTAAGTACCATTTATATTAGTATTAATAGCAAAAATAGCAGTTTAACCTTTTTTTAAAGGCTTTTAAATGTTTCATTATCGTATATTCCTGGGGAATAGGAAGGAATAGTTCCTTTTTGTTGCTGTTTGACTATTCTTTTAATAAGAAAAATGAAGCATGAAAAAATTGAGTGATTCACCCAAAGTCAATCAGCGAATTGTTAACCGAGATCTCACATGACTTCTCGTAGGAGAGCACGCGGCTGCCAAATGGGAACGCTGAGACCTGCCTGGTGATGACTGGGGACGTTGTTCCCAATCTATACTCCCAGTCTTCACAGTCAAAGAAAGTAAGACGAAAACCGACAGCAATGCAGTCTTTGACTGTGTGATGATCTCCCCAGCAGAGCAGAGCAGACTTTTCAATAGAAAATTTGCGTTGGAGAGTTACCAAACAAAACAATTATTCTTCTAATTATTTCATGTGGCTAATGGTTGAGGTAAAATACAAACTGACTCCTCTACTACCCATAAATATACCTTTCTTCCCCATCCTAAAAAAACAAGTAAATAAACAATGAAAATCATTTTACTGTTTCCTGCCAGCTCTCCAAGCCTCATCATATCTCTCCCCCTTTTACAGTCATTGTCTTGGAAAGGACCTTCTAGAAAGAACAGCATTTCTCATCCGTGTGGATATCTAGAAGACAGAGAGGACCATTTGCCAGGTGTCTGCTCAGGGTTGCACCTGGAGAACAAAAGCCCCAAGATGCTTGGATGATGGAGGCCCTGTGACAAAGGGTTCACTTGCTCATCAGGCTCCAAGGCATGTTTCCATCTGAGAGGAGTCTAAACAACAAAGCAATGCTCCAAATCTTAGGGAAATTTGGGGACATTCTCTTTCTATGATTAAAAAAAAAATATCACAACAGCAGAAGGATAGCTTCAATAAAAATACTCAGGGTCTGTTCCATTCTGAGGGAGAACTTACAGACTGTTAGAAAACCTTAAGATTTTGCAGTTGTTCAAGGGCATCTGTGAATCCTTAGTCTTAAATATTTTATGTGGAATGAGTTTAGACTGTCCTATAGGCAATGATCACACCATATGCTGAATATCTGTGCAAGACTGGCAGACCACCTTGCCCTTGTTTGGGATGCCCTACACATCAACTACAATGAAGATTGTGTGGAGGGGGTGTAAAAACAACCACACCGGCATACCCAGGATTGCTGCTAGCACAGGTTCTTAGATATACTTTATAGCTATTTAAGGGCTCAACAATCTTTTTTTAACTACATTCACTAATTCAGGGAAAAAGTCAGCACCTTGAACTTCCAAGAAAATACAAGCAGAGAAATAAAGACAAAGAGACAGGGCTTGAATCAAAGCAATATTTTTATACACTTTCCACATACCAATGGATCAAGAGAACCTTTCATCAGAGCAGTGTGGGAGGTGGGGAGAAGGGGTCTGAATACATGGCTACTCAGAGTCTCTACCAGGGAATCACAAGTTCCTTCTCATAAGTAAGCCCCCAAAGCAAAACCTCACCTCAGAATATATATATATATATATATATATATACTTCTCAGAATATATATATATATATATATATATATACACACTTCTCAGAGCCAGAAGGCATCAGAGCCTTCCTGACTCAATACCTAATTAGAAGTTAGCAAAAGGTGTAAACATCTTCCTACAAGCAAGCCTCTTTAATAGGCTCCACTTGGGGCCTATTAATGGCCAGGGAAGATCTTAAATCCCATTAACATTACAGGGGGACAAAGAGAGACTTCATTAGCTTAATCCAGATGGGGACAATAAGGCAAAAGAGGGTTAATTTGAAGTCAAGCCCAGCCACTTTCAGTAGTGGGGGAGGGGCGGGATTTCTGTGCCACAGGTTACATACATCAATAACTTTGTGAACTTTAAAGTACCAAATAAGGTGGCAAAGTAGATACTGCACTGGGCTTGGAATCAGAAAGATTCATCTTTATGAGTTCAGATCTGGCTTCAGATTCATAATAACTCTGGCAAGTCACTTAACCCTGTTTTCCTCAGTTCCTCATTTGTAAAATAAACTGGAAGAGGAAATGGCAAAGCACTCAAGTATCTCTGCCAAGAGAAAGCCAAATAAGGTCATGAAGAGTCAGACACCACTGAAATCACTGAACAACAACCATTGCTTACAGGAGAACGTGAATCTCCGAGGATGAGAACATGTGAGTGGGTTAAATCTGCCTCTTTAGAGTGTGCACCTACACCAATGAGACCAGATACTCATTAAGGTACCAGACACTCATTAAGGTACCAAAACTCCCACTGCATTCACATGCAGACACATTCTTACCTGACAAAGTCCTTTTTTTATGGAGTCTTGTGATGTTTTGAGTATAAGAAGAGCTTTGATTAGAGCATCCATTTTCGCTACCAAGTGGAGGAGCGTGTCCTAAAGAGACTATATCCCAAGAGGGGGACTATATCCCAAGGGGTTGATGGAAATGTGTGTAAGTATTCCTTTGTAAAATGAATCTGATGGTTAGTGGTTCATTGAAACTGGACTGCTTGTCATGGAATCCTTAAAGTGGGGATGGGATACAATCAATGAGGGATGAGCTAATGGCAGAAAAGAGAGAATCCCTAAGCCCCCTCAATTTACTATAGAATCCTGTGTGTGTGTAATAGGTCTGGATCTTAGAAAATGTGGTCAGAAAAAATCCATATTACAGAAAGAAAAGTCATTATCTGAGGGATCTGACCATAAAGCAGGAAGTGTCATAGAAGAGGCACCAGATCTCTACTATATCCTGTCTAGATATTTCCAACCTTGGGAATAAATCTCTAAGGGAATCAAAGAGGAAACTTTTGCCAATTACAGCCTAAGGATCCAAAGACAAAGTGACATGACAGCTGAACAGAACACAGTACCATTTAGTCATGGCCGTGGCCCATTGAAGACTGAGCCCATGATGCCCAGTGGGTGAATCCATCCCATCTACATGCTGAGCAGAGCCTCACTTGCCCAGCGGTCAAGTGGCCCACCTAACCCATTCCAGGACCAGCTGCCCAGCACTATAGGGCCCCACAAGTCTAACTTGGTAGGAACTTGCCAGCAGCTGAGGGACCAGCCTGGCCTAGTCCAGTAACAGCTGCCCAGAGGTAAAGGGATATCTCCAGCCCAGCAGCTGAGTAACCTGTGTGATCCAGCCCAGCAGCAGTTTAGCCTGGTACAAAGCAGCTCACCAGCCAAGTGACCTGCTTGGCTCAGATCACCAGAGGATGGCCCAATCCATTCAGCCAGGATGTCCTGACCTAGAAGAAGCAGGTCTACCTGAGCTGTCTATACGGCAGATAGTCTGTGCCCGGTAAAGAGTCAGACCAGCTGAATAAGACACTGAGTCATCCTTCTCTGAGATCATAGGCCACAGCAAACTTCAAGAGGAATCCTCTGACAAATCAAAGGCATCAGGACCTAGAGGTTCTGGAGTTCTGAATGAACTTGACTACATGTGTTCCTACCCCAATTATATCTTATATATGTGTCCATTCTCTCCCTCCTAATCCCTCCTCTCCTCTTCACCCTGCATGGATTTGACATAGAGTAATTTCCTGATTTGGGGAAAACACTTTTGAACTACTGTTCTTCCCATGCCATTTGAGTAAAGTTCATTAGCTTTAGTCAAAGTACTGCACAATTGTTTAGGAAAATGACATTGGTAGGGGCTCATGACCTATAGACAGGAGGACAGTGACTCCTAAGGACACTCTAAGAATCCTAAGAGTGATCACCACCAAAATAGCCCCTGTGGAGATGCAACCTGATAAGGTGAGAGTGTAATATTAATGTAAAATTAAAGATCTTCTGCGCTTAACCAGTGTCATCCCTTGAATGGGTGTATCGCAGTCAAAGTGAGAATGTGATAAGACCTCAGATTGAAAGACTGCATTATTGACGATCTTCGAAATAAATACTGAAAGAATCCACTGATCACCTCCTGAATGAGACCTGAAAAGAGAAACTCCTAGGAATATTGTGGTCAAATTTCAGAGTTCCCAGGTCAAGGAGAAAATACTGCTAGCAGCAAGAAAGAAACAATTCAAATATTGTGGAAATACAATCAGGATAACACAGGATCTGGCAGCTTGAACATTAAGGGATCAAAGGGCTTGGAATAGGGTATTTCAGAGGTCAAAGGAACTGGGATTAAAACCAAGAATCACCTACCCAGCAAAACTGAATATAATACTTCAAAGGAATAAATGGTCATTCAATGATATAGAGGACTTTCAAGTATTCATGTTAAAAAGACCAGAACTATATAGAAAATTTGACTTTCAAACACTGGAATTAAGAGAAATTTAAAAAGGTAAACAAGAAAGTGAAATCATAAAAGACTTTCTAAAACTGAACTGTTTACATTCCTACACAGAAAGAAAATATTTTTATTTTTTTATTTATTTATTTAACTTTTTACATTCATTTTCACAAAATTTTTGGGTTCCAAATTTTCTCCCCTTTTATCCCCTCACCTCACCCCAATACCACAAGCAATCTAATTTTCCCTATCTCCAATCTGCCCTCTCTTCTGTCATCCTTCCCTTCTCTTATCTCCATCTTCTCTTTTCTCCTGTAGGGCCAGATGACTTTCTATTCCTCATTAACTGTATGTCTTCTTTCCTAGTAGCAACAACAATGCTAAACAGTTGTTCCTAAAACTTTGAGTTCCAAATTCTCCCAATCCCTCCCTCCCCACCCATTCCCTTTGGGAAGGCAGGCAATTCAATATAGGTCATATCTGTGTAGTTTTACAAATGATTTCCCTGATAGTCGTGTTGTGTAAGACTAACTCAATTACCCTCCATCCTGCCCTGCCCCTCATTGTTTCTCTTCTGTCTTTTGATCCTGTCCCTCCCCAAGTGTTCACTTCAAATTGCTCCCTCCTCCTTTTGCCCTCCCTTTCATCATCCCCCCCTTGCTTATCTCCTTCTCCCCCACTTTCCTATACTGTAAGATAGGTTTTCATACCAAAAGGAGTGTGCATTTTATTCCTTCCTTTAGTCAAATGTGATGAGGGTAAACTTCTTTTGTTTTGTTTTGTTTTTCTCAGCTCTCCTCTTTTTCTCTCCACTAAAAAGTCTCCTACTTGCCTCTTAAATGACATATAATTACCCCATTCCATTTCACCCTCTTTCCTCCCACTACATTTCTCTCTCACCATTTACCTTAATTTCTTTTAAGATATGGTCCCATCCTATTCAATTCAATCTGTGTTCTCTGTCTCTGTATGTGTGTGCATGTGTGTATGTGTGTGCCTGCATGCATGTACATGTGTGTGTATGGACCCACCAACTACCCAGGTACTGAAAAGTTTTAAGAGTTACAAATATTGTCTTTCCATGTAGGAATGTAAACAGTTCACTTCTGGTAAGTCCCTTAAAACTTCTCTTTGCTGTTTATTTTTTCATGCTTCTTCTCATTCTTGTGTTTGAAAGTCAAATTTTCTTTTCAGCTCTGGTCTTTTCATTAAGAATGATTGAAAGTCCTCTGTTCCATTGAAAGACCATATTTTCCCCTGAAGTATTATACTCAGTTTAGCTGGGTAGGTGATTCTTGGTTTAAGTCCTAGTTCCTTTGACTTCTGGAATATCCTATTCCATGCCCTTCGATCCCTTAATGTAGAAGCTGCTAGATTTTGAGTTATCCTGATTTTATTTCCACAATACTGGAATTGTTTCTTTCTAGCTGCTTGTAAGATTTTTTCCTGGAGCTGGGAGTTCTGGAATTTGTCCACAATATTCCTAGGAGTTTCTCTTTTTGGATCTCTTTCAGGTGGTGATCGATGGATTCTTTCAATACTTATTTTGCCCTCTGGTTCTAGAATGTCAGGGCAGTTTTCCTTGATAATTTCATGGAAGATGATATATAGGCTCTTTTTTTGATCATGACTTTCAGGTAGTCCCATAATTTTTAAATTGTCTCTCCTGGATCTATTTTCCAGGTCAGTTGTTTTTCCCATGAGATATTTCACATTCTCTTCCATTTTTTCATTCTTTTGGTTTTGTTTGGTGATTTCTTGGTTTCTCGTGAAGTCATTAGACTCCATCTGTTCCATTCTAATTTTGAGAGAACTATTAAATTCACTGAGCTTTTGAACCTCTTTTTCCATTTGGCTAATTCTGCTTTTGAAAGCATTCTTCTCCTCATTGGCTTTTTGAACCTCTTTTGCCAATTGAGTGAGCCTATTTTTCAAGGTGTTATTTTCTTCAGCACTTTTTTGGGTCTCCTTTACCAAGGTATTGACCCGTTTTTCATACTTTTCTTGCATCTCTCTCATTTCTCTTCCCAGTTTTTCCTCCACCTGTCTAACTTGCTTTTCAAAATCCTTTTTGAGCTCTTCCAAGGCCTGAGCCCACTCGACATTGCCTGGGATGTCTGGGGTACCGAGGCCCCGCCCTCCACGTCTTTCCCTGATGGCAAGAATATGTCCTCGTCGTCAGATCCAAAAGTTGGGATCATTTGCATCTGTTCAAAAAAACTCTCTATAGTCTTATTTTTCTTCCTTTTTCTAGGCATTTTCCCAGCCAGTTACTTGACTTCTGAGATTCCTGTCTACCCCCACCTAGATCCGCCCAGCTAGTGCTTGGGGTCTGAGATTCAAATGGGCTTTCCACGGCAAGCGGCTGCTAATCAATGTGTGCTTTAGTTCTGGTGTTGGGGTGGGGGCAGGGCCGCCTCCCAGGCTCAGCTCCCTCAGGGGCTTTATGCAGAGACCTTCAGTAACAGAGCGGGTAGGGGCGGGGGCCACCTCCCAGGCTCAGTTCCCTCAGGGGCTTTATGCAGAAACCTTCAGTAATGGAGAGGGGTGGAGCAGGGCCGTCTCCCAGGCTCAGCTCCCTCAGGGGCTTTATGCAGAGACTCTCAGTAATGAAGATCCTGCCTGCTGCTGGGGGAGTCCCAGGCCGCCGCAGCTGCTGCCTCCGCCGCCGTGCCCGCCTCTGCCTCCGCCGCTTCCTGCCCCCGTCTCTGCCGCTGCTGCTTCATCCCAAGGGGGCCCGAGTCACAGAGGCACCCCGCTCCCCTCTTCCAGCCCAGCTGTCTCTCTCACTGACCTGTAGATTCTGTGGGTGGAGGGACCTTCCAGGCTGCCGGAGCTTCCGTCTCTGAAGCCTGCTCAGATCAGCTTCTCTGGGGCCACTACCAGGGCAGCGCTGGAGTGGGGTCCTCTTTCCGGGGCGCGACGGACCCTGGGGATGGCTCTCCAGGGCTCTCTGGAACAGAAATCTCTTCCACTCTGTTTCTGCACACCTTACAGTGATCCAGAACTTATGGGGATCTCTTTTTACATTAATTCTATGGGCTGTGGGTTTGGAGCTCATAAACGTGTGTCTTTCTACTCCGCCATCTTGACTCCGGCCCCCCAGAAAGAAAATATTTATAACTGTTGAGACCTTTTTCAGTATTTGGGTAGGTGGAGGGATTGTATGAACACACACACACATACATACATACGTACACACATAGACAGAGAGTACAGGCTATGTTGAATCAGAAGAAATGATATCCACAAAAAAGGATATAAAAAAAAATTAAGGGGTTAGGGAGGAAAATACTGGCAGTAGAATGGGAAAAATGTAATGCAGCAGGCTATAACTCATAAAAGAGATAAGGAAAAATTTTGTTCAATGGAGCAGAAAAGAGAGAAAGGGAGAGGGGAAAAGTGAAGCTACTCTCTCCTCATAAGGCTTAAGGAGGCAATAACATGCTCACTCAATTTGGTATGAAAATCTGTCTTACACTAGAAGAAAGTAGGGGAGGAGGCAACAAGTGGGGTGAGGGGGATGATAGAAGGGAGGGCAAATGGGAGAAGGGAGTAACTAGAAATAAACACTTTGGGGAAGGGACAAAATCAAATGAGGGAATAAAAAAATAAGGGGGGATAGAGTAGGATAGAGGGCAATATAGTCAGTATTAAGCAACATGATTATTATGAAAGTCATTTGCAAAATGACACATATACAGCCTGTATTGAATTACTTGCCTTTTCAGTGGGGATGGGTAGGGAGGGAGGGAGGGAAAGAAGGTGGAATTCAAAGCATTAGAAATGAATGTTGAGATTTATTATTGCATATACCTGGGAAATAAGAAGCATAGGTAATGGGGTATAGACATTTATCTTGCTCTACAAGAAAAAAGAGAAGATGGGATAAGGGAAGGGTGGGGTATGATAGAAAGGAGGGCTTATTGAGGGAAGGGGTAATTGGAATGCAAGGTATTAGGGGGTGGGGGAAGGTGAGAGATGGGGAGAAAAATGGGACATGTTACAAAGTGATGTGACAGCAATTAGTATTAAAACAATTGACTGAATTAATTACTGAGACCAAATCAGAGACATCTTTAGTTTGGGGGAAATTAATTTTAGTCTAAATCTCCTAAAGGCAGGTAACTTTGGGTAAAATTTGGCATTAATGGAAAAGTTAAGATTTTAATGGTAAATTTGATTTTAAGATTGTTATTGAAGCAGGAACTAGAACAGGTATAGAAGGACATGTAAAACACTTAAGATTCAAAAGATGTTCCTTAACCATGTGAAATTACAGTCGTATCTGAAACCTGGTTATTGGAACTTGCTATTTTAAGATGCTATGGGACTATTAAGTGACTGTTCTTCTGAGTCTAACTCCAGGTATGGATAGTAACAAAGGGTCTAGCCTCTAATCCATGATGCCAGTAAGCTGATGGGATGCTGGTATGAACTGAAAAAGATGATCGCATGGAAAGGGTGGGAGAGAGGTTGTTCAGCCTGGACTGAGGTGGGATTCTCCTGACTCATTTTCCCCACTGACACCTGGCAGACTTTAAGCCTGACTGAATGCAAGTGGACAATCTACTCCTGCCTGGAATTGCCATGAAATTAGGGAGATATTGTTTCCCTACCATGTTTCTACTCTTAGTGGCAATTTCCTATAGTCAAAAGGTTTGTAAACTTAATACCAGATCTATTAAATTGTAGATTGTTGGTTGGGGAACATCCGAGGTCAAGTCTAAAATTAAGCTATTAGGCTTAGGACTTTAGAGCAGCAATAATAAGTTAGTGTCCTTTAAGTCTTAGCAATAGTGTGGAGACAATTAGATCAGGGGTTTATGAAGTTAGCATACATAATTATTATTTGTGTCTCAGTTGGTTAATGTTAAAAAATATCCATTTTGTGGTCTATATTGTAAATGCTTTAAAAGAAATATCACCTAACCAAAAGTTGGAATTGTGTTATGTGATATGAACTGTATTAAAAATGAAAAATGAAATAAAAAAAATTTTCTAATGAGTCATTGATTCTCAAGGGTCCTGATGCCCTCAGGCTCTGAAAGGTTTCTGCTTTGGGGTTTATTTATTGAAAGTATTTGTTTGGCCAGATGAGACTCTGGGTAGCTTTTAAGGATAACATCCCCCTCTCTAGATGTTGATACTTCTCTCTCTGGTAACTATGTATGTATGCAATGTTCAGACAGTTGGATTTGTCTGTTGATCTGTGATGTACTTATTGCTTATGGTCACACAGTTGGAAGCCGTATTTGTTGGTCTTTATTTCTATGCTTGTATTTTCTCTGTTGGTATGTAATTAAAGTTGACATTCCTTTTAGAAAAGTAGATCAAACAACCTGTGATAACAGGCCATCATGGATGTGTTAGATTGCTTGCTTTTACACAAAGTGAGCTGGGCAAGTGAACCCAGAGGCAGTGTTATATCAAACTTCATAAAGCTATGGGATAGCCTAGGGGGCCAAGTACTGCTTATTTGTCATTCATCACTAGGAAGATTACACTGAAAGATTACAAGTTCCCTTACTGGCTGTACAGTAGGGAGAACTGATGACTGGGAAGGTGAATAAAGAGGACCACATTCTTCCTCCCCTTCTCAATTTTGTACCTTTTACCTGTAGCATGGACACAGATGAAAGCTATTGTATTTGTGACTCATTAAGATGTGATATATGAGAAAACAATTCCCCTTAGAAAAGCAGCAATTAAACTCATTAAAAATACATATTTTTATTAAGAATCATTTTTACTGAGAAAATACATTGGATCAATCGATCTCTTCAACAATCACCATCACCCTCTGGTACACTCATCCATACAATAAAAAGAGGCTTTAAGAAAGTACAAGGAAAGAAAGCTGTCACCGTTCCCCTGCAAGGCTGCCCTTTCTTTCACATGCAATGCAGCAGGGTCAACTTTCATCTTTCATATTCAAGGACAAAGGATAAAGAAAAAGCTAGTTCTCTTGCATCTTGTATTTCAAGCACTTCTTGGAACTCTAACCTGACTGACTCTCAATTTGGACTTTTTAGTTTTTTACTTTTCTAAGAGTCTCTATTGAGGTCAGCTATCTGGAGGCATTATGGCAGAGAGGGAAGGACGTAGGCTAGCCAGGTGGCTGGAACCCTGTTCTGCCTCCTTCAGGCACAGACACTCACTGGATGACTTTGGTCAAGTGCCCTCAACTTCTGAAACCTCAGGGTGCTCATCTACTCAATCTGGGTGTGGGAGTAGGCCCTGATTCTTGAAGTCCCTCCTAGCTCCCATACTTACGACTTTTTTTAAAGGAATCATGATTGTGTTCATCCTACATACATCCCGAAATTGCATGAAAGATGAAGCATAAGGGAAACACATCATGAGATGTTTGTATGGTTTGCTTATTTTTAGACACAGCTTATACCCCATGGGCTACCATTTGCCCACAAGTTTCCTGGGGAAACTCATCATCATCATTGTGTTATAGATATGAAGACAATTGAATTCACAATATCCAATTACTCTAAGATATCATGCACTGTACAAAAACAACAACTTTTACAAGAAATACAGAACCTTTCTCAGGAGAGTTATGAACTTCTATGAAGCAACAACAACCGAATTTATCTCTGCCATAACTGAGGACTTCCAAATGAAAGAGCCGTCCATTCAGCCATACCTCCTAAGGAAAAGTAGGCCAGATTAGTGCAAGTGTCGGTTGACTAAACTCTGTGTCTTGCGCAGGCTACTTCAGTCCTTAACACTTTCAGTCTCTGAGACAGCTGCAGAGGTAGAAATACAATAAATCTCTTTGCTTATTACTCCTTAAGTCGATGGTAGCCATGGACTTCTTCTGGAACACAGCCACTCATTTAGCATGTGGAGGGGAATGTGTTTCATCTTCACTCTCCCACCAATGGCAGCTTCATGCAGCTGCCTGGTTTTTCTCATTTTCTCTGAAAGAGGACAGCTGTAGACATTGATTTGCTGGACTGATTTATCTTTTCTCATACTTACTGTGTGACTCAGAACTGAGATTCCAACAGGAACTAAGAGCAAGAGAGTAAGAAGGCATCCATTAGTCACCAAGATCTTAATCTCAGCTCTTTTCTCAACGTTATTTTGCTTTCTTCTCCGAAAAGATGCCTGTTCTGCTTAATGTTTCTAAGTCATCATCTGTAACACCCACAGACAAATTCCAAACATGTATCAAAGTTAAAGGCAATTTGATCTGAAAGCTAAAGTGGATTTTCTTTCTTTTTTTTTTTTAATGAAAAAGGAAGTGAGAATCTAAGCCAATGACGGAGGGGAAATGGATGGAAGATGATCACTTGAGGCTCTTGGGTCAACCTTTCCAATGCTGTTACCATTCCTTTCCGCTGAACACATAAATGGAATGCTAATTTCACCTGACTGGATGGCTCTTTATTGAGATGACTAAATAGATTAGTATTTGAGTGGGGTATGGGCACAACCTCCCAGAGAGAAAGTCACACTCTTGTATCCACAGCATACATTTTGGCAGTCTCTGTTCGAGTCGGGACATAGGACTTTGCCATTGAGATCCCAGCATGGGAATAGGCCTTGCTTATGGAATAAGTATAGCTTCTCTCTGGCCCAAAATCTGCAAAAAAATAATGACATAAAAATAAATAATGCATTATAAACCAGGAGAAAAGAGAAAATGAGACAAGTTTTAAAATGTGGCAAATTGAAAGAGGAAAAAAGCTGTAACATGTTCCATGGCATTGAGTCGGTGTATCAGGGATGTATGATCCTGTGGATGGAGCACAAGGTGCTGACCATTTGTTATTTAGTGCATAACAAGCCTTAGGAAGATGTTGGCTACTAAAGGATTTGCTTATGGTCACATAGTAAATGTCAAAATCTGGATTCGAACCCAAGCCTTCCTTACTCTTAGTCCAAGGCTCATTCTACCTTATGAGGTCCTAAAGGTTTAATTTAAATGATCTACCACTTAAATAATTGTGATGGAACATAACTAGGGAACATAATTTGGGGCATCAAGGTGGTATAGTGGACAGAGCACTCCTAGACTCAGGAAGACCTGAGTTCAAAGCTGACCTCAGATGCTTACTAGCTGGGTCACCTTGGACAAGTCACTTACTGTCCATTTACCTCAGTTTCCTCACTAAAAACGTGGGTAACAATAATACTTATCTCCCAGAATCCTCATAAAGATAAGATAAAAAAATATTTATAAAGTACTCAGCACAATGCCTGGCATAAATTAGGCAATATATAAAAATTAGTTTATAAATGTTATTATTAATAATAAATATTGACAATATTTAAAATTATTAAAATTAATATAAAATCAGATTTCTTTTACTGATTTCTCTGTTATATTCATTAGGATGGAGTAATTGGCCTTAAACTAAAAGGCAAAATTGATTGTAACCTTTTAAGTGATATTAACACATTGTTCGTACCATGTCAGAGAGGCCATGTTGGGTGGGGAGGCCCATGATACTAAAGTGATAGGAAAGCCATTATATTCCTAGGTTATTCCCATGGACCTTTCCAGCTTTGCCTCCCTACCCCTCAATGGCATATCTGCTCTCAATACACACAGTCTTTGCCATCAAATCTGGAATCTCTTAATAATTGTAACAACTTATTGAAAGCTCCTTAGCTGCTCCAAAACTCATAAAAGTAATAAAAATAACTTGTCAAGTACTATACTTACTGTTCTACAGATATTAGCTCATTATGTCTTCACAATAAACCTGGGAGATTGGTGCTAATATTATTGCCACTTTATTGATGAGGAAACTGAGGCAGACAAAGTTTAAGTGACTTGCCCAGGGTCACACAGCTAGGGAGTGACTGAGGCAAAATTTGAAGTCAGGTCTTCTTGACTTGTGGCCTACCACTAAATCCATTGCTACACTTACCAAGTCATAATAGTGACTGGCCTTAACCATGACTTCCACATGCTGTGGACCTCCTTAAACACTCTTTTCTTCACTTTAAATCTCGCACAGCTTCAGTCATCTCCATTCTCTGAGGGAGAATGTTCTTTTAAATTTGTCAAGGTTGGGAGTATGCCCTTCCTCCACTGCTTACTCTGGCTCTCATCCCCACATGACTTCTTCATCTTCTCATGGCCATTTTCTACCTTAGGATCTGCTGCTTCTTTAGACTCCGGACAGGACATGGAGAAACCATGCCTGAAAAGAAGAAAGCCACTTAGCACAATATAACATATCTCCTTTTTAAAGTGCTGCTTCTGCTTATACAGAAATGGGGAAATGGATTTAACCAAAGAAAAAGTGTTATAACTAGTGCTAAATGATGTAACATAGACTGAAAGGAGTGGAGCAAGAATGAGGGCCATGCCATGATTAAAAAAATCAAATGGGATATGAGCAGGTTTGGGAAGAAAATGAACTGCGGATTACAAATAAGTAATCAAATCACCTTGTCAGTGATGTAGAATGATGCCCCATGGCATATAGAGAAAATAATGATGTCAAGTGGGCAATAGGGGACAAAACACCTTTTGGTTAAAAAAAAAAACCCTGAAAAACATGAATCTGAAGAACTAAATCCAGGGTAAAATAATGGGTTGGAGGACCTTGCAGAACATGTTAAAGTTGGAGGGTAGTGTTTCCCTTCAGCTCAGTTGCATCCAAAGCACAATGATTACAACAAGCATTTATACAGTGCTTCCACACTTTACAAATCTGATCTCATTTTATCCTTACACCAACTCTAGGAGGGGCTGTGATTATCACTACCCCCCTCCTCATTTCAGAAGCCGACAGAGGTGAAGTTACTTGCCCTGAGTCACACAGCTAGTAAACATCTGAAGCAAGGTTTGAAATGATAATCTACCTGACTCCAGAACAAACCCTCTATATACTGTGCTGCCACCAACCTAAGAGAAACAGAAAAAGAAAGACTGATATGGTGAGAGAAACAGACCAATGGAGAGTGAAACAGAAAGAGAAATATTTGGAAACTGAGGTAAGATTTTTTAAATATTATCAATTATTTGGGGGTAAATTGAGAACTGGCTACTTTCAAGGGAAAAATGAGTCATTTATGGCTGCTGTATGTATTAATGCTTGATATAAAAGGCAGGGATAAGAATCTGGGATAAAGATTAAAAATGCAGCAAAGGGTAGCAAGAATGTCCTAGAGGAATCATGGTTGAAAGAGGCACTCAGTTGGCAGAGGTCTTAACCTAAGCCATTGGCCAAGGGTTTCATTGATAACCAGTATTCTCTGATGCCCTCTTGTATTATAGAGAAGTAAAGCCTCCCAGTTGTGCCTGTTTCTCTCTGCCACCACCTCTGATGTGAGAATGAGAAAAACCAGGACCTAGGGGCAGGAAGACTTAATTTCCAATATGACTTCAGAAACTTACCATTTGTATGTCCCTAGTCAAGTCAGTTAACCTCTTCTCCCTCAGTTTCCTCATCTGTAGCTTGTTGTGAGGATCAAATGGGATAGCATTTGTAAACCACTTTTGCGAAACTTAAATATTAGCCGTTATGATGCTAATGAAAAGCTTACTGCTTTATGTTATAGTTCTTACATAATGAGATATCCTGGTGCTTAAATAAGTGACTAGCGTAGATAGTCCGGAGACAGCCAATCTGATGTCTGGAACATAGTAGGTGTTTAATTAATGTATATTGACTGGTTGATGTGTTAATTCTCTGATTTATAGGAGACTGAAATTTGCCTCAAATAGTAACTTTTTCAATGCCCCTTTTAGGGCCATGGCAACTTGAAATAACTTGTGAGTACCATGTTGGAGAATTGAAGAAGATTTTTCCAGGCGAAGAATGGTGAGAACCAGCAGCCAAGTGGGTGGCCGAGAAATGAGCCTTCACTCCAGAGTTGTGAACTACTCCTATCACAAAGGATCACCTACTTCATGTTTCCAGGGAAAGTCCCACTGTGTGCATAACCTCACTCCCTGACAGGCACTGAGGGCGCTAGTGGAAGATGTGACCCAGGTTTATGCATGAATTGTAATCCATTAATAGTGATGCAATTGCATTAATATATGCCAATTAATGTTACTGTCTTTGCTGCTGTTCAGTCATTTTTCAATCATGTCTGACTCTTTGTGACCCCATTTGGGTTTTCTTGGCAGAGATACTGCAGCAGTTTGTCATTTCCTTCTCTAGCTCATTTTACAGATGAGAAAGCCAAGGCAAACATGGTTAAGTGACAAGCTAGGAAGTGTCTGAAACTGGATATGGACTCAGGAAGATGAGTGCCCCTTACTCTGGCACTGGCACCCTATCAACTGTGCCACCTAGCTTCCCCATGACAATTATCATCATGGAGTAAATATTTTAAGATCCATAAATGATATTATTGTGAATGGCTCTTTTAGGCAAATACAACACCTAATGTGTGGATTCTCTATACCTGCCCAATGTGATGTGTTATATTGTTGGTTATATAAATTAAAAAGGTGTCAGTGGGAAGGGATCAAGAGCTAGAGTTGTGAGTACAAGGAGGATTGTATTTCCCAGTAACAGTTAGCCATAGAACCATGAATGAATTTAAGCACTTCCACTGTGTAATGGTGTCTCACTGGGAACCTAGACTTTCTTGTACAAGAGCATGTCAGAGTGAGTGGGACAATCAAAGAGTCAGTAGGGATTGAAACGACTTCTGAGAAGAGAAACAGCACCCAAGATGGCATCCTACATAGGTCTGGTTGTTATCCTTTGTTCTCGAAGATGACCAAAATGACATCACTATATTAGAGTCAAGTTACGATGTGTCCGACTGTGACCGATCAGACCGATGATGAGCTCGGAATGCTCTACCGCAGGTCAAGCACAAATAGTCCATGTGAACATTTGGGTGAATTCTCTCACTTCGCATATCTCACATGTACTTCATTGTGGGAGAGGTGTCCTTGCCCCATCATGCCCCTGCCATCATGTTAGCACTCCTTGAAATCATACAGACTCGTTTTTCTCTAATGTCTTTCTTCTCTGATATCTTGTATGTATATACCTCTTTCCCTTTTTACTCTAAGGAAGGCAACTTTGTCATTTTCTCTGGAAAGGGCAAGTTAATTGGCCATTTTATTGTCCCATTCAACAACTTTGTGACTTTCAGACCCCAACTCCCTTCCTGTGCTACCATCCCCCTAGATGTACTCTTTGCCCCTTTAGAATGTGAGTGCCTGGAGATGAGAAACTACTTCATTTTTGTGCCTGCCTTCTGATTCCTTAGAACCATATTTGAAACAAAGTACTTACTGAAACTTTTCATTCAACCCTTAAACCCAGTTAGGAAGAAAAAAGTTGTAGATATTGGAGGCAGGGACAATATCAATCTACGCTAGTAGCGCCTACAACTATGTCAATGTACTTGGGTCCTGGGGAATAAGAAAATGGTTTTAGTGCTTACTTAAAATGAGTCAATATTCTGTCAACATAAAGAGACTGAATATGAGGATACAGAGGTCCGGAGTCCTGTAGGGCCTTTTTTCACAATGAGATAACACAATATTCCAGGCAGTAGCCTGGAATACCCACATATTCTGCTATCCATATGCCCAAGGAAAGGAAGTAGCAGACATTTTCTCATGGAGATTTCCTTCAGGGTGCTTCCTGTGCCCACAGTCACACTTGTTTCCAAGATCCTGGTACATAAAGCACCGTGTTAGAGTGGGTCAGTGATGACTCTGTATCTCAAATTGAGACGGATGCTTCATAGTCTTTCAGCTGCCCCCTTCTTTTCTGAGGGGCTAGGCAACTGTTACCTCTAAGAAAAAGATACTTTTCTGTCATATTACTTCATTCCTTCTTTTCTCTTCAAATCCTTTCATTCTTCTTATATCTTTCTTTCTGGCTTAAACCCCATTCTCAAGACCCTTGCTTCTAAGACAACTTTTCCTTGCCTCTGCTCTACCTTTGAACCACCGGCTTCCGCTTCTTCTTATTTTGACTCCTAGGGTTCTCAAAAATAGTTATCAACCTTCAGCTACAGGGCTCCTATTCTCCTTTCCACCTGGATCCCCTCTTCCTAACATCGTCAATGACAGCCAAAGCACCAAACCCAATTCTATTTCTTCAGCTCTCATCATACTTGCCCTCTTTGTTCATTTGCTTTTTTAAAAGTCTCTACCATCCTGCAGTCTCCTGGCTTTTCCTCTACCACTCTAGACATATTTCTTCAAGGCCTCTTTTCCTTTTTTCTCCCCTAAATGTTAACTTTTCCCAGTGTCTTGTTCTTGGCTCTTTTCTCTTTCTCTCTCTTCCTTCTATTTTTCCTTCCTTCATTCCTTGATTTCCTGATCCACTGTCATGGCTTCAAATAGAAATATTGTGTAGAAACATAACAGCTCTGTGTCTTCACACCCAACTTCTTTCCCAATTTCCATACCTCCATTTTCAATGGTCTTTTGGACAGCTTCTCCTGGATTTCCTGTTAGCAACATCAGTTTGTCTTATTAAAAACTCAGGTCACCATCTTTTTCTCCAAAATGTGCTTGCCTCCTGACTTTCAGATGTTCACTAATAATACCACCCATCTCCTTCCTGGTTTCTTCCCTCCTCCCATTCCCTAATGTAATCAGTGCCTCTGTTCAGCCGATTCTATCTCTGCTACACTAAAATGAGCAATGATTTTCAAGTATGAAGACGTGTTCAAATCCTGCTGTTATCACCTGTGTAACCTTGGGCCATCCTTTAAGCTTTCTAGTGCTCATCTTCCACATCTATCTAATGTGGAGTGGTCCCATCAGATGTCCTACAAGGAGTCTTTTAGCTTTACATCTAGGATTCTTGGATTCTTCTCTGCATTTCCCCTGGCATGCCCTATTGAAAATCTTTATTATCTCTTGGCTGGATAAAACTGGTTTCTCTGCTTCCATTCCATACATAATATTGCTGGTGAAATAATTTCCTGATTACATATCTCTAATATCACCTTATTGTCAAATAACCTCAATGTCTCCCCATTGTGTACTAGATAAAATTCCCTCTAGCTTAGCATTGAAAGTCCCACTTCACATGACTTTAGCCCACTTCTCCATCTTTATCTCCCACTTCTCACAGGCTGTATTCCTATCAAACTCACTCTCTAGAACTATAAGCTTTCCAACAGTGTTGAATAGCAATTACTTACACATTTTGTCTAGTTTTGGGGTTACTTACATACATTTCTTATGTCACAGAAAAAACATCATTGGGCAGGGAATTGGACTTCAAAAGAAGCAGGAGAAGGTATTTGGATTCAGAGGACCTATAGTCAAATCATGTCTCTGCTATTTACTAGCTGTGTGACCCTGAACAAGAAATTCCTTTTCTCTGAGCCTCAGTTCCCTCATCTGGAAAATGAGGGCATAGGACTAGATAACTTCTGAGGTTCTTCTCACTCTGGATCTAGGATGCCATGATCCATAAATCCATGACCTCATCCTGCCTTTATCATTTAATACATGTGGAATCTTGGGCAAATAGCCTCCTATCCCTTGATAATCTGAAATCCCATTTTGCTAATCTGTAAAGTGTCAGTAATAACACCCAAAGAATAAGTCCTCCAATTCACAGTGAGATTCACATGAAATTGTCATAAGAAGCCCTTTGAAAACATTAAGGAGTTCGGTGGTAGTGATCATCATTACTGATGCTAAAGCTTTTGGGGCAGAGATAAAGACTTCTGAACCATTCATTTGTGATACTGCTTAGCACTCCATGGAGTGGAGTCTCGTAAATATTTGTTGACAATGTATGAGTCTGGAATGATGGATATCCTTACTTGAGGCTTCGTAATTATAATATCTGCTTTCCATCAAGTCAATAAGTATTTATTAAGCAACTAATACACACACACACACACACAGAGTTCCCAATTTCAAAGAGTTCCTGACTTGCACTTGACTTTGTTTTGAGTGAGGGAGGGCTGTGCAAGGTCACCAGCCTCAGTTCTCCTCTGGAGCCATCTGAATCCAGTGATCGGGATGTCATCAGAATGACTGGAGATGACCCAGGATGCAATGGGAGACCTTGGCCTAAAGGTGCCAAGGTCTATTCAGGAACTCATTTAGGGTGAAGTAATGCTCATTTGGTGAATAGGCCTCTTTAAGAAGTAGCCAGGGGATGGCCCCTTTAATGAGGCATAGAAAAAAAAAACTGACCAGTCTGAGAGGGAAACATCAACAGTTACTATGGATAATCATTCTTAAACCAGAAGGATCCAGAGAGCCCTTAGGCAGGTGCCTAGTGTCCTTCAAATTATGAGCTTCAGAGTGCAGTAGGTTTAAGGTTTTGAGAAAGGAAGAGAAAGGAAGGGAAGGGAAGGGAAGGGAAGGGAAGGGAAGGGAAGGGAAGGGAAGGGAAGGGAAGGGAAGGGAAGGGAAGGGAAGGGAAGGGAAGGGAAGGGAAGGGAAGGGAAGGGAAGGGAAGGGAAGGGAAGGGAAGGGAAGGGAAGGGAAGGGAAGGGAAGGGAAGGGAAGGGAAGGGAAGGGAAGGGAAGGGAAGGGAAGGGAAGGGAAGGGAAAAGACAACACAAACCACTATGTGCAATCAAACTATAGAGAGGATAAATCAGAGACAAACTGTGAAGGAAGGCAATGAGATTAAGGAAGACATCAGTATAATAAAAGTGCCACACCCGTCCTGACCCTGGCCAAAGTGACCCAGCTGGGGACACTTAATTCAACTCAATAACCACACATTAATGAATAAACTCCAACCACAGGACAGTCTGTAAGATCAAATATAGGTCCCTCTGGTTAACATTTAAAGCCCTTCCCAAGCTTGCTTCAACCTCCTTTTCCAATCTTATTCCACATGATTCTCTTTATAGTCCATTTATACAGGCCTTCTCTCGGTTTCAGACCCATCTCCTGTGGCCACACCTTTCTATTTGCTGTCCCCCATGCTTAGAAGGCACTCATGCACTATCTCCATCCCTTGGAGGTCCTGGTTCCTTCAGAAAGTTCCTTGTGGACATGCCCCTCCTACTTGTGCCCTCTCATCACTTTGTATTCATGGGTGACTTAGATCTCTTTTTCCTTAAACACATACATGCGTCTCCCTGACACAATTCAGAGAAGATATCTGAGTGTAGACACTGTCATTTTTATCTCTCTATTCCCAGTTCTTAGTGGTCCCCAGCATATAGCAGGTGCTTAAGAAATACTTGTGATATATTGAGATTCAGATATAGCAAAGACCTAGTATAATGCCAGCACACATGTGGCCTTTAATCGATACTTACTGAATGGACCTACCATGTACCTGACACATCTACTGGAAATAAGCTTTTTGCTCTCAGATGCAGGGAGGTAGCTCTGATATGGTAAAGCATGATTTCTATTTCCAGATGGCCCCACGTTAGGGGCCGGGGGTCAGCCAGTCAAAAAATTCACAAACACTTCTTATACGTTGACTACATGCTAGGTGTGGACCACAAAGAACGGCAACCAAGGTCCATGACCTCAGAGCTCACATCGGAATGGGGGGACACCATGCCCCAAACTCGGCACATGAGGGATACATACACCATAAACTGAAGACCATCTGAGAATGAAATGTAGTGGAAGGCATGACCGCAGAGGGGCAGCCTGGAGGAGGGTCCTGAATGTCCCTAGAACCCCCCAGCCTGTGCCCATCTCTGCTTCTTCCCTGCCTGGTCACCTGAACTCAGGCATTCTTTGGTTTGTCAAGACGTCACCTGTCGCCATCCCTCCTCCCTGCCCAGAGGCAGGCTAGGACATCCTGAGCCTGGAAAAGTCATCCTCTTGTAGCCAGTGGCTTTCATAGCTTGGCTGGCCTTGGAAGTGCAGGTGTGCAGGTTGACACAGAGCTCCTAGGTCAGTGTGGGAAGGTGTAGAACTCCACAGCTTGTGAGAACTCAAGGGCATCTGCCCACCAGGGCAAGG
This sequence comes from Bettongia penicillata ogilbyi, assembly GCA_023548195.1. Lineage (NCBI taxonomy): Eukaryota > Metazoa > Chordata > Mammalia > Diprotodontia > Potoroidae > Bettongia > Bettongia penicillata. The sequence continues at coordinate 7,113,908 of JAJHZJ010000010.1, forward strand.
GTCAGGAAAGCAAGAGGGGCCAAAACCACTCAATGCTGTCACAGGTGTTCATAGAAATTTGCCGTGTCCACAGCAAAACTTCAGATTTTAACACAAAACCAAGTCAGGTGTAATTTGGGCTTGTTCTGTTTCTTTTCCCTTAATGGTACTGACCAGATTTTCATATAACCAGGAGTGTTTTGAGGCTCAAGTAACGAAGGATGTAAAGCATCTTGCAAATCTTAAAGTACTGTGGAAATGTCAGTCATCACCATTGTCATCATTACCGTTATTGTTATTATGAGGCAACAGTCCCAAGGCCTCCAGTGTAGTGATGATTTCATTTCCAGAACCTTCTACTATACCCTTGCCAAGCTCAAGCAGTGTTTATACGGTGATAGAAGGGTGTGCAGCTCAAGAGTCAACAAGCAGGTGCTTGTAGGCTGGTTAAAACTGGCTCAAGCAACCTCAGCTCAAACAATTTAACTCTGGGACATTTTTGAGTGGAGGTGTCTTAAGATACTTGGAATGTAGATTCAGAGTGGAAGACATGAAAGATGCGGAAAACAAATACTGATGCACTCTCTGTCACAAGGAAGGAGTGAATGGGATGTGTTGATAAAAGAGGTATGATTACAATTTGAAAATGTAAATAAATGACAATCCCTGGCCCACTCACTTTTGAATCTGAGCACATTTCCCCTCTCTCTGTCTTCTTACATCTCTGTCTCTTTCTGTCTCTGTTTCTGTCTCTCTCTCTGCGTTTCTCTCTCTTTTTCTCTCTCTCCGTTTCTCTCTCTCTCTGTCTATGTCTGTCTATGCCTCTCTTCTCTTTTTCTCTTTCTTCTCTGTCTCTCCCTCCCTTATCAGGACAATAAATATATCATTATTATAATATATCTGTATATACATTACATTATATACATATATACACACATATATACATACATTTGTAGTATATATAGTTTCAGTTATAACAGCTTAAAAGACTTTTGGAACATCCTGTATAAAACTGTGTGCCTATGCACTTATTATAGAAACATGTACATACATGCAAACACATGTATGTGCACACACACACACACACACATATATATATATATATATATATAAAACCATGTTATCTATATTTATTTACCTTTAAAGAGATATAAGCAGCAAGTGAGGACAGCTCCAGCCAGTAGACATCCCAGGGCACCTGCCATCCCAAGCCAACAGGACCAGCCAAACTTGTACTGGATGCCCAGAAATATATTGTGTAGAACCAGGGAGGTGCGTTCCACATAGACATCGATGGCATACCACACGGAGCCAACAATTCCAGGGACACCTGAAACAAAAGGGACTCAGTTTCGGCAGCCTCAGCCCAGGTTGTGTTGACGCAGGGACCCTAAGCCAGCCTCACACAACAGGGGCAAGAAGAGGCCTGGAATGAGACCTAAGAGACTGGGACAGCCATGCTAGCTTTGCCTCTACCATGTGGGGAGGGCAGTTTTCCTCGCTGAGTTTCAGTTTCCTGAACACCCTGTGATAATGGAAGGCCCTCAAGAACACGGACTGGTGTTTTTCTTTCTTCATTTCATCTCCAGAATATAACAGAGTACCTTCACATAGTCAGAATGGATTGGAAAATCAGTGTGGACGTACGTTAAGAAGAGCTGTGTTCCAATCCAACCTCTCCAATTGACTCTGTGTGAGCCCAGACACAAGGTTTTGATTCTTCATGTACACAATATCGATAATCCTAATTGTAGCATCTGCCTCCCAGGTTGTTACACATCTCACACAAGATAGTGTTTTCAAAGCATCTCAAAAATGGACACCACAACATCAGTTAGAATTATTAAACAAATTATAGACAAGTTCCATATCACACTAACATTAAATAAATGATGATTATCCATTTTGACTGAACTGAATATTTTAGTGAACACAGCCAGTCTCCTTTCCACTCTAAATCTACAATCCTGCACTTCACAAGGTCCCTGAAAACCTCTAAAAAAAGGGAGGAAAAAAATCTAGCACCTGTTAAAATACTCTTTTTCTGCCCTCACATCGAATAGCAAATGAAGGTCAAATTGACCTGCTTGCTTTCATCAATGAAATGTGTTATTCACGTGTTCAGATCTGAAAATCTGGCAAATCAACATTGCCTTTCCATACATCTCCTTTGACCTTTTGAGAGAGGATGTGTGGTTTTCCTGGCAAAGCTGGGGATGGAAAGAAAGAGCATTCACTGTTATCTGTTCCCTCCAGTACCTAGGGGGGTACACAAAAGTCCTCATCCCATATGGTGCCTTTGTTGCTTCTTCTGCCATATGGAGAGAGAACATTTGTCATGTTCTACTTGGAAGCCGTATTGTAGAATGGAAATAGTTCTAGATATGGAGTAAAAGACCTGGGTTGGATTCCTGGTTCTTCCACGTAATTTTGCCTCTAACCCAGTTCAGGTCACTTTAACCTCACTGTGTCTCAGTTTCCTCTTCTGTAGAAAGATTCCTTCTAGCTTTAAATCTATGATCTATGAGTTTTTGCTTCACAAAACTAGTTGTACATTCCATGAGTCTGTAAACTTCTTGAAGGCAGGAATTGTACCACGTTTCATCTTTTTCAATTTTTTTAAAACTTTCTTTCATCAGTTTCACAGTATCTTACCTCAATGTCCTGAGGTTATGTGATTTGTGTGGGTGTGTCTGCCCACTCCACAGCCTCACTGGATCTTAGATGGTTTTGGTGACTTGCTGTGCCTGAAAAATCATTCTCCTAAGGCCAGCCTGGTAATTTCTGGATTTAGCAAAGCCGATCCTCAGGAGAATAGAACCACAGTCCCACCATGGCCACATAATCAAAGGCTTCCCCCTTGGAAATATGTGCTGGAGGCCACCACCCCCTGCCAATGCCTGGGGAACCCTTGAATCCCTTTCTGTGAAGACATCCAAGTATTTACATTTCTTGAAAGTGTGTGATTTGACCTAAATTCTTTCTTTTATCAGTTATGGCAATGGGATGAGGAATCATCAAGTGGGCATCTGGATCTCCCTGGGAGAAAACAGACTTAGAATGTGGTATGGCATTCTCATAGTCACTGTTCCCCATGGATTTGTGTGTGTGTGTGTGTGTGTGTGTTCCTTCAAAAACAGTCCAGTGAAAAGGGGAGGCAACTTGGTGTGTCAGAAAGAATTTTGGTTTCAGAATCCAAGAGCCTGGTTTTGGAACCCAGCTCTGCCACTTGATGACAGCAAATCATTCCACCTCTCTGAACCTCAGTTTCCCCCTCTGTAAAATGAGGGGTTGGGCTGAATGGCCTCTGAGGTCCTTCCAGTCAGATACAGGATCCTCCAGTCTCTGAGTCACTGACTTCACTACCCACCCCCCAAATACCTGCTATCACCAGCAAAATTCCTGCTACAAAGCAGATCCGGACTTTGATGAGAGGCTCATTGGGGAGAAACTTCACACAGTGTAGCCCAAGCAGCAGGGAGAGGAATCCAAGGGCAGCCAGGATGTTTGCTGTGATCATTAAAGCCCGGGTCGCCACCAGCTTCACTAGAAAAGCAGGACAGGTGGTTACAGTGAAACAGAGGGAGAGACTCGGCCAAAAGCCCTAGACTGAATCAAGTCCTCTTGGGTCACAAGATTATCCAAAAGCAGAGGGCCAGGACCCTAGCATGTACAAAGTTGGTATGCTAATATGCAGAAGGCCAGGAACCTGACATGCAGAGGGCCATAACCCTCACAGACAGTCCAGCAATCTAGCAGTGCCTGCCCATCAGCCTGACAGGAGACTCCATTTAGCATGGACAGGATGAAACCCAGGGGCACAGAGCTCCAAAAAGTCTTTCTTCTTTTCTTAGGCTCCTAAAGAGAACACTGTGGCTTGAGGATGCTCGAAATTTTGTTGCCAATAAAAAAGTTTTTTTAAAGACCTGGTGGATCTGTAGGCTGGGGCCAATGTGGGTCAGAGAGCTCCTTAGACTAGCCCATCACTGATCTCATCTGGACAAATTGATACAAAAGCAAAGTAGATCTAGCCAAAATTTCCTTGTCAGTTCCCAGTAGGTTCCTGACCAGGAATTCTGGAGCCCTGGACAAATTCCATTTTTGCTGGGAAGGAGTGGGGGAGAAGGTAGAAAGGGCCAGAGCACTACTACAATTATTGGGAAACAGGGAAAGGACCTCAGGCTGGCCCCAGCGGAGGTCTGGCTGGACAAAAGGTGGGTTGGAAATCAGACGTTAGGGCCTAGGGACAAGTATGCTAGAGGGTGGTATAGGAAAGGTTAATGACCACAGAGAAAGATATGGGGTCACCCTGAGGAGAATGCAGACTATCCATGAAAGAAAACTCCCCGTCCTAGGGAAGAAACCCACTCTTTCCCTAGATTTTGGCACCCTGGCACAAAGCCCCATTGGTCATATTTTAGTTCAATTCCTGGCTTCCTTAAGAACATTAAGATGGTATATGGTATCAACTATCAGACTAACTCTAAAAGTGTGCACATGGGGAAGCTGAAGGGAGTCTTTCCATAATTGCAATGGGTAGGAATCTCTGACCAAGTAACAGAGACAGAGGACATTTTCTCTGAGAAGACAAGAGAGAGAGGAAAGGAGAAGTGGCATCCATTTAGGGTGAAGGCATTCAGGGACTCAGACAAGCCTTAAAACCAAACGCTGTTTCCATGGAGGGAACACCCTGGAAATAATCAGGAGGTCAGAGATGGGTCCATGGCAATGGAACATCCAGCTGTCTGGCTTTGGTTACAATCAGATGCCATCAATTTGTATGTGAGTCTCTGTCAACTTAAATCTTTGGAAATTGAGAAAGTGGTGAGAAAAGTGTTCCAGGCACACATCCTGGAAATACAAAATTGGGTCTCTGATTTGGGGATTTGGGGAGCAAATCTCTGACTTCATTGGAATGGGAGACCCCACTATACAAATTCTCTCTTCCAGTGTAGATCAGTACCAACTTTTCAATGGCTAAGAGGTAAAATGACTTGGTTCCTGCATATCAGAGACAGGGATGTGAAACTATGAAAGGCAACCTCAATCAATAAGCCCTGAGTTTGAATCCTGCTTTGGATTGAAGCTGGGCAAGCCCAGGGAAATCACTTCATTTCTCATTTGTAAAATGAGAAGCTGGCCTCTGTCCTCTAAGGTCCCTTCCAATACTAAATCTCCAATCCCTGATTCCTGAGTCCAAGCTACTATATATCCCCCACATCCTGGTTCCTCTCTGTTCCCAATATAGTCAGATGAAATTATGCACCACCATTTAATCCCAATTACTTTCTATTGAGGTTAAAGTAAATCATGACCCAAGAAAAAAGCCTTCTATGTAAAATGTCCATAGGAGAAATATGTTATGTCCAAAATTGTCAGCCTTTCCTTTCTTTTTCCACTGTACTGAGTGGTGTAGAGACATTCTGTATCAGGCACAACATACATATACATTTTCATCCCCATTGAATTATGCAGTCTTATTAGCCGGCAGACTCAGGCGAGCCCTGAGACATAACTCTACTGGGAAGTGAGGCTTTTTAGGAAATGAATGTGCTTTTTGAATTATATTAAACATACTTCAGGCACCTAGCACTAAATGGCATCAGTATGAGTTCTGCTAAGTTACCTGGAAGGTTTGCTACTCTTTTCCTAAAAAACATTTTCAGGGAAAGAGCCAGAGCTTTGCTTCAATTTGTCAAGAGGAAAACAGCTGCCTAGAAGCCTCTGTGCCAGTCACTGGTGCCAGGAGCGACTACAACCAAGGACTGGATGAGCTTATGCTTCTTGACATTCTCGTTCTGTTTGGCTGCTGGGCTCAATTGGATTCAGCAGAAGGTACAGAGGGGAAGGACTGAGAGGAGCAGCAATCACGTTTGCTCTTTTCTGGAGATCACTGCCTTCTGATGTGTAGGAAGCCTTCTAACAGAGTCAGGATGGGACGTGAAAAAGAAAACTCAAATATCAGGACTGACGCTTCTATATTTACACCACTTAGAGCCAGCACTCCCATGCTGTTTATTGTTTTGCCTTTTGGAGGGGAGGGAAAAGTGATGAGAAAATCTTTTTTGACAGCAAGACATCTATAGAAAGAAAGAAAAACTCCTGCCTTGAAAAATATGGGAATGATAGCTTAAACACTGGTCATCTTGTTAATTCTTACTAGGGAATTATACTGAAATAATAATTGCTTTTTATATGTCCTTCATTTTGAGACCAATATAGTGTCTACTCCTCCTAACACTCAAGAGAGACATTTAAAATTCAACAAGACTGTCTGTAAAGCAGGGAGCGGGGAGCCACAGACAACTTTCCAAAGTTAAGCCTAGAGTGGCCAGGCATCCATGGCCAAGCATGTAGTTTGGTACCTATGAAATCAGGGAAGGAGGTCTAAAGCATACGTACAGGGATGCTCAGCCAGTATTGAGTCATATTCATCACACGTTCGAATGCCATCAAAAGCGTTTGTGACACACTCCCACCAGAGGCCACGGCACTTTGTACTCACCTAGATGCAAAGAAGGCACCGTGTGAAAGAAAGTCCGTGGACACACAACACTTACTTTGGATCAAAGGCAGATCCTGGATGCTGGGGTTCTGATAGCAAAATGAGCTGGTCAGAAACGTGATCTGAATTCTATGTAGAGTTTACCATTTTTACCCTAAAGAACTCTGATCAGTCACCATGAGGAAGTTAACTCACTTCCTGATTCTTTAGTGTTATTAATCATGAAGAGAATGGCTCTGAGTGGAGTGAGACACCCATACCTAACTCTGCCACCCAATGAGTGTTTTGCCTGGAGGAAATGTATTGCCCCTCTCTGAGTTCCCATTCCCAATATCTGAAAAATGAAGTCAGCCTTATGTCACTGTAGGAATGGAGTGCATAATATCCGTTGGGCTCAAAATGTGATGCTTTTAATTCTATGGAAAATATAATCATATCCTTCATGTGAAAAATACTAAGTATGCATATAGTATAAATATTGTATAATATTATTACATAGAGATATATTATCTATAGGAATGTAGGGGACTCACAGACTCTCTCCAAGTCTAGGATATTCTCCCCCTTTGTACTTTCTTAAAATACTCCCAAGCTCAGCTCAGATAGCATCCCATATATGTGGTCTGTCTTGATTCCACCTTATCCTGCCTCTTGACAGTGTTCCCTGCTCTAACCCCTACAAATCATGTTTCATTTACTTTGTATACATTTTACATGTATTTATGGACCTGGTATATTTTCCTGATAAGAGTATCAACTCCTTCATGGCTTTAAGGACTGCTGAATACTTATCTCTGTTGCTCCAGCTCAAAGCCAGAGAGTGGGTACACAGTCAATACTTGTAGACCTGGTTTGAATTGCCGAATCTTCATCTTGCTTAGAATTCCAACCAGAAGAGATCAGCAAATAGCTGGCAGTACCCAGCCCGAAGGAGCCCAGGGCTCATCTCATCTTTGGTCCTTAGCAACATTACAAATGCTGCAGTTGGGAGGAGGGGGAGAGACAAATGGGACATTCATCTCTGCCAGGCTGACAGCGGCAAACCACTTTACCTTGGAAATGTCGTGCTGAGGATTCTAACCAAGTACTTAGCACTGAAAGGCACCAAAGCTCTGAGACTTTTCATAATTTATCCATAAGCTGAAAGTCACAGTAGATTTCTCAGAACTGTAAACATGCCAAGAGAAAATAGTTTGGAGTATTCTTGGGAGAGCTCATGCATATTGAACAAGGTTAATATTTCTGTTCCTTCTGCCTCAATTAGTGGTTTGTATTACCTTGGAAATCTGAGAATAGCTATAGTCAGGTTTAAACAAAAATTATCTCAGGGGATGAAAAACTCAGATATTGTTTCAATTTACTGATCTAGAAGGGAGCTGAGTCAGTAGGGGCAAAGCAAAGGAAGAAAGCATGGACTCAGGACTTGGAGGAGAGATCTGAAAATATTTACTCTTGCAAAAGAAATATCAAAGAACATATAAGCAGAGTCTCCTTCCTCAGCATTTGGAATAAAGTCTGGTGAACAAAGACCCGAGAAAGCACAACTGCCTTTTAAAGCCTCCTTCCTTGCGTGGCATCTCTAGGACCACATTTGGATACTCCAGTGATCTGTGAGCTCTACTCACTTCAGGCTCATGGGATGGTCTTCGCCAAGTCTATTTGGATGAAATGGTGTAAAGAGATCACCAGTATTAAGAAAGAGCATCCAGGCCAGGGACCGGGTTGGGCCTTTCTGTGTATCCATAGCATGCAGTGTGGCACCTGGCACCCAGTAGGTGCTTGAGAAATACTTGTTGATTGACTCAACATGTACCAGTGCTGCCCTCGTTGGTGAGTTACTTCAGTTGTGTCTGATTCTCCATTACCCTGCTTGGGGTTTTCTTGGTAAAGATACTTCTCCAGCTCATTTTACAGATGAGGAAACTCAGACAAATAGGGCCCAGTCATCCAGCTCGTAACGGTTTGAAAATCCATGGTATTAAAAACTAGGAGACAGTCTTCATTGTCTAAACTCTTAAGCATCTTGCATATCCCCACAAGCCCTAGGTCTTGATGGAGGCCAAAGACTTGAGCAGAGTGCTAATTGTGAAGAGTAGAACCACTCAAGGAACCAGAAAACTCAATGCCAAGCAGCATTTATTAAGAACTTATTAGTCAGTAAAAGCACCAAGTATGCACTATGCACTTGGGAAAGCACCAAAGTCTAAGAAGGACAATGAATCTTGAGCACTATGGCAAACCAGACATGCTGGGGAGGCAAGGTTCATCTCCATTTTGAAATGTGTTCTCTCAACACCTTCATTCCATAGTACTCAAGGACATGACCAAACCTAGAGTCAGGGTGGAATTTGGATTATAATGGAACAATGGATAAACACTCAAAAATTCCCTACTATGTACCAAGCACAGGATTCAGTGAAAAAGATGTAACAGCCCCTACCCAGTAGAAGCTTAGGTTGTTTGGTTTTAAACTGCAGAGGCAGCTGGGTGGTCAAAACATTATAGAGCTGAACTGAGAGCAATGAAGATATTACCTGTGATAGGTGACTGGATAGGTGACTCAAGTGTCCTCAGTCTTAGTTTCTACATCTGTATAATGGGGATAATTATAGCACCTACCTTCCAGGGTTGTAGTGAGTCTATTGAGATAATCTTCAGAAACTGCAAATTTGCAGTTTTAAAAGGACTAACTAAGCATTGTCTTAGCTATAGAGAGAACCCACAGAACAGGGAGAGTCTATTAAAAGGCCATAGCACACAGCTTTCCAGTGAGTATCCAATAACTACAGCTCAAGAGGTCATCTCCCCTCCCCTTCCTTGCCATGGCTGAGTTCATTTTCCTGTTATGCTAATTAAGAACAACATGTGGTGAGGAGCATTGGGTTGGAGACTAGAACCTTCTCTCAGTCCAGGTGGGTGATATCCTGCTCCACTGGCTCCCTGACCTCTGCCCACAGCTCCCCCTGCGAGGACCCCCTCCTGTATGAGGCAAGTTCTGTGTGAGGTGGTAGGAGCCGTCCAAGCAGCCATGCTAAGCTCCAACTGGAAGAATGTTAGCCTGGCCTACAAGCGGGCACAGGTGAGCCATTGGCACGCTATCGATCATTTACCTGCAGTGAGCATACTTAGGCCAGCAATGAGCTCATTAGAGGACACCAGGAGCCCCATTCCATTAGGCATTAATGCCAGGGGCACAGCCGGCCACTAACTCTGGTATTCAGCCTCATTCAGGACGTGAGAACAGGAGCTGTAATTAACCCAGCTCCTGTTAATGGGCCACTTAGTAGAGACAACCTCAAAGGTGCCTTTGTACAGGGAAGACAAGGTGAAAAGCCCTTATCATGTTCAGTAATTGTGAGCATCAGGAGGGGAAGAAAGGCTGCCCACATCACAGTAAACAGCTGCCCATTGTCAACTCTGAGAAACTGGGCTTGGAGGAGTCTTTAAGGAGGAAAAGTATAACAGCTTTTTTGAAGGTGGGGCTATTTTCATACTATTAGGGTGGACATTTTCAAGAAATCCTCAGTTGAGCAAGCAGTATTTTGAGCTGACATTGGAATCACCATCTCCTACCAGCTGTGTCTTGAACACTGATCAATAGCACAGATCACATGTGCGTGAGCTCATTCCCATCCTTTCTGGGGTGGTCCTGCTTGATTCTTAGAGAGGGAGTGAATGACTTCAACAACGGGGAAAGAATATGATAGTGTCCAGGAGTTCTTCCCTTTGTTTGTGTCAATGACCTCTTTGGCCATCTAGTGAAGTCTGCAGACCCCTTCTTAGAATATTGTTTCTGGATGCATAAAAATATAATACATGGAACTATAGAGGAAGCTATATTAAAATAAAATTATCAAACATTATAAAAGCAAATTCACAGATTTCCTGAAATCCATCCCCGTGGACCCCAAGTTAAAAACTCACTCATTAGTGACCTCTATCATCCCCTAAATGCTTCTCATCCCAGAGAGGATCATCTTCACTCCATCTTCATCTCCAGCATGCGTGGATTCCCCAAATAGGGAAGGCAGACTGAGTTTGAAGGTTCCCGGAGGCCCTCACCTGGTCCAATAGGTAACAAACATCAATATCTTTGGTGCCTCACTCAACAAGGGGCCCAGTGCCATCTGTAGGTGCTTAATCCACGCTTGGTGAGTGATTGGGTGACTCAGCTGTCCCCTGAAAAGGTCCAATATGGAGTAAGTGTGACTTCCTGAGGAAGCCTAATTCCATGATTAAACAGCTTTAATTCTTAGAAGTTGGGCTGTTGTTGAGCCAGATTCGAATCCTTTGCAAATTCCACCATCTTCTAGAACCAAATATGAACATCATTGCTCTCCCACCTGACACCTTTTCAAATAATTGGAGATCGTTTAATGCTCCCCCACACACCAGGTTCTTTCAATGAATCCTTGTAGGGCAGCATCTCATATCCCTGCCACTGAGTTCAGCTAGCTTTTCAGCTTCTAAATATCCTCTCTTGTTGGAATCCACAGAATCAAACCCAGGACACCAGCAAAGTCTGACCCTGATGACTACGCTACCTTATTGGACAGCGGCTTTCTTGGCTCCCAGGTCATATGGTTAACCCATATTCACCTTATTATTCTCTAAGGGACTTGGCTGTTTGGTTAGTTTTGCTTCCCCTACACAAGGACCACTTCTTTATGCTGATGTGGCCTTGTGTTTGGGATACAGATTAATGAAATCTTATTTTAGGATGACAAACTGACCCCTAGGAAAAGTCATCTTATTGGATTTTCATCCCAGTTCTAACCTGCTGATGTTATGTTGGACTAGACTCTGCCATCCAAAAATGAGGCTGAAGCAGAGATGATTTCCATTTTCAGGAAAGGTCAATAGTGGTTGAGAGGCAGTCTTGTCTACTTATTAGACTTGAGACTTGGAGTCAGATAGACTTGGATTTGAATTTCACACTGACCTGCGTCAGTCATGTCACTACTTAGAGACTCAGTTTTCTTATTTATAGAGTAGAGATGATAATAGCACATACCTCAAAGGGTTTCCATGAGGCTCAAATGGGTGTATTTTATAAAGCACTTAGTAAGCCCTATCAAAGCCAGCTCTTCTGAGCCAAGCCCTTCCATTTACAAAGCATTTTCCACCATTACCTCAGGTGATCTTCACATGGTGCCTTTGAGTTTCTCACCCTTTATGCTTATATTCTCACTACCTGTCACAAAGTAGTACCTTGATAAACAGCTGTAGGTTGGTTAATTCATTAATGATAAGTGGTCAATAAATATTTGAGTGGCCAATCATCTGAAAAGTGAATATTCTATATTGGAAGACACTGCTTTGTCTCCTGACATGGATCATATATATGACTTGTCTCCATGGGTCCTACGTGGATAGCTTCCTCTGATGCTCGATGATGGCATAAAGGTAAGCACAGGGAATCCAAGGCTACACCCAGATAGTGGAAGCCACAGCAGGTGCTAGGATAGGCTAGGACCAGTGTTACCTCATTTTGGGAGGTTCCACCTTAACCACAAAGGGATAATGTAGACCAAGGCCTCGAGGGATCCCAGGTTATGTCATTGGAGAAAACTCCCCCAGGGAGGAGCTTCCATACCTGATCGTTAATGGAAGGAGGTTCTTGAAGGCAAAGAGTGTCTTCGTTTTGTCTTGAACCTCAAGCTTTCTGCGTATATGATAAAGCTCACACAGTCAAAGAACTTCATAATCTCTCTCCCCGGCCCCCCACCCTTTTCCCTTCTTCTTCCATCTACATATAACCCTCCCTCCACACACTCTACAGTCCAATGGCACTGACCTCCCAACTGCTCTTCAAACAAGACCCTCCATCTTCTGACTCCAAGGGTTTTCATTGACTGCCCCACCCACAACCTGGAAGGTGCTCCCTTATGTTCTCTGCCTCCTGACTTCCCTTATGTCTCAGCTAAAATCTCATCTGATACAAGAAGCCTTTCCTGATGCCCTCCCACTTAATTCTGACCTCTGAAATATATGTCCTGTATATATCTTGTTTCTTCATACTTATTTGCATGTCATCTCACCCAGTAGAAAGAACTTTTCAAGAGCAGGGATTATTGTTTGCCTTTCTTTGTAAGCCCAGAATTTAACACAGTGCCAGGCACATGGTAGATAGCTAATTAATGTTTGACTCACTGACTTGTGCTAGCAGCTTTAGAGGGTCATTGTGGAAGTTTACTGGTGACAGAGTAAATGGAACTGGGGGCCTGAAGTCAAAAACCCTTTATTAAATAATGATTGTTTTCCATGTATCAACCATAAGTGAGAAAGAGTAAGTGCACATTTTAGAGATGAGGAAACTATATAGAAACAGAGAGAAAACTTCCTCCCAGGAAATCCATGACAGGAATGCTGAGTTAGAGACCCTTGCTCAGTCGATATGGCTGCCATTTTCCCTGAGACCAAAGGCAAAGCCCAACTTGTACATCACGTAGCAGTCTGGTTCCTTGCAGATGGCCTTGGGAATGGCAGACCAAGGGATCCTGCAGAATTTATGGCCAGGTCTTTATGACAAAGCCTAAAGCCTATTCATGCTCAGTCTCTCAGGACATAGATAAATGGCTGCAGCTAATTCACAGAAGTCTGAGGGGAGAGGTCACCATCAATACAGAAACTTTACATGTGCCTCCTTCTAAGTGAGACACTGTAAGAGATTCCATGGGGGAAATGAGAATAAAAGTTGTTGCCTTTATTGGGATGGGAAGGAAATTATAGCTGGAAGAAACCTCAGAGACCAGCTAGTTCCACCTTTTCATTTTATAGAGGATGAAACTAGGACCCACCAAAGAGAAGGGAGATCCCAAATCCCAAAGGCATGCAGTAGTAGAGGCAGCATTTGAACCCAAATCCAACATTCCTTCTGCTACATCAGGCAAATGGTATGACAGAGTGCCAGGCCTGGAATCATGAAGACATGGGTTCAAATTCAGCCTCAGACATTTATTAGCTGTCTGACCCTGGGCACGTCACTTGACCTTTGCTTGCCTCAGTTTCCTCATCTGTAAAATGGGTGAAACAAGAACAGCAACCTCAAATGAGATAGTAATTGTAAGGTGTTTAGCGCTGGGTAAGGCTCATAGTAAACTCTATATTAATAATTACTATAGTGTGAGCCTGAGAGGCTGGGAGGATGGTGTTGCCCCTTACACTAAAAGGGAAGGGGATGGAGGGGTTAGGCAGAAAGAGTTGGGGACATACTGAATTTAAGATGTCTATAGGACATTCAGTTGGAGTTGTCTGAAAGGGAGTTGATGATTTGAGACTGGGGAACAGTGTAGGTTAACGTGAGAATCTTCCACAAAGAAATGGTAATTAAATCCATAGGAGATGATGAGAACAAGTTAATTAGTACAGAAGGAGAAGAGAAGGGGACTAGGGGGGTTCGGAAGCTGAAGGACACCCATGGTCAGAAGTCATGATCTGGAGGAGGATCCAGCAGAGGAGACAGAGAAGGAGCTGTTAGAGAGGGAGGAGAACCAGGAGGGAAAGGGGCCCCAAAAAACCTAGGGAGAGGATCAAGGAGGAGAGGGGTATCAATAGGGTTCAAAGCTTAAAAGAGGGCAAGGAGATTGAGGATTGAGAAAAGGTCATTGAAATTAGCAACTAAAAGCCCCTTAGGAACTTTGCAGAGAGATTTTCAGAGGCTTGAGGCTAAGCAGTGGTCAGAAGCTAGAGAGTAAAGGGTTAAGAAGAGAATAATTGGAGAGAATGTGGGGGAACCTATGGAAGATGTTCTTGTAGAGGAGCTTAGCTGCAAAGGGAAGAGAAGCTAGAGGATGACAGTCAGTGGGGATGGAAGGGTTGAACAAGGATAGAGGATAGAGGAGATTCTGGATAGAGGAGATTCTGGATAGAGGAGAAATGGGCTCACTCAAGGATTCTGGATAGAGGAGAAATGGGCTCATTTGTGGGCAGTAGGAAATGAATCACAGGGACGGAAAGGATTAAAGAGAAGGGACAGAGTGGGGATGTCAGCGAGAGGCGATAGGATTGCTTACACAATGGAAGTCAGCCTTGGTAAAGTGGAAGGCCCCATCAGCAAACCAGAAAGGGGAGGAGACAGAAGCAGAAGCCACCCGAGTGATAGGGCATAAGGAAGAGGGGAAGAGGACAGCTTACAGAATGGCCTCCCTTTCGTCATAATCATACTAAGCAAAGTTCTGAACTGAGAGAATGGGTAGGGAGGGGGAGCCATGGGAGGTCACAGCCAGCTCCTCACACTCCAAATCCAGAATTTTTTGCACCTGACCCGGAGACCTTCATGAGAAAGTTAGTGGAGGCCAGAGTCTCCTCTCACACTTAAGAAGATAACTGATCCAAACAGTGTGGGGAGAGGCCCCTGGTAGATGGTGGCTGGCAGGTGACCGCCCTTCCATTCTCTTCATTCTACACTGTAATGAGAACCAGCCCAGAGGTAGCCATGGCACCATGGTGGGAGAACTCAGCGTGGAGGCAGGAAAATCTCAGAGGAAGCCCAGCTCTGCCAATGGCATGACCTTCATCAAATCACTCGACCTCTTCAGACCTCCGTTTGCTCATTGTTAAGTGGAGGAGGCTGGTCAGAGTCTGGCATCTTAACATTTTTGGTGTGTGAGTCATGGCCTCCTTTGAGAGTCAGTCTGTTGAGGACTAGGGACCTTCTCTCTTAATCCTGTTTTTCAGTGAATTACATAGAATGACAAAGAAACATATGCTGAAATATAGTTGACAAAATATTAAAAAACAACTCATCTACCCTAGGTCAAAACCTCTTGGGAGTCTGTGATCGAGAAGACTTTTTCTAGCTCCATAGGCAAAGACCCTGAAAAAACCTTTCTTGGTCTTCCTGGGTCTTGTTATATCTGGAAGTACATTTTTCTCATCCTTGTTTCCCATGTCAGGCTCATATACACAGCCCTCCATGAGTTTCAGGATCACACGATATAATCTCATGTTTTCCTAATTAAATGAATAAAAACACGTTTTTATAACTGATTTATGTTCCTTCTGCCTGTCTCAATTGCTTATTGAATTTCTCATGATCCTTCAAGAGAACTGAAATGCCACCTCCTGCACTAAGCCTTCTCTCATGACCTTGAATGGGTCTGTTCTCTCCCATCCCCAATGAACAGTGCCTTGTCTGTTGTGGTCTTGGGAATATTGGTTGGTGCTGGACTTCTACTTTAATCTGTCTCATCTCCATGTTCAGATTTCAAGCTGCCTGAAGGTGCCTGTTAACATCAAGTAGGCCACTTAGCACTTGATTTCTTTACAAGAGGCCATATAGTAGGATGGTCAAAGTATCCAGTCTGTCATCCGAGGACATCTGCTCCCTTTGTGACAATAGAGAGGTCATAACATTTCTGTTCTCACAAAGAGCTGCCCCAGAGTGGAACAAACCGCCTGGACTTGGAAGCTCTGTCTCCCTGATGATCTTCAGCGAAGGCTAGAGAGTCTTTTGTTGGCCAAGCTGACCGTACTGACTTCTTTAGGGAGGTGAGGTCTCTCTCTGAGGTCCCTTCCATGGTTTTGTCCTGGTCTCATCTCTACAATGAAAGACCCAGCCATTCACTAAGATCCTTTTCAGCTTCACATCTGTTTTTTATCTCCCCTGTCTACGCAGTACATTACACACAGAAGCATTTAATAGATGACTTCCAAGTGAATAGATTCAAGCTTTTCTCAACTTTTTCTTCTGAATGTAGTAAATGCCTGACAGACATTTAAGTTTCTCAGTTGACCCACGAACCTCCTAAGCGGAGCAATGAGGGTTTTACAGCATGTGTGAGCCAAGTCCAAAGCGAGAACTGAGAGTTCTCTGAGAACTGAGGCTGAGAGTTACAGGCTTGGAAAAGCATTGGTGTACCACCCTTTGCTACAATGTACAGCTGCCAAGTTCACTTAAAGGAGGGGCTATCTAAATTCTGAGCACCTCAGTGCAATGTTCAACAAGCTTCTCTCCCCTTTAGTGAAGGGGCAATGAAAGAAATCCCTAGAGGAAGAGGAAATATCAGGCTTCCATGAGCTCCCTACCCTAGAGAAAGAAGCTTCACAGACCCGAGTGCCTCTTCTGCTCCATCATTCTACCCCCATCAGAACCATGGATGGAAATCTGGAAATTCTCACAAATCTGTTTGGCGAAAGAGAGGAAGAATTCATTCCAAGGATGTGAACCAGACTGTTGGTGACGTTTTTCCTTCATGGGCTCCAAGTGGACAAGCCTTCCTCAAAAATTATACCATTCCACTTTAAATGCCAGGATGTGCAAGTAAAATGGTGTGATGGCACAGCACTGGGGCCACCACCAGCACTTCCAGCTCTGTGAACAAGGGCAGAGCCCTTAATTTCTCTGAAGTGCAGAGTCAGCACCTTCAAAATGGGGATATTGCAAGTATGTCATTCAGGGCTGATGAAGATTAGAGTTCATGTGTTATCTCCTCCTTTAGATTGGAACTTCACTAAGATCAGGGACTGTCTTTCTATGAACTGTATGCTGGGCACTTAGTATAGCACCTACATGTTGCAAGTATTTAATAAACATCTATTGGCTTGGATTAGAGAGGCAGGTAGATAGATGGATATGGATGGATAGAAAGACAAAGAGATAGCTACATATAAATGGATGATAGGTGGCTAGAGAGGTATAGATAGATGGAAAGACATAAATGGATAGATATAAATAAAGAGAAGGGTAGAGAGATTCTAGAAATGAATGTGTACATAAAAGAATAGATATGTGCGGAAGGTAGATAAAAACAATAGATTATAGATTTACATAGCAACAATTTGATGGAAATATTGAGAGATATTCATCAATTAAATAGCTGCATAGATAGAAAGATAGATGGGGAGATAGAAGATAGACTGATGGATGGATAGACAGACAGATAGATGGATAGACAGACAGATGGATTGAAGCAACTAGGTGGTGCAGGGTATACAGTGTCAAGTTTGGAGTCAGAAAAACCTGAGTTCTAATTCAGATTTAGACACTTCCTAGCTGTGTGACCCTGGACAAATCAATTAACCATCTTTGCCTCAGTTTCCTCATCTGTAAAATGAGCTGGAGAAGGACATGGCAAACCTACCACTCCAATATTGTGGGCCAAGAAAAATCCAAATGGGGTCACAAAGAGTCAGATACAACCAAAATGACTGACCAAGAATAACAAAAATATTGATAGACAGACAGACAGACAGACGGATAGACAGACAGACAGACGGATAGACAGACAGACAGACAGACAGATAGACAAACAGACAGACAGACGGATAGATGGATAGATAGATGATAAACAGATAGGTCACCCAGTGCTTGCTATGTGCCAGGTCCTGCATTGAGTAGTGGGTGGGAAGAAGAAGAAATAGAAGAGTTTATACTGGAATGGGGGGAACAATAAATAAAGGAGCACTAAAATGAGATATTGTATGTAGTATTTAGACATTTTAAAGCATTATAACAACTTTATCGTTCTTGTTTGAATTTGTAGTCTGAATTCTCTTGAAAATAGCAAGCTCTACAAACGGCACAGTCTTCTGGAGCTAAGACTGGGATGGGAGGGTGCAAATCTCACCCCCGGGACCTCCTGAATGGGTGACCATAAGCTCAGTCTCTTCTGGGCCTGATGTCTTCTTCCTCCTCACAATGGAAATAATCAGAGAAGCTTCCTTGGATGCTCTGAGGAGCTCATGGGATCTCCAGAAGGACAATGCTTATAAAATTGGAAGTTTTCATGATTATTCTATATATTGGCTACCGGTGTTGGTCTCATCATTCAGCAAAAGTTACCATGAGTGCTGCTGTTATTAGCAAAGTTTTACCCTGCTGGCCTCTACCTGGCAGAGCTCAGCCAGTGTAAGTTGAACTATGTCCAAAGTGGTTGAGAAACTAATTCAAAGGGAGCCCAGCGCTCTTGACTTTGGCGGGCCCTTCCTCTCCCCTCCTTTTTATGCTGAGGAAATGCTTTGAGGCTCAGACCCCACAGAAGCAGGAGCCTCTTCTTCCTGATATACCAGTTAAAAGGAAACAGAGCTCAGCAGCGCTGTCTTTTAAAATAGGCTCCATTCCTCTGAATTCAGGTTCAAGGGCATCTGGGGACAGCTTAGAATTCTTGCTAAAATGGCGATTGGGCTCAGCATGCAGTGCCTTACAAGCACTGCAGCCCCCTTCTTTTGCTGATCTGATTTTACCTGGGGATCAAGAGCTGTTGACATCTCCCCCAGCAGCTAACTGCCTAGGAACTCCTGACCTCTGGATCTTAAAATTACTTTGAAATGTGGGGCAAGAGAATGGAGGGTGGTGAAAGGAGAGGAGAGAAGGGAGGGAGGGAGGGAGGGAGGAAGAGAGAGAGAGAGAGAGAGAGAGAGAGAGAGAGAGAGAGAGAGAGAGAGAGAGAGAGAGAGAGAGAGAGAGAGAGTTCTGTTTTTAAAGATTCACAAAAGGAGGGATATATACACACATGTGTATTTATGTATATATACATAAGGGTGATATTCTTTATAGATGATGAAGAAATTGAAACACCTCTTTCTCCCCTTTTGTTTTTCTTTCTGCATCACCTTTACAAATAGGAGAATAAACCCACTCCCTTGAGGAGACTCCCATCCCTCCCAGAGATGGTAAGAGATCTTCTGGAGGGCCCAATAGACAGAGATTGAGCTGCTCTATGCCACTCGTCAGAGACGTCTCAAATCAGCTGCCTGCTGCTTCCACCCTACAACTATCTGGACCCCAGCATGGTAGCCATGCCTGGAAAGTGGGGGCTCTCTCTGGCTCACCTCTCTCCATTTCTATGGCAACAGAGAGGCCTCTTGAGCTCCAAGTCTGCTTCCCCAGAGAGGCTTACAAAACTGAGCCTTGGATGTGACCCCTGATCCTGGTTAAGAGTGGGGCAGTTGTGCTGGGGCAGATAGAACAACTGGAAGGCAAAGGACCTGCCATCCAAACCCAGATCTTCTGCCTCTTTCCTGTACACCTTGAGCAAGTGATTTCAGCTCTCTAACCTCTGCTTTTCACTTACAAAATGAAGGAATGGGACTAAGTAACCTTCTGTATTTTTGCTGTATACATTTTTTTTTTGGTGCTTGGCTCTTGCTTTGGAATTTAAGCTCCTTCCCAAAATGGTTGGTTACTTCTTTGAAGCCCCAGACCTGGCCTGGGTGGGGCACCTGTAGACACTTAATCAAAACTCGTGGGTTGTTTAATTCCAGGTGTCTTTCCCGCTTCAATCTCTGACCCCCTGATTCAAGTACCAGGCCCACCATGTATGGTCTATGTGAGTTTAGGTAACCTTGTATCAGCTCTCAGTCTAGGATCCAGGCAATGGATGGATGGGAAGGAGCTGGACAGATCAAGCTCAAGCTCCTTCTGCATAAGCCCCTCCCTACATAAGATCAACCTTCCTGGAGCGTTGTGTCAGAGCTGAAAGAGACCCCAGAGGACAGATAAAGAAGCAGATTTCCAAAAGCACATGAGTAGTAATGATTAGCTTAGGGATTTGAACCCAAGCCCTCTGGTTCCAGGGATTTTCCCACACTCCTGCCCTGCTTATTATCTGGATGCCTCCTAGTTTCCAATTCTGTTCTGCGACCTTTAGGTGACTTCAGTCACAGGGGGCAGCTGGGATTGACAGTTTCCATTTTGGGACTCCAACTATCCCCAGCTATTTATTGTCAATGCAGCCCCTGAGATGAGAGCTGAGATTCATACAAAGCAGAGGCATTAGATGGGAGCCCTTGTAGACGCCTGTGCTAAGTAGGGAAAGATTCAAAGTGTTCGTTCGCCAGGCACAAATCTCCACCTTCTTACCTCCAGAGAGTCATCAGCATTCACCATCCAGCAGTCTGTCCAGGTGGCTACAATCAAAAACCCAGCAGAAAAAAATGCCAAGCAACATGCAGTGTACTGGAGAAGGTTCCTCATCCTGCCTGGTGAACTATCAGTCACTCAGTCCAGCAGGGGAACGTGAGTGAAACCTCTCAGGATGCTTCTCAAAGCGGCCTCATTCAGCCAGTGCCTAGAGCTGGAGAAGTCAGGGTTTTCTATTTCCCATCACAACCTTTGGGAACAGCTTTCAAATCGCAGCCAGAAAAAAATCTCGTACCCTCCATGATCAAGTGGGTCAGAAAGGTCATTATCCTGAGCAACCACCAGCCAATCAGGAGGAGGAAGGCCAAATCAAGAGCCAGTTAGGGCTTGGGCAGGATTCAGGCTGGACCTTTGCTGGCACCAAATGCCCAGGCTGAAGGTTAAGGCTTCCATGGGCTGATGGTCCCTGGCTGCTCACTGTTCTTGCGAAGAAAAGGAAGAAGTCTGTGCCCAGACTGGAAAGTGTAAGCTGATCTCTCCCAAGCCTCGGGGAAAAGGAGCTGTTACCCTCCCCTGCTGGATGAGGGCGACACACTTGACTGGGCACAATTTTATTATTAGGACTCTTTTAATATTCACTCCATACTTAAGACATCCAGGTCTCTGATGAAGTAACACCAAACAAACCTTTGCCCAGAGGGGTTTGCATTCCAAGTGAGTGGGCAGACCAGCTGGCAGGTCCTGGCTCCCCAGGGGAGGAAGGGGCTGGGCTGGATGCTCAAGAAGAAGAGAAGGAATTTAAGGGGGCATTGGGCAAAAGGGAGGGGGGAATGGAATCTGAGAGCTATTTCCCAGAGAAAAAGGAATCTGAATAATACCTAGTGTTTATGTAACATTTTAATATTTGCCAGAGGTTTTATATATGGTCTCCACTTTGCTCCTTGTAATAATACTTTGAGACAGATGGTATTTTAACCTCACATTTCAGATGAGGAACCTGAACATAACAGACTTGGCCAAGGTTACACAGCTAGTAGGTATCTAGGGTAACATTTGAACTCAGGTCTTCCAAATTCCAGGTCCTACATTTTCACAAAGAGTCTAGCAAAGTAAGGAAAATAAGAGTGGGTTGTTTGCAGAAACAGTAAGATACATTTTTACAGATTTGCAAAGCACATCCTTCTCACACCCTGGGGAAGGGAATGTTGAATGCTTCCATGTCCTCAGTTTGTAGATCAGGAAACCTGAGTTTAGAGAGCCCTGGTAATCTGTCCAAGGCCACTGAACTAAAAGGGCAAAATGAGGAGTTCAAGTCACTAAGAATTTATTAAGCACTTAGTGTGTGCCAGACACCATTCTAAGCATAGGGGCAGCAAAGAAAGACAAAAGACATTCCCTGTTCACCACAAGCCCCCAGCCTAACGGGAGAGACAGCCATGGATAGACCAAACAGGTGCAGGATATGGCAGGCTATCCTAGAGGTAATGAGCAGAGGGGAAGCGCAGTGAGCCAAATCAGGAAAGGCTTTCTGGAGCCAAGAAGCCAGGCATGATGGAAGGTGGAAATGAGGTGGGGGCGGTGTTTAAGGCATGGGGGCAATCAGTGAAAATGCCTGGTCCAAGGACCAGTGAGGAGTTTGGAAAAGAGGTCCCTGCTCCAGCTCCCATCTTCCACCCCTTAGCTCACTGGCTTCCTCCAAGTCTCAGATCAAATCCTGCTTTCTGCAAGAGACCCTTCTCAGGCCAGCCATCTCCTGGGTGTGAAGCCTCTAAGACGACCTTCTAACCACCTCACACCTCAGAGCCATTTGGTGTCTACCTGTCTGCTTATATAAGGACTCCCCCATGGAAATGTGAGCTCCTTGACAACACTGTCTAGTGGCTGCTTTCTTGGTTTTCTATTATGTTTTAGTGCTAACCGCAATGACTGGCGCATAAAAATCATCTAACAAATGCTTTTTAATTATTCATTCATTCATTCGTTCATTCATTCATTCATTCATTCTATCCGCCAGCCCACTAGACATTCATTCTTTACTTCACTCCATGCTAATCACAACTCACCCTACTCTGGCTGTTCTCTCCAGCTCTCCTCCATGCTAGGAATGTTCTCCGTCTTCATGTCCTGGCCTCTCTGGCATCCTTCAAATTTCATCTCCAAGGCTCATCTTCTTTGAGAAGTCCTTCCCCACCTTAATCTCAGTGCTTTCCTTCTGAAGTTATCTCTAATGTGTCCTGCATAGACCTTGTTTTCATGGCAAAGACACTGGAATGATTTGCCTTTTCCTTCTCTGGGTTACTTCCCAGATGAGAAACTGAGGCAAACAAGGCAAAGGACTTGCCCAGGGTTACACAGCTGGGAAGTATCTGAATACAGATTTGAACTCAGGTCTTCCTGACTCCAGACCCAGTGTTCTAGCCACTGCTCCACCCAACTGCCCTAACATTTAGGAAGCACTGATGAAAGACTTGTTGATTTGATTTGCTAGAAAGGGGACATGTGACCAAATCTCAGTCTGCTGCTTGTCGGATTGTATGCAAGACCTTTTTGAGTCTGTTTCAACCTATGTAAAAGAACTTCTATGGTAATTGAAACTCTAAAGCTATGATCCTATGATCCTTTCCCTCCAGCAGCTTACACCCCTAGGTAGGAGGGGACACAAAGGTAGGGAGAGAAATTCCAGAGGAAGAATAAGAAATGCCCAGTGCCCATGAAGGCAGCACGCATGTTATCCAGTTCAAAAGTGTTCTGGGGGAGGAGAGAGGGGACTGACAGAGTGGGAGAATAGAGCTTCAATACCCAAGGAAAGAGAACAGAAACAAACCATCTTACCCAAGCGGTCAGAAAGCATGAGGTTCTTGAGCAGGCTCCTGGTTCTTGGAACAAAGAAAATCAGTGTGTGTAACGTGAGGTGGGCAATCCCCCCGCATGACGGAGGCTGAGGAGCTTACTTCCAGAAGGTCATGGCACTGAATCCAGGCTTGTCTGCTAACCCTGTGATGAAGAGGCAGACTTTCTAGGTCGTGTGAAAAGGCGCCAACCAGCAAACCCAGTATCTCTCTCTTGTTTCTAAATCTTTCCCATCTGGTTCAATTCTGGCCACAGGGAAGATGAATATGGCACAGAATGAGGCTCCAGCCCTCCAGTCCCATCCCAGGCTGCTGTGTGACCATGAAAGCAGCCCTCTAGTGTCTCTTTTTCTTTGTTCTCTCTTACTATTAGGTGAAGAAATATTGGAGAAATATATGACCTTGTGAACTTCAACAGGTCAAAATTGTGAGCTGCCAGAGATCTGGGAGGCTGTGGGATCCATAAGTTTAAGTGTGAGGACCACAGTCCTATTGACCTGCCTGGGCCAGCCCAGCAGGAGCAGAAGTTCAGACTCATCCATTTTTCAGCCATGACCCATCTGGAATGAATTTGATTGGGTAAGTGCCTTGTAGAAATTACATTAAGTATCACCAAGTTCTCCTCAGGTACCCAAATATTGTAGGGAGAGGGTGCCCCCATGTGTTGGGGGAGAAGGTTTGTACTTCTGTTCTTTCAATATCTTCAAATAAATATCCCTTTGTAAATGCCAATTGATGGTAATTGGTTGAATGGAACTGAGACATCAATCACTGATGGCTGGTGGGGGGCAGGATATACCAGAATGAGAGCTCAAACCTACAACATTAGAACAAGACAATCCAACTTCACACCTTGGTATCGGTAGCCTCACTCTGGGAGCGAATACAGAGCTATGATGATGATGATGGGATAAGACAATCTCACTGGACAAGCCCTCATACCTCATCCAGCTCACTTGGGCCCCATGAAGAGAAGTCCCTCCTCAGCAGCATCCCTGACAAGCCCTGTTTAAAGAATGAAGGCTTCCAAGGTGGCATATGCCATTCGTAGGCGCTTCCAACGATTAGATCCTTTTCTTTAGGCCAAGCCAAAATCGGTCCCTCAGCAATTTTGTCACTTTAATTCTGTCCCCCAGGACAAAGAAAAACAAACATAAGTTTGCTTCCAAGTGACAAACTGTCCAATACTAGAAAACCCCTGGAAAGATAACATAAGCCTTCTCCTCCAAGCCAACACAGCCTGTTCCCCAAACAATCCCTCCTGCACTACATCCAAGTCTCTGCCTGAGACCTTCAGCCAAGGGAAACTGGAGCACCCTGCTGGGAGCCTGGACAGCTCTGATTATCAGTAAGTATTTGCTGGCATCCAGCAAAATGAGCATGTTCTGGCCCCTAGAGCTAAACAGAATGAATTCAATTCCCCTCCTCCATGACACTTTTCATCCACTTAGAGGCAGTGATCATGAAGTCAGCCCCACCCAAGGGCTCCCCTTCCCCTCCCCAAGTCTATACCTCTTCAGTTCCTGCAGGCAGCTGTCCCCCATGATGCCCCTCTCATGCCAGCTCTCCAGGGACTTTGTGTGTTCTTTGTATCCATTCTTCTGCTATCTTCCCAAAACAGAAAGGGGGCATGCAGAGGGCAGAGCTATATCAGGTTATCATCCTACACCATTCCCAAGCACACATCTTTGAGGTGGTTGCCACAGCTAGTAATGGTGACCATGTTTTTAATGGTCAGGGCTATAGGGGTCAGAAAGTGTGTTACCGTGTGAAGTTGATGATGACCATTTTGTTTTCATTCCATTGATCATCCAGCTTCAGCAAGAGACTGGCAGCCAGTTTGGTAGAGACCATCCACTGTTCTAGGTAACACCAGAAATTCCTCCAAGTCACTGCCAACAGTGGCTTCAAGCCATCGTGGCTTGTGCCCACTAAACCAATATTTTCGAAAATTGCTCATGTTTCCTGCTCTTTGGGACACCAGGGAGGCCTTCTCAGTCTATTGCCACAATCCTTGTGTGGTCTCTCTGCAGGAAGGGAAGGCCAAGCTGGCAGGCCGGTCATCATCATATGGGCCTGCAGGTGGCAGCAGCTCTGCATCATGCACTCACTACAGCTGTTTAAAAGTGGGTTTCCAGGCCAGCTATTATTATGGTTTGTCAGTAGATAAATACTAAGCACCTACTATGTGCCAGGAACAGTGCTAAGCTCCGAGAGGACAAAGTAAAAGACACTCCCTGTGCACACACTCACACTTACATACAGTCACACACACTCACACATACACATGCATACACACACTCACATACGGTCACACATACACACATACACACACATACTCACATATGCACACACACATATACACACACATACACCCATACACATGCATATGCACACACATACACACACTCACATACACACACACACACATACACACATGGGATGACCCATGGAGGGAAGACACTAGAACTCCAAGACATTGGCAAAGGCTTCCTTCACAAGCTGGGATCTAAGCTAGGACTTAAAGGAGGCCGGGAAGGCAGGAGCAGAGAGGAGGAGGAAGGGCGGGCCAGTCATGGGGAAGGAAGGGGAACAAACAGGGTTTCACTGAGCTCCTACTGTGCGCCAGTACATAGTGCTAAGTGCTTTACCTCATTTGATCCTCACAACAGCCTGGGAGGTGGGTGCTGTTCTTATCCCCGTTTTACAGTTGAGGAAACTGAGGCCAACAGAGGTTAAGGGACTTGCCCAGAGTCACACAGCTAGTCAGTGGCTGAGGCCAAATTTGAACTCAGGGCTTCCTGACTCATTCCCAGTGTTCTATCCAATGTGGTACCAGTTTCAGATTTGGGGGAACTCCAGATTTCCCTACTACACAGTGCCTTCTATCTGCTTTGTATAGAGCAAGGAAAGTACGGGAGAGAAGAGGTATTGGACTGCCTGCCAAACTCAAAGTCTACAGAACCATTGGGCCAGCCTCAGTGTTGTATACATGTGAAACCTGGACAATCTACCAGCACCATGCCACAAAACTGAATCGCTGCCATTTGAATTGTCTTAAGAAGATTCTGAGCATCACCTGCCAGGATGAGGTACCAGTCAGTGAGGTCCTTTCTCAAACGCAACTGCCAAGCACTCAAACTCTGCTGCAGACAGCACAACTCTGAAGGGTTGGCCACGTTGTAAGAATGCACAAGGTACACTTGCTAAAAAGACTGTTTTGTGGAAAAATCACACAGGGCAGGTGCTCACAGGCTGGTCAGAAGAAGCGATACAAGGACACTCTCAAGGACACTCTCAAGGTCTCTCTTAAGAACTTTGACAATGATTGCGAGACATGGGAGACAATGGCACAGGACGCTTAGCATGCTGTGCTCACATCAGAGAATGTTCTGTGCTCTATGAGCAAAGCAGAAATAAAACAGATCAAAGGAAATGCAGGATTCTCAGATTTAGAGAATCCACCCCAAATGTTCACATGGACTACATGTGCCTGTACTGGTCAAACTAGTCATAGCTGCACACCCTGTACCTTGACTCTAACACAGTGATGCCATTTTGGATCTCTCTGAGAACAAAGGACAATAACCAGAGAGCGTCCACTAACAATTTTTTATATCACTATGTCTTTTGCCTTTCTTTGTGCAGGGACTGGAGCTCTGGGAACACCCGAAAAGAGTTTCTTGACTTATTCAACATGTTCTTACCAATCTCATAAAACATCCCTTCCAGGATCCAGGCAGATACTGGCATGTGGCCTCTTCCCCATAGGCAGTAGTGGTACCACCCAAGTGGATGCCATTTGTCATCAGCCCTGAGAAGAAGAACTCATTGCCCTTCCATTAGTCCTGGTCAGGTGCCTTCCTGCATATTCACCTGACTCACCTCTTCCTGACTCAGTGATACCCATATGAGGGTGTGACGGGGAGTGGGCAATAAGCAGGACTTAAGGCAATGGGGTTAACTGTCCCTATTGCCTCCATACCTTGGCATAGTGTAAAGAGCAATCTCCTGGGTGTCAGCAGTGCCTGGTTTCAAGGCCTAGTCCTGTCACTCACTGTGTGACCCCTTGATTTTTGTGCCTCAGTTTCCTCAGCTCTAAAAGGAAGGGGCTATATCAGGTGACTTCTAAGGTATGTTTGACATATGGCTATTGACAACCTCAGATTTCAAGGCTGCTCAGTTACTCTTCTGAGCAATCACCCACATTCCCCTCCTTGACACTACATCACTGTTGGGAATACAATGTCATTGCCCACTGAATTCCCTGGGGAAAATATCGAGTAAGGAAAACTTCATGGCCTCCTACTTGAGACAGTTATAGATCTTCGGACGTTTGCCCTCAAATAAAGTCCAGCTTTGCCCCTTGCCAGTGTCAGTCCCTGCTCCTCGTGCTGATCGGGAAGGCCAAGGATAATGAATAAGTCCAGTCACTTTTCCATGACCTCAGCTTTCAGATAGACAAGGATGAACTGTCAGGCCCTAGTCTTCCCCAAGTCTTTCCCTCTAAATATTGTGACATTTTCCCCTACTTTCTCGAACAATAGAAATTTGAGGTCTGTTACCATCCTGGGTGCTCTCTCTCCAAAACCCTCCAGCCTCGACAGACTTTTCTTCAAACACAGTGCCCATAATCCCAAACAATCCTGAAGACCTGATCTGATCAGGGCAGGGGATGGTCAAGCTATGCTCTCCTTTTTCCAGAAAGCTCTGCTTCTCTTCACTCAGCTTCCAAAAACATCATCATTTTGGGGCTGCTATAAGATACCTCTGACTCATATGCAGGCAATCAAAAATTAATAAGCATTTACTTAAGAATTCTCTCTGGGCTAGCCACTATGCTTCTCATTAGGAATACAAAGATAGCCAACGAAGCAATCCCACACTCAAAACCTTTATATTCTAACAGGGGAGACAAGGCCATACCTAAGTATAGACAGGATAAATATAATGAAATCAACACAGATAGGTACTAAATAGGTAGACCCAAGGCAGTGTGGGTGGGAAGCCATTGGACTTATCAGGAAAAATTTCATGAAGAATGGCGATGGAGCTTTTGGTGCGTCCCAGACCTTCTGGAAGAAAGTTGGGCACTATCTGCAGAGAATTATCAAACTATGAATACATTTAAACTCAGTTATAGCTACTAGGCCTGTAGCTAAAACAAGTCAAAGAAAAAAGGAAAGGATTTGGAGATATAAAAATACTTATAATAGACTAATAATAGCCTAATAGCCAACACTTAGAAATTGAGTTCTCTGATGAGAGAATGGATGAATAAATTATGGTATATGAAAATAATGGAATGTTATTGATTCATGAGACATGATGAAACAGACAGAATCAGAAGGAACTGGGACAATATTTATTAACTCATGTGCTGTAAAAAATCCAGAGCTATTTGAATAATTCATACAATTGCCAACCACATTCTAAAGAAAACCACCTTTGAAAGCTTGAAGGATCTGACCCATGCAGAGAGAACACACAAGTTCAAAAGAATGGCAATCAAACATATCATTCACCTTAGGCCAAAGAGGTGATGAATTGGAAGGAAATGCAGAAAGAGACAGAATGGGACAGAAAAAGACCTCTGCTTTGGGATTTAATGAAGGAACTGGTTTTGGTTGTGCTGGTGGTGGTTGTTTTGGGGTTTGTTTTTCCCAACCTATGTGCTGAGAACTCTATTTTTTGTTAGGTGGGGGGTTATTGTTATTATTAAGTACTAACATTATTATCTCAATTGCAGATGGAGATGGGGTAGGGAAGGATTAACACACACACATGCATGCATGCACGCACGCACACATATGCATGCACAAAAGCCTTTAAAAAAGTGCTGGTCCATGAGCTGAGGCTTTATATAAGATAAGGACTCTGTGAGGTTGAGGCAGAAAGGGAGGCTAGAAAGATGGTAGGTAATACCTTCAACAGAAATGGGGAGGATCAGAAGAGAGGAGAAACTGGTGGCAAAGATAACCAGTTCTGTTGTGGGCATGCTGAGTTTGACATGTCTCTGGAACATCCAACTGAAAATGCCCATTGGGCAGTTAGCTGGTGATACAGGACTGAAAGTTCAAGGGATAGATCAGTGCTGGTTGCAGAGAACTGTGTGTCATCTGCATAAAGATAACAATGAAACCCAGGAGAGCTCATGAGATCATTAGGAGAGAGTTCAGAATGAGAAGAGGGCCTCCCACAGAGCCCTGGGAAGCACCTACAGTTAGGGGGCAGGGTAGGAATGGTAAATCAAGAAAGGAGTTAGAGGAATGGCCAGCCGAATGAGAGGAGAACCAAGACAGCAGAGTGCTATGGCACCCAAAGGAGAGGAGAGTATCCAGAAGAAGAGGGGAGCAACATGAAAAGTGAAGATATATCAAGTAGATTGAGGACCAAGACAGGTAGATAAGAGGGAAGACTGCTTGGCATCATTGAGAGCTGAATGGATATAACCACAAAGGACAGCCTTTCAAATCCAGGCTATGCCACTGACTGCCTATGGGACTTGGAGCAAGGGATTTCATCTCTCTGGGCTTCAGTTTCCTCATCTGGAAAATGAGGGGGTGGAACTAGATGACCTGGAAGGCTCCAAATCCATGATCGTATGAGTCAGATGTACGGAAGTCATTGGTTTTCTTGGAGAAAATAGTTTCAGCCAAGTAGTAGCATAAAAACTAGTTATCTGCCAGTGAAGAAAATGAAAATTACTTAAGGAAAAAGCTGACAAATAAACTTTATACAACATACATACATATATAGGTGGAAGAGGGAGGGAGACAGAGAAGAAAGATGAAGGGAAGGAAAGGGAAATCCCAAGGTCAGCCCCCATTTCTACATACAGACCTTTGGATGGGGAAGACCAGGTGGAATCCTATTGGGATAAGTAGATGGAAAGTTGTAGGGGATCCCCATCTTCTCTGATCCACTCGCCAGGTGCTTTTTCCCTTCAGAACAGAGGGGTTGCTGGGCTTGAGTTGGAATCTTTTTTTTTTTGCTCAGTGCTGCTCCATTTTCTGTCTGTGGAAGGAGAACTCAGTGGAGATTCACCAGAAGGCCTAAGATCTCAGTGGACTTTCTGACCATAAGCTAGAACATTGTTGAATTGAAAGGCCCCAGGGAAAACAGAGCAAGTTAGTTTAATTAAAGCAAACACACGAACAATTCAGCTGAGAGAATAGTTCAGAAGAAAGGCAGTTAACAGGACCTAAAGTGAAAAAGAAAACACACATATGAAACAAGGTGATTTGAAAAGGAAATCACACATACATGCTCACAGCCACATACATACAGACACACTGACATACACATAGATACACACACACACACAATCTCAGTGTTAGAACAACATATCCTCATCACTTACATCATGACCATGAGTGGAGCCATCTGATTCCTTGGGGAGACCTGGGAAGATCAAGGGTCATGGCACCATCACCCACTTAAGCCTCTCTCTGGCCCATACCTCCAGGAGGACCCAAAGTCACTGAAGGCCAACACCGGTGAGTCCCTCACCTGAAGTCATTTCCTAAATGTAAAAGCCCTGTGGGATCCCAGCTCAGCAAAGACCTGACCAGCAGAAAGGCAAGATTTTCACAATACAGTTGAATTAGCAGGGTCATAGGATAACAATAATGATGTAGTGTCTACTATGTGCCTGCCACCACGCTCAGTGTTTTACATACATCTCACTTCACCCCAACAGCAATCCTAGGAAGTAGATTTCTATGTTACAGATGAAGAAATGGACATAAGGCAAAAACTTGCCCAGGGTCACACAACTAGTAAGTATCTGAAGCTGAATTTAAACTCAGATCTATCCTGACTGTGACTCTATCCATTGTATGACCATCTGTCTCCCATCTGTTAGAGCCAAGCTGGGAGAACAGCACTGACTTTTGGAGATTTCTGGTTAAAATTCCCAGGAAGACTTATGGCATGTGAGACAGAAACAAGTTTTGTACGTACACAAATACACATATACACAAGGACTCTACCTTCGTTAATGAGGAAGATAAATGGGAACGTCGAATGGGTGCATTTTGTTTAGTTTTACAAGCACAAGAGGTGAGGGACCGTGGTGTGAAGCACTGCAAACACCAGGAAGCTGTAACTCAGTAGCACAGTGGAAAGAGGACCAGTCTTGGAGTGATGTGAGTTCAAATCCTTTCTTACACACTGGTAAGCTGGGAAACTATGGACAAATCACTTTTAATTTCTGTGAGTCTGTTTCCTTAACCCTAAGATGGGGATACTAAGAGCACCAACTCCTGCTCTGAGGGGCTGTGAGATAACACGTCAAGCACTTCGTAAACCTTCATCTGCCACCTGCTTACTAGCTGTCGTCATCTTCATCATCATCATCACTGTTGAACTGTTGGTTGGTTTTACTGACTTGGTTTTGTTTTTATCCCTTTAAAATTCTTTGTCACATGGGATGACTTTCTGGGGAGGGGAGGGAAAGGAATTTTTTGAAAATAAAAAAAATTGCACACACATACACCCATATGTGTGTATATACATATGTATGTATGTGTATATTGAATTTTATAAGCAAAAAAATTTCTTTTACTTGTTACATTTGCTTAAGCAATACTGAAAGTGTCCTGCTATGTTGCCACCTTCTTCTTCTTCTTCTTCTTCTTCTTCTTCTTCTTCTTCTTCTTCTTCTTCTTCTTCTTCTCTCTGTCTCTGTCTCTCTCTGTCTCTCTCTCTCTCTCTCTCTCTCTCTCTCTCTCTCTCTCTCTCTCTCTCTCTCTCTCTCTCTCTCTCTCTCTCTCTCTCTCATCTTTCTATACATCTTTGTCATTTTGTGGTTTTATTACTTTCCTTTCTCCCTGCCTCTCTCTCGGTCTTTCACCACCTCCTCCCCAGCCACACCCCCATTGACACATCCCTTATTTTACCAGGTTTTTAGCTCTTCTACACATATAAGCAGAGCCTCAAAGAATGCCCAGATCCCTACCTGACCCCAGGCAGACTCACTGGTCCCAGGATCTGTTGAGGCAAATCTTAACTCAGTGTCCTCTGAGATCTCTTCTAACTCTAAGACGGTTTGTAATCAATGATCATGAAGATGTCCACACCTGTCTTTTCTCTCATTCTAAATTTTTCTGTGAGGCAAGTTAGCCTCCCATAGAAAGTATAGGGCCCTAAGATTATTCACCCAGAGACGGCCACACCCTGGGAGTGACTTTTGCTCTAGAAGGAAACACTCAGGTGTTTTCTTACCTTGGGCAGAAAAGATATGTCAATTTAATTAAAATTCAATTTCAAGTTTTTACTGTGTTTTGTTAAATATTTTATTAGGTACAATAGTAAACATCAATACAAACAAGGAAAGTTGCTTGGCAACCATTTAAAGTTAAATTAATTTTCAACCTGCCAAGTCCCGCAATGTGTTTTTCTATCCTTTCTACTCAGACTCGGTTAGGATTCTTCGCTCATTTCTTTTTACTCATCATCCTTCATGTGATGGTAACTCACGAGGAAGCCATCCTTCTCATTTATCCCCCTTTCACCTGGCATTCACCTGTTATTTGCCTTCACTATCTCTGTAATCAAATGAGGGAGCTTAGCACAGTGCTTGGCACATAGCAGTGCTTACTAAATGTCTATTCCCTTCCCCCCATAAAGTAGCTCTGTAATATTTATCCTATATTTTATTTAATCAAGATTTTTCCATATTTCTTTGTATTCTACACTTGACTGAACAGAATTCCATTATAATGTTCTATTGCATGTAGGTACCACAACTCACTTAGTTTTCAATGTATTTTTGTTTGTTTTCCTGGCACAATTTCAGGGCAGATTACAACAATGGAATTATTGGGGTAGGAATATGAACATTTTTGTAATTATTAAAATATACTTCAGATCTTGCTCCAATGGTGTAATTTTTTTCTTCTACATTTGTATCATTTGAAAACCCTTCATTTCATTTTGTTTGGTGATTAAGGGAATTTGGTACAGTGACATCATTTGAGGATCAGCCTTGACTGGGTCTAGTCTGGTGTTTCACTGGGAGACTGAAATTGAATGAGACAACTGAAGACCATCTTGACTACTGAAAAAAGGAGGAAAACTAAACCGGACCATCGATGGAAAGATTAACTGATGAGGATCCAGGGCTAGGTCAGTTAGACCCAGAGCTATCCTCAATGCCATACATCAATGCATCAGCTCAGAAGGGCATATTGACTCACACAATTGCAAACGCAGGATATGCCAAGTCTGAAGGGCACTGGCTTCTCATTGGTTGGTTTTTCATACCTTTGAAGATAGAAAAGGGGAAATAACAACTTGGACCTTAGCCTCATGGACAAATCAAGTCTCTTGGATGGCGTGTATTCCTTTTAAGGGGAAAATGAGCCCAGTCTATATGGCAGGAACTTCTCATGCCTATAATATCTATTTTAAAAGTCTTTCCTAATTTTTATTAATCAGCATTTATTTGTTTTTTTTTTCCCTGGGCAATTGTGACCAACAGCTCAGTCTGGACCTGTGATGTTCCTCCTGCTTCAGTATTCTGTGTTGGCCAAGTTCTCTGGTATATTTTGTGGTAAAAATTCCAGTATCTGTTAGTTGATATAGAATAATAAACTTCTAATATATCATCCTAGCCACTTGGTTGGTATTTCTGTGTGTCCAGTATTTTTTTATCCTAATACAACCTGTGGCACAGTGTTCATCAACATATTGCATGATCTATGTTTTTGTTCACTTCTTCTCAATCCAACTTTTCTTGACTCCATTTGGGATTGTCTTGGAAATACTGGGGTGCTTTGCCATTCCCTTCTCAAATTCATTTTACAGATGATGAACTGAGACAGAGTTAAATGGCTTCCCCAGGGTCACACAGGCAATAAGTGCATGAGGCTAGATTTGAACTCAGGAAGTTAAGTCTACTTGACTTCAGGCCAGAAACTCTGTACAGTATGGCACCCCCTAGCTGTCCCACATTGCATCCTCTGCAACAATACATAAACCAGAGCTCCTGGGGCTAGTTTTTCTGTAATATCTAGTAAGGATTCCTCATATTTAAATAATTATTTTTTTTAAATCTCCATTTATATAAACAGATCTGAATGACCCACCCATTTATTTAATGCTTATGTATTGATATATTGTGTGTTCATCCTTCATTGCCAAAGAAGACCATGCCAGCAGAGAAATAATGTCATGACTTGCACTTGACTTTGTCTTGAGTGAGGGAGGGCTGTGCAGGTCATCAGCCTTGCTTCTCCTCCAGAGTCATCTGAATTGAATAACCAAATCTTGATCAGGATGACTGGAGATGACCCAAGATGCACTGGGAGACCTTGAACCCTTTAGGCCAAGGTCTTTGCAGGTACTCACTTAGAGTGAGGCAACATAAAAGCCACACCACCTTTTCTCTTCAGTCAGAAGGAGGTTATCTTTCACTCTCTTAGAAAACATAAACTTTTCCACTTTGAACCAGACTTTTCAAAGATAGTTTGGATGAGGGCTACATGTACTTCAATACAATGGTTCCCTATTTACCAAGGACTATGCTAAGTGCTAGGGCTTCCAGAAAGGCAAAAAACAGAACCCACCCTCAAGGATTGTATGATCTAACGAGACAACAAAGAAAAGAAGCAGAAAATGGAAAAGGGGAAGAGACTAGTAGGGTACCCAGAGCAGAGGCACGTTGAAGTTCAATGATGTGGCTGCTACCCTGAAGCTTTTCCTTAAATAGAGGATCTGAGAGGAACTCCCAGCTGTCCAGACTTCATCCTTTATCCCCTGGTGTTAATTGTTCTAAATATATGCTTTCTGATAAGCTTTAACTTCAAGATGCCAATCATCTCTTAAAATACTTAGTTTTCACCATAATAAATTCATACTTGATATTCAAAGACCATAGTATGTATGCATATCTATATTAGTTCCATTTGGCCTCTGGATTGAAGTGCAAATCCTTTAATCACTCTTCATCTTCCCTCAGAGTTCATTAAGAATTTATATCTATTGAGTCCAAATGGCATTTTCATATCATGGAATAAAGGTTCCACTCAGTGGAGTAGCTGTTCAATGTCCTAATTATCAAACTTGATCCCACTCAGGCATAGGGCATGATTAACGCAATACTTTGACACAACACCCTCAAATTTCAAAGCTATATTTCATTTTCTTTATTAGTGATAATAATAGGTTCAAAACTAGGGAGAATCATAGTGAGATTAACTTTTATCTCAGGAAGAACCCATGTTTTCTATCACTTACATTTTACATTATGATGCTGTGGCATATCTGAAGTAAAAAGCCAGAGAGTAGAAACAGAATTGTACTTGGATCCATTTTATATGTTTGCAGCACAGGATTAGGTCATGAATGTGGAACTGAGTCAAAGGCTCTGCAATAACTGGTCAATGGAGTTTTAAGTTTTAGGTGTTTTGGAGTGAGTACCTTGTTCAATCTTCACTTAACTGATAGAGTTTTTCTCTAGAACCTGAGGCTTTCTGGCAAGCTCTTTCTGCTCTTTAGCTAATATAATCATTCTCTTGCAAGTGTTGGAGCAAAGATACAAGGCACAAATGTTCTGTATAAAGAACATCATAAAGTAATTGGCTTATCTTTGAAGAGGGTCATTGTTTTCACATCTTTGATGATAAATATGTGATACCTTTGAGTAAGAAAGGTGTCATCAGGCTTAAGTCAGAGAGGAAAGAGTTACTGGCAAGTGATATGCCAGCAGGAAGCAATTGAGTCAAAATTTATGAATTTCATATGGAATTACCACTGTCTAGTGTTGTCAATCAAGTCAAGTCAAATCAAGTCAATACGCATTTATTAAATGCCTACTATGATGTGCCATGCTCTACGCTAGGTGCTGAGTATGTAAAGAAGAGGAAGGAAGGAAGGAAGGAAGGAGGAAGGAAGGAAGGAAGGAAGGAAGGAAGGAAGGAAGGAAGGAAGGAAAAGAAAAATTGTTTTTTCTAAGGAGCTCACGGCATGAGAGAGATATTCTAATTAATCTAGAGACTGACTTGCTTCCCTTAAGGGGACTGTCTTGTCATACATTTTCCTAACGGGACCTAAGTTCTGTTTTATATTTCTAATTTGTGTTTCCATGACATCAGACCTTTTTTCAGTCATCATCTCTATGGTTCAAATTGTCCATCTCTTCCTGTTTTGGGAGGTGGGGGTGGGGGAAGTCTCCTCTAATTTTTCTTTTTTGTTTTTTTTTTTTACTTCTTCAAGCCTCTCTAGTATATCTCTTGAATTGGGGGGGAAATTGTTTATTTTGCTTTCTAATACTTTAACTCTTTGCATTGCTGTTTTGGGTTCAGTCTTAGCCACTTTGTTCTCACTTTTCTGGTGTCCTTTTCTTCCCCCATCTCTGTGTTTCCTCTTGCTGTCTTTCATTGGGTGATTTCATCTCCAAATGTTCCATTGTGAATTCTGCCCAATATGGATGCGCTCTTCCAACTTTTTTTTTCCTGTTGTTTGTCAGTCTTTTTTCAGGGGATTTCTCCCATAAGGCTTTTTAATGCCTCTCCCTAAGATTCTTACTAGTTAGCTCCATCTTTCCTCCTGTGCGCCTTACCATGACAATGACCCTAATATGTGTTTTTATGAACGTGTTCTAAAACAGTTACAGTGTCATGGAGGGAGAATGTGTTCATTCCCCAACATTTCAATTGTGAGTGTGCTGCTAAAGTGATTAACTACAGGCTCTTGATGGGGGAACTATGGTGCTTACAGTGTTCGAGAGACATAATTTCTGGCTGACTAGTTATTTGATTAATAATGCTAGCATTTTAATAAATGGTCAGTGTTGCTCCTGAATGCCAACAGCAATCGTGGCAGTAGGCTCACGTCTTATTTGCCCTTGGAAGAGGGATGTTCCTGAGGGTGGCAATCAACTCCTATTGGTTAATAATTAATGAGAGAAAAATGAATACTACTGAGAGAAATGATTATTTTTTTCTTGTATTAATAACTAATTATTGAATCTGGGCCAAAGATTTTGCTTTTTTTTTTCTTTTTCTATTTCCTCATCCACAAATCAAACAAGGTAGGAAATTTTTCTCAAAGACTTAACCAGAATAAAAATTAAGTCAAAAACAGTAACAGAAACTCTAACTTTAGGTTAATGGAAGAATTTCTGCTCATTGTGTTTACTTACACAGATCTGGAAAAATGTAGATTCCCTCTTTTGTTAGACAGGTGACATGGAAATTGAGAAGTCTCTGAGCAAGACATGAGTGATCTATGCCATGTGCCTCAAGACTCTCATTTTAATATAGCCCACCTTTCATTATAATATTCATTCGCTCTTATTACTTGCTAACCAATTAGAGTTGACTCAACTTAAGGTGTGTCCCTTTTTCAATAAATATTGAAGATTTGACAGGTTTGTTCTCTTGACTACTGAGGGGACAATGAACCTGTTTTTGTTGAGTGCTTTCCATATCTATGAATAAAACTGATTTTAGTGTAGCCAGAAACTCTTGTCTTTCAGATCTTTTTTAAACATCACATGACAATGAGAGGTTGTATCTATTGTAATCAATTTAGATTATGTCATTTACTTCTAAGTTATCTAATCAAATCCATTAAAAAAAACTCCACTCCATACCCCTAAGCCTGTGTAGAGCATAATGATATCCCATCTGGGTGAGGTCTGGACCAGATTGCTAAGAAAGTTGATTCAATCTCAAAATCAATTCAAGAAACTGAATTTTGAAATAAGGACTCTAGACAAAGGAGGAGTTCTGGCTCTCCCCAGTCACTGATTTTTGATAATCATTTTTCTCAGAATCCACCTATGACTCACTTGTAAGTTTAACCTGCATTGTTTGTCTATCTTTTCTTTAAGGCTATGATTCAATAAAACAATCAATTAAGCCTTGATTTATAGTATTTGATAATTTCCAATTTCTGCGGTGTCAGTAATAACACTGAAATTTAATAATTTGCTCTCCTAAGACTGTTCCTGCTGGCTTCAGCATATTCTGGGTGTAGCACATACCAGCTTGTTTGAATTCATGTGTTTGGGGACAGTTGGATGATTACTTGGGTTTAGGGCATAAAGTCCAAAAGAGTCACATCAAAATTTAATTCAAAGCTTTTTCCAACTTTTTTTTTTCAAAATCAGCCATCTCTTTTACTCTCAGGAACATTCTAGAATGAATCTATGTTCATTGTAAGTTGTCCATGGCTTTAGTTCTTTTTTTTCCCTTCTTATTTCATCCTGTCTGAATTCAGGAATAAAGTGACTTCGTAGCCAGGCTGTGTACTGATTGAAGGTACATAGTGTGTGACTTGGAGCTAAGGACATCCATGACAAAAAACAGTCTGGAATCCTGGCTTCACGCCCAGGAGCTTGATTTTCAATTTTCTTCTGATCTCATCCTGACACTCAGTAAAACACACCTACTCTCAGTCCATTTCATTTGCTTGAGTCACCTGGGCTATCTGCAGAGAATTGGTTTTAGCAGGAGTTTCAGTATAGTTCCAATTGCCTGCCATCTTGTGGTACCAAGCAGGAAGTTTCGCTGAATTCTCTATATTCAATATTAGGCCAAACTTCAGTGTTTCTAGTAGGACCAACCCACAGACAGATGCTTCATTGTAAATATCTCTGCTTCACAGGAACAATTTCGTCACATTGGCTGAGGGACCAACTCAGGAAAGGAAATACCATTCTACACTGAACTCGGTACTATTTAACATGCTTATCAAATACCTTGTGAAACATA
This sequence comes from Bettongia penicillata ogilbyi, assembly GCA_023548195.1. Taxonomy (NCBI): domain Eukaryota; kingdom Metazoa; phylum Chordata; class Mammalia; order Diprotodontia; family Potoroidae; genus Bettongia; species Bettongia penicillata. The sequence continues at coordinate 7,152,770 of JAJHZJ010000010.1, forward strand.
TAGGTGGCATATTTATCAGATCTGCAGATGGCACAAAATTAAATGGGAAGGCTAACATGTCTTATGGCATAGTTAGGACCAAAACATACACACACACACACACACACACACACACACACACACACACATGCACATGCACAAGTTGAAGTTGAAAAAACAATTTCACAAGTGCAAGATGGGGGAGGCTTGACAGCACCAAAAATTGTCTGAAAAATAAATGAAAGATTGAGGGGACCATAAACTCTGAGTCAGCAGTATAGTATTAATTGGAGAACATTCTTGTACTATATGAAGAGAAACCAAGTTTCTCCAAATAGGAAAGTGATTGGGCCACTGTCCTCTGTCCAGTCACACACCCTCTGGTGTAGTTTATTCAGTTATTTTTCCCACAGTATAAGAAGAATATTGATGGATATGCTGAAGAAAATCCAGAGAAAGATGACCAGTATGGGGAAGAGCCTGGAGACGTTGCATGAGGAGAGGTAGCTGGAAGAGGAAAAGATTCAGGAAAGTTCAAATAATCCCTTAGGGGAAGTGTTTACAAGGCTGTCACCTGGGAAAGGGCTAGGCTTGTTCAATTTGGCTTCTAAGAACCAGATTTGGAGCAATGGGCACAAGATGCAAAGTGACAACTTTCAATTGAAATTGAAAAAAAGAAAAACCTTCCTGAGCTCTGTGAAAGGAGAGTTGGCAGCTTCTGGAGATCATGGCGCCTGTGCCCACGCATTATGAGTACACATGAGCTTTTGCAGGTCACATGAAAGAAGAAATTCCTTTGAAGATACTTATGAATTTAGATGCCCACTAAGATTCCTTCCTGCTTCTCAGAGTCCACTCACTTCTCCCAGGACTCTTTGATGGTTGCTCATGAATTTCCTGCCCATTACAAAGGGGCATTTCTGTCCTCTCTCCTCTTTTCTTCTTCCTTTGTATCATCTTGCTTCATGGTCTCCCCACTTCTCATCTCCATGCAGGTGTTTGTCATGAATATTCAGTCCTAACCTCTCAACTGATCTCCAGTCTTATATTACCACCTGCCCATTGGACATTTCAAACTGAATATCCAGTGCATGTCTCAAGCCACATATGTCCCAAATACAGCTCAGTATCTTCTTCCCCAAATTCTCCTCCTTCCCAACATTTCTGTTTCTTACCAGTCTCTCAATCATCCAGGTGTTCAGTCTCAGAGGCTTTCCTACTTTTTCACTTGGCCCTCACCCCACATAGCCAATCTATTTTCAAATTTTGTCATTTTCATTGCTTCTTCTCTGTATTCAGTAATCATCACCATGAATGACATTTTTTACCTGGGCCTCTGCAATCACTTCTGACTGGAATCTCTACCTAAAGTCCCCACCTCCACCAATCCATCCTCTACTCAATGGGCAAAATGATTTTCCTATAGTCCTTGTCTGACCAGGTCACTCCTCTGCTCTCAGTAAATTGTAGGGTTCCCTATGACTTTATAGATCAATAGTAAATCCTCTATTTGGCCTTCCCAACCTGGTCCTCTTCCTACTTTTCCAATCTTTTTTTTTTTTTTACTATTTCCTCCTCCCTATGCCCTTTGGGATGCAGTTACACTGACCTACTTCTATTCCCCACACATGACACTCTATCATTTACATTGAACATCTTTCATGGTCTCATCTTTACCTCCTGGATTCCCTAATTTGCAAGATTCAGCTGAAATCTCACCTTCCATAGGAAACCTAATGCAGTCACTTCTGAGATAACCTCTCATAATTCTGAAAACTCTTGTACATACATAGCTAATGGGGAATCTGGCTGTCTTCCTCCTTAGAAACAGGGGCTTTTGAGGAAAGGAACTCTGTTTTCCTTTGTTCTTATCCCTGGTACTTACAGAATACCTGGTGCAAAGTAAGCCCTTGAGAAATATTACCGTTGACTGATTGCTAAAATGTTTATGATTCTTCCTTGTGAAATAATGTTTCTTGTTTCCTTTGTATGTGTCAAAACTCACTCTACTTTTGCCTTTATTAGTCTGTTTCAGGAGACAGAGCCTGGGAATCAAGCTTCCATCGAGCTGCAAATTCCTCTGGTTTTCTGGTCAAAGTTTCCACCATTCCATTGTTCAAGTTGTATTTGACCTCCTGGTAACAGGAAAAGGGCCCACATGAGCACTCCAGTGATTAATGTTTCTAGGCAGTATAAAAACAGTTGGAGGGTCAACACTCTCTGACCCCTTTTACACCATGCTACCACCATCATTTCACAAGGAGAAGAGGGCATCAGAAGCCAAAAGGCAATTTGATAACTTTCTTGACTTCATAAGCTTCAGTAGTCAAAGACTCCATTGCCAAGTAGCATCTCCAAGATCAGAGGGAGATTAGAGACATTCTCACAGTTATTTTAGCAAACACTGGATGAACTGTCTCATAGTTTTTTCTCATGCACGAGGTATGCCAATATATACTATATGACAGTTTGGGTGGGTGTATTCTCAGCCAGTGAGAGAACCACACATTAATAGCGTGGATTAATGCTTTGCTTTTAGACTGGAAATCATGCTGCAAAGCCCATGTGCCTGTTCATATCTGATTCAAGATGTTCAATAATGATTTGGTTTATTACAGCCAAAGGCATGCCATGTTGCTGGTAAACTTTGTAAGTCGCATGAAGCAGAAAGGGCTGGATAGAACTGAGGGAGGAATCTCTCAAATATGCAAATTGTCCTGCACAGAGTCCTATTCCAATGCCTTATTATGTCATAATGATGACCTGGGTCCACAAAAGCTAAGCAAACAGAACACAGGCTCTGGCAGGTTCCATCAGATTGGAAATGCATCAGTAGAGCACCAGGAATAAGCCAAGTCTGCTCTCAAGGACCAGCACAGCTAAGTACCAAGATGCTCGGCACCAGGAGGTTTGGTCCATGGTGGCACATGAAATAACCAATCTTCAAACAGATTTCTAAAAGTAGCAAAAGCAGGGCCCAAATACTCTGCTTCCCTTAAAAAGCCTAGAGCAGGAGATGGTGAGTTCCTAGGCCATGACAATGTATGATACAAAGAACTCTGACCTACATGGTCCATTTTACCTGGGACGATGACTGAGAATGAGAAAACGTGAAAGGCTTGAGATAGGCAGTAGTGGAAGGAAGAGCCCATGGATGAATTCTGAGTCCCTCAAAGTATTGGCGTCTAAGGCCTGCTCTCGGAGGATCAGAATGATCTACACAAGTACAAGGAACAATACAACTGGATTAATGGTAAATTACATGGGGAAATGGATGAAGGGCTTGGAATGGCTCCTTGCTTCCCATGAACCAAGAGAAGGACGTGGAAAATAAAACTGCAACTTCGGCCATGCGTATATGTGTGTGACATTCAGATCAAGGAACTGAGTAGTCTCAATCATAGAACCTCAGAGACGGAAGAAACATCAGCAGCATTTAGAGTCTGGTTCAATTTGTGATTAAACCTGTCGTCCACCTCAAGGTCATCCCAGCATCATGCAAAGAAAGGAGTCAGAAGAGCTGATTCACATGCGATCCCTTCACTGACTCTGTGGTCCTCAGAACTTCCAAATTATATTACACACAGTGAGAGTCAACGTTTCAAAAGCAATTTTCTCTTTTCTATTCTTGCAGGTTAAAATATTCACATTTCAAAAGATCATAATAAAAACAAAATTTAATATAAAAGAGAGAGGCTATCACTTATCACACTCCAAGGCTGTTGTGAATTACAGATTGTTGCAAAGGCAGTTTGACTGTAAGTGACTAGACCAGGGGACCTGGTGTCAAGATGACTGGGGTTAAAATTTGGCCTTAGGTACTTCCTAACTGCATGATCCTGGACAAGTCACTTGAGCTGTTTCAGTCTCACATGTAACATGTGGGTAAAAGTAGAACCCATCTCCCAAGGTTGTTGAGAGGATCAAATGAGGATCCAAGTTTTGAACCTAAATTGCTTTGCAAACCTTGACTATATAAATATTGAGATACAGAGACAGAGAGAATGCAAGACAGCACAATGCTCTTTCTATATACGTATATATGTGTGCGCACGTGCACGCGCGCACACACACATGCACACTGTGGTTACAAACATTTGGCTTGCCAACAAGGTCCTCGGTTGTCATTCTGTCCTTTAATGTCCACATGATATAATTTGCTCAGGAGCAGAGTCAGGCCCCTCATAAGCCAATTTCAATGATAGGGAAGGGAACATGATGAAAGAACTGATTAAACCTGTTCAAAATTGAGAAGGACTCACTGAGAAGTCTCTCCTTGTTCTGCCACCCACCCATGTCCATGAAACATGGAAGCAAAGGGGCAAGCCTTCAAGTTCTGGTCCTTGGGTAGGTGGAAGAGTTCTGTCACGATACTGGGGTTTTCATCTTTTCTTAGCAAAGTCAAAGGGAGAGGTTGAAGCAAGACCTTTAAACACTTTCCATTTCCTTTCACAGACCTGGCCACTTGAGACCTTCCCATAAGGGTTCTGGGAGATTGATATTGCCTTGAGTAAGTTTATTATACATAAACTGAGGTGTATACTCCAAGCACAGTTAGTTAATTAACAATAATGCATATATATAACATATATACACACACACACACACACACACATATACATATATAAACTATTAAAGTGGGCCAGACTGGATACCTCAGTAAAGTTGGCAACTCCCATGAAAAGAGGGTTTTGACACACAAGAAAATGGGGGTCTTGGTAGTAATGGCATAATTAACTATAGAATACTAAGAAAAGTGATCTGGCCTTTATATGAAACTGATCACATCCTTCTATGGCAATTTAGAAATATAAATTGTTTTATGGGACCCATTTGCCTTTTGAAATCTTTTCTAGGAGATCAGTGCTACCAGACTTGTCCTCTTGTAAAAGACAAAATCTCCCCAATTACACACATGCATGTGACTCATCTTTTGGGTATGGGAAGTATCCCAGCCATTACCACCATGAGAGACAATGACTTTTCTTGTAAGTATACCTTTAAACTAGCTCAGAGGGAAAGTTCAATTCCTTGGTTCAATTCAAGGATTTGCAAGGTGGTTTTAGACAGATGAAGACTCAATCATAAAAGTAATAGAGTATAAAATATATTACATTATAGAGTCAACACAGTAGAATTCAATGAAGAAGAAACCAGAGGCAATATTAATTTGAATGTTTTCAATGCCTTACCTGAAAGAGGCGTACTTTTAATACTAGACCCTAGCTTTTTGATCTTGAAAAGTTTCTTCCCCTCTCGGTGCCCCCTCGTTTCCCTCATTTGTTAAAAAAAAGGTTGGGAGAAGGAAAGCTATGTAATTGTAATCTTAGTCCTGATGAGGAAATGCAAAACTGTCCCACCCTATTTTGTTGTGAAAGTGGGGGACTGTAGGTATAGAGTGTTGCATAGCACTAGCATGTAGTTGATGTCATTTGGTTTTTATTAACTTTTTTTTTTCTCTTGAGAACAAGGTCAGTCAAAGAGGGGCACATATAGAAACTCTTATTATGTAAAACTAAAACATCTAATGAGTTTGTTTTGTTTTAAATAGGTGCTAGACTAAAAGATCTGTTAATCCACCCAACCTTGACATTCTAGGATGCTGGGAAATGAGTTCCTTGTTGTAAAGTCAAGCAAATGCCTTGCCGAGAATGTATTTGTCACATTTTTCATGGGAAACCAATGCTCCCTGGACTGCACTGTACCCAGAAGTCACCCCTCCACACATGTGCTCCCCAGAGAGCTCTGTGACATTTTGTCATGATACTATTGCCAAAATTAATGATGTTGCTGGACTGTTGCTAGAGCATCTTTTGAGGGAGGACCACAAACATATTCTAGAAATGTAGCTGGTGATGATAAAACTGGAAATATAGGACATTTTTGTTGAGCTTCCCTTTCAATGGCTGACCTAGCCCCTGAGAGATAAATGGGTTAGCCCTAGGAGGGTAGCAAGGAAGGGGCACCCGAGACTTAAAGCAGGGCTCCCCAAATATGATGAGAGAGTGAAATAAGGGGGAATTTGGAGGGAGAAACTAAAACCGTGAAAGTTCCTTTTTTCCTTGTTCCCAGGGTGACTCTGAGCAAGGTTTTTATCTTACCTAATGGTTTTCTACTGTAGAAAATGAGGGGGCTGGCCCAGGTATCACCTGCAATGCTTTCCCAGTCAGCCTCTAGGACATCACATTGCCAAGCCCTTTGGCACCCCATTGTAGAACAAGTCTTAGAAGAGCATCACCTATGATCTCTTGAATGTGTTCTCTAATTTCTCATTTTCCTGTGGGTTCAAGTACTAATCAGCTCAAGCTGATCTTTAAAAGAGTTTAAATCCTTGAAGGCATGAAAAAGACACTGGAAGTTCATGGCCAGGATGTGGAGTTTAGCCATGAAGTCCAACGGGATGTGGAGTGAAGCCCAGGATGTGGAGTTTAGCCATGAAGTCCAACGGGACAAGTTCTCCTTTTCACATTAGCAAACTTTCATCAGGCTTGAATAGAAATGGAGACTTTAAGACCCCAGGCTAAGACAGAGCACTTCCTTCCTAAAGGAGAACCTGGGGCTGGGGTTGCACAGGACTCCCTGTGAAACAGAGGCTTCGGGAATCAAGGGGCAGGAGACATGGTCATTGCCACATTATCCGACGCTACAGTGAAACAAGGCAATGGGTTTGAAGTCAGCTGCTTCAATACGACCAGTGTTTTGACAAACTACTTCAATGTACTGGGCCTCATTTTCCTCATCTATGAAATAGGGATGGGCATGGGAGTTGGACTAGATTAGGAGTTTTTACCCTGGGGCCATTGAACGTGTGTGTGTGTGTGTGTGTGTGTTTGTATTTAAATAACTATTCACTATCACTGACTTCCTTTGTAATTCTATGCATTTGATTTTCATTAATTCAAAACATAATTCTGAGAGTCCATGAACTTCGTCTAAAATGACTGCCTACAGTATGCATGACCCCTAAAATTGGTGAAGAATCCCTGCTGTAGATGAGCCCCTTTTCGATCTAATGGTGTAGAGATCAAAGCTCTATTGTTTTCTTTTGGAATCCAAGAATTTTGAGTTAGAAGTGACCTGACAGGTCACCTGGTCTAAGTTCCTGATTTAGGAAAGTCAGGCTTAAAAAGGTGATAGGACAGCTTCTCAAGAAGTAGAGCTCAAATTAGGACCCTACTCAATCTGTCTATCTGTCCATCAGTCACCCACTGTGTCCATCAGTCAATCAAGATCAGAATTCCCTGGCCCTGATCCTAATTCTTTTTTGTACTCTGGCCATAGTCACATTCTATCATTTTATCTCCTATCTGTGCCCAGAGGAAGGCTACCAGGCTGGTGAATAGCCTTGAATTCCTGTCACATGAGTACATATTAAAGGAAGTAGTGACATATAGACTCTAGAAGAGAAACTTCAATAGGGACGTGATAGATGTCTTTAAGGCTTTGAGGGGCTCTCTTGTGGAGGCCACATGGGATTTATTCCATTTGGCTCCAGAAAGCAAATGAGGCACCATGGATGAACATTGCAAGGAGGTCAACTGAATCTTGAGAGTGTGTGTATGTGTGTATGTGTGTGTATGTGTGTGTGTGTGTGTGTGTACATGGGGGATTCATAATGATACAATCTTTCCCAAAGTAAAAAGGATCATCTGAAGAAGAAGTTAGGTTCCTGTTCCTTGGAAGTCTTCAGCAGAGCCTGGAAGACCACTTACTTGTTAAGAATGTTATAGATTCGTTTGGGAGATGGGTCCTACTGGATGATTGGTGATATCCTTTCCAACTCTCAAGTTCTGTAATTTTCTGATATAAATTTTAGGCTTGTTCTTTCTTTTCTTTTCTGTTTTAATCCTTTCCTATTAGACTATCAGTATAAGTATATTTGTGGATAAAGGCAGTCTCATTTTTCACTGTATACCCCCTAAAACCCAGCAGAGTTCCATGACAATGTAAATATTTTATACATTTGGTGCATTAGCTTTGCTGAGTTGAGATGCTGTAAACAAGTTCAAAAGGATCATGTTTTACGAATCTGGTCACAGACAGATTTTACATGAATGATTCCAAGAAATGTCCACGATCTGGGATGAGAGCCAGCCACGGCAGAGAGTTTATTTCAGTCCCATTCATGCTGAAGGGAGTGATGGAGATGGGAAGTTCATGGCCACGTGAAGCCCAGGATGTGGAGTTTAGCCATGAAGTACAATGGGACAAGTTCTCCTTTTCACATCAGCAGCCCCACATCCTTTCTGAGAAGATAAATAAATCTGTAACTTGTGAGTGTTTCAGGAACATCCCAAATGCCTAGATCCCTTCATCACAACACATAACATAACTCATGTCCACAGGAGATGTATTTCTCCCACCATCCTGGAGCCAGGCTCCCCCTGGGGGAAAGAAATATTGGATAGATGCCAGCAAGTGGTTTTCATATATCTGAGCTACCCTCATTTCTTAGTCTCATAATTCACACACACACACACACACACACACACACACACACACACAAGAAAGAAAAGAAATACTAAAAGCTGAGTTTACAAAACAAAATTTAGTAGAAACTATGGGGGGAAAATGCTTCAAAACAAAATAAATCAGGAGCTGCAAGTAGATGAGGAAGGCAGTACTTTCCCAGGTGACTTTCAGAGAGAAGCTCTGAAGGGCAAAAGCAGAGCCCAAGGACCTCTGCCCCAAGTGAATTTTGCTTCCCGACCCTTCGGTATTTCTGGGGAATAAAGCAAGCCAAACATAGGGTGGATGGGCGGGGGGTATGGCATGGGGGGCAGCAAGGCCAGACTCCAATCTACCCCAGCTGTCTGGGAGACTTCTACGTAGGTGCCTCTGTTCAAAGAGCGAAAGGACATGTGGCTTGGATGTTTCACTTGTGGAATCTATACTAGGCTTTGCTCTTAAAATTACCAAGCACGTTCCATACATTATTTCCTTGGAACATCACAATATCCGTGAGCGGTTGAACAATTATTATTCTAATTTCACAAATGAAGAAACTGACCCCAAGAGAGGTTAAGTGACTTTCTAATGGTCCCACAGCTGGCACATAATTTAGATAGGATTCAAACACAGGTTTTTCTGACTCCAAATCAAGTATTTTCCCCACTCTCCCTTAGTTACCTATAAATGGATTAGGACATACTGGAGACTCAATATGAACTTAACTTTTTCCTAAACTCCTCCATCATTTGTCATTTGAGGATCTCAAAGTCCATCCAAGACATTAGATCATAGGAGCAGAGATTTAAACCTGAAATTGACCCCAAAAGTTACTTTCTCCAACCCCCTAATTTTACAGATGAGGAAAGTGATGCTTACAGAGCAACTTGTCACTTAAGTGACAATCACAATTTGAACCCAGGTCTTCTGACTCCAAGTCTCTTCACTGTACCATTACTAACAATGGCAGGGAGAGGAATCCTACTAGGTGGCATTGCTCATGGAATCTTTGTATCAAAGTCTATCACATGACAGGTACATTTTAAGTGATTTCTCACCTCTGGGACTCACTGCTCCACCCACAAATCCTGGGAAACTCACCATGTGACGATGGCAGTCATGATATTGTTTCTGTCTCCTTTTACTTTGATTCATAGAATTCAAATAAGAAAAAAACTACTTACTAGTTGAAGAAAAGGGTGCATATAGACACTACTGCCACCAACGGATGAGTCATCATTCCCCCAAACTTGTATAATCTCAGTGACTTTTGGCCAAATACAGGAAAGGCTCCTATGAACGGAGGACTTTCCTAGTTCCTGAAAACAGAATCTCCTATAATTCTCTGGAGCTCCCAGCAAGTGCAGTCATGATGTCTTCTGGGGCATTCCCTGTCCCTATGCATCCCTCTGTCTGGGGAAAAAAAACATTTTTGTTAACTCTGTCCAAGGCTTCCCAGGGGAATGCTCCAGAATGCTGTCTTGACAGAAGGCACAATTATCTCAGTGTTGAAATTCTGACGTAGCACCAATAAAGAACATCATCTCTAAAATGAGAGGGGTGGTTTACACTGCCAGCATTCCATAGTGGTAAAAGGCTTTGAGATCCTCCAATGGCACTGTAGATGAGAGAGTGCCCAAGAGGCAGCACTAACTTCACAGTTCTCTGGAAACAAGGACAGTGAAAGTGTTTAGAAACCTTGGAGTCATTGTTCCATGCAAGCTACACTTCCTGTACAGCCCTGAGGAAATCACTTCATTCTTTGGAGCTGAGCTGTCTACTCAACAAAAGGAGGCGGTTGGCCAAGGTGACCCCAAAGACCTTCCAAGTGCATCTCTGATCCATGCCCAAATTTCTGATTTGTGTGGCTTTCTATCAGCTTCTGGTCTCTCATAAATGGACCTGACAATCAGGGGATCAGGCATATGTCTGTTCTGTCTATGAGCATGTCTTCAGTTGAATGAGGAATTGCTAAAAGTCAAGAGCTTTATGAAGCACTCCAAATGCTTTCTAATGATCCCTAATGTCACCATCTAGGATATTCCAATTATTGAGGTCTTCATGGAGTAGGAGAACTAGCATGCCCATGGCCAATTACCATAAGTTCACAGGATCATAGCAGGCAATAAAGGTGGGATTGAAAACCATGTATTTGTCTCTAAAGCCCTTATTCTCTATTTGGTACTACATTGCATTCCATGGTGGTAAGGAGTGCCACATGAGAGAAAGTGTGCCACTCTTCCCTGGCAATAGCATGCTGAGGGAGGTGAGAAACACACACACACACACACACACACACACACACATACGTACACATACACAGGTTTGCTACATCAATAGGCGCTGTTAAGGAGCCTGGTGAAATAAACAGCACCGCAAACTCCTCAGAAGACTGAGTTAGAATCCCAGCTATTCCAATTGTTAACTATGTAACCTAGAGCAAAACATTCATCTTGGTTCTGAGGCTCCACACACACCCCTCCCCTGGCCCAAGCCTAAGTGGACTCCATTGCATAGGTTGACACTTTCCTGACTGGGAAGATGGGGAAGGCTATGGCCATGAGGATTCCTCAATTTGAAAGCAAAGGCATTGTGTGATGAAGGAGAGTAAAGACTCCTGTAGCAAGAAGGTCAGAGCAGAAAAAGATGTGTGGAGCGAAAGCAGGGACACTGAAGTTTCCATGTGGCCTCAGGCTATAGAGATTCCCCAAATTTTGATCCTGCCATCTGGCTGCTTCAAAACTTCCCAGCTGGACAGTTCTTCCCCTTGTTACCGCCATTCCTTTTCATGGTAGTTGATCTAAGCCATGGTGGGCAAACCTCTCTAAGCATCAGTGTGTTCATCTGTAAAATGGGAATGATACTTGTACTGTCTTTCACCGAGTTCCTCTGATGAGATGAAATGAGGAACTCCTTCCACTTGTAGATTTTGTTTTTTTATAACAATAGATGGGAGAAGTCATTCTTGTCAACCCCTTTTGGCAACTACAGATGTAGATGAATAGTGTATGACTTAAACCTGGGTCAAGGTGACAAGTTGGTCCTAGCGTGAGAAAGGGAACACAGAGATCTTGACCATTCTCACCACTGAGCCTCAGAGGCTGCCAGCTTTCAGAATAAGACTCCTGATGACTAGTTCTCCAAACAGATCCCCTACAACAAGTCAGATCTTGTATATTCTGAAAAGTCTGGTATTTGTGCATGTGGGGGTTAGTGAGGGAGGCTAATAAGGAAGAAAAGGAGGGGTGTTCTCTGGGGCAGAACAAAGGTGAAGCCAAGCAGAGAGAGTAATCAGTTTGCCCCTCCCAACAATGGCATCCCCTAATCAGCCTTAAAAGCTCTGTGGGGTTTAAAATTTCTTTGGAAAATGTTGCTGTTTATGTGTTCCATCCTGTACCAGTCAAGGATTTTCAGTCCCTTACTGGGAGAACTGAAAACCTATAGGGAGTGATCACCCAGTCACTACTGCCCCTACTTCATGGAAGGAAGGAAGGAAGGAAGGAAGGAAGGAAGGAAGGAAGGAAGGAAGGAAGGAAGGAAGGAAGGAAGGAAGGAAGGAAGGAGGGAAGGAAAGAAGGAAGAAAAAGAGAAGAAAGGAGGGAGGGAGGGAGGAACAAGAGCTGCCCAACTTCCCCATTATCATGGTGGTGATTCCCTTATTGGTCATGAGACTGGATTTCATTTCCCACGAAGGGAGTGAGGGACAGATTTTTTTTTTTTTACCTAAAGATCCCTTTCTTTCTGCTTCCAGTATCTGTGAAATGATTTCAGGAACTGTGCTAAGCAAAAGCTGGTCCTGGCTCCACACTTGTCCTGCTCCCACCCACAGTTACTGGGAACTAAGTGGAGATAAGCACCTGACAGAGACTTTGACCCAACGGAACTTTCTTCCAAAAGAGACAGAAAGAACAAAAAAGAGGAGGGCGGGGGCTCTAGCCCTCTGTGTGTGAGAAAATGCAGTTGATTTAACAGGTTGGATTGGTTTTCTAACTGCAGGGATGAAATTTGAATTATTTTATCTGAGCAGAAAGAGAAGAAAGTTTTTTCTTTTTTTTAAAGTAAAAATAACTTGATGCTTTGAAGACCGACAAAGAGTGAGAAACAGAGAGGGAGGTGAGGAAGGATAAGAGACGGGGTGGGGGGGAGGGGGGGAAGAAGGAGAGAGGGGGGAGGGGAGAAAGAGTGAAAGAAAGAGGAGGGGGGTTAGGGAGAGAGAGACACACAGACAGGATGAAAAGATTCTCAACAAGCCATTTAAAGCACACACACACACACACACATGCACATTCACACACACCACACACACAAACACTAACACACACACATACACATACACACCATCTACTCTCCAGCTTCCATGTTATGCCCCCACACCCCCACTAGGATCCTAGGCTGTGGTTGGGCAGCACTCTATCTCATCTTGCCTGCTCTCAGGCTGTCATGCCATTTCCCCACCATCTCCCTGGTGTGTAGCCTCTCCCCACTTCTACTCCTGCTTTCCGTTTCCAGTTCTGGGAACAACAAATACTTCCATGCTGCTATTCCTGGAAAGGCTCTGTCAGTCAACTGCTCTATGATTAATCCCCATTCTCCATGAATTGTCTCTCAAAAAATCACTTCCTTGGATATGACTTCCAACAATATTTTGTCCGAGTCGACTAAAACTTAAGCTCCTTGAAGGCAGGGGCTCTCTTGCTTGATTGCATTTACCATTTGCTCAGGGTCTAGAACACAGGAAGTGTTGGATACATATTTTTCCATTCATTCTTTCATTCAAGAAAACAAAAATGAAGTTGAAAAGGGGACAGAAATAAGGCAGTTTTGTTAATTTAATGTTAATTTAAGTAGACAAATGCCCCTCCTATCAGAAGAAAAAGTTATAATTACATATAAAATGACAAATACTTAAAATATAACCTGAGTTCAAATCTGGCCTCAGACAATTAAAAGTTGAGTGAGCCAGGCAAGTCCCTTAAGCTGTCTGCTTCTATTTCCTCATCTGTAAAATGATAATGTTGTACTATCAGTACATCTCATGGAGTTGTCATCTGCATCAAGTGAGATAACTGATAGAAGCACTTGGCAAAACTGAAGGTGCAATAGCGATGCCAGCTCTGAACTTGGAACTCCAGAGAAGATGAGGAGTTGGGGGGCAACATCATGTTTGCAGCATTTGTCAGAGTTCACTTGTGACTTTTTAAACATTCTCTTGGGATAGAGAAAATAAATGATGATTGTATATGTGGAAGAAAAGGGCATTCTGAGATGGTAGGAAAACTTTATAAGAGCTAAGGCAGAGCGAAGTATGTAGAACCAGGAGTTCAATTACATCATGCCCTGGATAATGTAAAGGGAAAGAAGCTTGTGAATTATCAGAAATTCCCTCAATGAGGGTATCCTTCATGGTATCAGAGGATTACAGGGTGACACCTGTTTCCTGCCCACTCTATGAGAAAGGGTTGGGGAGAGCTGGTAGCAAGGGATGCAACTATTTTCAATTATGTCCACTCTAGGCCTTTTTTTTCCTACCCATAACTTTTTTTATATTATGAGAATGAGAATTCTATTATGGGAAAAGGAAAGTATCATTGGAATATGACAAAGATATAAAAAGGAGGAGGAACCAATAAAACATTTATAAAAGAAACAAAGAAATGCATCCTAAGGTGTATATGTTTCACAGCATCATTACAGACTCACCCTGCCAGGGGATTGATTCCTCCTGACTCCAGAGCAAGTGTCAGTGACAGCTGCACTCCATACCCAGCAGGTCCACACAGTGGAGTGCACGTAACACCTACAGAAGAGAAGGATCTCCATTGTCTTCAAAGTGCACTACATGCCGATTGTGCCTCATTTCCTCTCTCCACTGCAAAGACTTCTTCCCAGAGGTAACAAGGAGGCAGTCATACTTTTCATCCACCAGAAGGAGCGATAATTCTCCCCTTAGATATGCCTGCTAACTCCCTCCATCATGTATTGGGGGGGCCATGAAGGACTCACCTGTTTCCCTCACCTCTGCACTCTGCAGGCTTCCCCTAGGTGCTGTACCAATATAGGAGGTGCTGAAATATGGGCCTCTTCCCGTTCCCTTTCCCACTTGAATAAATGGAGAAAATAAAGAGCCCGCTTACAAGGTATATACTTGGCAATCACACTGGACAGCTGAACAAAGTCAGAAGAGAAAGAAGACTGGGGAGAGAACAATACCAACAGCAAGAAAAGATGACTTCAGATTTAGTTTTCCTCATAGCTTGAGACACAGAGGATGAGACTATGAAACATTGGAGGTCTCTGAGTTCGTTCAGTCTACTCTGAGAAACCAATGGCTCATGGTTATGGTATGGGGAGTGGAAGGAAGGGAAGGAGGGTGGGACAAAGAGGGAATAGGGAGACAAGAAGAGAGATAGAGAGAGACATAGTCAGAGAGAGAGACAGACAGACAGACAGAGACTGACAGAGATAGAGAGAGAGACAAGAAAGAGAGAGACATAGACAGAGAGACAGAAATTGACAGAGAGAGAGAGCCAGAGAGAGTTGACAGAGAAAGGAAAGAGAAATGGAGGGAGGAAGAGGATGAAAAGGGATTGAAAGAGAGGAAGGAACAGAGGGAGATAGAGAAATCGTCTCATAGAGATAAAGGAAAACAGACATAGAGATACAAACAGAAAAAGACATTATTGGGAGGAAGGAAGAAGAAAAGGAGGGAGAAAGGGAAGAAAAGTGCAAGAAAGAAGAAAGGAGAGAGAGAAACAGGAAGAAAGAGATAGCTAAAGTGTGAGACAGAGACAAAGAGAGTCATAGAGATAACACCCATGCCACAATTACAAACAGCTGGGAGCATCAGGTCCAGAATGGGTCTGCCAGGGAACCTCAATCAGGAAATATGACTGGCAAGTACACGAGTAACTACTTAAGCTCGCAATGGAACAACAAGCATTTATTAGGCACCTACTATGTGTCAGACATTATGCCAGATATTCCTGACCTGAAGTCAGTCAGTCAGCCAATAACAATTTATTGAGCACTTACTCTATGCCAGGCTAGGTGCTAAATGCTGAGGATACAGCGATGAAGAGAAAAGAAGACTGCCCCTGACCTCCAAGAGCTTACATTCAGATGTGGGAAGATAAATTATAAAGGAGAACTGAAAAGTCATAGCCACCGGGGGGGGGGGGGGCTGGGGCATGGGGGGAGAAGGAAGGAAAAAGGAGGAGTGGTATGTGTTCACGTGCAAGGGGGTTATCTGCTCTATGCCCTTGCTCAAGATGGAGGATCCAGCATTCAATGGAATAGATGACTTTCAAATATTCTTAATAAAAAGAGTAGAGCAGAATAAAAAATTTGACTTTCAAATACAAGACTCAAGAGAAACATGAAAGAGAAATGAAAGGTAAAGATAATAATGAAAGAAAGGTAAACAGGAAACAAAGCATAAGAGACTTATTAAAGTTGAACTATTTATATTTCTATATGGAAAGATAATATTTGCAGTGTGTGTGTGTATGTGTGTGGAGAGAGAGAGAGAGAGAGTACAGGATGAGTTGAATATGAAGGGATGATATCTATAAACTAAAATTAAGTAATGAGAAAGGAATGTACTGGGACAAAGAGAAAGGGAGAGATCGAATAGGATAAATTATCTCAAATAAAGGAGGCAAGATAAAGAGTTTACAGTGGAATGAAAGAGGGGGGAGGTGACAAGGAATGAGTGAACATTACTCTCATGAAATTTGACTTAAGGAGGGAAACATACACACTCAGTTGAGTACGAAAATCTAGCTTACCCTACAGGCAAGTGGGAGAGGGGGGAAGGGGACAAAAGGGGGAAATTATAGAAGGGAGGACAGATTGGAGGAGGAGTAATCAAAAGTAAACACTTTTGAGGAGAGAATAGAAAAAAATGGGAGTAGGATAGGATGGAGGGAAATATAGTCAGTCTTGCACAACATGACTATTATGGAGGTGTTTTGCATAACTACATATGTATAACCTATATCGAGAACCCAATGGCTCAATCAGGGTGGGTGGGGAGGGAGGAAGGAGAGTAGAATCAACTCAAAGTTTTAAAAACAAATGTTGAAAATTGTTTTTACATGCAACTGAGAAATAAGATGTTCGGCCAATAAGGTATAGAAATCTATCTTGTTTTATTGGAGGATAAAGCAGAGGGTGATCAGAGAAGAGGTGAGGGTGATGGAAGGGAGGGCAGATTGGGGAAAGTAGTAATCAGAATACATGCTTTCTTAGGGTGAGGGAGGAGAAATGGGGAGAAAATTTGAAACTCAAAATCTTTTGGTAGTGAATGTTGAAAATTAAAACTAAATTATGTATATGTACACACATACATGTATGTGTATGTATGTGTGTGTGTGTGTATGAATGGAGGATCCAGAAAGAACTGAGCAGTGCTAAAAGAAGCCTGTAGCAGTAGAGTGAAAAGGCAGCCAAGATATGGTGCTAAAGTGTAGCTCCTCAGGGTGCTTTCATTCTATCAGGACAAACCACATGTTTAAGGTTTAGGGTTTACAAAGGATTATCCCAAGTAACAGATTTAAAGCGGAAAGGAATTTTGAAGATTGTTAAGGCAAAACATCATCATTTTATAGACGAGGTCATGGGGAGCAGAGAGATGAAGTCACTTGCCAAAGGTTATATGGCAGAACCAGGATTTGAACCCAGGCCCTCTAGCACGAGAGTCAATGTTCTCTCCACTACAACCCACCAACATTTGGGGCACTAATGGTTTAAACTGTAAGATTCAAACTTGGTTCTTTCATTCAACAAAACTTTCGCCCTATAACATTTTGTATTACCTGCTTGAAAATGGGAAATCCAACCCATCAAACAGGAAGTCATGCACAGACTTTCCCAGGCTTATTTTGTGGGGGCTATGTGAGAAAATCCTTCAGAATATTTGTGGACCATTTGTGTCAGGAGGTTTATCCTAATCAATCTATTTTGGTAACTGAAGTAACACTTTGTCAACCCCGTCAAAATTTATATTTCCTTTTAAGATAAGAATTACTAAGTTGGAGTTTACCAGGAGAGATTAAGAAATCAGGGTTTAGCAGATATGAAAACTCTTCCTGACATTCCATTCTCCCCTTGAAACTCAGAAGAGCTTAACAAGAGAACAGAGTGGTGTCTCTGTTTGTTGCCCATCCCCACGGCTCATAGAATTTCTCTTTTTGCTGAGATAGAGAATATTTCAAATATCATCAGGATTTCTTCTCCAATCACACCCCATTGTTGTAGAGGATAATGGAAGCTCAAGTTCACCTTTGTGTAATTTGAAGGAATGACAAGTCTAGATGATAGCTTTGCTTCCTTCTTCACCCTTCCTAGTTGGAGACAGGAAGAAAATATGTAGTTACATTAAAATGATCTGATTGTTGCATCACTGAAAACTACCATGCTTCCCTATTAACTAAGATTGAGCCTGGAATCGTCAAATCACCCATTGAGTTCTATGTGGCAAGGTTTGATTTGGGCAAATCCCAAAGTCAACAGCTAGGAGAGGCAATATTGAGATAGAGGTGCCATTCTTATCCAGAGTCACAAGAGAATGGATCCTCCCGACTAGTGGAGAATTGGGACTGTCCAGAGTCAGACAGAACCACCCAAGGAGTTCAAGGGTCTACTAGTCTAGGTCTGAGCAGTTTTCTTGGATTCACAATTTTAATGCCTGTACCCTGATGTATTATTTTGGAACTGTGCACTTAATCTTTTCCATTGTAAATAAACCATAAAATTACAATGGCAGTAGCAACACCAGGCATGGCTTAGAGTATTTGTATCAGTCAGGATAAGAAGGGAAGGAGAAAACAGATACCAATGATCAAATGAAATAATTATAAAGCATTTAGGACAGTGCATAGTACATGGGAAGCTTTATCGAAGTGTTAGTTGTTCTTCCTGTTCTTATCATCAACATCATCATCCCCACCACCGCCACCCACCATCACCATCATCATCATCACCATCATCACCATTATCATTTCTTCTTCTTCTCTGTCTTCTCCTCCTTCTCCTCCGTATTCCTATTCTTCTTCTTCATCTTCATATTATTAATGTTACCATTTTTACTATCTGTGAGTCAGATAACAGGGGTAGCAGAAGGGCTTAGGTTCCTTAAAATCACAGACCAGGGGTCACTATATAAGATCCTAGGGAGCCCAATGAGCTCAAGGATGAAGAAAAGAGCTTTGAAAGGCTGACCTGGGCAGGCAGTTGGACTTGCTCTAGCCTGTCTAGGGCAGAGGTAGCTGTTTAGAAGGAATGCTAATCCCAGAGAGCTTTTCTGGACTCTCATAGCATGTGGTTCGTGCTATGTATATCTTGGAATATAGAACAGACCCTGAGCTAGAAAGACCACAGCTGGAAGACATTAGAATGTTTCTGCTTATTCAGAACTGAGCTTTGAGTCTTAGATTAGCTCACCATTCTACATTCATTGCTCATGAACAGGTCCCTGGGAACATACCCTGTCTTTTCCTTCCAGGGTTTTTTATGTCTGTAGCTCTTTCACTCTGAGATCTAAGTCCTGGACCTTGAGAACCCCAGGGGCTCTGGCTTGGATGGGTTCAGAAAGCTGTCAACTCTAATCCAACTCCCTCTGTTTACTAGTGAAGAAATTAAGATCTTGGGAATTCAAGTGGCTTGTCTAAGGTCATACAGAAATAATAGAACTGGGATTTGAACCCAGGACCTCTGACTCCTCTCTGCTGAGCACCACTGTCTCCCTGAAGATATGAACTGGAGTTTCCCACACTTGCAGGTGTGACTCAGTCCCATATATCCCTGCAATCAATCAACCTGTAATTCCCCTCCTCACTCAATCCCCCCACCCTGAACCCCACCCTCAGCTCTCTATGGATAAATAAAGCTCAGCAAACTATCTGCATTGCTCAGACCTTACCACCAATTTGCTTCACAACTGAGTTAGCAGATTCTTGCTTTTATCCTGGATTGTGGATTTTATCTCCACCCTCAGAGCCTGGTGCATCCTGGGAGTCTGCCGCCTCACTCTGATATACCAACAGATGATTTATGATTCAGCAGCATAAACCTGTCTCAATAGCCTTTATTAGTTGAGCGAACCTTTCTTTGCTGTTATGAGAATCCAAAGGAGATTCTCTGATCCTGTCTTGTTGGTTTTTACCTTTTCCTTTGGAATTTGATGGAATCTCTAGGTGTTTTCCCTGCTTCTGCTTCCTTACCAACATGGCCTCCCTGGTATACGGCTTCTCACCAAGCAGCTGGCCCTAAATCCATGGTCCTGATCCCAGAGATCTTATTCAGTTTAAAAAACATTTTTCAATAATTGGTGTTTGCATTCTAATAATAAACCAGCCCTCAAGGAACTTACTTTCCAAGAGAAAAATAAAAATTAGCCACTAAGAAGCAAAATACAAGTAGGGAGAGATAGGGTGTAAATGAGGAATTGTGCAAGATGGTATATACCCATGTGTCTGTGTATATGTATATATGTATACACATGTGTATACATGTGTGTAGGTATGTGTGTGTATACACATGCATATATACATATGAGATGTAAGGTGGAACTGAGCACAAAGTGGAGGTGGGAAAGAGGGACTGGCTTTACCAAGGAAGGTTACCTGGTGCCTGAGTCTTGAAAGGAAACAAGTTTCCAAAAACTCTAAGGGCTGACCCTCCAAAGGTGGAAGGAGTTTCTGAGTCTGTCTACACCAGCTTCCTCATTTTATGGTTGAATAACCTGAGGCCCAGGGAAGTTAAGTAAATTCCACACATTCACTCAGGCAGTGTCAGAGTAAGGATTTAAACTCAATACAATTTGAACTCTAAATATAGTTCTCTTTTCTGTTGTTTTACCCTGAAAAAGAAGAGCTTTCCAAAGATAGGGTGAAATCTATCCGAAGACACTAATAGAAAAGATGTAATGGTGATCCTGAATGAGGTTGTGGAAAGAGTATGCAATGGAGATTTAGACAGAGGCTCAAATCCAGGCTCAGATATTTCCTCCCCATGTGATCTTGGGCTTGAAGATTTGCAGAGTACTTTACAAATAGTACCTCCACTGATCTCACAACAACCCTAGGGGGTAGGTGCTAGTATTATTCCCATTTTATAACTGAGGAAACTGAGGCAGACAGAGGTGAAGTGAAGGATCACTCAGTGTCTGAGAGCAGGCTTGGACTCAAGTCTTCTTGGTGGCACAGTGGACAGAGCCCCAGGCCTCATGTCAGGAAGACGTGAGTTCAATCTAAGCTCAGATACTTACAAGCTGTGTGACCCTGGGCAAGTCATTTAATTCCTATTTGCCTCAGTTCCTCATCTATAAAATGGGACACATTGGAGAAGGAAATTACAAATATCTCTAGTATCTTTGCCAAAAGTCCCCTTGGACAAGTCCACGAGATCATAACTGAACAATAACCTCCTCCCTGACTTCAAGTCCAGCCCTCTGGTCAAGTGCACTGCTAACCACTGAGGCCTCTATGGGGGATAATTTGGTAAACTGAAAAAAATGAAAAGACTGATTTAGATGCCATTGATGGCTCCTTCCCTCTCTCCATCCATGGTCCTATTTGTACAACCTTGCTGGAATTTAGAATGGAGGAAGGAAAGTACTTTCTTCATGGGAGATAGGTTGAAACCAGACTGTGGTGGGCCTGAAATGTCAGGGTAGCAAGTGTGAATTTTAACCTAGAGGCGATGGGGAATGACTAAAAGATTTTAAACAAGGGAAGGAGAGAGTCAGACTTTGGGGTTGGAAAGAAAAGTTATAAAGTGGATGGATTCAAGAAGGCAGCACTGGAAAATAGGAAGCTATCCCAATGTCAAAGATGCTGAAGTCCTGAATGGTTACTATTTGCATGGAGAGCCATGACGAGATGTGAGGAATGCTGCAAAGCACAAGGTAGCCAGAGTTTCCAACTTGTCACATTTGGAGGGTGAGGAAGAATTCAGGGCGCAGGAAGAATCTGGAAGGCTGGGAGGATGGTGATACCCATTATAAATACAAGAAAGTATGGAGGAGAGGTGGAACAGGGGAAGGAGAGGCATTCAGTCTTCAACCTGTCGCATTTGTGATACTCAGGGGACATTCATTTGGTGATGTCCAGCGGGCAGTTGGTGATAGAACTGAGGAAAGAGAATTAAAATGTATACATAGAGTGGGAAGGCAATTGCATAAAGATAATTGATCCTGTTGGGGCCAAGATCACCAAGAGAAATGTGTAGAGAAATATGAGAAGAGGAGTAAGAGCAGAGCTATGGTTAATTGACTGGAGAGAATGATGAGATGATCCAGCAAGTCAGAGGGACAGGAGGAGAGCCTGGGGAGAAGAATACCCAAAGCAACAAAGGATGCCCAAAAGGAGGGGATAGTGGTCAGTGGTAACATAGATTGTGGAGAGGTCAGGGAACATGAGGATGGAGAAAAGGCCATGCAACTGATTCGTTACAAGATCATTAATGACCTTTGAAAAGTCGCTTTAATAGAATGGTGGGTTTACTAGCCGAGGTGAAAGAGAGCAATAAGTGAGCCTATAGCACAGAAAAAGAATTGAAAACAGGCACGCACTGATGAGTTTCTTAAGGGCAGGGCTGTTCTTCTTTCTTTTTCTTTGGAATTTAGTCCCTAGTACAGGCTCTTGTACACAGTAGGTGCTCCATAAATGTGTGACTGATAAAACCTGATGGAATTTCAGGTTTTACATGAAGGATGGTGGTGGACTTTTTTTTGGGGGGGTATTACGGATTGAGGAGACATTAGGATATTGCAGACAACAAAGGATTGAATAGATAAGATCAGGATGAGGTTGCGGGAGGGACAGGGAATGACCAAAGGGGGAATTACCTAAAACAGACAGGAAGGCACTGGATCAAAGACTCAAGCATAATTCATCTTCATGTAGACATGTAGATAGATAGACACACATACGTATGCATATACGCATACAGTACGTATGTACATATGTACATACGTACTGTAAGGATGTACCTGAAGAAATGAGTTTGACTAAGATGGAAACAAGGGAGACAATGAATGCAAATGAAGGATCTTGAGGTGTTAGGAGTGTTCTAGACAACTCCTAAAGAAGGTTCATGGCTCTCTCAACCACAGTTATTGGCCTCACGCCTGCCTTTAATCAGGGTACAGAATGTTGTGGTGTTGCTGTGGGATACAAAGTATCAGCAGGTAGCTCAGTGGATAGAGCTCCAGGCCTAGAGTAAAGAAGACCCATCTTCTTGAGCTCAAATTTGCCCTAATACTGAGTAGCTGTGTCACCCCCGGCAAAGTCATTTAACCCTGTTTGTGTCAGTTTCCTCCTCCATAAAATAAGCAGGAGAAGGAAGTGGAAAACCATTCTAGTCTCTGCCAACAAAACCCCAAAACGCGTCCAAAGAATCTGACACACCTGAAATGCCTAACAACAACATAAAAGATCAATCATCTTGGCCATAAATCGACCTCCCAACATCTCAGTATAAGATAAACTGTCTCCTGGACCTCGAACAGCCCTCTGCTTTTCAAGATACTAAAGGAGGTCACACAGGTGGCTTCTACTCCAATGTGGGTTGGATTCAGTGGCCTCTGGAATCCCCAGGTGGACAGCCTGTGAGGGTTGTTCACAGAGTCATGGAAGCAATTCTACATGGCATTTTTTTCCTGTTATAGATTGGGCAGCCTCAAGCATTCATTCTCCTTTGAATGTCATTAAGGACCTATATTCCATTGTGCAGACTGCCCCAGGCTGCACTGTGGCATTAAGGAATTCTGTCCTAATCTTCATGGGTATTTCATCATTAGGCAGTTTTGTGCAATTGCAAAGAAAAAAATAATCCAGGCTCTTTAGTCTGCTCTTGTTTGCACCCAAACTGTTATCCGAATGAAACTGTGACTAAGTCAGAAACGTGTTCCAAGGCCCCCAGAGTCTCACACCACTTCTGGGCCTCTCATGCAGTATCCCTGGAACCTCCCTCCCTCTTCACAGGCTGTCTCTGGCTCCAAATTCAGTGCTCTCTACTGTTTCCTCTGGGTTGGAACGGAGGGTCACTAACATTCCAGGAAGCTCAGGCTCTATGAGACTGCATTATTGATCATTTTTATCAGCTGACTTAAACTTAGGGCTTGATAAACTCCGATGGGGGAAGGGGGAGGAGCTTATAAGTGAATAGAAAAATCATTGATAATTTCAATACATTCTGTACCAACAAGCAAATGGAACCCAGTTCTGGTCTACATGCTGGATGCTTACCAGATGTTACTTTCTGTTCTCTTAAAAAAATGACTCTTCAGGTGGTTTGGTGTAGTGTGTGGAAGCCCTGGGTTCCCATCCTGCCTCTGAGGCACAATGGTTGGGGCATGCAGAGCAAATCACTGGACCTCTCAGGACCCCCATAAAGTGCTCGAATGCTCTCCATGACATGTCTTCATTGGCAGAGGGAATTTCTTCACTGGGAGTAAACCATACCAAAAACAATAAATTAAAAATCACAGATCTAGTTAAAACACACCCACACCACACCTCCCCACTCATATATGCTCATGCACCCCCTCCCACATACTCCCCCATACACATGCACTTCACTATGGAAAGTTTATATCACTTCAGTCTCTTAGAGTTGAAGAATTTAATAAATACCTCAGTAGTACAAATACATTGTTGGTATTCAGTTGTGTCTGACTCTGAGACTCCATTTGGGTCTTATTGGCTTAGTTCAGGGCCATATGTCGCCTCCTAAATCCACTGTCTTAGCTAGTGGCTGGTTTGCCATTTCCTTCTCCAGTTCATTTTCCAGACAGGGAAACTGAGGCAAACAGGGTTAAGTGACTAGCCCAGGGTCACACAGCTAGTGTCTGAGGCCAGATTTGAACTCAGGATGATGAGAGTTCCTAACTCCAGGCTCACCCTTTTATTTACTGTACCATTTTGCTACCCAGCCAAGTACATAGGGCCTCATTACCCATGCCTTGACTATTATAATAGTCTACCAGATGGTCTCTGAAGCAAGTTTCTCCCCAAACCAGTCTATCCTCTCTCAGCTGTCCAAGTGATCTTCCTAAAGAGCAAGTCTGACCTTTACACACCCTGCCCCACATTCAGTCAACTCTACTGACTGCCTGTTAGTGGTAACTGCCCTCCTAGATCTTCCTCAGACACAGCACGTTTTTTTTACTTTGAGCATTGTCACTGGCTTCCCTCCAAGCCCCAAAAGCTTTCCCTCCTCCTCTTCCCTCTTTGCTTCACTGGTTTCCCTCAAGGCATCTCAGATTCTGCTTTCTTGAAGCCCTTCCTTACTTCCCTTGGTGCTAGTGTCTTCCCTTCGAGATTATCTATCTATCTATCTATGTATCTATCTATCTATCTGTCTATCTATCTATCATGCTCCTCCTCTAAATCTATAATCTTCCTCACATATCCACTTTGGAACTGAGAAGGGCCTTGGAACATACCCAGCTGTGGAGTAGACAAGCTACTGCTCCCAGAGTCATCAATGACACACAAAATGTTCAGGAACTTCAAGAAAACCTCAGATTGTATCTAGTCCTCGAGTCCTGCGTTTATAACTTTTATTTTTTTCTTAATGGCTTCACCTTGGTGCTACTGAAGGCCCTAAAGATCAGTCCAATAAAACCAAGAGATGCCTATCATCATGGAGAGCCCAGCAGTGAACATTTGAGATAAGCACCAGACCCCAAACTGAAACCACCCATCTGGACGGCAATGCCAGGACAGACCACACAGGGCACTGGAGAAAGGGGGCACATTCACCCACATGATTTGTGGCTACCTTCCATGTGTGGTTTGAAGGCCTGTTTTGGAAAAGAGGGAGTCTGAATGGAGAGCCCACACCCTTATCTTTAGATGCTCATGATATACTTGCCAGCGAGGTCCTGGAGCTACAACAGAAGCATCAGTGAGAGTCCTGTGGGTCATCTAAACTGATGGATATTGAAACCAGATTCATTCACATAAAGTGAATTCAAGTCAACTCAGGACACAATCAGTAAGTACCAGTTATGTTTCCATACTACCCTAGGCACTGGGCATGAACAGTATAAATACAAACTGAAGAGTCTCTGCCATCAGGGCACTCGAATCCTCTCATTTCTGAACCCCTAGCCGTCTCCTCCATAGCACTCACCCACTGTCCCACCTGGCAGCTATGATCACACCCTTTGCTGCAGCCTTCCCTGCCTGGTCTCTACCTGCAGCTCTGCAACAAGGAACCAAGATGGCATCAACTTTGCCAATGATGAAAGGGCCCTCCTTGTTTGCTCCTTCCCTCCTCAGTATGGAAGCTCTGGGAGTCAGGCGTCACCTTTACTTTTGGAATCTGGGTTCAAATTTCTATTCTTTTATTTCCTACTTGTACGAACTTGATCAAGGCGCCAAGCTTCTCTTGACCTCAGTTTCCTCTTTTATAAAATGATGGCACTGGACTTAGAGGGGTGAGAGGAATGGCCTCTACTATCCATTCGGGCTAAGGGCTAATTTAAAAAGATCTGACTTCAAGTCTTTGTTCATTGAGTTAATGACTGCTGTGAAGTCACATTTCTGGGCCTCAGTTTGTTGCCCTGTCATTCAGAATGCCAGTTTTGGGGGAGTAGAAGAATTTACCTAACATGTACCATCTTCCTCATCATTTATCTTTCCCCTTCCCCCAGTTATCACTGACCTGGTGCTGATCCTAAACTGGTTGTACTTTCTTCAACATTCCCCACCCACCCACACCCTAAAACCTCTGAATTGTCCACAGTGGGGAAAATGTTTGCTCCAGCCACAGAAGTAACAAGTCTCAACAAAACCAGTCAATCCTCCCACAAGGCTTTAGTGAGACTTGTTTACGAAGGGATTGAGTCATTGTTTTTCCCACCAAGACAGATTGGAAAGGGATTGAGCTGGGACTGGAAAGTCAGGCAAAATAGCACAGATAATGGGGAGTGTCTGCTTCTCAATGCACATGAGAAGTCCTCTAGGTCATAATAATGAACAATGACGTTGTAACCTTGTACATCCGCCTCACCTTCCCAGGTCCATGGAACGTCACTGCCATGTTCTATCTCAGGCTTCCTTTACTGGATGTAGAACCTAATTTCTGCCTGGTTTTCTGATTGTGAGAATGGCAGAGCTTCTTATCAGGGCACACCCTTCTCAGATCTGGTGAGATACCTGAAGGTATCTAAGGAGGCCCCCCCTTTCCCCTCAAGGAATGAGGATAAGCATAGAATTTTTAGGTTTCTGGACACCAGAGCTCCTCTCCTAACCTCCTTCAGACTCTTTTTCTGTAAAATGGGGATGGGACAGAGAAATGATCAAGGAGGACTCTGCTCTTCTTTTGGTAAGAGGGTGGATGACTGCAGGTTGTAATGTGGCAGGCACAGCCAGTGTTTGGCTTCGTAGGTTTTTAGTTGTTACAGTGAAACATTCAGTTGGAAAGGCTATCTTAAGAAATCCCTCTGGAGGAATAAGTAAAGGCAGTCACAGGCACTTGTACAAGAAGGGGAAATGGAGATGATCCTGGTTGCACCACACCAAACTCAAAGGGCTGATGGAGGTAACGTTTGCAAACTTTAAACAACTGCTGATTTTTATACTGGAAAGTCTAGAAAGTACTTGATTCCCCAGGGCCTCACAGCAGCCCGTAGAGAAAAGATCCACCAGGATTATTATCTGGATCTCACACATGAGGCAAATGAAGCTCATTATCCTGATACATAAATAGTGATAATCTAGCAGAGGTAAAGGTACATAGCACTCCCGGATTCTACATTCTTCTTTGTGTCCCCATTACTTCTAGGATACACAAGAAACTCCCCAGGCCAGGATTTGAGGCCATGTAGAGTTGGGTTATGCCTTGCCTTTCCAAATTGATTGCATATGACTCCCCTTAAAGCACTCTGAATTTCAAACAAGCCAGACTTCCAGCTGGCTCCTAAACTTGATGTGCTGTTTCCTACCTGTGTGAATTCACATAGGCTGCCCACCTGTCAAGGACACACACCACCATCATCTTTACTTGTAATAGCCCTGAGCTCCTTATTTTTCTCCAGTGTTCAGCATCCATTCATCTTTACAATAAAGCTTTCCCTGATTCCCACCTACCCCTGCCCCACTTAAAGTGCCCTGTTATCCACCAGCTCCCAAAGTTTCCCAGAGTTCTGTTGGGCTCTATCCTTTCCTCTCACCACTCAATCTTAGTTGAATTATCTCTTAACTGTACACACACACACACACACACACACACACACACACACCCTTCTCACCTCAGTAAAATGTAAGTGCTCTTCCCTGAAGGACAGCATTTTCTTGGTTTTATGTTTGTATTTTCAGAGACTAGCATGGGACTTTGCACACTACAGGTACCTGCTTATGAGATGCTTGGTGAATTCTAATAAATATTACTTCTTAAAACCATTCCATTAATCATGGAAACTAGGCAGGTGGACATCTGTGGACACTGTGAAATATTTTTGCCTATTTTCCTTCTAGCCCTGTACACATTGTTTATGCTTTGGGATATGTTGGCATGTAGTTTGCAGAACAGCTACATTTAAAGCCAGGGGGTTACCATAAGGGAAGGAATCTATCCCTATGTGGGTAAAATTAGGGGAGAACAGAGTGGGATTTGTTGTTAAAACACATTGAAATGGTGCGAGATGATCAAGATGCTAATTTGTAATGATGGGGAGAAAAGACAAGGAGAAGGGTTAAGCAGAGTAGAGGAAAGGCTAATTGCTGAGGGAGAAGAGAAAGCACTTTGGAGGGAGGGAGTTCTGAGCTGTGTGAAGGCAGTGACATCCATAGGTTAGAAGAGAGAAAAGTGGGAGAAATATAGG
Source organism: Bettongia penicillata ogilbyi (assembly GCA_023548195.1). Taxonomy (NCBI): domain Eukaryota; kingdom Metazoa; phylum Chordata; class Mammalia; order Diprotodontia; family Potoroidae; genus Bettongia; species Bettongia penicillata. The sequence continues at coordinate 7,181,034 of JAJHZJ010000010.1, forward strand.
TATAGATATAACATGAGCTATCCGTAACTTCGTTCCATTCCATGCCCATACTGTTGAGGGCATTCCACGCTAACTGAATGGGTGCCTTCCACTAACTAGTAATGGGAAATACAAGGTCTGAGCTCTTGGGCTAAGTTTATCTAGCCCACAGGAAAGTACCAAAAAGCATTGTTATCGTTTGTGCCTGTTGTAAAAACACAACAAGACTTTAAAGGTTCTTAGTGATTTCTGAAAAGATCAGAAGAGAAACATGCTGTTCTATAAAAGAACATTTATTTTTCATGAAAATAACATGATGTTCTGTACTTCCCAGAATAGAAAACACAAAGAATTCTGCACTGAAAATGAGGGCGTTCCAAAAGTGCCAACATCCCAAGTTCTAACCTTGGGTAACGAATCCGAACTTTAAATTACAAAATTGCCAATGTTTCATTTAGAGAGGTGATAGCAGCTTTCCTTTGAACTTTCATTGGTCTTTGCCTTTGCATCCTTCCTTCTCTGATCTCTCTCATTTTGTTTTTCTGGAGGAGTAATACTAGAAATATGAATAACAGCCTCTGAAGCCTTCTGCAAACATTGAGGCTGCATTTTCAGCCCGTACAAATGTCCTTGACTCAGTGATTCATAGTGACAGAGTCAAGGGACCCCCTCTTCCCACCCCATCACACTCTGATGGCCCTTTTCATCTCCTTCCACATTGGAATCCCTCTCTGTCTCTTGTGTGTGAGTGGGGAGGAAAGGGATTTCTCTATCTACATGTTCATGTGCATCTCTTGTGATTTCTTTCTGTCGGCTTTCTTGTCCTGATACCTGTTTCTTCCTTTTGACTCTCCATCTCCTAACTTAAACTATATATGATTGATGTTTTATTATGTTTTTGGTTGATTAAATTTCATTCTGCCAGAATTTGTTACATGCCAACTTTGTGCCAGGCACTACGACAGTCCCTGGTATATAAAGATAAGACTGGAATGTCCCCTATTTTCAAAGATCATATATGCTATTTATTTAAAAGAGTATGGTATTTCCTAGTCCTAAAAGGTAGCAGAGTAGCACATCATGATTTGTATTTCTCTCTCTTTAAGTACACCCCCAACCTCCAATTGTTTCTTTTTAAAATAGATTTGACTGCAGATTGAGTTTTGGGTTTGTTTTCCCAAAGTTAGGTTTCAACATAATGATGATTCCTGAGATCCACACCATTGGTTCCATCAACATCTTTTCCCAAGCCATCTCCAGGCCAAGAATGTGACTTCACTGAAGGCAATCCTTGAGTGGAACTTGATGACAAAAAGTGTTTAAGAAAGATCTAAGTAGGAGTGTCTAATGGAAGAAGAAACACGACAGACTATAGGACTGGGAACAAAGGGATTCCAGGTGCGGAAGTGCCCAGTCCTTCTCACAGTTTCACCATAACCTAGTCGTCTCTGCCATCTTCTTGGGACACTCACTTCTCCCATTGATCATTGAACCTTGTGTGTCCATCCACAAGGGAGATGAGTTTGAGTGGAGTACTGTACTTTGTAGGACTTCCAAGGACTAAATCTAGAAGAAAATTGAGAGGCTAACCAATCTAACCCTTCTTTTTACATATGAGGAAACTGAGGTGCTAAGCAGTTAAATTGTTTCTTCATGGTCCTATAGAAAGTCACTTTCACAGGTGGGATTAGAAGCCAAGTCCTCCTTACTTCAAGTCTGGTGCTCTAAAGTTCAAGAAACTGCCAATAGAATGGAAGGTCCTTGGAGGGAAAGGTTGTTTTGCCTTTCAACTTTATGTCCCCAGAATCTAGCATATTGCCTGGCACCTAAGCATGACTTGCTGAACTAAATTAGAATGAAGGAGCTAATGAATTCCACCAGTGTTGTGGGCAGGGAGGTGGCCAAGTGCAGTCTGACAAAGGCAATGTGCCGAAGGCTCTAGGTTGGGTGGGAGAATTATGAGGAAGGGGATGTGGCAGATCATGGGGTCCTGGAGAACAGGGACTGGTTGTGTTTATTGTTTCTGCATTTGCTTTTCTTTACATCCTCAGCATTTAACTCAGTACCTGGAACATTATTGGCACTTAATAAATGCTGAATGTCTGAGGGAGGGAGGAAACAGGAGTGGGACTCTTTGGGCATATATTCGGGAAATGAACAGATCTTCTGAAAAGATGTGCACATTTAGAGCCACCTCCACTCCAAACGTTTCTATGAACTAGTTGTGCCTGCCTGTGATAAAGCCTTCTGAGCTCATAGTGCTCTAGTCAACCACAGTAGGACACGCTGTACCTTGACCACAGCACGGTGATACCATTTTGGTCTTCTTGGAGCCTTACAGACAACAGCCAACCACCTCCAGGAACAACCAGTAGACATCTCTAAAGCTAACGATCATGAAGTAGCTGTCCTCACGGCCTCATTTGCCTAACTCCCTCTGAGCCTCCCTGTTCCCAGCTCACCAGGACAAATAGAGAAGAATCAACTATGAAAGGACAGCTGCCTGCCCTCTCCTCCTCATTTACCCCAAATACGAGTGGTGGGTATTATAAATCACAATTATCAAACCAAATATTTAACAGAAAGCACCTCAGGAGCTGCCTGTATGATTCAGGGTCAAGCTAAAGAGGATGTCACAGAGAAGAGGGAATCAATTTGTTCAGCATGCCTGGAAGGAATCAGTGTGGAAGCTGCAATAGGAAAGCACAGGCTTGGTGTCTGGAAAAAATACCCTGAGAATTACAGGCAACCTAGGACTGAAATGACCTATCCTGGGAAGGAATGATGATCGAAGCCACTCCAGGAGATCATCAAGCAAAGGCTGAGGGGTCACTTGTGGGGAACGGGGGGATTCTCATTTAATGCTATGGATAGTGTGAGATGGCCCCTAGGAAGCATTCATTTATATTCAGATAAGTAATCAGTTTCACTGAAAATGATATTTCTGCATCACTATTCCATCCTCACTCCCACCCCTAGTAAATCCCAGCCAGCAATAGTTTCTTCAGATAGTTGATGAGGGAAGCAATGATGAGGAGGAATATTTGCAATGTTATTTAGAATTTGCAAAGCATTTTATATTTCTATAATCTTACCTGATCTCACAACAACCCAGTGAGATTGGTATTGTTGTACCAATTATGCTGAGGAAGACACTGAACCTCAAAGAGATGAAATGACTTTGCCAGAGTCACACAACCATTGAGTGTCTAAATCAGGATTTGATCTCAGATTTTCCTCACTCCCAGCCAAGGCTGCTATCTACTATGGCACCTTTCTTCCTCTCAAGTGACCATATCCATATGCATTTACTTTAAAATACTTCATAATTCCATCAGCTTGTACATTTCTCTAATCAGTGATAATTGGGAAGTTTTCAGCAGACTTTGAACCAACACACAACAGATAACCAGCTCTGACTAGAGGAAAGATGCTCCTTGGGTAGCATATTCCTTAAAATGGACAATAAATCTTAGTGGACTTTCAGAGGCTTGGCAAAGATAGGAATCAGAACGAAGCAATGCCAGCAGTAACGGGGCTGCCTTTGAATACACAATGCCTGTGGGGATTGGGCTCAGTGGAGCCAGCACTATAGGTCAGAGCTGGCCTGTTGTTCTGACAGATACAGTCCTTGGACCCCAGCCCAAGGCCAGCTTTCATCCTTGGCAGATGGAATTTCAAGCATCGAGTGAGCATTTAGATTTCCCAGCACAGTCTTACTATGGAGTCTAATTAAGCTGTGTAGAGAATGGGCAGCCGCCTCTTCTGTCTTGGCAACCTACACAAACTTACAAGTTTTGCATAGTCGCCTTTGTCCTGAGAGACCCTCATGCTTCCAAATCTCCTTGTGTGTGCTGGTATGCAGGACTGTGTGTGTGCGTGTGTGTGTGTATATAAGTATGTTTGTCAGTATGGATGAATGTGTACATTGGTGTCTATGTGTGTGTATGTCCATGAGTGTGCATGCAAGGGAGGATGTGTCTCTGTGTATGAATGTATGTCTGTGTGTATGTGTCTGTATCTGAGTGTGTGTGCCTGTGTATGTCTGTGAGTGTGTGTCTGTGGATGAGTACATGTCTGAGTGTATCTGTATATAAATCTGTGAGTGTATATTTGTATATGTCTGGGTGTCTGAGTATGTGTCTATGTATGAGTGTGTCTATGAGTGTGTGTGCCTGTGTGTGTCTGTGAGTGTGTGTCTGTGTGTATATGCATGTATGTATCTATGTCTATGAATGTATCTGTGAGTGTGCTTGTATTATATGTGTCTGTGAGTATGTGTCTACATATGTGCCTGTGTGTCAACATGTGTATCTGTGAGTGTATATTTGTGTATGTCTGGCTGTATCTGTGTATAGGTGTGTCTGTGTGAGTATGTATATGAGTATGTGTCTGAGTGTGTGTCTGTGTATATATGCATATGAATGTGTGTGTCTATGTCTATGAGTGTATCTGTGAGTGTGCCTGTGTTATATGTGTCTGTGAGTGTGTGTCTGCATGTGTCTGTGAGTGTATATTTGTGTATGCCTGGTTGTGTCTGTGTATAAGTGTGTCTGTGTGAGTATGTATATGAGTATGTGTCTGAGTGTGTGTCTGTGTATATATGCATATGAGTGTGTGTGTCTATGTCTATGAGTGTATCTGTGAGTGTGCCTGTGTTATATGTGTCTGTGAGTGTGTCTGCATATGTGTCTGTGAGTGTATATTTGTGTATGTCTGGGTGTGTCTGCATATGAATGTGTCTGTGTGAATATGTATATGAGTATGTGTCTGAGTATGTGTCTTTGTATGTGTCTGTGAGTGTGTATGTCTGGTTGTGTCTGTGTATGAGTGTGTCTGTGTGAGTATGTATATGAGTATGTGTCTGAGTGTGTCTGTTGTATATACGTATGTCTTTGAGTGTATGTGTCTGGGTCTGTGAGTGTGTGTCTGTGTATGAGTGTGTGTGTCACAAATTAAAACCTGAATCTGCAGTTGACTGACTCCTTTTCTATCTTCTTGTCAAGAACCAAGCTGAAGTTTTCTCTATACAAGGAGTCCATTTCTCAGACTAAATATTGACAGGTTTTATGAAGAGTGGGCTCCTTTAACGTATGGGAATGAAGAGGGCCTCAGTTTTCCCTCCCCCATCACATCCATTCCATTGTCAAACAAACCTTGTTCCTGCTCTCTCTCTAACCTTTCTCATGGCCACCCCTATCTTGCTGCTCACACAGTCCCCTCCCTTGGACAAGTCCTCTTGACTTCTTGCCTGGACTATGACTATTGCCTTCTAATGAATCTCTCTGCCTCAATATAAACCTTACCCTGCGTGGATGAGGTCATTGCCCTACTCAGTAAACTCCAGTGGCTCCCTGGTACCTCTAGCATAAAATGCAAATTCCTGTGTTAGACCCTCAACACCCTTCACAACATGACCCTAATTTCTCTTCCTAGCCTCGTTATACATTATTCCCTATCTAGCAATCCAAACCACAAATGTGCTGGTAAATGTTTAACATGAGCTTTTTGAGGGGAGGGAGTCAGCACAGAGATGTGCACACAATACACAAGTTTAATCTGCATTTTTAACCTTTTCTTCATTGATTTCTAAAAGTAAATCAAGGCAGTCTGTAGTATTTGCCAGTTTCCAAGGCATAAACACTCATATTGAAAATTTATCAATCAGCTTTCATGAACTCAACTAGATCCATCACATAAAAACTGAGCCACACTATTGTTCTTTATGCACAGTATTTAATTTCCCATCTCCATGCCATTGCGTTGGAGTCTGTCCAATAGGGGACTGTCTCCTGGGACTGTCTCCTAGGCCTTGAATATTCTTACTTCTCACCTATGTATCTTGGAATTTCTGGCTTCCTTGAAAAGCAGCTTAAATGTCACCTTTTCAGGGGGCCCTCCCTGTTCCCCCAGCTTCTAGTGACTCCCCTTGAATATCATCCTGTGTCTATTCTGTGTGAATGTTTAATTTATCTGTGGGTATGGATCTTGTTACTTCCATGCCAATGGAAGCTCCCTGGAGGGAGGCGCCATTTTGGCATCTGTAGCGTTGGGTCCGGGGCTTGGACCACACCAGGCGCGTACTAAATGTTTGTTGAGTAATTGTGACATTAAGCAGAGAGGATTTATGCTGTGAGCCCAATGAACACATGCGTAATTAAAAAGTAACATTCCTTGTATTTTAGCTAAGATCCAAGAAGTACCATCTGACAGAGAAGGGAAGAGCTTTAAGGCAGATGGCTCCTAAGTGTATGGTGCAGTAGAAGACAGTGGGCGTGTGGAGTCCACAAGACTGTGTATTTCAACCCCTTTAGTTATCGTTTGCCCTGTGTCCCCAGGCCTCTTAGGTAGACAATGATAACACCAACCTTGGGTTGGTGATGTGAGCCTCAGGAGCCGTGGTGGATGCCTTGTGCTTTACCAAGCTTCCAGTCTTCTAGAAATAGAATCTCTTGCCTTTTTGGTCCATGTAAATGGTTGAGGCATTGCAGCCCAAAGGACAGGTCCCTGGTCTTGGGGGTGGCTTCGGTTCCACTCGGCTCTAGCTCTACAACCCTGGGATCTTAGATGTTTTAAATGCCTCCTAGGGCAAGAACGTTGAGCTCAGTGAGAGCAGGGGCAGGGCTCTGGAGCTGCTCCCGGGCTGGTTTGCCACAGATTGCAGGCTGACCAGGGTGCCAATGGCCATTAGCCATTTGAGGGTTTGCAAAACATGAGAATTAGTCTGAAAGAGCAAAACTGGGAGCAGACAGGAGGTGTCTGGCTGCCCTTCAACAACGTTTGTCACAAACAAATGGTTAGAGCAGATAGGCGGGAGGGAGAGAAGGTACTTATTATAGCAGGAGGCTGAGGCTACAGCAACTGTCAGCAGTGAACATGGGCTGCTGGGAACACAAAAGAATACTCCAGAAAAGTCCTCTACTGTGCTGCCTTAAACTCACACAAGATAGGCGAAGGAGTATATAATTACTGGCAAATTATTCTATCTCTGCCTAATAGATAGAAAAACACACTCTAGCCCCACCCAAATTCAAAAGATTTACCAGTTTAGAACCCTCCCTCAGCCTTTCACACTTTTCCCGGCACATCCTACTATCTCAGCAAAGTCTCCCCTGAGGATGGCATCTCTGGAGCAAAGAGAACTGCGGTTTTCATGCTTTTCCTGTAAAAATTCCCTCTTCCCAGTTGCCTCATTTACTTCAGGTTAAGTCCAATTTCTGTTTGTCCCTGAACCTGTTGGACTCAAAATTTCTGGAAGCTGAATATGGTGATGTGCAGATTCCCAATAGAGAACAACATGCCCTGGAATTCTGGAAGAATCTGGGATGTCGATGCTTACTCCTGAAATGTGTTTCTGAGCTAGAAAAGGCCACTGACACAGGCTTGGGGAACAAGGCAAACACCTGGAAAGCTAGGAAGGAAATTACAAACCTCCTTCACATAGCTAGGGAGGAGAAATACACAGATAAAAATCTGTCCATGAGCATTTATCCTGCATCTGTTTGTTCACTTGTTTTGGTCCTCTCCAGCTATATCCTACCTTTGTGAATCCATTTGAGGCTTTCTTGGCAAAGGCACTGGAGTGGTTATCATTTCTTCCTCCAACTCATTTTACAGGTATAAAAACTGAGGCCAACAGGTTTAAGGGACTGACCCAGTCTCACACAGTTAATGTCTGAGGCCAGACTGGAACTCAGGAAGATGAGTCTTCCTGATTCTAAACCCAGTACTTTCTCCATTGTGCCACCTAGCTGCCTGTGCACACCTACTATGGGTCTAATAAAAAAAACATTTTATATATAATTGCGACACTTTGTTAACACGCTAACAATGATGCCATAAAACAATAACACAGCTCATAAATAGTCTTCATTAAGCACTGGAGAGGATTTGCTTTTTTCCTTTTGTTTTCATTATGTTTAAGCCATCTTGAGAACAGATAGCTAATATGACCTGCATCTTTGTTCACATTTATTAAAATGAGAAAGGGGAGTTTTACAAGTGGAGAAACTGGCTCCAAAAGAACAAAATGATTGCTCCTAATTGCCTTCAGAAAGGATTCCCAGAAGATAAAGAATTAGAGCCCCAGATTCTCCATGTAGAATCCAAATGCAGGATGTCTTAAGAAGAATATCATGATTTCTCCCCAAGAGAGGTGTGTGGGAGACATGGGATCAGGAGTGTTACAGAATGAAAAGTCTGACATTTACAAAGCCACATAAACAATGGTGAGCTCCGATGTTTAATAGGGCCAAACAGCCACCTACAGTAAACATTTTAATTAGCTCAGAATTGTGCAATGGTGGAGCACTGAACAGAGGACAACGTAAAGTGTAGGACGAGCCAGGCAGAGAATAGCTGTGGTGCTAAAGTAGGCAGACATCTCTTCTGTGGTTTAACTTTTATTTTCCGCCTTTTCAATGACCAACAATTGTAAAAATCTGAAGACTCTTAGAAGGGATTTTGCAGCAGCAGCCATCTTAATATCTGCAGGTTGCCTCGTCTGAGAGGCGCAGGATGAATGGGGCAGGGACTTCAGGGGAGACTCTGTCTCTCTCTCTGTCTCTCTGTCTCCCTCTCTCTGTCTCTCTCCCTCTCTCTCTCTCTCTCTCTCTCTCTCTCTCTCTCTCTCCCTCCCTCCTTCCCTCCCTCCTTCTCTCCCTTTGTCTCTTTCTGTCTCTCCAATTTGTGTGCATATATATATATATATATATATATATATATATATATATATATATATATATATGAGAGAGAGAGAATGAAGGTATGAGGTGTTACAAAAGATTCCTGACCTTGGAATGAAGATAATTTGATTCACATTTCACCACTGACACTCTGTTACTATGGGTAGTATTGTGAACTCTCTGGGCCTCAGTTTCCTCATCTGCAAAATGGGTAGGATGATGGCCCCCAGGACTTGTAGAGTACCTTCCTTCATGATCCTAATATCCTTATAGCATTCTTATACGACTCAGTTATTGAACCATGAACAAAAGGAAGGGCCGGGGGCGGAGCCAAGATGGCAGAGTAGAAGGACGCACATTCACGAGCTCCGAGCCCACAACCCATGGAATTGAGGTAAAAGGAGAGCCCCATAAATTCTGAATCTCTGCAGGGGGTGCACAAACATAGGGGAAGAGATTTCCGTTCCACTGAACCCTGGAGAGCCGTCCCCGGGGTCCATCGCAGCCAGGAAAGCGGACCCCACCCCCACCCCTGGCCGCGACCCAGAGAAGCTGACCTGAGCAGACTTCAGAGAGGAAAGCTCCGGGAGAATCTCCAGCAGCCGGGAAAGTCCCTCTGCCCACAGAAGCTAAAGGTCAGTTAAAAAGAAGCCTGCGCTAGGGGAGGGGAGTGGGCCCCCTCGGGAGGAAGCGGCGGCGGCAGAGACGGGGGCAGGAAGCGGCGGAGGCAGAGGCGTGGGCGGGCGGCTGAGGCGGCAACAGCCCGGGACTCAGGAATCCCCCAGCAGCAGGTAGGATCTTCAATACTGAAGGTCTTTCCAACCTGAGGGAGCCGAGCAGGGGAGACGGCCCTGCCCCCACCCTGCTCTACTGCTGAACGCCTCTGAATAAAACCCTCAAGGGAGCTGAGCACAGCAGGCGGGGTCCCCCACCCCGCCCCCATCGGCTCTGTTCCTGAAAGTCTCTTCAGAAAGCCCCTGAGGGCCCAAGCTAGGAAGCGGCCCTGCCCCCACCCTGCGCCAGAACTAAAGCTTGCCGCGGGAAAGCGCATTTGAATCTCAGAGGTCAAGTACTAGCTGGGCGGATCCAGGCGGAGGTGGAAAGGAATCTCAGAAGTCAAGTAACTGGCTGGGAAAATGCCTAGAAAGGGAAAGAAAAATAAGACTTTAGAGAGTTTTTTCCAACAAATGCAAATGATCCCGACATTCGGATCTGATGGGGAGGACGAGGACGTATTTTTCCCATCAGGGAAAGATGTGGAGGGCGGGGCCTCAGTACCCCAGACACCCCAGGGGGGTGTTGGGTGGGCTCAGGCCTTGGAAGAGCTTAAAAAGGATTTTGAAAAGCAAGTTAGACAGGTGGAGGAAAGACTGGGAAGAGAAATGACAAAGATGCAAGAAGAGTATGAAAAAAAGGTCAATATCTTGGTAAAGGAGTCCCAAAAAAATGCTGAGCAAATTAACACCTTGAAAAATAGGCTCACTCAATTGGCAAAAGAGGTTCAAAAAGCCAATGAGGAGAAGAATGCATTCAAAAGCAGAATGAGCCGAATGGAAAAAGAGGCTCAAAAGCTCACTGAATTTAATAGTTCTCTCAAAATTAGAATGGAACAGATGGAGTCTAATGACTTTATGAGAAACCAAGAAATCACCAAACAAAACCAAAAGAACGATAAAATGGAAGAGAATGTGAAATATCTCATGGGAAAAACAACTGACCTGGAAAATAGATCAAGGAGAGACAACTTAAAAATTATGGGACTACCTGAAAGCCATGATCAAAAAAAGAGCCTAGACATCGTCTTGCATGAAATTATCAAGGAAAACTGCCCTGACATTCTAGGACCAGAGGGCAAAATAAGTATTGAAAGAATCCATCGATCACCACCTGAAAGAGATCCAAAAAGAGAAACTCCTAGGAACATTGTGGCCAAATTCCAGAACTCCCAGCTCAAGGAAAAAATCTTGCAAGCAGCCAGAAACAAACAATTCCAGTACTGTGGAAATACAATCAGGATAACCCAAGATCTAGCAGCTTCTACATTAAGGGATCGAAGGGCGTGGAATAGGATATTCCAGAAGGCAAAGGAACTAGTACTCAAACCAAGAATCACCTACCCAGCTAAACTGAGTATAATACTGCAAGGGAAAATATGGTCTTTCAATGAAACAGAGGACTTTCAATCATTCTTAATGAAAAGACCAGAGCTGAAAAGAAAATTTGACTTTCAAACACAAGAATGAGAGGAAGCATGCAAAAGTAAACAGCAAGGAGAAGTATTAAGGGACTTACCAGAAATGAACTGTTTGCATTCATACAGGGAAGGACAATATTTGTAACTCTTAAAACTTTTCAGTATCTGGGTGGTTGGTGGGATCACACATACACATGTACACGCATGCACACACATACACACATGCATTCACATGCAGAGACAGAGAGCACAGATTGAACTGAATAGGATGGGACCATACCTTAAAAGAAATTAAGGTAAATGGTGAGAGAGAAATGTAGTGAGAGGAAAGAGGGGGAAATGGAAGGGGGGTAACTATATGTCATTTAAGAGGCAAGTAGGAGATGTTTTTAGTGGAGGGAAAAAGAGGAGAGCTGAGGGAAAAAAAACAAACAAACAAACAAAAGTTTACCCTCATCACATTTGACTAAACGAAGGAGTGAAATGCACACTCATTTTGGTATGAAAACCTATCTTACAGTATAAGAAAGCGGGGGAGAAGGAGATATTGGGGGGGGGATGATGGAAGGGAGGGCAAAGGGAGGAGGGAGTAATTGAAAGTCAACACTTGGGGAGGGACAGGATCAAAGGACAGAAGAGAAACAATGAGGGGCAGGTTAAGAGGGATGGCAATTCAGTTAGTCTTACACAACACGACTATCAGGAAGGTCACTTGCAAAGCTACACAGATATGGCCTATAATGAATTGCCTGCCGTACCAAAGGGAATGGATGGGGAGGGAGGGATGGGGAGAATTTGGAACTCAAAGTTTCAGGAACAATTGTTTAGTATTGTTGTTGCAACTAGGAAAGAAGACATACAGTTAATGAGGAATAGAAAGTCATCTGGCCCTACAGGAGAAAAGAGAAGATAGAGACAAGGGAAGGGAGGGATGACAGAAGAGAGGACAGATTGAAGATAGGGAAAATTAGATTGCTTGGGGTATTGGGGTGGGGGGAGGGGAGAAAAGGGGAGAAAATTTGGAACCCAAAAATTTGTGAAAATGAAAGTAAAAAGCTAAATAAATAAATTAATAAAAAAAAAAAAAAAAAAAAAAAGGAAGGGCCATCTTACTCTACTAATTCAGGAAAAAAGCCTGAAGCTTGGGAAACAAGGTTCTGGCTGATCTCTGGTTTATTAATAAATGAGAAGAGCTCATGTCTGTCTAGCACTTAACAGTTTACAAAGCACTTTATATCGGCAACACTCAAACAGATCTGTGATCTCATGAATTTAGAAATTCCTTCCAAACAGACAGCTCACTACCAATCCATTCCTGCTCATGTTGGGGGGCTCGCCTTCATGTCTCTCCCCACCAAAAATGGACACATTTTTAAATTTTTAAAGAACTTAAATATATGTGTAACGAAATAACTTTCAGATGAGATTTTTGATTGTTTTGACGAGAAAACTATCAGAAGAATAGAAGGGAGGACTCAGAGTTTGTCAAAACTGATGATGATGATTGACAATGATGAAGATGAGGAGGAGGAGGAGGAGGGTAGATCTCATGGATATATTTCTATGTGCCAGGCACGTCGCTGAGCAGCTAACAATTATCACTTCATCTGAACCTCAGACTTAGGTGCTATTACCATCCCCATTCTACAGTTTAGGAAACTGAGGCAGACAATGTTTAAGTAATCTTCCCAAGCACTCTATCCACTATACCACCTAGCGACATGTGGAGTAGTACCTCACTTGTGTGGGGACAATTTATCGTTTTAAAGCATAAGAGCATAAAGCACTAAAAATTATTTTAAAAGATTCCAAAAAACAGGGGAAACCAGAAACCAAAGACATCCTCTAGGATCTAGGCACGATGAGTACCGTTAATATGAGCAGTGGTTCTCTTTAAGCTGGAAAACTGCAAAGCTCTTCCTGTTGGCTATCTCAGGACCATGGAGACCTATCTAGCCAGATTTGAAGTTCCCAGTCAGAGAGTTTTGCTTTATTCTTTAAGTCCAGCTCACTAGGAGTCCTGCTCACTAGGGGTCCTGCTCACTAAGAGTCCTGCTCACTAGGGTGCCAAGATAACTACAAAGTCCCCTCTGCTCTTCCTTCTCAAGCCGGAGATAGCAGCAGAGAGTAATAAGCCTTAGAAAGCTTCAAACCGCTGGAGTCTTGGCCAGTGATATCTGCTGGCTCCAACCAATCAGAGAAGCCTTCTCTCAGCAGACTGCTTTTAGGTGCTCAAGAGCCAACATTATTGTTCCTTCTCCTTCCTTTATATGTCTCTTCTCCTGATGCTATGCTTGATGAACTTACATGAGAACCCCCAAAGGAATAGTCTTTTTTTAAAACTAGATAGATAGAAGATATAGATATATCTAGATAGATAGAAGATAAAGATATATCTATCTAGATAGATCTCTATTGATAGAGATATATCTTCAAAGGTTATATTATTTCTCATTTTCTTATATTCATACTCTATTCATAAAATATGCTTGTGCATGGCAGGGTTTAAAGATCCAAGCTTAGCTCTGTGACCGGGAACTCCAAACCTGGCTAGACAGGTCTCTGTGCCCCAGAGATGGCTAGCAGGATGAGCTCTGCAGTTCTCCAGCTTAAAGAGAACCACTGCTCACGTTAACGGTTAACTGTAAAAAATCAAATTTTATACAATTTTTAACATTTTTACTTCAAAATGTTTTGAGTTCCAAATTCTCTCACTTCCACTCTCCCTGAACCCTTTGAGAAGGCAAGCAATTTTATACAGATTACATAAGTTATATAGATTATATAAGTTATGAAAAACAGATTTCCATGTTAGGCCTGTTGTGAAAGAAAACAGCAACAAAAAATAACCAAAAATCAAGATAAGTAAAGAAAAATATGTATTGATCTGCATTCAGACTCCATCAGTTCTTTCTCTGGAGATGGAAAGTTTTATCATCATAAGTCCTTCAGAATGGTGTAGGATTGTTCTATTGCCCAGAATACCTAAGACATTCACTGCTAATCACCATGCAATATTTTTGTTACTGTGTAAAATGGATTCCTGGTTCTGCTCATTTCATTTTGCGTCAGTTCATGTAATTCTTTCTAGGTTTTTCTGACACTATCCTGTTCATCATTTCTTATAGCACACTAGCATTCCATCACAATCGTATATAACAACTTCTTGAGTCATCCCCCAATGGATGGACTTCCCTTTAATTTCCAGTTCTTTACCACCATTAAAAAAGGTGCTATATTGTTGTACCTATAGATCCTTTTCTTTTCTGTGTGGGATACAGACCTAGTAATGGCATTGTTTGGTCAAAAGTTATGCATGGTCTTACAGCCCTTTCAACATAGTTCCAAATTGTCCTCCAGAACAGCAATGCATTAGTATCTTCCACCTCCCTGCCAACATTTTCCATTTTCCTTTTCCTATTAGCCAATCTGATAGGTGAGTGGTGGTAGCTCAGAGCTCTTTGAGTTTGCATTTCTCTAATCCACAGTGATTTGGAGTATTTTTTTATATGACTATGGATAGCTTTGATTACTTCATCTGAAAACTTCTTGTTCATTTCTTTTGACCATCTATCAGTTGAAGAATGGCTCTTATTTCTAGAACTTTGACCTAGTTCTTTATAAATTTGAGAAATGAAGTGTTTATCAGGGAAACTTGATGCAATTTTTTTTCACAGTTATGATTACTATGTATTTCCCTCCATCCTATTTCCCATGTTTATCCTTATCTCTCTCTCACTCTCCTTTCACCCTGTCCACTCTCAAAAACATTTTGCTTTTGAATTTTACCTCAGCCAATCCACTCTTCCTCTCCCACCTCCTTTTATTCCTTTCCCTTCCTACTTTCCTATGTGGTAAGATAAATTTACGTACCCAGCTGAGTGTATATGTTATTCCCTCTTTGAGCTAATTCCAATGAGAGCAAATTCATGCATTCCCCTGACCTTTCCCATCCTCCTTTCCATTGTAAAAGCTCTCTCATGCCACTTTCACATAAGATAATTCACCCCATTCTACCTCTTCCTTTCCCATTCTCCCAGTACATTCCTCTTTCTTGCACTTTGTTTTTTTAGATTATTATCCCATAATATTCATCTCACACCCATGCCCTATGTCTATGTATACTCCTAAAAACTGCACTAATAATGGGAAAGTTTCCTTTTTTCTTTCTTTTTTTTTTTTAGGAGTTATAAGTATCATCTTCCCATTAAGAATATAAACAGTTTAACGTAATTAAGTCCCTTATGATTTCTGTTTCCTGTTTAGATTTTTATGTTTCTCTTGAGTCTTATATTTGAAAGTCAAATTTTCTATTCAACTCTGGTCCATTCATTAGGAATGCTCGAAAGTTCTCTATTTCATTGAATATTATTTTTCCCCTGAAGGATTATACTCAGTTTTGCTGGGTAGACAATTCTTGGTTGTAATCCTATCTCCTTTGCCTTCCAGAATATCATATTCCAAGCCCTCTGATCCTTTAATGTAGAAATGATTAAATCTTGTGTTATCCCAATTGTGGCTCCATGATATTTAAATTATTTCTTTTTGGCTTCTTGCAACATTTTATTCTTGACCTAGGGTCTATAGAATTTGATTATAATATGCCTAGGAGTTTTCATCTTGGGGTCTCTGTCAGGAGGTCATCAGTGAATTCCTTCAATTTCTATTTTACCCTCTGGTTCCAAAATATCAATATTTCTTGATAATTTCTTAAACCATGATGTCTAGGCTCTTTTTTAATCATGATTTTCAGGTAGTCCAATGATTTTTAAATTATCTCTCCTAGATCTATTTTCCAGGTTAGTTGTATTTCCAATGAAATAATTCATATTGTCTTCTATTTAAATTTTTTTTTCTTTGCTATTTCTTGATGTCTGATTGAGATGTTAGTTTCCATTTTCTCGATTCTAGTTTTTAAGTAATTATTTTCTTTCAATAAGCTTTTGTACAACCTTTTCCATTTGGCCAATTCTGCTTTTAAGGCATTCTTCTCCTCATTGGATTTTGTGTCTCTTTTAACATTTGGCCTATTCTATTTTCAGTTCTTCCAAGGTGATATGATCTAGAGAGAGGTGTGTTTACTACTCCCCTGAACTGTGATCTGGTCTGTGAGTAACCACAAGCACTCTTTTCCTCCCTGACACTGGGATCAGGGTCCCAGTTCTCCTACACAAGCTCTAGTGTACTAGGGCTCCTCCTTGCCCTGAGGACTGTGACCTAGATCCAAGCATGGAAAACACAACAGAATCATGCCATCATTGTCAGCAAAGAGACTTCTGTCATCTCCTTCTGACCAATTGTCTGACGCTCTTATTGTCTGTGGGCTGAGGGGCCTGTAAACCACCACTCTTGCCACTGACTCAGTCACCCCTAAGGTGCATTACTGGTTTGCTGGGGTCCAACCTGGGCTGACTGTGCTCTATTTTCACCCTGGTACAATAAACATATTCTATCTATCTTCTAAGTTATCTTGGACTGGAAAATCATTTCTCCTTATCCTTTTTGGGAGTTTTCCTGCTCCAGCATTTGTTTTGAAGTGTTATTTAAAGTTGTTTGAAGGGGTTTGGGGGAGAACTCAGGCAAGTCCCAGCCTTTTTTCTGCCATCTTGTCTGCACCTCCTAAACCTAAACACTCTTGATGAAGGCTGATATTTATGTGAAAAAGCTTTAAAGGTGAAAGATTGTATTTGAGTAAAAAAGAAAAGAGGATTTCCCTAGATGAAGTGTTTGGAATCAGAAGTCAATCAGGGAATCAAGCAGTGATTTTGTGTGGTGGACCACATGACATCAAAGTCATTCGTGTAGAGTTGTGAATTTCTCCAAAGATGTGAGTTTTCCCACCTCTTGTGTTTTGCTTCCTGGTTTCTATACGTGTGTCCAATCTTCTCCATCATCACTGAGTGCATTGGTGGGGAAATGTGACCTGGATTTTTATGTATTTCAATTGAGCAACATTTATCAAGATTTTGTATGTCAGGCAGTCCATAGCCAGACAAAAGAGATGCCCTGTGCCTACATAACCCACCATCTAATGAAGCGAGATAGCATGCAAAAAATACATCCTAACAAGCTATATGCTGGGGGAAAAACCCAATAAATAATGAACACAGAAAAGTAGGAGAATTAAGAGCCTTCCTTTGAAAGGGAAAGCTTCCTTTTCATTTGTTGTTGTTATTTCAGTAATCATTTCTGACTCTTCCCAAACCCATTTGAGATTTTCTTTTTTCTTAATTTTTAAAATTATTTTATTTGTTCCCAGTGTTCTACAATCACTTCCATATATCTTAGATTTTTTCCCCTCCCTCCCTCCCTCTCCTTCCCCCCTACATTTTCACTTCCTCCCTGAGATGGTGTACAATCTTATATAGGTTCTACACATACATTCCTATTAAACACATTTTCACCTTAGTCATGTTGCTTAGAAGAATTAAAATTAATAGAAGGAATTATAAAAAAAAACATAATATAAAAGAAAATGATCTGCTTCATTCTGCAATCAAATTCCATACTTCTTTCTCAGGATGTAGAAGGCATTTTGCCCCAAGAGTTCATTTGGGAATTTCTTGACCAAGGTAATGGAGTGATTTACCATTCAATTCTCCAGTTCATTTTACAAAAGAAGAAATGGAGGCAAACAAGGATAAGTACATATCTAGTTAGAGTCTGAGGTCACATTTGACTTTTGAATTCAGGACTCAGGAAGATCTGTTTAGTGGACTCCAGGTGTGAGATGCCTGAAAGGCAACTGGAGAGGTCAAATTGGAGGTCTACGGAGAGGTTAAGGCAGAAAAGGCAGATTTGAGAATCATTGGCCTAGAAATGGAATCTAAGTTCACTGGATTCAAAGAGTGAAACTGGGATACACTCTATTTTTTTTTAAAGTATTTGCTTTAATGTGTTATCTATAATATGATTTCATTTCCTTTCTTATTAAACGATTGATTATATTTAAGAACTATAAATTACATTGTTGTGAATGGTTGGTTGTGTACTATTTTTCACTCTGTGGCTTTGTTGTCATATGAGTGAAGCTAGAAAATATATTAGATTGGGACTCAAAAAATAGACAGGTGGGTGGGGAAGTACGTTTCCCCTCACTGAGATTATTCCTAAGACCCTGAGAGAATTGGAGTATGACCGTATGATGGTGGTCTGCTCCGTAAACTCAGGCTTGTTAGGGGGAGAGCAGATTGAGACAGTGAGAAAAACGGAGAGATGGGAGGGAATTTACACATTGTATGAGTTGTGTGAGGCCCCTGGGAGACACTGGGCTGTTGTTTATAGCTTACTTGGTATGTAGGCCTCACTGTATATTTACACAGTTAGTTACATTACATTTTAACCCCTTGTAAAACAGGAGAACAAAGAAGGGGAGGCCCAGGAGAGGAGAGCACAGGAAAGATGCAAATGGAGAGAAGGATGAAAGAGGGAAGAGGAAGAGATGGGAGAGGAGAGGAGGGAAGAACACAGGGGAACAAAGAAGGGTAGAGGGGAGGAAAGAGGTGGGGAGAAAAGGCATGGGGAAGGAGGGAGGGAAAATAGGAGAAGAAGAAAGATGGGAGGAGGGTGAGAGAGAAAACTTGAGGAATGTTCCAGTCCCTTTAGGGGTCATCTAGCCCAACCCCTGGATTTTTCTTAAAAAAGATGTGAGCCCAGCAAAGGTTTGTGTCCTTGTCTAAGGTTTCCCAGCTACTTAGCCGTCCAAGCCAAGAACAGAATGCCGGTCTCCTATGCTCTTCACGCTTTTCCACTCCATGGAGGGAGCCTTGGATGGGCAATGATGTGGGGAAGATCAGTCATGGATGTCTTTTTATTTTTTAAAGAGGGAGGAGAATATTCTCAAGTGAGGAATATTCTACACTCAACAACATGATTCACCAATGCCAGGAAGAGAGGTCCAGTGACAATTTCCTTATGCCTTGAGAAAATGTGTAACTGAGCGAGACAAACTCAAATTCCTCAAGTTCAAGAAGTGTGTGATCTGAGGCAGAGGGTTGCATTCCACCAGCTGAAACAAATCACAGTATGTAAAGAACATCTACGGAGAGATGTCAACACACAGGGACAGGGTCTGGACTTGAAGATCCAGATCTATATCTTTTTCAGTACCATCCTGGGACAAGGTCCAACTTGCCATTGGACCTTGGCAATGATCATTGGCCTAATGCCATGATCAGGGGCAGCCTTCCTGTGCCAGCCTGATCATTCCAGCCTCTTCATTCTCAAAGCTGGCACTACCCCCCAGCAACATGGCTGGCTTCAGCCTCTTCTCTGCTGTTTGCCACATCCTGGAAGAAATTCTCAGCTGCCCCTTGCAATATTTTCTCTCAAACCAAACAAAAATCTGAATTTTCACTTAGGATTTATTTTCTTCCTCATTTAGTAGACTTTTGTTCTGAGTTCCTCCATGGAGGAACAAGAGTTGCTTTGATCTCAAAATTTAGGCTTTCTTCTATCAGAACATGAATATCAGATAGAGGGCGACAGAGAGGCAGATGGCCGGAATGACCAATGAGAAAAGGCACAGAACAAGTAGAAATGCTGTCATGATGGAAGAGATAGAAGATAGGGAGAGAAAACTCAGCTCCACATTTGTACTGGCCTCTCTCTTTGTGCCCACCTCGCGGAATTCCTCTGTTACTTAAAGAACCATCTCAAGCACAATCTTTGGCATGAAAGCTTTTCTGATACCCCAAACTGCTGGTGTAGTCCCATCCCAAACTTCTCTCTCTCTCTCTACATATATAAAAATATATGTATGTATATATCTATAGATGTATATATATATGTATATATATAAACTAAAGTAGTTGATATATGTATAATATATAATACACACATATTTGCTTATATATGTATTATACATATACATTCATTTATTAACTTTATATGTATGCTGTCATATTTTAACATGCACTTGTTTCTCTCATTAGAGTATAAACTCCTTAGGAGTGTGGATTATTTCATTCTTGTATTTATATAGTATTAGGGATCGAGAGCTAGGCCTGGAGTAAAAAAGATGATGGATTCAAATCAAGGCTCAGATATTTACTATCTGTGTAACCCTGGGCAAGTCACTTAACCTCTGTTTGCCTCAGTTTCCTCATCTGTAAAATAGGGATATTAATAGTACCCATCTCTCAGGATTATTGATCAGTGGAGGTCAGATTTGTAAAATCCTTAGCACAGGGAGTACTGTAGAAAGAGTAAGCACTATATAAATATTGGCTATGTATTGTTGCTAATATTTATTAGTAATTAATAATAATTATTGATAATAGTAACTTTTATCCCCAGTATCTGGTATAGCACATGACACATGACTTAATAAATGCTTACCGATCCTTTCATTAATTAATGATCTGACTAGAGGCAAGAAGATGACAGGAAGAAAGTCTCATTGTTTCAACGTGAACCTTTCACTGCCTGAAGGAATTGGAGGATTTCTAGTACACCAAATAAACTCTTTATGGTCAGCTTCTGGGAGGAGAGAGTGGGCAGGAAGGGATGTGTTTCAATCTGCACTGTTAGAAGGATCTTCCAAATCAGCAAGTTCCCGGACCATTGAAATATTTGAATCAAGTCAATTCAACCTGCATGATGAAGCACCCTTTCCATATGGGACATGGTGTCAGTAGAGCACTGATGTGCGATCTCCCCCACTAAAGACTTCCTTTGAGACCTCATCAGAGGCCAGAAGTGACTCTGGGATTTCAAAGACTGCCCCTGAGAGCACAATCTCTGATAGGATGCACCAAATTAGAAAAACTTAGAGTCGTGTGTGTGTGTGTGTGTGTGTGTGTGTGTGTGTGTATGTGTGTGTGTGTGTGATACATAGACCAGGCTGCCTAAAGTCAAGGAAGATCAGTGCCAGGATGTTCATTATCAGAGGGATGCAGATTTTGGCCACAACAATTTCTAAGGATCATCCACTTACTTGTAGTGGAGCTACCCTCTGTACCAATGGAAGGTGGGTTACCTGAGCAAGTCCTCCATCCTGCGTATCATTTAAACATATTTACAAGACATGACAGACATAGCTCCAGCTCTTTGGGGTGGGGGTGGGGGTAGTTTCAACACTAAAACAAGTGGTGAGGTCATCCCACATTTTGTTGAATGGGAATTCCAGTCTTCCTTACCCAGCATCAAACAGAACTCTTGTTTAGACTAACATGTTAATATGTAACACTGACTCATGCAGCTACATGTTAACTAAGTAAACAACAAACTTTTGACTACTACGTGCCAGGTACTGACCTGAAATCTGAGGATGCAAACGTACCATGGTGTTCTGACTCACTGTCCCAGAGCCAAGCTGTTACATCTGGCCCTCGGGGCTCCAGGATGTACCTCGGAATGTTTGGGGTGTCTTTCTAGCTTTACTGCCCTTGACTAGAGCCCCATTGACTGACATCCCTCCCCCATGAGACACCAGTGAATAGCCCCAGTTCCATGTAAACCACAACATCCGTTAGCGTTTACAGAGAGATTTGCACTTCAAATATAGGAAGAACTGAGGTATAAATATTTTCCCCAACACCTTGGAGGCCTACTCTGCCCTATATCACTTGAGTCTCTAGGCCCAGATCCTAACTCATACTGACATAGCATTGGTCACACCAAGTTCACGTCCACAGAAGTCATCCTTGAAAGTCTTTGCCTCAGATGCCACTAGGCTGGGGCCCCAAAGGTCTCTGCTCCTCAGGGATTCAGTGACACATTGGCTCTGAGATTCAGAAGCTGGAGGTCTCTCCTGACTCTTTGAATTCAAAAGGTTGGGAGCTCCAAGCTCCTTCAACCAAAAGGGAAAAGAAAGACTGCAAAGGGCAAGGACTGTGGCCCTTTCATTGGGAAAATGGCCCCAAAGGAGAGAAGGCCTCTTTCACCTTTCAGTTCTGTTTTCAAGAATGAAGAACAGACACAACTGCACTTTCACTGGACACAAAACAAAAGACACAACAATATCTTTCACTGGACACTGTGATGAACAGTCTCCAAATGAAGCTGAAGAGTCTTTTGGAATGCCTCTGAAGACAATCGAAGGGGCCTCCTCTTCAATACGCGTTGAGCCCATTGGAACGAGTGACAGATTGTATATACATGCTTTACAAGGTCCTTCCATTCTATGTGATCATGACTATAAGGGAAGCAACCTCCCCTCCCACCTATCCCTACCCCTCCCCAATCCTCCTCCATGTGGGGAGACACCGTCTGAGGCACTCTAGGCATGCTCAAGATCCCCATTACACAAAGACAAATCCAAAAGTCCTTGCCTTCAAGGAGTTTATGTTCTACTGGGGGTGCCCACTAGGCAGAGCAAATATTACAGAGCTCTTAGACATAATGTTACTCAAGACTTTAATTTCTCATCCTTCTATTATTATAAGGTAAAATGTCAAACAAGAAAACATGTATTTGTACCTTTTTATTAAAAAAAAGTAATCAATCAAGAAACCAAGAGACCTTTATTAAGTATTGACTGTTTTCAAGCACGATGTATGGCGCTAGGCATTTTGTTGTTCAGTTGTTTTGGTTGCGTCTGTCTCTGTGTGATCCCATTGAAGGATTTTCTTGGCAAAGATACTGGAGTGGTTTTTCATTTTCTTCTCCAGCTCCTTTTACAGATGAGGAAACCGAGGCAGAGTTAAGTGACTTGCCCAGGCTTACACAGCTAGTAAGTGTCTGAGGTCAGATTCGAACTCAAGAAGAGGAGTCTGTCTGATTCTAGACCAATCCAATCCACTGCATCACCTAGCTGCCATTTACTCAGGTAGCCCCGGATTATTTAAGTCTCAGTTTTATTGCTTTAGTTTGTATCATAGTCTGCTCTGGTATTGTCTATCCTTACAATCTCACCCCACGACCCATTCAACCCAAATTCTAGTTCATTTAACTAAAGCTGCTGCTGACTACTCCCACTGCCAGCAGTTTAATCCAATTATTTCAGGACGGCTCCCTATTTGTGAATGGAAAAGAGCAGAGGTTATTCTCATTCAGCTGCCTCATTAAAATATCTGCCAATCAGAATTGTCTTACCTTTGCCAGTGGAAGTCAAATGATGCATCAGGCTAATCAGAAGGAAGATATGCCTGTGTTTAACGGACCTTTCAGACCTCACTCAGGGTCTCTGCTCATTGAGAGAGGCCATTGATCCAATTTGAAAGAAACTGATAACCTAACCAATACGTTGATGGTGTTTGGCTCTCAGTTTATCTTAATTTTCAAATGTATCAGGGTTCAGAAAGAGAAGGGAACTAGCCCTATATAGCGCAATTCCTTTGTTTCATAGATTAATTATGTCCAAGGTTAAACAGATTGAACAAGTACAAGATGTCAGAATTTGGATTTGAATTCAGACCTTCAGACGTGAAATCTGACACTTTCCCCTACAGGCTACCATCAAAGGCCCAGGCCCAAGGTAATACATCAGAACTTGTTCCAGAGATCTTTCTCTAGAGCGGGACTGTTTTACACTTTTGTGTGACCTGGACCCCTTCTCGGGATTGTGGGTTTCATGCATAAAATAAAACACCCAGGATTGGGGAGGAAGTCAATTTCATTGAAGTAGTTATCAAAGTATAGAGAACGAAAGAAAGTGGATTTTAGGAAAATACCATAGCTCTTAAAAAAAAATACAAATGTTTGAAAGCTTTGTCAGTTTTGTTCAGTTGTGTCTGACTCTTTGTGATGCCATTTGGGGTTTTCCTGGCAAAGATAATAGAGTATATTGCCATTTCCCTCTCGAGCACATTTTACAGATGAGAAAACCTAGGCAATCAGAGTTATGGTGACTTGCCCAGGATCACATGGCCAATAAGTGATAGGTGCTGAATTTGAACTCAGGTCTTCTTGACTTCAGGGCCAGTGCATTATCTTCTGTGATACATAAATAAACAGGAAGGCATTCTTTGATGATAATGAGCTACTACTTTATATTGGTGGGAAACCCACATAAGAAGGTTTAGCTGCAGGGCACATAGACCCCAAATCCCCCAAAGAAGAGAAGGAAGCATGGAATAGATCAGTTCACTAACACTGGAAAGTAGGAAATGAGTCCAGGGACATTGTGGAAGGGATTCTGGGTTCCCTGTGGGGAAGGAGGTTGGCATGTAGCCTGGGGCATAGAAGGCAGAGGGTGTTCTGGTTTGTGGAGATGAGTATCTCAAGACTGGATGTTTTCCTCAACTGAATATATGCTACCAAAATATAAAACACAATATAAATTTTGTTTCTGTATCCCTACTGTCTGGAAGCTATATGGTGCAGTGGCTAAAAATGCCAGTCCTAGAATTAGGAAGACTCATCTTTCATGAGTTCCAATCCAGCCTCAGATAGTTACTAGCTGCGTGACCCTGGGCAAGTCATTTAACCTTGCTTGCCTCAGTTTCCTCATCTCAATGATGAGCCAAGAAGGAAACAGCAAACCACTCCAAGTATTTCCACCAAGAAAACCCAAAAGAATTGAGTCACAAAGGCACGACTGAGCAGCAACAGTTTCTGAGTAAAAGGTGGAGGTGGTTACAAGACAAAAGCTTGCTTGTAGGCAAGTTTCTCCTCGGCTTAGGTGAAGGGTGAAGAACTCACATGATATGGGAAAGTGTGCCAGCTTGACTGAATCTTTAAAAATAGCATTGGCAGCTGTTTTTTTTAATCTTAACTTTTAAAAATTTTAAAATTTTCAATGCCATAACCCTCTGATCTTCCATCGTGACTTTTGGGAATTGAAAAATGAAAATTTCTTTAACTGAAGTAGCTTTTCTTTGGCTAATTTTAAGGTGAGAAAGTCCTCATGTTCCCCTTCCATTACCTCTTGGAGGCCTCATGTGCTCCCCACACATCACAGTTGTACAGTGCCATGGGGACAAAGGTTTGCTTGTTTCTCAGTTACCTTGACCAAATTATGACTGCTCCAAAGTCAACAGACTTTTATTCTCCTAACATGTCATAAGCATTAGACACAACGGTGAAAACTTGCTACAACAAAATACATATGTAAGAACTCAACTGTGAGAGCATGATTAGAAAGAATTTTACAATTGATAAAAATATAATATGATCTATTTATTCTGTATGTTCAGCCATTTTTCAGTCACGTCCAAGTTTTCAGGACTCCATTTGGGGTTTTCTTAGCAAAGATCTAGGAGGGGTTTGCCATTTTACAGATGAGGAAACTGAGGCAAGCAGGGTTAAATAATTTGCCCAGGATCCCAAGGCTAGTAAGTGTCTGAGACCAGACTTGAACTCAGGAAAATGAGTCTTTCTGACTCCAGGCCTGGCACTATATACACTGCACCCCCTAACTGTTTTATGCATTTGGAAGAGAGAGGAAAGGAGACAGACAGATAGATAGACAGCGAGAGAGAGACAGAGAGAGACAGACAGAGAGAGACAGAGATAGAAAGAGAGAGACAAAGAGAGAGAGACAGAGAGAGAGACAGACAGAGACAGACAGAGACAGAGAGCAAGAGCACTGTATATACTACCTACGTGCTATTTGAATAGGGGATAATAGGCACCCTCCATACTACTTTAGGTCTACTATCTACTTTAACCTCTGATGCTGGGATTATTGGGCAACTACTGTATCTAGGTTCTTTTTTTTTTAACTTTGGCTTCTTTGGCTCTTGAGCAATATTGTACTTTGTCTCCAAAT
This sequence comes from Bettongia penicillata ogilbyi, assembly GCA_023548195.1. NCBI lineage: Eukaryota > Metazoa > Chordata > Mammalia > Diprotodontia > Potoroidae > Bettongia > Bettongia penicillata. The sequence goes on from JAJHZJ010000010.1 coordinate 7,206,544, forward strand.
GAATCAACCACTGTTTATTGAATATATTCTTGTTTTTTTCTTATATATTGTGTGTGACTTCTAGAAAAATGATCTATGCACACATATTTGTTTTCTATAGCCTATTGTGCTTTAAATCCAACTATTTCTCATTCCTCTGATCAAAGCTGCCATAGAGCATCTTGGACATCCTTCTTCCCAGTCTTACCGGAAGGCCTTTGTTCCCATTGAATAGAAGCATGATATCAAAGCCCAGTGACTGGTGAAGGAATCAGGAATCCGACTGATCTGTTCGATCCACTGGATACACCCAGCTTTCCAAGGAGCATTTTCAAAGCACAGATCTGTCTGACTTTGTAAGTCCTTTGCTCAGGAAGTTGCCCCACATTATGACAGGACAAAATACAAATTCCTCTGTTTGCCTTTAAGGCTTTTCCCAATCCAGTGTCCTCTGCCTCTTCAAGCTAGATACCTACTTGTAGCCTTCACAGTCTCCTCCTCTTCCTGCTGAACAAGCCTCCAGGCTGTTTCCTGTCTATAATGTTCCATTTTGAGTTTGCCTGTCTTTCTAAAGGCTGCGCTTACTGTCCAGAAGGCCCTCCTCCCTCCTTCCTCCTCTTCATCTTCCAGCATTCTGAATTTCTTCCAAGGCTCAATGTGCATTCCTCATCTCTTCCTCCATGAGCCCTGTGCTGCTCCCTCAATCCTGATGGTGAAATTCCCCCCCTTTACTAAAATCACTTTGTATTCATTGGGCACTTTTCAGTGTGTACATTATTTCCCCCACTCCAGTCCCCACCCCCATTATAATGTAATGTTCTTTTTTGTGTTTGTATTTCCAGAACCTAAAAATATGCCCAGCACATCGTGGGCAGTTAATGGTTGCGGAATGAATGAGTCAGTGGTCAATAAACATTTAGTAAGCACCTACTATGTGCCGGACACTGTACTAGATGCTATGGAGGCCAATATGGAAAGAAAAAAAAAGATAGTTCCTGCCACCCCTCAGTGAAAAGTTGGGGTTTAGGGGTTTCTTGGCTTGGGAGCACAATGATTGCTAGAGAAACCAAAGAAAATGAGTGCAGCCAGGTGGGAAAGGAGGAGAGTCTCTGGAGACAACTGTCTGGTCTCCTTTCCTTCAATGGAAGACTTTATGACTCCACCCTCCAAGGATGAGGTGGGAGGAACAAGGCCCATTGGGTCAGCCTCAGTGAAGGATGAAATTTGTCCCAGGTGAGCCTACTGGGGCATGGAGGGGAAGTTAAATAAATCCAAAAGGAGTGCTGGTTGTAGGAAATAAGACAGCTGAATGAATGGATGAATGAATGAATGAATGAATGAATGAATGAATGAATGAATGAATGAATGAGTGAACCTCTCCTTTCTTCAACAAACATGTAGTAGAAAAATAAAATATTCCATGGTTAGGTTTGAGTTGTAGCCTCAGATCTCCTACTTGCTAATTGTGTGGTTGTAAGAAAGCTTCTCAGCTTCTCTGCTGTCTTCATTTCTTTTTGTTTTTAAATTATTATTCTATTGCTTTATTTTGAAATAGGAAAAATGACAAGCCACAACTTGCCTATGGAAAAGGCTTTGGGGGACGGGACAGGAAGGCTGGTAGGTGGGCAAGGAAGTCCTCTAATGGAGACAAGAGACGTCAGAGAAAGTCCCCAGTGAAGCCAATCTCAGAAGAAAATATCTAAACAAAAATTTCCAGTAAAAATCTCATGGAAGTAACCAAAGGGAGCTGTTTGAACAGGGATGATTAAAAAGCCTGGGATTTCCCACTCTAGAGTGCTCTTCAAATCAAGGAGGCACGAAACCATGGCACCATTTTCTAAGTATCTATGGGTACTTCTGCATTTTTCTAAATGTTTCATTGGTAATGCTCAGTTAAGTAAGTCTTGTTTCAAAATAATCTATAATGTAACAAGTGTCATCCAAAGGACCAACAAGAATGAAGTCATTTAGACTGCTGATTCTACAAAATACTACTGTGCAAAACTTTCACAAACCTAAAGCAAGGTATTCCAGGTAAAACCTGTCTGCTCCTTACTAGCCAAGAGGTATTGATCAGCCACTGCCACCCAGTAGGAATAGATGTTTATATCATGGCAAGGTATAGTCTTGAAAAAAACAACTTCACTTCAAGTAAAATGGGTTTCATTGCTGCTAAAGTTCTTACAAGTTATGCTGGGTGCTGGGAAATGTGATCCATGAGCTATGGAATTTGTACAGTTAATAGGTTCTTGAATGGCCTCATTTATTTCAGGTCTTTCAGGTCCTTGCTCAGCATTGGTGGCCGATGCCTCCCACAGCTCCACAATCAGGCTCACAGACAAGAACCACAGGCAGCCCGGAAACTCAGGAGTGACCTCTGGGGTGCTGCCCTCATTTCTACATCTGTAACAGAACATAGGGTGGCGAGGTAGTGCAGCAGATGGGGTACCAAGCCTAATGTCAGCAAGACTTCAAGTCTTGTCTCAAATACTTACTAGATGGGTGACCCTGAACAAGTCACTTACCTGTATTTACCTCAGTTTCCTCACCCATAAAATGAACTGGAGAAGGAAATGACAAACTATTCCAGTATCTTTGCCAAGAAAACCTCAAATGGGATTAAGAAGAGTCAGACATCGCTGAGCAGAAAGAGGAGATTGGACTAGACAACGTCACTTCCATCCAATGCTAACACTCCATTATTCTCTGATCTCAAAGCATTTTCCAGACACAATCTCACTATCAGCTATACTGATCACGTTGTTCAAATGCAAAACTTCTGCTCGCCAAAAACACCGTTTTATGGAGGACTCACCTAAGGCAAGCATTCACATGGTAGGTAGATGAAACCCTACAAGGGCACTCTCAAGGTCTCGCTTAAGAACTTTGGAATTGCTTGTATGACATGGGAGACATTGGCACAGGACCACCCAGAATGAAGTGCGCATATCAGAGATGGTGCTGTGCTCTGTGAGTGAAGTAGAATTGAAATAGCTCAAAAGAAACGAGAGATGAGCAAATTTAGAGAATCCTCCTCCAATGTTCATATGAAGTCTTTGTGCCCAACCACAAGTAGAACATTCCAAGCTCGTATTGGTTCGATCAGCTGCAGTCAGATGTACTGTACCTTGACTCAGGCATGGTGATGTCATTTTGGTTCTCTTTGAGAGGACAACAGCCAACCAAGTTATGCTAGAAGCAGTGATGCTGGAGTCAAAGAAAGTGAGACTTCATTTATTTTTTAAAGAGGGTGTGTTCTTTAAACTATAGGCCAGTGAGCATCATTCTCATTCATGACAAAATGTTAAAATGTTTTATTATCACAATATGGAAAAAAACTTGGGTAGAAATAGAAGCAATAGGCACAAAGTATTAGCATAACTTCAAGAAGAACAGATCCTCAATTATTCATTTAGCAATCATTTTTGAAGCTCCTACTCTGTTCCACACTGTAACTGGTGCTGAGGATACAATGGCAGAGACCAAACATCCCCTGCCTTCCTGGAATCAACATTCTCTTAGGGCACACAACATTTATTGTATTTACAGAATAAACACAGGATAAATTTTAGTTATGACAAATTACTGAACAGGAAGATCAGCAAAAAGCCAGTTGTAGACATTTTCTATACTTTGACTGGACTGGGTGACTCCATCTAGAACTTTCAGCTTTTCTGGGAACTTATAAAACTGAACAAGACCTATTACTCACCATGGTCAAAACTGACTTCGGGCTTCCTTCCTTGGTATAATTGCGCAACTTTGACTTGGGAATTATAAATGGTGGCTTTTCTGTTAAATCAAAAGGAACATTCCTCCTCCACCCCAAACACACACACACCCTCCAAGGGAGGCAATTCACCCCTCAGAATTTGTTTTTCATCAAAATCTAACTTTCCTCATGTTCCCTAAAACCTTATCCAGTCAATATATAATTTAAAAGAAAGCTAGTCCATCACTCCTTTGATTGAACCAGAAGCAGATTTAACGATAATTTTCTAATAAATGTAAACAAAAATCTCTTTCAAGAAGTCTGAGGTTCCAGAGATCTCCTCAATTTTCCCAAATCCTATTAATGTGTTAAGGGTTGCGGGGAAAGAGATAGCTAGTTGGTTGGACTGTGAAATATTGTTCCAAATCACTGAGACAAATGCAAAACAAAAGAAAACAACTCCTTTGATTAAGGCTGAGAAAATTGGTAAGATGACATGGGATGGAAACATGGAATTATGCTTTCTTCCTGTGGATACATCCATCTCCCCTTTCTCTTTTTCCCTCCTTAGGATGTAAGCTCCTTGACAGAAAAGGCTACGCAGTTTTCCATTTTTTGCATCCTCAACATCCAGCATCAGACCCTCCAAGTAGTAAGAACTTAATGACTGTGGAAATGAAGCTAGACTAAAGTAACATCAGACACTTTGTGTCTAAAGTACTGGACTAGACATGGGATATCTCCTTTAGTTCTGATCTATGTCTGGACACTGAACCCAGGTGGCTCTGGGAGAGAAAGTGAGGCTGGTGACTTTGTACAGCCTTCCCTCCCTCAAATCCAGTTCATTGGCTCTTTCTGATGTCATGAGAATGAAGGACAAACCACAACCATACAACCACAACTGCCGTAGGTCCTAGGGGTGAAGGTGGGGGATGGGTTCAGGAAAGAAATAAAAGATGAACCCCCTGTCTTGGAAGAAAATAAAAGTATATAGGCACCACAACTCTGACCTCAACTTCTGATACTTAAATACACTCCACGTGTCATCTTCAATAGAGTATAAGCTCCATGAGGACTGGGCCCCTATCATTTTGGTCTTTAGATTGCCTGATGTCTTGTCTGGTGCCTGGCATAAGGGGAGTGACTAATCACTGCGTCTTTTGTTCTGGACAGTTGTGGATTCATCCCAGCTGCTCAAGGACTCAGGAATCTTTTACAGTGTAGGAAATTACAAAATGCCACACGTGACCATCATGGTGTCATCTTAAAGTGTCCCAGTTATTTTGAGGGAGTGGCTCTATGTTCTTACTTGTAATTTGATTTCCAAAATGGAACTGACTCTTCCTTGGAGGGAAGGATGGAGAAAGTTGATTCACCAAATCACCAAATCAGCACAGAACTTTACTCCACCAAAGTACATCATTATTCTGCTTGGAGCTCATTTGGCATTTACACACCAGCTCTGTCTTCATACTTCTGGGCCTCAGTGGGATCTCCTAGGAAAGAAGGAATCCCCTTTTGTGACTACTATGAAAGGGATGTAACCTTACTGGAAGGTTAGTGTGTGTACTGGCCTGGAGGACCTTGGAAAGCCTCCATCCCTTGGGGCTCCTGACCACCCCTCCCCATTCCCTTTTTGATTTTCAATCATAGTCTTCAACCTCTTTGTCCTGATACACTTTGGGGTACTCACTGTATTCAGACTTCTTTACTCTAAAGGAAAGGGGCACAAAGGCCTATCTGAGAAAAAGAGAAATGGGTCTTTGGGACCTAGATTGTTGGCCAATAAGATGGGGACTTTCTACTGCAACATCAACAAAAATCCTAGAGGTTATTATGAAATTTAGTTCAGTTATGACAGCTGCAACATACATGTTTCAAGCATCCACATATGTTTGTTAATTATCCATGTTACTCAAGTTAGAGGAGGGTTTTCAGAACTGACATTTCTCCATGGCCCTTACTGATTACTTTTAAGTAAAACTAAATCATTTACTCTTCTTTTTAATCTTTAATAAAAAAATCTTCTTAAAATTTAAACTCTTTTAGTAATTACTAGGTAAGTAAAACATACTCAAGGGATTTTAGATAGAAATTATATTTTCATATGAACTGATGTATTTGTCTCATAGAACTGTTTAGAAGACCCCTTGGAAGGGTTCAATGGAGGACGCAGACATGAGTCACAAAGGATGAGAAGGCACAGGTGAGTTGTGATCTGCTTCCTTGGAGGGGTACCTACAATGAAGAGATCAGCATCACAGAACTGAAGTCTGTCCTCTATGCCAAAGGCATCATCCCTCACAGTCCTAACCATTTTCTGAAAATAACTCTTTGGTTTACTAGCTATTGACTACAGGCAATTCACCTCTTCTCTTTGGGCCTGTTTTCTCAAGTGTAAAATGAATGCATTGACTTAGACAAGGCCCAAAGTTTCTTCCAGCTCTAGGAGACCTTTCTTTCTATTTCCCCTTGGGACCTTTTTGGATTGTTCTTACTGTCCCACCCAGTGCTACCCTCTGCTCGATATCCTTCTGGTCATCCTTTCTGGACATCCCTTCTGCCCTCCTGTTGCCCCCTGCTGCTGGATGTCAGCTTTGGTGAAATCTGCTGGAGGAGTGAATAAGTTGCTTATTTTCCATTTGCCACTGCACCTCACCCTAGTACCTCCTTCCAGCACCCAAGTGTTTGCTTTCTGGTCCCTCAGGGGTACAACATTAGGAGGCAGTGATATAACCAAGAAGGACCAGAGAGGCCAGCCTGATCATCACCCCCAGTACTGCATTAGTCAGAAACCTGAGCAAGCCACTTCAAAGTTCCTCCTAAGTGAGATCTTTTATGCATCTCTGCCTTCAGCTCTCTTGGCACGGAGGGGTCACCTACTCCCTTACCACTCCCAGGCCCTGCATTAGCTTCGGATGAACATAATTCTTCACTCTAGAAGGGCCATTTCTGCAGGTTCTGAAAAGATGGAGACATTGATGACTGCCTGCTGGATTCTGACAGTAAGATCTAAGCAGTTTCAGGCCAAGGGCTGTTCCATGCATAGCAGGCACTTCATAAATGCTTGCTGGGTTGTGTACCTGAAGGTTTCACTGTCCCTGGACATCCAAACCAGTTCCCAAGAACCAGATACAAGCCGCTGCTTAACTAAGGGGTGGGGGAATGCAAGCTGAACTGGGTCAACTGGACCCTGCTCAGCACCCACTCTTACCCCGGGTCCCTAGGACTCAGGGCTTGAAGGGACCTTAGAGATCGTGTCACCGGATCATCGAATTCCAGATTTAGAACTGCAAGTGCCCTCAGGAACCCTCTAGGACAATTTCCTCATTTTACAAACGTGGAAACTGAGGCCCAGAGAATGAAGGGGGCATGCCTAAAGTCACACAAGACAAAAACAAGAAGAGACAGGGTCCTAGCTAGCTCTCCCAGGGCGGGATCAAGTGCTCTCCTTTCTGACCCTTCCCACTGGTAAAGCAGAGCCCAGCTACGGGCTCATCTCTGGCTTCCTACTACACTGGCCCTGGGAGTCCCAGTCTGTGGTCCTCCGGCCGAACAAGAGGGGAGATGAAAGCTGGCACCGGACTGAGTGTTTTCCTGGCCAGCCAGGAGCCTCCCACATTAGACCCAGGACTGGGTTTTGTTTCCTTCCCGGCTTTTGTATTGTTAGAAATCTAGCTAACCTGGGGTCCTTCTCCCCCCTCCCCCGATCCCCCCCGCAACTCCCAAGAAAAGCTGGGCAGGAGGTAAGGGCGCCACGCGCTTGTCCCATTTCTGATAACCTTTAAGAAGAAAAGTTGGGAACCCTAGACGGTCCTTGGGGAAAGGGCGGGGGCGCCAAGGGCCCGGGGATCTACCCCCTGTTGCAAGCAGAGCATACTTGTGGAGAGGCGTGTCCGCTGGGGCGGGAGGGCAGGTAACTCGCGCTCTCTCCCTCTCTCCCTCTCTCTCTCTCTCTCTCCATCTCGCTCCTCTCCCTCCCAGGGGGAGAGGCCAGAGCTGTGAGTTTGCCTGAAACCGCCAGGCGGCCGGACCGAGACGGGGCACCCATTTAAAGGGCAGGGCGCGGGGGAGGTGTTTCAGAGCAGGTGCTGGGGAGCCCGCGGCCAGCCGCTCAGCCAGCAGCAGCCCCCCAAGCAGGAGCAGCCCCCCAAAGCAGCAGCCCCCCAAGGCAACAGCAGCCCCCCAAAGCAGCCGCCCCAGAGGGAGCTCCCCCACTGCCCAGGCAGCCCCCCACCCAAGGGGCGCCCCCGAGCCAGCCTAGCGAAGCCCGAAGGTTAGCGCCCGGCTGCCCTCCGTCATCCCCACCGCCCACCGGGAGGGAGCCCGCGGCTGCGGGGCAGGAGTCCAGAGCCCGCGAGCCAGGCAGGCAGGGAGGGGGCGCCGGGAGGCCGGCCGGCCGCCAGCATGGCCAACGCGGGACTGCAGCTGCTGGGCTTCATCCTGGCCTTCCTGGGCTGGATCGGGACCATAGTGAGCACCGCCATGCCTCAGTGGAAGATCTCCTCGTACGCGGGGGACAACATCGTGACGGCCCAGGCCATCTACGAGGGCCTCTGGATGTCGTGCGTGTCCCAGAGCACGGGCCAGATCCAGTGCAAGGTGTTCGACTCGCTCCTGAACCTGAGCAGTAAGTGCGGGGGCGGGCCGCGCCGGGAGGGCGCTGCGGAGGGCACTGCGGGGGGCGCTGCTGGGGGCGCTGCGGGGGGCACTGAGGAGGGCACTGAGGAGGGCACAGCGGAGGGCGCTGCGGGGGGCGCTGCGGGGGGCACAGCGGAGGGCGCTGCGGGGGGCGCTGCGGGGGGCACAGCGGAGGGCGCTGCGGGGGGCGCTGCGGGGGGCACAGCGGAGGGCACAGCGGAGGGCACTGAGGAGGGCACAGCGGAGGGCGCTGCGGGGGGCGCTGCTGGGGGCGCTGCGGGGGGCACTGAGGAGGGCACTGAGGAGGGCACAGCGGAGGGCGCTGCGGGGGGCGCTGCGGGGGGCACAGCGGAGGGTGCTGCGGGGGGCGCTGCGGGGGGCACAGCGGAGGGCACAGCGGAGGGCGCTGCGGGGGGCACAGCGGAGGGCGCTGCGGGGGGCGCTGCGGAGGGCACAGCGGAGGGCACAGCGGAGGGCACTGAGGAGGGCACAGCGGAGGGCACAGCACAGGTCCCTCTGGCCCGGCGGCCTCCAGCGCGGGCCGTGCCGCCGCTGCCTTTGTTAGCCGGGGTAGAGGGAGGGCCACGTTCCAGCCTAGGTAGGGGAGGTGAGCTGGGGAGAGGCGGACGGGATCGGGGCGGCGGTATTTCCGAGGGTCCGCGGTCCGCCCTGGCCACCTGTTAAGCTCTGGCTGGAACACAGCGGATGCCTTTCGTTCTATCACCGAGTCAGTGAAGCCTCGGTTTCCCCATCTGCAAAAGAGGGGGCTGGACTGTGGCGGGCGCTCCAAGGTCCGCACAGACTTTTGTCTGTGGAAGGAGATTTCCGGGGATGAGCTCTACAGTCGGAATAAGCCTTTGTCTTTCCTCCCGGTGGCTTTGGCCCCGGGCGGGCAGTGTTTCCCTAGCTCTGACTTCAGGTATCTCTTCTTTCTTTGCTAGGGTAAAAGGGATGGGGCCACACCTTGCAAGATGTTTCAGCTGGAATTCGGGTTCGCTCTGGGTCTCCCCCGGAGGTCCCAGATTCCAAAGGAATATGAGGGAGAGGGAGGGGCTTGCCCAAGAACTTTCCACCTTAGTTTGAGGGAGCTCCATGGGAATCGGAAACCAAAGGACCACGGGGAGGGGACTTCCGTTCTTCCAACAACTGCGATGCGTTTCCCTTGCGCACACCTGGCTCTCACCTTTGCTTCCAATGGAGTATTTAGGAACTGGAGACATCTAGTTGGGGAATTAATGGGGGAGGGACGTGGAGCCCCGTCTGGAGCCAGTAAACAGGGTTTGGATTGTTCAGGGGCTCCGACTGAAGGGGGTTTTGTTTGCTGGATGAACTCTCCTCTGTCCTAGCAACAAGCAGAGAGGTGGGTGGTGAGGGAAGGAGTTAAGGTAGTGCCTTTACGTTAGTCGTGGAATTTCCACTGCCTGCAGTAGCTCTGAGTCACTGCCTGAGTATGCCCACTGAACCACCAGCCCCGTTTTATGGGAGCTGTGTGTAATGGTCTCTCTATGCACCTGAAGAAAGGGGCCTTGGATATTGCACTGCCTAAGCAGCTGGGGGCTGGCCTGTCCTCTCACCCTGGGCGCCGAGCTTCAGGACTTAGAATGGCTTAAAGCTGCAGATGTATCGAAAGCCTCTCCCGGTAATGAAGCCTCCCTCATTGCAGTGGGATTGACTGTCACTGCCCTTTGCGGAAAAGGAGCAGCTTTCACAGTTTTGGTGAGATAGTAGTGGAGTTGGAGTTAGGAAGTGTTGGGTTCAAATGTTCCTTCAGACCATTATTAGAACTGTGATTGTGGACAAGTCCTGTCCTCTCATGGAGCTGGATAAAATGAAAATGGTAACAGCATCTTCCTCTCCGACTTGTTCATGTGGCCCCCTCCGGAGGGAACTATTCCTTTATTACAAAAATTAAAAGCAGAAAGAGGAAACATGCCCAGAGACGGGGAGGGGCCTGGCCAAGGTGATTCCACAGCTCACGTAAGAAGCTGTATTGGAACCTAGTCAGCATGCTTTCCACGGAAACGATGATTATATGTGTATGTATATATGTGTCTATGTGTGGTATGTGTATACACACACACACAAAATCCATCTCACTTGCAAAGCCACATTACCCCCCTGATGTCCTTGGCCCTCTTCCAGAACAAAGGACATACAACATATAAATCCATATATTACTTTGCAATCTTTACCAAATATGTAAATGCCGGCTACCCCAGAGCTCCTCAGAACACACATGCAGCCACTGAGCTGAGGAGCACAGCTTCCAAAGTGATGTGAGCATCCTTCCTCTGAGGGGTTTTAGCCTATCCTGCTCTCCCCTCACCCCCACAGGATGGTATCTTCATCCTATGGATGCTGTCTGCTTTCCTCATCTTCTTTGGGTCTTTGCCTTTGATTCTGCCCAGTGCTCGTCAGCAGTCTAGATCTTCTGTAATTATACTTTGGCCCTGCCTTCCAGGGCAGAACCTGGTATTTAGATTTCCACAGATACGTGAGAAGTGGCCCTTTTGGTCTCTGAGACTAAAGAGCAGGGCAATGATTGCCTGCCTTTTGGAAGGCCAGCAGTCAGGTGTTTTCTGATTCATCATTGCCGGTCTTTCTGGAGGCACCTGTTGCCAATTTGACAGTCTGTGTTTTCAAGGTTTTCTCTTAACAAGTAAGTTTTCCAAAGCAGGGGCAATTAGCCACGTCCATGTGTGTGTAATTGAGCCTTTCTCAGAATGTTTTTAAATGCATAAAATACAGAGGATTAAAAGGAAGTCAATTACATTCGAGTTATCAATATAATTTCTAAAATGATTTCACAGACTTTACCTTAAGGATCCCTGATGTAAGTGGATTTAATTTATGTTTTAACTGAACTGTGGTGGTAGGTGTTGGCCTTACCTCTTCAAATGAGGCTGCCCTAGGGCACTGTAGGCAGCAAAATGCAGCTTTGAAAACCTCCAGACTGAAGTTGAAGGTCTAGTTCTGCCTCTCCACTCTGGTCAGCTATGTGACCCTGGGCCAGTTCTTCTTCCCCCTCCCCAGTCCGACTTTCCCCATTTGTAGAGTGGGAAGGTTAATTTGTTCTCTATTAGCCTTCTAGCTTCTGAATTTGGGGATAGCTAGTGTCTTTCTGAATTAACTTCTGAGTTTCCAGTTATGCTTCTTAATAGATATTATGGAAGGGTGGAAATCTATTGAGATCTAATGTGAGCTCACCTTTTCTTACCCTTCTTGGTTATCTACTTCTGGTTAACTGTTTTCTTTAATCTCAGGCTAAGATTTTAGCTATTCTCAAGGACTGGGCATGGTAAACAGGAGACTCTTCAAGTTGGAAGCTGATTCCAAGGGAAGAAGCCTCCTTTAGCTCTCAGGGCCTTTGTCCTGTCCTCTTCATGAGGCATCTGATGCCATTAGATTAGACAGAGAATCTCTGTCTCTTGTCTTTCTTTACCTGGAGCTGAAGCCATTATCTACTGTGAGAGATAACTATGTGTCCAAGATTCAGTGGGGGATGTGAGTACAGGTTCCTAATATCTAGAATTAGTTGAATTCCTGATGAAATGAGTCATGGGTGGACTGATTCTTCCATGAGATATGAGACCTTGAGGCTGTAGCTTTCCTGAACTTCAAAAGGAGCTTTTGCCATCCCCCAGGATGGAGGGAGTCCTCCCTAACTCCAGGGTTGGGAGTTAGCCCAGAGTGGAGTACACTTTCAATGCCCCCTACTGGGATCCCATGTTGGTACCCTATGTCAGTATGTCTTATTTTTTCACCATTATTAAGAAGAAAGGAAATGAGTCAAGGTATAAGGTAGGCAGTGTTGGTTTTAGTGGGGCCCTTAAAACTCATAAAACTTTAAGTAGAAAATCTTTTTGGAGTAATTGGTGTTCTGAGATTTCACTGTGACTCAGACAGAGACAAAAAAGGGGGTCACATTTACTGGATTTTATGGAAAGGCAATTTTGCCTTTTTCTTTGATGGCATCAACTGGTTCTTTGCCTTTTCTCACCAATACTGCTGAATCTCATCCTCAGCAATTAAACTTCAAGGTAAACTTCAAATTTCAGAGCTCTGTCTGTTGCCCAGTAGACATTTTTTTTTCATTGAAAAAGATAGGGATTCCTATGGAGTGAGGAGAAAAAGTATTTGATAAAGAGCCTGGTACACAGTAGGTATTTAATAAATATACTGATTGATTCTTCCAAGCCATTGAGCATCTTAAGTCTTTGGGAAGAGTGATGTAGGGTTTTTTTGTTAGATCAATGCTTACTTAATAGCAAAGTCTCAAATCAAAATTCCCCAAGTTAAGAAGGTACATGAGCCATTCCCCATTTTCCTCATTTTCAGCCCTGCTGTGAGTTGTGAGCCTCCAACTTGGCCTATTTAATAGAAAGCTTCCTCTTTGGGTTTAACTTGTTCTTTGTAGATGCACATGAGTGGGTATGCTTAGAGCACACAGTGTGGGTGGTGTGGTTTCCCAGAAGTACCTTCTTACTATGACATCAGGCCCAACCATGGTCTGAAGGTCCCCAATAAAGGAAGTAACCTACACCAGTAGTTTTCTTTCAGGGCAATTCAGGGAAAATAGATTTTTCTAGACTATATTCTGAACTGATGTTTGAAAAGTAAATGGAGGGTTCACATCTAAATGTTACCTTGTCATAGGATCAAAGATTCAGATCTGGGAGGAACCCTAATATTTATCTAGGCCCATACCCTGGAAAAAACTGAGACCCAGAGAGTTTAAATGATCTGCACAAGATCACACAGGTAGGAAATGGCAGAGGCAGCATTATGACCCAGGCTCTTCTAATTCCAATGTGCCATTCTGATCTTGGTTTTCAAGCCAAGGCTATTTGACAAAGACATCTGTCATCACTAATTACCATGCTTGGAACAAAGAAAAGTAGCAAGGTTTATGTAGCCTCTGAAGTGGAGAAAGATGTAAAGAAGAGGAAGCAGACCTAATTGAGAAGCAGCTGCTTTATCTGAGTCTAGTTTGGAATGGGGTAGGTGGAGAAAGAGGAAGAAGGGAGTGGCATGGCCAGATGGATGGAGTACTGGCTTTGGTGTCAGAAAGACTTTGACTCGGATCTCACCTCCTGGTTAAGTCACCTCTGAGCATCTCAAGCAAATCTCTAAGATTTATCACCTGAGCCCTAGACAGGTTGCTCTGTGTGTTGGGGGAGGGATTTCCCACACCAGGCATTCCTTGAACTGATTCTGTTCTAGATGCTTTGAATGGGCAGTGTACATGATGGTGTAACATGTATAACATCATTTTAGCCATAGATTATTAAAATCTGCCCCACTGGAGGAGGTAACCTATATCAGCGAAATCACAACTTTGTTGGTGGATTGTTTTATGGACTTCCTGAGAAGTGGTTTGCCCTCCCATCCCACTTCCTTCCTCTCCCATTTTAGACATCCACCGACTTGGAATAATTCCCCTCCCACTTGGACATGGCCACTTCTACTTATGAGACCAGCATGTTCTTGATCATTTTGATTCATGCTACCCATAGGCTTCAGTAAAAAAGTCTCAGGACACCAGTATCATCCACATATGAGGCTTTGGCTTGTATGAAGTCCCATTTGTGGTGGGAGAATTGTTTTTCAGGAGGAAGAAAGGATTCCCTCTAATTTTGGCTTGAGCTTGGATATTGTACAAAATCTGGTGCCAGTGCACTGCATGTTCACATCCACCTCTGTCTTCTTGTGTCGTCAAAGTTCAAGTTCTTAATTTGATCTTGGATACTTCTGTGTTCCTCCTTCTGTACTTCGTTTATTTTTCTTTTGTAGAGGTTCTTTATACTTGCCTAACTTTTTTTCTTCTAGCTGCTAGCTCTTTTTAAACCTTTTCTTCTTTCTTTAAAACTAACCACCACCACAACAAAACTGTCTTTAGGTTAAGGGTGCAAAGAACTGAGTGCGTTTATCTTCCACCTTGAGACCGTTGGTTCAGATGCAGGCCAGACCAACAGTGCTCTGAAGCTGACTTCCTCTGACCTCTGCAGAGTGACCTTAAGGAACACAGTTGAGCTTGGGTAGATGCCAGCCAGGCTTCTCTTGGGCAACTGTCCCCAACAATTAGGATGATGTCCACTCCAAAGAGTTTTACTGAGAACCTATGAATCCCTCTCTCACTTTCCTCATCTGGAGTATATTTGGCATTAGATTAGATTCTTAGAAAATGAAGATAAAAATACAACAGTCTCTGTCCTCAAGAAGCTTCTATTGAGTAAGTACAGGATGATTGGTTGATCCAATACAATTTGAGATGTAAGAACAATAAATGGTCACATGAGTTCAGGAGTCACAGTTTTGCATTCTGGCTCTCAGCCCTTGTGTAAGCAGAACCAAGGCATTTCACTTGCTCGGTTTTTAGTTCTTTCATCTGTTGAATGGAGATGGGAAACCAGATTTACTCTTAAGCTCTTTTTTGGTTGTACCCTATAGTCATGGAATCTCTGAGTAGAAGGAGATTTTTATACCATTCATTCAACCCAGACTGGCAAAGAATCCTGTTGCGTCTCCCTTAAGCAATGGCCGTCTTGGCTTTGTCATGCCTTCCATGAAACAGAGCTCACTGTCTCTCAAGTGACTCACTCCATTTTGAAATTGTTCTTATCTTTGGAAAAGTGGTTCCCCTCTCCCCTGCTCTTCAAGCCTAAATTTGACTCTTCGGAGCCAACACCCAACTCCCCATTGTTCCACATTCTGCCCATGGAGGCCAAGACTGTCACTGTTCTTCCCTTGGACCTTTCAAGTCTTTGAAGAAAGTTATCACTGATCCCATCTCCCAACCCTTCCCCAAACTTTCCTGCATCCAAATTGAACATTCCCCTTACCTTTAGCCAACCTATTTCTGGACTGCCCTGCAGACTCTTTAGCAATTCTGTTTGTATTATTTTGAGGGTTCTCTCTTTTATCCATGACTTTCTTGAAAACTGAATGAGGAAACTGAGTCCCATGCTAAATGGGCAATCCTGTGACAGACTCAAGAACACTGTCCTAGAATTAAAACAAGAATAATGAAGTCTCTAGAAAGTTCATTCCCCCTCACTCTCTGCCCTTCTTTCTAAATATCCTTCTCTAGGAGTGAACTCTGAAGGAAAGCATCCAAGCAATTTCCTCTCTGCCCATCCTTTTCTGCGCCTTTAACTTTTGAAGGGGCTTCATCTACGGAATTAATGGGATAATTTAAGCCCATCATGAAGGGGAATTAAAAAGCAAAACATTTTCATATCTAGTATTAATTCCCAACTTAAAATTGCTGATGAAATTATAAATCCTGGAACTATCAAAGTCTGTCTTTCACTCTTATCCTCTATGCCACCATATTCTGGTACCTAACACGGGGGGGTGGGGAATGGGGAGAGTATATTCCCTATCCAGGACCACATTTGAACAGGGTGGAAGGTATGATTCCTGAGCCGTGATTCTGAACTTAAACATTTTAAAAGTTAATTAGCAGTTCATTTTATTTTTCTAAAGAAAAAATATAGACCTTGAGCCCTTGACATAAAATTTCATTCTTGTACTAGAAGGGTCCACATAGTCCAGGTTTAAAAAGAATTGTGTAATTTGGGAACACTCACCCCCTCCCCCCCGCCAGCTTCCAACCTATTTCACACTTACCTTTTCTTAAATAGCACTTTTTTAGAGCTTTTCAGCTAATTTCTTTAGTCTTGAAGTTTTCTCTTTTGACATAGGTCAGAGTCAGGGAATTAAAGGCTGTGATGGGTATGAGTCCTGAAGCCCACATACTAGACCTTTCTAACCCTAGTGAATAGCCTTGGGAAAGGCTAAGTCTGAGTAGATAGACCCCACATCATAGAACAGGATGACATTTCCCTATTCAGAGAATAGGAAGTCATGAAAGTGTACTTCCTTTTGAAAAGGACTCCATAATGCTTCTGAAAATCCATTAAATAGAGGACATGGTAGAAGGATTTGGGAAGTTCTCTTTCTTGTTCAGAAAACATTGAAAACTGCTGAGAAATAATTTGGCCTTTGACCTCAAAAAGTCTTAGGAATGTAGGGACACCAGCACTTCCTTAAGGATCTCAGAGCAGAAAGGACCTTGGCCACCATTTTGTCCAATAGTTCCTTCATCATGAATCGCCTCATCAGTATCCCTAATGAGTGGCCATTATCCAACCTCTGCTCCAAAGGTTCCAATAGTGGGGAACCTACAATGTGCTAAGGTAGGGTACATCATTAGGGAGTTTTATATCGAGCAGACCTAATCCTCTCTTTAGCTTCCACCCATCACTCCTAGCTCAGTCCTGTAGGATGAAGAGGGTCAAAGCCCTCTTCCAGCAGAGTTTTTCAAATATTTGACTATAACTAGCACAGCATACTCATGCTTTCCCTTCCCTTCCCTTGCTGTCACTTCCCTTTCCAGCACCTTACTTACATTTAAACAAGATGGCAGACCCAGTTTAAAATAACTAAGAAAGGGCACTATGTTTGGAAATCAAAGACCTTGGGTTCATGATCTGGCTGTTGAAAGAAATGATATATGTAAAATGTTCTTCACACTTTAGAATACGGTGTAAATGTTAGTTTTTACTATCATTGCACATACTCACTGTATGACTTGGACAAAACCACCCAACTTCTCTGGCCCTCAGTTTGACCACTTAGTTGTTAAATGATAGGACTGAGGTATATGACCTCTGATTTCTCAGCTCTCTATCTGTCCAGGGCACTTGGCCTGGATTTCTTCTTTCTCCTCCACCACTGGATTATATTAGTCAGTACATATGCCTCTACATACCCTTCCTGCCATATCAATTCCACAAGGGCAGGGAATATTTGAATTTTGTACTTGTGTCCCAAACACAGAACAGAATTCCCTTCACTTAGTTGGTGCTTAATAAATGCATATTTAATTGAATTGGACCTGATTCCTCAAACTTTATTTATAAAGGTATTAAGAGACTAATGAGTTGGGTGAGAAAGTGAAGTCAAGTCAACACTCAATGCTAAGCACTGGGGACACACAGAGAGGTAAAGACAGTCCCTGTTCTCAAGGTGCGCACAATATGGTGGGGACACAACACAGCAACAACTACGTGCAAACAAGAGTTATACAGTATCCATGGTCATGAGCTAAAATTCATTGCCTTCATGACGTTTCCAGGTGCAACCCAAAAGGTCTTCGAACAATCCCAGGTGGATTTGCAGCTGTGCCTGTGTGGCCCTTTCTCTAAGAGCCTGACTCAAGGTGGTGAGGGGAGGGGGCTCTCAAAGACAACTCCCACAGCTGAATGCCCTCGATAGAATCGTGAGTGCTCCAGCCAGTCTGGCCAGCCTGTTACCGCTTCCCCTGGAGGGGAGGGGAAAGAAGGGCCAGGCTCTTGTTCCTAATCAGGGGGCTGTAACTAGTGAGAGGTGGAAAACCTGCAGAGGGTTCAGAGCAGGGAATCCCTGATAATGATTAAGATTTTAATCTTAATAGACCTTATATGGTTCTTTAAGGTTTGCCCAGTGTCTCATCTTATCCTCACAGCAATCCTGGTAGGAAGATACTATTATTATCCCCATTTTACATGTGAGGAAACTGAGGCAAATAAAGGTTAAGTAATGTGACCAGAGTCCCCTGGTCTGAGAACAGTTCTGGATTTGGGTCTTTCTGATGCTAGGCTTAGAGCTCTCTCCATTGTACCACCAGCTGCCTTGCCAAGGAGGCAAGAATTGATGTTTCTAGGGAAATGGAGTTGGAACTGAAGGATATTGGAAGGCCTGTTGGGTGGAGAGTAGTTAGCTTCTATGCCTATACAGGGATGGATGCCAGAGGAAGTAAGAGTGATGAGCAGGAGGCCTGCAGTTCTGAAGGCTTCAGGGGAGCAGAATTCAAATGGAATGTCTAAGCCCAAACAAAACCCCTTTTGGTTTGGGAATGGATGGGCTGTCCTTTCATTTGAGAAAGGAGAGAAAGCTGTCGAGTCTGTCATGACAGACATGGCTAAGGACCAGGGACTTTTCAATTGTTTAGCAAAGGTTTCTCCACCTGAAGTCAAAGAAATAATTCCTTAAGGGTAGTTGCAGCCCATCTTTCCTGAGACAGTGATGCTGTCAAAGTCTTTCACTCTGGAAAAGGCATGGGATTGAGAGTTGGGAGTCCTGCATCTCTCTGGGCTGTGTGACCTTGGACACTTCATCTCCCTTCTCTAGGCCTCAAATTTCTCACTTACACAATGAGGCTGGTGCTGCTAACTCTCCAATCAACCAACTTAAGCACTATGTGCTAGAGATAAACTGGGGATAAAACATTGTACCATCAAGTTTGCCCATATGTTGCTGAGGTCACATTTGAACTCAGGTCTTCCTGACTCGCAGCTGAGAGCTCTATCCACTGTTCCATCCAGTTACTCCTAGGGCAGAGCCTATGCCTTTTTTTTTTTTTTTTTTAATCTTTGCGTTGTAGGTTTGGCCTGGTGTTTAATAGAGCTTAACAAGTATTTGTTGAATTCAATTATCTTTTAAATGCCAAATTTCCAAGGAAATAAATATTTGTCGAGAAGCCACAGGATGGAATAGATTGTTTCCAAGGTTCCTTCCATCTGAGAAGTCACGCCTTGTTTATAAAATATCAAGGAAGTAGTCTGTGGTAGGGGAAAATAGTCACACTCCATGGAAGGTACTTTGTTTTAAGACTGGCCTGCAGTGTTCTACCTGCAGCCAGTGGTTATGAGCATGTGGCCAAGAAAAGATCTTCCTGAGTTTTCTTACAGTACCAGAATCACTCTGAAGAAGCGTTAGGCCCAAGATACAAAGTTTGACATTCACATGATTGAGCTTTGGGGAGAAAAATGGTGTAATGTTCCCTGGAATGTAATGTTCCTTTGCCCTCCAGCTTGGATCACCTAGTTCAAGAACCTCTCCATATCCTGAACAGTAACTGTCTGTGCTTCAAGATTTCCTTTATAGAAAAGGTGAATTAAGAAAATTATTTCCATTTCTGTAGGAAAGTGGATTGTTTTTTATACTTTTAGGTAGGCTATGACCCCAGCTGATCTTCTAGGTAGGGCTCCAGTGTTAATGGAGAAGTAGAACTCAACGCCCTATGAATCTAGGGCTATAGGGTATCAGTCCAAGGTGGGACAGTCTCTTCTGCTGCAAGGAGATGGACAGGAGCAGGGGTGAGGAATCTGTGGCCTTGAGATCATGTATGAATCTCGAGGTCCTCAAGCACAGCCCTTTGACTGAATCCAAACTTCATAGAAAAAGGATTTGTTCTGTGAACTTTGGATTCAGTTAAAGGGTTGCATTTGAGGACCTAGAGGGCCAAATGTGGCCTCAAGGCTGAAGGTTCCCCACCCTTGGATAGGAATGACATGAGATGAGGAAGGCATGGGTGGTTTGGGAGCAGTAACACTGGGTGAAGTCTATATATCCATGAGATCACTGATGAGATGAAGGAGAGACACAGCAAAATTTTTACATGAAATTTGTTTTTTTTGATACAAGAAATCCATCTCAGGGCAAAAAATGTACCCATGATCAAACAAAGGAACCAGAAGGCACTTTAGCCTCAGGATCCCTTGAAGTCTTCCCTATGGAAAGTTCCATGTTCCATAATGGGGGGGGGGGTTGTAAAGCCATTTCTTGTATAACAAAACAGAAAAAAATGGGGGAGAGAGGGGGGCCTAATCCCTAGGGAAGTGGAGTTTCATTTTCCTGAAGGATCAATTTAGAAAATTTTAAAATTTCTAATCTCAAAAGTTTTCATTTTCCCTTCTTTTATCAAGTCCAAATTTTGGTTCATGTGGTAGACTTTTAAAGAACTATCTGTGAAAAAGTCCCCCACTCCTTCTTTCTTAATTTACCAGCCATAAATATGATGTGCAATCCCAAATGCTCTATAATATCTTTCTCTCTTTTCCCTAAGCACTCTGACTTAAGCAGCAGGTTCCAGAAAGGCTTTTCTGCCATGCTTGTACTTGTGGAATTACATCTTCAGGGTGGTGGGGACAGATGGAAGTCAATTTTAACACCGTGGGGAGGCAGGGAGGTGGGGCCCTGTTGAAATGAGTAGATCTTCACTGACTCAAGTCTAGAATGATAGTCCTTGCCTGAAGGGACTCCACCAACAGTGAGATGATTATGACAAGTGCCTGCGTTGTACCTTATATGGATGCTGAATTGGGGAAAACAGCAACAGAATCCAAAGGTCTGTAGCTTGAAATTGAACTTTCCCTGGTGAGGACACCAGTCTTTTCTTTTGATTCAATGTAAAAGCCACCCATGCAGGGACCTTGGATTAAGATACACAACCCAGTTCATGTCCCCAAGCCCAAAGGTGGCATCACAGCCACATGCTGACTATGAAGTGAGATTACTGGAACTTTCCTGGCCTTGCGTTGTTCTGGAGATGTTAACGTGGTGGAATTCCATGGAAGGTACTCTCTGAAGATGATAGCAGGAATGGCCTAGGCTCCATGAACAGCATGGCTGCTTTCCCCTGGCTTATACCAAGAAATGTCACTGAAACTTGTGTGTTCAGTTTCCTATTAAGTCAACACAGATAATGAGCTGGGTTTCAAAAGTATTTCACAAGACAGGGCAGGAAAGCACCCTTGGGCTTGCTGAAAAGGAGTTGCCAGTGATGTGGAGCATCCAAACAGCACCTGTGAGAGAGAGAGAGACAGACAGACAGACAGACAGAGACAGAGAACATATGTATGTGTGTGTATGTGTACATGTGTTTACAGTAGAGAGGGGAATGGGAGGAAGACAAAATCAACATTGTTCATGGGTAGAGGGAGACTTTTTATTTTAAACATTACACAGTTGTAGTTTGGAATTCTTTGCTCAGCAGATTCAGTTGAGTTGGGTGGGGGGAGTGGAAAGGGAGGGAGGGAGAGGGAAGCAATACTGGAGTTGTGGTATAGAGGCCGGGTCACTCTCAAATGTGATCATTCGGGGGATTGAGGACTGTTGTCCTAATGCAGCATAGGCCTGGGAAGGACCATGAGTGGAGATGAGAAGATTTAATGGTCTTCCACAGTGGAGCAGCCTGGGACAGTCTCAAATGCCCCCATCCTAGGTCCAACTCTGTTCCTTACAATCTGAATCCAATATTCCCCAGGCTAGAGGAGGAGGAACGGGAGGAGGCTGTCCCACTCCATTTCTTGGCAAGATGCCTAAGTCCCTTATTTCATCCTTGTTCAAATACTCCGGTGGTTCTGTGATCTAACCCGTGCGGGCCTTAGCTATCTCTCACTAACAAAAGTATTTGGGACTTTGAGGTAGAAGGGGCCATCAAGAATATTTAGATCATCCCTTCTGTTTCCAGACAGGTCAAATAGTGATATCGCAACTGTACAGATGAGGAACTAAGGGCTGGAACTGCGAGGAGTCCAAGTGAGGCCAACTCATCTTTCCTCTGTACTTACAGAAGTTTTTCCTTTAACTTTGCACGATGGATCAGTTAGTTGGCCTTTTTGAAAAGTCAGTAACTGAGGCAGGGAAGCTCCTTCTTGGCCTTTAGACAAGGATGAAACTGGTATCTGTATTCAGCAGCAGCAGCTTTTGCCAGTCAGCGATTTAGGCCCTGTCCAAGCCTTCCTGACTTTGTGGTCGCTTTTGCTCTAATGGTGCTAATTAGCCAGTCTCCAAAAGGTTGGCATCACTCAGTATGCATGACAGGCATCACTTAGCAACCTGAGCAAACATCTTTCCTGGATCAGAAACAGGGCGAGTGAAGGGGAATGCAGCCCAGGGCAGCTCTATGCTGGAAATTGCGTGTAGGGCATGGTTTTGGTCTGTGGCTTTTTCTCTTCTAGTAACTTTTTAAGAAGAAGATTCTAAGCCTGTATTTAAAAAAAATACATTCCATTTTAGAATAAAAATAATAATAGGCTTTCTGTATTATCTCATTTGATCTCACAACCACCTTGTAAAGTAGGTATCCTTATCATTCCCATCTTACAGATGAAGGAACCGAGTCTTGGAGATGTTGGGGAACTTGGCCCAGCATCACACAGCTGATCTCCAAGGCAGGGCTGGAAGCTGGGTGTTCCCAGGTCCAAAGCTGGCCCTCCTCGCATTGTACTATGCAGCCTAAATCTAGTCCAGAGAGCTCCCCTCCACCCCCTCCTCACTCAGGGGATAAATGTTATTTACTCCAAGCTACAAGCCTTAAAGCACTTTGTGACTATCAGCCCTTCATGTTTGTCACATCCCTTTGGGAACCTGGCGTTTCTCATGAGTCTATTGCCAAGGATAATTAATGGGCCTCAAAGAGTTGCCCAATATAAAGCAAAATTATAGGTTCTCATCATAGCAATGATTTCTGGTTAATCGTGGCCTATCTTGTGATTCCTGGGCTCAGAGCAGCTCGGAGGAGCCGTTAAGGAGGGATTAGCTCTCAGCTGCTGCTGTTAGGTTGATCCCAAGTTTACTCCTCCTCATCCGTTGGCCTCCAACGCTGAAGGATTTGGCCTTGCTCTTTGCAGGTACCCTTCAGGCTACCCGAGCCTTGATGGTCATTGGAATCATCGTGGGTCTGATCGCCATCTTTGTGGCAACTGTGGGCATGAAGTGTATGAAGTGCATGGAAGATGATGAGGTGCAGAAGATGCGGATGGCTGTGTTTGGGGGCGTGATCTTCCTTGTAGCAGGTAAGAACATGCCCTCCACAGGTGGCCTCCAGCCTCCATTTCTAGGCTTCCTCCACATTCTTCCCCTTCATGTACTCTGCATATCAGGTAATCAGCTGATGCCTGTGTTGGCATTCCATCACTCTCCTCCATGGCTTTTCCCAGGCTATTCATCATACCTAGTATGCACTCCCCCACCAACCTCCACTTCCTTAAATCCTTGACTTTCTTCAAAGCTTTGTAAGTTCTTCAAAGACAGCCAAGTGGCAGAGTGGACAGAGTGATAGGCTTGGAGGCAAGACCTGAGTTTGAATACTCCCTTAGAGTTTGAATATTCCATTTAATAACTATGTGACCCTCAGCAGATTACTTAACATCTCTGTGCCTCAATTTCCTCATCTGGAAAATAGGGCCAACTAGGTAGCACAGTGGATAGAGTACTGAGACTGGAGTCAAGAAGACTCATCTTCATGAGTTCAAATTTGGCCTCAGACACTTATTAGCTGTGTGACCCTGGGCAAGTCACATAACCATGTTTACCTCAGTTTCCTCATCTGTAAAATGAGCTGGAGAAGGAAATGGAAAACTATTCCAGTATCTTTGCCAAGAAAACTCCAAATGGCGTCAGAGAGTCAGAAATGACTGAACAAGAAAACACAGATGATGGCAGGATGTGCCTCTCAGAATTAATATTTGTAAAATATTCACAAATCTTGCAGCATCGTATAAGTGCTAGCTGTTATCATGAAGGGTGGACACCCTCCAGTGCACTCCTCTATCCAGCTCGGGGGACACAGCAGGAATTCTCCTGTTTGGAGTCTATGCACGTTGCATGGTGAAGGAGATAGGCAACCTCTTTGTATGAGGTGCAGATAGAGAAGGAGATGGGGGGAAGACATCTGAGGGACATGAGGTGAGGAGGAAAGAAAACTCTGGAGTGGTCTCTGGCTCCCATCCCATTTTTAACCTTCTCCTTACAGTCAAAATTAGTGGCTACTCTTTTACCACTTCCCCTTTTTTCCATTTCCCTTCTACCGTCTGGTTTCTGCCCTCAACACTTAACAGAAACTTGACTCTTTCTTTCCATGATCCCCGTTGGCCTCTTTATCACCAGAGCCAATATATATTATCCTTTCTACTTTCTCTTTGCTCATTCTGAAGCTTTTGCTACTGTGGACCACTGCTTCCTTCTCTTGTAATCTCTGGGCTTCAATGTTACCAGATTCTCCTTGGCCTCTTCTAAGACTTTTCACATTTCCTTTCTTCTTTCCTGATTCTTTTTCTTCTCAGTTTTTTAGTGTGGTTTTGCTTGAGTGTGCTCTTTGACCTAGTTCTCCCTTCTTTCTTCATACTCTTTTCCCCATCAACCTCATTCTCTCCTATAGCTTTGACTAACCCTGGATGGATAGGTGGTGACTGGACCTGGGATGCTGAAAGTTTACAGTAAGGAGATTCCTTCTACCCATGCAGATGAACAATATGGAGTCTTAGAAAATTCTTAGGGTACCAAGGGGTTAAGTGATTGCCCAAGGTCATGTAGACAACATGACTCAGACAGGACTTGAATCCAGGAATCCCTGTCTCTGACCACAATTCTACCCACAGTGCTCCATTCCCTCTGCCTAATGGTTCCCAAATCTACATTTCTATCCCTGGACCATCTTCCAAACTGAAAATCCAAATCTCCACCTCCTTGTAGGTATTGTCTCCATGGAGGGACTATTCATTACCTCAGCTTCTACTGACGCAGCACTGAGCACCTTATCCTTCCCCTCTACCTGGTCCTCCCTGACCATTTACTCCAGTTTACTGGAGGGCTCTTACTCTTGAACTCCTTTGTTACTGATAAAACTGCTGGTTGTTTCCCAAGCTCCTTCATTTCATTTCTTATCCTAAATATCTCTGCCTTTCTACTCCTTCCTTTCCATCCTCCCATCACAGTAGGATCTACTCAGTGGTCTTCTGGTTTCTATCTTTTCACCTTTCCAATCCATTATCCTTCATACCGTTGGCTGATGAATTGTTCTAATGTATAGATCTCTTTGTGTCACTACTCAGCTCAAAGACATTCAGTGGTTTCTTACTGCCTAATGGATAAAGTTCACATTTCTCTTCTCTATCATTCTTGAGCCTCTACTATGTGGATCCACCCTGTTTTCTTTTTGGTCTTATCTCCTACTACTCCCATCCAGTGAAACCAGACTACTTTCTGTCCCTCTCATTCCCTCATGCCAAGGATATACATTATATTCCTATGGCCTCCATACAGAGGGGACATGATAAGAAGTGTATCCTGGCTGATGAGGTTTTGTGCTGGTGGAAATCAGGTGAAGTTTCACCTATATACTGGAGATAAGATGAACACTCATTTCTCGGAGCCTGGGCTGGTTCCAGGGACAGAGTCCAAGTTTCAGGTGGAAATGAGATGGAGATGACTGGAGGGAGGCCTCGTGACTTGGATATGGTGGCCAGAGAGGGAGATCAATGTAGGATTCTAGGAGAAATAAGGTAAAAATGAACCATTTGGAACCCAGAGCATTTACAGAGGTAGAGCCTAACAGTTGTACCTGGCAAATATATTTGGCAGTTTATAAGGTATATTATAGGCGTTTCTGTCTTATCCCCATACTATACAGTAAAGTTCTTCCAGTTGGGGCACTGTCTTATCCAAAGTTTCATCTCCTCTGGGCCCTAGCAGTGTAAGTGGCATATAGCTGGCACTAAATAAAAATGAGTTCAAAAGAAAAAGGTGTTCACCCTTCCAATGAAGGTTAAAAGAAAGGATACTTATTTGCCTGGATTTTAAAAACAACTAAGAATGGCTGATTGAAATAGGGAATTTTTTTTGTTTATCTAATTCAACTTTACAAGTTAGAATATAAGCATGCCTTACTTTTTAGTCTAGGTCAGGTCATTAAGCCAGTTTTCAAATGATCCTCCTGCAGTGTCCTATACAACCTCACTGATGTGCATTTTCAACCAAGTAACACAGAAAGACTCAAGCACTTTGACTGATTTTACTATTAACTCCTTAAGTGACTTTGAACAAATAATTTCATCTCCATACCTCCATTTCCCTGGTGTCCAATGATATTGCCAAGAGAATGGAGGGTAAGGACCTTTGGAAGACGTGGTGGGACTTCTGTTTATCTTCTGAGTTCTGTCCTTATTAACCATTTTTTCTTGTGAATTCCCACAGGCCTGGCTGTCTTGGTTGCCACAGCATGGTATGGAAATAGAGTTGCTCGAGAATTCTATGACCCCATGACCCCAGTCAATTCTAGGTAATGACATTCATTTTTTCATCAAGGTCATGGTTTTCTGAGGTTTTTCTTTCTGTGCTAATGCTGGGTCTCCTCATGTATTCAACTAAGAGTTTGTTGATGAATTCTTTAAGCTTGCTAATTGACTCTTTGTAGTTTGACCTGTGATTAAATACTAAAAGGAACACATGAAAAGCTTTCCAAGTGGAGAATATAGGCTGTATAAAAGCCCTGAGCCGTTCCCCAGTGCAAGTCCCAAAGATTATGATTTCTATTTGTTTTACTCTGGTATGAGAGACTATTAATAAAGACAGACAGTCACAATGCCTTCCCAGCACCTTCAGCTTTGAAGTGCGTTGTTTGATGTCCTTTTACAGCATCCTGGCTGTTAATTATTGCTAGCATACCAGGGGAGATAAATGTTAAATAGTAATTACCTGAGGTGGCTGATAGAGCTTTATCCCCAGTCTGACACTGAGAAGAAATACTTACCTCCCAACAGTTCAACGTGGGTCTACATTGGAATGGAGGAAGAGGCAGAATCCAAAAAGAAATTAGCAGGCCAAAACACTGGCTGATTCCATTAAGATCCCCTAGGGATCAATGGAAAGCCTTTCACTTGGGATCAAAAGTTCAACTTTTACAGGAGAGAGAGATGTTTAGTTAACAATTTGTCTGAAAAAAGGAATGGTGACTTTAGAGGACTGCAGACTCTTTAGGAGCAGTAGGGTTGTACTGCAGCCAGACTTAAAGGCTACTGTGCCCTTGGACCTTCCTGAGAGACCTTGACCTTGTGATGACCCCCTCTGCACTCTACCCTCCTCTGCCTTCATCTCAAGGATGATATTCAAAGAGCTGCCAAGTAAATGAGGGATATACCTGGCTCTGCCTGTCCACAGAGAGAAGAACCACAAATCACGGGGAGAGGCTGCCAAAAGACAAATGTAGGCTTGGCGTCAGGACCAATTTCCTAGGTATTAAAGACATCTTCAAGTGGGATAGTAGTCACTGGCTCCCCCATTATTGGAGCACTTCCAACAGGCTGGCCAGCCATTGCTTGTCAGACTGGGATATTGGGGGCCTTGTTTCAGGTATAGGTGGGATTAGATGAAGATCCTTGCCAGCTCTCAGTCCTGTGGTTCTGTGGGTGACTCTCTCTCAGCTTAGTGTCTAACCATAGTCTGCTGAGCTTTAAAACTTTGATCTCAGCATGCTTGACTCTTGAAGGTTAAAATACCCAGGGAGGCTGAGTCATGGGGATCAAAGGCTCAGGCAGGGTCTAGAATCTTGATCTGACTGTTTGACCAGTGGTTGAGACCACCGCTTCTATCTCTTTACCTATAAACAATTAATGTTGCAATTAGCATGATACATGTCACATTAAGGACTTAGTGTTTATAAGTGCTGTGAGATACACGGATGAAAGTTAGAAGATGATGTAAATCAGGTAGAAAGGTTCATTTATTTAATTCCTGGTTACAAGGGAGCCTGAAGAGCTAGAAGGGACCAGAATGGTCACCCAGTCCAACTCTCCTATTTTATAGATGAGGAAACTGAGCATAGGAAAAGCATTGTCCAATGTCCCAGAGAAAGCAAATGGCACCCCTGGGATCCCAACCCAGGTCCTTTGATTCCAAAATCCAGTGTGCTTACTCCCACCGTGAACTACTTCAGTTAGAATGGAATTCCTTCCATTAGCCTTATAGAACATGCAGGGGCAGCAGCTCCTGGAGAGGAATGTTCCCAAGTACAGATGAAACCTGACACTTCAGAAGTTCGTGATCATCTTGTCTATGAGGATGGTTTGTTCTCAGGTTTTTAAAATCTTCATGGATAAGATAAAATGAATTATTCTATGAATAAGGAAATGCTAGTCTCACTGTTCTGTGCCATGCTCAGAACACCAGAGCCCTTTAGCTGTAAGGGCCAAAGTCAAGAAAGACACTGATAAACAGGAGAGTCTCCACATGGAGGCAGCCTGGATGATGATGGTGAAGGTCTTTGGTCTATGCCATATGAGACTCTATTGGAGGAACTAGGGATGTTTAGCCTAGAGAAGAGAAGGAACCAGGAGGACATGAGGAGGACCTGTCTTTGGGGATGTGGAGAGCAGCCATGTAGAAGAGACATTGCCCTTGTTCTACTTGGCTCAAAAGGGCAGAAGCCAGAATTATGGGGTAAAGTTGAGAAGACACAAGCCTTGATTTGATGTCAGGAGAAACTTCTAGACAATTAAGAGTTCCAACAGTGAAAGAGGCTTCCTTGGGGTGTTTCCTCATTGAATACCTTCAAGTAAAAACTGGATAATCACCTGCTAGGACTGGGGTTGACCTGGGTGGCCATTGAGGTCCCTTCTGAAACTGAGATTTTATCATTACAAATTAGAACAGCCTACAGGAAGCTCTTAAAACCCAAGTGGACCGGTAACAACTTAGCCACTTCCTGTTTGCCCCCCAAAGAGCTTTGTCCTAGCCAGAAGGAAAGTTTCTTAGGAAGCATTTAAAAGTTTGGGCCATTGCCCTGGAAAGGTTTAGAGAAATGACCTAAGCTGCTGAGAAGTATTAGGTTTGCTGGCCTAAAGGAATAATGACTTCCTTCTTTCCCCCTCCCCCCACTCCCAGGGGTTGCAGAAAAAAGACAAGTTTAAGAATATAATGTTTACAGTTTGGGGGTCAGGAGGGCAGAAGATGGGAATATTTTACATGAACAGCTAGTTGCCATTGTCTCCGTGACCAATGACTTGTTTTTTTTCCTCTTCTGCTTCCTGTTAGGTATGAGTTTGGACAGGCTCTCTTCATAGGCTGGGCCTCAGCTTCCCTGTGCCTGCTGGGAGGTGCCCTCCTTTGCTGCTCCTGTCCCAAGAAAACAACTTCTTACCCAACTCCTCGCCCGTACCCAAAGACCACACCCTCCAGTGGAAAGGACTATGTGTAACAGAAAGAAAGGGGACTCAGCCGCTTGGAAAAAAGAGCAAAAAAAGGACTTAGATTTTGTTTTCGTTTTTTCATTTTTTAAGATCATGAGGCACTCAGAACTCCTGATTATGTTATTCTTCATTTTTGTATTAAAAAATGTATTGTTTTTTGTAATTTCCATACCTTCTTTCACACCCTGCCCCTAATAAGAAATTTTGTATTCTGATTCTCTAACTCATGTAATCCTTGAGCTTTGGTGTTTCTTTGTTGGCTACCTACTCAGGGGAGGCAGACACAAAAGGAAAACTATTTCGTTTTGTAAAAAAAAAAAAAAAATCCATTAAAATGGTAAAAACTGAAACCTTATAGGGAATAGGCCCTAATCTCACTCTCATGTTTCTTTTTTAAACAAAATGGAAGATTCAACACCTGACCCTCCTACTTCCTAGCTACAGGTTCACCTGCATGCGTCTTCACCTCACCTGTAACATGAGGGTGTCGGGACAAGACTGCTTCCAAGCCCGCTGCGTATGATCTCAGATACTGTATTTTCAATTCTTTTCAGGTATTTAATCCCATAGCAACAGTCTGGTTGAGCTTGACTTGGTACTCTTGGTATGCTATGTGTCTGGCTCTTTTGTTTTGAATATTTTGGTTTGTGCCACAATTAGCCAACCACAAAGCAAGAGGATGGCCTGAACCATCCTAACTAATGTCTCTTGCTTCATCAAGGTAACTTGTGTTTCCTTAAGTCAATCAATCACCTGTCTAGGCTCACAGACCACAGCGGTTACTCTAAATGATTAATTTGAATTTTCATACCCTGACTTTGGGGGTGGCTCATTCACTGTGCTTTGGCTATGTTCCGTGTTTCAGCCTAGCTAGATTTGGGGCTACCTCGTTCTATCTTGGTTCTTTTGCTTTGCATATTTCAGCTCATTTCATTTCTCAGCTTCTCCATCCGCAATCTGGGATGTTCTGAGAAGGAAACAAAAAGTGTTTTTTTGAAACTAGGCCCCCCTCTCTGCTCTGTTTCTCTTAAATATGCATCCTTCCCCACCTTCCCTTGTTTCTTGAGCCATGGGCCAGTGTCTAACACACTGATCTAGGATTTAGTTCAGTCAAAGCACTAGCTTAAGTGCCTATTATGGGCCAGGCCAGGCTTCTGGGAGAGAAATCTCAAGTTGAAACAATCCCTGCCCTCATTAGGCATCCATTCTAGTGTGGGTGTGTCCCAATGTTGCCCAGAACGTTTCTTGACCTAATTCTAATGGTCTCTAGCTCATACTTGCATGTACTGCTAAGAAACACCTCCCCTCCTCTCCCTTCCCTTTCCTTGCCCCATTTCTGGTTCCCTAGCTGTTTACCAGGTCATTATCTTCCGGTTTGCTTCTCCCATAGAGGTGTGGTCTGTTTGCCTGATTGAAGATTAGATATTCTGTAGTGATAATCTAATGCTGAATACCCCCACCCCCTCCCCAAGCCTCAGGCAGCCTCTCTACCTCTGATTTTCTAGTCTGTAAAATGTGGATAATGACACTTCTCCCACTGGTACAGGGAGGTAGGAGAATTAATGAGTTTCTATCTCTTTTTTGAACTTGAAAAGTGCTAAGTAGTATGACCTGATGCACTGATGAAAGCCAGGAAACACTGTCCCATCCCTCCCCGAAGGTGTCTCCTCTTGCCCATTTTCTTTCATCTGTGCCTAACCTATTGGTGATCATGGTCCACTTTTCATCCATCCTTTCCTGCCCGTAAATATATATATATATATATATATGACTCCATATGTATGTATGTATGTGTGTGCTTGCCCCTGAATGTATGTGTACCTGTGTGTGGCTTCCCAGGTAGAAGGAAGTCTTCTTTATGGAGACATCCCTTGGTATTTCTTTCTAAATGACTGATGGGAAAATTATAAAGCATACTTGGGTTCCCACATAGTGGTCATCTCAAGAGAATAGAAAATTGCTTGGGACCAAGTCACAATTGCTTGGTTAATTCAGTTTTTCCTTTGCCATGAGGCTTTGCCCTTTAATCCAGGCTATACATCCCCTTCCTTCCCAAAAGGCCTTTGGCAGAACTGATGGTAACTTGGAGAGTGATTGCCTAAAATATAGCAGCTGGCATTTTCATGAATAGTTGTACCTCTTTGGGAAAACTGGTGCCCTTCCAAAAAGATACTGCCTTCCATGTTTGTGTTGTTTTGCTTTCTTTTTGTTAGGTTTTATCAATGTAATAACACAGTTTAACAAATCACCTGAGAGCTACCATCAGTATTCGTCCAGACCAGTTATGAAGAACACCACAGCAGACATTCAGAACCCTTTATTTACAAAAACCTCTTCTATGAATCCTGCCCCCACCCCACCTCCTCTGTCCCAGAGCCCAGGGTCATGTATAAATGTATGATCAATGCTGGTACCAGATTGGGAAGGTCTGCAGTCAAAACCAAATGCCAGTAGTCAGTGGTTATTTTGTATTCTGCTTGTACAACTGAGAAACAGTGAAGAGACTTTTTTAAAAATGTAAACTTATAAGAAAGTTTTTTTCTTTTTTCAATAAATATTTGGGGTTTGTTGTTTTTCTAAAGAAGAAAAGTTTCTTACTTTGGATCATCTGATATTGGCCCAGTCATCTCCCAGTGATGGAGCTGGAAAGGGTTCTGGACCTACGGTCACAGGAAGGTTGCTTCAAACCCTTTCTCTCCCCTTTCCACTCATTTGATCTCAGGCTTCAGTTACCTCTTCTGTGAAATGAGGTTGGTGGATTCAAATTCCTCTTCAAGCCCTTTCAGCTCCCAGACCAATCCTGATTCCTCGAGGGAGTGTCAACATTCCTCATCTCAATGGGAATGGGAGTGACCAGTGTGTCTGCGCTAATGCTCCTTGTCCCAACTGCCACCCACTGCTCCACGTACTTAATCACCTAGTACTTAATAAGCGTCTACTATGTGCTATCATTCCAATTTCTGGGGAGGCCAGAGGAGGGCAGCCCTGGAGGCAGGGAGGTCTTGAGCCACAGTGGAGAGGCCCAAACTTGGGGGATGGCCTACTCATGTACTTTTCCTCTTCTTCATGGGGCACAGTGTCCTTCCCTTTTGTCTTCCCATTTTCTTCCTTTCTCCACTTAATTCTGATCTAGGAAATGGTTCTTTATTTGTTATTTAGAGAAATGAGCTGAAGGTGGAAAGTCTTACTTGTCCTCAGAAACACAACCTCACCGGAAGCCAGGTTTAGTTTGTTTTAAGTCAAAACAATGAGTTCAAAATACTGAAGTTCCCATTTTGTGCAAATTGGAAGGGGCAGTGGCTGGTGGCAGATCTCCAGCTGTCCTGGCTGTCCCCTGGCCACTCAGGTAGGGCCAGCCCCAGGAGTATGCTCACTCGCATAGGGCTTTGTTTTCAATGTCTGCAGTCCATCCTTACGCAAGAAATAGATTGGGTAAAGTATGACTGGTTATCCTGCTTGTTTTTGTGTCAACACTTCCAAGAGGGAGAAAGGGGACAGGCCTAAGCCAAACGAAACACTGGCTCTCTCTCTTCTTGCAAAGCTCCTCATTTTTGAATCCCAACAGGACTGTGTTTAATTTAACAAAGCTTTTTCCATATGGTTCCCTTCACCCACAGAGGGATTAATCTCTGATTCACCCTCTCTCTCTGACTCCTTTCCTCCTTTCTAGATCTCTCTCTCTGTCATTCCTTTATTTTTTCTTTCTCCCTCCTGCTTCTCATTCTTTGTTTCCCCCTCTCCTTCCCTCCCTCTCTATATCAGTCATTGATTGTCTCTGACTCTATCAGTTCCCAGCCTTCCTCCCTCTTCTTCCTCCACTTTTCTTTGTCTTTGCCCCATTTCCCCACTCCTTAGGCGCTTGAATGCCTGGAGAGTCTTCAGCCATTCCTCGGATGTGCCGAAGATTGGCATTTTATCTCCTGATGCCTTCTCTTCAATGTCCTGAGATGAGGACAGTAGAGATGAGAGTTACTTATTCAGCTCTCCCCTTATTCTGTGCAGTCATTTCAGTCATGTCCAACTCTTCATGACTCCTTTTGGGGTATTCTCGGCAAAGATATGGGACTGGTTTGCCATTGCCTTCTCTAACTCATTTTACAAATGAGGAAACTGAGGCAAACAGGGTTAAGTGACTTGCCCAAGGTCACACAGTAAGTGTCTGAGGCCAGGTTTGAACTCTGGAAGATTTATCTTCCTGATTCCAGGCATGAAAATCTATTCACCGGGCCTCCTAACTGCCCCTGAATTATTTTAGGCGCCCCTTGTCTGATACCTGAAGCAGTCAGAGATGTCTCCAGGGATCTCAGATAAGGAATGGAAAATCCCCATGGAGTTGTGTACAACTTTACTCTCACCTGGGCTTTTCTCACCCTGCCTGGTCAAAGGAAACAGAGCAAAAGCTCTCACCTAAAGCTTAGGCACGTAGGCACCAGCACTCACAAACTCTTGTCTCTAGGACTACAGCTCTAGACTTATTCCTCTCTCAATGTGTCTTTCTATCCCCCTTCACCTCAAGCTGCCTTTTCCATTTCCCCCTTCCCCCCAAGGTTACATCGCCTCTTTGCAAAGCCTTTTTTGGGACAGATTTAGCTAAAGGGCGCTAGTCATTCTGGGAGCGGCCACCAGAAGACAAATGCCTTCAGACTTTGATCTCTGAGTTCCTGTTCCGGGCAAGAACTGAGCCCTAAGAGAAAGATTCAGGGACCTCCCCCTCCCCTTCCCTTTAGAGTTGGTAAAATTCCTGAGTTTGTTGTTTCAGTAAAGTTGCCTTGGTCCAGAGCACAATGAAGCCCCTCCAATTAGAAGTTAAAGTCTCAAGAGAGGACTCCCAGTCTATTCAGGGAACTGGCTGAAACTGCCCAGGGCATCTTGTGTTCCACTGACAAAGCAAGGTGGCTGGCCCCCTCCCTGTAAATGCTCCT
Source organism: Bettongia penicillata ogilbyi (assembly GCA_023548195.1). Taxonomy (NCBI): domain Eukaryota; kingdom Metazoa; phylum Chordata; class Mammalia; order Diprotodontia; family Potoroidae; genus Bettongia; species Bettongia penicillata. The sequence continues at coordinate 7,240,593 of JAJHZJ010000010.1, forward strand.
TGCCTAAGGGCCTCCAACAGGAAAGTCAAGTCAGACAGGCTGTGTGTACAGTACAAGGTGCTTGGCTAGGGAATGGAGGTATGTCGCAGGGACAATCAATGTGGGGCTGTCCTTCATCCGCCACGGGAACCAAGATTTAGAGCTAACAGGTGATTTCAGGTTCATTTAGTCTGCCAACCTCAAAGCAAAGGGGAGGAAACTGAGCTCCACAGGCTTGAAGTTCTCTAGGGTAACAAATGACAGAGTTTGGGTGTGAATTCAAGTCCTCAAGCTAGTGTAGGAGATAAATGTAGCACACTTTCTGCCAGCTCTTAATAATATGGAACTACTCAATACAGGACACAGGGAACTGCTAAGTGACTCTGTGGACAGTGTGGCATTTGGAGTCAGAATGGCTCATCCTCCTAATGTCCAGTCTCAGATACTTGCTAGCTTTGTGATCCTGGGCAAGTCACTGAACCCTGTTTGCCTCAGTTTCTTCATCTGCAAAATGAACTGGAGAAGGAAATGACGAACCACTCTGGCATCTTTGCCAAGAAAACCCCCAAAAGGGTCATGGATGTAACTGAAAAATGACTAATATCCCAATAGGGCATTGAACCCCAGAATTATTCTGAAACAAAGTGAAGACTTCCAGGTTTGTCTCAGGGAAGGGGGTGGGACTTTAAAACATAAGCCATATATTTTAAATATTTAACTGTTGTCCACCTTCTGATTTTGGGACCCATTCCCCTACACCTGAGTGTACGCCTATCCATCACCTTCTCCTGTAAAAGACCACATGAAGAAGAGTTGTGAGAGCAGCCCATGAAAGAGCTGAGAGTGTTTAACCTGGAAAGGAGAATTCATTGTGGGAAGAGGGGAGGATCTGGAAAGGAAATGACATGTAGCTTCAATTATGTGAAGAGCTACCTCACTGAAGGGGGTTAGACCTGTTCTGCTTGACCCCAGGGGGCCAAACCAGCAGTCAGTTCAAGGACTAGAGAAGAAGGTACAGAGGCAAACTTGGGGTTGCTGTCAAGGAGGAACAATCTCAATGATTTCCTAAGAAAGAAAGCTGTCCCAAGTGGAATGGGCTAGCACGGGAGAGGGGGGCTTTAGGGTTAGGGTGGGTTTGTTTTTTCTCACTGGGTGTCTGGCAGATAAGGCGTCTGCCCTGTAGAGGAGATGCTGCTTCAGAACCAGGTTGATTCTGATGAAGCCAGAGGTCCCTTCCAATGCTGTCTGTGGTCTGCTCAGTCATTTGACCAATCAGAATGAATTAGGTCCCTCTTACCAACCCTCATGGAGACATGGAATGTCAGCACCTTGAAGGAGCTAGTAAGAGATCATCTAGTTCATTCCCTTCACTGAGAAAAAAGTTAAAATCTGCTGAGCTTTCAAGGAATTTTGAGCTGTAAGAGATCTTAGAATTCACAGAGCTTAACTCCCTCAGTCTGCAGAAGTACAAAGAGTCCCAGAGAAGGACCGTACCTTGGCCAACATTTCCCCATCCCATCACAAACCGAAGTAAAAATCTACAAAAAGCATTTATGAAATATTGTATTCCAGGCCTGTGCTCAGCAGTGGGGATGCAAAGAAAGGAAAAGACAGTCCCTGAAATCTAATGGTGCAGAGAGCTTGCAAACAATTTTGTTCAGCCAAGATCTCTCTTTCTCTGTCTCTCTCTCCCTCTCTCCCTCTCCCTCTCCTCTCCTTCTCCCTCCCTCTCTCCTCTCTCTCTCTCTCTCTCTCTCTCTCTCTCTCTCTCTCTCTCTCTCTCTCTCTCTCTCTCCCTCCCTCCCTTTCTCTCTCTCCCTCTCCCTCTCCTTCTCCCTCCCTCTCTCCTCTCTCTCTCTCTCTCTCTCTCTCTCTCTCTCTCTCTCTCTCTCCTCTCTATCTCTCTTTCTCTCTGTCTCTGTCTCTCTGTCTCTGTCTCTCTCTCCCTCCCTCTCTCTCTGTCTCTCTTTTTCTCTCTGTCTCTCTCTCTTTCTCTCTGTCTCTCTCTGTCTCTGTCTCTGTCTCCCTCCCTCTCTCTCTCTCTCTCTCTTTCTCTCTGTTTCTCTCTCTCCCTCCCTCCCTCTCTCATATGTTTTATATATATATATATATATACACATACACATGTCACATTACAGATAATCTTAAAAGGAAAAGCAGTATCTTAAAGACAGATCAGGAAAGCAAAGCCAGGGACCCTAAAAGAACATCCATACTTGGGTTGGTTGGTTGTTGCCCTTCATTCTCAAAGAGGATCAAAATGACATCACCATGCTAGAGTCAAGGTACAGTGTGTCCGACTGTGGCTGATGCGACCAATACAAGCTCAGAATGTTCTGCCACAGGTCAGGCGTAAATGGTCCGTGTGAACATTTGGGGTGGATTCTCTAAATTTGCTCATCTCTCATCTCTTTTGAGCTCCTTCCACTTTGTGTTGTTCATGGAGCCTTCTCTGATGTGGACATGCCATGTTGAACCATCCTGTGCCAGTGTCTCCTGTGTTTCACAGTCAATTTCCATTATTATTGGAAAGCTTTCCTCACATATAAAAGAATCACATCGATTGCCTGGCCAGTTGGCAAAGGTGTATCTTGGGGTTAGATTAAATCACCCTCCGCTGTTGGCCACCTATCCTGTCTATACATAAAGTCATTTGGAAAGATCTCTCCTTTCTGGAGTCTGGCACCTGCAGTGATTACCTCAGGTACCTCTGAATCTGCATTTACTAAAAGATGGCTCAAAAACCTGAACTAATGTGTTTATCTTTCCATTAATTCACTAGTGGACACATTCCTCCCCTCCCAACAAAAGTAAATGAAATAACCTCCCCCTTTTTTTTCAGTTATTAGTTTGTTTTTGGTTTTCTACAATCACTTCCATGTCTTGGATTTCCCCCCCCTCCCCCCTCCCTCCCTGAGAGAGTATGCAATCTTATATGGTTCTACACGTGCATTCTTATTAAGCACATTTTCACATTAGTCGTGTTACCTAGAATATAGTCTTTGCAGGGTATTGGTCTCTCCTTATTGTTTCTCCTCAGGGTCACCTGTTGACCTTTTCAGCTTCTGTGTGCTAAAATGAAGGGACGAGAACCTCCCCATCATGATAAACAATTGTCAGCTCTTTATTCAGAACCACCACACCCAGTTAACAAAAACCAGGCAGAATACTCCTAAACTAAGATTGTTCTTCCTTTTTTACCTCCTCATCTGGGCAGAGATCGTAGTCCTCTGTTCCAGATAACTGTTTAACTTAAGGTTAGAGATTTCCAACATCCAAGACTGAGTCAGTCAAACAAATCAAGATATAATAAAGTGAAAACTAACAAGGCACATTCACTTTTGTATATCTACACAGATGATTTTCCTACCTGGGTTCTATCCATGAAAAGCAAGGTCCTATTTCTTTGGTGCTGTACTTTGCTTGGTGAAAAGCTTCATTATCTTTCTATTTTGACTTACCGGAACTAGGAACTGGAGTTATCATCGAGCTATCCAAGGATCCAGGCAGGATGCATCAGAGATTGGAGCTGGAAGGGGATTTTGAGGTCATGTAGTGACATCCCATTTCTCACAGGTGAGAAAACTTAGACCCAGAAATGTTGATTGACTTGCCAGACTGCAGAGTTTCAAACACAGCTCGTCTACCTCCAAAGCCAGAACACTTTCATATACTACAGGTTCCCTCCCCACCCCCTGCTCTCCCCTTACCTATATCATAAAAGTTACACACCCATTGCTCACCTTATGTTTCCAGGTTGCATGGGATGCAAACATATGTCCTACAAGAATAAGTGATGCAAATGAAAATGAAATTGGAGGTTGTCACATGTTCAGGACAATGGGCATTCCCAAGCAGGGACAATTTTTGTTTTTTGTGGATGCTGAAAATCACTAGCAATTTGTCTAAACTTCACCTTATTGGATTTTCCCATTGATCAGGCTGTTGAGGTGTTGGTTTTTTTTGGTTATTTTTTGCATCTCAGATCATTTCTAAGATACCTTAGGTGTCCCATCTAGCTTCGTGTCATCTATAAATTTGATGAGCATTCTATCTACAGCCTAACCCATGCTGCTGCTGAAACTCTGAGCAGTGTAGCGCCAAGGACAGGGGCTTTTTCCTGGATACTTCCCTTTCCTTAATCGTCCTTTCCTTAGTAAATACCCTTCCACCTGGTAAATGGTTCCTACACCAGATTACCATTATCATTATCACCTAACCCACCACTCCCCATTTTCTGGGCAGTTGTAAACTTAATAATTAGCGTCTCCATAGCTACTGAGAGGTGGCCAAGCCCTGTGTTGGTGTAAACTCATCTGACCCTCACAATAATGTGTGCTACCATTGTCATCCCCATTTTGCAAATGAGGCAACTGAGGCTGACGGGGGGTAAAGTGATTTGCTCAATGCCACACAGTTTGAAGGCATCTGAGATAAGATTGGAACTCAGGTCTCCCTGACTCTAAGCTCCATTTAGTGCCAAAGGCCTTGCTTCTGATATGGAGGTAAAGAAGATGGGAAAGTCAAGGATCACACTGAGGTTACAAAATAAGGTGACGGGGACTTCATCCCTGAATAGGAAATGTTATAAAGAAAATAGATACTTTCATAAAAAAAAGATAAGCCTCAAAATGTAGTAAAGAGATACGAACCTAACTAGAAAGGTCAAGTCCTGGATTCAGACAAAGTTATCCCCACAAAATGTCTACACAAAAGTCCCTGCATTCCTGTGAATGCCCACCTCATTAGTTTCAAGTCCTTCCAAGTATCTGAATTCACCTTGAATTACATATTTAATTCCTAAGCTTCAAAGCCTTCTTCATTGGTTGTTAAGAATTGTTTTTCTTGTACAGTCAGGGAGGCATTCCAACTGCTAGGGGGAGTAAAATGATTGTATAGCTCAAGCCAAACCCTGGGGCTTTCATCTGCTAACCACATTTTGGTGAAATTGCTAGATGCTCTGCAAATTAACTGGAATAAAATAAAATTAGTAAAAATGACGTGAAATCAACCTGAGGATTTTTTTTAGTATTTTAAAAAAACCTTTAATATTCAATATTTCTGGATGTCTCTGGCTTCCATTACATATTTTGCATGATTGAGTATTGAGTTCAGAAGATATAATCTTTAATTATTAATCATGAAATCCTACTTTTGTCACATTGACCATTAAGCATACCTTGGATGAACACTCAGTCCATTTCTCCCAGTTTAGCCTGATTGTAGATTGAAGATTGCCAGTAAAATTATAAGTTACCTCCGTTTCCAGGCCACTGAAGTGAGTTTAGTTTGATTTCTTAGATAAATGTCATGACATGGTGCAAAATGGTGGTGTCATGCTGTCTCCACTGAAGATTCTTGGTAATCTCAGAATAATTCTCCTTCTCCGGATTCCCACATTTTCATCACAACCCACGATTGTCTCAAGGAAGACAGGCCTTCCAGGACTCCTAGAAGTAAGCAAACAAACAAACCTATAGTGTGTGTGTGTGTGTGTGTGTGTGTGTGTGTGTGTGTGTGTATGTCTTGGGGCAGGGGCACGGTGCTTAGAGTCAGATGAAGTGTCACAGGAAAGTGAAGTTTTAACTTCTGATAAGCCCTGAATCCTTTTAGGCAAATCCTTCCCGAGCCAATCTATTCTCTTTCCTAGCTGCTTGCTGTCCTCTTTATGGTATCAACAAGCATCTCAAGATGGAGCAGGTTTGCCAGCATTCCTACCATGGGCTTTTCTCATCAAAGGGGCCCACGTATTTGGACTGTGACAGCCTAGGAAACTCTGTGCTGCAAACGTAAGGGGAATCTCATATCAGAAGATAAAGATGAGAAAACCAGCTGTCCCTGAACAGTTCTGTAGAGATGAAATCTAAAATTGAGGACATGGAGCTGGAAAGGGCCCTCCAGTTGATCCTCAGGCCCTCTCAAAGAGGGTACAAATTTCCAAAATAGTGGGAGTGCTGATTCTACCATCCTTCAGAAAGGGTGACTAAGAAACCAGTGGAAACCAGAACAATGCATACCCACTTCATTGCCTCAACATTCCCACTAGAATATAAGCTCCTTGAGGTCAGGGACTCCCTTTCCTTTACATTTATATCTCCAGAACTTTAAATAGTTCTGGTAATAGACTACACATTCAATAAACATTTTCAATTCATTCAATACAATGTATATAAGAAAGGAGTCCTTTATGTTTTTTATGCCATGAATCCCTTGGGCAGCATTCTGGGGAAGTCTATGGATCCCTTTTCAGAATCATATTTCTAAACGTATAAAACTCCTAGGATTACTATTATACTGAATAGTTATCAAATAATAAACTCACCATTTCAAAGGCCTCAAATTAAAAACTCCTAAATTTTCAAGTATTGTTCAGGCTGTGATCATAGACTAGGAAAGTTCTGAGGATCAATTCAAGGGCTCTTTTACAATGATATTTCCTCTGGTACAGTGATTTTCCTGGGCAGGTCACATCTCCAATCTGCACCTGAGAACCAGAGGTCAGAAAGCATTTACCACATTTGCCATTTGTACCTTCCCCCACAGCCCCCTTTCTTAACAGTAATCGATTTAGGGAGAAACATCATGACACAATGTTCAGAGTGCTGGACTGAATTTGACACAGTGGCTATGCTGAAGGCACTGGAGGAGTCCCTGCCTACTGTGATAGACCAAGAGGAAGCAATGCAGATGAGTTGTCCCTCTCCATCGTGCAAGTAATGTCCACAGGACAGCCCCACCCCCTCCCCCCCCGCCCAGTTACTAAGGACAGTAAAAATGAAGTCCAAAAGTTCATTCTATTACGGCATCTCCATTGGATAAGATCATACAAAGCTGCAGAAACAGTTACAGGCCATAGGGTCCCAGACTTCATGTAGTTTAACCTCCTCATTTTGCAGAAGATGAAATTAAAGTCTTGAGGTTAAGTGACTTAACTGAGACCACACAGATATTAAGTGTTCAAGTCAGGATTTGAAGCAAGATTTTTTGACTTTAAGTTCATATTCTTTCCACCCATTCATTCTGAACCTTGACTGATGCAAAAGCATCTGTAATGCTAGTTTTTCTGCAACAATCCCATGATCAAAACTATTAGCTAACAAAACTGAGAGACAAATATTGGCTTTGCCCACTATTGTGGCAGAAACTATACTTTTAGCCATGGCATAAGATACAGTGTGGTAGAGACATGGGGAGACGTGCAGTGAATTATTCATTCACTCAATGCCAGGCAGTCAATCAGCACTTCTTAGGTATCTACTCTTTGTAACATGTTGTCCTAAGTGCTAGAGATCCAGCAAAAAGTAAAGGGAAGTCCCTTGCCCTCCAGAAAATTAAAGTCTAATGGTACCAAAAACATGCAAACAGTTCTGTACAGACAAGGTAGTCAAGAAAAACTCAAGATAACTAGCAGAGGGAAGGTGCTGACATTAAGTGAAATTGGGAAAGACTTTGGACAGGAGCTGAGATTATATCTGGGACTTAAGGACATCATCAGGAGGGAAACTTCCCAGGCCTGCAGGATAGCCAGTGAAAATAGTCAGAATTAGGAGCTGCAGTGTCTTCTGTGAGTATTTATGAGGTACCTATGGTATGCATAGCACCTAGAAGCATATAGCATTGGTACATAGGTACATGGCACCTATGTTATATGTAGCACCTTGTTCTATACACAGGTGATGAGCCCAATTGAATTGAGGCATATAGGCTTGACTACCAGTGACTTACCAGTGTAAAAGGACTATTAGAAACTTTCTTAGACAACAAGCATTTATTAACAACTTATATGTCAAACACTGGGCTAAGTGCTGCATATCTAAAAGGCAAACTAATGATTCCTGCCCTCAAAGAGTTCACGTTATCATTAGAAATATACCATGTAAACAATTATGCACATGCTGATGTGGATGAAAGAGCAGATGGAAGGTAACCTTTGGGGAAAGGCACTAATGAGGGAAGGGGTGACCAGGAAACGTTTTCCTATAGAAGAGAGAATAGAAAGTGAGTCTTGAAAGAAGCTAAGAAATGTAGGAGGAGGAAGGGAGGAAGGGGAGCTTTTCAGGTGGGGGAAGGGAGGACAGCCAGGAAAAAGACACAGAGTCTTGAGATGAAGAGGCCAGTGCTAGCAGCTGCAAGGCAACTGGTGCCCTTAATCATAGCATCTGTGAAGGGGAGTAAAGTGTAAAGAAAACAGGAAAGTGAAGAATGGGCAAGGCTGTGAAGGGCTTTAAAAGCCATGCAGGGCATTTTAAATCGCATCCTGGACATCATAGGGAGCCATTGGACTTTATTGAATGAGGAGAGGATGGGACATGGTCAAACCTGGGCTGAAGGAAGACCAGTGAGTGGAGGATGGACTGGAGTGGAGAGGCACTTGAGGCAAGGATATCAACTAGAAGATCATGGTGCTAGTCTAGCCTAGGCAGGAGGACATGATGGCCTACACCAAGATGGTGGTAGGGTGAGAGTAGAGAGGGGTCATAGAGGAGACATGTTTGGTAGGCAGAAACAATAAATCTCGACAACAGACTGGGTCTATGGGATGAGTATAAGAAAGGAAGGAGTCAAGGATGACACCAAGGTCAGAAGACTAGGGACAGGGAAGATAATGGTTCCTTCAACATAACAGGGATGTGTAGAAGAGAGCAAGGTTTGAGGGAAAATTAGTGAGTTCAGTTTGGGACGTGATGATACTTGTGGGACAATACACTTGAATCTATTAGGAAGGCAGTGACAGAAGCAGGGAATTCAGGAGAGAGGTCAGAGTTGGAGAAGTCGATCTAAGATAAATTTTTAAAGAGATAATAACTGAATCCATGTGAGGTGATATGCTCAAAAAATAAGACAGAAGCAAGGGAGAAGAAAAGATGACACACATACATATGGGAATGATTTATAAGACTGAGAAACAGTCAAACATGGAGGACGAGAACCAGGAAAGAGCAATGTCAGAGAACCTAGAGAGAAATGACTGCCTCAGAGCAGATAATGGAGGGTGTCAAAGGTTGCAGGATCAAGATAGATGCAAGGCCACTGGATCTGGCAATTCAGAAAACATTGATAACTTTGGAGAGAGCAATTTCATTCAAGTATAGCATTAATAAAGCAGATTGCACAAGGTTAAGAAGCAAGGGTAACTGAAAGAAGGGCAAACAACCCATGCAGATGGCTTTCTCAAGACGTTGAGCCAAGAACAGAAGAGACAAAGAATGCTAGGTAGAGATGATGGCTGAGTTGAATGAGACTTTTTTTCCTAATGATTGGGACAGATGTGAGTGTGCTTTTGGACAGCAGGGAAGTAGATAGGGAGACAATGAGGATAATTGAGAAAGGGCAATCTGCTGAAGGAGAAGGGATGGAATGATATCACTGGTCCATGAAGAGGGTTTTGGCAAGGAGGAGGGCCACCTCTACCTGTCAAACAGGTGGTGGATGAAATAGATGGTGACATGGCATCTGAGCGGCATGATGTGAGGAGCGGCACAAAAGAGGGAGCAGAAAATATTCTTTTAATGTAAGAATTATGATGAAGATTTTGGTTGTTTTTGTTTTTTGGAAGGGGAAAGAAGCCTTTTGATATAATGGTAGCATGAGGTAAAGACCAAAAAGCAGACCCTGAATCCCAGTCCCTCAATTGATTTAGAGTTAGCCCAAATCAGAATGGGGTACCTTAGGAGCTAGGGAGGTCTTCCTCACTGAAGTTCCTCAGGTGAAGACTGGGGGGTACTTTTTGAGTGACTTCTAGAGGGGCTTCATGTTCAAAAGTAACTTGGGCTCCAGTAAATTGCCCTAACATCCCTTCAGTCTGGAGAATGGAGGATACTGTTTCTTTGGGTCTAGTTATTCATAGCCAAGATAACTGTGGACATCGGTAAGGGGACACAGGATGAGCCTTAGCTGGATTTGAACTAGAAGGGATTATTGATCACTTGATAGTTTTCCACCTGTAAATGTGGGGCATCACAGGGAATCCTATCACATGCCTAACATACAGTTGCTCATTTTTACCAAAAATTTATAATAGACAAAAATAAAAATAAAAACCCTTCTAGTCTTCAGCAATCCAACACCGAATATCCAACGGTAGCTCCAACTATGTGGAGTAATTAAGCTCTCCTGACACTTGATCTGATTGGCTCACTATCCAGAGGCCTGAGTGGTTCTCACCCAGACAGTACTTCATCCAGAACACCCAAAGAGAAGAGCCAGCAGACCCTGGTTCAGGTTTTCCTCGACCAGGGGAAACTCCAAGAGGAAGTTCTCAAGAGTTAGCTTGTGTTTTTCATTTACACTGTGGCATTCTTCTTCCTGATTCTGTCGTATGTTCCAGTCTCCTGGTTCTTTCTTCCTCATTGCCAATTGCTTTCTTTGGCATTAAGTTCTTGAGTAAAACAAGTTAGAATCAAGGCTCAATTTCTCCTTTCTCCCAGTCTCTCTGGGTGAGGTAAACCACTTCAAAGTTTCAGTTTCAGCATCCTCATTAGAAGAATGAGGATGGAGAAGGGAAAAGTTCTGATTTTCAAAAATAGTTTACATGTGATAGGCCAGTTATTTTGATTTTGGATGCTGGGAAATTCTAGAAGGTATTATTGAAGGGATTGCTCACGAGCATGTAGAAAAAGAAGAAATGATCATTCAAAGTCATGGCTTCCCCAACAATAGGTAGTAATGCCTGACAATTATGTAATGCTTTATAAATGTTAGCTCATATGAGCTGCCTGACAGTCTTGTGATGTACATGTTCTACGTATTACTATCGCTCTCTGTCTACCTTAATCTTACGCCTCCTGGGTTTACACGCAGCTTCCACAGCCAGCATTCTAGCTCCCTCCCTGGGTCCCTGGGCAACTGATGGACAGGAGTTCTCTTTATGTATCCTCACCCATACTCACCATGTGTCATGCCTCCCCTTCCTTCCCATCCATTTTCCTCCCACCTCGACTTGCATTCCATCTCTAGCTTCTGGAAAAATAGTCAGATTAACACTTTCATTCTCTTAAATCAGTAAAATCCTCATGGCTACTGGAGGGGGCCAGGACTGCTTCTAGGTCCCCGTAGGAGTAAAAGAGGAGAGCCCTGACAGTAGAAACAAAGAGATCATGTGGCCCATCCCACAATTACAGCCAGGAATGGGGTCAGGGACATGGGGACCAGGAGTTCCCACTGCAAAGCGGAGCTCTTTCAATCAGCACTGGAGTCTAAATGACCCGAGTTCCTCGAAGGATATTTCACTGTTAATCCTTGACAAGGCAACTTCAGAGAAGGTATGATCACTATCTTCTTATGTTGTAGGACTGTCTCATCAAAGAGGGACTGGATCTGTCCTACTTGGTCCTCAAGGATGGGACTAGGGCAAGGAAGAGAACTCACAGAGGCAAATTCAGTTCTGATGTCAAAAAAGAATTTTCTAACCATTTAAGGAAGCTCCCAAAAGAGAGTAGGTGGCCTTGGGATAGAAGGAGACCGGGTTGATTGTAGGCATAGACCATGGTGCTAGGTTTTGGAGGCTGCATGTTAGCAGCAGCAGTAACTTTGAGAGCAGCCCAGAGACTGTAAAGGGGGTGCTTAACTGGTCAGAAATATTATAAGGGACCCTTTGCTGGCACTGAGTGTACCTGGTGCTAATTGGCAGCTTTATTGACCATAAGCAGTTCTGGGTCACAGTTCCAGATCAGAGAACATGATTAGTCATTAGGAGCAGGAGCCCTGGACACAGTTCCAGAGCCAAGAGGAACACTACATTAAAGGCTCAGAGGGATTGGAATGTGATATTCCTGAGGATAAAGGAGATAAAATTACAGCAAGAATAACCTCCCCAGAAAAACTAAGCATAATCCTTCAGGGGAAAATGGATTATTAATGAAGTAGAGGACTTTCAATTCCTGCTGAAAAGACCAGAGCTGAATAGAAAATTCTGCAGTCAAACAGAATCCTCAAGAGAAGAATGAAAATGTAAACATGAAAGAGAAATCATAAAGAACTCCATAAAGTTCAGCTGCTTACATTTCTATAAAGGAAGATGATAAATGAAACTCCAAAGAAATTTACAATTCTCAGGGCATTTAGAAGCAGTTTACATAGACAGAGGGCATGAGTGTGAGTCAATTATGTTGGAATGATATCCAGAAAAATAATGTAGGAGTGAGAAGGAGGAATTCCTTGGGAAAAGGGAGAAAGAAGAGGTACGATGGGGCACATTTTCTCATATAAAAGATGTATGCAAAAAGGAGCTCTTGTAGTCAAGGGGCAATGGGCAGCTGCCTGGCAATACTTGATCCTCACTCTCATTGGAACTGGTTCAAAAAAAGGGAGAAAAAATACACACACGTGCATGCATACATACATACATACATATATACACACATATACATACATACACACTTAGGTATCTTATCCAATAGGGAAATAGGAGGGGAAGGGGATAAGAAATATTAATTTTGGGGGAGGGGTGATAATGGAAAAAGTAGATTGCAGGAGGCAGTGGTCAGAAAAAGCATCAGGATAAAAAGAGCGAAGTATAAACAGAGGAAAATGAGGTGAGGGAATGATAGTGATAGCAATTATGAATGTGAATGGAACGAGATAACACATATGATGGAAAAGGATAGCAGGAGGAATCAAAAACCAGAATCAAAAAATATTTTGTGTACAAGAGGCACACTTGGGACCTAAGGAGATACACAGTGTTGGGCAGAGTCTATAATGCTTCAGCAGAAGTGAGGACAATAGGGATGGCAATCATGATCTCAGATAAAACAAAAGCCAAAATAAACCCAGTTGGAAGAGATAATCAAGAAAACTACATTTTGCTAAAAGGTTTCATAGACAATAAAATAATATAAAACAAAAATTCAGCAAGTTTCACTGATGATGGCCTCATTTCTCAAGTACATAGAAATCGAAATCAAATTTATAAAAAAAAAATGAGTCACTCTTCAGTTGATAAATGGTCAAAGGATATGAACAAGAAGTCTTCAGAAGAAAGCAAAACCTATCTATAGTAATATGAAAAAAAGCTTTAAATCTATTGGTCAGAAGAAGGAAAAATACAACAACTCTGGGGTACAACCTCATACATATCAGAAATGCAAATACTGGAGGGGCTGAATGAAAATAGTTACATTATTGAAATATTAGTGGAATAGTAAAATCGTTCAATCATTCTGGAAAGCAATCTGGAACTATTTACTCAAAGGACTATATAATTGTGCGTATCTTTGACCCAGCAATGCCACTATTAGATCTATACCCCAAAGAGATCAAAGAAGAAAGCAAAGGACTTACATGTACAAATATATTTATAGTAACTCTTTTTATATGATTTTACATATATAATTGATGTTTTTTTTATGCACCTTATCAGTGGGTGAGGGAGGGGTGGGAAGGAAGGCAAGAATTTGGAACTCAAAATATAAAAAGAAAAAATGTTTAAAAAATATTTTTTTAAAGAATAAAAAAGAATTTTATACTTGGGGTTCCTTTGGGATCCGGGCTGAACAAGGGCAGTAAATCAATCATTAAGTAGTTATTAAACACCTAGTATGTGCCAAGCACTAGGGGCTCACTGAAGTCCTTTCTATCTCGAAAATTCTATGATTCTCTAACTGAGACTGTGCTAAATGACACAGACTTCTCCTGGAGTCCCTCCCTCTCCTTCCCTTCTTCAAGATAAATCGGAGTCATCTCTGATTGAGTCTGCTGCAGAGAGTGTTGGTTTTCTGGTTTGGATTAGACAAACTTGGAAATCTCTTCCAAATAAGAGATACTATAATTACTTTGCCATGCTCCAAAGCATTAGAGTTTGATTTCCAAATGTTGTTCCAAATAAAACTATTATTCAGACTTCAAGACCCCTCCCCATCCCACCCCAAAATCTCTGGTATTTGCTGGAGTGACTCAGGATATACCATTCTCACACACAGTCAGCTGTGCCACAGAATGGAAACCTGGCTAGAGGTCGGGGTCATCTAAATTGGAGCAGACTTAATTCTGTGGTCATGAAGACACTCCCTCCCTACTATCATGGACTACTTGTGGTTTTTCTTACAATTTCTAGACTTAGAAGTGTTCTCTTGATCTGGGATAGCATAATTTTTGCATCATTGATTATTTTTAGAAGGTCTTGTCACTTTTAGGTTCAGCTTAGATGTCACCTCCTCTAGAAAGCCCTTTCAGAAGTTACCAGTTATGAGAGTGCTTGCCTTTCTCAGATTATGTCCTATTGACATTTCTGCATAGTTATTGTGAGAGAAGAATGTGTACAGGAATATAAACTTTATGAAACAAGTTGATTAAACCTTTGTCTTTCTATGTCCCATGCCTAGCTCAATGCCTTAGAGTTAAAGCCATCAGGGACTTCAGCCTAACCCAGTCCAACCCAATCATGGCACAGGAGAAGAAACAAGGAGTTAGCAAAGTTATGGCAATTTCCCAGGTCCCAAACATACTGAGGGGTGGGAGAAGTATTCAAAGTTGGATGCATATTTACACAGTGTCCCTTTGACAGGACCATCCTGATACAGAGGAGTTATCCTGGAATTGGGGGAAAATGTGATGACCCTGTGGATCCCTTCCAGTCATAATCTCCATGATCCCAGGAATATCAATAGGTTCTAAGCTCTGTAAAGGTGGGGAACATTTGAATTCTCACTCTGACTTTCCCCTTAAATTCTTGGAGCTCCTTTTACTGATCTGTAAACCAAGAATAATAGAACATTCACTGACATTCATAGATTTGTTACTGAGGAAGAAAATGCTTAGTAAGCATTAAAGCCTGTATAAATGGGAACTAGTGTCAGTATTATTAACTTTCAACATAGGAGTTTAGCTGTCTTTCCTAGCTTAATAATAACTCCCTTTATATAGTACTCTGAACTGTGATACAGATGCTCCACAAAGCTGGGAGGGGTGGACGGTATATTAGATGGCACTGGATGAGAGCACCAGCACCCAACAACTTGACAAACTAGAAAGATGTGTCCAGTTCATTCAGAGGAAATGGAGAAAATTGAAAAGTTCTACATATGGGTTTATAAAAAAGCAACTTTGCAAGCACTGGAGAGTAGAATTATGGCTGTACTGTAGATACCATGAAAAAAAAAATCAGGGGGTTTCATCTGCTAGAGTAGAAAAATGCAAAAAAAAGTTAATAGAACTTTTAGCTCCAACAGGAAACATGTTAAAGTGACTAAAATTAAATATGGTAATTAAGAGTCTGCTCTCTCAACCATCCTTGGAAATATCACAATTACAGGAGGCTTCAAGTGATGGGGAGAGGGAAAGAGAGTGGAAGAGGGTAAGGAAGCAGAATGACTCCTTCCCTCCCCAACTCATCTCCAGCTACAGCAACAGTTCATGTGACTTAACTGAGAAGGTGACTTTCTGTTGTTAATGGGGCAGCACACTCTGTTGATTCAACATTGCCTTGACCTTCAGAAAATGGGGACAACCTCAAATTTTCTCTCACTTAGAAAAAAAAAACTTCAAATGTAGAAGGTCTGGTGCTGCCTTTGCTCATCAAGACAAGAATCAAGCATCGATTTAAGCAGGAAGGAACCTCTGACTTCATGGAAAAGTGAGGGGGTAAAACCCATAAATGGGATATGGTTACTCTTCATGAATCTATTTTATGCGAAAGACGAAGGCTAGATAAGAGGGAGAGAGTGGGAGAAAGAGTATTATGCTGCATAATAAAGACGATATGAACTCATGGGAGGAACTCTAGGGAAATATGGTGAAGGCCATTTGGCTCAGTAGAGAAAGAAAGAGAAGATTCCTGCCCTCACATTATATTATAGGACACATAGACAAGAAGAGGAACTATGTGGGCAGTTAAGGAAACAGACTATGAGTCTATCAGGGGAAGTAGAAAGCAGTCATGGGGGAGTTCATTCATGTAGGTGTCTTCATAATTGACTCTCTGTTCAGAGTAGAGCAACAGATAATTTCTTAACTAGCTTTGATGTTTTTATCCACTAAAAGATCCAAGAAACAGCAAGGAAAAAGTTTATTTTAGATGTGAGTCTCCTTAATGGAGAGAAGCAGGTCATTGAGATAGAAAGGGTAGCAATCTTAGGGAAAAGCAAGACTGATATCTATCCATATGGAACTGCTCAAGCAACTTAGAATTTTAGAACACTAAAAATAGATAATGGAAGCAAGGTCAGGTACTAGGGGATAAATATAAAAGATGGACACTGTCAAATACTCCAATGGATCTATAATCTCATGAATTTGGAACATCCCTCTGTTGATGGAAATGATAGCCCCTCCTATATGACTGCCGTAAGCAAGTCTATTCAACATGCTGGGGACATTCTTCATATTCTCTTGGCATAATGATATCACAAGACTACAAGTGAGACCTTCTAGCTGTTCACTATCTTCAATCACCTTCACTGTCAGACCAGCCCATGTTCTCTTCCTGTCATATGTTTCTTTGATGACAACTTATCTTCTTCAAAATCCCCATTGATTATATGTTGCAGCCTGCTCACATCCACCATTTTCCCCTCCCTTGCTCCCCCTGTGTGGGGATTGAGCATGGCACAGAATAGCAGCTGGACTGCTCGGGCTTAGAATGGGTTGATGCTGGCCAAGAACAACAGAAAACACGGTTGCTTTTGTTAGTTACACTGAGGTAAAGAGCAGGAACAAAAAAGGGCAGGATCGCTGTATGGGGTGGAGGAGATGGTGAGAACAGAAAATAGAGGTAGGGCAAAACGATTTTGTTTGGCTTTCTTTTCTCTACCAGAATGAATGACTATAAGAGTGGAGATATAGAACAAAACAGCTGATTGAAAGATGGAACCCAAGGTGACTAAGGGGAGATCAGTAAAGCCCCTGGTGTCCTGTAGCTTAAAGATCCATGGATACCGAAGCTAGCATGGAGGATATCGGAGCCATAGTCAGTGAGAAGTGAAAGACTGTGGAAGATGGAAGGGCTACCACAAAACTGCGGTTGGGCAAATAAATTGATACATTTCAGAGGCAAATGCCTGAAGGATCAGAATTGAAGAGACTTGTACTAGGTTAAAACTCCCTACTCCTTCAGCTGAAATGACAGCTAGACTGGGAGGAAGAGGCAGTAAAGACTTTAACTGCCCCGTGAAGACCAAGTCTAGAGAGTCCAGCATAGTGACTCACTCAAAAGAAGCTCCTTGATCTTTGGGGATCAAGCCCAGACAATCAGGGAGAGTAACTTGCCCATTGAAAATGTCCCATCCAATGGAGAGTCCTGGAAGGACACTAGGAAAAGGAGAAAGAACTCGGAACCCATTGAGAGTTTCCTTGGTCATACATTTCTTAAGTATATACCTTTCTTTCAATGTGTGTTAAGCATATAATTCTCTTCCCACTAATGCTGTGGGCATTTGTGAGAAACTGTGCCCCAGGCTTAGGAGAGGGACAGCTAAGACACTAATTAACAGTCAGGATCCAAAAGGGTCCTTACAGATTAGGCAGAGTATTGTACTGAATCTATTAAAATTAAATTAAATTATTAGAATCAATGTGAACTCTTACATTTAGGTTCAAGAAAATCAGCTTCATACGTACAAGATGGGGGAGTCATGGTTGGAAAGCAGTTTTTGTCTGGGCAAAACAAAGATCTGGGGGTGCTAGTGCTTTCCAAACTTTATAAAGTCAGTGTGATTGGGCAGCCAAAGAAGATAATGCCCCTACATTAGGAGGGACACAAATCCTAGGAACATAGAATTATTTATGTGACTATATTCTGCCCTGTTCAACAGATGCCATGCAGGGTTTTGGGTTCAGTTTTGGGCCCTAGATTTAAGAAGACCATTGATGAGTTGGGGAGAAAACAGAGGATAGCAACCGAGCTGGTGAAAAACTTTGAGCCTGTCATAAGAGGATTGGTAGGGATGCTGTGTTTGGAGAGGATTTGGGGTGGTACAATAACTGTCTTATAGTGGACAGGAAGTTCTAAAGAGTAGAAAATAGTCTTGATGTCAAGAAACTGTCAAAATTGCTAACAGTAAGATCTACTCTAAAGTACAATCAGCTGCTTCAAGATATGGTGGGTCTCCTTCAGAAGTATTCATGAAGCAAAGACTGGATGATCACTTTTCTTAGGTTGTTGTAGAAGGGATTCTATTGGGGGGGTTGGGCTAGGTGATGATTAGGGTTCTTTCCATCCCTAAAATTCTATGATTCTGTAGGTAAACAATGAGTCAGAGGAACTGCTTACATAGAGGTCTTATGAGGCATCTCTCTCTTCTTTTCTTTTCTCCCAGAAGATGGAGCAAGCAGGAAAAATGATAGCCCTCTCTCTATGGGAAGCTTTTCTTCTATGTTAGCTCAGAGGAGGCTAGAAGTGGCTCTCTTGACCCTTACTCATTTTGAGCCCTTTCTGACTGGCAAAGGAATAAGCAGCCATCTTTTTCTCCATTATTCTTCCCTGTCTCTTTTGATTTCTTCAAGAAGATAGGCAGTCGGGGTGGAGCCAAGATGGCAGAGTAGAAAGATACACATATACTAACTCTTACCCCACAGCCCATAAAATACCTTTAAAGAAGAACTCTCAACAAATTCTAGAGCAGCAGAAGCCACAGAACAATGGAGTAGAGGAGATTTCTAGCCCAGAATGACCTGAAAGACCAACAAGAAAGGTCTGTCACTCACCAGACATGCAACAGAGCCCAGGCTAGCCTTGGCCACACAGCACCGAGAGGAGCAGAACTGAGCAGGCTTCAGGGACAGAATCTTCAGCTGCAGCACAGATCCCTCAACCCATAGGCGCTAAAGGTCAGTGAGAGAGTCTTTACAGCTGACTAAAAAGGGAGCAGGATGTCCCCATAACTCAGGTCTTCTCAGGTGGTAGCAGTGGAGGCCGCAGCAGATGGGAGCTCCCAAAGCAGGCAGTAGCCCACATCAATTGTTGAAGGTCTGATCGTAAACCCCTTGAGGGAATTGAGCTCTGGGTGGCGGCCTTGCCCCTACCTGAGCAGCTGATCTGAGCAGTGAGCCTTGAGATCAGTGGACTGATCTCACACTGAATAGCAGCCCTGCCCCCACTTAAAGCCCCTGAGGGATTGGAGCAGGTCATCTGAATCTCAGTCCCCAGTGCTGGCCTGGTGGAACTGGAGGTGAGGTGGTTGTGGAAAAGAAACTCAGAAGTCAAGTAACTGTCTGGGAAAATGCCCAAAAGAGGGAAAAAAAATAAGACCATAGAAGTTACTTTCTTGGTTTCCCCCCATCCTTTCAGATGAGGAAGAACAAGGCATAATATCAGAGGAAGTCAAGGCCCCTGCCTCCTGGGCCTCCAAAGGGAACTTAAATTGGGCTCGGGCAGGAGAAGAGCTTGAAAAACGACTTAGCAGCTTACCAAAGGAGAACCAAAAAAATGCTGAGGAAAATAGCAGCTTTAAAAAGAGACTAACTCAATTGGAAAAGGAGGTCCAAAAAGCCAATGAGGAGAAGGAGGTTTTAAAAAGCAGAATTAGTCAAATGGAGGGGAAGGTTCAAAAGCTCATCGAACAAAATAATTCGTTGAAAGAGAGAATTTAGTCCAGAGAAATGAATGACTATGTTAAACCATGCGTTAAAAAACAAAACAAATAGTTTGAAAAAAATAGAAGATAATGTGAAATATCTCATTGGAAAAACAACTGACCTGGAAAATAGATCCAGGAGAAACAATTTAAAAATTATAGGACTACCTGAAAGCCATGATCAAAAAAAGAGCCTAGACATTATCTTCCATGAAATTATCAAGGAAACTTGCCTGATGCTCTAGAACCAGGGGGCAAAATAAACATTGAAAGAATCCACTGATCAATTCCTGAAAGAGATCCAAGAGAAGAAACTCCTAGGAATATTGTGGCCAAATTTCAGAGTTCCCAGATCAAGGAGAAAATACTGCAAGCAGCTAGAAAGAAATAATTTGAGTATTGTGGAAATACAATCAGGATAACACAGGATCTGGCAGATTCAACATTAAGGGATGGAAGGGCTTGGAATAGGATATTCCAGAGGTTAAAGGAACTGGGATTGAAACCAAGAATCACCTACCCACACAATCTGAGTATAATACTTCAAGGGAATAAATTCAATGATATAGAGGACTTTGAATCACTCATATTGAGGAAAAGACCAGATCTGTATAGAAAATTTGACTTTCCAACACAAGAATCAAGAGAAGCATGAAAAAGACTAAGGATATATATCATAAGATTCATTTGGGACATTTCTCAATTTTTTGAAAATAATTTGTGAGTATAGATACTGTTTTTTTTGTTTTTTTTTTTGTTTGTTTTGTTTTAAGTTTGATAGAATTGTCCTGTGAATCCATCAGGACCAGTGATTCTTTTTCCTTTGGTAGTTCCTTTGCAATTAAATTTATTTCCTAGTTTGATATTGAGTTATTTAAGATCTTTAACTAGTCTTCTGATAGTTTGAGTATTATATATTTTTGAAGGTATTCCTGTATTTTTTATGTGTGGTTTTAGTTTTGTCTGCATATAACTGTATATAATGTCCTGATTGTTATTCTTTATTTCTTCTGGGGTTGCTGTGGTTTTCCTTGTTCATTTTCTATTTCATTGATTTATTTTTCTGATCACTTTATAAAAAATTTAGATTAGATAAGGCTTTATTAATTTTATTAGTATTTTTCAAAAAACTAGCTTTTAGTTTTACTTATCATTTCTACAGAATTTTTATTTTTAATATGCCTATTTTACCTCTAAATTTTAATATCTCTTCTTTTGTGAATATTTATATTTGTTGGATTTCTATTTTTTAACATACATATCCATAGTTTATTTTGTATTTTTCTATTTTGTTTAATGTATATTTGCAAAGATATTTTTCTCCCAAGCACTGCTTTAGCTGCATCTCAGAAATTTTGGTATGTCTTTTCATTATGATCATTTTATTTCACATTGCTATTGATTATTTTTAGGTTTTGTTCTTTGATTCACTAATTATTTAGGATTTCATTTTCAAGTTTTCATTTTGTTTGTATTTTTTGTGTGTGGTTCCTAAACCAATGACTATTTTTATTATGTCATATTCTATAAAGGATAGATTAGCTATTTTTGCCTTTTTGTGTTTGTTTTTAATACCTCTATGCCCTTGTACATGATCAATTTTTGTAAAAGTTTTTTTTTTTTGTGGTGCTAGGGAGTATGTATATTCTTTTACATTACCATTTAGAAGATGCTAAAATTCTTTGACCTGTAAATTTCTCTAGGAATTTTTTTGAGTTCCATATTTTCCCTTATGATTATCTTTCCCTTAGACTTATTTAAAACTGATAGAGGGCTCCCATAACTATTATGTTACTATGTATGTCTTGTATTTTGGATTTCCTTTTGGATGCTAAGTCATTTGGAGTGAATAAGTGTCTTATTGAGAGTGAAAAAAAAAAAGAAATGATGAGCAGGAAGACTTCAGAGAGGCCTGGATGGACTTATCTGAACTGATGCTGAGTGAAGTGAACAAAAACAGGAGAATATTATACACATTAACGGCCACAGTTATGAGCACCGTTTCTGATAAACTTAGCCCTTCACAGCAGTGTAAGGACCTAGAACATTTCCAAAGGACTCATGATACTAAATGCCATCCATATCCTGAGAAAGAGCTAAGCAATCAGAATGCAGAATGAAGTGGGCAATTTTCTCTTGTGTTATGTTTTGATTTGGTTTTTATCATGGTTTAATATTCTAGACAACCTGACTTGATGTGAAACTGTGTTTAATAAGAATGTATATGTAGACCCCATGTAAGACTACATGCAGTCTGCAGGAGGGAGGGGGAGGGAATGGGGGAAAAATTAAGACTTATGGAAGTGATTGTTGAAAACTGACAATGAATAAATTAATTAAATTATAAAAAAAAAGAAGACAGGCAGTCTACATCACCTCACATCAATAGGAAGGCTTGTGCTATATAACACTAATTATTTCTGTAAAGAATTATATTCACTATTTTTAGAAGTAGTTTTGAGAAAGCCATGAATTATTCCAAGCTAATAAAAGCCTTGGCATAGTTGGAAGTCTTTATTGAACTTTTGTCTTACTTTCTCAAATTGTCTGTGTGTTTAGTGGGACTCGGTCCATTAAACATTCTATATTACACTGCAGAAAAGTTTCTGAGGTCAAGTGAATTTGCTTTGAGGAAGTTGGGCATGCTGTAGGATTGGTAGCAGTACTGATGGAGAAAAATGTGAGCTGCTTATTTCATTGGGGGAGAATGTGACTTCCTTGAGATCAAAGACTTGTCAACTACACCTTTGTATCTGTCATCGGGCAAACTTCTGTGATACTTTTGAATGAATTATACAACGGATGGATGAGTAGATGGATGAGCACATGGATGGTTTAGGGTTAGGGTTTAGGTGATTGAATGTGAAACTTGGGAGATGGTAACCTTTGCACAGTCTTAAACTCATTGCATAAGAAGATCAATTGAAAGAATTGAGGATAAAGGAAGATGTGATTGATAATTTCAACTATTTTTTCATCTGGTTCTCATATGGCTCACTGAAGAGCATTTGGCAGATTTAGGCTTAAAGGAAAGAGAAATCTTCTTATCACTAAGAGTTAAACTAAAATTTATTAGACTTTCACTGAGCAACTGTAGGTTTTCCCTAACTTGAGACTTCCAAGAAGGGCACTGACATCACTTTTTTTAGGATATCATAGAGGTATTTGGCTCAGTCTGAGTTGGACTCTGAGGTCCCTTCAAACTCGAGAGTACTGGATTCTGTTTAGGAAGTATCACAAAAAACAAATGAAGCAAAAAAGGGGTAAATAATACATATATTTTTAAATGTCATTTGAGATGTTGGATGTGAGGTATAAAAGATACTCTTTTTATATTTTAGCAGTTAACATAGAAAGTGCCAGGGTCAAGCCATGAACTCAGGCATCCAAGTCTCATGTTCTCTCCATCCTCCTCCCTCATCTTGGATCTCAGATCTTATGATGACCGCAGGCATGGGGAGATAGAAACTGATGGTCTTTCATTACACACTTCATTGGAGAGAATAAATAAACACATCCTGGTAGAAAATATGATGTGATTGGAGGAAGCCAAGCAATTGTGTAAGCCCCAAACAGTAACTTTGCCCTCAAATTCCTGACTGAGAGGGTGCGTCCAGGGAGGGAGGGCCACACCAGTATTTTGAAAGCTAATACGGAGTGTTATTAAAAAGAATGAAAAATAGTATTGTTGAATCTGCAGCATATTATACCATCTTGAAGGGCCCTTGAGATCATGCTCCTACTACTCCTACTATCACTATCACTGAAAGTGACATGGTCCAATGAGAAGAAGGCTGGGATCAAAGTCAGATGATCTGTATTTGAATTCTGTTTCTGTCCCTGATGGTCTGTGCCACCTTGAAAATTCCCTTAACTCCATCGGGTCTCTCCTTCCTGTCTGCAAAATGGGGAAGTGGGCCTCGATGAAGGCTCAGGTCCTGTCCATGTTAACATCTTTATCTACTCTTTGAGTATCATTGCCACATGACTTTTGTGAGCATTGTCTCCTAATGCATGGACTAGGCAGGAGGCACATACATATATGTACATTCAATGTTCATAAAATGCATACAAGTAAGTTTAATGTTAAGTAATTTTCAAAGGATGATTGTTTTTTATTGATCCAGAGACAATTTGGTGCATCAGACAAAGTGCTAGACTTGGCATCAAGAGGCCCTGAGTTTAAATACTATTTTAGAGACTCACTAGGTGAGTTATCCTGAATAAGTAACAAATACAAACTCTCATTCCCTGATTTGCCATCAAATGAAAATGTATGAAATGTGCTTTCTAAACTTTAATACTCTGTGTAAATGGAAACTACTATTACCTTGCAGGGCATTCTGGGATTTATCTTTTCTCTGTTCTCATCACTACCCCTACACTAGAAATATATGCAATAAATGGGAGGAGTAAATCTGATTTTTGAAATCACATGATTGGAGAAGGAATGGTCAAATCCCCCAGAGGGCTTTGCCAGGCCCTAGAACCATATGACCTCTTTTGGCAAAGTAGCTATGGAAGACACCAAGATTGGCAGCTTGAGTCTCCTGGATTCTCTCCATTTCACTACCACAAACTGCTCTCACTTTGGCCTATGACCAACAATCTTGACCTTGACCTTTTAAATTCATATCATCTTTCATAAAAGTGAACCGGCATGTCAGTTATTTAATGGAAACCATTACTGAGCTGCTAGAAGATGCCCAAAGCATCAGCTCCACTCTTGACTTCCCACTTCTCTGTCTATCCAAATTCAACCCAGAATCTAAATGCACATCTAAATCTCCCGCTTCTCCTGATGCCTTTCCTACCTGGCAGTGACCTCTCTGTCCTCCAGCATCCTTAGAGAGCCTCAGCCTAGACCTCACTCATACAACAGGACAAGAATTTGCGATTGCTTCCTGTTTGGAAAGAGCCGGCATTTGGGCTTGAGAACTACTTCTACTTGACACAGATGCCAATCTACCTGTAATTCATCATCTCAAATCAAGAGTCCTTCAGCCCCTTTGTGTGTGTGTGTGTGTGTGTGTGTGTATCATGGATTCTCTAACAGTCTGATAAAGACTGGACACCTCTTCTACAAAAAAGCTTTTAAATACGGAAACTAAAATATAAACTATTACAAAGGAAGCCAGTTGTACTGAAATGGGACATAACTGAACCACAAAGAGCTCCCAAAAGAATTTCTGAGATCCTGGATCCCACATAAAGGGCCTCTGTCTTAGAGCTGTCTAAGGCTTGGAGCCATGTCGTCACACAGCTAATTCTCAGAGATAGGAACCAAATCAAGTTCAGGAAGACTGTCCACAAAGGAGGAAGGATGGTGTAATGGAAAGTATGGTGGATCTGAAGTGAGAGGACCCATGGCCTAATCCCAGCTCTTCCACTTGTCACCTGTGTGACTTTGTACAAGTGGCCTAACCTCTCTGGATTCAGTTTCTTCAAGTATAACACAAAGATGTAATACATGTGCTAAATATCCCTTATGATCCCTCTCAGCTCTACATCTGAGACCTGATGACCTTATGGCACATTGTCTCTCCAAACATTTCACAGAAATCTCCAGATTTTCTGAGCTGGGGAGGATAAAAAAGTTCATCTAGTCCATCACGTACTTAAGAAAGATGCCCTCTTTTCACCTTCTCTGGGAGACATGCCAGGTGCCCAAGACACAAATATCAAAACGCAAGCAGCCTCCACATTCTATGGAGTTTGCGCATAGAAATGAGTGAATATAGGGGAAGTTACAAAGGGGGAACCCAAAAACAAACATTGGAGGGGAAGGGAAAGAGAAAATGGGGATTAACAAAGCCAAGTGGATGGTGCCACTGGTGCTGAGGCTTGAGGAGAAGTAAGCTCCAAAGACTTGGAGGTAAGAAACGAGAATATCATGGCCATTGGGCACAGCTCTGTGCAAAGGCCCTGAGATGGGAGGAGTGGCAAGGAGAATGTTGAGTATGGGGACAGGAGTAATACAGAAAGATCAGAAAAACCCTGGAGCCTCATTGTGACTAGCTTTTAAATGCCACTCAAAGGGTGCATATTATCCTAGCGATAATAGGGAGCCACTGAATCTTCCAGAGCAGAGGAATGTGATGGCCATTGTCCATTTTCCTTTGCATGGTCATGTTTAGGGCTTTCTCCTGACACCTTTCTTGAGGAAGATGCTGATGCTGATCTGTTTGCACTCAACCTCTGCTAGTCTATTAGTCGTCTGCTTCTCCATTTATTAATTCTGAGATATATCTTCAATTAAAAAAATATTTCTTTATACCTACATTCACCTTGAATTTGTCATATTTAAGTACATAGAGATTTCATTTGGACTTGCAGAGTATTCTTTTTTTTTTTTTTTTTGGAGAGGGAAGGCAGGGCAGTTGGGGTTAAGTGACTTGTCCAAGGCCACACAGCTAGTAAGTGTCAAATGTATGAGGTCTGATTTGAACTCAGGTCCTCCTGACTCCAGGGTCAGTTCTCTATTCACTGCACCACCTAGCTGCCCCAGAATGCTCTTGATGAAATGTGTCTATCTTCTACCCTTAGTGAAAGATGTTGGTGACCGAAGTATGTTTGGTCTCTTTGCACACACACGAGGAGTGGTGGAGCACAAGATGGAGGCTCATGCAATGGTGTCTCTTGGGGTCTTTGGAAACACAATTCAGTCAATTCCCTTGACTCCTTTGTTGGTCCCTCCAAAGAGAACTTGGAAATCCCCTACCTCCTCCGTAATAGCTATAGTTTCCTTCTGCCTTCTGGTTGCATCCACAAGGAGCAGGTTGACATTGATATGACTGGATTCTTCCATTAGTGTGGACAAGGAGTCCACAGATCACTAGCAGTTACATTCATGTTATATATTGGTGGTGAGTATGGAAATCAAGCCTAGAACTATTATTGATTTGGTAAAGTCTATGTGAGACACATACTCCTACCAATGAAGATTAGAGTCTACTCTGTAGCCAAGTCTAAGTGTCATCTCTAGCTACCTTCAGTCCCTTCTCCTACCCACATTCCACTGCATGTGCAGAAGTAGGAAGGACCAGTCCTAAGTCTATTAGTCTATTCTGTGCTCCTCTTGGGTGACTGTAATAATAGATCCCAAGCAGCCAGCCTAGTGCTGGGCTTCTCTGTCCTAGTCCAGACTGGACCCCAGCAAGCAGACCCAGTCTGTCACCAGAATCATATGCATAGCTTTTCCTCCGATGTTCTCTTCCAAGGAGCAATTGAAAGTAGACAATATGAGTACTACAGCTCCATTTTACAGATGGATCAAACATCATTCCCCAAACTCCAGTAATATGCTCATAATTGTGTAACTGATGAAAATCTGATTGAAATTTGAACCTGCACCTCCTTACTCATAGCCTCTTTCACTGATGATCTAATTCCCAGGATGCAGACTAAGGCCAATGCAAGGAACAAAATGAATGAAACCCTTATCTCTAGATTAGTCAGTGAAGGCAGGGGCATGACCAGCTACTGGATCATCCTGCCTGTCCACAAATCCTGGATGATTTCATTGTGCAGGGCAATATTAAGCCTGACTATATATTATTTTTGTCCCTTGGTTACACCTAATGACTATTTACTTCTGGGATCACTCAGATCTCTTCTCCAAAGAACACTGATATGCAAGAGGAGTCATTCTAAGCCTAGAAGACTGCTCCCAGGTGCAAAAAAAAAAAAAAAGCACACAAACAAGCAAACAAACAGACAGGTCTAATCTGCAGAATGTCATGACTGAAGCCTGCAGTCCAAATTTTCCTTTTTGTCCTTTTTTTGTGTGATTTCTTCTTCTGCTTCTTGTTTGGTCAGCTCCCAGTGGGAGGGAGTCAGACTGCCTCATTGTTAATTGCTGTGTTTCTCAGCTCCCTCCATCTGGGGTACCCACAAGGTGACTTCTGCAACCTTGGCGCTTGCTCAGCTTAGCTGGTGGCCAGATAAGACTGCTTAGGGAAAATGTGCTGAGAAATTGTGGTTGGTATTTGAAGTGAACTTGTTTGGAGTTGACTTTCTAGGAAATTCATGCTCCGAGTCTGAGTCTGTCCCCTTGTTCTCTCACCAAAAACCTCAAAGTTTTTCTAGAGGGTGAAAACTAGGTGCTACAAAAAGTCTGAGAAAGGAAAACATACCCCCTTTCCAAGATGACCCTTGGTACTAAGGCAGGATACTGCTATTGGGCACTGAGGGAGTTATAGAGTTTAAACAAACTATGATCCATTCCCTTATGGAACTTACAGTGGAGTCAGGGAATGAGAATAGATGATTGTTCTGTACAGTATAATATAAGCACCCTGGAACAGTATATCCAATTCAAATGATAATGATAAAGCCCCTGTGGTGTGTAGAGAAAAGAGACAAAGTCTGAACACACAAGATCTCAGCTCGGATGGAGCTTTCAGGTGAATTGGGGAAATATACAAACAGCTAAGTCCATTACACAAGAGTACATAATTGCATATTATTCAGTATGAAACAAAGAATGATGTGACTTCTGAAGAGCCAAGTGGCTTTTAACGAGGGAATTCAGGGAAGGAATCTTGGAACAGGTGACATTTGACCTGGACTCTAAAGAACAAAGAGGAATTCTCAATTTGAGGTGAGGAGCAAGGGCACATCAGGCACTGAGAGCAATTTGAGCCAGACCACAGAAAATGGAGAGTTCGTACAGATTCAGGGATCAGAGAGTCTAGAGAACATGGTGGGACACTAACGGTAACTAAAGGAAGGGAAAGGTAGGGTGAATGCATACTGCGTAAAACTAGCAGTGCCAGGCCTTGGTCATCACCAGGGAATCACTGAAAGTTTCTGAGCAGAGGAGAAGCAGTATTAAATAGACTCCTAAGGATGCCTGGAGATAGCAAATGAACATTTGTTGTTAAAACATAGTGCTGAGGGAGGAGATTAGGAGAACAACTTGTGAACCGTGGTGGCAGCCTTGAGGCCATGTGTGGCCCTCTAGGTCCTCAAATGTGGTCTCCTCAAAGAACCATGCTTAAGGACCTAAAAGGCCACATGTGACCTTGAGGATACAGGGTTCCTCACCTCTGAAGAAGTCAAAGCAATGGAATCAAGGACACGAGTAGAAGAACTGGCTGGAGGGGCAAAGGTCTGCCACTTCTGTAGCCAAAGGGAAAAGGAAAGGGTAGCAATGGTACGATTAATGATATGGATTGGAGAAATGAGGGAGCCCCAGGCAGTCAGCTTCAACCTTATCCAAGGGTCTGAAAACTAAGCACTTTCTGGAAATGTGGGAGACCATCTGTGGTTTGTAAGGAGAGGACAGTTTGGAACAGTTCCTGCAGTCAATGAGATAAGAGGTCAGTTAGCAGAGAAGGAACATCGAGCTGCAAGGGTACAGGTAAGGTTGTGAGCCATGAAATTCTAGTGAGTGAGATCAATTGTGTGTGCATGTGTGTGTGCATGTGTGTGTGTGCATGCACATGTGCATGTGGACACATGGTGTCTTTAAAGATGTTCAGAAATATTGGAGCTAAAGGAGATACATTAGACAGTATATGTTATGAGTGGATGAGGAATCAGGGTCAAGCATAAAAGAAGGATGGGGTATAAGAGGGAAATCAAAATGACTAACTTGTATTGCTTTCCAATAGCCCACCATGTGATTCAAAGGAGCATGGTATGGTGCTCAAAGGATTGGCTTTGGAAGCCACAAGAGATGGCTTGGGGATCAGTAGACAGCAGAGGTGGGGAGAAGGTGGCCTGTTAGATTACATGGACCTCATAAAATGGAAAGTCATTGAGGCAGAGTAATTTCAGAAGGTTTTAAACATGGCAGTAGGAAGTTAGAAGCATGCTCCTCTTGACTCTGTTGGGGAGAATAGGAGAAGGTCTGGACTCCAGTGGGGGTGGTTACAAGGGAAGTAACATCCTCCAATAGGCAATGAAAGGCTAAAGGTTTGGTGAAAGGTAATATGAACATGCCACTCTTCCTGGACCCAGAGGGCTCAGGTCCCTGGAACTGGGGAGGTTTTGTAAGAGGAGAGAGAATTCTGGGGATTTACCAAAAGCCTCATTTTCCCTATTGATGTGTGCTCTGTCAAGGTTTTGGCAAATAGTTTCTCCTGAAATGACTTAGTAGGTTTAAATTGTACTAAAAATAATCTCTACCTCCTAGTCAATTGAATTCATCCTTCAGGTTATGAATTGAGTCTTGGAAAGCCAGGAATGCAAAAGGCAAAGATTTTTGACTAAATACGTGAATCTTTGAAGTGAATAAAATCTTGCCAGCTGTGGATTCCTCTTCTTCCTTCTTTCCTCAGGTTCCTCTTTCATTCTTTTTTCTTAGTTCTTTCTCATCTCTTAAGTTGGATGTGGCTCAGGGTACTTCTCTTCAATAATTCTACTTTTAATTATGGTGGCATCATGTTCTCTTGGGAATCTCTTACCTTGGGATTTTCTTACCTCCCAAAATGTCTCCATTTATTAGGAGCAGAGTTGTCTTTGCTCATATGTCTTGTTTCTCCAGTAGGGATGGCTAGAGAGGACTATCTCTTTGCAGTTTCTTCTGGATTTGGCAGCTAGTTGGATTAGTAATGCTCCTGTCTCTGAGCAGAAGGGTGGGGTAGGCAGCCCCACTGGATGCCTCAGGCTCAGTAAGCATGACTGATGAGAATTTCTTGGTTTTGTCTTGGTCTAGGACACTGAGGCAGAAGCTGTGATCCAGGATGGGGCAGCTGAGCCTGGTAGCCTTGTATCCGTGCTCTGTCTTCTTTTTCAGCCTCACATGGGTTAGAGGAATTGGGATTTCAGGTCTGCTGGAAAAGGACTATGAGCTGTAGTTCCTCCTACACAGAAACTCTTAGGAAGTGGGGAAAAAAACTCAGCTGAGTTACTTCACAATGTCTCCACACTTGGTTCTAAAAAGAAGCCTCAACCATGGGTTGGCTCTTGTGCTCAAAATTTTCAGATGAGTGTACAGAGGACATCCAAGGTCTCCTCAGTCTCCCTATCTGTTATTCAGAAGGTGTCTGTGTTCCATGAGGTATGAGGTTATCCATTGGTCAAACTGACCCTCCAGAACTGGGGAAGGGAGCACAATGGTCTAGGATGGTGAGCAATCGGTAGACATTGTAAAAAAAAAAAAAATTAGGTTTGATATCAAAGGGAAAAATCCTCCTGACAACTAGTGCTAGTCAAAATTAGAGAGGATTGACTGAGAAGAAATGCAACTTACTAGAGGTCTTCAAGAGAAAGATGGACGCTCTTTTCAGGCTGTTGGCCATGAAGGGGAATTCTTTGTGCACATGGGTTGGACTAGATAGCCCTAGGGCCCTTTTAAAATCAGAGATTGTGACATTCCCTGATTCTGAGTCCCAGAAAATGAAGGTCTATAAAAGCTTACCATTGGACCAGAAACTCTGGGACATTGTCTTCACGCACAATGAAAGAACTTGGGGCACCGTGGCGAGGCAGGGCAGGCAGTTTCCAGAGTCACTCATTTCCTCCATAAAGGCTTCCAAAGCTTCTAGGCCTGATGGCACATGGTGTGTGTGTGTGTGTGTGTGTGTGTGTGTCTATGTGAGTGTGTGTGTGTGTGTGCACATGTGTTTGTGTGCACCTGTCAGGGGTCAGGGGCTTTCTGTACTGCTTGCTGCTATACCAGGCAGGAAAGGTTTCCACCACTCCCGGGAGGGCAGCTGAAAGGACAGCTTTGTGTTTCTTTTTATGTCATGAGATAATAATTATAACAATTGCAGCTTCAAGGCTAACATGGGATGTAAGTGATGGACCCAGAGGAGGAGCTCATTGCCAGGGAGAGGGCCATGGACAAAGGATGCTGTCTAAGTACTGCTCAAGGAGGACCCAGTACACAGGGAGAGGCAATTCCAGTAACTGTTTTATAGACACACAAGTGGACAGCTAGATGGGACTAAGGAAAGGAGGGCTGGAGAACTGAGCCAAAGCTGGGGCCCTCTGGAAGGAAGATATTCCAAGGAAGGACA
This sequence comes from Bettongia penicillata ogilbyi, assembly GCA_023548195.1. Classification (NCBI taxonomy): domain Eukaryota; kingdom Metazoa; phylum Chordata; class Mammalia; order Diprotodontia; family Potoroidae; genus Bettongia; species Bettongia penicillata. Next base: position 7,272,049 of record JAJHZJ010000010.1, read on the forward strand.
CGCTGCCTCCTGCAAAGCTTCTGGTGAGGGGCATGCCGGCTCTGGTGGAGAATGCAGGCCTGGAGGCTCAAGGGTATTATTACCTAGCAGACCTGACCCTAACAGGATCAGTTTTAATATCCACATGTCCACACAAATACTGCCATGAGTCCTTCTGAAAGATCTTACTGGTCAAGTAGAGATGGCCCATATTATTGACCCTATATTTCACAATGTTTTTCCTAGGTAGAGAGACTGAGCATCAAGGAACTGAAATGAAATTATTTTAATGCTATCAGAATTAATAAGTGTGAGAGACAGAATCTGAATCCAGCTCATCTTGATTCCAAATGGAATGTTACAGCAGGGATTCCTTTTGGTTTGAGTTGAACTGAACAGCTCTCAAACATTCTGAGAACATGTCTCCTACATATAATGACTCCCAAAAGGGACTACAAGGTAGTGGAGAAAGAGCCAGACCTGAAGTCACAAAGGGATTGATCCGAGACTGGACCAGCGAAATGACATGGAAAAGACCGGTATAACCTCTCCATGCTACAGATAACATTTTTATTTCCAGATGGGTGGTAGGATTTTCTAGGCCAGGAGTTTCTTAGAAAGATTAACTTGTAAGTTAACATACACACACACACACACACACACACATACATGCACATATAGATACACACAAACACACTTCATTACTCTGGTGCACTTGAGAATGAATTTCATTTTTGAGAAGATTTATTGGCCACAGATTTTACCCCATCTGAACACTGAAGGTTTAGAATTTCCTTCAAAGGAAAGGCCCTTACCAACCTGAATTCTTGGCCATAAAAAACTGTAAGGAATGGAAATGGGACCACTGAGGCTGCTTTTGGGCTTGCCAAGAACTGGCTCATACTTCTCTGACTGGCAACAAGCTGGTCACCTTTTCTGAGCGGAAAATGGTCCCCAGAGTAGCTGTGCCCTGTAATTTGCAAAGTGCTCACACCCACGCCCCTCCTCCAAATGTAATGATGTGTTTAGGAGGATGAAAGAGCCTTCCGTGAGGTGCACACAGCAAGGGAAACCAAAGCCAGAAAGAATAAAGAGAAATTGGGTCCTAATTGGGCTACTGAACAAAAACAAAAGGTTCAGGTGGAGATCAGGTTAAACAGACTCTTTACGAGTTGGGCGACCTTAGGAGCATCTTTTGCCCTTTCATTAGTTTGGTCATTAGTAAAACAAAAGTTTTGGATATTTGACCTGTAAGGTCCTTACCAGTTCCAAGTCTACAAAATCCAGTTAAACAAGAGAGAGACAATTTTACCAGCAGAGCTGACTGCCAGAATTTGCACAGTCTATCAATTTATTTTAATTGTTGGGTGTGCTAAGTGTCTGGCGCTGCTAGACTTTTAAACCTAGCCCCAAACATCTGTGGTTTTCTTCTAGTTTCATGAATTCTGTGTTACTGTGTTGTCTGTGGCACTCATTGTATTGTCTCTTTCCTAGATCTCATGCCCAGTGGGGGAGGGCAGGGGGAACACTAAATTGGGAATTCCTAGCAGCAAAATTTTTGACATGGTGGAGTATGGCTTGGTGGGAGAAGTGGAATGAAGAGAAGTGAAGTAAGGAATGATATTGCTAGGGAAGGTAAAAAAAAGGGGAGGAGGAGGAAGAAGAGAAGACAGGAAGAGAAAAGGTAACAGAAAGAAAAAGCTCCCTGGATGAGTGGATCTGGCAGCTGCCGTCTGCCCCGTCCACTGCAGGACAACACTGAGTCTCATACGGTGTAAATGCCTCATAAATGTTTGATGACTGACTGACTGACTGACTACGGGAGTCAATCAACTTTGTAAATAATTAAGTCTGACCATTCCATAGAAATAACAGTGGGCCCCAAAGTCAGCCAAGACTAGTGAACTTAAATGGGCAGGAATCCCTGAGGACTGGGAAGGCCAGCCTTTGAGTATTGCTTGATGCAGCCTGAGAAGTTGGTAATCAGAGTAGGCTCTAGCATGGGATGAGTGGATGAGTTAGAGGGATCTGGGCTGAGAGTAAGAAGTAGCTTAAGCCCAGGTTACCAAGAGATGGTAGCTAACGTGGAAAGAGAAAATACAAGTCCATGACTAGACAACCAGGTAATGATCCAAAGTGAGAGCAGCATTTCAGGCTATTCTAAAGGCATCACTGGAGATAGCTTTTGGAACCATGTAGAGGGGCACATCCAGGAGGAGACAAGGATGGAGAACAGAATGGATGGCACACCAAGTGAACTTGGGTTAAAACACACCCAAACAAACAAAAAAAAAACCCGAAATTGTTTAGCCTGCTAAACAGAAGCCTTGCATGGGAAGGAGGGGTATGAGAGCTGTTTTTAAATCCTTACACTTGTTCAGTTTTATATCTGAGAACAGAATCTGTAGGCATGCCCAGATGAATTCAAGATTGATTTCAGCTCTTCCCCATTAGAACCTGCTCGGAGTGGAATGAATCTCTTTTGGCTGGAATGGGCATCCCCTTAATGGAGAACTTCAAGCAGAGGTTGCCTGGGCTCTTGTGGAGGTTGAGGGGAGAGGTTTCTTGGGCAGGTTGGGCTGCCGTGAGGTTCTTCCAAGTGAATGATTGTAATTCTAGGACAGCAGAAAGGGCCGGGGATAGCAATATGGCTGAGTCTGCTGGCCCTGGGACCTCACAGTCAGCTTCTGCGTCTCCTGAAGCCACTTTGCTGACCCTGGCTCAGAGGCAGAATCAAGAGACACTGCTTGGTACTGGAAGGGCAGAATGCCCCAAACAAAGGCTACACAGCAAGCATCCACAGTTCAGTTTCCATCAGGAACTGTAGGACCTGACCTCGAACTTTCAGGACAACTGAGCTAGGGATGCAGGCTTCAGGCAGAATACTAGCATTGCCCTCAAAGACTTCTCTTCCCCCTGCTCCAATCCTTCACCTCCTCATCTCAGCCCTTTTCAAACATTCAAGTGAAAATATCATTGAAATCCTCAGGTCAGGAATTCAGGCTGCCTGCCTCACAACTTGGTTTAATGAGAGCAATTCTGCACTAGACTCATCAGGAATCTGTAAAATACGGCTCCTGTCTGCGCATCTGGGAATTTGGGCACTCTCAGGAGGTGAGTGCGTGGGCGCTATGCAGAGAGATTTTTCCGTTTTCCCTTTTGAGTCTGCTATATGGGAGGCATGAATAAAATCCAGCTGCTTACCAGGTTCCTATTTTGTTATTAATGTCTCTATTAAGGCAAGGACAAGTATTGGACGCTGCAAAAAATGCTGCTCTGCCCCTGCCCTGTGGAAGTCTCAGTTCCCTTCTCCAGAGGGTAGCTGTCATTACCACCATCATTTATCTGGCGATTGTGAGCAGTCTTTCTGATTCTCTCACTGAATGAGTTCTCTGGGGATCATGCTGAGAATTCTTGCAGTTTCTCTCTCTCTCTCTCTCTCTCTCTCTCTCTCTCTCTCTCTCTCTCTCTCTCTCTCTCTCTCTCTCTCTCTCTCTCTCTCTCTCTCTCTCCCTCTCAATAAAATAAAAAAAAAGAAACCCTTTCTTCCAACATAAAAAGTATGGTGAGTGAAAAAGGGACAGTCCATATCGAATTTACCCATAAAAAACACAGGGAATCAATATTCAGCTTAGCAGTCATGAGAATTGTAGAAGCAGCAATGACAAAGGAAAAGAAAAGAGGACTAGGGAATCAGTAGAATCCAGCAAGGGCAGAACCCAGGACAATTGGTGGAATTTGCCAGGAGGAAAATGTTGGCTTGATTTCAATGTTTCCCAGGTGTCACAGCTGCCTTGGAAGGTTCTGAGCCTCCCTTTGAGAAAGCAGGGAGAATAACTGAATATCAGGCATTGTGGTCAAACACCTGGATAGGGTGACATGAGGAAGGCAATAAGCCTCAGAGGAGGAGTGTTTTCTCAAGGACAGCAGAAGGGAGAGGGTAAAAATGTCAGTGGGGGCCATGGATGTGACTAGCTCCTCCTTTTGTCCTGGTACATCAGGGGAATGAGAAAAGGAGTGGTCAGCACTGAAGAGAGTTGCCTTCCTTCGTATTCCAAATCCTAGCTCAGCATCTCACTTGGCAAACGCTTATTGGTCAAACTGAATTGACCACGAATTGGTGCCTTTTTGAAGAACCTACAGGCACATGAGGGTAAGAAGATCAAAAATGGGAGACCAATGGATGTAGGATGAAGAGAATTGTGTTAATACAGGGACAGGTGTGCCATGGAGCATCATCATCATCCTCATGGCTAATACTTTAATAATAGAGTTCTAAGGTTTGTAAAGCATTGGGCATATATCTCATCTGATCTTCACAACAACCCTATGAGGGAGATGCTATTATCATTCCCATTTATTGATGAGGAAACTGAGGCACAGATAGGTTAAATAACTTGTCCAGGGTCACGAACACAGCTAGGGTTTGAGGCAGGATTCAAACTCAAACCTTTCCAATGCCAACTCCTGTTTTCTATCTATTACACCATCTAGTTGCCAATGGAAATGGAGAGGTAGGGAAAGATATTGGAAGTAGTGGAACTAAGATGGATGTAGATGAGAGCTGGGAATGGTCCCAAGGGAATGATGTTTGGGAATCAGACAGTAGAGGGCAAAGAGAAGGGTATATCCTAGACATACAAAGGTGTTCGAGTTACAAAGCAGAAAATTTAGGTTTGAGATATGGGAAAAATAATTATTCACAACTATTTTTTTCTGAAGGACAGACCCCTCTGCCACATTTTAGACAACCTTCTTTTATCAGTTGGAGGTTGAACTAAAAGGCTACCAATCTCCCTTCCATTTAAGACATTATATGGAGAGAATTCAGAGAATCTGAGGAGGCAACAAATGATGGGGTGTCCACTCCATAGTGCCGAAGGCCTGTGTCAGGCTGTTCTCTCTGAAGCACTAGGGAAGAACTGGGTGAAAGAAATGAAAAGTGTGTGTCAGGCCAAGTGTCTAGTGATTGCTGAGGGAGATTGCTCTCAGCTCTCTTATTTTGTGCCTCATTTCAGAAAGGTGCAAAGTGACCCACACAGAAAATTCTCTGAAGGTAGAGGCCCTGCCGTCTGCAGCCCAGGAGCCCAGGTTGGTCCAAGGTTTAGAATCCCTGACAGGGGCTGCTTGGGATCTCTGATGGATATGAGTTTTGTTAACACTGTCCCTCGGGATCACCTGTGGGGCTCTGATTCTCTGAGAATGAAGGCTCACCCCTGCCTAAAGCTTGCCCACCTTGGCTCAGCCAGAGAAGGTAAAAGACAGACAGAGAGGAGAGGGACTGTCCTCCCCATCAGAGACCACGACCCTGTTTGCTAGTGCTTGATGGCTAATGTGTCTCTATTTACTCTGGGTCTCTGAACCTAGTGTGACAGCTCAAGCACCAGCTAGCCCCCACTGGCCAGCATGGCTTCCTTGGACTCTGTTCACAGCTCACAGCTTGCCTTTCCCCTCCTACCTCACCTCATCTCTTGAACTGGGAATGTGGTCTGCTGCCCTGTCTGTGCCCTATAATCCACGCTAAGTCTCTCCACCTTTAGAGCAGCCTCAGCTGCATGAATTTAGGGCCCTGAGACTGACCAATAGTAACTAGCAATTGGTGTCTGAGCCGCCTCCTGGTATGTCTCATCACTTCTTCAAACCTTTGGTTTCCACCAGAACCTCCTTGTCTCATTAGACTCCTTATCTGATCCTGCCAGGCTGAGCCCGTCTGCTTTCTACCTGGGCTCCCACCTAAGACCAGAAGAACTCAATTGTTAATCAACACTCATTAGGTGCCTACTGTGTTCCAAATTTGTTCTGTGAAGTTTGGATTCAGTCAAAGGGTCACACTTGAGGACCTAGAGAGCCACCTGGGGCCCCAAGGCTGTGGGTTGCCCAGTCCTGAGGAAGCGTTTATGGTTAACCCTAAACATGCTCCAATTCTAACCCCCTATGGAGGAAACACTTTCAGGTTTGCAAAGTATTTTACATGAAATTATATCATTTGATCCTGACAACAACGCTGGGAGATAGGTGATAATATTATCCCCATTTTATAGAGGCAAACAGGGGTAAGTGCCTTGTCCAAGGTCACTCACCTAGGAAGTGTCTGAACTGGATTTGAACTCATATCTGCCTGTTTCCAGGTCCCTTTCCAAAGATCACTGAATGAATGAACAGCTACTAGAGGAAGAGAGTCTTACCAAGTGAGCCCCAGAGCTTGACATTATAGCGAATAATAACTAGAGGCATCGCAGGGTAATGATGGCCAACTGGCTCTGACCTGACGAGGACTTGACTGGGACAATGTCTGCTCCCAGGAGGGGCTGAAGGCAGATGATGTATGTTACCTTCTGGAAGCAGGGTTCAAGCTCCTAACCTTCAGCTCTACCAAACACAAGCAAACGCCTTTCAAAAACGTGTTTGATACTGATGTGACTCCACAGCTGCTAATACAAGACTCAATCTGCTCATTCTTAGCTCAATTTTCCAGGGCTGAAAGTCTCAGGACGACTTTCAGAATGTGGCATAGAGAGAATCTGTGCTTTGTTGCTAAGAGTATTTTGCCAATGACTTCCTCCCAGCTCAGAAGTGGAGACTCAAAGAAAGGAGGATGTCCCCAAATCCTCGTACAGAGTGAGTGTATCCAATCAAAGAACATGGAGTTCTAGCATTCCTTTGGAAGAGATGGGAGCAGATGGAATTGTTTAGAGATACCTGTGGAAGAAAGTGGCCCTCCTACCTGTTCCCCCATGACTGAGCCAATCCAAGAGCACAGATGGTACCTGCCTTGAAAAAGCTCTAGAGATCCTTCATTTCGCAGACCAATCAGTCAATCACCATTTATTTAGTACTTATGGCACAAACCCTGGGGTTCCAGGGACACAAAGAAAAGGGAAAAAAGTGGTAGCTCCTCTCCAACAGTATTCATCCTGATTGGGAGGCAACATTTGAATCAACAACTATGTAATGCGAAGAGTAGATGAGAGGGAATCTTACACAAGAAGTCTCTAGAACATGGTTTCTTAATCTTTTGGGGACCACAGATCCCTTTGGCCATTTGGTGAAACACAGAAACTTCTTCCCAGAGTTGCTTTAAATGCTTAAAAATAAATGTAGAATTACAAAGGAAACCAACTATCCTAAAATACAGTTATTAATTTTTTTTAAGTTCTCAGAACTCAAACTATGAATCCCTGCTCTAGAAGATTTGGATTCCCCTCCCATCTCTGCTAATTACTACTTGTGTGACCTCAGTTAAGTCAGTTGGATGCCTCTTTGGTCCCCAGTTTTGCTAGAATGTAAGCTCATTGATTGAGACTAGGGGCCATTTCATGTTTGTTCCTGTATCTCCAGTTTCTCACACAATGTCTGGCACAGAATAGGTGTTTATATGCTTGTGATTAGATCGATTGGTAAAATAAAGACTTTGGATCAGAAGGTCTCAGGGGTCCGTTCTGGTCTGAACACTCTGTATTCCTGTAATCTTAACAAACCTCTCGCTTGTACTCTTTAAGAACTCAATTCTTTAGGCCTTAGGTTCACTGCAGGTCCTATTTTTGGTTGTCTGGTTACAAAGCCAAGGATAAGGAACAAAGAAACATTTCCCTAATCCTCAGGCCTAATTCAGGTTGAGGAGAGGCCTAAGGGAGGGAGGTACCTCTTGAGATTCAAATCCTGCTCCAATTACCTAATAAGAGAATGACTAGTGGAGGCCTGGCTATTCAGAATGACTCAATTTAATGGTTATTGTCCCTGATCTGGAGAATTAACCAACAGCAAGAGTCTATGAAATTACTTTGCAACTTTCCACTTGAGGGGAAAGGTCTGTGAAAGAGATGCAACCTTCAACGGGAGGCTGAGCAAGAAATGGATTTTCTAATTTTCAGGTGACATCATCGTTATTGTCGTCTTCATCGTCATCATAGATAATATTTGCTTGAAGGACTTCAAACGCTGTGCACAAATTATCTCTCTGTATACACATTATGAGGTGGGAGCTCTTATCCCCATTTTACAGATTTGGTCATTGAGGTTCAGGCAATGTATTTGGTTTGCACATGACCGCATAGCTACAATGGGAAGAAAGAAGGATTTGGAACCAAGGAATCTGGCTCAAATTTTAACTATTAGTTACTTCTGATCCCAGAATCCAAACATAAGATCTGAAGCTAGAGGAGACCATCTATTTCAAAATCTCTCATTTTATAAATGAGGGAGGAACTGGGCCCCGAGAGGGTTGTGCCAAGTCAGGGAAACAAGCAGTCTGCTTCCAAGGAGCTCCTAGTCTAGTTAGTGAGGGAGATAATACGGAAACAACTACGTACAAACAAGCTACAGACAGGGTAGATTAGAGATGATCCCCACAGCAAAGACCCTAGCACTAGAGGGGATTAGCTAAGGCTTCTGGCAGAAGGTGGGGTTTTAGCTGGGCCAAGAAGGAAGCCCAAAGAGTCAAGAGGTAGAGATTAAGGAGACAGAGTGTTCCAGGCATAGGGGTCAGCCAGAGAAAATGCCCGGAGCTGAAAGGTGGTGGTCTTGTTAATGGAGCCTCTGGGGGCCAGAGTCACTGGGTGAAAAGTATGTATTGGGGAGTAAGGTGTGAGACTAGAAGGGTAGGAGGGCACTGGGCTATGGATTTGAATGCTACACAAAGGTTTTGATTTGCTGCTGAAGGTGAAAGGGAGCCCCTGGAGCTGGTGGAGTGGAGCAGGGAGAAGGGAAGGACTTGGTCAGACTTGCACTATAGGAAGATTACTTTAATGCTAGCCTTGTTCATCCTTCATTCATCAAGAGGACCAAGGACCTCCTGAGGGCAGTATCTTGACTGCACAGATGAAGGACATACTGGAGTGGGGAGAGATTCAAGGCTGGAGAACAACAGAAGTCCAGGCATGAGAATTAGTTAACGCTGGATTTGGAATCAGAGCCTGGGCTCCAATCCTAGCTCCCCCAATCAGTACCTGGGTGGCTAAATCTCACTTAACCCCTCCCTTTGGGGCTGCTGGTATTTTCCTTCCCCAAATTTACCTTCTCTTTGCTTTGTAGACATGGTGAGTGGTATGTACAAATTGTCTCCCCTAGTGGAATGTAAGCTCCTTGAGGGCAGGAGCTGCCACTTTTGTCTTTGTATCTCCAATGTCTAGCACATAGAGATGTTAGTGGAAAGAACTCTGGGGTTTGGGAATGAGAGCACCTCACTTCAGATCTAATCTCTGATGTTTACCATATGATCGTGGTCAAGTCACTTCAATCTGAGGGCCCCAGGTCTTCTTGACTCTAAGGCTACTTCTCAGCTATAAATTATTGTCATCTTTAATCCACTTGTTAAAATACCTCATGACACAATTTTTGTCATTACTAATAAATACGTAACATTTATGGCTAAAATTGCTTTCATTTAATCCTTTCAGCTCAGTGTATTGGGCATAATTATATATATACACATATATATATAATTAATTGTAATTATTCCCATTTTCTAGATGAAGAAATTAAGTCACAAAAAAGTGGTGGAGCTGAGAGGATTCAAACCCAGTTCTTGGCCTCTAGACCCAGCACACTTTCTGTTTATTTTATGAAGCTGCCCCCCAACAATATGATTATTTTGATATCCTAGGAAAGGCACATTTATTATCATAGCAGAAAATATTTGATTTACACAATTTGTCATCCTAGGTAGTTTCTATCTGAACTCCCCTGGATACAAGGGATGACCACAAGAACAATGATGGTGGTGGAGTCGTTTTCACAAAATGAACACACTGAAGATACATCTTATTTGGACTTTAACACTACCTTGTGAGATATCTAGGGAGAATGCTTTGTGTCCGTTACATTGAAATGTCCTTGAGGTCAAAGGCTGGCTTTTGCCTCATTTTGCATCCCCAGTCCTCATAAGGCACAATACTTAGCACAGAGTAGGTAATAATAAATATTGATTGAATGACCCTCCTGCTGCTGTGTAAATGTAGGCTGTGATGATTATTTTAAACAACAGGGAGCCACTGAGCGCATGGGGCCACCTGGAAAGACCAAGGCCATGATTCTCACATCATTTGCCACATAAGGAGTCCTGAAGCCATCCTCTCTTTGAGTGTGCAGACATTGATGCCACTAAGCTATCTGCCTACTGAACTGCCAGACTTTTCTGCTCCAGGAATGCTCTCCTTTACCCACCACTGGGACCCCCCTACACACATACACACACATGTACTCTGCCTCTCTTGACTTGTTTTCCAAACTTTTCTCTCGCATCATGTAGCAGCCTTTCCTGCAGCTGAACTTCCTCAGCCCACCCTATTAATGTTTCCCCTTCTTCAGACCTCTGTGTTGCAGTCATCATTATGCCTCCGTGACCCACTTGTACTCACACCAACATGACTGTCATGGTAAACAGAGGTGGGCTGAGATGTCATATTCCTCTAAGCTTCTGGTCAGTCTGGGGCAATGCTTCCACTACGCCTCCCCTGTTTCCACGGCTTCCCATGCCAAGGTTCCAGAGAAGGGTCATCACTAACAACCATTATGACATTTATGCAAAGGTGGGAGGGTGGCTGTAACCTTCAGGAAACTGTCACATCACTTTCTTGAAAGATGCCCCGTTTGTGATGGGGTCCAGACACAAAGATTTTCCTTCTCTAGCCAGATTGAGTTTAAGTCAATTGGGTTTCAGAATCTCATAGACTCACACTTAAGGCAGTGGAAGGCATAGAAAGCAAGTTGTAACATGCAGGTATATACTATCTGAACCAGAGAGGGTTGGATGAAAGAGAAATAAACCGTACAAGGATGGAACCAGACACTTATGGAGGGGAGGGGTTGTGGTCATGTTCAGTCCTTAAACAGAATGGTTTGTGGAAGGGAAGGGAAACAAGCATTTATTATTTTTTACTTTTTAAAAGAATATATAATTTATTTATTTTTCAGTTCTTAATGCTCACTTCCACAAGAATTCAAAATTTTCTCATCTCTCCCCACTCCCCCACTCTAGGACAGCATGCACCCCATTCACCCCTGCCTCCAGACTGTCCTCCCTTCTATTACCCACACTTCATCCACCCCCCTTCCCCTCTATTTTCCTGTAGGGTAGAACAGATTTCTGTACTCCATTGCCTGTATAGCTTAATTTCCAGTTGCATGCTAAAGCAATTTTTAACACTGATTCTGAAAGGTTTGAGTTTCACATTCTCTCCCTCCTTCCCTCCCCACCCTTTTTGAGAAAAAAAGGAATTCCTTATAGGTCATACATGTATAATAATGCAAAGCATTTTCATAATATTTATGTTGTAAAGGATTAACCACATTTCCCTCTGTCCTATCCTGCCTTTCATTCATTCCATTCACTCCCTTGACCCATCCTCCCACAATAGTATTTGCTTCTGATTATTCTTTTCCCCAATTTACTGTCCCTTCTGTTATCGTCCCTCTCCAATACCCTTTTCCCCTTGCCTTTCTGTAGGGTAAAGTAGATTTCCATATCCACTTGAGTATGGGTTATTCACTCCTCAAGCCAAATCCCATGAGAGCAAGGCTCAATTATTTCCTTTCATCCCCGCCCCCCTTTCCTTGCATTGTAGAAGCTCTTTCTTCCATCTTATATGTAAAATGATTTGCTACATTCTACCTCTCCCTTGCTCTTACTCCTACTACATTCCTTTTCATAATTAATTTCATTTTTTTAGGTATTCTCCCTTCATATTCAACTCATCGTGTGCCTTCTGTCTATACACACACACATACATACATACATACACACATACATATATATGCCTACACATATATAATACACACATGTATATCCATACATACCTACACACACACACGTACATATTCATATGTGGAAAAACCAGTTACAACAAACGGAGAAGTTTTTAATGCTGTGGATAAGTTCATCTACCTTGGTAGTGTACTTTCCTGGGATGTACATATTGACAATAATGTTGATACACACATTGCCAGAACTAGTTCAGTGTTTGGGAAACTCCAAAGAAAAATGTGGGAGAGAAGAGGTATTAGACTGATTACCAAACTGAAGGTCTACAGAGCTGTTGTGCTGACCTCATGTCTATGTGCTTGTGAAACATAGACAGTCTACCAGCACCATGCCAGGAAACTGAATCGCTTCCATTTGAACTGTTTTAGGAACATTCTGAGGATCACCTGGCAGAATAAAGTACCAGAAACTGAAGTCCTTGCTCGAGTTGAACTACCAAGTATTCAAACTATGCTTCAGAGAGTGCAATTCTGATGGCTGGCCATGTTGTTCAAATGCAAAATGCATGCTTGCCAAAAAAACTATTTTGTGGAGAACTTGTATGGGGCAGGCGATCACATGGTGGTCAAAAGAAGCGATACAAGGACACTCTCAAGGTCTGTCTCAAGAACTTTGAATTTGACTGTGTAACATGGGAGACACTGCACAGGACCACTCAGCATGGTGTGCCCACATCAGAAAGGGTGCTGTGCTCTTTGAACAAAGCAGAATTGAGACAGCACAAAATAAACATAGGATGCACAAATTTGGAGTATCCAACCCAAATATTCACATGGACTATCCCTGCCCAGATAGAGCATTCTGAGGTAGAGCATTCTGAGCTCGTATTAGTGTGATAATCCACAATGGGACACACTGAAATTTCACTTTATCATGGTGATGTCATTTTGGTCCTTTTCGAAGATGAAAGACAAAAACCAACCAATCAACATACACACATACACCCATGTACATATACATACCTACACATATATAATATACACACACATATATACATTCACTTAACCCCAATTGCCTCATCCTGGGCCTTCTCCAGTCATCCTGATGAATATCTGGTCACTGGATTCAGATGGCACTGGAGAAGAAGTGAGGCTGGTGACCTGCACAGCCCTCCCTCACTCAAAACAAAGTCAAGTGCAAGTCAGGTCATTATTTCTCTGATGGCATAGTCTTCTTCAGCAACACACACACACACACACACACACACACACACACACACCACATTTCCTCTAAATAGCCTAATACTGAAAAAAGATCTCATAAGTTACAAATAACATATTTCCATGTAGGAATATAAATAGTTCAACTTTAATGAATTCCTTAAGGGTGCTCTTCCCTGTATACCTTTTCATGTTTCTCTTGATGCGTGTATTTGAAAGTCAAATTTTCTATTTAGCTCTGGTCTTTTCAACAAGAATGCTTGGAAGTCCTCTATTTCATTGAAATTTCATTTTTCCCCTGAAGTATTATACTCATTTTTGCTGGGCTGGTGAATCTTGGTTTTAATCCTATCTCCTTTGACATCTGGAATATCATATTCCAAACCCTTCGATCCCTTAGCATAGAAGCTGCTAAATCCTGTGTTATCCTGATTGTGTTTCCACAGTACTTGAATTGTTTCTTTCCAACTGCTTGTAACATTTTCTCCTTGACCTGGGAATTCTGGAATTTGACTACAATATTCCTAGGAGTTTTCCTTTTGGAATCTCTTTCAGGAAGTGATTGGTGAATTCTTTCCATTTCTATTTTACCCTCTGGTTCTAGAATATAAGGGCAGTTTTCTTCAATAATTTCTTGGAAGATGATGTTGAGGCTCTTTTTTTTGTTCATGGTTTACAGGTAGACTAATAATTTTTAAATTATCTCTCCTGGATCCATTTTTCAGGTCAATTGTTTTTCCAATGAGATATTTCACATTGTCTTCTATTTTTTTCATTGTTTTGTTTAGTTTTATAAGTTCTTGGTTTCTCATAAAGTCATTAGCTTCCATCTGCTCCATTCTAATTTTTAAAGAACTATTTTCACCAATGAGCTTTTAAGCTTTCTTTTCTATATGGCTCATTCAGCTTTTTAAAGCATTCTTCTCCTCATTGGCTTTTTGGATCTCTCTTGCCATTTGGGTTAGACTATTTTAAAGGTGTTATTTTCATCAGCATTTTTGGGGTATCCTTTAGCAAGCTGTTGACTTGCATTTGATGATTTTCTTGCATTGCTTTCATTTCTCTTCCCAATTTTTCCTCCACCTCTCTTACCTGATTTTCAAAATTCTTTTTGAGCTCTTCCATGACATGTTTGTACTGTATTTTTTTTTTGGAGGTTTTGAATGGAGAAGACTTGACTTTTATATCTTCCTCTGATGGTCTGTTTTGTTCTTCCTCATCTGAAAGGATGGAAGAAAATACCTTTTCACTAAGAAATATAACCTTTGATAGTCTTATTTCTTTCCCTTTTTGGGGAATTTTCTCAGCTAGTTACTTGACTTTTGAGTCCTTTGTCAAGTGGAGGGTATACTCTGGGGACCTGTAAGCTCTCAGTTCCTCCTAAGTGGCACAGTCAAGGGAGAAGAGTCCTCTCCTGTCCTGCACTCTGATCTGTGAGCAACCACAAGAACTCTCCCTGGATCTGTGAGTACGATTCACTCTTCAGAACCTCCACCAGCTCTACCATGCTAGTGTTCCTCCTCACCCCAGGACCACCACTCAGGCCTCAGACCCAGATTAACTGCTTGATTCCCTCAGTGTCTTTAGGCAGAGGGCTCCAAAAATGGACACTGCTGCCATGGTGGCTGCCACCTCCCTGTGGCCAGGGCTACAGTCAGATCCACCTTCTCATCAAAGTGAAAGAGCTTTCTCACTGACCTTTGAAACTGTCTCTGGCATTTGTGGGTTGAGGGATCTGGGAAGTGCAGCTGCTGCCTGTGATTCCGTGCCCTGAAGCTTCCTCCAGTCCTGACCCTCCAGTGCAGGGCAGCCAAGACTGGGCTTCACTTCGCTTTGAACCCAGTGTGATAGACCTTTCCTGTCAGCCTTCCAGGCTGTCTTGGACTGGAAATATCTTTCAGTCTGTTGTTTTGTAACTTCTGCTGCTCTAGAATGTGTTCAGAGTCATTTTACAGGTATTTTATGGGCTGTGTGGGGAAAATTACAGTAGCTGTGTCTTTCTATCTGCCATCTTGGCTCCACTTCTGGGAACATGCATTTATTAAACACCTGCTATGTGCCAGGTAGTGTATAATTTTATCCTTATGACATTCTGTGAGGAAGGCACTATTATTGTCTTCATTTTACAGGTGAGAAAATTGAGGAGAACAGAAGTTAAGTGACTTGCCCAGGGTCACATAGCTAGTGCATACCTGAGACTGGATTGGAACTTAGGTCTTCCTGACTGCAGGCCCTGAGTTCTGTCCCCAGTGCCACCTGGATACCTCAGGAAGAGATTTTTATTCCTTCCATTCCATTTAAAGAACAAAACAAAGATACGTACTTACTACATCTCAAACCCTACACGAGGTGTAGCTAAACTAAGAAAAAAAAAAAAACACCTCAGTTTGTGATTTCAAGGATCTTCCAAGGATTCTGTGAAAGGTCATTGATTCCTGGAATGGTCCCATTCAGTTGACTTTGACACTGGTCATCTGTCACTTCCATCCATTTGTCCTAGGTCTGCCCACTGGGTCCAAGTCAAGTCTTTCTGACCCCTCTTCCCACTGACAGCCTTTTAAATTAATACTTGAAGACAAACCTTGTGCCCCCTCCTCCAACTTCTGATCTTCAGGTCTTGCGACATCTTCCTGTTTGTCAATGTCCTTCCTAAAATGACATGGTGGGGACTCAACCTGTCAGTCCCTGAGGAGCACTGAGTGTGATGCAGCCATCACCATCATATTTCAATTCAGTTCAGTATAACAAATATGTGTTAAGCTCCTCCTACATACAAGCTGGACTCAGACTCTGTGGATACAGGGACAAAACCCCACAACTCCTGCCCTCCAAGAGCTTTCATTTGCTCCAGAACCCAAAGTGTATTAATTGGATAAATGAGTACAAGGCATTTTGAGGATGGTGGGTGCCAGTGTCTTCTTGTAATGAAATCTATCATGGAGTGATATTTCTTGGATGCCCCATCATAAGTTTGACTCTCATCAAACTTGTAGCCCACTCAACACAAGATTTGTTTTCACCTAAATTGCTACCCGCTAACTGATTAGGATGCTTCATCAGCCCTCTAACTCACTACTTCCAATCTCTTTGAACCTACAACTGCCATATTAATACTTAGGAAACAATGTTCTCATCTTGGTGTTCTATTTAAGAATCAACTCTGTTGCCCTGAGATTTACTAGAATAGTTGGAAACCTTTTCAAAGTGGGAGACCATGTTTCTTTGTACAGGAGTCAGTGAGGAGATGAGGTAGCCAGCAGAGGAGGTAAAAAACATCAAGAAGGGAGGAAGGAGGACAACAAGGGGCACTGCTTCTGCTTCCAGTCCAACTTGGACAACTCCTGGATCTTTTCTTGTTTCCCTGGCTTTGAGATTCTGAGACCCAAATCAGCCTGGGTGCAATATGTCTCTGGCTCTCATCCTTCTGATTGCTTTTCCATGTGGGTGGCCTTTTGTTTTTCCCAGGACCACCTCCGTTGATTTGCAGTCCACAGATAAATAGCCACTGATGTAGCACAGGGGAATTCTAGAGCCCTACCCTACATCTGAGCACTAGGGCCAAGCCAAGCCTAGGTCAGGGCACACACCTGCTGAGCTTCCCTCTCCAGGCCCAGCTCCACCCATAGATTCCTCCATTCCTCCATGGTTTTGTCAACAGTGCATCTAGGCTAGGGGAACAGGGACTAGAGGCTGTCTTCTAAATGGTGGTGCTTATAAAATAAAACTAGGGAGCTCTTCTTTCCTCCTTATTCCCCTGCAGAAAAGAAAGAGGAGACCCCTGGGGGATTCTATTTTGTTTACTTTTATCTCATCTAAAAAGCTTCTCCATACTGGGATTGAATTTTGTCCTGGGGCATGTGTGTGACTGTTTTTCTTGGAGTTCACATTCCAACAATAAAATAAGAGTAGTATTCTTGTGTGGAACCCAAGGAGTTGTCCTTCACTCTACTGAATGCTTCATACATCCTCATAACATATATAAAAGTCAGAGAATTTCGGCTTTTGGCATAATCTGGCAATTTACAATGTGGAAATCTTTCTTGATCCAAGCACCTTTACGTCATCACCATCACCATCATCATCTCTATTAACATTGCCATAAATATTGTCAGATAAGAATATCAACATCATAATCTTCAGGTCATCCTTGAGGATCCCAACACTTTGGTTGTGATAGATCATGCCAAGAAATAGTAGAAACTCCTAACAAGTCACTGCAAGGTGCAAAAATTTAGTCTACTAACTACTTAAGAAGATGTGACTCAGTGGCCAGAATCATGCCTTAGTTCAGATGCAAACCCCAGAGTGTCCTAGAGAATTCATTGAACAAAATCCATCATTCCCAGGACTTCACCACAGACATAGCTGCTGCTCTATCTGCCCCAACTGCGCATGAATCCACATAAAGGTAAGATCAGTACTTTTAATAGATGTCTCTCTGTCACATCTTCAAAGCTTATAAATTACCTGGACTGAAAAACTCTTACAATAAAGGGCTATCAGAAGAAACAGAAACCACATGGGCATCAGAAGAGGGGCACATCATCCTTGTGTGATGCCTGGTCTGTTACGAGAGAGATCCCAAAGAGGTCTTCAGGCAGTCTAGAAAGTCTAGAAAGGATGTGCATTCATCTAAGCACTTTTATTCAATTACAAAAAAGGAATCACTTCAGCCATCTGTACCGATGGCTAGTCAGACAATGAACAGCCCCACAGCAGCTAGTAGGAGGACTAGTCCCTGGACAAATACTTTGCACAGCAATAATGAGAACCATTATACTGGCTATTTCTAGAACTCTTTAAGGTTCCTCCAGTACTTCACATCCATTATCGTATTTGCTTCTGTCAAGAGAACTGGGCTTGAATTTCACCTCAGGTACTCTGTGACCATAATGGGGAAGTGACTATCTCTAAGCCTCAGTTTTCTCATCAGTAAAATGGGGTATCAACATGCTCCCTTTCCCATCATGTCGATGTGAGAAAAGCTCGTTGCCACCTGTTCCTCAAACAGATGTTTTCAGCATAATTCTGCACTGAATCAATGAACAGAAAGATCAGCGTCCTGTAATGAGATTCCATAGCAAGCCAGTCAGTGATGGAAGTGGGAGGAGAAATGAAGTTCCCCTGTTTCCAGCGCAGTGCTGGGGCTGAAGGCAGTCCTCTGAGAAGGTGAATCAGGTTTCTGCATGTCTGGCACGCTGACACTGTGGGTTGTGACTCCTTTTCATCCCCACAAATGCTGACTTTGAACCACTCCTATCTCACCATGACATGGAAACTGAAGAGTGCTGGCCTGCTATGGGAGACGGCCAACTGGGACAGCAGGAGGAAGAGCACAAGAGATTGGACAAAGATGGGCCTCTCTCCCTCCCTTCCCTACACAGGAGGTTTACACATCCTGGGATTGCAAAAATGTAGTGTTGGTTGAGTTTTCTTTGTTTTGTTCAATGACCTCTTGTTCTCTCTGAGCTGATCTCTAACTTTCACAACCCTTCACACTCAGGCGTGTTTAGAAGCACTGGGGAGAACTCTCCCCTTTACCTCCCTGAAGCTCCCTGGCAGCGTACTGCTGCACTTTCCTGACAACCCTTAACCAATTCCCACAAGGCTCTCTCTCTGGAAAACAATTAGAGCCAGCCTTGGTTCAGGTTTGTAAACCACTTTGCTGGGACTTTCTCATTTAAGTACCACAATAACCCTGTGAGGTAGGCACTGTCATCATCCCCTTTCCCAGATGAAGAGACAGAGATTGAGAGAGGTTAATCAGCTTGCACAGTAGCACACAGCCAGAGTTGGAGCAGAATTTGAAATCAGAATCTTTGTGACTCTAAGGGGAACATTCTATCCACTGTGGCACCGAGCTGCCCTTGCATTATAACATGTGGGCATACGAGAATGTGCACACACACACACACACACACACACACACACACTCACACAAAGGAAGGATGAAGGAAGGAAGGAAGGAAGGAAGGAAGGAAGGAAGGAAGGAAGGAAGGAAGGAAGGAAGGAAGGAAGGAAGGAAGGAAGGAAAGAAGGAAGGAAGGAAGAAATCAAACATTTCTTTAAGCCCCCACTACATGCAAAGCATTGTGCTAAGCTCTCAGCATGCGAATTGAGATATAAAACAATGTCTTTTCTCAAGGAGCTCCCATTCTGATGGGAGAGACAGCAAAAGCCCAAGGACAAAGTCAGCTGTAAGTCAGATGAGAAGGTGATCCTCAAGGGGTCTGCAGTGGTCAAGTAATGTCATTTCTATCATATCATTTCCACTGGTCAAATCCTATTGCTTTCTCAGTTTGAACCACTTGACAATGCCAAGGTTTTAGTAGCGAGAATTAAGAGTTCAAAAGGTTTTTGGGAATCTCACAGAGATTCATTCATTTATTGACTGACTCATTCAAGAAAAGTTGATCATGATATGCTGGACCCTGAAAGGACAGGAATGTAAATAGAACACCGTGATGACTGTCCTCAAGGAGCATATAGTCAAGGGTGTCATCGGTCCTCTTCAAAAATGAAAAACAAGCAACAATAACAGATATAGTACATACATTACAGAAGAAACCTCTGTTTATAGCACCATGTAAGGATGAAAAGGTGAGAAGCTGGGCCCCTAACTCCCAGGACTGCCCAGTAAAAATCCTAATTTGCTACCACCATTGAGCAGATAATACCTGATAATATCAATTCCAGCAGGTACAGAACCAGTCTTTGAGTCAGGAAATCCACGAGCACTCAAGGCTCAGGCCTGACCCAATCTAGCTCTGGTGTGACCCCAGACAAGCTGATTAACTTAGCTCTAGAGGCAAATCTCTCAGACTGTAAGGTATAGACCAGCTGTTAATTTGTATCTTTGGCAAAGGGATTTTCCACCTGAGTAGTTCCCCACATAGATTTAATCACAGGTGTGGATTAAAAAAAATCCCATAATAATTGTTTATACTTGGATAGCCGGCTACAGTCTTATCTCATTTGATCTCCATAATAATTCTATGGGGAGTTGAGTCACAAGAAAAGGTAAATAGCATGCCCAGGGTCATACAGGTATGGTCACACATGCCGTATTTTCTGCCCATGCTACCTTAGACAAGTTGACAAGGCATTGCATGTTATGTTAGGATAAGTTTCTAGACTTGGCACCAGAGAGACCTGAATTCAACTTGCACCTCAGTTACTTACTAACTGTGTGGTACCGGGCAAGGTGCTGAATCTACTTCAGATTCAGTTTCCTCATACACGAAATGGAGATAATACTAGCACCCAGCTTCCTGGGTTGGTGTAGGGTTGAAATGAGATATGGGTGTGACCTTCACCGCAATCCTTCAACCGTCACATAAGCATCAGCTATTATTATCAATTTCACTGAACCTCAGATCCCTGGCCTAGATGATTCTGATCCGAGGAAACTGAGTCTCCAAAAAGTAAAGTGAATTGCTGAGGATCCCCCAACTCATGATTTCCAGAGCTCTGACCTGGTTCAGACCTTCTCCTTCCATGTTCCAGGGTCTTCTTACCTGGTTCTCATGTACTTAACATGTCACCTCTCCCCTTCCCATGGACATCTTAGATTTCTTTGAATTCCAGAGACAGTATAGTCTGAAGCTGAAAGACATTGGGCTCAGTTCTTGCTGGTGGAGTCGGACAGGGACTGTTTCCCTGGTCCAGTCAAGGTCCAGAGGAGCTGACCAAGCAGCCTGGGCTGTAGATCTGGGAACTACTTCTCTTTGTATTGGAAATAATATTCTTCCCCTATTCTCTTTTCTCCAGTCCAGTCTCCAGTGCAACTTTCAAAGTGCTTTGCCCGAACTTCTGCTCATTAAACCCTAATGGCTCCCTATCATTTCCAGTATCACATATAAAATCTTTTCTTGGTCATTTAAAGCCCTTCCAAATCTAGCTCATTCCAGTTTTTATTTTGTTCTGCTTTTTCCAAGGTTCTTATTCAGTAGTCTCATCATTCAGTGACCCAGGCCCACCCACTGTTCTGTGCACATGGTCCTCCATCAGACCCATGACTTTGCAGCCATGCTTAGGATTCTCTTTCTCCTCACTTTTTCCTCTTAGCATCCTGGGCTTCCTCTACAACTCAGTTAAAATCTCATTTTCTGCAGGAGGCCTTTCCTCATAGAGAGCTGCCAATGATTTCCTCAGGCAGGGTGGCTTCCTGTTGCCTTGTATTTTCCTAGTGATTACCACATCCCTTCCATCATTAGAATGTTATCTCCTGGATATGGGAGATATCCTGGAGTCCAGGGGCTATTTTTGTCTTTCTTTGTATTCTGAGCTCACTGAGTAAATGAATTTCATTCATTCATTCATTCATTCATTCATTCATTCATTCATTCATTCATTCATTCATGTGCCACTTATAGGAAACCTTCCCTGGTCTCCCTAATGGCTATACAGACTTGCATGTTTCTATGTGCACCAGTTGTCTCTCCCAGTAGAATATAACCTTCCTGAGGGCAAGGACTATTTGGTTTTTTCCTATGAATTCCCACAACCTAGCACTGTGCCCAGCATAAATAAGGTCCTTAACAATTCTTTACTGGTGATTGATCAGTAATGATCTTTCCCATGATAGTTCTCTTATACTTACCATGTCATGAACATGTCATAAAACCAAGGTACAAAGGAAAGTGCTGAAAGGTAAGGACCCACTTTAATTGGTCTTTGTATTTCCAGCACTTGGCTGAAAGTCAGGTACACAGTAACTGCTTAATAAATGCTCATTGGATTGAAGGGTTAAATCACTTGCTTTCATCCTCATTTTTCTGCTTCCTTCTCTCTTCTTAATTTCAAAGAGAGGAAGTCTGCCAGATACCAAGGGGCAAGCTGGGCCCCTGCTATTCATGGTTTAGTATTGTCCCCCAAGAGGAGGAGGCCACAGAGGCATCAGGGAAAGAGGCTGAGATGAAGCAATGAAAATGGACCCAGAAAATGATCCAAGGGCATTTGGTGAAGGGTTAAGTAGTGAACAGAATTCTGGGACACTTTTCTGAGAAGTCAAGGAGTCTGGCAGATGGTCAGAGGGCTCTTGTGGCTCCTCTGTATGAAGACAGATCATTTCTCCAGGCTTGAAAAAATTGATTATACCATTTGACCTGTCATTGTCTCTCTATTTTCTATGTGACACCCCCCCCATGAGGCACTGTGAATTGTCAATGCCTTAGGGCAGGGAGCATAGGACACACAGCTCCTGATAATTCCTGAGTGCTCAATCAGCATTACACTATCAGATATGTACTTGTGTATATGCATCATCTTACCTACATTGCTAATGAGGGAAGATAATAGAAAGGACTCTCTGAAATACTTTGCTCCTTCAAGCCTTCTGCCTCACAGAGCAATGGTGAATGACAGTATTTTTTTTTTTTATCATATCTGTTCTACAGATGAAGAATGAGAGAGAGAGAGAGAGAGAGAGAGAGAGAGAGAGAGAGAGAGAGAGAGAGAGAGAAACAGAGAGAGAGTGAGATAGAGACAGAGAGGGACATGGAGAGAGACAGAGACAGAGAGAGACAGGGAGAGATAGAGAGAAAGACAGAGAGTGAGAGACAGAGAGACAGAGTGAGAAGAGACAGAGAGACAGAGAGTGAGAGACAGAGAAAAAGATAGAGAGAGAGAGAGAGAGAGAGAGAGAGAGAGAGAGAGAGAGAGAGACGCAGAGCCAAGGAGACAGAGAGAGGGACAGAGTGAGAGAGGAAGAGAGAGACAGAGACAGAGAGATAGAGGAAAAGAGAGACAGACAGAGAGACAGAGAAAGAGCCATGTGACTGAGTTGCAGAGAAGGCTCTCAAACCCAGACCTTCTGACTCTCAACTGACTCCTCTGAGCTGTGTGCTTCGCTGTCCCAGAGAGTTTTCATAAAAACAACAACAGGCACTTCTGTGATTTCATCGATTCAGGATGCCTAAACATCCTCTGAGTCTCTCGTCCATGTCCTCCCCCAAATTTCCCCCGAAGGTACATCCTCTCAAGCACCTGGAGGACTTCCTCACTTTGTGCTGATATCACCATGGAACCCCTGGAGCCTTCTGTCCACCTGTCCTCCTTCACTTGCCATGTGATTAGCCAGTCACCTCCGCCTGTCATATCTTGATGCTGTTTTCTTCTATTACTTCAGATTTCCCTCTTGATTGTATTCTGCCTGTTTATCTCACCATGCTCCTCTCTGGTTATTTGCATGATATTTATATTTGGTTTCTCAGGAGTGACAGTGTCCCACATCTCACTGATGGATAGTAATAGCAGGAAAGTTGAAAAATGGGTTTTTGATTTCATTGGAAACATGGAGTTAGCAAAACCTTTGCAATTTCCTGAAATCAATCCAAATCATTCTTCTCCATTTTCCTCCTCCTTTTCCATTCTAGGGCAAACACTTGTCCAACTGTAACACTGTACCCAGTGTTATACAAACTCTGTAAAGGGTCTATCAAAATCCAGGAAAATCCAGGATGAAATCTGGGCAGCAAACATCATTCATCGCCTCTGACTTTCCTCTGTGGATGATCAGGCTGAGTTCCATGGAATGACCTCAGATCTATTCCAACAAGCTCTGCAGTGTCATGGGGCATCCATATCACCAACCCATCACCAACAACTAGGATTCCCTTGTTGACCTGGGATCTGGTAAGGATCTCCTCCATTACTGTGTCGACCACATTTGGTGATCATACATCTTCCTCTCTTGTGGCTGGCCTGACATTTGTTACCAGACAGTTATTAAGCAGAATTATTTCTGTTCCACTTTCCCAGGAAACATGAAAGATCTTGATGTATGGATGGGAGACATGTTGTTGTAAAAGACTCTGTGAGGTAGCACTTTGCTCTACTCAGGGGGATGCTTTTTCATGAGCAAATGTTGGTCATTTTCCAAAGTTTTGGATTTCTACATTTTTAAATAGATTCTACCCAAGTGGTCTGCCCCTTCCTTTTCAGATTTCCCATTCAGTCCTCCCCACTTGTACGGGCAGATTCAATTAGGATTGTATTTCTCAGAGCTTTTGTTCCCAGATTTCTGATCTGAAGACAGTGTGGTGCCAAGAACAGACAGCGATGCTTAAGGTCTTCTCCCATACTCCCCTCCCATTGCTCATTGGGTAGTTAGAGTCTGATGCTTTTAACACCTTTAACACCCACTATGGGGCACCAGATGTGTGCCCAGTAAGCAGCTATCCCTCTCCCCATCCCACTCCTCTGACTTCCTCAGCCCAGAACTCAGGTGGGGGGAATGGAAAAGGACCTATCTCACATATTAATTAAAGCTTTGTCAATCCTGAATGTTTGATCTCAAGCAGGGAGTGAGATGCAGTAGTAAAGTCCAAGACTTTCTTCCAGATTTGGTCACCCTCATTTCTCTACAACCCGTGCTATAAAACACAGAGAAACCTAATGGACTTGTCTCCTAGAACTACTATCCCTCTGACAAAGGTCAGCTGGCCCCACTAAAGCCAGCCTTATTTCTTCATTTATTTGGGGGTTTGAAGCTAGCTTCTTGAATTCAAAAGCTTTTCAGCTGCCTCACAGACAGCCTCCTAGACAGGTCCTAGAGAGCTCTCACATTGAGGCAGATTCCAGACTAGGTCTCTCATTTCCCTTCAAGGTCTTTGTCATCTCTTCTAACAATTTGAAATTCTGGGAAATGACAACCCATTTAAGTCAATTAGTGGCACTTCTGAACTTCAGCTTTGCCTTCCAGTGCCATTTCTAACAAAATGTAAACTTCCTCAGGGTGGGGACTATTTTTTCCCTTTATAAGCCCAGAAATCATGACAGAATTTGGCACAATGTAGGCATTCACTAAATCTTTGATTGATTGACAAACGATGCTGCCCTTTGAAGAACAACTTCCTAGTCTAGGGTCAAAGATGCAGGTGGAGTAAGACTGAGACTGACTTCTGAGGAACACTCTCTTAATCTGCCTGTTTCCTCACATGGAAAATGAAGAGGACAAGTTCTCTGTGTACACAAATGCATATGGAATCTATGGAGAACACCCTTTTGAGCCTGAATATCAGCCAAAGAAATGACTGTGGTAGTCACAGGCTTCAGGGTAAGTGAAAAAAGTCCATTTGATGTACTAAAGCCAGACAGAAATGTTTATGAGCTGACAGAGGGTAGAAATAAAGAGTAGGTCTAATGGTGGCTAGAGAACCCGTCTGGCAGGTTGGGGGACCGCCTCCAGTATGCAAAGAGAACTGTGGAGCAAGCAGGCTATAATCAGGCCTCACCTAGGCTGGGCTGTCAGCAGATCTGAAGATCCTCCTTCTGAAATTGGAGTGCAATGGGATGACTGGTGGAAACTGGCCGGGTGGGCTGTGGAGTTACAGGGGGATGGTACCATGGGCCTTCTCTGAGACAGAAACATAATTCATTAAGGGCCTTTGCCTGTATGAGGAGGTCACAGAATTAGGCACCATCAGGAAGGGGCCTGTCCTCTCATGCAAGCTTGAAGAATTTGGCCAGCAGTTAACAGTTTTCCTTCAAAGGTGTTTTGTTTTTTTGTCTGTTTGTTTTTGTTTTTAGGTTGCTGAAGGGTCTAACAGAAAGAAAAATAAATCCTACTATATTCTAAGCATCTATTACATGCTCCAGAATGTAAGGACAAGTGCCCAATGTGACTTAGGGAACTAGCTAGTAGCAGAGCCTGACTTTGAACCCAGCTCTTTTTGAAGAAGAGTCCATTTGAATTTTATGAAAAGACCACAGATACTGAATCCTCAGATCTCCCAGGAAAGTAGAAGTGTTTGGCTGACACCTGGTCTTTTCCCCGGCAAGTCAGTTAAGTGGGTATACAACTGATAATAGGGATAGCTGCCAGCTTTGGAGTCCTGTGAGACCCGATGGACATGGTCTCAGAGTAATCTGGAATTTGCCAAAGATTCTTCTGCTTCCTCCATCTCTGAAATATTCTCCCCATGCTCACACAGAGATCTTTTATTACCGAAAATGCCAATTTACATTCAAATGATAGAACAAAGAGAGTCATAAAATCCCATTGACTTCCCAAGGCAAAACTGGTCTGTCGACAAACATTATTAAGTGCCTTTTATATACCAGGTGGGCAGTTAGGTGACACAGTGGACAGTGCTCTAGAAGACTCATCTTCCTGAGTACTTATAAACTATGTGACCCTGGGCAAGTGATTTAATCCTGTTTGCCTAAGTTTCTTCATCTGTAAAATGAGATAGAGAAGGAAATGGTCTTTGCCAAAAACCAAAGAAAAACAAATGGGGTCATGAAGAGTTAGACACAACTGAAAATGACTGAACAGCAACATTTACCAGGCAGAGAGTGTGCTAAGAGCTGAGGATATAAAGAACATCAAAAGACTGTCCCTGCCCTCAGTTTCCTTTTCTGTAAAATGAGGAGTTGGAATAGGTTTGGCATCTGAGGTGTCTTCCAGTCAATAATCCTACAGTCCATACCTGAAGAAACTGTGTTCCCATTGACATATCACCAGTGTTTAGCGCAGAACCTGGCACATAGTAGGTGTTTAATGTGTATTTATTGACAGAGTTTGAGCAGTGATCTCCTCCAATGGTCTCCTGTTAAGGATGAGCACAATGGGAATCAGGTGATTACCCAAGTTCACGCAGGTAATGAGCCACAACTTAGGATTTAAAACCATATCCTTTCACTCCAAATCCAGCTTGCATTCCCTCTGTGTCATTAGGGAATAGGAGAATTTTGAATTGTGTCTGTGGGTGGGTGATCACAGACCCCCTTTCTGTGCTCTGAATTCAGCCTTTAGTCAGTTAACTCAATCAACAAGAATTCATTAAACACTTAGAATGTGTGTACCAGAAACTGCTGAACACAGGTGATAAGAAAAAAGGCAAAGACTGTCTATAACCCCAAGAAACTTACAATTTAATAAAGCCGCCAACATGTAAACAACTATGTACAGACAAGCTAAAAATAGGATAAACTGGAGGGAGTCGGCAGAGGAAAGCCACTGGAATTCAAGATGTGAAGTCAGGAAAAAATTCTCATAGAAGATAAGATTTCATCTAGGACTTGAAGGAAGGCAGAAGGCACTGGTGAGGAGAAAGAGCCTTCCACATATGGGAAACAACCAGTTAAAATGCACAGATGTGGCAGGTGTAGTGGCTTGCTCAAGGAAAAGCAAGAAGGTCAAGGTCATTGGATCACAAAGCATGCTGAGATGAGTAAGTTTTAAAAAGACTGGAAAAGTAAGAAAGGGCCAGGTTGTGAAGGGCACTGAAAGGCAAATAGGAGATTTTATGTTTGTTGTGGAAGCATTGGGAGCCCCTGGTTTGCTGAATGGGGGAGAGACTTGGTCATGCCTGTGTTGAAGGAAAATCAGATTGACCACTAAGTGGAGAGTGGACTGGTATGGGAAGAGATTTATGAGAGACCCAGTAGCAGCTATTGCCATGGTCTGTGCACGAGATGCTGAGGGCCTGTACTAGAGTGCTATCAGGGTCCGAGGAGAAATGGTGTGATTAGAGATGAGATGTTAGGAAGGTAAACTACTAAAATCTATAGGTCTTGGCAACAGATTGAAAATGAGAGATGAGAGAGAGTGAGGAGTTGAAAATAACACCTGAGTCTTAAGTCTGAGTTACTGAGAGAAGATGACGATATCCTTGACAGTAATAGGGATTTTACGAAGAGGGATGATTTGGGGGAAAGATGAAGTTTGGTTTTGGGCATGTGTAAGTTTAAGATGCTTATGGGATTACTGTTCAAGATGTCCAATACAGGCAATTGGAGATGTGAGCCTAGAGTTAGAAGAGATATTAAGGGCAGATAAGTAGATGTGAAAGTCATGAGAATAGTGATAATTGAATACAAGAGATCTGAGGAAATTAACATGGAAAATAATACTGATGGTGAGAAGAAGAAGACACATGATAGACTTCTGTGCGATTCATGGTTAGCAGGCATGATCTGGATGAAGACGTAGCAAAGGAGATTGAGAAGGAGTGGTCAGGTAGACAGAAAGAGAGCCAGGAGAGAGAAGAGCACCCAGAAAACCTGAAAATAGACTAGCAAGGGAAAGGTAGTGATTCACAACGGCCAAGGCTACAAAAAAACCGAAGGATGAAGACTGAGGGAAAAGCCAGTAGATCGCGCCATTAAGAGATTGTCGGTAACTTTTCATTAAATGATGAGATTGGAATTAGAGTGAGTTGAGGGTGAAGAGAAAACAGGTGGAGGCACCTATTGTGAATGGTTTCCTCAAGGAGTTTAGTCCCTGCCAAAGAAAGAGAGATGCGGGATTAGACCTAACAGGGATGTAGAGATTGAAGGAAATTATTTTTTGGATGCTTTGTAATCAGCAAGGAAGCCACCAATGTATAGAGAGACTGAAGGTATGTGAGAGCCTGGGGATGATTGGGGGGGGGCAGTTTGCTAAAGTCTAACCTGGGAGACTCAATGAACGTGAGATTTTAGGACTCTGACAATGCTGCACACTCCATTGGGAGTCTAGCTCTCTTGAGAACTCTCTGCTTATTTAGATTTTTCTAAGGTGCTGCAATTTTCCAAATAGTTTTTTGGATTGCTGGATCCCCCCAACTCTTACCCAATTTTTGAAGATTTTCAGAGAAGAAAATTTCATAATTTGCATTTTTACTCTTGCTCATAGACATAGTACTACATTGATATGAGTTATGACACTTGTGGTGCCCACGTATGGCTTATGAGAAAAAATATCCATCAGGAAGATATGGATTTTATCTATAGATGGTTTCCTGAACAGAGCAAATGTGAATGTTCATCCTTTGTTGCTGAAAAAGATCATGTCATCAGAAAAATAATGACCTGACTTGCACTTAACTTTGTTTTGAGTGAGGGAGGGCTGTGCAGATCATCAGCGTCACTTCTCCTCCAGAGCCGTCTGAATCCAGTGACCAGATATTCATCAAGATGCTTGGAGATGACCAAGGATGAGGCAACTGGGGTTAAGTGACTTGCCAAGGTCATACAGCTAGTGAGTGTCAAGTGTCTGAGGCGAGACACTAGTGAGGGGGAACAGAGCAAATAGTACTAGAGGAAAGCACTAATATATTTTATAGTATAAGACATGTCACAAGCAAAAAAATGTCCCTTGTGTGGCATAGATAACAAGCAAAGGAGTGCTGTTCAGTGAAGAGATTTCACTACCAGGGTAGAAATCTTACTTCTGATAATTGCTATATATGTGTGACCTTAAGCTAGCCTTTTACACCCTTAAGTATCATTTGAAAATGGAACGATTTGGGCCACCTCTAGCCCCAGATCTGAGGTTTTTGTGCTCAAATTTTATCCCATTCTCCTTCCCCCTGCTCGGGCCATATTTGGAGTACTGTGCTTTCTTCTGGGTTCCACGCCTGCCTGGGAGTGGAGGGCAGTGTGGAGAAAGTTGAAAGGGGTCCATGAAGGGTGACCAAGGTGCTGAGGGTCCTCCAGCAACTACCATGGATGATTCTTCAGGTGAATAAATGAAGAGCAGGATTAGAAGGGAAGAGGGAGAAAGTAAATTTGTCATTCCAGGGGGGAAAGCCCCAGGAGCCATTAGATGGAAAGTACATGGAGAGATTTAGCTTCAATATAAAGAAACAGCTTCTTAATATTCAGAGCTTTCCCATGATAAAATAGGCTGCCTTTAGAGGTAGTGAGTTCCCCATTACTAGAAGGCTCCATGCAGAGAGATTGAAGGACTGTTTCCAAAGGAGTTATGAATGGGATCTCTTCTTGGGCCAGGGGTTAGCCTAAGCAGCCTCAGAGGTCCTTCCGTAGCTGAGATCTTCTGACTCTGCTAGGAATTCAGAGGACAGAGAGTTCACTGTCATCTAGGCTGAGCCATGAAGAATAGAAAGGAATTGTTTAGGTGGAGAAAAGGGGGGAAACTAAGCTTAGAGAATTATAATTGGAATCTTCCTTTCCTATAAACTCAGCCACTCCCCTGAAAACATTCCGAAAGTGGTAGGACATCACATTCCAGGCTCACTGAAACCAGCTAATGAATCATACAGAGACCTGGGCTGGAGGCGGCTTTTTCACTTGCCTGCCCACCCGATGCCAGGGGAAGATAAGCGCTGTGACTTCCCTGGAAGAACTCTCCTCATCTGGCAGCCTGGGCTCTGGCTGTGTATGAAGCAATGATTCCACCTTACTGAATATAACGTAGTGCAATTCTTGAGGATATAGAAGATCCAAGGGAAGAGTCCTCCCTACAAATTCATTCTCTCTGTCTTTCTCTGTCTCTGTCTCTGTCTCTCTCTGTCTCTCTGTCTCTCTCTGTCTCTGTCTCTCTCTCTCTCTCTCTCTCTCTCTCTCTCTCTCTCTCTCTCTCTCTCTCTCTCTCCTCTTCATCCATCCTCGTGCCCTTTTCTTCTACCTTCCCGCCCTTACCCTTCCTTCTCTCCTCTATTTGGCGGTGGTATAGAGGATAGAGCCCTAGACTTGGAGTCAGGAAATCTTTTCAATTGTGCATTCAGACATTTCTTAGCTGAGAGAGCTTGGACAAATCATTTTAGTTCTCTCAACATCCTTTTCTTCATCTGCAAATTAGAAATCAACATAGCACTGACCTCTTTGGCTTTTATGAGGATCAAGTGAGATAACATAAACGAATCACTTGTATAAATGTTCCCTCCCCTCTCCCATCCCTCTCACTTGGAGTCCAGCTTTCCCTGGTAGAATTGTTCTGGCATTCCCAAACAGGCTTGCTGAACAACAGCTGCCCTGAATATCTACAGGAGGGCTCCAGAAAAATGAAAGGATCCAGAGAGAGATATTCCATGAAGCTGTCATGGCTTCAATTGTTTTTGGTTTGAATCCAGACTTAGTGACCGTGATTAACTCAGGAAATGACAGGAAATTATGACTGCTGAAATTTAATAGCACAAGATGGATCTCAGATAGAATTTTTGGAACGATAGAAAGTACACACTCACACACTCACATGCACACACACAGGCACACACACATACACACATGCTCACACACACATGCACACACACACATACACAATTTTTTTTCCACCATAGAGAACCCAATTTGTGGAAGGCTGAATTTGAACAAACTAATGAAAAGTACTGAATGAAAAGTATTTTACTAAGCCCTTTCAATGTGCTAATTTTGTGCTGAGGGATGGGGATGCAGATGAGAAGACAAGACAGTCCCTGCTCTCAAGGAGCTCACATTCTACCATATTGGAGGGCACAGCCGCAGGGCGGTTGGAAAGGCCCCATTGTCCTTAAGCTCAAAGAACAAAACAAATACGGATGAATCGTTTTCCATGTCTTTCCTATGACTAAATCACGTTTATTGTAGTCAGAAGACCTGAAGGCTAGTTCTGCTCCCTTTCTACTGTTTGATCCTGAGTCAGTCACTTTCCCCCTCTGGGACGCAGCTTCCTCATCTATAACATGCGAGAGCTGGGTAGGCTAAAAAGCCTTTAAGAGTATTCTACATTTTATAGCACACCCAGGTTTACAAAACACTTAACATGTATTATTCCATTTAGTCCTTTAAACAACCATGCGAGATAGCTGCTGTTATTATCCCCATTTTACCGACGAGGGAAGAGAGATCCAGGAACACCGAATGACTTCACCAGCATCCTACAGCCAGGAAGACAACCTCCCAACCTCAGGTCATTGGGACTCTGAGTCCAGCGCTCCAGTCCCCTATGACGCTTAGAGATAGAGTATGATGTGTACACATATCATTGTAATGATGATAGATAGGATATGGGGGGATTCTTGATGAAGATGCTTTGGAAAATATTTTGTGTTACTGGGAAGGGAGAAGAGAATGAAGATAACCTTAGAGGACTGGTCTTCAAGAAGTTGACTTCTTTCCCTACATCCACATTCTGCTGTCAGAATGGTTTTCAGAGAGGCTAGTGATGTGTCCAAGGTCATACAAATATTCACTCCAGCGCACCCAGGCCCTTTCTCTCACCCCTATCTTTCTACTCTTCAAGAGTAGAACCTTCCCAAACATCTCTCTGTCTGTTCCTCTTCAGAAGACTGGTCATTCTTGCTCAGCCAATTCAATGCATGTACAGAACTCCAGACAGGGATATCTAAAAACCCTTGTTTCCATTTTAAAATATGATAAATTCAAGTTATTGAGAATAGAAAAGGATAACCCCTGACTCTGGAGTTGGGGGACATATTTTTTGAAACTTCCTAACTCTGTATCTCCCTCTGTAGGTCACAAAGACCAGGCTTCCATGATAATAGGTTGCAGAGATTGGCCAGTGGTTTAGTTTGGTCTGATGTTGGCATGGATAGATGACAAGAACATGGCCCGTAAAAATAATCGCTGTAATAATTAACAAGCATAAAGAATTCAGTAAACATGGGAAAACACAAATGAAATGATGTTGAGTGAAGATGATAGGCCCTAAGAAACCCCAAAGCCCAAAGCCTGATTACAACTGCACAGACAGACAGAACATGAGTGAGCGATGAACCGAGCTTAAGGTAAATGGATGATGCTGGCATTGACTTGAGAAAGGTCTGGCTCGCAGCTCTTTTAATCAAGGGGACATCAAAAAAAAAAAAAAAAAGGTCAGGTGTTCCCTAGCACCCAACAAACCCTCTGCTGTATTGCTTTACTTCATGGTTAGGGGAAGTATGATTGCTTGTCATCTGACTGCTTGCTTTTAGAGCATCTGGGGAGGCTGTGCAGTGTCACTGATAGAAGCATGCATTTGGAAAAGGGAGGGTCTTAGCTGGAAGCCCAGCCCTGACACCCTGTGCTTGCACACAGTCATCGGGATGATGGAGATGTACCCTCTTGAAACCTGTTTCTGCATCTATAAAGGGCAGATCCCAATCCCTGTGATATCTACTTCCCCGGTCACAAGGCTCCAGTGACATGAAATGATTTCCAAATGTCAGAATGTCAAATAAATGTCAGTTATTATTATCTATCAGCTGTTAGTAAACCACAATTTCTCTTTGAAAAAGAAATATGGCATGGACAAAGAGAAGATAAGCATAGGATGCTACACACACACACACACACACACACACACACACACACACACACACACACACGCACTCACGAGTTCTTGAACCATTAAGACAACCACTCCCACCATCAGAGCCCTCAGCATCTGTAACCATTTAGTAATGCTTGGGCTCCAACAAATGTGAGTGCAGCTCCACCTACAGACAGAATGTTCTCCCCTCAGCTCATGTATCCCAAGATCAATGGTGTATAACAGCAAGGGAACTCAATTCCTTTACTTCAGTCCACTATTTTACAGAGGAGGCCTGGGAAAGGGAAGTCTTTTCTTTCGGGTCACTCAGATGCCTATTGACAAAACTGAACTCTGAACCCGGGTCATCAAATTCTCAATCTAATGCTCTTAAAGTGGTGCCGGTGGACTCATGACCATGATCCATAGCGTCTCTCTGGCCTCTTCCTCCTGCCTTGTGAGTCCCTACCTGACCCTCTCTCTGAAGAAGCATCCACACTAGCCATGTTATCTTCAAACCCAGACTAGCCCATGACTCCCAGGCTACTTCCCTTCCTTGCTTCCACATGGGAACTTTCTCCTCCCCTTACTTTTCAGCTTCCCTATTTGTGTTATCTTCGCTTATAAAAATACAAGCTCATTAAGAGAAGGGACTTTCTTTTTACTTGAAGTTGTATTCCAGGGCTTGGAACAAAATAAGTGTTTAATCAATGCTTAATCAATCTGATTGTGGGGGAAAAAATGGAAGGAAGGAGTCAGGAAACTTTAAGCCAACTTGGATGACTAGGAGGATGATGGTATCATTTATAGAAACAGAAAAGAGTGGGGAGAGGGGATTTCATGGGGGAGTGAGGGTATGAGGAATTCAATTTGCTGCCTGTACAGTTAAAAGCATTAGCAGATAATGAGCAGGAGATGTATCATAGGCCTCCAGGAATTCAAATCAAGATTGGGAGGCTGGAATCTGGGAGTCACCCTCTTGGTAGTGGCAGCTATAGGATGGAAGTAAATCTCACTGCTGAGATAAAGGGCAGTAAAGCAAGGAAAGTAGGCCAAGAGGACACTGTGGGTCCCAATAGGAAGAGGAAGTAAGAATGAGGAGCAGTCAGTGAAGGAGTCAGAGCATTCATGGAAAGGGCCTTTTGGGAAACCAAGACTGGAGAGAATCTATGAACGAAGGGCTAGTCCTCAGGATCTAATTCTGCAGAGCAGCAGGTGAGTCTTGAGAAAAAGCTCTTGGGTCAGACTAAGAAGAGGGCAGCAGGGGCCTCTGAGAGAATGCCAGGCACAGTGGAAGCCCGAAGCAGAAGAGTGGGTGGGTTACAAGATGGGGCAGCAATATCTTCCAAGAGATTCTATTTTGAAAGGAAAGAAGGAGGGAGAAAGGAAGCTTGAGAGGGTAGGAGAGTCAAGGGAAGGGACTTCGGTTTGTGCTGTTTGAGAGTGTAAGCTCCTAGCTGCTTGGGAGGGTTTCATCTTTGTATCCTCAGCATCTCATCGGGGTCTGGACCAGAGCAGGTGTTGTATGTGTCTGATTGTGTGCGGAACCTTGCGCCTGTTGCTAAACCAACAGCAAGGAAGTGTTGGGAGATTCAGGGGCAAAGGGAAGTTTCCAGTCCTCTCCCTCATTCCCCATATCCAATTCCCCATATCCAAAGTCAGGGCCTCATCATCTTTGGCCTGGACAACAAACAACGGACATCCCGGCTTCCTGTCTCTCCTCACTTTAATCCATCATCCACTAGACTGGCAAAATGAGCTTCCTTGAGTCTGGCCCGGTTACTTTTCTCTTCAAGAAGCCTCCAGGAATCCATCCTTTATTCTCTAAGAGGAAATACCGACCTCAATGTTGGTCCCCTAATGTCACTCTTTTCACACTGGAGGAACCATTGTCAGCTGCAGCCTCATCTTCTGATTGGCTGGTTCCTCCCAGAACCTACAACTTAAGAGGAATGTCCAGGTCAGTCAGCTAGGCCTTCTCTCCCTTCCAGGTCCCTCCTGACTCGTTTGCCCATTCTCCTTCCTGCTGCCTTTGGTGCTGTCTTCCCTAGCTAGAAGATAAGCCCCTGATGGTGTTTTACAGGTGAGGAAATGAAGACTCAGAATAATATTAATAAAAGAAGGAGGAGGAAGACGAAATTAAATAGTGCTCTGAAATTTGCAAAGCAATTTATTCCTTCCTTTGGCCCTCCCAGCAGTGAGAGGCTGACGGGAGCTCTTATTGTCCCCAGGGACATGTAGCTCCTAAATGTCTGCACTGGGATTGTGGCTCAGCTCTTCCTGATGCCAAGGCCAGCACTGGATCCGCCCTGCCACCCAGCCGAATCCCAGAAGGCCAGAGTTAAGCAGGGCTCAGAGGCCATCTCAAGAAGGGGATGATGAACCTTCTATGTACCAGACACCATGTTCAGCACTTTGGACCCCTGTCAGCTCATTTGACCCTCACAACAACCCTGAGGTAAGTGATGTTCTAATTCCCAATTTATAGTTGAGGAGGCTGAGTCAAAGAGAAGTTAGAGGACTTGCCAGGGTCACAGGGATGGTTCAGTGTCTGAAGCCAGATTTGAACTCAGATGTTCCTGACTCTAGGGGGCTAAAAGGAGGAGCTTGAGAAGGAGATATCTCTGAGACATCCACACAAAGAGAGAAATGTCCCAAAGGGCCTTGTTTTTGTTGTAGAGAAGGCTTGGGAGGAAGTTAATGCTTGCGCATTAGAGATGTGTCCCAGACACATTTTACAGATGAGGAAAACAATGTCTTGGAAGTGGTTTGCTTGGGATTACACACCTAATAAGTGTCTGAGAAGGGCTTCAAACCCCATGTTGCTTCTCCGTGTAAGCCTTAGACATTTCAAAATTCCGTCAGTCCCTAAGCATTTATTAAGCACCTCCCATGTGCCAAGTACTGGGGATATGAATAAAGGTAAAAAGGCAACCCCTGACCTCTAGGATCTCACAATCTAATGGGGGTGATCACATCCAGACAACTGAGTGAACAAACTAGATAAAGGATAAATTAGAAATAATCAACGGAAGGGACTGAGAAATGTGTGTTGATGGGGGGAGGGGTTCTGTGGGACTTCAAGAAAGACAGAGAAGCCAAGAGGTAGAGATGGAGAAGGGGGAGGACATTCCCTCCATGGATTCCTTCAGTGATGGGCCCTTCCAATTCAATCCTCTTAATATAGCAAATGAAGTGTAAGCCTTACCCCCTCCTGGACGAGAGCCTGGTTGAATTGCTGACTTTGCCTTTAGTACGCAGAAGGTTCTTGGGGAAGTTGATTCCCCTCTAATGGTTTCCATTTCCCCATATGGCAGAGGATGCAACTCCTCAGCCCTGGCTTCTTCTCCAGGATTTGTTGAAGTTAGATGAGATAATGTCTGTAAACTGTCTGAGCACTTCAGAAGGAATAAACCACGGAAACAGAAGAGACTTCACATCCTCTAGTTCCGAGCAAAACCAGTTTGGTTTTAGATCCTAGGTGCCAGAAGGATAGGGCAAAGAAGACTGGAAGGACCAGGAAAAGCCCTTTCCAAAAATTCATTGCCTCTCTTGTCTTGGCCTGTGGGTCAAAGTGACACATTCTCCCTCCCATCTCTGGCTTCCCCAACTGACTCCAGAATAGAAGGAGCTCAGCGAGACAAAAATGACAGAAGACCTGATTTCGTTCCTCAAAGCTCATAGGATTATGGCTAGGAAGAGGGGAGGGAGTGCATTTCACAGACAAGGAAAGTGAATCTCCAGGATGTTGAGCAACTTACCCAAGGTGTCATATGTAGTAAACATCAAGTGTTCATATGCATCCTAAATGACATGCTTAAGTACATACTACAAAAAAACAAAACTCAAAATTTGTGGATGAGAAGGAAACAACCTTTCAGCATCTCAGATCACTTTATTGGCCTCGATCTCACCCCTACCTGGGACTCTTGGCTCCAGCCAGTCTGGTCTCCATGGCCTTTAACTTTTCTCATACTATCTATCCTCCATGGAATCTCAGAATTTCTAAATTAAAAGCAGTCCCAGGAACTGTCCAATACAGGCCAGATATGAATAAAAATCTCCTCTCCAGCATTCTCAATAAAAATTCATCTGATTCCTATTTGAAGATAGGGAGATGGAAAGCCTGGACTCCCATGTCAGCCCATTCCACTCACCTCTGTTCTTCTGAGACAACATAGTACAGTGAAAAGGTCACTAGGATCTGAGTTCAAATCCCACCTCCAATACTATCTGTGAGATCTTGGGATACTCACGTATTCTTCTATGCCTCAGTTTCTTCAACAGTCAGTGGAGGGGTGGTGGCAAAGAAGAGGCAAGAGGGTCCTTCTGGCTTCGGATCCATAATCCTGACTTTCTCTTTGTCCATTTTTCAAGGCAGTGATGCTGACCAATAGAGGTTCCATGATGAGACTTGGCTCCAGGCATTCTGTGTCTGTTTTCTTCATGCCTAGACTATTCCTCCTCCTCACTCTGACTCCTGACCTCCCTGGCTTCCTAAAAGTCACAGCTAAAATCCCCCCTCCTACAAGAAGCTTTCTCTAACCTGTTAGTCCCAGTGCCTTCTCTCTGTTAATTATTTCCTATCTATCCTACATATAGCTTGCCTTGTATATATGTGTTTTCATGTTGCCTTCCTGAATTGATAGTACGTTCCTTGCAGGCACAGACAGGTTTTTGGCTTTTTTTATATCCCCCGCACTTAACACAGTGTTTGATACATAGTAGGCATTTAATAAATGAATGTTACATTGAATTATTTTGATCCCAAGCATCACAGAAGGGCAGGGCTTAGCATCAGATTTGGAGTTAGAAGCCCCGATTCAGTCAAAGATCATCTGGAAGACCTTCCAGTGCTACTTTCTATTCCTTAAAATGGAAATTATCTCCAGCAGTTTTGAGCTCTATGTCTATGCAAATGGCCCCCATTTGTGTATTCCCCCTCTCCATAATGCCAGGGCTTCTCTAGCTCCTCTAGGATATCCATTTGTCTCAGCCACAGTTTGAATTAAACATAAACAACAGGAAGTTCATTATCACCAAAGCAAGCTCCTGCTGTTGACTTCACTATTTCGGTCAAGGGAAATATTGGAAGAACTGGCCCAGATACAAGGTTGTGGGATTCAGTGTAGAACTTCCACTCAGTCAATCAGTAATCCAAGATCATTACAGAAAGTGGACAACAGGCAATTTGGCTAAGTGAATGTCCTTGTAAGAATGTCCCATGTTGCTCAAGAGAACCAGCAGTTTCTAATTAGCATTTACAAACACAGGATTTGCTGTGACCTAACTCTCTCCCATCCACCTCCCCATTCACCATTTTATGTTCTCCATTCACTTGTTGTAGAACATTAATGAATATGTCTAGGTTCATCACTGGATCATGGGTCTAAAATAGAAGGAATCTTAGACGCCATCTAGTCCAACCTCTTGATTCTAAGTTTTTCCCAAACTCACAATCGTAGTAAGTGGCACTGTCAGAATTTGAACTCAGGTCCATGACTCCATCTTTCTACTACTCCTTAGGGAACAAATGCTGAGGCTATGACTGCCTCATGCTTAAAGTTAGATAGAGCCTGGTAGGCTAACGTGCTATGTTGGGGTCAATGGGTGGTATGTGCAGCTAGTATGACTCAAGTATTAATAGGATAAATGAGACACAACTTCTATAAAATCATGCTTCCCTAATTCAGAGTCTTGTTATGTGTGAAATCAATTACCCAAGACCAACATGGGTCCCAGTGAAGTCACCAAAATGACAACACAATATGACCAAGGGGAAGAGATCTAGCACCTCCAAGCATCTCTGTGTCTCTCCTGCATTCCCCCATTGACTTAAATTACCAGGTTTAGACCAGTTTGATTCAAGACAGAACAATCCCTTGACCACTATATAGTCCATTTAAATACCCCAGCGTGATCTGCTACCACCCATTCTAGCTATTACTCATCTACCTATTGCTATGGGGTATGCTTGAGAGGAATTTCCTCTGCATAGGGGGAGGTAGTGTGGTACAACTCACTGAACTTGAGGTCACAAGACTTAAGTCCAAATCCCAGCTCAGAGGCTGACTCCCTGAGTAGGCCTGGGCAAGTCATTTCATCATTCCAGGATTCAATTTCTTCATCTATAAAATGAAGGGGTTGGACTACATAACCTCTGAACTTCCTTCCACCTCTAATCTAAGCCTATGCCCTTATAATGTCCTTTTCCACCAATACATCTCCCCTCCCAGGGCCCAGTTCACTGTACTAACCTGACCATTGGCACAAGTTTGAAGAGCCCATGGGCTGCTCCACACTGTGATGAAGTTTCAGAGGAGGAATTCAGAGCAAGCAGAAATCTCAGGGAGCATAACTAATGCCCTGCCCCAGAATGCCCTGCCACAGCTCCCAGTCTTCCCATTCCATCCATGTGGGAGTATTAGCGGTCAGGGGAGGATCAGCAGCCCCAAAGCCCAGGTCTTGGAGGCAGGTCTTCTGGGAGGACATCCTCCTTCCCCACCCTCCTCACTGCTCTATTGTAGTCTTTTTCAAGTGCCAACTCCCTACTGAGAATCCCAATGATTTCTTATTAGCAGGACCCCCTAGCTCCCCTAGTTGCCAGCCTTCCTTACTGCTGCTTTCCCTCTCTTTCCCAATGGGGTTTCTAGAATCTGGGACCACAACAGGAACCACTGAAATGCAATAATAATAGAGAGGACGGGTGGCTCAGAAGGAGAATTTGGGACTGAGGGTCAGAGGACTTGGGTTCAAACCCTGATTTTGTTGGTCCTCCCTGTGGGACAATGAATGATTTACCTCCCTTCTTTAATGCTCAATTAGCTCACCTGTAAAATCAAGACAGTTGGACCATAGAAACTCTAACTTTTCTGTTAGATCCAAACTTTACGACCAGAGGGATGTAGTATGATACTCTTAAACACTGACATATTTGTAGTCCAGTGACCTGGGCTTTAAATCCTTACCACCTGTATGACCTAGGAAAGTTTCATGTTTCTCTGTGCCTGTTTCCCTCCATGTCAAATGAAGGGGTTAAACTAGATGACTTCTGCGGTCCCTCCTGGGTCTCTAGTTGTGGTCTTATGAACAATCATAGTTTACACTTATGCAATTTAAGGTTTATGAAGTACTTTCTATCGAGAGTTGCTGCTTACAGATTCTGTGTTGTTTACAGATTGAAGGTTTGTGGCAACTCTGCATTGAGCAAGTCTATTGGATCCATTTTCCCAACAACCTGTGCTCACATTTTGGTAATTCTCACAATAGTTCAGACTTCAGCATAATTCTGTCTCTTATGGTGATCTGTGATCAGTGATCTTTGATATTGCATTATTTTGAGGGTGTCACAAATAGCCCCCATACAAGTCTGGAAACTTAATTGGGAAAGCGTGTGTTCTGACTACTCTAAGACCTGGAAGTCCTCCATCTCTCTCCCTCTTCTCGGGCCTCTCTATTCCTTGAGACACAGCAAAATTGAAATTAGGCCCATTAGCAACCTTATTATGATAACTTCCAAAAGTTCAAGCGAAAGAATCAATTGATGGGACAGATTTCATTGTTGTCTTATTTTAAGAAATTGCCATGGCCACCCTTACCTTCAGTAACCACCATCCTAATCAGTCAGCAGCCATCAACATCTACCAGCAAAAAGATTATGATGTGCTGACAGCTCAGAAGATGGTCAGCATATTTTAGCAATAGAGTATTTTTTAAATTAAGGCATGTACATTTTTTTAAGACATGACACTATGGTAATAGACCACAGTATAATGCAGACATAATTTTTATATGCACTGAGAAACAAAGACAATTCTTTGGACTTACTACATTGTGATATTTGCCTTCTTTTGGTTATCTGGAACCAAACCTGCAATATCTCTAAGGTATACTGTACACATGTATGTGTTTATCTATTTGTATACATATATATTTCCTTGTCTATATATGTATATGTAAAATTAATAACAAATAATTACCTCTACCAATAACAGATATTTTTGAGATCTCAAGACTCAAGACCATTTATAGAAAGAGCACATTCTGGTTTATTAATGCTAAATAAAAGATTAAGGATTAAGCTAGAAGGGACTTTAGAGATGCTTTTAGTTCAAGCCCTATATTTATCAAATGAGCAAGCTGAATTTGAGGAGTTCCAAGATTTCCCTAAGGTCACATAGGAAAGGAAGTTTAACAGGAACATCACTTGGTCCTAGATTTTCTGATTCCTTAGCCAATGTTCTGTCCACTGTTTACAAATGGTTTAATAACCTATAATTCTCTTCATCTATTCCAAAGAAAGTGGTGGATGAATAAAGACACAGAGGCTTCATCACTGTGTCGTCTTTCTTTTCTGCTTTCTGACCTCGATGGAGTTGTGATCTCACTTGTATGGGAGTTTCTTTTTTTTTATTAAGCATATCTTTTACTAATGACAACATGAAAATGTTAATTAATAAAGGACATTTGAAACAGATTTAAATTTAAATACACACTAAACAATTTAATCAGAAAGAATTAGTGGGTTAAAGAACAAGCATAGAAATAACTTCACCAAGGAAAATAACAACTGAGACAGCATATCAAAACTTTTGAGATGAATCTGAAGCAGTACTTACGGGAAATTTAATAGGAAAAGAACATGCCAATGAATTAGAAAAGCAACAAATAAAAGAATCCTAACTAAACACAAAGTAAATATTCTAAAGTCAAAGAAGAGATAAACAAAATTAAGTAAAACTATTGAATTGAGAATTAAACATAGGTGTTGCTTGCTTTAAGAAATACTTCTCAAATAGACAAATTGTCAGCTAGTCTGTCTTTTTTTCTTTTTTCTTTTCAACATTCATTTCCACAAGATTTTGAGTTCCAAATTTTCTTCCCATCTCTATCCTCCCCCACACCGAAACATCGTGCATTCTGATTGCCCCTTCCCCCAATCTGCTTTCCCTTCTATCACACTTACTCTTCCCCTTATCCCCATCTTTTTTCTTGTGGGGCAAGATAGATTTCTATACGCCATTACCTGTACTTCTTATTTCCTGTTACATGCAAAAACAATTCTCAACATTTATTCCTTAAACTTTGTGTTCCATCTTCTCTCCCTTCCTCCCACCCCACCCACTGAGAAGGCAAGCAGTTCAATATAGGCTATATATGTGTAGTTATGCAAAAGACTTCCATAATAGTCATGTTGTGAAAGACTAATTATATTTCCCTCCATCCTATCCTGCCCCCCATTTATTCTATTCTCTCTTTAGATCTTATCCCTCCCCTAAAGT
The DNA here is from genome assembly GCA_023548195.1 of Bettongia penicillata ogilbyi. Classification (NCBI taxonomy): domain Eukaryota; kingdom Metazoa; phylum Chordata; class Mammalia; order Diprotodontia; family Potoroidae; genus Bettongia; species Bettongia penicillata. The sequence goes on from JAJHZJ010000010.1 coordinate 7,314,184, forward strand.
ATTTACTTCTAATTACTCCTTCCTCCCCTTTGCTCTCCCTTCTATCATCCCCCCACCTCACTTATCCCTTCTCCTCTACTTTCCTGTAGTGTAAGATAGATTTTCATACCAAATTTAGTGTTCATGTTATTGCCTTCTTAAGTCAAATATGATGACAGTAAGCTTCATTTTCCCCCTCTTATCTCCTCTGTTTTCCCCTCCATTGAAAAAGTTTTTTCTTGACTCTTTTATGAGAGATAATTTACCCCATTTTATTTCTCCCTTTCTCCTTCCATTATATTCCTTTCCCAAACCTTAATTTTATTTTTAGATATCATCCCTTCCTATTTAACTCACCCTGTGCCCTCTGTCTCTCTCTATATACATGCATATATGTACATATGTACATATATGTATGTGTGCATGCATGCATGCATGTATGTATAATCCCTCCAACTACCCAAAAACTGAGAAAAATTTCAAGAGTTACAAATATTATCTTTCCATATAGGAATGTAAATGCTTCAACTTTAGTAAGTTCCTTATGATTTCTTTTTCCAATTTCCTTTTCATACATCTCTTGATTCTTGTGTTTGAAAGTCAGATTTTCTATTCAGTTCTGGTCTTTTAATCAAGAATCCTTGAAATTCCTCTGTTTCATTGAATGACCATTTTTACCCCCGGAAATATTATACTTAGTTGTGCTGGGTAGGTGATTCTTGGTTTTAATCCTAGTTCCTTTGACTTCTGGAATATCCTATTCCATGCCCTTCAGTCCCTTAATGTAGAAGCTACTAGATCTTGTGTTATCCTGATTGTATTTCCATAGTACTAAAATTGTTTCTTTCTAGCTGCTTGCAGTATTTTCTCTTTGACCTGGGAACTCTGCAATTTGGCAACAATATTCCTGAGAGTTTCTCTTTTCAGATCTCTTTCAAGAGGAGGTGATAGGTGGATTTTTTCAATATTTATTTTGCCCTCTGGTTCCAGAATATCAGGGCATCTTTCCTTGATAATTTTATGAAAGGTGATATCTAGGCTCTTTTTTTGATCATGACTTTCAGGTATTCCATAATTTTTAAATTTTCTCTCCTGGTTCTGTTTTCCAGGTCAGCTGTTTTTCCAATGAGATATTTCATATTATCTTCTATTTTTTCATTCTTTTGTTTTGTTTTGCAATTTCTTAGTTTCTTGTAAAGTCGTTAATTTCCATCTTCTTGGTTCTAATTTTTAAAGAATTATTTTCTTCAGTGAGCTTTTGAACCTCCTTTTCCATTTGGCTAATTCTGCTTTTTCAAGCATTCTTCTCCTCATTGGCTTTTTGAATCTCTTTTGCCAATTGAGTTAGCCTATTTTTAAAGGTTTATTTTCTTCAGCATTTTTTTGGATCTCCTTTAGCAAGTTGTTGACTCGCTTTTCGTGAACTTCTTGCATCACTCTCATTTCTCTTCCCAATTTTTCCTCCACCTCTCTTACTTGATTTTCAAAATCTCTTTTGAGCTCTTCCATGATCTGAGATCATTGCATCTTTATTTTGGAGGTTTTGAATGCAGAAGGCTTGACTTTTGAGTCTTCTTCTGATGGCATGCTTTGTTCTTCCTCATCCAAAAGAATGAAAGAAAATACCTGTTCACCAAGAAAGTAGCTTTCTATAGTCTTATCTTTTTTTTTCCTTTTTGGGACATTTTCCCAGCCAATTACTTGACTTTTGAGTCCTTTGTCAAGAGGAGGGTATACTCTGGGGACCTGTAAGTTCTCAGTTCCTCCAAGGTGGCACAGTCAAGGGAGAGGAGTTTACTCATCTCTTGGCCTGTGCTCTGGTCCGGGAGCTACCAAAGCTTTTCTGCCCAGGATCTGCAAGTCAGATTCCATTTCCAAAGCCTCCACCAGCTCCACAACACCAGCCAGCACTCTTCCTCAGGCTGCCCAGAGTCACACAGCTAACAAGTGTCTGAAGCTCTATTTGAATTCAGGTCTTCCTGACTTCCGGCCCAGAGCTCTAATCACTGGGTCACCTAGCTGCCTCATTACTACATACCAAGTAATGGGAATACATATGCATTTAAAAGATTGCATCAAAAGCCTCTGCCTTCAAGGAGCTCACATTCTGATGGAGGAAAGTAATACATAAAAGAAGCTGAAAAGTGAGGGGAGAGGGAGGGGGAGGGAGAAGGAGAGGGAGAACTAACCGTTCTTATGTAAGGAAAGATGGAAAAGGAAATCTGTATAGTCAGGAGCAAAGTCAGGAGAGAAATGAAGGAATAAATTGGCTAGTCTGAGCACTTCCTTAGAGTAGGGACTCAGAGACGGGAGATGTGGGAGTGGTAAGAAGATTATTGGAGAATGGTGGAGAAAGGAAGATGGAGATGAGAAGAGGAGCCAGGAGAGGAGTAAAGGAACAAGGAATGGAAGAGATTAACTTCCACTTGCTGCAAGGTAACATGCTTTCAGACAATCAGGATGACAAGGGCTAAATGTTGGGTGGGTTGTAGTGAGGGGGATGATGGGAGGAGGGAGAAGATGTGGATTTCTTAAATGGATGCCGAAAACTCTTCCAATTCTCAAGCTGTATGAATCTGAGTTTTGAAATCTGAAGAAAATGTAGCCATTTAGATAGCAGAAAATAGGAGTGATGTGATCTGGTATTGAATGACCTTCATGTGGTGGAAGATTAGACTTTGTTTACTTTATGCGTTTTGTCCCAGAGAATAAAATGAGGAATGATGGATGTGGAATGCAAACAGGCAAAGTTACTTTTTTTATCAGGGAAAACTGCTCAACAATCAGAGCTGTTGGATGGACTACCTTAGCAGGGACTAGCTTCTCCCAGATTGGAGGGTTTTGAGTGGAGCATGGATTACTTCTTATCAGGTTATTTTTGGAAAAGATTCTTGTTCAGCAATGGATGGAAATAGTGGACTGCTAAGGTCTTTCACAGCTCTGAGATATCAGGATGTCCCATGAAATGGAGGCTCCTTTGACCTCTGTATATACTTTGGGCAACTTTGTCCATTCTTTCCCTTGATTTCCCCAGACAAATCTGTGAGCCAGGTTCTCACAGAGTCACACTTCCACTTGGCTTCATGTTTCATGTATAGTATGCTGGCACTCTAGAATAAGGTGACTATGACCTTTCAGGAAACTATACCACTCACCTATCTCTGGACAAGGATCTCATACTTATAGTTCTGAAGTTAATGCTTCCAGATAGTCTGAACATTGGGATTTTTGGCATCCTCAGGCTTTTTCCTTTCATTCTACCAATGGAGAAATATAAGGGGACAATGAAGGGCTTTGGGGCATTTTCCATTTTCCTTTATCTTTAAAAAAAGTTTTTCGTTCCAAGATGATAATTGGACCTGCAGTCCCCTCCCCTGCCCCCGTCCATGGGGAGTGGTGGTGGTAGAGGGGGTGTTGCCAGCTTCAGACATGAGAAAAATTTATGTTTTTCCTGTTGTGTTGGCTATTATCCGGCGAACATTTAGCCAGATCCAATTTATTAATTATTCATGGACCAAATCAAGTAAAGACAATGGAAAGACCCCAAACAGTTTAATAATTCCACATTACTCCAACGTGTATTCTTGACCTTGGCAGATAAACTTTTATGGAAAGAGACCACGAGATGGCAGCAGAGGGGACTCTTTCCCAAAGGCTGCAGTTGGTTCTGAAACGAAGTCTTTAAACCTGAATTTGTGCGGCAGTGACTGCGATGAGTTTGCCAATAACCTGATAGTTACAACAACAAATAATTGCCCTTTTATATCCTGACAGAAACAGCACCTTTACAATGAAAAAAGATTGATCTTTGTTTCAAAATCTGGTGCAAATAACACTAACACCCTATGGCTATGTCCTTTTCCTCTCAGGATGGATAGGGCAGTCTCCATCGTCTTGACTTTCTCTTCCTACATCCAACCAGCTGTTCATTGTAACAAGGACCGCACAGAATGTGCCCAGAGATCCCTTCCTGCTTCCAGTCCCACAGTCTCCTTGTGCTGCTGGGGCTCAGCGCTCTGCTCTGGTATGATGCAAGACCCTGAGTGGTCCCTTGGTCCTTTTGCCTATAATTAGGGGCCTCAGCGGAAAGCCAGGGGTCATATGAGTTGTCCCAGCTACTTGTCTCCCATCTATTCTGCCATGTAACAAATTATGTTTTCAATCTCAAGAATGCCCTTTGGGGTGGGCGTGGGGGGATGTGCAGAGTTTTATTCCCCTACCCTACCATTATTCTTTCATGGATCCTGGAGGAGACTAAATCACCCTCAGCCTGGGCTTGCAGTTACTTCTCTGCTTTACGATTATTTTCATGAAGGGTTAAATAAGTATTCTTGAGTTGGTTGTGTTGAGGCTTGGAAAAGATCATGTTAATTAATTAAAGGGGTTTGAAAGTCTTGAGTCCATTGAATGGAGCTGACTGGCAGCAAGGAAAGCTTCGGTATCCAAGATGACAATGGTGGTCAAGAGGGGGATCCCCAGGCCCTGACCTACCTCGCTGGACTGGAAGGAGAGCAAGGACACCATCTTACAGAAGGTGGGATTTGAATTGAACCTTGAAAGAAGTCAGGGAAGCCAGGAGGGAGAGAACCTAAACATCAGGAACAGGGAGGGAACATGTCCAGAGTTGGAGAGTTTCATGCAAGGAGCAAGGAGGCCCATGTCACTGTACAGATGTTGCTGGGAAGGTATGTATGTACTGAGGCAGAGGCAAGTGAGCAGAACCAGGAGAACACATTATACTAGAACAACCATCTTGGAAAAACAAATAAGTTTTTCAAGACTGAAGAAGTCTGAGCAACTTGCTGATGAATCATGACCTGCCACAAGTGAAGGTCTCAGGAGGCAGGACGACTGGGCAGGGCCAGTGGGGGAATCTAGTTTGCTTGACTATGCTTATTTGTCTTGTGGTGAGGAATGAGGAAGAAAAAGGATTATTAGAAAATAATGAGAAAAAGAAACATGCGGGAGTCCAATGTGTTACATTTAACTATAGCCATATCCTAGAAAGAGTTTCCTTTAATAAATCTGATGTCTTTTTTTTTTTAAAGATGCTATAAAGATGCTATTTTATAAAGATGCTATAAGTAGCCACTAGATTTCTTTTTTAATGCGATATGGTAAACTCTGAAATATATCTGATGCCCTGTGAATGAGGACAGACGTCAGTACTTCTCTTTTAAAACGCTGACATTGAGTTCAGATGCCTTGTCCTTCACTTTACCTAACATGGACTTTACTCCTTGTTCCTGGGTGGACTTTAAATATTTACTTCCTACCTTGGCAAGAGAATAAATTAGAGAAAAGTATTTCTGTAACTACAATAACTCATGCTGAATCTTCTGTCCCAGCTGGACAGAAATTGGATAGATTTAGAAATGCATTTGAAACATAATCCAAATCGTTTCAGGTTTGTGTACTGGAAAGCCCCAGTCTGGCTAGCGAGGGTCAGTCATTCCCAAAGTTGGGCCCAGCCTTCTTGGCTTTGCATTCACGGAGAGATAGTGGCTCCAGAAGCCAAAGAAATGAAACCTACAGGGCAGGTCAAAACCAGGTTTCTGTAAGCATCCATGGGACAAAAATTCTAATAAATTTAAAATGGAATTGCAATATTTGAATGGACTAGATTTCCTAATTAACTGAGATCTAACCCAAAATTGTGTTGATTTTAACACTTGCTGATAATTTCTCAAAAACAAACTGGTTTAATTTCCTGCCTTACTATTATGGTTATGATTCAAAAATGTTCTAATAATTAAAATTCTAGAGAGGCGATATGGCATCATAGATAGAGAGCTGGTTGTGAAGTAAGGAAGACCACAGTTCAAATCCTGTCTCTGATACCCCCTGGATGTGTAACCTTGGACAAGTCACTTTAACTTCGTAATACCTTGAACAGCTTTCTATGATGATAAGGTACACAAAAGTCAGAAGTCTGAATTGGCAAAGGGAATTTCCTCAGTGCCAATGAACTAATAAATCCCAACTTAAAACTTAAGATTATTAAAAATATCAATAACTGTCATTTATATAGTGATTCCAAGTTTGCAAAACATTTGGCAAACATCCTATTATTGGTTTAGCTATAGTCATTTTGACCTTTAAAAATACAAGACAAAGAACATCATTTACAAATTCAGAGTGGATTGAGGATGATTATTATTGAACCAGAATTACGAATAGCTGTTCCCACTGCAGAGTGCTCTTAGCACCATGCCTGGCACATGGTAAACACTTAACGAATTCTTACTGGATATTGGCTGACTGCTCGAAATGGACTTGTGAAAAAAAATAAGTCTTAAAAGGAAATAAATTGAGTAATGGAAGTAAAAGGGTGAAAAATATACCACCAAACACCATTTTAGACCCACTGGAAGAAGAGTTCTTCACACTGATTTTGTCCAGAAACTCATCCACTGTGAGAATTAATTCCTTCTACAGTACCTCTGACCTTGATCATCTACTGGAATATTTCCAGGAATGGGAAACTCACTACCTAAGAAGACAGCCCATTTTATTTTTATAAAGCTCTAAGAGGTATATCATTCTTATATGGAGTCAGTTTGCACCGTTATTCCATGATTCCTTTACTCAGTGGTGTATTGGTAAAGGTTTAACAATCTAGTCTTTATATATATATATATATATATATATATATGTATATATGTATATATATATGTATATGTATATATATATATATATTCCATGCTTTCCAGGGTAATTGGCATCATTCACATTTTCTCCATGACTTCCTTCAGTCTAGACAATCAATGAAACAATAAGTCAAGCCCTGGATGATAGCATTTACTGATTCCAGGGTTACAAATGCTCACACAGAGCACTTAGCAGTTGGTTCTTACAAGCTGGTTTGAGCTGGCCCCAGCACACTTCTGAGGCTCAACTTCTAGTTCAGCTATCTAGAGCTACTCAGAATTAATCTTTCACGGGATGGCCTTCCACATAGTCACCCACAGTATAGTGAAAGGAGCACAAGATTTGTAGTCAGGATCACCTGATGCTTTCTAGAACATCACAGAAGGTCCCTAAGACTTATTTTCCTCATCTGTAAAATAGGAGCAGCTGCTTCTCCTGAGAAGACCAGAACTGTGCAGACCATAAAGTGCTTTTAAAATGCCAGATGATGTTATTGTTATGACCTTCAGCCCTGAAATTATCCTTCTCTTCCAAGCTAAGAGTTCCCAGTACCTTCAACTTTTCCACATGTGACATCATTTGCAGATTGTTCATCATTCAGGTTATCTGTCAGGGCACATGATTCAATTTGTCAAAGTCTCTCTTAAAATGGAGTTCCCCGAAGGAAACACGATCTGTCCGATGTGGCTTAGCCATCATAAATACAGGGAGTCTATTATACTCCACCTTCTGAATACAGTATTTCTATTATGGCAACTGGAGATTCCATTAGCTTTTTTGGCAGCTACAATACCCTATGGACACAAAGGGAGACTTAAAAGGCTTAGGTTCATTTCTGCATGAATTATTATCAAGCCAAATTCTCCCCCACCCCTACCTTGCCTTGCAGTTGTAGTGCAGAGATTTAAAACTAACAAACCAGTGGAGAATTGTACATTCCTCCCTGCTATATCTCCTCTTGTTAACTTGACCTTACCATTCAAGCCTAGCAGGGCCTTTCTGAATCAGGATGCACAATTCAAAGCCTTGAATGCCACTCCAGACGCTGTACCATTGATAAATTTGATTCATGTGCTTTGGTGTCTTCATTCAAGTCACTAATAAAATTGCTGAACAGCACTGGTCTCAGCCCAAAGCTCTGAGGCTTTTTAACAACACTAGAGACGTCTAGGGATGCTGTGCCCACTACACAGACACATGACTGGTTATCATTTAGTCGATGTTTCTCTGCATTTTCCCTAAGTATATCATGAGAGACAATCAAATGTCCTGTAGACATCCATACATGTTCTCTCTACATTGTTTCCTGACGTTCTGAATAACCCTATCAGCTACTACCTCCAAGGGTTGTTATAAGGAGAAAATGAAAGAATATTTGTAAAAGTACTTAACATATATCTGTAGTCATATGAAAATAAAATGCTCTTAGTCACTATTAACCAAAGAAATGCAAATTAAAACAACTCTGAGGTCACATTTTACACCTATCAGATTGGCTAATATAACCAAAAAATTATAAGGGGATGTGGGAAAACTGTTACTTATGAACTGATTCAATCACTCTGGAGAGCAATTTGGAACTATTCCCAAAGGGCTATAGGCGTGCACATCCTCTTTGACCCAGCAATACCACTACCAGGTATGTACTCCAAAGACATAAAAAGGGGTGAGGGGAGAACTTATTTTTGCAAAATAATCATAGCAGCTCTTTTTGTGGTGGCTAAGGTTTGTAAATTGAAGGGATGCACATCAATTGGAAAATGGCTGTAGAAGGTGTTGTATATGAGTGTGATCAAGTACTATTGTACCATAAGAAATGACAAGTAGGATGATTTCAGAAAAACCTGGAAAGACTCATATGAACTGATACAAAATAAAGTGAAAAGAATCAGGGGAAAGATTACAATAACAAGAGCAGTATTGTACAGTGAAGAACTGTGCATGACTTAGCTCTTCTCAGCAATGCGATGATCCAAGAGAATGATGAAAAGTGCTGTCCACCTCCAGAGAAAGACGTAACATCACCTGAATACAGACTGAAACATACTCTTTCTGCCTTTCTTTCTTTTTTTCTTCTTCCTTCCTTCCTTCCTTTTTCTTTCTTTCTTTCCTTCTTTCTTTCTTTCTTTCTTCCTTCCTTTTCCTTCCTTCCTTCCTTCCTTCCTTCCTTCCTTCCTTCCTTCCTTCCTTCCTTCCTTCCTTCCTTCCTTCCTTCCTTTCTTTTTCTTTCTTTCTTTTTCTTTCTTTCTTTCTTTCTTTCTTTCTTTCTTTCTTTCTTTCTTTCTTTCTTTCTTTCTTTCTTTCTTTCTTTCTTTCTTTCTCTTTCTCTCTCTTTCTCTCTCTTTCTTTCTTCCTTCCTTCCTTCATCCTCTTCCCTCTTCTCTCTCTTTCCCTCTCCCTCTCTCTCTGTCTTCAAGTTTTCTTATGCAAAATTACTCATATGGTAATGTTTTGCATGGTTGCACATGTGTAACATATTGCTTTCCACCTCAGAGAGAGGGGAGGAGAGGAAGGAAGAATACAATTTGGAACTCCAAACTTAAGAAAAAGAAATCTAAAATTGTTTTTATATATAATTTGGGGAAAATAAAATACTAATAAAATAAAATAAATGCCACAGTACCTGATACAAAGTAAACATTTAATACAATGATTATTTCCTTCCTATCCAAAAGTGAAAGGAATCTCTTAGTGAACCTTTGTCAGCTCCCAACACTCACCACTTACCTAGGAGCTCACAACTCATCACTCTCAACCCATTCTAGAATTTAATTGAGAATCACACTCAAGTCTCTAATTTTGGGAATCTATGTTTACCCTTTTTGATATCTGGGACACCATTTGTCCATCTTCAGCCTTCAGGAAGCTTTAGGTTTTCTTGGTCCTTCCTTAAATCCTATAAAAAACGGCGATTCAGTAACATCCCTGGAAGTAATCTCCATCTGGAGGGTCATAATTCATTTGAGTTGGGAGATTCGAAAGGAGCAGCAGCAGCAACAGCACTGCTATGAACAATTGTAATGCTATCAACAGCTCTCATTAAACAGCACTTGAAGTTTTGCAAAGTATTTTGCAAATACTAACTGATTTTATTCTCATTAAAAAATAAACTGGAAAGTAGGTGTTATTATTATCTCCATTTGACAGATGAGAAAACTGAGGAAGATGGTAGTGAAGTGACTTGCCCTGAATCACATAGTTTTCAGATATCCGAGGTCATATTTGAACTTGGGTCTTCTGACTACAGGATGAGAATTCTATTCACCGTGCTTTCTTACTACCTTATTTATTGACTTACCTTAGGCATCCTTTCCTTCTTAATGAGTTTTATTCCACAAGGCATTGAGGCAGTATGGTGGATAGGAGGCTACAGTGAACCTGACAAGTCATTCAACTTTTCTCTACCTCCATTTCCTGACTCAGTGACCCACAAGGGCAGTTCTAGGTTTACACCTTTTATCCTTACTCTTTTTGGTTTGAATATATTGTCCCTGATACGACCCAGGCTAATCACAAGTCCCATTCCATCAAGCTTCATTGGTATTTGATATTATCTACCTTCCTGGATCAACATTCCAAAGTCACTGAATTTCTTATTTATATTCTGGGGGCTAATATGTAAATACTTTGGACCTTAAGGATGGTCCTAGAGGCTCATCCCGAGTGTCTCCTTTTGTGCCTCTATCATGCTATTACTATGGTATCTATTTTCAGTTTTCCCGTCCTAGTGTATCAGACAGCCCAGGTCTCAACCATGGGCTCTCATTTGTTTAATGACCATCCCCATCCTCAGGAAGATCATTTACCTTGTTATTCAGGGCCTTCCTGCCAAGCTGGTCCTCTGCTTGTTGCTCACACACACATCTCTCTATCTCCTATCCCTATACCATTTTTTGTGTTTTGCTGGTGGTCTCCTATCCCTCAGGTCCATTCCTACCTCATCTATGGCTCTTAGAATCATTTTTTTCTTCAACACTCTGCTCAAGAAAAACTGTTTAGCAAGGGTGGGAATCTGTGTCCTCAAGGCCACATGTGGCCCTCTAGGTTCTCAAATGCTGACCTTTAGTTGATTCCAAACTTTACAGAACAAATTTGTTTGCATTTGGTCAAAGGGCCACACTTAAGGAGCTGAAGGGCCACATGTGGCTTCAAGGCCAAAGGTCTCACAGGTTTCACTCCTTTGGGAAGACTTTTTGAATCTCCCCTACCCTCAAAATATTTTCTCTTTATTTTGGATTTATTTGGATCTTCTTAAGTACATGCTTTTCCCCTCTCTCCTGAGCAAATGTAAGATCCTAAGGAAAGACAGTTGTTTCACTATCCTTTCTGTATCTGCAGACATGAGTGCTTGCACAGCACACAGGAGGCATCTAAAAAATACTTGGGAATGGATGGATCGACTGAAGCCACCAATCTTTATCTCTGGCCCAGACCTATGCACTAAGTTTGAGTCTTTTATCTCTTGCTTCCTCTTAGGAGTTTCTGTGCGGAAGTCCTCCAGACATTTGAGAGATCAGCTATCTCAAACAGAGTCTAACGTTTTCCCCTTTCAAGACAGTCCTCCCTCTTGACTTCCCATTTTAGCAATGAACTCGCCACCTCCCATATAGCCAAGCTTACATCTTCCTAAGCATGTTTGATTGATCCCTTATTGCCTGAGAAGTACAAGGGATAGATAAATGAGGAGCAGCAAGGGGTTGGATAAAGGACACTTGAGTTTCCATTGAGCTTTATAGAACATCATCTTGACAGCACCTCTTTTTATATTGGACTCTTTCCACTTCCAAGAAGAGTCACCAAGATTGCCTCTGAAGCCCCTTTGAAGGAGTCCCATGCCTACAAGCTTTCTGCTTGTTGGTATAGTGCTTGGAAACCACTTACCAAGGAGGGCTCATTAGAAAAGCCAGCCGGAAGACAGTAGGTCAAATGCCGACAGGTCATCTGTTCATGTTCATTCTCATATGCTAAGTAGCAGGGGAAATTTAAGATTGCCATACCTCATCTTGCGTTCTCCCTGAGCCTTCCACTCTCTGATACATTCACTGGAATCTTCAACAACACACTTTTGAGTAGGCAGTCAGTGAAATAGACTGGGATGGGAAAAGTCAACCTAAAGGTGAGGAGTTGGACCTTTTCTCTGAGGTAGAAAGACAGAGAATGAGCAGAAAGATAAAGAAGTAGAGGCAGAGAAGCATACTTCCCAAATGATTGAACTATATAGTCCATTCTGCAAGCAACCATGGCTCTTTAACCAATTTTACAATCAAAAGTCTGACTGTTGGCAGCAGCTGTTTTCGCCAAGGCATGGAGTTTTGTTGACACTCACTAACATCTAGTTACAAATGAGAAACGCCAGCCTTCAGCCCTGAAACTGTTGGGTGTTGAATTTCTTACATGTGTATGGAGATGATTAAATTTATGCAAGATAATCTAGAGGGATCCGTATCTGTTGGTCTGGAGCCTTAAATGTCTGCATATATTGGGGATGGATGGGGTGGGGGTGGAATCCTACATCTAGAATTTCTTCCCAGGTCTCCTGATAATATCCCTATTGGTTGGCCTTGAAACCACACTGAAACAGCAGCAGATCAAAGTTCAGATCCTGCTTGCTTCAGATGCTGACAAGGTCTTCTCACCACTCCCCTTTTTTTGGTAAATAGTATTTTTTAATTACATAAAAAGATCATTTTCAGCATTCATTTTTATAAGATTTTGCATTTCATTTTTCTTCTCCTTCCTTCCCTTTCCCTCCTCCCCAAGACAGGAAGCAATCTGATGTAGGTTATATATGAGCAACCACGTTAAACATATTTCCACATTAGTCATGTTGTGAAAAAAGAAACAGAACAAGAGGGAAAAGTAGCAGACAAACAAGAAAACAAAGTGAAACTAGCCTGCTTTGTTCTGCTTGCAGACTCCACAGTTCTTCCTCTGGATGTGGATGGCATTTCCACCATGAGCTTTTAGAAGTTGTCTTAGATAATTGCAGAGCTGAGAAGAGCTAAGTCTATCCCTGGTGATCATGGCACAATGCCACTGTAACTGTTACTGTGTACAATGTTCTCCTGGTTCTGTTCACTTCATTCAGCATTATTTCATATAAGTTTTTCCAGGTTTTTCCTGAATTCTGGTTGCTCGTCATTTCTTATAATGCAATAGCATTTCATTGCATTTACATACCACAACATGTTCAACCATTCCCCAACTAATGCATATTCCCTCAATTTCTAATTCTTTCCCACCACAAAAAAGAACTGTAATAAATATTTTTGTACATGTGGGTCCTTTTCCTTTTTTATGATCTGTTTGCAATACAGACCTTGTAGTGGTATTGCTGTAACAAAGGGTATGCACAGTTTGATCACCCTTTGGGCATAATTCCAAATTGTTCCCCAGAATAGTTGAATCAGTTCACAACTCCACCAACAATGCATCAGTACCCCAATTTTCCCACACCTTCTCCAACATTTATTATTTTCCTTTTCTGCCATATAAGTCCCTCTGATTCATGTGAAGCGATACCTCAGAGCTGTTTTAATTGCATTTCCCTAATCAGTAGTGATTTAGAGCACTTTTTCATATGACTATGGATAGCTTTTATTTCTTCATCTGAAAACTGTTCATACCATTTGACTATTTATCAATTATGACATATATATGACATGATAATGACTAGTGTTCTTATAAATTCTACTCAGTTCTCTATTTTAGAAATGAGGCCTTTGTCATAAACACTGGCTATAGAAATTGTTTCCCTGTTTTCTACTTCCCTTCTTCTAATCTTGGCTGCATTAGCTTTGTTTGTACAAAACCTTTTTCATTTAATGTAACCAAAACTATGTATTGTGCGTTTCATCATGTGCTCTATCTCTGGTTTGGTCATATGTTCTTCCCTTCTCCATAGTCTGACAGGTAAACTATTCCTTGCTCTCCTAACTTGCTTATGGTGTCACCCTTTATGTCTAAGTCATGTGCTCATTTTGACCTTATCTTATGTACAGTGTGAGATGTTGGTCTATGCCTAGTTTCTGCCCTACTATTTTCCAATTTTCCCTGCTCCCAAAAAGTGAGTTCTTATCCCAGAATCTGGGATCGTTGGACTTATTAAAAAGGGTCTCTATTTTCTTATCTGTAATGTGAGAAGGTTGGTCTCTCCTCTAAAGTCCCTTCTGGCCCTAAGTTTAAAATCTTGCTTACTTAATAAAAGTCTTGGTTGGTTCGTCCCGTTGTCTCCCTCCTTTTCTCTAGTTTGGATGTACATCTGGGCACAGTAAAAGAGCAATGGTGGCATATCAGTGTTGGGAGAGATGGAATTTGGGCAGAGGGAAGGGCTGTTTTGTTTTCTGTCCCTTCAGCTGTACCTTCTGAAGGACTCATACTCCCCTTCCCACACATCCTGGCCAGTGAATCTCTTGACTTTAGAAGATTCAACAGCTCTAATGGAAAGATGATCATGGTAGTCTCCTACCACTTCTGACCAGCAGGACCTGCAGCTCTGGGTATACTAGGAAATTTATAGGCCTATGTAATTGGGATTACAGCCAAGGTAACGGTTTAATAACACCCTTTCAGTCAGGTCCTCCAAGGGCAATGCAACTTGGAGCTTACTGAATGTTCTTTCACTATTTTAAATTCCTTCACATGCCAGGGGATATGCATCTGAATAACTGGGCCAATGATTTTGTCTTAGGTTTCCCTCCTTTTTTCATTCCCATGAGCCCTAAAGAACCAGCTGAAACAGTCCAAGTAAAGGCAGTATGTTTTCTGAGAGCCTCTTCCTAGCTGGCGCCCACCTCCTGGGCTCCTTACCCAAAAATCCCTCCATCTCATAAAAGAGGGCTGGTGAGGGACACAAATACAAACACCATGAGGTCACTTATTCCAGAGTATAACAGGATACAGACTCTTGGAAGAAAACTGTTTAAATGTCCTCTTGGAAAATAATGTGTCTCAGAGCACAGAACACATTATAATTTTTTCCAAAGCCCCCGAAAGTACAACGCACCAAACAGTGGGTCTTTCTTTTATTTTTTCATTTGGTTTTTGCAATGATTCTATTTTTGGAAGGAGAGGAATCTAGAAGGAGTCTTCAGTCCCTTGCATTTTCCAAGGTCTGACCTGGCATCCAGGAACAAGGGATCTTTGCAGACTGGGGATGACAAATCCACTCAGAGATAGGGGTTGCTTTCTGGCTGGGTGGGAGAAATATTTTAAAAAGTATATTTATCAGACCACTCTCTTCTGCTAAATCCTTGATACAACATATAGAGACACAGAAAGCCAAGTCTAGAAGGGATGTCCAAAGAATTCTCAAGAGGGGAATGTTGCAGCTGTCTTTGAATCTTGGAAAGGTTACTATAGAGAAGAGAAATGAGTCTCATTTCATTTGGTTCTGCAGAACAGAGCTCAGAGCAGTGGGTGGCAATGACAAGAAAGCCATGTTCAATTTCATGTAATGGTAACCTTTGTATCAGGCTCATTTGAAAGGAGGATAACTGTGGAATAGGAGGGAGTCCTATTATGGTTCTCTTAGCTTAAGCCACATCTCTGAATCTGGGCCATGTTTTGTAATTGGAGAACTCAATATACCCCATACTAACACACAATTCTGGACATTAGGGTCTTAAGACAAAAGTATAAAAAACAGCCTTTAATCCCAAATAACTCACAGTGAAAAACATTCTGGCCCTCCATACCCCACCTTGCACACCCTCCAGGATTATTTGGAGGCATGGAAGGCTGGGGTGTAAATAGTACTGGACCAAGGATCAAGTCCTGGCCATTCCATTCCTACCCATGTGATATCACTTAAATTTCTTGTCCTGTTTCCTAATCAATAAAATAAAGGGATTAGACTAAATAGCAGAGAACTCATCAACAAATTTAGATTTTTAAAAGATTGTAAAAAATGAACCGTAGCAAGCAATAGAGGGTAAATTCAAATGACTGAATGAGTGAGGGAGCGAATGAGTGAATGAAACAGCCTTGAATCAGGGCTTTAAAAGCACTCAGCTAAATGCTGGAGAGAAAATGAGGTTGGTTTGTCCGTCCTGTCTGTGGCAGTTGTTGGTGCTGAGAATGACAGGTCCTGTTTCCACAGGGTTTACTTCACTCCCTGACATTGTGGCTGTGGGGGCCAGGGTGGGGAGGGCTGGTAAGGCCTCCATAAGGGGCACTCTTCTGTAAGGATAGTGTGATGACTCTGATAGTTCAAAATGAGACAAGACCAGTGAAGAAATTGAGGAATGAGAAATTATACTGGGAGAAATGGGGGAATCAAAGAAATGAGGGGACCACAGCTTTGGCTGAATGAATTGATGAGAACAGATAGAACTCAGAGAAGGCAAACCTATGCTAGTTGTCTTCTGTTTATTTGGAAAAGATGAAATAGTGAGAGGTCAGTGAATCTGATCCCCAAGAGTAAGAGTTAGAAAGAAAGCACACCAATGTCCGTGATGATCACAAGGCAAATATCTGCCTTGGATAGTGATGACTTGGTAATGGCTGCCACATGGTCATTGACTTCTGAAAGGGCATGGAGAGCAGGAGAAAAGGCCTAAGTTTGGGAAGGATGAACATTCTGATTTTTTAAAATAACAAGAGAATGCAGTCTTTAAACAAAAAGTCACTTACTTTTACTTGGACTCCTGAGAATATTCAGAACTATATTATTAAAGGAATGGGCAATTAGTATTGATAAAGGGATAGTTTGAGTCAAAATGGCTTCAACAAAGACAGGTTTTTACCAAATCAACCTTATTTCCTTTTTCAACAGGCTTATTAGGCTGTTAGATCAAGGGGATACCATGGACATAGCTTAGCTAGAGTTCAGCAAAGCAATAGGTAAGTTCTCTCATGCTCTTTTTATGGTATATCTGGGGACATGGAACTAGATCATAATATACCTTCTCATGGATTGAGAATTGATTATATTTCTGGACTCAAATAGAAGTCATGATTGGTTTAATTTCGCCATGGAAGGAGGTCTCTAGTGGACTGACTAAGGAACATGGGCTTGGCCCTCTACTATTTACTGCTTTATTTTGTCTTGTTTTCCAGTAATTTGGATAGAGGGATGGCTATTCTTTTTGTTAAATGTGAATGAGATCCAATTTTTGAATGGATGATTAATAAGAAGGTCCTCTGTGGTAAAGGAGGAAGAGGTACAGTTCTGGATACAGGAGACATAGGGTTGATTTAAACCTCAGAAAAGTACTGTCCATATGATATTAGAGAAGTCATTTAAACTTCCCTGGATTTCTGTTGCCTTATCTATAAAATAAGGGGTTTGGAATAGATGGTCTCTGAGGTTGATTCCAGCTTGAAATTTATGGTCCTATAATTCTTTGTGATAGATATGGTGAGATAGCAGTGTGACTGATGAAGATATGGCCTTTCTGATCACCTGAGGTACCCGCGAGGAGGGCTGTAAACAGCCATGGTCCCCAGTCAAAATGGCCTAATTCTGAAGCACCATTTCCACAAAGACTGGCAAAGACGAGTTGCCACATGGTTTAACCAGCGAGCCAGGAAGATCAGAAGGTGAAAGTCTCATCAAGCAAAAGCCCATTGAATTGTCCCTCACCCTGTATCCGGTCCTATCTGGCCCATCGTGAGGTGCCCTACTATCTGGTATCACACCAAAGTACGTGTTGGTAGAGGATTCAGCTTGGAAGAGCTTCAAGTGGTAGGTATCCATAAAAAAGTGGCACAGACCATTGGTATCTTCGTGGACCCTCATCACCAAAATAAGTTTAGAATCTCTCCAGGCAAATGTGCAGCGACTGAAAGAATATCATTCCAAACTTATCCTCCTCCCAAGGAAACCATCTGTACCCAAAAAGGGAGATAGCTCTGCTGAAGAACTCAAGTTGGCAACCCAGCTTACAGGACCAGTTATGCCCATCAGAAATGTCTACAAGAAAGAGAAAGCTCATGTCATTACTGAAGATGAGAAGAATTTGAAGGCATTGGCTAGTCTTTGAGTGGGTCAGGTCAATGTCCGTCTCTTTGGAATCTGGGAAAAACCAGCCAAGGAGGCTGCAGAGTAAGATGTTGAGAAAAAAAAAAGTAAAGACTCTCTGAGAACTTTGAACAAAACAATACAAAGTAGCTGCATGACATTGTCTTGGATCAGCTGTACAGAGTTGGAGAGAGGTTAAAAAGCCAGTTTGTCTGGGGGAGAAGTCCTGGGAGCAGGTTGCTCTCCTTGTTCCTGAACAGGTGTGGCCATTTGCTGGCCTCAGGATCATTAAAAGACTGCTGACATAGGCTTTGGGTTTTGGAGATAAAACACCTGGACCTTGGTCCAGCTCTCTTCTGTTGACAGCTTTAAAAATGGCTTTTGGCTCCTTCTCTAGCTGTTCTCTGTTTCCATTGAGAGCCTTAACTGCCTTGGTGGAAATGACCCATCTCCAATGCTGTCCATTCATTCGATTGTTGGGCACTTTGGTTTGACTACACACGATTTTATCTGAGGCTTCTCTCACCTAAGCCTGAGTAAGGGGAAGAGGGTTTGAGGTTCTTCTCTTTCTCTCCAAACCTCTGTTATAATACTTTTGGTAGGCCGCCTCTATCACATGATCCCTCAGAGCCTTCCTAGCTCTGCTCTCTATCTGCTATTTTTCCAAGAGCCTTGACATGACAACCTTCCAGGGCCAACTTCTTGATGGTAGAGCTCATCCCTCATTGTTGGACATGCTTCCCTCACTCACATTTAGTAACCAACTCCTTGCATTCCATCTTGATCATCCCTCAAGCAGACCCATGGTTCTTCAGGACTCTGAGGCCAGTGCTGTACCCAAGCAGCTCTCCTTAGGAACACAAAGTTTTGTTTTTTTTTTTTCCTGACCCCCTGCTGTAGCTGCTACTTTCCTCTTGTGAGGTCAGGTTTTCTGTAAATGTTCTCTAGGGTCTTTAATTCAGTTGCCTTATTTTTTTTGACTGTACATTGGTTAACATGCACTTTGGGAAATGGTTATGCTTATTTCATTTTCATAGCCAATGTTTCACTGAATCCTCATTGATTGTATTATGCAGCATGAATTACGTATGCTAAAAGTTTTCAGCTATTACCCAGATGATGAGAGCTCACTTCAGTTCTTCCAAAAAAATAGTACAATGACTGTGTATCCTATCCCTATCACTGCTATCTCGATAGTCCAGTCTTATTTTTTTATTGTTGTAATTGCAAATAGATCTTCAGAAAGTTGAACCAGTTGGGCTTCGTGAAGCATGTACTTAATGTACCAATCTTCCCATGTCTCTAAATATTACTTGTTTTTTTCCAGCTTGCAGGTTATGCGTGAACCTTCTTATCTTCATTTACATTTCTCTTAACCAATGAGTTTGTGTACCCATTGCACTTCTGAGTTATTTCATTATCACCAAAGCAATTCTTGTGATAGGCTTACAAAACTGCATTGATGCCTAGGAACTCATGCAAATAACAGTGATCAAAAGAATGCAAAAAAATAAAAGAAAAGAAAAAGATCTGGAGGTTTCAGGGGACTACAAGCCCAATGAGTCAGAAGTGGGACCCAGAAGTCAAAAAGGTAATATTATCTTGGGTTGAATTAATCGAGGCATGAGGTCCAGTACTACAGAGATGATGGATCCATCATAGCCTGCTCTGGATTATTGTGTTTCATTCCAGACACCACATTTTCCTAAGGATTTTAATAAACTGAAGAAAGGATAGAGCAGCCAATCAGATGTAAAAGGCCATCAGATATGCCCATTAATAATCTCTTGCAGGAGTTGGAGATGTTTCTCATGGAGAAGAAAAGGCTTAGGAGAGATCCAATAGATGCCTATAAGCTTCAAGCTTTGAACGGCTAGCATGTGGCTGTGTGATTGGTGGCTGCCATTCTGCATGGCCACTGATGTGAGAACTAAGCAATGAGTGTGGTCTCTGGCCTGATGTAGGGGAACATGGGCTAATACTACGAGCTATGCAAGGAGGAAATGGGCCGACTTGGGAAGAAGTAGATTCACCTCAACATAAAAGATCTTCAAATAAGGCTAGATATCTACTAGTCTGGTTGGTTTTATAAGGGATTCTTGCTTTAGTTCTCAGTTGGACTCAGTGACCTCTGAGATCTCTTCCAACTCTGAAATGCTACATAATTCTGCATCTATAAAGGGTAGAGACCCATGAATTACAATTGGGAGGTGTCAATAAGTATTTCCCCATATACCCCCTGACTTCTGTATTCTGCCATGTCTCTTGTCTACTCTTGATATGCACATGTCTCTTAGAGGGATAACAATTTGGTTATTATCAGTCCTTCTCTTTGAATGAATTTATAATTACTTTCTATCAGTAAACTAAGGGCAACTTAGCATAGGGGAGTTGGTGGAAGGTGATATCTTAGTTATGTCTCTCAGGGCATGGAAATCGAAATGATAGGCAAAAACAGGCAGTGTAAAGACACTGAGTGAGCAGTGTATAAATATAGAAGAATCTATGTATTTATGTTTGCAGAAAAGAGAGAGGGGAAACCAATTTTCATTCATCAACTTTCTCTTTTGCCTGGGATTGCTGCTGATTTTAAGATATTAAGAGTCTCTTCATGTGTTTTAGGTGGCCCCTAATATGAGATCCCTTAAAAGCTACTTCAGAATCAGGGTACACTTTGGTTCAACATCCAGCTGAATCCATAGTTCACAAGCCCCCATAAATGTTTCTTTTGCCAGACCAACCAGAAGATACATTAGTTAAAGCAAAATATATTTAATTAACTGCAAAGCAAAAAAAAAATCCATATATTCAAGGATATAATCTTCCACAGTTTACCATACCTCTTGTGAGGGAGGGAACTAAGCTGACGAGGAGACTCATGTAAAGACAGAATAACTTCTCAGTCTAAGCTTTAAGTGAGAGTGAAAAATTCATTTCAACTTCTGTCATATCCACCATGATTCATTCTAGTCATCCCTGGAGTTTTCCTTGACAAGATTACAATTTACTGGGTAGAGCTAGCACCTTCCAATCTGATTTATTACCAGCAATGAAGTTAATTACCTCCTTATATTTCTTGTCTAAGTAATTTTTTTCAATCAATAAAAATCTTCTCTTTTGGCCTCTTATTTCCTTCTTGATTAATAAAGAAAAATAAAACTCTGTTACAGACATGAATAGTCAGGCATTAGAATGTGAGTTCCTTGACAGCAGGGACTGCCTTACACTTCTGTTTGGATCCCTCACACTTAGTACAATGTTCTGTACAAAATGGTGACTCAAATGCTTTATTTATTCACATTCAAAATAGCATCTGATATATCTCTACACACACATATATACATATATATATACAAATATAGTATACACACACATATATATGCATGTTATGTGTGTGATAATGTACAAATTTGTTTTGCTCAAATAAATACGAGTAAAGCACTTATTAGCTGAAAAAAATTTCTTATAAAAAGAAATATTGGGTACGATTATTTTGGCCTCCCAGTTCTCAGAGACTTTCTGACCCAGATAAGCCTCACAACACTGGCCAAGGGACAAAGTCATCTCTGGTGGTGGCCAGCTAGAAACAAGATTATCAAGATTCATCCCTGGTGAACAGTCTTCACTTCCAGTGAGAGAGTTGAACAGATGCTGGGAAAGTTTGTGGATCATTGCATTTCCAGAAACATAGTCAGACGAGGCGTCTACAACACAGGCATTTGAGGCAGGCTTAGTGGAAATAGGAGGATAGTTCCAGGAACTTCGAAAGGGTCACTTGCAATGATAGCTTGTTTTTTCTTTTCCACCTTGGCTTTCAGCTAGGCATGGGGTATTTGAAGAACATATAGTCTAGTACCACAGTGAGTTCTGGTGGTCAGGTCTGAGGGGAGGAGGGCTGATTCTCTTGCATTTACCGTCAGAAGAAATCTCAGTCACAAGGTGGCGCTATCATCCTGGAGAACTTCTTGGATCTCTGGGGAAGACAAAGCCCACCTGAGGAAAGTGAGCTGTCTTCTCCTTCTCAGTTTAGGCTGAATGAATAAATAGATGTTGAATAAATGCTCCATCATCCCCAAGATCAAATAGAAAATCCTCTGTGTGGCCTTCAGAGCCCTTCAGAGAGTAGCCCCCACTTCCTCTTCAGTTTTCTTCCGCCTTCCTCTCTGACCCATGCTCTGCAATCCAATGACGTTGGTCTCCTGATGGTTCCTGAAGCAGGACATTCCATCCCTTGGCTCTGGACATTTTCTCTGCATCTCCCATGTCTGGGACATTCTCCCTCATCTCCACTTCCTCCTGACTTTCCTGGCTTTCTTTGTGCCCCAGATAAAATCCCACCCTTTATTACATGCCTTCCCCATTCTCTCTTATGTGCAATGCCTTCTCTCTCTTGTTTCCTGCTCATCATGTATTGGATTTATTTGGATATATTTGTTCATTTCTTTTCCCCCATTGGACGGTCAGCTCCTTGAGGGTAGCTTTCTTTTTTCTTTTTTTTTTGCTTCTCTTTACATCCCCATCACTTAGCATAATACCTGTGACATAGTAGGTACTTAATAAATGTTTTGGGGTTGATTGATTTTGGAATGAATGAACAAACAAAATGAATTTATTGTCTTCAATGGCTGGTGACTGATGACTGGGGACATAAATGCAAAAGGGGGACAGTTCACGTCCAACAAAGGTTTCTAACATGGAGATACAACACACATAGGAAAGGAGAAACAAGTTTGAATTCATGAAAGTCTTTCATGGATTCTGCTTGTTGAGGGATGAGAAAAAGGCTATCCTTGTATTTTGTTAGTCTGAACATTTGCATAGGGTGGGGAGCTACATTCTTCATTTTTTTTTTTTTTTTTGCAGAGCTCTAAATGTGAATTAAATTCTGAGGTTCCTGAGGTAAATCCTGGGACAAATAATTTTTGGGGGGTTAGTACCCCCCCCCAGAATTGAACCCTGTGCTTTTATATCCAGAAGTGTTCTGGGATGTGGGTTACATATCAAGGATCTGGGAAAAATCTAAAATGTAGATATTTTAAAATGTCAGCTTTTAAAAATACATAAGCATTACATTTGTTTATGTATTAAAACACTGAAGCTTTTCAGCAGACGTATCAGCATTTCAGAATACAAAGGAGAATCATGGGAGAGAAAGGTCAGTCTTATGAACTATAGAGACTCAAGGTGAAATTTCACTGGAGCCCTGCCTTTCCAGTACAAATCTGGACCTGTGTGTGTGTGTGCGCGCACATGTATGTGTGTGCACGTGTGTATATGTATGTGCATGTGTGTGCATGCATGTGTTTATGTGTGTGCACATGTGTATGCGTGTGTGCACATGTGTGGGTGTGCATTGTGTGTGCATGTATGTGTGTGATTATAGTCATTCAGATGTCTCTGAAGACTAAGGAAAGCTGAACTTGGAAATGAACTAGGTCAGACTCCTACAGCAGACTTCATTTTGGGAGCCAGTGTGGTTGTGTCAACAAAATATTTAGAGTCAGTGGACATGTCTTTGTTCTATCATTTGTGTTTGTCCTTCATTTTTGCAAAGGGCCATGACACCAGAGAAATGATGACATGACTTGTACTTGACTTTGTTTTGAGGGAGGGAGGGCTGTGCGAGGTCATCAGTCTCACTTTCTCCTCCTGATCCATCTGGGTCCAGTGGCCAGATATCTATCAGGATGACTGGAGATGGACCATGATTCCATGCGAGACCTTGACCTTTTCGGCTAAGGCCTTTTCAGGTACTCACTTAAAGTGAGGTAATTAATGCCCATTCAATGAATAGACTTCTTTATCATTTACTATTTGTGTAACAACCAGGTACTTGGTAAATGTTACTAAATATAGCAGGCACAAAATAGTCTTTTCTATTTCTTACAATAAGTACATAAGCTTCTAGAGATCAGACTCCCTCCCCATGGTAAGACATGGTAGACAGAATCTCAAGTCTGGAGTTAGATATAGCTAAGTTCAGTTACTTGCTGCAAATACTATCTTGGACCCTGATTTCTGAGCTGATTTTTTTAACACTCATGAGTCCTCAACAGATGGATCTAGTAACTCTCCTGAAAAGGGGTGCAACTTGCAGCTGTAAATGCCTTCCCTTGGCTTGTCCCTAGCTTGCTCTATCCTTCCAAAGGGCCATGCTTCCTCATGTAGACTTTGACCAGGAGCTTTAGACAGTCCTACTCTTTGTACGAGTGTCCTGCATTTCATCCTTATCGCCCCTTCTTCAGGGAGAGGTTTGATGAGCACTTTCCAGGTCTTCTTCCCAACTCAAATCTGTCCAGCCTTGTGTCACTGCTGAGGTATGTGCTTCACTGACTATGGACAGAACTCTGTCTGTTTCTCCCCTTGCCTAAGAAATACTCCATAGCTCTGCTCAGAGACAAAAGCAAATTTTGCTTTTAATACCACAGGACACTTCTTTTTTTTTTTTCTTTGTTGTGCTCCTTTATTATTTTTTTATAAATACAAATTTATTTATTTAACTTTTTACATTCATTTTCACATAATTTGGGGTTCCAAATTTTCTCCCTATTTGTCCCCTACCCCTACCCCATACAGCAAGCATTCTAATTTTCCCTATCACCAATTTGTCCTTTCTTCTATCCTCCCTCCTTTCTCTTGTCCCCATTTTCTCTTTTGTCCTCTAGGGCCAGATGACTTTCTATTCCCCATTAACTGTATTTCTTATTTCCTAGTAGCAACAACAATACTCGATAGTTGTTCCTAAAACTTTGAGTTCCAAATTCTCCCCACCCTCCCTCCCCACCCATTCCATTTGGGAAGGCAGGCAATTCAATATAAGCCATATCTGTGTAGTTTTGCAAATGACTTCAATAATAGTCGTGTTGTGTAAGAATAAATGTATTTCCCTCCCTCCTATCCTGCCCCCCATTGTTTCTATTCTGTCTTTTGATCCTGTCCCTCCCCAAGAGTGTTGACTTCAAATTGCTCCCTCCTCCCATTGCCCTCCCTTCCATCATCCCCCCAAACCTGCTTATCTCCTTCTCCCCCACTTTCCTGTATTGTGAGATAGGTTTCCATACCAAAATGAGTGTGCATTTTATTCCTTCCTTTAGTCGAATGTGATGAGGGTAAACTTCTTGTTTTTTTCTCAGCTCTCCTCTTTTTCCCTCCACTAAAAAGTCTCCTGCTTGCCTCTTGAATGAGAGATAATTTACCCCATTCCATTTCACCCTCTATCCTCCCACTACATTTCTCTCTCACCATTTACCTTAATTTCTTTTAAGATATGGTCCCATTCTATTCAATTCACTCTGTGCTCTCTGTCTCTGTATGTGCATGCATACGTGTACATGTGTCTCTGTGTGCATGTGTGTGTGTTTATGTGTGTGTGTGGTCCCACCAACTACCCAGATACTGAAAAGTTTTAAGAGTTACAAATATTGTCTTTCCATGTAGAAATATAAACAGTTCACCTTTGGTAAGTCCCTTCTGACTTCTCTTTGCTATTTACTTTTTCATGCTTCTTCTCATTCTTGTGTTTGAAAGTCAAATTTTCTTTTCAGCTCTGGTCTTTTCATCAAGAATGCTTGAAAGTCCTCTGTTTCATTGAAAGACCATATTTTCCCCTGAAGTATTATACTCAGTTTTGCTGGGTAGGTGATTCTTGGTTTGCGTCCTAGTTCCTTTGACTTCTGGAATATCCTATTCCATGCCCTTCAATCCCTTAATGTAGAAGCTGCTAGATCTTGTGTTATCCTGATTGTATTTCCACAATACTGGAATTGTTTCTTTCTAGCCGCTTGCAATATTTTCTCCTTGACCTGGGAATTCTGGAATTTGGCCACAATGTTCCTAGGAGTTTCTCTTTTTGGATCTCTTTCAGGCGGTGATCAATGGATTCCTTGAATAGTTATTTTGCCCTCTGGTTCTAGAATATCAGGGCAGTTTTCCTTGATTAATTTCATGGAAGATGATGTCTAGGCTCTTTTTTTGATCATGACTTTCAGGTAGTCCCATAATTTTTAAATTGTCTCTCCTGGATCTATTTTCCAGGCAAGTTGTTTTTCCAATGAGATATTTCTCTTCCATTTTTTCATTCTTTTGGTTTTGTTTTGTGATTTCTTGGTTTCTCAGAAAGTCATTAGACTCCATCTGTTCCATTCTAATTTTGAGAGAACTATTATCTTCAGTGAGCTTTTGAACCTCTTCTTCCATTTGACTAATTCTGCTTTTGAAAGCATTCTTCTCCTCATTGGCTTTTTGAACCTCTTTTGCCAATTGAATGAGCCTATTTTTCAAGGGGTTATTTTCTTCAGCATTTTTTTGGGTCTCCTTTAGCAAGGTATTGACCTGTTTTTCATGCTTTTCTTGCATCTCTCTCATTTCTCTTCCCAGTTTTTCTTCCACCTGTCTAACTTGATTTTCAAAATCCTTTTTGAGCTCTTCCATGGCCTGAGCCCACCAGACATCCACCTGGGATTTCTGGGATACAGAGGCCCTGACCTCCACGTCTTTCCCTGATGGTAAGAATTGTTCCTCATCATCAGCATTGAAAGGTGGGAACATGTGTCCCCCATCAAAGTAGTTCTCTATGGTTATTCTGCTTCCTTTTTCTGGGCATTTTCCCAGCCAGTTACCTGACTTCTGAGAGTCTTCTCCACCCCTGCCTAGATCTACCCAGCCAGTGTTTGGGGCCTGAGATTCAAATGCTGCTCCCCAGCCTCAGGGCTTTCCGCAGCAGGAGCGGCTGCTATTCAATGTGAACTTAAGTTCTGGTGCTTGGGTGGGGGCAGGGCCGCCTCCCAGGCTCAGTTCCCTCAGGGGTTTTATGCAGAGATCTTTGGTAATGGCCCTGAGCTCCTGTCTGCTCCGGGAGTCCCGGGCTGCCACTGCCTCTGCCACTGCCTCCCGAGGGGGCCCAAGTCACGGAGACACCCTGCTCCCCTCTCGGCCAGCCCAGAAGTCTCTCTCACTGACCTGGAGCAACTGTGGGTGGAGGGACCTTTGTGGCCACCAGAGAGTCCGTCCCTGAAGCCTGCTTGGATGTGCTCCTCTGGGGCCACATGGCCAGGGCAGTGCAGGGGTGGGCTCTGCTGTCCAGAGTGCGACAGACCCCTGAGGACAGCTTTCCTGGGCTCTCTGGAACAGAAATCTCTTCCACTGTGTTTCTGCATGGATTGCTGTGCTCCGGAATTTGTGGGGAGTTCTTTTTACAGAAAATTTCTGGGCTGTGGATTCAGAGCTACCATAGGTGAGTCTTTCTACTCCGCCATCTTGGCTCTTCCCTCTGCAGGATACTTCTAATTGCCAAGATTCTTGGTGGGGATGGTGATGGTGGTGTGTGTGTGTGTGATTGTACGTGTGTGCACCCACACATGTGATGGGGAGATACAATTCAAAATTGTTAAGTCAATGTTTTCAAGTCTTCATATGCATTTTACTCAACTAAACTTCAAGATGATTTCATATAGCAAAGGCACAGAGGGCAATGCCTAAATAGATAATGAGCAAACCAAGTCATTGTTGCATTAGAGCACTGAACTTTACTCATTCACATAAATAGAAGGTATCCTGGCACAATCTGTACCCAAAGGAAAGCTCTCTATAGCCAAGCATTCAACGAGGGCACTAAACTTTGCTCATTACCCAATAGACTAAATGTTACATACGTGTAACAAAAGATAACAAAATTAGCACCAAGTCAAGTGTCTAGGTCCTCACAGGTGACCCTTGACAAACTTCTGTAAAGTTTGGATTCAAAGGGTCACAACTTGAGGTCTTAGAGGGCCACATGGAGACTCAGGACCAGAGGTTCCCCACTCTTGTTCTACTTTAAGTAGCAAAAGTATGAAAACATGCACCATACTTGAGAATTCTTGGAAAATCAGCAAGCTTCCACACCTTAGCTCTCACTTTGCTCAAAGTAGAGCATCAAATCACCATCAACGGGTGCACAGAGTTAGGAATTTACTGTTGACCCTCCCCCCATTGACCATTGAGGAACCATGCCTGCTCCTCGAGAATGTCCTATTTCAATGAGCCCTAGTCACATGACCTTAGTGTAATGCAACTGACTTGGCTGAGCCCCAAAGAAACATCCTAGATGCGAGGAGCAGCCTTGCCTTTTAGAACAGCATGAGTAATACATAATAGAAGGAAAACAAAGAAAAACAAACATCTACTGAAGAGCAGTGACCTCAATGCTTTCCTAAACCCCAGAAGTCCCCAGATTGTGCTGATCTGAATCCAAGAGCTCCAGGAAACTCAGTTTGTGCCCTCTACTGAGTAGAGTAAGGAGTGGCTATGATGGCATTTCCATAGGATGTTCAGCCAGCATGAAGATGCAGAAACTCTGCACTTGGGATTTGATGTGAACTGCCATGTGTGAGTGCTGGGTCTTCTACGCTCTGTCACTGGCAAGAGCCTGAGCAAGCCCATCACTGAGCAGAGTGAGAAGCCTCAGCAGCCAGCCTTAACTGGGAGGGAGAGGTTCTTTCCATGATGCACATGGCTCTTCCTCTGACCCTCACTGGGACAGCCCTCTCCTTCAGCTCTGTCTCATGTATCCTCCTGTTCCAATGTTCCAACCCCAAACATCAGGGGAGAGGAAGAGAAGCAGAATGACAATGTTACTACATCGTCCAAAGTAGAAAACACATTAGGGAGGGTTCCTAGTTCCAACTGAGGTCTCCTGCAAAGCTAAAACCAGAGTGACACTCAGCAGAGATGTTGGGATGGACCTGGCTGATGCACTCATTTAAAAACTTGCATTTGGAGGAGGTGAAGAAACATGCAAGCCAAGCTATGCACTCAGGAGGGCATGGTTCAACTTGCTAAAGGAGCCTGGTTTTCATTTTCACAGTTGCACAAAGAAGGCAAATGTAATGTTTACAAATGAAGAACCAAGCTCCAGAGGAGCTAAGTCATAATAGTGATGTCACAGGATTCTCTGGAGATGCACAGAACCTCATAAACACCCTCAGCCCAATCCCATCATGACACAGAAGACCAAACTACAGGCCAAGGAAGTTGCTAAGGTCACACAGGTAGAAGCCTCAGAGATGAGGTTTGAACACAGGCCATCTCAGAGGCACTGACCTTTCCCCAGCACTGTCCTGCCTTCCTTCCAGAGTACACTGAGAACAGAACCTGAGCTATGACTCTCCTCTCACACTCTCGTTGAGTCATGCACTATGGCCAACAGGTCAGCGATAGCTCCAAGTTAGTCTCTCATTTAGATACAATACCATTCTTGCCTGAGTCTTTCAAACTACCTTCAATCAAATAACTCAGAATGCAGTGGAAAGAAATAGGGAAGGATCGGTAGATTATAAGCATTGGAAAGGGGCTGGGCTGGGAGCACCTGAAGAGAGTAAGAGGATCTGGGTTTAACCTTGACTTCGATACCCTCTAGCTGTGTGCCCTTGGGCAAGTCACTCGATCCCTTTGGGTTTCATGCTATGCAAAGAAGTGGAATTGAGTTGGATGACCTCAAAGGTCCCTTCCAGAGAGAAATGCTATGAATTGCATTTTGACCACAGGAGCTGTCATAAGAAGTATATTGGATAGGACCAGGAAAGGAGATAAATTGGTCATGTTGATAGTCGGAAGGTGGATAGTCATGTGATACATTGGAATATCCCTGAGACTAAGGAAAGAAGAGGAAAATGAGAGATTTGTAAGGAAACACTGATGAAAACTATGGAAGATAAGAAGATGCTGAGGGTCTGGTCTGCACCAGAGGAGAATGTCCCCACATTGATGAGGTCACAGGTATATCCAAGTGATGTGGTACTTTGCAAAATTCACAATTTTCTGTGTAGCTAACCACTGCTTTTGCCAGAGTCCAGTCCTCAGCCACAATCTCTGGTTCATTAGCTATAAATCAATGAGACAAAAGTTTGCTCAATTTTTCTTTAAAGAGTCAAATTCTTCACTAGAGTCTACATACATATTCCACCTTAACTGATCAAGCATTTATTAAGCACTTACTATATTCAAGGCACTGTGCCTTATGAATTCCCATTATTTTTGGCATTCTTCCAGGAGAACATTTTAGAGAACCTACCCTACTGTCAATATTTCTCAATGTTTCATTGTAGGATAAAGGTACTCTTAGAGTCTCAGCCATTAGAGTCCAAACTCTAGTAGGTCTCCCCAACCTGGAAAGTCTTTGAATAAAGGCCCAGCAAAGGACCATGCCTTCTATCTCTGTATCACCTGACATTTAGTAGACAATAAGTGCTTACTAACTGATGCATCCATCAGTACTCATTGATTTTCCCTGCAGACCAATTCTACTAAATTCGTAGAAGCTTATTTCTAGGATGACAGAAGGGTGAAGAATATTTTGGCCAAGTAATTCACAAAGATCATCCAAAGACCATTGCTCAGCTGTCAAAATAGCTCTAAGCCTTGTCCTTGGTGTTGCAGGTCCCTTAAGTGTTAGAGGTGTGAAATCAGTACTTAACTCCTTCTGGTCAGAGCATTCAGTCACAGGGGAGAAGGGACCATGCTTCATGAAGAGTTGCTGTCAGGCATATTGACAATCAATTCTATCTTGCAAAGTTCTGAGATCTATTTAAATCACTGATTTCTCTTTGTCTGCCATATGATGGGGCCTTGTAGCCAACAACACACTAAAGACCATCTGTGCTGGGCCAAGGGCATTATCCACTGAGACAATAAAATGTGTTTTCCTCCATCCTGTTTTCCATGACAAGTGGTTTGCATTGTGCCAAGTCATGATTCAAATCCACAAAATCATCAGAAGAAACAATGAAGTAGTTTAACAGCAGCCTCCACTTGGAGTAATTCTTGTGTCCAACCACATCTTTAGTTAAAATATGTAGCTCATGGAAAATACACCCATGTTGGCCAAACTTTGTAAATTCTCTCCACTGTTAATATTCCTGGCTGGGTTCCCCATCCAGTCCCTCCACAAGAGCACTGCCTTGGCCCAAAAACTGGCTCCTGGAGACAACAAATAGAGAGGGAACCTATCACTGAGAAAAGAATAATGGGATGAAGCTGGAAACTAGAAGAGAAATAGAGGCCACAGCAGTCAATCATCTTCTTCTGGCAAACAAGGAATCTGCAGATTATAGAAGTTGAGCGAGTTGTACAAAATCACAAAACTGATGCATCACAGAACATGAACTAGACTAGAGGTGTCCCATATTCCTTGCATGTGAATGAGACAAATAAATGGAGACAGAGAAATAAAAAGAGGTACCTAGACAGAGAGAGATATAGAGACAGAGATGATAGATAGAAATAGAGACATAAAAGCAGAGATAGAGGTGGAGATAGAGATACAGAGTGAGACAGAGACATAGACAAAGACAAAGGGTAAGAAGAAGACAGGAAAAGAGGGAGAAAAATTATGAGAAAGAAAATAGGGAGAGAGACAAGCAGAGAGAGATAAAGAGAGCAAGTAGGATATAGAGGAAGGAAGGAAGGAAGGAAGGAAGGAAGGAAGGAAGGAAGGAAGGAAGGAAGGAAGGAAGGAAGGAAGGAAGGAAGGAAGGAAGGAAGGAAGGAAGGAAGTTTTACAGAACAAATGCCCCTGAGGATATAGAGGGCCACGAGTTCCCATTCCTGGTTTAGAATAAACTCGATTCAGACTGGATTATTGCATGTTTTTATTCAATTCAATAAGCATTAAGCTTTCTAGAAGTGCTGGATATTTTGCTAAGTATTGAAGATACAAAAATGAAGTGAAACATTCCTACCTTCAAAAAGCTTATAGTCCCCTGAGAGTATGGGGAATAGTTTTCTTAGCAGTTTTTATTAATGAAGAAAATTTTCCTACATAATTTATGTTTTCTGTTTCCTGAAACACTGGAATATTAAGTTCTATTGTTTCGGATTCTCCCTTGCCTATCTGTGCCATTGATTTGTTTGACTGTTTAACTAATACAACATAGCTTTGATTATTACTGCTTTATAACATAGTTTGAAGTCTGTGAGTGAAATCCCCCCTCATCCCTACCTCTTTCCATCATTTCCCATGAGATTTTAGATCTTTATTTTAAATGAATTTTGTTCTTATTGTATTAAGTTCTGTAAAGTACCCTACTGGCAATTTTATTGGGGTAGCATTAAAAGTATAAAATAACTTTGGAAGCATTATAATTTTTATGATGTTTTCAATACCTAATCATAAAAACTAAATATTTCTCCAGCTACTTAGATTGTTATTTATTTCTTTAAGGAGCACGTTGTGATTGAATCTGTATAACTCCTTTCTGTGCTTTGCTAGTACAATTCTCAGATATTTTATGCATTTTATATTTCTTTGGAAGGAAGTAACCCTTTCTATTATTGCTTCTTGTGTTTGGTTATTATTACATAGAAATTCTGTTAATGTTTTAAGATTTGTTTTGTGGACTGCAGTTTTGCTGAGGCTATTGTCTCAATATCCTAGGATTTTCCAAGTAATTTTCCATGCAGCATCAAGAATTAGCAATAGTCTTACTGCATTATCTATCTGTAGGACTTGGGTTTCTTTCTCTTTCTTTGTTCTTATTGCAAGCCAGTGGGCCAGGAGTTGTGGTTGTTGTGGTTGTCATCCCCCCTCCCCACTTTGGTGTTTCCTTTACAACTCCACCTATTTCCTTAATAAAAATAATTATTTTTATTTCTTCTGGTTTTGTTGTGATTTAGCCTTGCTCATTTGCTGTTTAACTGATTTGATTTTCTGTTCTCTTTTTAATAAGAATTGCTAAGAATTTATCAATGCATTTTTTCAAATAACCAACTTGTAGTTTTATCATTTATATAGTTTTTAAAATCTATTTTGTCACTCTTGTGCTTATTTCATGTTTACTTGCTGGCTTTTTTTAGATTTTAATGCCTATTCAGTCCATGAATCTTCTATATTTTTTCTATTTTGTTGATAGATGTTTGTAAGGAATTGATTTTGTTTCCCTCTGAGAATTGCTTTAGTTACATCCCAAAATTTTTGGCATATTTTTTCATGGTTGTAATTTTCTTTTATATAGTTACTAACTATTTCTATAATTTGTTCTTTGACTTACTCATTACTTAGTATTTCATTGTGAAGTCTCTGTTTAGATCTATATCTTTTGTTTGTGGTTCCTCAAACAATTTTTATTTTTATTATGGTATGATCTATTAGGATGTCAACTATTTCTGCCTTTTTCATATCTGTTTCTAATATCTCTGCTTTCTACAGCATTGGTTCTCTTGCAGGCTTTTTTCTTTTTGAGGCTATGGAAGACACTTTCCTCTCATTGTTAACCCCGATTGGACCTGGCATATGACTCATGCCTTTCTTATCCCCTACTCCTTTCCATGTAACCTTTGATGTTGTAGTGTAGGCCCACCAAAACAGCAACAACATTGGTTCTGAGTGTTGGCAGGTTCTATCTATCATGTGCCAGGCTCATCTCCTCACTGTTGCCTCCACTGAACTTTCACCTTCACTCCTTTCTCCTTGTGCACAGTTAGATAGAAGCCTCTTCCGGCTCTCTCTGCTGTTATAATTTTGCTGTCGCCCCTTGTAACTTCTCTATCCATTCAGTTTTCTTGGCTTTCTTTTGTTTAGGTATTGGACTCATCTCTTCAGTTTTGGTTTTATTTCTAAAACTGTCTTTTGTTGAACTATCTTTTCCTTCACTTATACTTACAGTCACGTTTCCCAGGTGGAGCACCTGGGCTGCATCCTGAGCTCCGTTTCTCTTTAGAACACATTAGTGCATTCCCGTCTATGTTTTCTGGTGAGAGAGTAGGCTTGCATTATTCAGATTTTATTTCTTTTGTATCTGGAAGTCTTTCTCCTGAACACTAGGAGAAATTGTTTCAGAATTAAATTGTTAAATTTAATTCCTGCGTGTCTTGGGATTTTCCAACTTGTTTTTGTTTGTTTTTGTTTTCTGGAAGTGATCTATGAATTCTTTCAATCAACATTTCATTAATTAAGTGCAGGGTTCCGGGCAGTTTTCTTCTATTCGTTCATGAGTTGCACCATTGAAAGTTTTGTCTTGTGTTCTAGGAGACCTATGGTCCTGGGGCTGTCTCTCTGCAGCCTGCCTCCAAGATCAGGAGTTCTTGCTTGCCCAGTCAGGACATTTTCCTTGTATGTCACTGGCTTTACTCCTCTTAGCTGAGGCTGTCTTTGCCTTCTTTGTACTTGTTTTCTCCATCGGTTGTCCTCTCTTTTATTTCTTTGGTAAGATGTGGGATCACAGGTTCAGCCTTTTGTATTCTATCCACCACTACCATTGTGCAAGCCATGATTCTGCTGTCATCATTCACATTTCTCCTTTCAGTCATTCAGGAGCAACATGTTACGCTTCCACCTTCTCCTCATGTTCTTTCTCTGTCTCACCAAGTGGTCATCATTTTCTTCATATTTCTGGCTCTGGACTCCTTGCTTCTCCTTCCACACAGAGTTCCATCCCCTGACCCCAAGCTTTTTCATTGAGTGTCCCATTCCTGGAATCTTTTTTCTTCTCATCTCTACCTCCTAGCTTCTTTAGGACTTGGCTGAAAGTTCACCCTCTGCCAGAAAGCTCTCCCAGTGCTTCTCAATCTTAGTGTCATTAGCCACGGCCAAACATTACCTCCAATTTACCCTAATTATATCTCGTTTGTACATAGAAATCAACATTTATTAAGTGCCTACTACGTGTTAGGTGCTGTACTAAGCACTGGTGATATGAAAAGAGGCAAAAGACAGTCCCTGCCCTCACATAGCTTACAGTCTGTTGTTATTTGAATGCTTTCTCCCCATTGGACTGGGAACTCCTTGAAAGCAAGACCCATCTGTGTGCCTTTCTTCTTATTCCCAGCTGCACTCAAAACATAACAGGTGATTCATAAATGCCGATTAACTTAATACTATTACTAGCCATTAGCAGTGCCAGTTAGGTTCCATGACTCTTCATTCAGGACCCCAAAACATCATCATGAAGAGCCAGAAGTGCAGCCAATGTTTGCACCACTTACAATATTTAGAAAGAATGGGTGTTTCAGCTTGAGTCAGTCACCCAGAGGCCCATCACTGATACGATGCTTCCTTTTCTCCCTGCCCTGCTTTGCTGTCTCAGGCACATGTGTTCTGTTTGTGGGGGGAGTGGGCTAACATAAATATTTGGTCCTCAAAATGAGTGTGGTCGTATGAGGTAGGCATAGCCAAAAGGGAGATGAAATAAAAGCCCTGCTCATTAGCCCCCTAAATATTCAGAAAAGACCCTTGATTCTTGGGGCCAAGAGGATTTTTATTATTTCTGAGGGCAGAGGGACTGGATTTTAGCTATGTGAATGTAGCATAATGCCAAAGACTCCCCAGACTGAAGCGGCCTCAGTCTTATCCCAGGTCATTTCAGCTGTTGCGACCTGAGAGCATGATGATGGCCTCCATAGCATGGGTATATAAGGTGGAAAAGTGTAGATTTCCTGAGAGGAAAGATCTGAATCTCATTTCTGGCTGTGACATTGGTTTTTTGTAACCTGGACAACAATTCATTTAAACTGTCTGAACCTCAGTTTACTCATCTGTAGAATAGGGCAAACAAAACTTGTATCACCAGCTTCATTGTTGTGAGAAAAGTAAATAACTCTTAAGTACTACAGGAAAGGGAGTTGTTTCTCATCATCCTCATCATCAATTAATTTAGGCATTATCATTAACATAATGCTCCTCTCCAGCATCATAAGCATCCCCTCAAATGGAATGTCAAGTTTTGCAGTGTATAGACTTTACCTCAGTCATGTGAAAGCTTTGCAGACAACTACCACGCCCCTCCCCCCAAGCTGGAGGGATTCCTTCTCCACTCTAATATCACCAATTCAGACAAGTTTGGGAGGATGAATCTCCATGACAACGGCCACAGTTCTGCAAACCCTACAGCATTATATAAATGTCACTTTTCATCTGCATCACCAGAATGCTTAGTACAAAGTTTTGTTTGAATGCGTTGCAAATTTAACAAAGCATTATCTACATCCAAAGTAGATTCTAAGTGTCATCTCTCTGTAATCCACTTATAATTGTAGCAGAGGCTCTCATATGCCATCAGGCACATGGGTACACTATGGGGATTTCTCATCTCTCTAATTTATTGCCTCTACAGGGAGAATCTGAGAACTTCATTGTCTGAAAACCATCGGCATGTTGACAACCATTCTTTCTGCAAACACATGGCTCATGTGGCTCAGAGAATAAGCAGGTTTACCTACAGGTCGAAGAAAACATGATGTAGGCAAATGATACATGGAGGGATGGATGGATGGAAGGATGGATGGATAGATACATTGACAGATATAGGGCACTTACTATATAAGCTAATATTGTGTGTCAGGGACTATGTTAAGTACTGCAGATATATAAAAAAAAAAAACAAGCAAGACAGGCTCTGTCTTCAGGGATCTTAAGATGTTATTATGGGTGAAGACAAAAGGAATCTAAAAGATGGTCCCATCTCATCTGGCGTGGCTGGAGAGGTGTTGTACAGGCCTGAAACCAAGTCAGGCAAGGTTAAATCAAGTCCCAGGATGGTTCACAGAAGAGCTTAATTTTTCTTTTGGGAAAGGAGTGGTGACACTGATCCCAGTGATGATCTTCTGGCTGGGGATGTGTGGGAACTGAAATGACAATTCTTATCAGTATTCATGGAAAATAACTTCACTCCCAAGAGCCACAACTAGGAAATTTGGCATCCAGGATGGTTTCAGTTGGGGGAGGAGAGACTGTAGAATCTTGCCAGGAGGAATTCTTCTGTGGGGGGCGGGGAACAGAGGAAAACTACAGGGGGTGGGCTCAGAAGGATATGCATCATCTAATAACTGCCTCTTTTCATTAGTTATTCTTGCTCACTATGAGCTGATCTCAGTTTTTTTCCATGCTATACACAGACAACAAGCCCTGTCGGATCCCTCTGCCTTTTACTATCCTGATGTTAAGCTCTAGTCACCCTCCTCTTGGTCAGTACTAGTTTGACTCCCTAGCCCCTCTTGTCTCTGAGACCTCATGCCTAAATCCTCTTTCCTGTTTCTCTGACTTTCTACATGGTCGCTGATCCATCTTCCTTCAGGCTTCCATAGCTGCCCACCTCGGGTGGGCTCTTTACCCCCTTCATTGTGGCTCCTTTACAGAGATCTCTGGAGGAGAGCACTGATCTTTTTTTCTGTCATTCTGGTTAGTGTGGGATCCCTGGTGCCATTCCATCAGCTTTTCGTCCTTGGTTCTGCAGAAGAGGGGAATTGGATATTTCCTCTTGTGGCTCAAAACAGGATCGTCTTGGTCACAGTGACTCCACACTCTACTACTATTTCTTCCCTGGCGCCCAAGCAGAGTCCCTCTCTCCCATGTCCTAGAATTGAGCAGGAAGGAGCCTCACATGACATCTGGATGCTCTCTCCCTTCAGGGTTCTTATGACGTTCTCCTGGCTCTCTTCCTACCTGACTGATCACCCCGCAGTCTCTTTTGCTGGTTCACCCTCCAGATCACCCCTGACAGCGGCTGTTCCTCAACATTCTGCCCCAGGTTTGTTTTTTTCTATGCCCTGTCTTTGTGTGATCTCATCAGTTCCCATAGTTTAAATCTTTATTTCTATGCAACTAATTCCTACAATTGTAGATAGATCCAGGACTGAGCTTCAGCTTCCCATTGATAATTGCCTATAATCAGAAAATTGGAAATAGGTTCTTGTATGCATGTTACATGCAACATGTTCAAATCCAAACTCATTGCCTTTCCCCATAAAATCTACCTCTCATTTTAACTTTCACATTACAGGCAAGGGGGTCAATATTTTCCTAGTCGTCTATATTTGCAACTTTGATTAAATCCTTGCCTTCTCACTCATTCATCCAATAAATCTAATCACTTAACAAACCTTTTCATTTCTGCCTGCATAATA
This sequence comes from Bettongia penicillata ogilbyi, assembly GCA_023548195.1. Taxonomy (NCBI): domain Eukaryota; kingdom Metazoa; phylum Chordata; class Mammalia; order Diprotodontia; family Potoroidae; genus Bettongia; species Bettongia penicillata. The sequence continues at coordinate 7,351,649 of JAJHZJ010000010.1, forward strand.
TCTTTCCATGTCCTTTTGTCCACTCACAAAATGACTACCCTAGTTCATGCCCCCATCATGTCTCTCCAAGACCGCTGCAATGGTCTTCTAACTAATCCCCCAGTTTCAAGTCTCTCTCTGCTCAAAATCACTCTCCACTTGGCTACCCTACCATAGGGCTGACCCTGTCATTCCCCTTCTCAATAAAATTCAATCACTCTTCATCTCCAGAATTAAACACAAACTTCTCTATTTAAATTATTCCCAACCTTCCTTTCTTTCAATCTTCATAGTCTTTTATACATTATTCCCTTCCAGCCTTATCCACATATTTTCCATCCTCCCCCCCTACTCACACACACAGACACATTTTAGGCAAGGCAGTGTGGGTTGAAAGAAAGTCCTCTAAGTTTTACCCTCTGCATTAGAGTTCTAGCTCTCCAGCTCATTAGTCTTGTGACATTGACAATAGCCATTTGACTTTTCTGTGTCTCAGTTTCCTCGTCTATAAGATAAGTATTAGAGCCAATGATCTGCAAGACCTCTTTTGTCCCAAGATTCTCTGACTTCTCGGGCTCTAAACTAGGTCATTAACTCCCTTCCGGAGGCACTTGGCCTGTCTCGTGTAAATAGATGCTACATGAAAGGTTTAACAAACATATGCTCCAAAATGCCTGTGATGCTCAATTTTTTTCTGTTTTGTTTTTCCCACTCTCCACGCACTATTATGAAGACCAAGGGAGAGAGCTTGGTAGCTGCAGGAGAGTGAAAGGGATGTTTGCAAACTTTCTATATGCCTATTTTTAACTGTAAGGTTATTTTTTCTTCTTCTTTCCTCATCATAGATCTGATGATGCCAAGGAGCGGAACCAGATCACTCTTGTAATCTTAAATGGTGGCTTAATTAGGAAGGCAAAACTTTAAACAGAAGTCTTTCATATTCATCTGGCCTTCAGTTTGGAAGAGGACATTTTCCCAAGCTATGAAGCTTTCCAGATCCTGTCCATTTGGAGGTAACATAAAAAAATGGAGCTTTGAAAAAAGTTTGTTGTCATTTTCTGACATTTCCTTGTAAATGACTCCTAGCAACCTATCTTTCCAACCTTTATTCTCTTAAGAATGGGAACTGGCATAAAAATATCCTGGGGCATCTTATAGTCTCCTCACTCATGACCAATATGTATGTGTGTGTGTATATATATGTATATATGTATGTATGCATGAATGTATGTATGTATAATTAAAGAATCAGGAACTCATTTTTAAAAGTTCATGAAATATATTTTCTAAAACTGGAAATCCTTAGGAACTCCTAAATAGGCCCAGGTCCATGCATTTGCAAGTTTCCTTGGGCCTAATTGATAAGAATTCTATGTCCATTTATAAGGATGACAGTATACCCAAGATAGTCATGTTCAAAGACTGATCTCTTGTCTCAATCAAATCGTCTCCAGAAGCCCAGGAGAAGAAAATGAATCCAAGATCACTCGAGAAAAATGTCTGTATCTTGAGAGTCCATGCTGGTCACTAATGAGCTTTAATCTGACCAGGCTCCCTGAGGTGGACACATTCCAAGGACAGAATGTACAATTTGCTAGACCTCAGTAGTAATGGAAGGGTCCTGGCACCTGGACAGAGCAGTGGCAGGAATGTTGTTGCTTCAGGAAGAGGCTTTGTAAAAGGCTTTCTGCAACAAGCCAAGCCAACTTTCCAAAGGAATGTAATCGTTGCTACTGAATGCAAAAATAGTGACAGGACCTCATGTCCACATTCATGGGTAAGCACAGGAGATCAAAGATGGCTGATGACCTCAAAGCCATTAAGTACTTTAGCATCACTATATCTGGAAACCAATGACAGATTTTGTTGCTGTTGTTTGAATAAAGGCGAAGATAATTGGGTGACACTTTTCCTGCTGCTCATTCATGGTAATCCTGTTAGCAGATGTGGCTTCCAAACCTCCAGATGGTGTTCCCTGTAAAAAATTATCAAAGTGTCTTTAGTGTCCAAGCAATTATGTTTTCCCTACAGTCTGGATAGATTTGAGTGAAAAGACAGGATCAGGTCTGTAGTCAAAATCATGCTAAGTCATTCTGAGAGTTGGAACATAAGCTGACAATATTTAAGACTATGCCTTCTTTCCTAGATAAAGATAAAACTACCAGTCCTTTGGTAGTATGGGCCATGCCCTGGCCTTAGGAGAAGAAAAGTCCATTTCTAGTGTATGAATATTTATGTCAAGTCAAAAAGGATTCATTGATCTCTTCCTATGTGTCAAGTACTCTTCTGGGAATAAGTTCTGGGAATAAAATTGCAAGCAAAAATACAGTTCCTGTCTTCAAGGAGCTACTATTTCAATGTTGACAGATCACAAAAAAGAGCTGACACCATGAGGGAAACATGGGAAGGTGGCCTCCTAGTGGGGATGGGATAAAGAAAGAACTCAAGAGGATTAGGAGCTGAACTGGGAGAGCAGTAAAGAAAAGAGCAAGGCTGCCTTGGCATTGCTCTAAATGGAAGTTCTAAGAGTAACTCACCAGAGTAGGGGGACCACAGAGTAGAGGAGCCTTCCAGGGAACGAGGCCACATAGTGGAAGACATCTTCCAAGAGATGAGACATTGACAGAGACATCTTCTGGCCTTACTCTTTTCCTCTTTCTATTTGTTCTTTCTTGTCAGTTTTGAGTACCCTGGTTTCATTTAATAATTTGATCAATTAACTTTTGTGAAACGTCATTTTTTGTGAAGATTTGGCAAAGACAGAAGTTACAAAGCCTTTCCCTGAGCACTATGGGGCACTCTCTTCCTTACACTACCTTGGTTCCTGGGAAATGGGAACTCAAAGTAGCTTCTCCACAGCAATCCCCCATCAAGGTCATTGTTGAATTCAGCACAGCTAACAATTAAAGCAGGGGTGGGTTACTGCAGCCTTGAGGTCACATGTGGTGCTCAAATTCAGCCCTTCGACTGAATCCACACAAATTCCCTTCGTAAAAAGATTTGTTCTGTAAAACTTTGACTCAGTCAAGGAGCTGCACCAAAGGACCTAGAAGTGCACATATGGCTTTGAGGCCACAGGTTCCCCACCCCTGATTAAACCAATATGTTTTCCCCTTGGCTACCTTTGATCTGTACTGGGTCAAACAAATTGCTTGAGACTTTGTTCCTCATTGTTTTACTTCTGAAAAATCCCAGAATGGACTCCAGGCACTGGACTTCTGCTCAATGCTCAGTACTCCAACCTTTTCAGCCTCACAAAGTCATATCTTGTCTACTCTTTCTTCACCTAAATCAAGAAAAAACAGATACAGAGAGGTAAGGAACAGAAGTCCATATTCAGAGACCATATGGGTCAGTCCAAGATGGGGACAGCCCAAGTCTCTCCTCATTCAGAGGCATGTTTCTCACTTGACAGCAGCCAGGCAGGAAATAAGAAGAGGAAGAGATTGCCTTTGACTGGTTAGTGCCTTTTGAACTCTTCCACCTCCCCATCCCATTTGCAGTCCTGCAGTCAGTCAACAATCCTCCTGCTCCCTTCTCTCAACCAACTAGAGCAGAAAAAGTTCCAGAATATCCAAGTAGGGTCGAAATCAGGAAACAGAGACTTTGTATCATTTGCACATTTATTTCTATCTATTTGCGCATTATCATGACTTTGTGGAAGGAAGTCCTCCAGTGTCTCTGATGTGGGCTGAGAAGGAGAGTAGCATGTGCATGCTCTTGGAATAGAGATACATTGGCGTGCTATACACACACATACATGGACACATATACATACACATATACATATGTGTATGAACATACATACATATAGGCACATTGTATATATATGCATGTGTGTATAAATAGGCATATGTATGTGTATTTACATATATACGTACATAAACACACATATATATAAATATATAGGCATACACTCATATTTCTCATGTATACATACATATGCATCTATGTGACTATATATACATGCATACACACATGTGTGTATGTGCTTTGTGTTTGTATGTGTGTGCGTGTGTGCATATGTGTGTTTATCTCACCCCCAGTGTAATGTCAGCTCCTTGAAACCAAAGGCTGTTTCATTTTCTGTCTTCATATCCTCAGAGCCTAGCAAAGTGTCTAGCATAACAGGCACTTTAAAAGTATTTGTTAAATATAATTTAATTTCCTCTAAATTATCTATTTGGGGTCACAATTAATGACTTTGGACAGGGTATATCTTATAAAATGATTAAATACATCATGCTAAACTCAAAGAGGAAGAAAATTGACCATCATATTTGTATTTTGTAGGATCTTTGGCTTAAAGACAGCCAGTTCTTTTAGGAATATTCTACCACTGCCCATCATTTCCTTATTCTGCCAAGTATACTTAGTACAAAACATTCTTTTCTCAAACATTTGACTGTGTGGGAGATCGGACATTTAGTCCCGGTTAATAAATATTGGAAGGTTGTAGTGCTTTGTACAAATCAGAAGCTCAGAAATGTAAATGATATTGGGATGAAATGATCTGTAAAAAAAAAAATCACCAAAAACCTTTCAAATCTGACTCTATTAAATAATGGTTTAACATTTGTGAAATATAATTAAATAAGAAAATGAAACATCAATTTATTCCTAGATTCTTACTTGAAAGGAACTTTGTAAGCTGCCATACCTAGTTTTTAAGCAAAAATACAACGGTGGAGCATGAGTAATAGAATGGACTTTCAGAGAAATAGATGATTCATAAATAAAATATTTCTCAAGCATTTTATTTTATGATGGAGTCTATACACACACATTATGTATTTATCCTTCAGATATAGGAATCTTTTAGATAAGAATTAGCCTTTTAAAGCAGCTGAAATTTTAGAACTTAATTCTTATATAGAATTTCTTCTAAAATAAATTATACATTTCCATGGCTTGTTACAGGTTGGAAGTTCTATCAGGTCTTCACAAATAGTAACTGTCATGAGCCTTTCTAGCAGCACCCTTGCACACTTGACTAGGGGGCATGTGATGCTTTTAGGTCTTATTGAGGTAAATCAGGGTTGACTTTTACACTGAAGAAGATCTGGCTCTGCAGAGACATGCGCCCTTCCGACTCTTGGTCATCCCCACAATTACTGTTGCTTACTAGAGATGATCTGTTCTTCCCTTTTCCTCCATTCATATCCTCCTCCTTCTCCTTATTCCTATTCCTCTTCTTCTTCTCTATCTCTCATTAGAAAATTCTAGTTTCACCACCACAGCTTGCAAGATAGAATACGTCACCACAAGGGGGTGCTTCTGGCCACTTGACTGATGCTCTTTGCTAGTAAGGATGCCTATTCTCTCAGGGTATGAGATACTTTCAACACCAGTGTGTGTTCAGGTAAAAGCTCCTTATGCTTCTCAGAAAGTCAACTACTTCTATCCCTATCCCTCTATCCCTAGTTCTTCTTTTTATGTGAGTGGCTGCTATTTTTATGGTTATGGTCTATACTGATTTATTCATTTAGTTTCATGGCTTGGTCCCTACCCACTGAGAAATCAACACACATACACACGCACATACACACACACCGGCCCATTTAATCTGTCGCCAATGAAGTCATACTAGTACATAATAGAGATCAACATACAGACCTTTAACTACACACAGTGTTTTCCTCATTACCAGAAACTACCTATAAGGTTCCTTTAAAAACAATGTAGCACTTAAGCAATCTATGGGTTCCCTCAAACCTCAAAATACCTGAGATAGAATTCAAATGATTAGAATCAGACTGTGCTATTAGTTGCTTCATTTCCAGTGCTCCCCATAGAGTCAATGTTCAGTAAGTGACTTAGGGACTGATTCCTTGATTGAATGTGACCTTGTAAATGGTCTATTCTACCCCTGTTGTTTTACTAAGGAGGAAACTGAAAAGCAGCTAGTGAATAATTATGAAATCAGCTACGTTCTGGTAGATCATAGGCTCAAGCATCAGGAACTTTACGGTCACCAAGCCCACCACTTTGGTTTTATATTTGAGGTTCTAAGGAGACATAGGCAATAATAAGGACAGCTAGCATTCATAGAGAACTTTAAATTTTCTGATACTTTATATATACTATCTCATTGGATTTTCATGACAGTTCTGGGAGACAGGCATTATCATTAGCCTGATTTTACAGATGGAGAAACAGAGGCAGATTACATGATGTTGCCAGAGCCAAATAGCTAATAAGTGTCTGAGACAGGATTTGAACTGAGGTATTTCTAACCCTATGTCCAATTCTCCACCCTCCATTCCTTTTAACTGCCCACTACTAGGATGAGAATTTGTCTTTGGATCCCAAATCCAACGCTTTTCTGTTGACTGGGAAGTAAACATTTCTTGAGCTCTGGTTGAGCAGAGTGTCGAGGAAGGGGCATCCATGAATGGGGAATAGAATACATCACATTAAATAAGACCTGTTCCAAAACAATTATAGAATTTAATTATAAAAATAAAAATAAGAGATAGTTTCCTCCCCTACCTACTCCCCACCCCCATGCACACACCTCAATTAACAAGATATCCCATGCTCTAATCCCTGGATCATTTGGGAACTCTTTTATTCAGTTACATCATCAATTAATGAATGGGAATGTAAACAAGGTCATCTACACCTTAAATTTTAAAGTTCTTTGTGTCAAGAAGGACCAAACTGTATTTGCTGAATCCATCCAGAAGCAACCCTCTGAGAGTGTTCAATATCAGAGTTTGACTCATTGCTTCTTGCTCTTTTTCTTTCTTTTTCTTCTTTTTTTTATGGGACCAGGAGGAATGGTAATGCAGAAGAGATGTGACTGCTTGGAAACAAGCAGCCCTATGAGGCAGGACCTTGGGATAACCACACTGTCATGTCACTCTCATCCCAAAATTATTTTCACTCTCAAGATTTCTATACAGGTGACGATTTGTTTAAAAGCATGCAGGAAAGCTTTGATGCTCCATGCACAGTCAATGTATAGTATTGAGAGGTGAAGAAGCTCCATCCCATCTGGGGAAATCCACAGAGGCCTACTAATGGCAAAGGAATTGGAGCTGAAACATGGAGCAAGTTAATGAGAGTTCTCCCAAGCCAGGTAAGAGGAGGGAGACTCAATCAATACTTTTTCCATGTTTTCTTCTCTGGGGAAGAGCCCTCTGTCTGACTTGTATGGTCATATTGACTCCCAAATCACAGAACCTCAGAGTCTCAAAAAGTTAGAATTCAAAGGGACCTAGGAGTGGTAGGCCCTCTTCCCCTTTAGGTTTCATCCAATGCTCTGTCCACTCTTGTTTATTACAATAACAGCAATGAGTGGCACTTGAATGGTGAGTTGCCCTTGGTCAGGAAGGCCTGAGTTCCAATTCTGTCTCTCACAGATCCTGGTTTTAAGACCCTGGGCAAGTCACTGGATTTCCCACTTCCCTAAGTAATCCCTAAAATACCCAGGTGCAAACCATACACATTGGTATTGGGCAGAGTTCCCTGCAATGATGACATCCTCAGTCCTGTTTAAAAAATGAAATAAAACACAATTACCAATGGACCCCAAGTAGAATGTGGAGGATAATTGGGAGTGGGGAGAGCTGAAGCCATTACTTGGATCTTTCCATTAGGCGAGACTTAATCTCTCAAGCCCAACTCTCTGCACGTGGGAGGCCCAGATCATGGAGTCTTGCACCCAAATTTTCCTCCTCAAGTCTTTTCTATAGCTTTTAAATGGTGAGGTCAAGAACTGCAGGACCGTCCTAGCTTAACATACCTGTCTGTTTATATAGAAACAATACTGCTTCTGAGGCTTTAGGGAAGAAACTCAAGGGAGTGTACCCTCTCCCTTAGAGACACCAGTATTCAAACAGCACCATTGATGTTGGATATTTGGGGCTAATCCAGAACAAGCTAAATAGGAGGACAAAGGAGGAACATGCAGAGGCTGATGGGAAGGTCTCTCCCTCCCCTGCAGATGACAATAGAAACACACTCTCAGGCTTGTCTTTTTGCTGAGACAGGCATTCAATGCATACTCCCAGGGTTGCCCACAAGGGACAGGATCCTTGTCTTCCCGCATGAGCCCTCCTGGGGGAAACGACCCTGTGTTGACAGTGTGTAACTCCTGAGTGTGTTGTATCATTATTATTGTGTTATGCTGCATTTCAGAACATGAATGGACCCTTTACTTGATGATGTTCACTAGTTTTCAGTCATGTCCAACTCTTCATGACCTATTTCGGATTTTCTTGGCAGAGATACTAAGTGGTTTGCCATTTCCTTCTCTAGATCATTTTATAGATGAGGAAACTGAGGCAAATAGGACTAAGTGACTTGCCCAGGGTCACACAGCTAGAAAGTGCCTGAGGCTATATTTGAAGTCAGATTTTCCTGACTCCAGGTCCAAGATCCTATCCACTGAGTCATCTACCTGCTCTAGTTACCCTTTGCTTATACCATGTGACTGATCGCAGAAGGTGGTAGAATCAAAGACTTAAAACCAGAAGGACCTTATGGTCTACAAAGTCCAAACCCCTCCAATTCAATAGAAAGATTGTGGTTTTCGGGGGTAAAAGCCCTGGGTTCAAAGCCCAGTTATGTGATCTTAGGCAAATCATAGCCATTTCACCCTTATGGGGCTCAGGTCCCTTATCTCTAAAATTAGAGGTAATAGGTAGGACTAGGTAAAATTCAAGGGACCTTCCAATGGGAAATCTGATTATATTGACAGAAAGGGAAACCAAGGCCCAGGAAGGTAAGATAAATTTCCCAAGGTCATACTAGTAAAACAGGACAGAAGCAGGATTTAAATATAAGTCTTTTCATGTCAGATATGGTGGTCTTTTAACTATACCACACTTGCATTGCCCTTCCTGAAGGACAAGGGCTGGCTCTTAGAATGTGGTTTTCTGGATGACTTCTGTAAACAGTCCTTCCTATACCACTGAGATTCTCAGTCACAGAAAGGGTTGAATTCCTTAAGTATTTTGGTCGTAGATGCCCTTCATTTCTTTTTTCCTACCACCGAATGCAGTTTTTTCTGGGAGCTGGCTTTGGCTTACCCATTGCCCCATCGGTCTTTTCCCAGACTTCTCTAACCTATATCTCCAAGGCAGGGTTGTAAGTCAGAACCTTGTCTCTGGGTCATATCTGGGTTTGGATGACATTCAGGACTTCCGTGGCTCTGGCGCTCCAGAGCTGGCTTACAGTAGTCATTCTTCTGGCGTCTTTGTTTTTCCAGTCATCTGGACCCTTATCCTTCCCCAAGGGAAAGAACACAGCACACAGGCTGGGATTCATTGGGCTGCTTTCCAATTTCTCTAAAGGCAGAAGAAGAATTTTAAACTCTGGGCCCCAAGCCAGGTTTAGCAAAGGGCCTCCCCTCAAGTCTACTGGCCTTAGGAATGCCCTCAGCACACAGCCTGGAGGTGGGGAGTAGTTGTGCTAACCCAGTCGTCACATAAGAAACTCTGAACCACCCAGCGCCCATCAGATGATAGACCCAATGCACTCTATCTGCATCAAGCTCCATCTGGACAGAATCACAGGATGTCCAAGTACCACGGGACTTCAATGGACACAGTCTAGCCTGGATTTAACAAGGAACTTTCCTGATGCCCTCAACTGTTCCTGCCCTCCTTCCCAAGCTACATCATTTCCCAGTTCAACAAGCTCTGTTCTACTAGGTGCCCTGGACAGGACAGAATGTTGGACCTGGAATCAAGAAGACTCTAGCCATGTAACCCTGGGCCAGTCACAAGCCCTGCCTGCCTCGGTTTAAATTGGAGTAGACATTTTAAATGAGGATAGCAATAGCACCTATCTTCCAGGGTTATTGGGAAGCGAAAAGGAGATGTTCACAAAGGGCTTTGCGAGCTTAAAGCCTTTTATAACGCTGGCCATTGCTGCATCCGTTCTCTTTATATTCAAGCCCGTATATACACATATACATACGGCGATGTAGACATCTTGTGGTTGTTTAGTCTTTTTACTTGTGTCTGACTCTGCATTGGGGTTTTCTTGGCAAAGGTCCTGAAGTGGTTTGCCATTTCCTCTCCAATTCATTTTATAGAGGAGGAAGTGAGGCAAACACAGCATGAAGTGACTTGTCCAGAGTCACACAGATAGTAAGTGTCTGAGGCCAGATTTGAGCTCAGGAAGAAGAGTCTTCCTGACTTCAGGTCCAATGATCGACAGATCCACTGCACCACCTAGCTGCTGTGCTGCATGTGTGTATATGCTTATCTGTGTATATATATATATATATATATATATATATATATATATATATATATATATGTATGTATGTATGTATATGTATATACGTATATATATGTATATATATGTATGTATATGTATATACGTATATATATGTATATATGTATATATACACACACACATATATACATATGTATATACATACACACATATATACATATGTATATACATGCACATATGTATATGGAGGTGTGTATGCACACACACAAATATGTGCTTATATTTAGGGTTAGGGTATGTTTAGACACTGAATTACGGTACTTGTATTTGTATCCCCAGAGACTAGTCCAGTGTCTGGCACATAGGACATACTTAAGAAAGCCTTGTTTACTGGCTGTCCCTCAGCATTGTGACCAGTTAGTTCCAGGTCTCACATTTTAAGACAGATGTCGAGAAGCCAGAGAACATCCAGATGATGGCAATCAGGATAATGAAAGCCACCAAGTCTGTGGCATATGAAGACGGATTGGCTGAAGGAGCTGGGAATGTTTAATTTGGTGCATAAAAGCCTTGGCAGGGCAGGGAAGGAGGGGCACTGCTGTGTGAAATCTAACTGTCTTCTAGTCTTTGAAGGGCTGTCCTGAAGAAGAGGGATTCCAGTTGTGTTGCTCAGTCAGAGAAGACAGCGATGGAGGGGTGGGGTCATGCTTTTCTAGAGCTTGGTGAGTTGATGCTAGAAAACCCTAAGTTGTGCCTGTCTACAAGAGTTTTGGGGTTATTTGTATTTTTGTTTATCTGGGTATGGATTGAACTAAAGGCCTCTGACATCCCATCTATAATTCTCAGGTCAAGAAGATGGCAGGAAAGGGTATGAAGCCATGCTTAAGTGTAGCAGGATGGAGGGATAGAGGCATTAGGAAAAACACCAAGGACTTTCTTGGAAAGGGTGGGGATGTATGTTCCTACTCAGCTAAGGCTCAGCAGAATCAGACTTCTATTGTGGCAGTGGGGATGAGGGTAGGTCATAGATAGAGGAAAAATGAGAAGGTGCTTCTGTGTATTGGTGAGAACATTTTGATAGTAACATTCCCCAGGAGTGAATTAAGGTGAGCTGGGCTTGGTTATGTGCTCATTGGGCCTAAGGCCAAGCTGAATGCACCCAGTGTTTAGATCAGAAAGCATGCAAGTGATTTTATGTCCTGGGGTCCAAGAGTGCAGGAGGAAGGGGGTGAGGGCTCCTTCAAGACATGTCTTGGTGGTGAATTCCTCTTCCTCCTCATGAAATTTACTGGAAGAATATGTCCTTTCCTTGCAGTCAACATTGAGTGTTCCCAGTGTATGAATAGAAATAATCAATAGTGGTAATTATTAGGAAAGTTGTCAGCAGTCAGATAGCTGTCCTCATAGGGATGCCTCCTGGATGATTGCAGGAGATGACTCTCAGCATGTTCTTTTTACTGTCCTCATTAGAGTGGTCTTTGAGAATTGTTTTAATGTTTAAAGATGGCCAAAATTCATTTGGAACCGAAGTTTGTTGGCTCAGATGGTGATCAACCCATATAACACTGGAGTTAAAAAACTGAGGCGTGTGACTGACCTTCCTGTGTGGCAGGTTTGGAAAGCAATTCTAGCAGAGAAGCTCTCTATATGTCCTCAGGAGTGGAATGACTTGGAGCCAAGAATGAGTAAGTCAGTCAAAGAACCAGCATTTGTAACATGCTTACCAGGCCTTGTGGTAAGTTCTGGTAATAAAGTATGTGATACAAACACAGTACCTACCTGTAAGGAATTTACATTCTAATGGAGGAAAAGTACACCAAAGGAAGGGGAAAAACTATGGCAAATTGGGGATGCCTAGTATTAAAGTGTGAAGAGGCAGAAGCACATAATGTGGGCCCCTGGAAGAACTCACCAATGGGAGAAAGGGATGATAAAGCCACAGAGGACCTGGGTTCAAGGGACCTGCTGAGGGACCTGGGTTCAAGTTCTGTATCCAAAATAAGTTGGTTGTGTGACCCTGGACAAGTCATCAAACTTCTCAATGCTTCAGGTCACTCTCTGCCACTATTAACTGAAGATAATGTGTCATCCTTTATTCTCTATAGGTAGGGGGCTCTCTCCCAAGAGACTTCTATGTCAGTTATAACACTTCCCTATCCCCTTGTTTACTTAGCGCCAACCCCAGGGCTTTAGCTGCTTGGTGAGCGCAGAATTAATGTTTGAATTCTTGAGTGAAGGTGACTGGCAGAGGCCAGCCAGGCTCCATCCTCTCTCCTGAGCTGCCCATGTGCTAAGTTTCCTGCTCAAATTACCTCCCTTTCAGAGATCCAGAATTCCTCCTTTCTCCTCACATCCAGCTTTGGAAATCTAGTTTAACTTCGGTTCTCAAACGGTTTTCCAAACTCCCCAGGGAGTTGCTAAATATCTCTGCTTACTCAGCATTCATAAGTTTTACCCAGAAACAGCCTGCCAGTCATGATCACCCTTGACCTGCTGTTGTAACAAGTCTAAGCCAAATGAATCCATGCGTGTTGTCTCCCAAGAGGCCCTTCCTTGGTCTCCCCAACACATGGATGCTTCCTTTTCCTCTTGTGAATTAACTCACTGGAAGTAGAGAGTAGGGCTGGAAAAAAGAGGGTGAACTCATCAACACCTCAGCAGTGCCAGGAACTTACTCACAGTTCACCAAAGAGCTGGCAACTGAGCTATAAAGGAAGCTCAAAAGGGTCTGTTCCCATAAGTGACTTCCAAAAGCAAGGTCCTTTTGTGTAGCCAAACCTACTCTCACCTACTCCTCACTGAAGAAAAATGGGTTTCCTTTTTCCTTCTCTCAACTTCCTTGAAATCATCAATGCAATCTGAGCATTCCCTGGTCCTCATGCCAATGTCTATGGAGTGAGTGTAGCATCTGAACAAATGATAAAGATGGTAATTGTGGTGATGTGTGTCTGCTGTACTTGGAAAGGAAGAGACAAATGGTAGATATTAGAAGACAGCAGTATATTATGAAGAACTTGGCTAGAGCAGTAGAAAGGATGTCTGTCATCAGAGAAATGCCTCACTAGAAAGAACATAAAAAATGGGGCAATCATGAGGTGAGAGCCAAAGATGGAGGAAGGAAGAAAGGAGGAAGGAAGGATTTATTTATTAGATACTTACTAGGTGACAAGTGCTGGGCTGAGTGAAGGAGACAGAAACAGAAAAGTCCCTGCTCTCAAAAAGCTCACATTCTCATAAAAGGAGAGAATGCATAATGGAAGGTTCAGCTATGCCGCATATGGACAGGCTCATTGGTCTGTAGGGTGCAGTGGGGAAAACCAGAAGGTAATGCCTGAGGCATCTCAAGGACATAAGCATGACTCATGCTACCTGGCAGCTGTGGAATTGTGCGTCACATAAGGTCAAAAATCAAAGCGACCCTAGGCATCATTTGGTCCAAACCTTTCACTTTATAGATGAGGAAAATGGGGCAAATAAAGATGAAGTCATATATCCAGGGTCACGCAGCAAGTGATGGAGAGGAATTTGAATCCACAGTTTCCATGCTTCAAGTCTGGTTCCCTATACAATGCCACACTACTTCTGGTAAGGTAGGCATCAAATACCTAGACATTTGGAGGGTACCATGTTATTTTCATTGATTAAACCATGTCTACTTCTGATGCTGAACATTTTTTATTGACAAAGACTTTAGTGATGAGAACTTTTCCATGTTTTTGGCAGATATGACTACTACTAGGGTAGCTAATGGATAGCTCATGGGCCCCATTGTTTTCCAAACAATATTAATGGGCTGAGATCAGGCTTTCCTGCATTTTGGATGGACTTCTTATGGCAGATTTACAGGCACAAAAGGACAAATGTTATACAGAATTGTCAGGCAAAGATGGGTTGTGAACTGTGCTTTTGGAAAGAATGCCTACATCACTGTTATCCTAGAGGCATTAAAAGATCAAAGTATCTAACACATAGCTATAAATCAGATCTTACTGGCAAGTGTCATCAGTCTGACCATGTCCCTCCCCTTAGCAAGTCTTCATTCATTCCCTATTACCTTTGGGATGCAAGCTCTTTCAATGGCATTTAAGTTGGCCAAGGTGATCTTCCCCATCCCACCCACTGTCACATTAGAAGATTCCATGATCCTGTGGTGTCTAGTGCCCTGTTTTTGATGTTCTGTCTCAGTTACATGCCATTCGTCCTCACCCCCATTTAATCTGAACAGACTGGAAAGTGTTGATGAAAGCACTCTCTGGCCAGGCCACTAACAAAACCCTGTGGCGATCTGAAGCAAGAATCTGGAAAAATCTAAATCAAAGCAACACTTTGATGGGAGTTGTCTGGACATTTCTCCCTGGTTTGTTTGATTTAAGACATTAAAGACTTAGTCAGGAATTAAGCTAAGTCTCAGGGCAGACTGGCTAAGAAAAACAGAGTGGAACAGAAAGTCCTGGCCTCTGGACACCTGCTTGATGTGAAACGTCAGCTCAATATTACTTCTGGTTAGAAAAAAAAAAAAAAACAGCTACCACTGGGGACACTTTTCTTCACCCTCTCCGCTGTTGATCTTCTTAGTGGTTTACTTTTCATATTAGCTTTCTGAAAGGGAAAAAACTTCTTTAGACTAAGTCTATTTATATATGAAAATTCCAAACAGCTCCACCATCGCCAGCATCAACAGCAGCTGAACACGGGTGGGATTGTTGCCTCCTTAGAGGTATTTCTTTCATTGAAAGGAATGAAAGATGTGTTGGGCATCTGAGGACTGACGCAGCACATTATCAAAAGAAACAAAATGTTGGCATTGCTGGTGGGATGCCGCAGGAAATGTGTAGCTCTTGTCTGAGGGGAGGGACGATTGTTTTACAGGGTCCAGAAAAGATGGGCAGTCATTCTTGGGAAATGTAAATGATTTCAGAAAATAAAAAGGAACCAGGAGCCACATTCCTTCCTGTGGATGACTGTCCTGGGATGAGGCTCCACTCTTCTCTGACCCAAAAACACAGGGGGAAATGAAGTTGCCACTTCTGTCCAGGTTGACTCCCGACAAAATCAAACCTCCAAGAAGGTCTTTTAGGAGCATTTGGATGGATCCTCTTAGAGCCTGACTGTGCTTCCTGGGAAGATGCAGGGAATAGTAGAACACAAGGCAGGAAAATTCAGTAGCATTCACCAATTGTTACAGACTAGGAGGTATAAGCGAGGCCCTGATGGTACTGAGAAGGTGCTTTGTTTGAGCCAGGAAGAGTTCTGCTCAAATTCCACCTTAGACACTACTTGAATGACCTTTGGCAATCACTCTCCCTCAATGAATTTCAGGCTCCTCCTCTGCAAAATGTGAAGGCTGAATTTGAAATGTGTTATAGGCTGTTTCCCCATCTATAAAGTTCAGATAATGACAGCACTAAACTCCCTGTTACTGTGAAGGTAAAAAACAAAGAAACCCTTTCAATAGTTGTGAAGATAAAATGAGATATTTATAAAGGATTTGCAAACTTTAAAAGACTATACAAATGCTTCTACTATTACTACTACTACTACTACTACTACTACTACTATCACTACTACCACTACTACTACGCCTATCATCATCTAAGGTTTATTTCAGCTCCAGCTATATGACACTATGTTGGGACTTCATAAATAAATACAAATGAATCAGTCCCTCACCGTGTTGCCCTCATATGAAGCATCTTGGTCTAATAGGTGAAGGATTGAGCTTGGGGTCAGCAAGACATGGGCTTAAATTGCACTTTGAGTACAACTGTCTACCTTGCAGGATCAGGATAACACGGTAACTGACAGTATGTGCAAGCTATTAAAGTGTGTAATGTCATTTATTATGAGGAGGAGGGAGTGGAATGTCCATGCACAGATAAGGATGAAACAAGATAGGGGGTGGAATGGGCTACAGAGAGATCTGCAGTACTCTGGAAACCTTGAGAGAGGAGGATAAAGTTCCCCTTCTAATTCCAGAAATAGATCACATCACTTTTTCCTACAATTTAAAAACATAAACCAAACACATTTAATTGGGGGAAACTGCCATTAGCAGCATTACCAAAGTATATTTATAGGTAGCCCTAATAGAGTTTGATTAGACCGGCTCCCTTTCCCAGAGGGAGAAAGTGAAGGAACATGTAACAGCATCTAGAAGATGGATGAGACCATGGATTCAGCACACTGAGCCCTAAAAGGACCTTACCATGCCCATACCAACATTCCAATCTCGTGATTGGTGGACTCTAAAATGCCTGGAGTCTGCTTAGCCTAGAAGGGTTTATTTGTGGAGGTCTGAAGGTCAGCTGGGCATCCAAAGGATAAAAGAATTTTATCAAGGACCTAGCCTGCATTGAGTATTACTATGAATGCTGGGACTATGAAGCAAAAGAAAAGCAGCCCCTGACCTCAAAAGCTTACATTCTATGGGACAACCTATGGCTAGCCAGATGGAGTCTGAGGCTCTGTGGTCATTCATTGAAACCACAGACTGACTGGATCAGGCCAGGAGTCCTCTTTGAAAAAATACTGTACCAAAGTAACTTATAGACAAAAAATGTTGGGAGTGATAGTGAATTCTTTACAAACAAACAATTCTTCCAAATCCCAACTCCCTCAATAAAATGAGAATTTAGCTAATCACTGAGATTCTGGGAGGCAGGCTAAAGGGCAAAACATTGAAATCTATCTAAAGATCTTTAGAAGTAGCAGGCAATTGACTATTAAAATGAAGTCTGAACTTTACTCCAAACTAGCGTTGAGATGTTAGGAAAGTCTTGGCATCCACTTCCCCACCTGTACAAAAGAGTGGTTGGGACACAGGACCTCTGAAGTTATTTCTAACTTTCTAATATTCTTTGCTATGAAATTATAATTTGATCTATTGGGGGAAATCCAGTCCAGTTTATAAAAATGAATTCAGTCATGCATTTTCTTCTTCATGGTTCCTTCATGTCCCCATCCACAGAAGGTTCTATGGTCTCCTGCATATCTTGGATCCTTTGGATCCTACCGGATCCCATGACTGGAGGTCACACAACACGTGGTATTTACAAACTGAACTACGCTTTCTGGGAGGAGCATGGAGTCTGCCACTAGGGAAACAGAAAATGGAAAGAGAGATGAATTGGTCATGTGATACAAGTGAAGGATGCTGTGTGACCCTGGCAAGTCACTTACCCTCTGCCCCTGTTTCCTCAGTTATAAAATGTGCACCATGATAGCCCCCACCTCCCAGGGTTGTTTTGAGCATCAAAGGAGGCAGTATTTGCACAGCGCTTGGTACAAAGTAAATCCTTAGTAAATGCTCATTTCCTTCCTTCCTATCTATTCTCACCATTAGACTGTGAGTTCCTTGAGAGTATGGACTGTCTTTTACTGCACTTTGTAGTTGAAATCCCAGAATCATGGGAGTACAAGTACAACCTCCCCACAGTTTTTCCGAGACACTCCTGCATAAGCCAAGATGCAAAATGACTCCTTTATAAGAAAATTATGACTGGGGATACCCTCTGGGATTCCAAAAGAGGAAGCTCCAGGCCTGTCCTTCCACAAAAGGGGAGCATAAGCTCATTCAGGGATAAGGCAGTGAGCTGGAAGCCCTTGCTAAGATTCCCATGTCTCCAGGAAGGGGCCACATCAGAAACCTTTATAACTATTAGGACTATTGGAAAATTGAAGTCTGCCTTCTGGCCTAAAGAAAGTTCCTTGCCTGAAGAAGGTCGTCCAGTGCATTCCTGGTCAGGATCCTTAGATTCTACATCTGCACCTAAAAAGTGCCTCAGAAGCCCAGCCCCCTCCTTCTATAGGGAAGTAAGCAGAGGCCCAGAAAGCGGAAAGGATTCCCCCAGGTCAGTGGCAGAGACAGAACTCAAACTACGATCCCATGACTCATAAGTTTAGAGCGCTCCAGGTTGTTCAATGGAATGCCAGCTTTAACATAATTCATTCCTGAGATCAACAATGTCCTTCCTTCTATTTGCTTCTTTTTAGGATCCACTGTGTAAAGCAGGAGATTCATGTAATGCTGGTATCAGATGTTTCCTTCTGATGAAGCCTCAAAACCTTTGGGCGTCTTGGTACAAAGTAAATCCTTAGTAGATTTAGGGTTGGGAGGTCCCTTAGAGAACATCTTGTCCGATACTCTCATTTGCCTCATGAGTAAAATGAAACCAAGAGAGTTTAAGCGACTGAAGTCAAAAAATGGAGAGTGAATGGCAGAAATGAGATTCGAATCCAGGTCCTTTGGTTGACACAGTCTTCTTCCTCCCTGCACCAGGTTTCTGGATTATTTTTATTACTTAGTAAGACCCTTGTGGTTTACTCACCAGTCCACCTTACAAGCACAGAGGCTTACAAGGCTCCAAATATGAACATAGTTATTTAATAGTGAAGGAAATCACAGAAATCCTATCAAAGCTCAAAGGAAATGACAATAATTCCAAACAACAGTAACCCTTCCCCCAGAGGTTTCATAATCTTCATCACTTAGGGTACTGGCTTCAGTAGGGGGCACACACTGTCCCATGTCTTTGCCCCTCTTCTATGTCTCCTTTGGCTGTAGAGATTTCTGTTTCTTTTCCTCATATGCTGTACTTTCACTGACCTGCATTCCCTCACCTCTACAATTTTCCTCAGTTCCCAGATGATGGTGGTCATTCTTTTTTTTCTTTTTTCCCCCTGGGGAACAAGTCTATCCCTCAGTTCCATCACTCATTTTTGAAACCATTTCAAATCTCCAGATGTTTTAACATCTAGCATCTTCTCTTATACTGTGATCCTAAATTCTAGGCTTCACATAATAGGGATCTAAGAGGGAAAGTCAGGCTTTGTACCTAGAAGGTGGCTCTTTTAACCAGATTCACAGTGGTTCATGAGGAGTTGTCACATTTGGATGACCTCTCTTTCTCTGCGCACATACCTGGTATCTCCCACTTCCATCTACTTGATGGAAGCCTAGGAGGCCATCTACTCTCTTTTCAATTCTCTTTTATTTTCTCAAAAGTCCCCCAGGGTAGCTAGATTGGTTATTCATATTACCCTGGGCTGTTTCACAAAACACCAAGGAGAAAAAGACAAGGCAAATTTCCTTGACTGGACAACATTGGAAGGAAAAGAAGATTTGTAATCGATTGCATATACTTCAGGCAAAAAGGGGTTCTAATTCTGACAGCCTGAGGAAACTTTGGCAAACTTATTATGCCCAAGTATCTTCATCTGGAAGACAGGGTAAGAGTTCAGTGGGTGACCACTGTGGTAATTATGAGCCCTATTAGAGATTCCACAACCCTGCGAAAATGGTCAGGGACATGCCCTGGAGCTTGTCCATCCATGGGATCATCCAAATGAGTAAGGCCTAGTTGGAAAAAGAACAGGAGTAAGTCTTAAACATCTCACTGAAAGTCCTGGCCAAGGGCTTCCCAGTTAGAGCAAAGCCATGGTGCAAGACAAAGGCCCAATCAGTGAGGACTTGGCAGCTCTTTCTGCCTTGTGGCGGTCTCACACAGAAGAAGAGATAGCCTAGGGAGTAAGAGGCATGGTGGATGATGTTTGTGGTGCTAACCTGGTGTCTTGGCTTCTCTGTTCACCGAACTTGTGGCTGGCCAGCTGGGCACGAGCTGGTCTCAGGAGTGGAAAGGCCACAAAAATGCTGCAGGGAGGCAGGCTGGGGTAAAATCAAACCCAAAGAAGGAGAAGACCATTTCGAGGAGCAAATGGCTCTACAGAGCACATCCCCTTGGCTGAGAAAGTGTTTATTAATGAAAAACAGAAAAGAAGGATGCTGATGCCTGGAAGTTTGGCAGTCAGCTCTGTATTTTCCTGTTCCTAGATTGATGCTTATGGCAAAAGTCCTGAGGAAATAGGATTCATTCTCATAGGGACCATAGAGTTCTATGAAATTTAAAAGAGTTAACATATTAGCCCCACAGAGAGACCTGGGTTAGAGTTCTAGTTTTAACAATCTTGCCGTATGACCTTGGGTACATTGCTGCCGTCTCT
Organism: Bettongia penicillata ogilbyi; assembly: GCA_023548195.1. Taxonomy (NCBI): domain Eukaryota; kingdom Metazoa; phylum Chordata; class Mammalia; order Diprotodontia; family Potoroidae; genus Bettongia; species Bettongia penicillata. The sequence continues at coordinate 7,371,821 of JAJHZJ010000010.1, forward strand.
GAGCCCCAGGTTCCTGGAAAATGAGAGAAACAGAATGCCAGCACCAATCTCTTGCACACTTTCTGCCCTCGGCTAATCCTGAATTGAACTAAGTGACTTCTCAGGTTCCCAACTATTCTAATAGCCTGTGAATGCCAAAGGAGACAACCCAACATTCCGGCTGGAGCACACGTTTCTAGCAACGAGTGCTAGCATGAGGATGGTAAGGAGCTCTTCTGCCATAAGCAGGCTACCAGCATTCACAGAGATTGCGATTTCAGGCAAGCCCCCCAGCTGGACAAAGGCAATATGGAGAATGACTTATTTTAACTGCTTTTTTGTTTTGTTTTGTTTTTTGATTTTTGATTTTTTGCTATCAGTTGAGAACAGAATGCCAGCCTTCGATGCTCATGCTGTCTTATCACTTGCTCTCTTCCCGGGCCTTCTGTTTTGGACCGCCTCACCCCTGCCTTCCATGCAGACCTCCCATTCTAACTTCTGCCTTAAAGGCATCAAATCTTTCCTCCTCTGCCAGTTACCAATGCTTTCTTCCAAAAAACTACCTTGTATAATTCTACTCAGGATGTAGCTGAACTATGTGTGTCTTCTCCCAGAGCAGACAATTTCAGGGTTTTTTGTCTGTTTTCCCGCCCCTGGCACATAATAAATGCTTGTGAACTGATTGAGTATAATAACACAGGGTTAGAAGATAAGAGCATGGACGAGCTGCAGCCCAAAGCGGCTGCCATGGAGCACTGTTGGTCGCTGACTCCTTCGTGATTTTCTCTCCCTTCTTAGGAAAAGAGAGGCCACTCCCCCAGTTTCCTCCGAGTCCTAGCTTCTCCTTTACATCACCTCCCCAACGTCCTCATGTTCTCCTTCTCTTTTTCTAGTCCAGACTTTTGATTTCATTCCATAGGCACATCCCAGTGGAGAAACTTCCTTTGATGATGCAGCTCTGTACTGACTCAGCATCTTATAATTTTAGAAGGCCACCTGGGGCATTGCGAGATTATGCAGCTTGCCCAGGTCACAAAGTCTACAAGTGACAACTGCAGTCCTTCTTGAGTTCAAGGCCAGAGCTCAACCCTCTGTAATATGTTCTACATATCACGGTAAGGCATCTAGCTAGGTGGCACAGTGACTAGATCACTGGAACCGGAATCAGGAACATCTGGCGCCAGATAAAAGTCCAGTTTCAAACCTTTAACTATGTGTGTGGCTCAGAGCAAGTGTCTGAATCACTGTCTACCTCCAGTTTCTTCCTCTGTAAATGGGGATAATGGGTAGCCAGACTTGGAGTCAGGGACACCTGAGTTCAAATCTAGCTTTAGATACTTACTGCTGTGTGACTCTATCATTTAACCATGTTTGCCTCAGTTTCCTAATCTGTAAAATTATCTGGAGAAGGAAATGGAGTGGACATAACTGAAGCAATTGAGCAACACCAACAAACAGGGATAATAATAACCCTTGCTTTCTGGGGTAGCTGTGAGGCTAAAATGAGATTTGTAAAACACATTGCAAACCTGAACGCATTGCATACATGTCAGTTATTATTGACATGATTCTGTACTAGGCTGACTTTCCCTCTGCTGTCTTTTCACATCCCTTCCTACAACTTCCACAATTATGTCTATCTTTACAACTCTCAAACCATATGTTTTTTTTTTGTTTTTTTTTTTTATCACCAGCTCTCTTCAAGACAGCTTACTGAAATCAGAAAAAGTGCAGAGACTCAGATTTGGAGACTGCTTCCCAAGCTCTCTCACCCACCCTATGCATGAAGAAATTCTCTATGACAATTGATCATTCAGCTTTTTTTTTTGAAAACCTCCAGAAATGGGAAAACCACTAACTCCCAGAGATGATACTTATGAACAGTTCTAATTGTTAGCAAACTTTCTCTCCTCCCCATCCAGAATTAATTTTAAATTTGCCTTTGTGATTTCTGCCTTTGCTCATTGGGAGTGAAGAGAATGAGTCTAATCCTTCCTTCAGCACTATAGACTCCACCCCTCTTATTTATTCCACAGATTGTCCTTTCTATCATTCCTCCCCACCTCCATTTCTAATCTAAACCTCTTGTACTATCTACTGGTTCCTTCCCTGGTGCATTAAAAATGCCAATGTATCCCCCATCCTCCAAAAATCCTCAATGAAGTCTCCCATTCCCACTATTCCTAATTTCCTTTAACTAAACTCCACGAGGAAACAAAAGGTATCTGCTTCATCTTTTATCATTCCTCTTAACTTCCTGAAATGACTTCCAATATCATAATTCTTCTGAAACAGTTCCTTCTGAAGAGATCATCCATGTCCCAACTGCCAAATCCATGGCCTTTTCTTGGTACTCATCATCCTTGACTTCTCTGCTGCATTTGAGGCTGCTGACCACCCTCTCCTCAATACTCTCTCCCTTCTCTGGTCTTTCCTGATACCGTTCTCCTCCGGCTGGCTTTCCACTGGACCAACTTCTTCTTCACCACATTTGCTCATTCATGTCAATACCAGTAACTGTGGCCTTCCTCTAAGTATCTACCCTGGGTCTTCTTTTCTCTCTCTAACCTCTCTCTTGGGAAACTCAGAGGATCTTATAGATTTAGTCATTATTTCTAGCCAGAAGATTCCCAGATTTATGTGTCTTTTCTTCTGTATGTAATCATATGTGCACCCATCATCCCATTTGCTCTCCCAGTCCCACTGTGAGGTCCTTGAGGACAGGGGCTATTTTACTGCTTTCTTTCTATCTCCAGACGAATTTAAGAAGTGCCTCTTTGTTCTTTAATAGATTTGGGGTGATGGACCTTTAAGTTCTTGCGATGCTGTTATGCTCCATCTACATTGCTTTCTTCCCAGCCAAAGATTATCTACCCAGAAAACGAACACGGAGACTTCCAGAGATGGGGGCACTTCAGTACTCCTGGGTCAGCTTCTTTTACTTCTGTTCTGTTCTGAGAGTTCTAAGTTGTTCTGTTGTTTTTTAAAGCATCTGTGGTTTAATGAGGCACGGGTGATCGACAGATCTATAGTGCTGAAGGCAGGATTAGATTCATTCTCTTCACTCCCAATGAGCAAAGGCAGAAATCACAATGGCAAATTTAAAATTAAATCTGGATGGAGAGGAGGAGAAAGTTTGTTAACAATTAGAACTGTTCATAAGTATCATCTCTGGGAGTTAGTGGTTTTCCCATTTCTGGCATTTTCCTAAGTTGTGATCAGAAAATGTGCCTTAGGAACATGACTTCTCTCTTACCTTGGAGGATGGACTGTATTGAGAAGAACAGCTAGGAATTCCAGTCTGGGCTGGAATAACTCTTTGAGGTAAGGTGGCCACTCCAGTATCTTTGTCAAGAAAACCTAAAATGGGGTCACAGAGAGTTGGGCACGACCAAAAATGAACAACATCCACCCTTATCGTGTCAGTGAACATGAAACAGGTTCCCAAAAGTTCAAGGGCTCCCTGACCTGACACAAACAGGTGCTAATGAGGGTTTGGAACACAAGAAAGGTTTAAGTTTTCCTTAGACACTAGCTAGCTGGATGACCCTGGGCAAGTCATAAGTTCCGTTACTCTCTGTGCCTTGGTTTTCTCCGTTGTAAAATACGGACGGCCGGGCTTGGGTTTTATGGATTCTAGGTCCCCTTTTGCCCTCCATCCACAGTCCTATGATTCTCCCATTTCCATTTCAGGGCTTTCTTATTCCCAGCTGAGTTTCCGCCGCACTGATCCCAGTTTTGGGGAGGGATTTTGACCTAGGAGGTGGGGAGGAGGTGTCGGGCGTGGGAAGGGAGAGGAGAGGAGGCCAGGACCATTCCTGAACGGGGAGTAGAGAACCGGGAGAGACCAGTCGTTACATTGCTGGCACAAGCCCACGGGCACAAACCCCACCTAAAATTCCAGGCAGAGTCGGGCTCAAGGCTGGGAACCGGAGAAGAGGCAAGACGGTCCAGCGCTGTCCTCTGGGCAGCGCAGCCGAGCTCAGCCCAGAGCCCCGCTTCGGAGGACCAGGCATCCAGAGGAGGCGCGCGCGGGCGGCGTGGGCGGAACCAACGAGGGGCTGAGCGCAGCGCCCGAGTCCACTCCTGCCTGTGTTAGCGCTCCCGGCTCCAGCCCAGCCGCGGAGGAGGAGGAGCGGCGAGCAGCAGCGCCAGGGCTCGCAGGGGCTTTAAACTTCCGCGGGGGCCCTACTGGTCCCGGGCAGGACTGACAGAAGCCACTTCCTTCGCCGTCCCCGCCTCTCGGTCTCAGGGTCCGTCAGTGTGTCTCTCCCTCTCTTTCTCTGTCTCTCTGTGCCATTGTGTGTGCGTGTGTGGGTGTGTGTGTCTGTCTGTCTGTGTCTGTCTTTGTGTCTCGCTGTCACTGTCTTTCTGTCTCTGTGTGTCTGTCTCTGTGTGTCTGTCTCTGTGTGTCTGTCTCTGTGTCTCTCTCTCTCTGTGTGTCTCTGTCTCTCTCTCTCTGTCTCTCTCTCTGTCTCTCTCTCTGTCTCTCTGTCTCTCTCTCTCTGTCTCTCTGTCTCTGTCTCTGTCTCTCTCTGTCTCTGTCTCTCTTTCTTTCTCTCTCTCTCTCTCTCTCTCTCTCTCTCGTCTCTCTCTCTCTCTCTCTCTCTCTCTCTCTCTCTCTCTCTCTCTCTCTCTCTCTCTCTCCCTCCCTCTTTCCCTCCCTCTCCCTCTCCCTCTCCCTCTCTCTCTCTCTCCCTCCCCTGTCTCCCTCTGTCTCTCTGGCTCCCGGTCACTCGCCGGCCGCCCACGTGGGGCTCCCTCCAGCAGTCGGTCCGTCAGTGCAGAAGGAGCCAGGGAGGGAGGCAGAGGCAGCAGCCCCGCGCGGAGCCCAGCCAGGCAGGAGTCCCGGGACTCCCGATCGGGAGCATGCGGGACGGCGGAGGCTGCGGCTGGGCGCGGCTGCTGCTGCTGCTGCCGCTGCTGCCGCTGCCGCTGCTGGGGGGCTCGGCGCGAGCCGGGGGGCCCCCGGAGTCCTTCGAGCTGCTGTACAACCGCGGCGTCGAGGCGTTCTCGGCCGGGGACTTCGAGGCCGCCGTGCGCTACCTGGAGCAGGCGCTGAGCAGCCGCCGGCGGCTGCGGGAGGAGCGGCTACGCTGCCGCCTGGAGTGCGGGGTCCGGGCATCTCTGGGGCCCGGGCGCGGCGGCGGCCCGGCGGGGGAGCTGCGCTTCCTGCGCGCCCTGCTGGAGCGGGTCCGCTGCGTGCGGCGCTGCGAGCGGGGGGGACGAGGCCCGCGGCCCCGGGGAGCCCAGCGCCCCCGCCGGCGCCCGGGGCCTGAGCCGCAGCCTGGCCGACGTGCGCCTCGACTTCCAGAAGAGGATGCCCTACCGCTACCTGCAGCAGGCGTACAGCCAGGTACCTCCCGCCGCCTTCTCCTTCCCATTGCCCCTCCGCTTTCCTTCCCCGTTAGCCCTCTATCCTCACGGTCCTACATGTCCTATTTCCCCATTTCTTTTTGTGGACCCCCCAGCTGCCTTCTTACACCTCCCCCAAGACCCTCAGCTGGAGGTCCTCACCAGGGGGCCTTTTTGGAGAAACACCGTCAGCAATTCTTTCCTCCAGTAGGAAATATTCGGGGAGACGGCAAAGAGGTATATTGGGATGGGCTGGTGACCCCAGGGCCATCAAACTGAGGGATTTTCTTTCTTGATGTTGGACCAGTTTTAGGAGAGTCCTTTGGACATTCCATGTCTTTCCCTCCCAAATGAGAGAAAAAAAGCAAAAGAACAGCTTTGGATGGGATTTGGATGTCTCTCCTTAGGTGCAGAGCTGAGCTTTCTCTGCTTTGTCTGCTTCTTTTTAATGGGACCTGACGGGAGCTGCCACATCACTGTAGCATCTGTTCCCTAGTCCTTGAAGGTCTGCCAGCTTGCGGACCTGGGGAGCCACCCTAAACTGAATTTGATCGGAGTTCTTGGTGCTTGTTAGAAATCGAGGTTCCGCTAGCTTAGAGGCTGAGGCACGGAATTCCCTCGCTCTTCTCCTCCCTCTCCTTTCCCATGTTGCTAAGGAAACTTTTCTCCCAGAACAGCTGTTCTGTGGAGCAGGGGCAGCACTAAGGCTGTCAGCCTCTCAGTTAACCTCCAGCTGCTGGAGTCTTGGGCTGATAAATCCCCTTCAGATGCTTGTATCCTTCACTGCTTCCCTGGAAATGTGAACTCTGGAAAGTGTGTGTCCCTTGGGAGCTTCCTTCCCCACTAAAGATTGAGGGCTCTCTTGTACAGGTTAGGAAAAGGATGAATTTGTGAAATGAGTCAATGTAAGTTGGATACACGGCTAAGGTAGAAAGATTGTATCCTTAATGCGTCCAGAATTGTGATTGCACCGGATTAAGCAAGGGAATAACCCAGCGCCAGACAACTCTGTGTGTGTGTGTGTGTGTGTGTGTGTGTGTGTGTGTGTGTGTGTGTGTGAGTGTGTGTGAGTGTGTGCGTGTGTGTGTAGGGGCGGGGGGGGCGCGGAACACAAGTAGGACTCCTCTCAGTCAGACTTACTTCTAAGTTAAAACTACAACATGATTGACGGAAACCCTAAGTGGCAATCATCTGCTTTCTTTTAAGAGGAAAGCTTGATTTTGTGGCGATCCTGAGGAAAGCAGTTAATACCAAAGAGAGAAGAGATTTTGAGGACCTGACAACAGAAAGAGCTTCTCAGCTAAGGGTGGGGCTGGGGTCCCAAAGAAATCCTGAGATGGGGGAGCTGCCCTCCTGCTGACTAGTCAATAATACTTTCCAGACACGTTTTTAGGTCTTGAGTCCAGAAGAGAAAAGCATATTAGTGCTGAATGTCAAAAAAATAAATAACAAGGAGGAGTTGCCCTAAATATGTTTTCCTTTGGTTCTATAAATAAACAGCTCCAGGCTTTGGAGATCAGCTGGCCCCCCCAGTGAGCAGGCTTTCACCTCTGCTTTCCATCACTCTCCCTTTCATGCAACTTAGAGTGGGAAGGTAAAGCTCTGATGGAAGTGGCTATTATTCATGGGGGCGGGGAAGAGGAAGGGAGGGAAGCCACAAGGGGGAGAGAGGTCTTCTGGGAGATTGAGCCTATTTTAAGATTCTAGAGACAGACCGTATGGCATAAGGAACAAAAAGGCCAACCTTGGCGTCAGCGAGCCCCGCTTCTAACACACACCGACTCTGACTCAAGTTTCCCGCTCTTCCTGTGCTCGAAGAAATGCCCTAAGATTGAAATGTCGGAGCAGTTGTGGAATTTACATGGGGGAGGGAATGTCCAAGCAGGAATTCCTATATACTAATGAAATCATAAATTGAGAGAAAACTTTTCTTTAAAGAGGCAATGAGTTAAATATGGTCATAAGTCCCATCAGTCACCTATGTGGGAGGACTCTTTTAGGTGTGGTCCGGTGAGTCAACTCAGTTTTCAGAAGCCCTTTCATGAAAATTGTGGATTTATGTACTTGTTGAAACAGCCACTGTCTGTATGGAAAACTCAGTTCCTGTTTTTTGAATCTACTAATTGCACAGGAGTTTATAGGGTGGGGATGCCACTAATATCTTGGGATCCGTTTCAGATGAACTGACTTCTCTGACCTGGAAGCCTCCACCCTTGGTGCATCTTTATCTTTCTTCTTGTGCCTTTCGCCAGCAGATTACTCTTTTAGGAAAAATAAATACCTGGCCCTAGTAGCCTCCCTGTCGGTGGCTTCCCTTGGTTGAAAGTGATTCATTCCTTGTTGCTGAAACATAAGCTGGACCTTGTCTCAGTATCCACAGTTATGGAAGAGTCCATTCAATGCCTGAAATCATCTGATCCTCAGGAGACCAGAACAGGCTTATCTGAAGGTCATGTTAATGTCAGTCTGAGTTTTGATGCTGGGATAGGAAAGTCTGGCTACTTTATTAATCATGTTTGAACTATTCAGGAAAAGACCTGGAATGTACCTAGAGAAGGATCCCCTCCAAGGATCTATATTTAGTTATTCTGGGTTGAAATATGAGAGACAAAAGCATGATTTCCATGATTTCAATAGTTTTCCCACTCTTTAGTCTTGGTATTGGTTTTGATCTGCCTCAGAAACTTTTATTTTGATCTTGATGATTTGGATGTCAAAATGAACTATTTAGAAAAAAATCAAATATGTGAAAAATTTAATGCAATTTATGAGTACAGGATGGCTGTCCCCAGGTGAGTTCTCTAGTCCAAGAACCTATTTCAGAGGCAACTGGACTTGGCATAAGGAGAATCTAAGTTCAAATTCCACCGGAGACTATGTGTCCCTGGGTAAGTCACTTCAGCTCTGTTTGCCTCAGTTTCCTCAATTGTATGAGGACAATCACAAAATTGTGAGGGTCAAAAGAGACAATTGTTGGCAAAAGCACAAACAGTGCCTGCCTTGTAACAGTCTAGTAGTGGATGTTTTATAAATACTTATTCCTACTTCCCCTTCCTCCCCAATCACCTCTCATGTTGAACAGAAGTACAATGGCACCTGTGAGTTTGGGAAAATCCTGACGAAAGAAAAAAGAAGGATATTGAAAGTAGGGAGAAAATTATCAATTAAAAGAGAATTCAAGTTAATTTAGCTCAACAAATAGTTAATTAAACACCTACTTATAACAGCAAGGACTCCAGCATACACAGGATGTACAGGTTCTTAGATCTGATTTTCTAAAAGGAAGCAACTTTTGAGGGGTCAACAATCACTTTAATCAAACACATATGCCAAGAGAGAAAATAGAAGCAGGACCAACAGACAGGGCTTCCAACTCTCTGATCACAGGCGATATATACATCATTACCAGAAGGTAATGGGCTTTCAAAGGTGGAGAGGGGAAAGGAAGAAGGAGGCTCCTTAGCGGCTGCCCGGAATCTCTTCTGGCACATGATCCTTCTTCCCAAAAGTAAGTTCCAAACCAAAACCTCACCTCAGAGTATATATACTCTTTTCAAACTGGAGGGCATGACCCCTTGTGACCAGTGCCTCACCAGCAATCAGCAAAAGGTGGGATCTTCATACAAAACAAGCCTCCCGCCATTAAGCCTCCCTCAATAGCCCCATCTGAGGCCTGTCAATGGCTGGGGAAGATTTTTAACTTCCATTACACTAATATATACTAGGAAGTATGTTTGACTGGGACAACAAGGACAAAAAAATGAAAACTTCCTGCTCTTATATTCTATCAGGGGTAGGGGGCGGGGAAATGCAAGAAACATAGAAGTTAGAAAACATGAAATATGTGTGTGTATATACATGTGTACATATATGTGTGTGTGTGGAGAGAGAGAGAGAGAGAGAGAGAGAGAGAGAGAGAGAGAGAGAGAGAGAGAGAGAGAGAGAGAGCTCACTAATCAAGATAGGAATTGACCAGAAGTCTTCATCTTCCTCTTCCTCTTCTTCATTCAATTCAGTTGATGGAGTCACAGATGATGGGGTCTTAATGTGCTAGAATTATGTTGACCACAAAATTTTGGCCACCTTTAAAAGTTATGAAGAAGTTATGAACAAGTTCCCCGAATGAAGCAAAAGAGAAAGTGGAAAATTTGGTCTAGCCCACACAAGCCACACATATAGGGAGGAACTTAGTCAAGAGAACGACAGGATCCCTGGCAGTGGAGAAAAGAGCTGGTTATAGAAACTAGCAGACCCAGAAAAATCATCTGAGCAAGTTGCCCAGCAGCAAGGCTACAGGCAATGGTACTTGTGTGAGTATTCCAGAAAGAACAAAGGACCTCCAGGTTCTGTCTTACCAAGAGTTGAGAGGTGCTTTTGTCACAGGTGTAGCCACTGTGTATACCACTATCACTGAACTCTATGTTTCCATGGATGTATTTATGGGAGAGTAGAGCTCATGTGTATAGAAGAAATGTTTCATAATTTTTTCTTTCTGTTTGTTTTTAAATGTCATTTTTAGGAGTTAATTGACTCCTCCGACTGACTTTTCATCTGAAACACATCAGTGGGGGCTCATGGGCTCTAATGTTACTAATACAGAATCGCAGGCTAACTGCAAGTTGTTATTGTTGGTGCCATTATCGACAATTTCATTATTCTGAAACCCAAGGCAGCAGCTGCCTTCTGGGTATATGCAAGTTCAATTTGAGGAAATACCCCAGAGTGGGTGTAATAAAGGCATATATGTTTCAGTCATCCAGCCTACAACAATAAATCCATTTAGACATCATACTTTCAGAGACATAGCTCAATGTCATCCTCTATGCATTATACTTTCATGTAAACATATGTATATATATATATATAATATGTCTATGTATGCACACATACAATGTATGTCTTCCAACTATGAATGCGTGGAATTATTCTGTTTTTTTAATGGTCCTTTCCACATCTATATTGAACATCATTGTATGGCATCCTTTATTTTATGTAGCTCCAATAGCTCTAAGTTCATAACAAAATGAATTCAGGCATTTTGCAATAAACCAACAAAGGATTTTCCTAGGTGTAACTTTTTGGCTTGGGAACCTAAGAGCAAGATGAACTCTTAAGTCACATGGAAAGACCCCCTTGCCTGAAGCAAGCAATGCATCTCTTTCATTCCTCAAGCATTTCTTATCCTCTTGGGACAATCTTTCTCCCACCCAAGGCCAATACAAAGCCTGCAGTAGCTCCCTGAAATGAAATAGTGCTTAGAGGCAGCTGATTGCAGTGAAAGAGGAAGAAGAGGAAATTTGGAATTCTGCTTCTGGTACTTGGCAGCCAAGTGGCCAAGGGCAAAGACTTAACGGAATCTTTAAGACTGTTTCCCACTCTGTGAGATAGAAATTGTTACAGCGTTTACTGTAAGGATCACCTAAGAGATTGCCTGTCAAATACTTTGTGAACTTGGGCACCTATAGAAGTGCCAGCCACTATTATTACTCTTTTAGAACATAAAAGGGTATTTGGCTGGTCTGACCAAGTCACCTCCTAGCTCAGGAATATTCATTGGCTCACTTCTGCCTCTGGGTTAAAATACAAACTAGGATAACGTACAAAGTCTGTGGTCTCTATGATGTGACTCCCTCCTGATTACTTTCAGTTAAACAGTAAACATTCATCAGACAATATCCTGAGTGCTTGCTAACTTCCACGGGAGCTGAGGCCAAGGGCTCAAGAGCAAGCCTTGACTGGGGAGTCCAGGGACAGGAACTTGCTCATGGAAAGCTCTGAAAGGAATCTGGCAGAATCCCACCCAGAGGGTGAGAAATTCCTTATTAACCAAGAGATTTAGAAGTTCTGAAAAATTCTTTTTTTTCTTTCCTCTGAATCTTTAAATGGAACCATTTCCAGATTTTTAATGAAATTCCTTTCCTGATGTTTCTTCACCTGACTCCCCTCCATGCCCTTTATGACTTGATCAAACTGACCCAGTAACTGTTCTCTGTGCTTGATGTGCCATCTCCCTCCTGCCTGCCCTCCCTCATCTGGGTGCCATCTTCCATGCCTGGGATGGACTTCTGTATCTTTGCCCTTTAGAATTCTAGTGTCCTTCAAAGGTCTGCTTGGGAAGGCCACCTTCTACATGCAACTTCTCGTTACTCTGCAGTATTTGTTCCCTTCCCCTTCTAAACTCTGCTGGAGCTCTGTATACATGGTATGTCTCCTTCCTTGAGGGCAGAGGCAGTCTCAGCTGCTTGCTTGTTTGGATTGAATTGGATTCCTGACTCCCCTGTCTCTAGCCTGCCGTTGGGCTCCAGCCATCCACAGGTCAGAGGCCAGTCCCGTCCAGTTGACAGAAAGAATGTCTGTGTTCAGGTTTTGGGAGTCAAGATCCTTGACTTGTTGGAGTTAGTGGCTTTTGGTGTGATCCTCAGCAGTCTTCTTCAGCTCTCTGTTTTGTACTTTGGGAGTTTCTGCTGCTGTGGATTTCCATGTTTCCATAACTCACATGCTTTGGGTACTCCTCTGTCTACCTTGTGCCCTCCATGGGTCCTGAAATGGGAGAGACCCCTTTAAGAAGCATTTTTTCTCTTCTATTGATGCTTCATGTCCAGGGCAGTAGTCACAGAACCTTCCCTTTCTCTTGTTTCCAGCTCCTGAAAAAGAAAGTAGGGCTGCTGGTTTGTTTCCCTTCCAGAACTTTCTTCTTCAGGCTTCCTTTTTCTAGGTGATCCTGATTTTCCTTCTCCAGATTCCAAAGAAAACTGAGTGAGGTTAAGCCACTGACTAGGCTCTCTGAACTTGACCATCTTGGACTTTCACAGTGATAGACAATTCTCCAGTTGTCTTGTCCCTAGTTCACGATACTGTTGGACCTCTGGTGAGGTGCTGGAGTTCCACTTTTTAAGAGAACTGATCTCAGGACACTTTCTTCCTCTTTCTCTGAAATTGGCCAGTTTTACTTTCTGGAAGTAATGGATCTGGGAAGAAATTGACATCTGGGTGTGAAACTCTGTTAGGCTCATGTGGTCAGCACAGAAAGAAGATGAATTAAATCACCCTCAGCTTCTACAGGAAATCCGAAAATATAATCTGAGTTTTCTTTAACCTGTTATGATCCCCAGTGAGATATCAGGTTAATTGAGCTGTAAAGTCAGGGTCCTCACCCCCTACCCCCACTCCATTAATTTAATATCCTGGAACAGCTATTTTTAATGAGTTTTCTTTGTTGCTATTTCTGGAGAAGGTCCGGCCTCCTTTCTCTTGCTTGACTCAGCTGAGAGTGATTCCTTTTCTCATTTACATTTCCCTCTTAGGTTAAATTTTGTGTGAATCCTTGGTCAGGGAAGGGTCGAATTCTCAGCTATTACTACATGTACTTATACAATGGTGTGTTATGGGTCACAGGTTATAGAGGTAAGGGGACTTTGGAAAAGATATTGTCCAATCCTGTCACCGTAATTGATAAGGAAACGGAGAAAGAGGCCAAGAGGCTTCCCCAGTGGCTCCGAGATAGTGGAGATGTCTCAGTTTTAGCTTGATGTGAACCACCGAGGAAGAGAATGATTAGGCCCCTGATCTACTACATGATTTCTGTCTTTCATATTTAGAGTAGAAAATAATAACTTTGTGTTATCCAAGTGCCTCATTCTTTCTTTATCCTCTGCAGCTCTGTAAGGTAAATGGATAAATGCTCACTCCATGAAACACTGCCTCAATGTCCCTGGGAAATTTGAGCCCATCATTCATTCCAAGGCAACAAACATTTATCAAGCACTTAGTGTCTTCCAGGAACTGTGCTAAATTCTGGGAATACAAAATACTAGCAAAAAGAAAGACAGGCCCTGCCTGATTAGGAGCTAATATTCCAATAGAGAAAGATAACACATAAAAGTTAGTTGAAAAGTGGGGAGTGTTGAGAGGAAAACATTGGAAGGAACCAGAACAGAGCAGGGAGAGGCAGGAGCCATGGCAGCCTGAGCCCTCTTTTGCTGAGCACTGAACTAAAACCTTGGGATGTAAATAAGAAAGATAATCTCTGCTCTGGAGGAACTTATACTCTAATAATACCTAACAGGGAACTGAAGGGGAGTGAGATTCACCAAAAAGAGGTGGGAGCCACAGGGTCAAAGGTATCTTCAAGGGTGAGGAGGCAGTAGTGGAAATTGTGCCAAGTTAGTAGTAGAGCTGGAAAAAGAGGGAGTCATCTTATGGGTCTGGGTCCTTCTTCAAAACAGGAGATTTGGGGAAAAACTTACCAGTCAGAGGAAGGGCCCATAAGGTCAGTGGCTAAGAGATCTTGCCCCAGACACAGTGGCTGAGGTTGGATTTGAACTGAATCCAAATCCAGCTCTGTTTTCACTTTACCATGTTGAATAGAATTTTGTGCTGAAAACTGAACTTACTTATTATAGACATTCATAGTGACCAGAATTTGGAGTAAATGAGTGAGAGATTACTAGAGGACCTCATTGAGCATCCTCAAAATTCTTAATATAATAAGAAGCAAGGTCATCTACTAAGGCTGAGGCCAGCAGCTGCTGAATGAGTTGAAAATGTTTGAAACAAATGCTCTAGGGATTTCACCAGGGAATTGGTAATAATTGTCAAGTGAATGGGATGCCATTCAGTGGTGAGGATTCAGTAGAGGTTTATTGATGTGTGAATATATAATAGATCCAATCTTCTCCTTTGAGAAGAGGAACAAGTGATGGATGTTACCAGTAATTGAGATCCAAGGTCAGGAGCTGCCTCTGAACATTACTTATAAATGATCATCACATTATAAATAATCATTTGCTCAAGTTCCTAAAGCCAGATTTACATGTTTTCTTAATTAGCCTCATAGCATTCTTTTGAACTGGAAGCATTTGTCTCATTTGGCAGATCATTGCTACTGACTTGATTAAGGTTCAGATTTATCCAAGGATATCCATAAGGTTAAGTAATTACTAAACACAGCACATGTGGGACAGTTGCCCACTGCCTGAACAATGGATCTTCTCTGAAGGGCCCTGCAGTAGGATAGAGATGAGATTGGTAATTCTTTGTCTTGGAGAGTAGGAAGGGAAAGAAATAAAGAGGCTCATTTAGACCTGATGCCAGGAAGAAAAACAACAAACAACTTCCTTCAAATGAGGGTTATTCAACAATGATAATATTGATAACAATGGCTAACATTTATATAGTACCTACTGTATGCCAAGCACATGTCACAGAAGTGGAATGGGCTTCTTTTGGAACTCAAAAGGGTGGTGAGTTCCCCATCTCTGAAATCTAGCTCTGGCTACAGAGTCATTGAAAAGTCTTCCCCTAAACACATGGTTTGAAGACTGGAACCAGTTACGGAATGTCTCTACATACTCAGGTCTCTTCAATACAATTTTACTGAGCATCATCATGGTTTTCCCAGAAACAAGACATCCAGAATCCTCCTTGTGAGGAGTTACTATCAGGAGGAGTTCAATACATGTGCTAATCATAAACAGATAGAAAGATAGATGGAGAGACAGAGAGATGATAGATTGAAAGATGATAGATAATTGGATGGATAGATAGATAGATCTAGATTACAGATGATAGATGGATGGATTGATAGGTATAGATGATAGATTTTGTAGATGGATGGATAGATAGGTATCAATGATGTTAGAGACGGATGGATAGGTTAGATATAGATGATAAATGTTGGACAGATAGATGGATGGATAGATAGACAGATAGAAAGACAGACAGATAGATAGATAGATAGATAGATAGATAGATAGATAGATAGATAGATAGATGGATGGATGGATGGATGGATGGATGGATGGATGGATGGATGGATGGATGGATGGATGATAGAGATGCATGATTAATATATCAATCAACATGTAACCTTCAAAGATATCTTGCTTTTCTGTGTTTCCTTTTGTACATTAAACAAATGCTTTGGTGACATTATTTTCTTGCTTTACTTCTTTTTTGGGGTGCATAGTCATTTACCTTCCTTGTCCTTTCACTCTCTCCCCCCAAAAAAGTAAGAGGGGGAAAAGGAAGGGAGTAAAAGTAGAGGAGGAAAAGTAAAAGAAAACAAATGTGTATTGTCAGTCAAAACAGATTCCCATGTTGACCCTTTCTAAAAGCGTATATCTCATTCTGCCCCTCAAGTCCATCACCTATCTGTCATAAAACATTCAAGAACATTATGCGCTTCCAGAATGATGACTGGTCATTGCATTGAGCAGTGTCCTGAAGTCTTCTCAAAGTTGTTTTTCTTCATAATTTCAATATAATCTAGATTCTTCTCCCAGACCTTCTCTTTTCACTCTATTTTGGCTTAAACAAGTCTTCTAGGTTTCTCCATGAGGTGACAAAATGGAAAATTGGAGATTTAAATGAAAAGTCAACACTTAGTTTTTCTGAGTTCCTGTTTGGTTATTTAAAGATTATGAAGAAGGCAACTAAAGAGAAGGTAATTGTTTGCTTTTCCATCCCAATTTATTTCAAGTTTCTCTTAGTACAGGCTATACTGCTCCACCCCAAGTTTATTTAAATCAGTTGTGAAATCCTGTCAGTCCCTCCTTATAGTTCATTATTTTAGTATTTTCACTGCCATTGGTGTGTGCATGGGCAGGAGCATGGGGGGAAATGATGAGAAGAAAGAGCCCAGGACCCAGGTCAACACTTCCTGCTGTCACCTGGTGACTAAGTTACAGTGCTGGGACCTGTGTGCATTTCACACATCTTCAGCCACAGAGCTGCTGTGGTGTAGGGCTGCCTTGGCTCTCCCACTGCTTCTTGCATTTTCACTCACATGATGCCCCAGGTCTGCTCAGCCAAAAGTCACAGTTGTCTGTCTAGTGGAAAAATTTTGCCTTTTGTCATTTGGGAAAGTCATTGATGCCTTCGTCTTTTGTCCTTTTTGGTTCAGTTTCTCACTGGAATTTCCACCACCACCACCCCTGCCTTGCCTGTCTTTTCTCTTCATTCCTTTATCCCTGTTGCCAGGCTTTTCAGGTCAAATGATGCTCCTTCTAACAGAATCACAGATGCTTAGAGTGGGAAAGGACCTCAGAAACCATGGAGGTCAACCAAATCCTTGTTCTTACTTTGGCTGCTGAACAACAATCTTGGCACGAGTCAGTATGGCAGCCCTCAAATTATGCAATAACACCAATCCTTTCCCAGCCCTTTTCCTCTCCTCCCCACCTCCTCAGGACCTTCCCTCTCCAGGATGAACTTCCCCAGCTCCTTAGTTCATCTTTAGTATGGTTCCTGTTTTTTCACCATCTTGATTGCCCCATTCTGTATCTTCTCCACCTTGGCCAGTTTGCCACATTTCTCTTCTTCATCTTTCTTGTTTCTGCAATGAGCCATCTTGGAGCCAGAACATCTTCATTCCAAGCTCAGCTCAGAGGGTTCTTCCTACACAAAGCCTTTGGTGATCTTTTCAGTCACTGGCATGCTGTCTCTACTGAAGTGAATCTGTAGCATGTATGTGTGTACCTTGGTGGCTTGATCCATTTCTGACACATGCTGGGGCCAAACTAGGACCAGAACTCAGTTGGTGGGACTCTGAAGAAATTACTTAATCTCTTGATGCCCCCAGGTGCCCTTGTGAGCATCTAAGTTGGGGGGCACATATTGATCTGCATTAGTAGAAGGTTATCATGGGTCCAGTCCTACAACCAGTATTTTCCATTTATTCATCTGTCTACATTCACCAGATCTCTCCCAGGAGTCTATTATCTCCTGGAGCACAGGGATAACTTTTCATTCTGAGTTTGGATCCCAAGTGCCTGAGACAATTCCTTGCACTGAGTAGCCACTCACGAGAGGCCTGGTGAGTCCCATTGCTTTGACATGGATACTGAAATTATAAGATACCTTACAGATGCTGAGAAGACACCTGAGGACCCAAGGAAAGAAGCAACTTCTTTCAGAGATGGGACTAAACCCTGGTCTCATAATTCCTAACCCAATGTCTGTTACTGAACATGACTTGACAGGGAGGTATGCAGGTATTATAAGCCCTTCTGCTCTGATTCATGTGAGTTCCTCACATTACAAGGATATTTGGAGATTGGCTCAAGGATTTAGAGTTGGAAAGGACATGAAAGATTATTGATGAGGAAAGTGACCCCCAAAGGGATGGGGTGACTCTTCCATAATCACCCAATGCTTGGAGATGCTTCATGAGTATTGATTGATAGAGTGAGATGAATTGACCTTGATTAAGCTAGAGGTAATTCTTTGGGTGGGCCACAGAGGGTTTGATAAGAGAGAAAAGGAGGTAGGAAGGGATCCAATGTGTGGCACCTGGCTCAAACTTGGAACAGGAGCCAACTTCCTATCACAGAGAGGGGGTCCCCACATGGCTAAGGGCAAAGATTGCCTCATAAGCTCTCTGGAAGATAATCAAGAATGTCTCATTCATTGCCTACAGTAGATGGTGGCAGACCCATGGATTTCTTGATGAAGTCTATGTGGGCTTCCCATCGGTAGAGATGGAGCAAACAGGTGCTTATATCACTGGCAGCCATTGGCTATGTCTTTGTCTGTTTTGAAATTCCTAATTTACTTTAGAATAGCAGCTCAAAGAATCATAGGATTTGAAATCTGAGCATCTTAGAACCTAAGTATAATCTCATCATATTATAGAAGAGGAGACTGGATGTCTGCCTGGGATGGGGAGTCCCCTACCAGAGTGATCCAGCCAGGCTGGGCCCAAGCTCATCCAGAACTTAGGGTTCTTTCCTCCTGGCTCCTTGCCTGTCTACCAAGCCACTGACCTGTTGTTTGGTGTGTTCCTGTCCACACTGTTTTCATCAGCGCTTACAAATCTGACTTTAACTTTCTAATGATCATGTCCAACCACAACCAAACCTCTTTCGGATGTTAGCCATAAGGCAAGACGTTCCTAGAGCTGACATCATCAAAGGATCTAAAAGACATAAACAGAAACCTTCCTTCAGTTTTTCCTCTTTTTAAATGTTATTTTTGTCGGTAGCCTTTGTTTTTAATCTCCTTCTCCCCTGAATGTATCCATTGCCTCCCTTTCCTCATCCAAACAACTCCTCCAACAAATATCATAGAAGATGGAGCTAGCCTACAAAACCAACCATCCCAGGTCTCACATGTGGTGTGTGATATTACACACCCAGAGCTCCCCACTCCTGCACGGAAGGGACCGAGCGGCATTTTCCTCACCCTTCCTCATCCCTTTTTAAAACTCTGCCTTAGCTTATAGTCTAGCATAGGCTTGTGCCCTGTATAAACTGCCCAAAGTCTTCTTGAATAATCCATTGTGGGGTGGAGTGGGGGTTCGTCCTTAAACATCATCTTTCCTCTGGGTGCTCTGCCAATCCATAACCACATCAGACTTAATTCCCTGCTGGATTCCTCTGTGGGAGGAGATTGGATCTATTAATATGAAACAGAGAAGACTGAAAATCTGTTTGAACAGAGGTTATTGGATTTTTATTATGATGACTTTTAAGACAAGAAGGCAAAAAATTCAGAAGATTGTGAAATAAAGTGGTGGGGAAGGAGCAAAGGCCTCTCAGATCATAGTAAACAAACACTCACATGCTTGAATGAAGAAGTCCATAAGCAAGCCAAGCATGGAGAGGAAAGCCGTGGTCTCCGCTCTCATGTTCAAGCATCAGTGGAAGCCAGACTTTCCTCCTCCGGCTGCTATGGTGCATGACTTCAAGTGACTCTTCATGTGTCGTTGGAAACCTCCATTTCCAGGCCTTTCACGGAATCACTATCCTTCAGTTTGTGACAATAGCCTGACTTTGCCACCCCTCTCCTCATGTGGCCTGTGCCGGAACGCAGGGAGACCAGGGACGTGTGTGGTTCCCATTGCACTGAGACTCAATCCTGAAACTCTTCAGGGGCATACAGTAGTCTGTTGTTAATTTCCAGTCTGTGTCATTAATTAAATTTCTCCAGAAGTTAGAGGTGATGTTTCTATTTTTCCAAGGCTTGTAATTTCATTGGTGGAGGGAGCTCCCAACAAAGAATCCCTGCCTCCTAGCACAGCTGGGTAGCAATTCCACCAGGCAGAGTCCCAGAGAGATGAGAGGGG
The DNA here is from genome assembly GCA_023548195.1 of Bettongia penicillata ogilbyi. Classification (NCBI taxonomy): domain Eukaryota; kingdom Metazoa; phylum Chordata; class Mammalia; order Diprotodontia; family Potoroidae; genus Bettongia; species Bettongia penicillata. Next base: position 7,391,220 of record JAJHZJ010000010.1, read on the forward strand.
AAGCCACACAGCCAGTATGTATCAGAGAGGACACCTGAACCCAGCATGCCTCTCTCTCCACTAGACCATGTGATCTCTAGTCATTTGGCATGATCACATTTTTAAGTAGAACTTACCTCATATCATCTTGTGTAAAGTTGAGTAGAATCTAAATGGTTAAAATGATTTAGGATAAAAGCACAACTTTACACTTGGGCAAAAAAAGTCAACTTCATCAATCAGCATTATGGAGGTATGTCTAGAGATAGCAGCTTGATGGAGAAAAGGTCTGGGTTTTTAGAGGATGCAGAGATTAATAAGCATCAATAGCCTGATGTAGCAAGCAAGAAAACTGATGAGATCTCAGATTGTTTTATGAGGAGCACAGGGTCCAGGATTAGGGAGTTGATCGCTGCTGTTTTCTGGCCTGGTTAGCCCACATCTAGATGTGACTCCATCTACATCCTCATCTGGATGCAGTGTTCATTTTAGGGTGCCACAGTTTAGGGAGGACTTTGATAAGCTGGAGATTTTCCAAAGGAGGCCCACTAGGATGGTTGAGGTACCTCAAGATCAGGCCAAGTGTCTGAGGAAGAAACTGGGGATGTTTTGTTTGGAAAGGAGACAAAGTTTGGAGATGAATATGGTCGTTAATGGTCTTCAAGGCCCCAGCAAATAGGAATAGTGGGTATAGACTTCATTCTATCTAGAGAAGCAGGGATGTGGAGTTGGCCAAGGTCATGCTAATAGAGCTGTTATTTTAACTCAGGTGATTTGTCTCCATGCTCTTGGCCCTCTGGAGCCTTATGGCCAAGCCAGCTGCGCACCTTGGATAGCTTCTGTCCATAATCTTAGTACCATGACACCCTCTGTAATTGACAGGAAGTAACAAAAACCAGTCTTATTCTGGTAAAAGCCACATGTTTAGGCCCCTTGAACATGACCTGCAATGGCTCTGCAGACCTGACCTAACATTTGTCACTACAGCATTTACTGAATGTAGAACTCTGTCCCTGATAAACTCCAGGGGAGGGGATCAAATACCCAGGCTTGAATTTGATGCAAATACAAGCCAAATCCACAGATATAGAAGTTAGGAATTAAGTACATGCTGGGCATGGTGGTGAGATCTCAGAACACAAATACAAACAATGGTGGGACTTGGGGAGACTTAACCATCACAAGATTAGCCATTGTTTGGTTGGGGAAACAGCTAGTTCAGTTGGTGGTCAATTTGCTCCTGTAAGTTGCAATCGTTTTTCTGGAAAATTAAATTTGGCTTCAAGATAATTGGCATGCAGCGAGCCTATGTGCTGTCTGCGGCAGGATCTCTCCTTGCCAGCCTATTGATTTGGCCTGGGAACCTGCAAGATTCAACATGTGAGCAGAGGAACTCAAGCCTTGCTATGTGAACACAAAACCAGCTTTGCTTGAGGGATGATAAAGTGTTGTTTTCCCTGACTTTCTGCCCCTCTCATTACTCTGGCTAGTTGGCTGAAGTCTGCTATAGTAGCAGTATTGTCCCCCTCCTTACAAAATGCTGAATGTATACTTTGCGAGTAATGAACCTCAACAGCACCATGGGGAGTGCCAGACTCCTGGAAACGTCACTGCCTCAAAGAGCTTGCTTTTCGGCAATCCTGGCATCCTTTGCCTTTCCAGGCAATTGGAGTGTGCTCATTGGACAGCAGGCTTTTTCCTGGTCCCTTGTTCACTCCTAGAGAAGTGGGCTCTGAAACAATTCCTAAAGTTATTATTATGTGCCTCTTTCAAAGGGAGGCCTAGATCTTTCTTTTAGTCTCATATTTTTGTCCTGCTATGGAAAAAAATTACTTTCTTGGTTTCAGCAAAAATATGTTGAGGATCATAGGTCTAGTTCTGGAAGGAAGCAGAGCAGCCACGTAGGCTAAGCTGTCATTTTACAGATGAGCAAAGAGAGGTATGTGTGAGTGTGTGTGTGTGTGTGTGTGTGTGTGTGTGTGTGTGTGTATGTGTCTGTAGGCAGGTTATAATCTGCCTAGAGTCACAGAGACGCATCGCAGGAAGGCCTTGAACCCTGGTTTTCTCTGACTGAAGTGAATGCTCTCTTTCTACCGTACCAGAGACTCCTGGCCATGCAGGCCCCGTAGGGATACAAAGGCAAAAACTGACCCAGTTCCTGATCTCAAAGACCTTACTGGCCATGGGGGAGAGGTGGAACTGATATGTCTATACCATAATATGATTTTCAAAGAAATTTGCTACCATTTCCTACCTCACTGGAGATGCCTAACAACCTGCCACCCTCATCCTACAGGTGAAGGCCCAGACAGAGGCAGAAAGGTTAGTAAATGCAGAGGCAGAGTTTGAACTTGGGTCTTTCCAGTATCCATGCTGCCTCTGCAGATCAGTGGGATGGATGATACATCCCTTGGGTAGATCTCCTTCACAAAAAGCTGTTATGGATCTGTTATGTCACAAAGGACACCAGTTTAGGCTGAAGTTAAGGGAGAAGAGGCATTGTTATGGGCAAAGTTAGAAGACTGCTCCGCCACTGAGGGCGGCACACAGGTGCTTTGACTTCTCCCAGAATGCCTAGCAGCTCTTAGGGAAAGTGAACTTGTCTGGCCTCACCACGAGTTCACTTTTTAAAGCTCCCTGAGGGGAGCACGCTGTTCTCGCATCACCAGACACAGTGCGTGGCACGCAGTGGGTACTTAAACTAAAAGCAACATTTTATACTTTTTTGTGGTTATGCTTTTATGCTTCTTTATAATTTTTAGTTGAAAGCCAAAGTTCTCTGCTTTTATTGAATACTTATTGGGTGATTACAAAGCGCTGATTCACATCTGCTCACCGTGTTATTGTTAGTAGCATAAGGCAAACACTGAGGGCTTTGAAAAGTGAGCCCAGAAAACTGCCTCTCAGTCCTTTCAGCAATAAGGGACAAAGTGTCAGTGGACAGAATAAAGAAACTGAGGCAAAAGGGAGAGACTGGTCTGACCCGAGTAGTTCAGCAGGACTGAGGATCCTTGGGTCATTGACCTCCTTTGACAGCAGAGGAAACTGAGACTGAAAGGAAGGATACTTTACAGAGTGTCACTAAGCTGACCTTGTAATCCGGGTCCTCTGACTCCAAAGGCAGGATTCTTTCTGGGTCAACAAGCATCTGAACTTCTGATTCGAAACCAGTGGCAATTGGGTGAGGATTATTTTTTTTTAAATTGTGTTTGTGCTTTATTGCTGAAGAAGACCATGCCATCAGAGAAACAATGACATGACTTGCACTTGACTTTGTTTGGAGGGAGGGAGGGCTGTGCAGGTCACCAGCCTCACTTCTCCTCCAGAGCCATCTGAGTTCAGTGACCAGATATTCATCAGGATGACTGAAGATGACCCAGGATGCACTGGGAGACCTTGGCCCCTTTAGAGTGAGATTACCTTCAAAGGTGGAGGGAGGGTGGGGCAGGGAGGCTTCTTTTGGAGTCCGCATTTAAGAGCAGCTTTTAATGGAGAGTGTGCTCAATGCACCACACTACATTTCCTAAGTAACATTTGTTGGTAGTGAAGAAAATGCCTTATAAAAAAATATAATTTCACTTTTGGAGTTTGAAGACCAGCATGGGGATATGTGGTTTCTACAGTCTGTCAGACTGGTTGATGAGCCAGCTCTTTCATTGTGACTATGTCTTTCCTTCCAAGGCAACGTAGGTGGGCACCCATGTTGCAGTTTCCAGGGGAATGTGGAAATTTGTGGGGATTGTATATCTAGGTAGTAAAATAAGTAATAAAATCAACATTTATATAACATTTTTCTTTCTGAGCCTAAGTACAACTCAATGAGCTAATTCCTACAGGTAAGGAACTGACACCCAGAGAAGTTAATTTATTTATGTCATTCCCATTTTTGAAATTAGAAAACTGAGAGCTAGAGATAATAAAATTTTCCAGAATACCATTTTACAAATGAAGAAACTGGGCTCAGAGGGGTTGTGATGACCTTTTACAAATGAGGAAACTGAGGCTTCAATGGGCTAAATGATGTGTCCATATTCCCCCAAAAGAGGACACTGAGGCTCACGGAGGGTGAGGGATGCAGGTATAGAACAATCCTTAGAAAGACTGAAACATGTGCTGGTATCTCTTTTCTGACAAATGAGGAAACTGAGGTTCAGAGGGTTTGGTGACTCACCCATGGTCCTAACTCTGTGTCAAAAGTGGGTCTCTTCTGACTCCAAGTCCAGATTCTGCCCCTTCCCTGTACCAGACCCACATTTCCAGAGTCAGAATTGGAGCCACATCTCCTCCATTGGAATCTCTTCCTCTCCTCCCTGTCCCTGGTTGGCCTCTCCAGTGATCATCAACAGTGATATTAGCACATCATCACACGCTGGGTTTTTTTCTGTTATTGTTTTTAGCTATTAGAAATAGAACCAAATATCTTTTGAGAGCACCTTTTTATTTTGTTTTATCTTATTTTTGGCTATTGGTCACACTTAAGCTTAATTTCATTTAATGAAAGAAAATTATTCTTGGATATGAAATACTAAGAGTCACACAATACACAATTGTGTAACAACACAATAGCTGACCTTGACATCTACAGTGATAGATGCATTGATTATATAACGTCCTGGGTTAATACACTGGGACAGATATTTTGAATGACAGCTGGATAGCTTGATTGTACTTACTATTACACCCAGTTGGGGAGGGGAGGAACTATAGTCTCCAAGAAGCCTGTTGTCCAAAGCATCTTCCCCAGGGAAGGTCTCCAGCCTCAGGTGTTTCATTTATATACAGGTGTAATAATCGCAAAGCATTTCTTCGACACTGCCTCCTGGGAGGTTACCGTAGCTGCCATTTCCATCTGAAGTAGGAGGAAACTGTTTTCCACAGCTGCCAGTCATCTGCATGGTCAGATGAGGGTGGGGAGGCAGGGCAAGCAGGCCCAGCACCTGCAGGCATTCATGCCCACTATCCCTGGAGAGGACTCTGTGACCTAAAGAGGCATCAGTGTGCATGCTTTCTACAGAGTGGAGAGCAGACTGCACGGCTCCTCTTCCCTCCCCCATCCATTTTGATATGCCAAAATTCTAGATGAATATCTGATGGGCGCAAACCTTATAGTGCCCAGCAAAGTTTGCAGGCTCCAGAAGCTGCTACTGACCTCTCATTCCAGCCTCACAGAGACAGAGAGAGCTAACTCCTAGCCTCGGTGTGCCTTCCAACACCTCCCTAATCATGCCTGAAGGTTAGGCGGAGAGCTAGCCCTTCAGATGTGAATTAGGACTGGGGGCTGGGGTTAGTGGAGTTTACAAGACTGGAGGAGCCCTGGAGCCCCTCAGGAGAGGTTCTTCCTTTGTCTCCTGAGATTCTCTGCTGCCACTGTACCCTGCCCCTCCAGGTGCCAGGACATGCTTTGCCTAGATGGTTCGTCATGGGTGGGGTAGAAGAACCATCAGTCATCTGTCAAGCGTCATCCCAGCTGCAGCTGCTCCCCAGCCATGTTTGGGCTTGTGTTTGGGTTGGAGCGAAGGTGAGCCTGGCCCACATTATCTCATGCCTGGAGGGGGTGACAGTCTCTGAAAGATGTCATCTGATGGCAGCTTGTCAGGGCCTCAACTCTGGACCAAAGAACGGAGGCTCTCAAGGCAGCATCCAGGGAACGGAAAGATTCTGGGGGAGGGAAGTACCTCATCACACCAGGCCTTGGACAGGGTCTGTGACTGGCTTAAACCATACAGCTGGTGAGTGACAGGGAAAGCCCATCACTACTGGAACCAAGCTCAACAGTCACGTGCTTTATTAGAGCTGACGGCTTTTGTATTCTCTGTTTAGACAATACAACTGCTCAGTATGGTGCTAAGCCCATTGTTTTCCAACTCTGGGCTTCATTTTCCTCATTGGTAAAATGAAAGATTTGCACTAGAGTCAGTTATAGAGTGATATATAGTTATAATTATAGTTTTACCAGTTGCATGTAGATAGAGCACCTTGCTTAGAGGCAAGAATGCCTGAGTTCAAATCTAGACTCGGATACTTAAAAGCTGTGTGATCCTGGGCAAATTGCTTGATCTCTGTCTGCCTCAGTTTCCTCATCTCTAAAATGGGGACAATAATAGCGCTTACCTACCTCCCTCACCTAATCCCAAAGTATTTGGGAGAATCAAATAAGATAATTTTATAAACTCTTTTCAAGTTGGTTCATAGTCTGTCAAGGTTTGAATTTTTAACTCTACCATCTAAGATATTAGTTATCCCTCAAAATTACATGCTATAAGTCATATTTTATACATATGTACACACAGAGACATGTATATGTGTGTATATGTATTTACATGGGGGCCAGGTCATAGATCCATGAGGAATCCCATTGGAGACTTTCAAGTTGATAGCAACACTTTAATAACTACTCTTTGGTTCCAGTCACTCAACCAGGTCCAATGTCACCTAATTATACTGTCCCAAAGGTCCTTAACCAGGGATTCCCACACACTCCACAAAGTGTTTATGAACTTAGATGGAGAAAATTATATTTTTATTTCCACTAGCTTCTAACTGAAATTTCTGTTTCCTTCAGTTAGGAGTTTTTATTCTGAGGAGGGGTCCATGAGCTTCACTAGACTGTCAAAGGGAACTGTCACACACACACACACACACACACACACACACACACACCAGATTAAGAAACCCTGATCTATCCCATTTCTCTCCATCTTATTCATTATCATAGTGTGACATATTTTGTCAAATGTTTTGCTGAAACTCAAGTATTCTGTATCTTCAGCATTGCTTCTATCCACCAGTCTAATTATCTAATCAAAAGAGGGAAATGAAATGAGTACACGGTGAACATGGGTCCTCCCTCTAAATCCTTCCAAGAATTTCTTCAGAAATTCAAGTCAAGTGGGTAGGTGCCCACCCTTTCCCTGCTAATAGTCCTGGAGAATGAGCCCTGCCCTTGTGGGGGTCTGCAGGACCCCTCTGGCCCTCCAAGTGGGTAGGTGCCCACCCTTTCCCTGCTAATAGTCCTGGAGAATGAGCCCTGCCCTTGTGGGGGTCTGCAGGACCCCTCTGGCCCTCCAAGTGGGTAGGTGCCCACCCTTTCCCTGCTAATAGTCCTGGAGAATGAGCCCTGCCCTTGTGGGGGTCTGCAGGACCCCTCCGGTCCTCAAGTGCACGCAGACATCACTGCAGAGTCTCAAGAGCCTCGAATCAGTCACTGTTCAGACACAGTCAGAGGGCAGCTTCCTGATTCTTCTATTTTGTTAGATTTTTCCATGCCAAAGATTGCTTTCTTTATAAGAGGAAAAAGAGACTAAACATTTAAATATTTTATCCTATGGCATCCTTTCCTCCTCACCAGGGATCAGGCATATCTTAGCCCAAGCAGCAGGGCGGTATCTGCTTAGGTTTGCTTCCAAAATGAACATCACTCCTCCAGCATCACTCGGTCACTATTGCTCCCACCATACTTCTGGATGTATCCTATTTCCTGCCCTCGTGGTCATCTTCAAGACTTGGCTCATCCCATGGAAAGCACTGGGTCTTTTCACTGTCTAGGTAGGCAGAAACAAAATTGAGAAAGAGAAAAGTGAAGAATCTATCCCAGAAATCCCCAAGTTATGATGAAAGGGTTTTTCCAAACTTGTTTGAAAGATCATGAATTATCAACAGTATGATGCAAATGCCCACAAGGAGGTTGGGCAAAGTGTAACCCCTAGATGTCACGTACGGGCTCCCCAAAGGCAGACTGTGTGTAAAGATAAAGACAGAAAACGTGGGTTCTTCCAGTAACCCTTCAGAACCATTATCCTCATCATGCAGATAAGAAGATTGAACCTTGGGCTGGAGGAATGCCTTGGCCATGCTCACAGAGCTGGCAAGTGTAGGAAGGAGCATGTAAACCCAAGCTTCTCATCCCAAATCTAGTCCTCTTCCCATCACACACTACCATATGTAACTTACTGGTTAGTCAACTGGCAAGTATTAATCACCTATCTTAGTATCAGGAGCTGTGCTAAACACTGAGGCTGTGACGAAAAAAGACTCAAGGAATCTTGCGTTCTAATGGACATCCCTGGGGTGGTCTGTGACTGTCTTGTGTGGGGCAGTGGCTGGGCTGTGAGTAATTCAGTGTGATACAGGTGAAGGAATAAAATGTTTGCCCCCCGCCGCCTGAATCTGCCTCCCTCTGAATTCACTGTGACTGACCCCCATCAGGAAAAGAGTCTTCCCAGGGTCAGGAGTCAACCACAGAGATTGCTAGCAGCCCACCCTTGGAAGCAGCCTCTCATGCAGGGATGTGCAGGGCCTGAGAGCACGAGGGCGTGGCCAGAATTAGGACTTTTTATGTCCTCTCAGCAGAGGTGATGATGGCCATGAAGCTGGCCTGATGGCAAGGTCACCTGGCTTGGAGTTTAGTCCTGCTTAGATCAGGAAAGACCTGAGGAACAGTAGAACAGGCTGTCCCTCAAGGCCATCCCTTCCTCTCCATCCTGTCCCCATTCTGGGTCAAGCCTGTAATTCCTCTCCTCTGGACTCTCCTCAGCTGGGATGCAGCCGTTTCTTCATGGGGTGAAGAGCCACTAGACATTCCCTAACTTGAATCCATCCTTATCCTGAGTACCTTTGCCAGATGAATTCCCTAAAAGCCAACTCTGGTCATACCCATGCTTAAGGAAAAACCAAACCAAACCTGTCCTCTGTCTATGGGATAAATTCATACTTCTTGTCTTGGTTTTCAGAGCCCACTCTGATCCGACCACAGCCTGGGTGATTCCCCATATCCTTGGACACAAGAATTCTCTGGACAGGAAGTTGGGCATTCAAGATTTGAGCCCAGGTCCCTGATTCTGAATGTGGTCCTCTACATTCAATCCCCAGCCTCCTGTCATGTCAAGCACTCAAAAGGCTGAGAGGCTCTGAATCAGTCAGTTCTCATTAGTAATATTACCATCATTATTAATTTTTCATTAACTAGCAAAAAGCTCATGACATAAAAGCCAGGGTGTGAATGAGCGTAAACTGTGGTCCAGACACTTCCTGGCCAGCATTGAATTGCTTAATAATCCAGCTTAAGCCCCAGAGTAGGCATTTCCCCAGAAGCCCTGGGGCCCTCTAGCAAAGGCAATGATTCATAGCACACCTTGTGCATTCTATTATACAGATTGGGAAATCCATGTCTGCTGGTCTAGGGTGTGTGCTTTCTGACAGTTCTGTTTGCTGCCTAAAATGGTGAAGACTTTGTCCCAGTATTTTTTTTTGTACAGAACCAGAGCTGCGCAGGGGATCCAAAAAAAGGGGGGGGGCAACTTTGATAGATAAGAAAAACTGTTTAATGAGACATTCACAGACTTGAGGCTAGAGGGTGGAAAAGCTGCTGTGTATACAAGGTAGAGAGAAGACCTCCAAGCAAGGTACAGGGCAGGGACATTCAACACCTGTCCTCTATCATTCCCACCATGAAATGAGCATCTGTGGATTTTGTGATTATTTTTGTAAAGTCTAATGTCTGTGAAAGTGAGACCTATGGGTAGTATTCTTAGTTAGGGAATATGAGGTGGAAAGAAATGAGGTTTGTGTGAGTGCCAGTGGGAGACCCAAATTAGCATCTTAAAGACTGGGCTTCCCTTTGTTACCCACCAGTCATTGGCAGAGTCAGGATGGGCACTTAGGGGACAGCAGGGTTTTCTAGGATTCTGGGGCCTGGGTGACTCCGGTGGGAGCAGAAGTTCTTCAACTTTGCTCACATCCTGGACCCTCGGGGCAGTCAGCTTCTTAAATATCATACAAAATACAGAGGAAGGAAAATTTGAGTGAAGTATCATGATCCAAGTAATAGAAGAAAAACCATGAACTGACAGTGGGTTAAGAGCCCCTGGATTAACTAGAGGCAGTGGGGTGCAGTGGGGAAAGCATCATATCTGGAAGCCCAGCTTGTGGAGGCACAGGTCCAGTGTTTTCACCTCTCTGGGTCATAGTTTTCCCCCATGTCAAGTAAAGAGATTGGTTTAGCTGCCCTTCCAGATGAATTCTGATTCTTTAGTTGTGTGGTATGTGTGTGTGGTGTGTGATATGATGTGATATGGTGTGTGTGTGTGTGTGTATAGCTCTGATCAACTCCTATGGGGGACTGTGTGAGTGTGTGTGTGTGTGTGTGTGTGTGTATGTGTGTATAGCTCTGATTACCTTCTCTGGGGGACTGTGTGAGTGTGAGTGTGTGTGTGTGTGTGTGTGTGTGTGTAGCTCTGATTACCTTCTCTGGGGGACTGTGTGTGTGTGTATGTATGTATGTATAGCTCTGGCCACCTCCTATGGGGGCCTCTATGTATGTGTGTGTGTGTGTATAGCTCTCATCACTTTCTGTGGGGACTATCCATGACAGTAAGCAGGGGTTGTTAGTCTCCTTTCTAGTCTAAATCGGAGTCAGAATCTTTGGAAACAGCTGCTTCCTCTGAACCCATGTATTTTACCCCAGGGTACTTAGGTGGGCTTAAGGTTTTCCCCTTACACTGGTTCTTTCCTCTCCTGCATTTCCTTATATTTACACCACTCTCAGTCTGTGCTCAAAACCTGGCTCTGATATTATTTTTGAGGGACTCCAAACAAGTCACTTAAGTACTCAGATTGTGCTGAAGAATGTCTTATGGGATCATAGCTGGAAAACACCTCCTTGGACACAATTCAACACCTTCATTTGATAGAAGAGGGAAGCTGAGACTCAGAAAATGTAAGGGACTTGTCCAAGGCTATCCAGGGAGGAAAACTCTTCAACCTAGAGATTTTCTGAAACAGCAAAATCTGCTTTTGTTCATACGGCACTCCTAGGGTTTATGAGACCAAGCTAACCTTCGAAGGAGAAGCAGGAGACCTTCTGGGCCTTCTCATTTACTCTGCAGGTTGGTCTGGTGTCTCTTTTGCCGTGTTGTCTTGTTCCCAAGTACCCCTCTCTGAGTACTGAGCCAAGGAGTGAACGTGCCTTAGTGGAGAGAGTTCTGAGCCTGATGTCAGGGAACGCTATGTCTGCCTTGCAGCCTGTTCCACCTAAGCCTCTGTGTTCTCATCTGTAGAATCTATGAGGCATGGTGAAGTGCTCTGCAAATCAGAAAGGGCTGTGTGAATGTCAGCCTCAGAGACCAAACCAGGCTAGGCTCACTGAGCTTTGTACCCAGGCCCTGACAATGCCTGCACTATTGCTGCCCATGGGAACAACTGAACTTAGAAAGGATAATTAATTACAAGAGAAAGCCACCTGATGGCAAACCCCCAGGGGAGGGGCCAGCCCCCAGGGGAGCTCACCCTCCCTGGTTCTTCTCCAACCTACTTTCCTCATAAGAGGCCCCATCCCCCAAGAATCTGTATCCCATGGTGTCTGTCCACACTGAATGTCATTTTCTGACATAGTCCAAAGCATCTTTCCAAAGTTTTTCCTTCCCTCCCCCCCCATGACTTTCTTTTACCAAACTGATTTAATGGGCCCAGCCTCACTTCTGCTTGCCCTAGGCACAAGGATGCCAGTTCCAGCTCTGGTCAACTTTCCTTCTACCTGTTATGGGGAGAGTTTCTGACCCAGTTAGGCCTCTGTATCTCCAGGGATATGAAGGGAGGCAGCACAGAGGCCCAGCTCCAGAATCTCCTTCTTGCTAGAGGCTTAGCACATGGTCTGGTATAGCTGAAAAAGGGATGGCCTCAGCTCAGAACTCTCTCTGCCTCCCTTCGAGCTGCTGGTCTGTTCCTTCCAAGTCCACCTCTGGGATGGCTTTTCTAATTGTCCATTGAATTTTAGCAAGAGTGCTGGGGTCTGGACAGAGACTTTTCTGTCTGTATCCTTGGCTCAGGTTTGAAAACTGGAACATATTGTCTGGGCTATGTACAAACCTCGGGCAAAAGTATCATGCTTTCTCCTGAGGAGGGCCTCCCCCAAAAGGCCCCAGCCTGACAAGGAACCCTGAAGACATGACCATCATGCACCAGGTCCATGCCCCCCCCCAGAAAGCTATTTTCATTAATGCCCCCTGTCCCTTTCTGTCTCATAGCTCATTATGTGGTCTGGCAGAATTTTCAACTCCTCTATCTCACCTGAAACATCCAAAAAGTCTGCAGAAATCTTCAGCTCCAGGAAATCATGAAATCATAACCCCACAGCCATGGATACAGATTGTAGGATCATAGATATGAGGTGGAAAAGACCATTTAGACTGAGGTTGATGAGTGCATTGAGGAGCTGGCTTCCCCTGCATGACTACTGCTTCCAATGTGTGTGTGTGTGTGTGTGTGTATGTATGTGTATATGCATGTATGTATGTGTGTATATGTGTGTTAGAATCGATTTCTTTCTCTTCTCCCTAGAGTTGCTCCCAAAGAGTTTCTGGAGCCGTATATGTCCTCACTTGAAATAGAAATGAAAAATGTCTCCTCTTCAAAGCTCTCCCTCCACCTCGGCCCCTCCCTCGGTCACACAGCATCACAGCAATATTCTTTTCTTCCATCTAGAAACACCTTCTTCAGGAAGCACATAGCCCAAGGTCCTTCTTTTAGTTTGATTGACAGTTGTGTTACATGTGAGCCTGCAGACTCAACCTGCAGAGTTTCTCAGGGAGGGAGGGAGGGGAAGAGAGAGAGAGAGCGAGAGAGAGAGAGAGACAGAGAGAGAGAGACAGAGAGAGAAAGAGACAGAGAGGGAGAAAGAGAGAAATAGAGAAAGGCAGAAAGAAAGAAAGAAAGGCAGAAGGAAGGAAGGAAGGAAGGAAGGAAGGGAGGAAGGAAGGAAAGAAAGAAAGAAAGAAAGAAAGAAAGAAAGAAAGAAAGAAAGAAAGAAAGAAAGAAAGAAAGAAAGAAAGAAAGGAAGGAAGGAAAGGAAGGAAGGAAGGAAGGAAGGAAGGAAAGAAGGAAGGAAGGGAGGAAGGAAGGAAGGAAGGAAAGAAGGAAGGGAGGAAGGAAACAAAGAAAGAAAGAAAGAAAGAAAGAAAGAAAGAAAGAAAGAAAGAAAGAAAGGAAGAAAGGAAGGAAGAAAGGAAGAAAGAAAGAAAGAAAGAAAGGCAGAAGGAAGGAAGGAAGGAAGGAAGGAAGGAAGGAAGGAAGGAAAGAAGGAAGGGAGGAAGGAAAGAAAAAGAAAGAAAGAAAGAAAGGAAGGAAGGAAGGAAGAAAGAAAGAAAGAAAGAAAAGAAAGGAAGAAAGAAAGAAAGGAAGGAAGGAAGGAAGAAAGAAAGAAAGAAAGCAAATGGCATCATTATGGCCTGTCTTGTTCTTACGTAGTCCAGGCTAATAGTCATGACTGCCGTCCTTAATCAGGACTTAGAAGGTATGCACTTAAAATGTTTTCTATGATTCTATCAGACATATTTATCTATATGGAAATGAAATAGGTGAATATGCTATTCTCTCAGTTTCCTGGGGCAGGGGGAGATCAATCAGCTCACTCTAATCCCTTGTACCCATGGTAAGCCATCAGAAGTGCTCACAGCTTCCCTGTTCCCTCTGAGTCGCCTCCCCAATTCCTTCAGTCCCTTCTCCAGTCCCTTTACCAAGCTCGTTGCCCTCTTCCAGATGTGTTCTTCTGCTTATCAATATTCTTTCTAAACCACGGTGTCCAGGACAAAACCCAACACTCAGATGTTGTCTTTCCTGGGCAGGATGCAGGAAGCCTATCACCTCCCTCTGCCTGGACATTCTGCCTCTCTGAAGGCAGCCCCAAGGCTCATCAGTTCTTTTGGACACCATGGTGAATCACCAGAGATGTCCACTGAAGCATCTCCCATTCCTCATAGTTAGAAACAACAACTCAGCCAACAAAAATGACAGTGGTCTGGGATGGAGGCCATCCACACTTGGTGTTTTAAAGCTATGGAGGCCAGCTAGGAGGTTTTTTTTAACATGTATCTTGAGTTTTAGTTTCATGTTCCTCACTGAAGCTCTATATTCAAGTACAGTCTTATACATACCTATTTTCTTGCATTTCATTCATTCATCCAAGAAACATTTATTGAACACCTATGTACCTAGGCTGGTGGGAAATAACATAAAAATAAAAATCAGTCACACCTCAACAGTCATGCTACATGTGGCTTTGAAGCCCAGGAAATCCTGGGATGAGTTTATCACCCACAGGGCACTGGAGCTCCCCTTCCAGTAGGTGCACCCACCTGGATAGTTTCAAAGGCAAACCCTCTGGTGGGCAGCTGACGGCACCTTTGACCTCACCTAAACCAGCTCTTCCCAGAGTTGCCAGCAATCTCTCAGTGCCCAAACCTCATCATGGCTTCTTCTCAATCTCCTTTCTTTTTCCCAGAGATGAGGATATTGAAGCCCAGTTACAGAGGTAGAAGGTTTGGAGCAGGGAATGCAGCCTAGGATGCCTCACTCCAAGTGAGACCTCTGCTGTGCTTTGATGCCTCCAGAGCCCCAGATATACCGCAATCTGACCTCCCATACCCAAGCAGAAGCCAGAGAACAAGGCTGATGACAAAGTCCTTGGGGCTCCTTTTCTTCTATGCCCCCTTTGTGCCAGCCTCAGCATTCCAGGGATCAGTGCACACAAGGCCGTTTTTCCCCTCTCTCTAACAGGCTCTATAACAGTGCACATTCAACAGTCCCAGGGAGGATTTCCTCTCCTTTGTTTGGTATGCGCTAATAAAGGAGCAGGGGCGTTTCTCTCTTAAATAGCTAACACCAGGGCAATTCAGGTCAATCCCCCCTGAGCCTGCATAGGAGCCAAGACTAAGACGCTGGAAGAAAAATGCCATTTAGAGTCATTTTCGTCATTCTCCTCTTGTCTTTTCTGCCTTCCTTTCCCTCCCCCACCCTGCCCCTTTTTAGCAACAATATTAGTCGAATTGTTTGTGCTTAATGCTAAAGCGGAGTGCCTGACACAGAGCAGGCACTTAATAGATGTTTGCTGACTGACCAATTGTTTACTTATCTTAAACACAAGCAAAGCTTGCTTGGAATGACCAAGGTGTGATGGGCCCATGGGGCGGGGGCTAGATCTGAGTCTGCGAGTTCGTAGTTGACTTCTGCTCTGACCTTGGACAAAGCATTTAACTTCTCTTCAGTTTTCTCCTCTGTTCAATCCCTTCCAACTCTAAATTCTGTGATTTGGGTATCCAAAGAATAAACAGCATGTTCTGCCTCAGGGAAAGTGCTATTAATAATTAGCTCTAAAATCCTTTGAATGTTGGCCAAGGAGAACAATATCTTCCTCTTGGAAGGATGCCTCCAGCTCCCAAGGCTTCCTTATAGAGAGAGGGAGGCTGTAGTGATGTCTTCTAGATCCCATGACTCTTCTGCGGTAAACAGCTGAGGCATGGGCACGCCATTCTTTCAGGGGGTCCTAGGCTGCCCCAAGCCCTGGAGGAGCACTCACAACGGGAGAGCTCTTAGGGGTAGCTGCAACTGAAACCATCCCTGGCCTCTGCAGTGCTTTCTGCTGGAATGGTTCACTTGGGGTCAGGCCTGGCTAGCCCATGCATCAACGTGGATCGCCCTTCTGCCTCCTCAGAAGTGATGGCGTAGGACTTGTGTGTTTCATGATGGAGCTTTTTGATAATCTGACAAGCCTTTAGTAAGTGCCTACTGTGTTCCAGGCATTGTGCTAGGCGCTGGGGAGGGACAAAAAAGCAACAGCTGCCAAATGAACAAAAGCAGCCTCTGCTCCCAAAGAATTTAGAATGTGCTGGGGGAGGGTAGCATAGAAACATCAATATGAGATAATTTGAAGACAGAAAAGCATTATGGGTGGGGGAGAAAGAGGGATGGGGCTGAAGAAAGGTTTTCTGTAGGATATGGTCCTGATCTGAGCCTTGAAAGAAACTAGGGCTTCTAGGAGGTAGATGTGTGGAGGGAATGCATACCTGGAATGAGGCACTGGCTGTGCAAAATCTCAGAGATTGGAGATGGAACAGTGGGGAGTCAGAGTAATAGCACACTGGCCACTTTGACTGGAAAGGGAAGCAAGAGAATCCAAGTCCCCTCATCTCTGCCTCTCAAATCTCCAGCTTCTTTTAGGACTCAGTAAAATACCAGCTCTTTCAGGAAGCCTCCCATGATTGCTACCAGCTGCTAGAGATTCCCCCTCCCCAAAAGACCATGTCTTTATTTTCTGCATGTTTGTTTTGCATATACTTAGATGTATTTGTTTTGATTACTCCAATACAATATAAGCTCCTCAAGGCATTCATAGTGGTTTTGCAATTCCATCACATTTGTTATTCATGCTTTTTCAATCTTTGGTGATGCCATTTTGGGGTTTTCTCAGCAGAGATACTGGAGTGGTTTTCCATTGCCTTCTCCAGCTCATTTTATAGATGAGGAAACTGAGGCAAACAGGGTTAAGTGACTTGGCTACCATCATACAGCTAGCAAGTGTCTGAGACTAGATTTGAACTCAAGAAGATATGTCTTCCCGACTCCAGACCAGAATCTCTATGCACTGTGCTGCCTAGCTGCCTCTCATTCCCACCCCAGCACATATTATATTGAGTCTCTAAAAAATACTTATCTATTTACTGCATCCGTTCAGTTGACACAAACTGTCCTCGAGAAATTTAAAGGTCTGTACACATTAAAAGTTGACCCATCTATTTTTATATAAAGGTGAAGGTGTGGTACAAAGTGAATAGATCTGAGGACCTAGCCACAGGCGCTTGGAAAGGTTTACCTACCAAAAAGATGCTCACCCTCATCATTCCTTTCCCCTGATGACAGGGATACCACACCCACAAGCCTTTTACCTCACTCACCACAGAGACCACGATGAGTCCTTGCCAGTCGCTGAGAACTGCTCTACAAAGAACAGGATTCATCTCTATTTCCCTCTATGTTTGAAGCATGACGTGGTCTCTGGCCATGCAGTCTAAATATGGGACAGCAAGCCAACCTTCTTCCAGATTAGCTGTAGTTGCCTGGCTGCTACTACATAACTCTGTCAAGGTTTCTCTTAGAGGACCACACAAAGTTGGACAACCCACTTTTCTGACCCATATTCCTTGGGTATAAATAGATACAGTGGCCTGCTTTCCCATTCAGGTGTGCGTTGGCTTGATCTCTGAGCTCCTTTGCAACTCTCAGAATCTGGAACGCTAAGCTCCAACAAAGCAGTTCAGATCCCTTGGTGTGTGCTGGGAGTGTTGGGAGAGGATGAAGGTGGAGAGAGAAGGAAGTAGGATCATGGACCCCAAGAAGAACAGGGATAAGTATGATACAAGTTATACTTTGGAAATGATACCAGTGTTGTATAGTGGGGGGGAAAAGCACTGCTTCTAGATTCAGAGAACCTGGATTCAAGTCCTATCTGTGTGACTTTGGGCAAGTCACTTAAAACCTCAGTTTCCTCAGCTCTAAAATGGGAGGAGGAGGATGATTTAACTAGATGGCCTCTGAGACTCCTAGTTAGAGATCTATAAGCCTAAGCAATCTAGCGAGAGACTTTCAAAATGTCTCCCACACACAACGTTATCTGTTCCCTAAGCTGCCTCCCATTTCTTCTGTGCCATTTTGAGAACATAACCCATGTATCTTCCCTCTCCGCTTTCAGACTGAGAAATCACATAGATCCCAAGGGATACCCTTAACTGCCATATGAGCTTAGCCTGTGTCTTAAAGAAGGGATGTGTAGCATTTTTACCCATGCTCATTTCAAAAAAGGAACACCAAGTTTCTCAATGGTTGATAAACTCTTCAATAGTGTAGACCATCAAGGCATCTTAGGGATAGGTCAGTTCATATCAATCAGAGTCAGCAGAGACTTTGTTCTGCAGTTTTTAGAGACAACACTACTCACTTAAAAACATATTTTTTGATTTTGCTTTTTTTTCCCCAACATCAAGATCTTAAAATGTGATTCAATGTGGGACATTCTAAAATGGTGGGAAAATGGCATTTTCTGGCAGATCTAATGAAATCCACCAGCGACAGAAAAAAGCACAAGAAAGTGTCTTCTGTCCTGAGGGTCACCAAGCAGAGGCTCCAAACTCATGACCCCAAGATTGCTTCCACGTGTTCCTTCATAGTCATTGGCCCCTGAGGAGGTCGAGTTGAACATCCAGCACTCACTGGTGTCACAGAAGTGTTGACAAGGGCAGCTTTCATGATTTAATTTAGCCATCCAGTGGAGAGGAGGCAGATTTATTAGTCAAAAGGGAGAATGTGTCTATTGCTCAGCTGAAGTCTTCATTTAAAATATTTTCCATGGGGTGAAATCCAATTGGCTGATCATGTAGCTGAGAGCCATGTGGTCAGTCAATGACTGTAGAAACGTTTATTAAGTAATTGCTCTGTAAATTTGGGGATCAAAACCGTTAATGATGACGGCTCCACTCACAGGGCTCTTCAAGGTCTACAAAATGCATTTGGTCCTCACAACAGTTGCTGGAAGCAGGTGGTATTATTCTATTATCATCCCCACTTGATGGCCAAAGACCAAGACAAAGCAATGTCCTCAAGGAACTTTGAGTGGGTGTGTGGGGATGGTGAGGGCACTGTGTACTGAGCTAAGTAAATACAAGACATACATGGGTATAGAAATGCACATATATATGTGTGTACATGTGTGTGTATAGAGGCAGAGACAGAGACACAGAGATTCAGAGAGTTCAGACTGGATATAGATGGTTCACTCTAATGCTGTCTTGAATCAATGAAGAAAGTTTCCACATTGGGACTTCTCCACCCTGATTAAATCACTGGTGGAAACAAACAGAAATCTCTATGATGATAAGACTGCAACTGTCCTAGGTCTTGAATTCACTTTTCCTTCAGGATTCCTTCACATAAAACTCAAGCTGACAAATGGAAAAGGGTGAATTCAGTCCAAGACTTTTCATTTTATTTTTAGTAATCTCTCTTAAAATGAAGGTTAAGACTAAAACCCATGACAGCGTGGGCTCAATTTAACTAGCTATTATTTCTTTTTTCTCCCCTCCTTCCTTCCCCTCCCAAAAGTTCCCTCCTCAGAAAAGGTAGAGGCTGAAGAATCTGGAAGTAGGCAAGGTGAGAGAGGTCAATGCTGGCTCCAACACTGCCAACAGAGGGATTTGAGGTGAATGTAGATTTCTTTGGCAGTAACTCGAAGGGATTCTCAAGGAAGGCTCTGTGAGCATTTTTTGTTTAAAATTTTAGTAACTCCTTATATTTGGTTTTCTCTGAAATGCTACATTTTATTTTATATGTTTAAAACCATGATTCTGAGAAAGGAGTCTGTAAGGGAATTGCCAAGCCCCAGCCTCTTGGACGGCATTCACTGGTCACGACTCAGGTAAACTGAGGGGAGACTGGTAAGGCATGAACAAGATGGCACTGGGAGGAAGGGTTCCGCCCCTGTTTTGCTCAAGCCAATTTTCCCAGGCTTTCCAGAGAACAAAAAAGCCCAAAATGTTTTTCTTTCTAGGGGCTGTGTCCACCCTGGGCAGTCCTGGTTTAAGGTAAATTACTTCCTTATAAGGGCAAACTAATTGGTGATAGGTTCACTTAGAGCACTCGTGTCAGAGAAGAGATAAAAGCACTGCTCACTGCTTGAATAAACCATGTTCTTACTATCTTGTCTCCCACCTCAATCATTGCTTACAGCTAAACTCCCCCAGGGCCTACAGGCCTCTGCTGGTCAGATAAGCCTGTGAGCCTGAGAGATCAGGCCCAGACTCCCAGGGTCCCTAACAGGAGTCCATTAACTTTACCAGATTGCTAGGGACATCCATAGCACACAAAAAAGTAAAACCAAACCTTAGGGTGTTTTTATATGAAGGATCTCTGTTTGTTTGTTTGGGATTTCCACCTCAGATCAGGAAATTCCTTGAGTCTGTACTCCCTCCTCTGAAGCAGATAGCAGCTTTCTTTGGCTTAGTAAATGAATGCTAGTGCTACATTGCTTGTGTTAACAGTGACGTGAAGGGGCCTATCCCTTATATGTGTCAGGAGGAGATTTAAACCAGCATTTTTTTTTCTTTTCTTTTTTGATTACAAGCCAGCACTTGGTCACACTTCTTTCTACTGAGGCTTCTTCCATTTTGCTAATTTCAGAAACTGGTTTTATTTCTGGCTGCCTCAGTCATTGGTGGGGCTGGCTCCCTACCCCTAAATTACAGTTTTAGAAGGGAGGGTCGCACAGAGCAGCTGTGATGCCCATCCCACCTATGATTTGTGAAAACCCTTTGAAGATGGTTTTATCCTTTTTTGCATGTTCAGGGTTTCTCCTCCACCCTTGTTGATAGGAGAATGGTAGACATAGCATGCAATTTTTAGACAGGAGAAAACACTGGAGACTTGATTCATTTTTCCAGCTCCAAAATAGCCAGGCTTCTTGTTTTCATAATCTCATATGGACATGACCCGCCCTCTCCCTGGTGTTTCAGATTGCTCCCTGCTTCCTCCTGGTAGGATGGGGGCACATTTGGCCTTTCTGAAGTAAACGCCCAAGCTAATTGCTCCTTCCTGCCTTGCTTCCCTTTAGAACCCAGGAACAAGGCTCATCCTGGGGATAGAAAGAAAGGGACGAGAGCAGGTTTTTCATCCATGTGCTATTGAAAACTTCGTATCACATAAGACACATTCAGATGCTAGAACGCTGGGATTCAGAGGGTCAGATCTTGCACAATAGGTTGTTTTCCTCATAGTTCACCTTTTCATACTCTTAAGAAAAAGGCTCTCCCCAGGAGGCCTAGGGGTGGAATCTGGCCCGTGGACTCTTTCCTTTCGTATGGGGGTGGGTGAAGGGCACTGGTGACTTGAGACGAGGGCAGAGATGCCCTTCGAGCATCCAGAGGAATGTGTCCTTATATACTTCAGAGCAGTGGTCATGAACAGACGTACCCACACTCACATACAGAAATAACACATTCCCCTTAGCACCAGTCATTCTGCAGGCACTGATAACAAGAGGCATCTGATGGAAATTTGGAACTCTTTGATGTACCTGTTGAGAATGGGAAGGCACCTCAGAGGCCCTATACCACCATCTTCTCATTTTAGAGAGGAGACAACTGAGTCAAGGGGGCTTAGGTGATGGGCCCTACTCCATAGAAATGATCACAGTACTTCTGTAAGTAGGAAGAGGCCTCGGCAGCCACCCATGCTTGTCCTGCACTGGCTGCCTGGTAAGTGGTCTCCCAGCTCTGAGGAGGAGGAAACCACTGCCTCTCAAGGAGGCCTAGTCCATGTCTGGAGAGCTCTTAGCTCAGGAAGTCTTTCCTATCATCCCTCCTAAATGGGCCCTGTGCAGTTTCTACTTGTTGCCCCTGGCTCAGCCATCTGTGGCCAAAGGGAACAAGTCTAAACTCTTCCACATAGCAGTCCTTCACATACTTACAAGAAGCACTCACATCCTTCCAAAGTCTTCTTTCCCAATCATCCCTCCTATGTCATGGACCCCAGACCCTTCCCTATCCTTGCTGCCCCTCCCTGAGCAGCTTATTTACGTTCCTTCTTATATTATGTCCTATGTGCACAGAAGTGAAAATGATGCCCCAGGGAAGCTTTGATGAGAGCAGATGGTCACCTCCCCATTCCCAGGAACTCTAGCCAGTCTTACCGCATCCACGACGCCAGTAGCTTTTGTGACTGTCCCATCACAGTGCTGACATACTTCAAGTTCAGACCACAGAAATTCCTGGATCTTCTTCTGAACAACTGCCTAACCGTGCCTCCTGCCATTAAATGAGTGAACCTGATTTTTCTTCAATTTTGGCAGAAGAGTTTTACATTTGTCTCTATTAAATTTTATCTTGTTACAGTCAAATCAGTGTTCCAAGTAGCCAGTTGAAATCTTTTTTGAGCCTGAGTATCTTCTTTTATGTTAACTCTTTCTCTCAATTTGGTATCATCTGAACATCAAATGAGTATACCCTCCATGCCTTTGTCCATCTTGGGACCAAATGCAGCTAGCCAGAATCCTCCATTGAAGATCTCCCACCATGTTGACATTCAACCACCAACAGCGACTCTTTCCATCCATCCATTCAGCCAATTTTGAATCTATTTCATTTAATTATCCACTAAGGTTTCCAACTCCTTTAAAAACAGAGATACTTTATCCAAAGCTTTGCTAAAATCTAGGTAAGTTATCCTCCCCCAAAATTCCCTTCTTCTACCAGATGAGTAACATTGTCAAAAAAGAATGAGCTGAGTCTGGAGTGACTTTAGTTCTGGATGAAGTCAGACTGACCCGTGTTTATTGCCATTCCCCCTTCTAGGTGTTCAACAACCATGCCTTTCATGTCCTAGAATTTGGGAAAATTGAGGGCATGCCCATAGGCACAGCTCCCATGCCCCCTTTGGTGAAAGTTGCAGCATTTGCCCTTCTCCAGTTTGTGGTAGCTCCTCATCCCTCCTGACTTTCAGATGTTACTGTTGGTTTCTCAGCAGTCCCTTCTGCCAGTTCTTTCAGGACTCAAGGAGGCAGTTCCTGGCTTCCTCACCAGCTCTTTATTTACATTTGGGATCACCTCCCTGTGACTACCTTTTGTTCTGTCATTTCCAGATAAAAAGAGGTAGACTAGACACAGGTGGTGGAGGGATATTTATATTTGATTCTAGATACAACAGGAAGCCCCAGGAACTTCTTGAGTGGGGGAGGGAGAGATAAGGTAATGTTTGTAAAGCAATATATCATTGTCAACTAGTGGAAGACAGCTCAAATAATGCTAAAAAGACCGCAGTATTAATTGGACAGTATCTCAGGACTCCCCCTCTGTTTTTATACACATATACACACTAACACATACATATAACATATACCACACATATGCTATATTCATGGTTATAGCATATACATGATTGCATGTCCTATATGTTATGTGTATGATGTATATATGAAACACATGATATACATATATTGTGGCATTGATAGAAAACATGTATACCTATAATTTAATAAGTGAAAATATGGGAAATGGGTCTAATAATACCACCTTTGTCCATATGCACAGAGTCAGGGAGAGTTGAATCCAAAGCTCAGATACTCAGTGGACAGGCTAAGTAAATGGAAGGTTGTCTCTTCATCCAGAGGATGTGAAAAGGGCAACCACAACCCAAGGCCTAAGGTATTCCAGGGGGTGGCAGGATGAGACGGTTTCATAGAGGGCACCAGGGGCTAGAATTTGTGTTGGAAAATGCAACTCTTGCGCAGCCTGTGTCACTGGCGACCAAGGCTGATGCTCCAATAAATTCCATGACCTTTTTCCCTTTCCACAAGACTTTCCAGGTGGAGATGCCCCAGGAGACTGTAGCTCTTTGTGTCAAAAAAGCTTCCAGTCTGAGTGGGAAATGATTCAGGTTAGCTTCTTCTAATCTTTTTAGTTTCTCCCAGCTTTTGCTATGGGAGTAAACAGAATATGCTGAGCTTGATTCTGGATGGTTCTATGACTCTGGGCAAGTCACCTAGGCACTCCCAGCCTCAGTTTCCTCATCTGTAAAAATGGGGACAATAATAGCGTCTACTTCATAAGGTTGTTTTGAGGATCTGATGAAAAATATAGCCAAATAGCTTGAAAGTGCTTTGTTAATATCAATTCAACAAATATTGATTAAGTACGTGTTATATGCCAGACCCCAAGCTCCTATGCTATGTGCTGTTAGCTGTTGGGATGGAAGGATGGCCCACTTCCACATGTACTTCAGAGCCCTCTCCTGGGGCATTTCCATTTTTCCTGTAGTGTTTCCAAATCAAGGGTTTCTAACCTCATGGTGTGTGTGTGTGTGTGTGTGTGTGTGTGTGTGTGTTTGGCAGTCTGATGAAACCCTTCTCAGAATCATAATTTAAATGTATAAGGTAAAATACATACAAATACAAAGGAAATAAACAGTTAGTGGAAAATAAAGTTGTCGCATTTCACATTTTCCAATCTAGGTTCACCCTCTGAAATTTTCCCACAGACTCCTAAGAATACTACAGGGTTAGCACCCAGTGACCTGGGCTTCTCTGGGCTGTACCCCAAATGTCATCGGGCTAGTTTCAGCTCCTCTGTGACTGATCGCTGAAGCAACTGATACACAATATTCATGCTCAGGAGAACTGACATCAGGGAAAAGCCTCATCCAGGACTAACATAGAGCTAAGTGGAAATTTAAGGGTCACTTTGTTCTAGCCCCTCACTTGGCAGATGTGGAGGGTGTGAGGCCCGGAGAGGGTCTTGGCCTTGGCCCATGTGAGGGATACCTTTCTGAACAACCTCAGAGAAGAGCGGAAGGGGAGGCTTTAAAAGATATTTTGAAAGAGTTTAGATCCTTTGCTTACAACCTTCAATTTATGAAACTCATAATTTCCATACTTTGTAGGGGAGTTTTCTGATTCAGGATAAAGTGAGCCAGCCATCTGTCTTGGGAGCATACAACATAAAGACACACACGCACACACATACACACACAAACACACACACATATACACACCCCCAAACTTCTGCCCATTAACTTAATCTGGGTCTAAGAGCTTAGTCAGACCCCACACACAATACCATAACCTGAATGTTGTGCCTACTCTTATGTACCATGGGCAGACAGAGGGGAAGTTTGCTTCTACACTGAAAAATGTAGCATTGCTTTTTCAAAAATAGTTTACAGGGAACCGATCTCTGGATCCAAGCTTTACAAAAAAAAAAAATTGTCCTGTAAGACTTGAGGTCATGGTGAGCATCACCACATTCTCTGGAAAAGTGGGAAGGAGATCAATGAGTACGCAGAGAGCTTACCTGGAGGTGAGGCGCATTCCCAGGAGAATGACACCCAACAGCATTGCTGGTCACCAGAATGCTCGGTGAAAGGGGCAGTGTGACATGGTAGATGGAGCTGCAATCTCAGTGCTGAACCTTCCTTCCAACCGGGGCACCTTGGACAAATTACTTCAATTTTCTGAACCTCAGTTTCCTCCTCAGTAAAAAAAAGGAGGCATTAGACCAGATGTTCTCTTTGAATTTTAGACCCAAGATCCTATGAGCTCTCAGTTACCCAGAAATAGCAGTTACTAAGAACACCACATTCCGGCTCATTCTGCTTTCACTGTTTGGGGCAGATTTCTGTGGTCTTTTGTATATAGCAAATTTTATCCCCAGGTTTTGAGGTGTTTTTTGTTTGTCATGAAGCATTTCAGTTATAATAGTCTTAGAACTGGAAAGGAGGGATGATTTAGTGAAGAGAAAACTTGAAGGAGACCTATGTTCACATCTGGTGACTCTAATATTTGCTCCCTCTGAGACAATTTAGTTCTCTGGGCCTCCATTCCTTCATCCATAAAAGGGAAACATGATTACCTATGCTGTCTGGCTCAAAGGGGTCTTATTATCCTTAAAGTTCTGCAAAGTCACTGAGCTTGGCAAACTTGATCATGTACCCCCTCTAAGAAGGCACTGTGCTCACTGTCATCCAGTGGATTGATAAGGAAACCAATGCCCAGAGAAGGACATAAAATGACACGGCCAGGGTCACACAGAGAGAGATCTGGAGGGCTGCATGGTGCATTCATTACTCTATGCATTGTTTGCTTTACTATCAATATTTCTTCGTGATTTTAAGTCCGATGCCGAGCCAGTTCTGACTGAACATTTTCAAGGTTTGGTTGATAATTAACTAGTTTAGTTGACAAGCAAAGTCAAAGTTGTGAGTTCAAAACCCATATGGACCTGATAGAATCTTGGACATAGATTACAGCACTTTGCCCCTGGTAGCTGTCTCACAACAACAGTATATTCTTTATGGACTAGGAAAAAGAGTGTGGATGGCTTAGTGCACATCAATCGCCAACTCTGGGGGAAAGACACAAAAAACTCTAAGCTCACTAGCATGGTCTTTATATGTGAAAGATAGCACATTATTCTTGGAAATAATGGCCAGCATTCTTTGGAATGCAGCCAAGGGAAGACTTAGTGTAGCATTCGAACTTTTCATTTGTTCATCTTTGGAAAGATTCTTTTCTTGTCTCAGTTCCAGGAAGCAGGGAGCACTTGGCCCTGAAAATCCTGAGTCCGCATTTGCCAAAGCACATAAATAAATATTACAAAATTAAGGATGTTTGCCCTTAATTATTTCAATTTTAATAGAAAAAATATTGGTTCACTTTATGAACTTACTAGAAATCAGTGATGCTGAAAATGTAGGGTTGAACCAACAAGGGAATCCAGCATAATCCAAGAATCATGGATTAATAGGATGTGGAACCCCACCCCCCATCCAGATGTGATCTAAGTGACTGACTGTTGGTGAGATCCAAGCTTTTGGGTCATAGAAAAGGACTTTACCAAGACACCTGGAGAGCATCCCTGAAATATGTCAAGAGATCAGTCAGGAAGGCCATTTACTGAGCCTGGTATATGGCTCCTTTTGCCTCTAAGCTTCCATTTCTCAATATCATTTTTGCTAATTATTCAGGAAGTGAGAGACAGAAGAAACTAAGGTTCATTGTACTCTACTGAAATGGCCTTCCATTCTCAATGACTTTGAAAGGTCTTAAAAATATTCTTAGGTTTTTCCTCTCTCCTGTCTCCCTCCATCCCTCCATTTTCCCATGAGAGTATTTTGACACTATGAGCTATTTGAAGCTATGGAGACTTGTATCTGTTAAACCTAATGGGGTCTAGGAAAGGTACTGATTTATAAACAAATTCCATTCTCTTCATAGGAATGTGAGACAGCCTGTATCTTTACAATTAGTGTTTAAATTTCTGTTGCCAATTAATGGAAGTTCTTTTAGATAAGATTTATATATTTTTATTGAGTTAGACATTTTCCCATACATCTTTGTGTTGGCTACAATTCTTTAAGTGTGTTTATCATCAGACAAGGAAACAGAAGTGGAGAAAAGGAAAAATTAAAAGAAAAAATATGAAAGAAGAAAATGATGAAAATAAAAATGATGAGAAGAAAAGGGAGTGAAAAAGAAAGAAGGAATAAAAAAGGAGGAAGGAAAGAAAATAAAGAACAAAAAGAAAAAGGAAGAAGGAGAGGAAAAGGAAGAAGAAAAAGTAAGGGGAAGGAGAAGGAAAGGGAAGAGGAAGATGGTGAGGAAAAGAAAGAAGGAAAAGGAAAAAGAAATAGAAGGAGAAGGGGAGAAGAAGGTAAAGGAGAAGAAGAAATGTTGATTTGCTCCTAAGTTCTCTCATCTAATAGAGCAAGCTTATTCCCTGAATGGTGTTACTTCACCCTAAGTGAGTACCTGAAAAGGCTAAAAGGCCAAGGTCTCCCATTGCATTCTGGCCCAGCTCCAGCCATCCTAATGAGCATCTGACCACTGGATTCAGATGTCTCTGGACGAGAAGTGAGATTGGTGACCTTGCACAGCCCTCCCTCACTCAAAACAAAGTCAAGTGCAAGTCATGTCATTATTTCTCTGATGGTGTGGTCTTCTTCAGCAGCAAAGGACAAACACAAGTGAAAACAAAAGATGTAAGAGTTATGGAGCCACTGGACTATACCTTTTGTACTTACTTCATCCTGGTTACCATGGGGTAACTTTTGGGGCCATATTATCTAATCAAGGAAGATTTTTGTGGGTGGCAACACTTTGTAGAATAGACTTCTGAACACAAGTCTACGGGCAGACTGTATACCTATCATCTAGGAATATCTGATCTTAATAAATTCAGAGAGGTTCATTACCCAGTTTGTCAAATTGATCGGACACAAAATGATTTGAAAATTATTTTTTCCAGGCTAAGAGGAACTATATTCTGTGCCAGTGATGGGAAAAGCAACACTGATGAAATCTCAGACCATCGGATTTGTGAAGGAATAATTGAAGGCCAGGAGGGAGAAATTCCTCTCTTGATATGAAGCTTCTTAATTTTGTAATAGCTAATTTTGTAGATGAGGAAATGAAGGCCTTAAAAGAACAGCTTGCTCAAGTGCCTACCTAGGTCCTCTTTAGGCGCCCCATGCCCATATCATCTGTTATGCTTGCAGGAGTCTTAATTGAATCATTCTCTTCTACTGTGAGTTAGGATTGACCCTTCATTATTTGGAGTTCAGCACTGAGAGTTGTGTTCAGAGGAGCAAATGATTTAGTTCACAGAAAAAAAAAAATTCACTGAACTTTGGCTCACTCTTAAGCAATTTTGCCAAATGTAAGCTCTGCAACCATTTGGCAAATGCTAAAAAATATATTTCCCTTGATATTTTTCTGTGACATAGAAACTGTAATGCTTTAAAAATTTATCTTCAGTCTTCTTATATTTGAAGACAATGTTGTTTGAAGAATGATTACAATCTAGAAAAAAGAGATGTAACTAGCTTATTTATCTATCAGAGATTCTTTTGGCCTGTCTCAATAAAACAACCTTTACTCCTTGATTCTCCCCTTGAATGCAGTAGCTTATGGGGTTGCATTTCTCTGTCGCATAGAAGTTTTCACCTTCTTGGACCTTCTGGTGAAGCTTAAGAACTCCTTCTTAGAACAGAAAAAGGTAAATTTCAGTTAAAGGTTAGTGACAAGATGCAATGTCTTCTCTATCCATCTTCTCAGTTAGCAGGTTAAGATCCCCTAATCTAGAGAGATGTCAAGATGGAAATGTGCAGAGTCTGGACTCTTCATTTTACAACAGAAGCTGGGAGAATCAGGGCTGTGTGCATGTTTTAATGACAGGCTCACCGTTCCACACTTGAAGATGATGCTGATGGGGATGGTAAAGGCAAAGAGAACCGTTCATGTTTCTCTCATATCTTAACGTCTGCAAAGTTCTTTTCTTACTACAGTTCTCGGCTGTTTCTTTCTGAGCACTTCCTTCATTCACACAGAGAGTACATAGGTCTTTATTTTCCTCAAACGGGCCACTTCATTTGAAAGTGTGTCTTCATTGATCACTTTTGAACTCTTTCCTCTGCTTAACTCCCTTCCCTGTTAATAGCTGATTGCCCCCACTGATCAGTGCTTGCCTTCAGCTGTGTACCTCATAAGGTTTTTGACAAATACTGCTCCCATTCTCACTGACAGTCTGCATTCTAAGTTCTGGCTGTTGATCATCCTAAATGATCACTTAAAAATGAGTGCCTGTCTAATTAATATCTTTGGGATGACAATAGATTTGGGGAGGGGGAGGGTCCAGGAGTCACAACTTCTCTCTATCCCATGATCACAGGCCATACCCCTAACCTCAGCCAACCTACTCACCCTTGTGACCTTCTTTCTTATTAAGGATGTGTGATTGGATCCGTTGTCATCGGTCCCCTGATTATGAGATTGGATCCGTTGTCATCGGTCCCCTGATTATGAGAAAGCATGTCATAGAGAAACAGTAGATCTGAAAGCTCTTATAGAGCATCCCTGACAAATGGACATCTAGGCTCATATTGAAAATGTCTCAAAAGAATCTCCTTTACAAGAAAGAGCATTCAATCTGGGGATAGCACTTATTGCATATCTCTTTTTATGTTGTGAATGTTTGCCATTATTTCATCTGATAACATGATTACAACCTCTGCTTTTATTTTTATTTTTGGTTCATCCGATGCACAAATATTGTAAATATTGTTCAACTTTATTTTTTTTTCTTTTTAAAAATACCTTTTTTGGTGTATATCTTTGCGTACATGTTTATTACAAGTAATAGATTATGGAATTTTGTTTTCATTACCAATCTACTGCTTTAATAAAATTCATTGGATTATTTAATCCATTAACATTTAAAGTTATTACAGTTAAATTTGTATTTTCTTCCATTTGTCTGTAATATTGTTTCATTCCCTCAAATCAGGATTCTTCTCCCTTCTCCTAGAAAGAAAATATTTTGTCTCTGGTTAATTGACCTCGGTCTCCTTTAAGACAGCCCTCTCCCCACTGCCTCTTTTTCTGTCACTCTCAAGTGCGTCCTTTTTACCCACATTTGTTCCCCCTTTCCCTAGTTTTGGAGCTTGCTTAGCTCAGTTCCTTTCTTTTTTCCTTGTACCTAATTAGCCAAATCATCTTCCCTTAGGTTAACAGTCCAATAAAATTGCTCTTCTTTGTCTCTCCATCAGCCTGTTTCATTTGTTAATTTTAATCGTTTTCTTTAAAAAATCGTATCTTCCTCATGCTGTTCACTACATATGTTCCTATTCTATTTTGTTTACTTTTATTCTTTGATTCATGACTTTATGCGTATCTAGTCCATTATTAGGACCTGGATTCCTCATATAATAAAACTTCTAATGTACTTGTTTTGAATTTCCTCTTCTGAGCAGTTCCTATATTATTGATTTACAGGTCTTGCCCCCTTCTGTCTCCTATTTTCTGTTATATCTCACTCTTAGAAATACCAATTTATATATGTAATGGTGAGGATATAAGTATTACACTATGATAGAAATGTTCCTGTGTCGCTGGTTGTACAGTTTATTACTACCCTTTGCCATCCACAGGAGATTTTCCCCCCATTTCCCATGAAATCTCCTTTCTAAGTCTATGTTCTCCTACTTTTCTGGATATAATTTGTCCCCAGAATCTCTGACTCTCCTATTTATGAAGTACGATGGGGAGCCTCTCTAAACACCAAATCCCTGGAGATTGAACCCCTTTCAGTATCCTCATTGCAATCCATAGACTCTTCCCCACTGGGAATGTTCCCCATTGGCACCCCCTCCCACCACTGAGACAAGATTTCTTTCTTCCCCGTTTCAGTCTCTCCTTTTACCTTTTCACTCCTGTAGAATCTCTTCTTCCTGAGAGATGAAAGGAGATATTTTCCTTTTATTACTAACTTTTGATTTGATTAGGGTATTAGTCCTTCCACTGTCTACCTCCCTCCCCTTTTATGTGCCCTTCAGCTCTATAACTTAATTGGTTGATGGCCTAGGGGGCGCTAATTAGCCTGGGCATTTGTCCATTAGAATTTTGGGTGGCTTGGATTGTCGAGACGGCTGAAGTTGCTTTATCTCTTTCTACTCTGGAGAGGGATGAGAGGTTGTAAGGATCAGAAGGAATGTCTCATCTTCCATCTTGTTGGTCACGTGACCCAGAATGGTCCCCTGCCTTATTACCAGAAATATTTCCTTACAACAAATTTTTATTGACTGACTGACTGATATGTGCTTAAACTTATATCTTTGCAACTTCGGCACACTGTTCTTTTTTTTTTCTCTTGGGAACTGAGTTGAATATGCATGATTTCTCTTCTAGATATCAGCTATTCGAACCCTAAAGATTAATCTCAGGTGTCCACCAAGCCTTCTCCTTTACCTGATCTCTATGTGACAGAGTCTCAAGATACAGTCTACGAGCGTTTGAACAGTAGCTGAGAGGAAGTAGCTGGGGTCATTCCAGATTGGCCTCCAGTCTGAAGGGACCAGGTTCAAGGTCTGCCTCTTCCCCTGACTAAAGCCCTGTGCATCCCAGTGTAAGATGTAAATTGTGGAAGAGGGTCAAGCCTGCACTGTCAGATGGACTTTCCTCATTCTCGAATCCCCACTCTAGTCCTAACCATTTCTGGGCAAGAGGCAGTTGTTTTTCCATTTGACATCCCTCCTTCCCAAGGATACCAAGTAGTGCACAGTTCCTAGTTAGTATTTAATTGATTAATAAGACAGAATTAATTAAAATTTTCATATATATACCCCTAACATATATCTCTAAATGACTGAATACTCAGTTCATTATCTAGTTTTTATGCCCACAGAGAGCTGTAAACAAGCAGTTTAATTGCTCCTGAACTGCTGAGTCTCAAAAGGAAAGGGGTGGGGAAATACTAGGTCAGTTTTGTGCAACATACATTCCAGGTGAGAGATCCTGGTCAGGGACTGTCCCCAAAAAGAGCCCCATGTTTTCTCTGGTGATATTAATAACATGGCCCACTGTTACTATAAACAGTTTCAATGATACCAGTCTTGGCATTTGCTGAGTAAACATCTGGATGATGTTGGAATGGCTAAAACAAACCAACCCAGCAGAACTTAGGATGACTGAGCCAGAACCCCTGCCCCTCCCTGCCACTGGGAATGTGTAACGTTGAGAGCGGGTTTGCATAAACTGAGGAGAAATCAAGCCTGGCACTTCAGATCTTGAACATCTCAGAAAGGCCCATTTCTAAGTGCTCTAAAAGTTGGTCCTAGGAGAGATTTCCCAGAGAAGCCGTCATGGCCATTGAAATGTTTATCATAGCTCCTATTAGTAGATGTTTGCAGAAGGGAATGTGTGCTTTGAAGCTTGGACAAGAACTTTCCCAAGTTCTGGATCTTGGGCTCAGTTGCTTAATTTGGGGAAAGGAGAAAGAGAGATAGAGACAGAGAGAAAGAGAAAGAGGGACATTCCTGGAAGGATGGCTCACCCCAGTCCACCCAAAAGCCCCTTATTCTCTGGATTCCCTGAAAATAAGTGAATCGAGTGAGGGGGAACTGAAAAAAGGAGCAGGAGTGAGAGCCAAGCTTGAGGTAATGGAAATCTTCCCTTTTGGACCATCCATGTTTTCATTAAAGATAATTTTCAGGGGGACTTGATTCATTCTGGGCAGTGTTAAAAGCCCAAAAGAACATTTGAAATGGAAAAAGGAATCTGTGTGACTGGCGCAGCAGTAGGATGTTTGCCCAACCAAGTGATGAGTGACAGGAGGACAAAATGAGATGTGAGAAGCACTTTGCAAGTGCTCCATGATTGCCACTTATTGAAGCATCTCCATTAATTTTAGCATTGTTACTATTATTATTGGAATCAGCGCCGCTGGAGAGAGAGTACCCATTCAATGACATCTCAGACCCATTGGGACACAGAAGTCTTTTCTGGAGAAGACTAACCCTTTGACTCCCTGAATCACCAACTGACCAATCTTCCCATTCTAGACGCCAGTGCAAAGTTCAACCATCAATCACATGACGAAACAAAAGTGAGATCAGCAGAAGTCCCAACGTGATGTCATTGGACCTATTCAAAGCCATTTGGATGGAGTTCCCCACCCATTTCCTTGACTCATCTCAAGGTATACATAGAAGATCCTCTCGTCTCCCAGTGTCTGCATCTTAGCCTGGCATAGGCACAAGAGTCATGTTTCAGCTGCACTTGACAGTGACTGAAGTACGTTGTATGAGCTAGCGATGGGAGTCTTGTCTACCACAGACAAGTGCTCACCCTGCCACAGTTCACACTTGAGCTTTGTTTCTGTTCATTCATGAGGACACCCTGTGCCATGGAGGGAGCAGACACATCATCTAAGCTGTTAGATCTTTTCAGTTCAGTCTCCGCTCTAATTGCAACTACTATACGACTGGTCATCATCACTTTGCCTGGCACCTTGGAGTAACCTCCTCGTTGGTCTCCTGGACTCCAGCTTATCCCTCTCTCCAATCTGCCTTCCCTATGATGTCTAAAGGATATTCTTAAAGGACAGGTCTGCATTTGCTCTTCCATCCCTCTTTATTGCCTCTAGAGTCAGCTGAATACTTCTCTTTGGCCTCCCAAGTCCATCCCAGTCTGGCTCCAGGCTACCTCTCCAGTCATTTGACACATCACTGCCATGCACACCGCCTCCCTTCCAACCATGCTGACCTTTCTGCTCTTTGTAACAACTTCCATCTTTAGTCACTGGGATTTTCCATAGTTTATCCCAATGCTAGGAATGCCTTCCTACCTTATGGGTGCCTTTAGAACCCTGAGATTTCCTTCACAACTCAGGAAGAGGTCCCTCTTCCTTGCCTTCAGCTTTCCTCTTGGTCCCTTCCCTCAAATTAGTTTGTATTTAAGATTTTATAGACAGCTATTTGGTGTATATCTTGTTTTTACTTGTATATGTACATATTATATTGTCCCCAGTAAAATGAAAGCTTCTTTGTCACTGTAACTTCCTCCCCTTTCCATGTAGCTCAGTGCCAGGCGTATGACAATACTTAAGACTTCTTTTGCTAAATTAAATGGAATTGAATTCAATGGAAAAGTGGGGGGATGTGAATCACTCTACCAGGTACTTTTTTATTTTAAAGTGTTCAAAAATGAACAAGATGATATGGGTTTGATTTGCAGTGAGACTGATGAATTGTGACATTTTTGAAAAATGGTGCTGACCTTTAATGTCCAATTCCTGCACCCTGGTGTCAGACTGGGAGATGAAGCATGGCAAATGCTAAAGGTGACCTTCAGGGCTTTTTTGTCACCAGTTTCACAGGCAAGAGGAACTTGTCTCCTCTCCAATAGCACAGTGCTTGGCCTGTAGTAAGTGTTTAATGAATGTGCTTCCTCCTAAACACAAACACACACACACACACACTCACACACACACACACTCACACACACACACACACTCACACACACACATACCCCTCTGCTAGTCTCCTCATGTCCCAGCGTCTGTGTGCTCCCAACATCTGGGTAGTTGGTGGACATCCCTCTCCACATCCTTGGACCTGACACTCCAGGTCCCTTTGGGACCCTGTATTCCTAATTGGTGAGACTTCATAGTACTGCTGTTCTCCCAGACCCTCCACGAGGTTCTTCAGTCATGCTCTTACCAGCTTTGTCTCACATAGCCATGTGCTGTATAACCCCACCTGCTTCTCTCCGCCTTTCTGTCCCTTGTTTTGGTCAAAGTAATAAAACACGGCTATTCCTGGCCATGAGTCATCCTATGGAATGTCCTTCCTGCAGGTTTTGGCTTCCCCATTATAAGGTAAGTTCCTGGGTGGAAGGACTGCCTTTGCATTTGGGGTTTGTATCCTCGACTTAATATGGTGCCTGGAATAGAGGAAGTGCTCAGGCATTTTTTTAAATTTATTCCTTCATTCAGAAAGATACTTATGATAAGTTCTGGGGTTACAAATAGAGCAAAGGAGAAAATTCCTATGCTCAAGGAGCATATGTTCTAATGGGAGAAGAGAATATGTGAAGGGGGGACATTTGTTCATCCACTCCATGCTTGCCCGCTTGGAAGAGATTCTATCTGTGCAGATGTAGTGATTAGAAAACTACCTGATGAGGGCATACTCACAGCTCTGTGATCACAAGTTAGGCTGTCAGGCCCAACGTCAGGTGAAGGGAGAGCCACGCAGAAGCCATGCAGCCTTCCTGGGGTAGGATTATGTCGTTAGTTATGTCAGTTCTGGAAGGGGCTCTACTGTCTCTGAAAATTCGCTGTCATCCTAACATACTCATTACTAAATTGGATCAATGATCTCAGGTAGGTATTCCTGGCACTTCACCATTCTTATGTAATTATTCCTCTTGTCCTCCTTAAGTTCACTACTAGGAGTCAATCCACTGTGCTGACGGCCTCTCCTCTGATGTTGTGTAGATATTAAGTGAACGCCTCATCTCAGCCCTTGGTACAGGATCAGATTATCTTTTTCAGTATCATACAATTCCTTGATGATGTCTTTTAGTGCTTTTTTCTTTGAAGTTACCATTTATTATATGTCACAGTCTATTAATATCCAACATGGGCCTCTCCACTGTCCTCTCTATAACACTCATTTTCCATTTTCCAAAGACTAGAAAGAATGAGATCATGTCTCCCTGTCATGCAGCAGTACCGGTAGAATTGGCATTACAAACTCTTCGGTGTTCCAGTGCTTTGTGCTGATGACCTGTTCAAACAGAACGGAATGAGCATTTATTAAGTGCCTCCTATGGTATAGTCATTAATAATACAAAGATCAAAGTGAACTCCCCCCCATCCCCCCTTCCACCCCAAGGAGTTTCCATTCTCCTGACCTCCTCACCCAGACTAATGCAGTCCAAGTGAGATGCTCCTTAAATGCTTCCTGAAAACTCCCAGGAGAAGGCTTGGGGAGGTCACTCCCCACCCCCCAACCCTCTATAAAGCATATAGCTGAGTAGGAGGCAGATTTACTTGGAAAACTAAGAGATGGAAAGGTGTGGTCAAAGGAGATAATATTTCTAAAACATCCAGCACAGTACCTGAAATGTGGTAGGTCCTACAGAAATGTCAGTGATGAGGATAATGGCGATGATAAGATGGTGTTTTCATTCTGAGTGTATTCAAGTTTCCTTTTCTCAGGAAGATGGGAAATTAAGCTGAAGAATGGGCATGCTTAAGTCTACATCTCTACCCATTTCTCATTTTATGTTTTGATAATCCTAGGGCTCAAGGTCTTTCTTGAGATGGAAAGAATGCAGCCTTTGCAAGTAGCTGCTTTCTGCCTCTCCTGAATTAATTTCTTGGTGCTCTACCTAATGGTTTTTAAAGGTAAAGGTCATGACTTCACAAACTCTTACAAGTTGTCTTGGGAGGCAGTGGTGGGGACATAGTTAGGACTTACTCTACATTCTGAGCAGAAGAAACATGATATGTTTAACTACCATGGATTCATTTTTACAAGGGAGAAGATGCAGCATAATGGACAATGTTCTGCACTTAGTGTCAGGGAAATGTGGTTCAAAATCCTAATTGTGATACTGACTAGTTGCCCAACTCTGGATAAATCTCTTAGCCTCTCCATGCCTCATTTTCCCTATCTGTAAAATGAGGGGAGATTAAGACTGAATACCCTCTGAGGTCTCTTCTAACTTCCAATCTCTAGTCCCCTGGAAATCTGTCTTTGTGCCTTGTTAGTAATACTGTACCTCCCACTTGTTAGAAACAAGTTGACCTGAACTTCCTTTCCCTCCCCCCGCACCCCCATCTGCCCAGGAGGTTTACCTTCCACTAATGACCACCGGAA
The DNA here is from genome assembly GCA_023548195.1 of Bettongia penicillata ogilbyi. Lineage (NCBI taxonomy): Eukaryota > Metazoa > Chordata > Mammalia > Diprotodontia > Potoroidae > Bettongia > Bettongia penicillata. The sequence continues at coordinate 7,427,724 of JAJHZJ010000010.1, forward strand.
TTTTATCATTGTGTTAATTCACTTCACCATGACAGCTCTTACTCATCAGTGATGTAGAAGATCCATCCTAGGAAGCTGCCTAGGTCTAAGGGAGGTTGAGTGACTTGTCCTTGGTTATGCTATTAGGAAAGATCAGAGGTGACTTTGAAGTCACTTCTCCAGCTCTGTCTGGCTGTCTCTCCCTCTCCCTTTGTCTGTGTGTGCTTCTGTCTCTCTTTTTCCTTCTTATATCATGCTGCACATCCCGTTTCTTAGTAGTACAAACATCTGAATCATATAATTTCAACTGCAGTTCTGATTGCATTTCTGGCATCCACTAGAGATGAGGAGCTGGGTCACTCAAAGTGACGTCACAAGCATGCCGAAGTCCTATGACTCAAGAAGCAATCCTTACCTTGGACTACCCCTTAATCTACGCTGTTAAGAACTTTGATGAGTTTGGACAAACATTAATAGACTTAATTTCAGATTTCTTGTTAGGTCAATGAGAGTCAGGTGGCCTAGATCTCAGCTACTCAGCCTTTGAAAGAGAGATAATGGCACTTGTGATGAGTGGCTTTAGAAGGAAGGAGCTGAGACCAGAGAGCAGGGACACAATGAAAGAATGACCAAAAAGAAAGCCATCTAAAGTCCTAGCAACATGGCAATGACTGTTCTGAAGAGGAAATCAGATGAAGCCATGTGTGCCCAGTGCAAAGTCACAATGTAAACGTGAGCTGTGATGATTACTCTCCCATCGCTATTTTCAGTCATTCAGTGATTCAAGAACCCTTTTTGAAAGGCTGGTTCCTTGCAGGTCAGCCATGTCAGTGCTGCTCTCTCCTTGCTATCACTGGCCAAAAGATGCTCTCACCCCATCCCTGGAGTCATTCAGAAGATTTAAGGACAGGACCTTATGTAACTGAATAAAATCAATTGCATTGCTGTTTGGGGATTTATATGATGAATAAGGAGCCTTATTCCCATTACTCAGTGTGGAATAGAGATCTTCAAGAAAGAAAAAGAAAGATCATCGCTTCTTGCCATTAGTTGGTAAAATGGTCCATTTTATTAAAACATCCGACCAACCTTTGTGATAACGTAAAATATTTTCTCATACTGTACTCATGTTATCAGCTTACATAAGGCCAACCAAAAATAGACTTGATGGAACTCAAAAGCTTCCTTCATTTGCTTATCATGAAGAATAAGCTTTAGGAGAATGAGCTCCCTTCCTGTGCTCCCCAACCTCACCTCTATCTGTCCATTCCACTGAGCTCGACTTTATTCTGAGTCACGGTTAGCCTTTTTCCCCACCACTATTTTCTGTGTAATGACTGGGGGGTGGAGAATGTGGGTGCAGAGCAAGACAGAGCAGCTTATCCACAGTCACTGTGGAATTGGAGGGTCAGAGAATGGTCTTGCTCCCTCCAGACTCCTTAGAAGGGAGCATGGACAGCAGCTGAGGACCTTGATGGGACCTGAACATTCCTCCTCACATTGCCTCCTCCCCTGCCTCCAGGGCCCATGGGCAACATGATGAACCCAAATCAGATGTGTGGCCTGGCAAAGAGTCATGGACTGCTTTAGGGATAGGTTATGAGACTGGAAAATGGGAAATGGAGATCACAGGTAATGCATAAGTAGAGGAAACAGATTGATAAAAAAGAAAAGGAACGAGGAAACAAAAGATGGTGAAGGAAAACAGCTGATGCTGAAGGAAGTGACAGCCCCGGGGGAAGGAGGCAAGCCTCCTGAGCAACTGAGGGACAGAATCATGATAACAGCTGGCAGGGGCGGGCAACGGAAATCTCATGGTCATGTCTTGACCATGTCTCCAGTTTGCATTTTAGGTCCTCTTGGCCTTGAGTTCAAATCTCAACCTCTAAGACTGTTCTGAACTGGTTGCTCTTCTGAATCTGGGGATGGAGTTTCCATGCTGAAAGTTCCCCACATAGATGAAATCACGGTTATTACTGGACCCACAAACATGTTCTTGGCACCAGGCAGGATACTGGAGATACCAACCTAGAAGTTCAGCAGTCCAAGCTTGAATTCTGGGGATGTTGACAGCACAAATCCTCGTCCTTGTCTTCCTGCACTATATTCCACTCAGATACCTCAGAAACACTGAGCTTTTCACCCAGGAAACACCATGGTCATTTTCCTCCATCTCCACTTCCCTTTGGATGTGCTCATCTCATGCTGGGCCCCAGACAAGGCCAGGAGAGGCTCTCACTGCTGTCCCTCCTCCAGTCTCTGCCTCCTGCCTTTGCAGGCACAAGAGTTTGGTCTAGAATTGGGAGTCTGGGGGCTGAGTAGGGGAGGGCCTCTTGGTGCCTGCCTTCTGTTGAAGACCTGTGAACTGATAACTGGAATGGAGGCTCAGGCCTTCTCTCAATAGCTTGTTTCCCAGAGCTTTGCAGGGCCATGCTGTTAGTTTTACTTTGTTTTGTTGGGGGGGAGGGTATGGTTGGAGGAAGGAGGAGCCTTGGTTTACTTTCATTTCCTTTTTCTGTAGTTTGAAGAAATTTGCTTACAGATTTATGGTTCTGCCAGAGGCAGAGACACCAAACTAATGCTGTGAGTCCCTTGGGAAGCGATTCAGCCATGAGATGCTGGGGAAGGAAAGCCTCCCCTCCTCCCTCCCTCCATTCCCCCATCTCTGGGCCTTCATTCAAGACTCCTCACCTAATGGCCAAGATGATAAATGACATAATTCTAGAAGCAGGACCCTAGCAAAGGCTCTGAACAGCTGAAATGGCATTTCAATTTAATTCAATGCACATTCATTAAGCACCAACTGTATGCTGAGCACTAACTAGGCACTGGCATGTTTTTCTTCTCTCTGTTTGCCCTAAGCTATTTCTTAGGTACCCCCCAGACCCCTTCCCTTGACCCTCCTTCCACTTTTTTTTCTGACCTTGGAATTTGGAGGAGCCACGATTTCATCACCACCATCTCCATCTCCAAGAGCAGTGGAGCGCATTTTTCTCCCCGTGATGCAAATGGGTTATTTCTCTTTTTTAAATAAATATTTTCTCGATGCTCTTTTGACATGTTTTGGGTCCCTAAGCCCTGTGCTGGCCACAGAAAGCGGGAGTCAGAGGGCCCCCAGTACTGGTCTGCCCTGTGTTTCTCTCTTGTCTACAATAGCCTTGAAGAGTAGGAAGGAAGGAGGAGGAGGTCAGTTTGATGAAAGGGGAAACAAAATGGAAATGAGTGGGTCTGGAAGCCGATCAAGGCGACCATTGGGATGAGGAAAACATGAGGCTGAATAGGACAGGGTCAGATTTTCCAGGCCTCCACGAGTACAGGGCTTTCATTCTCTTCAGGCTAGAGCCTGCTGCCTGCCCCTGCAGAGGCGGCATCACAAGGGAGGTCTGGGCAGGGCTGCTGGGGGCTAAGAGGCCCTCCCTGGGCATCCGGTGGCCAGCTGTGGAGGTACACTCATGGGCGCCTCCTGAGACCCACGCAGCTCTCCAGCTTTGCCCCTGTCCCCAATAAATCATGCCCCAGTGTGCTCCCAGAGGGGTCACAGGCTTCCTGAACAGTTATCCTGAGTCTGGATTCAAAACAAGATTACCACTGGCTCGGTGGGGGTGGGGGTGACTAATGGGAAACAGTGTCCCTTGTCTGGCCCGGACCAGGAAAGGACAGACATCTGGGACGGGGGAGGGGGGCCTGGGTGGGTCCTGTGGAGGACTCCCTGCCCCCATCCTCCACTGCCCGACCGATGACCAACTCCTCACTCTTCTCTAAGCACAGTGGAGGCTGCTTTGGTTCTGCCACCTTTTTCTGGGGTCTTTGCCTAACATCATTTACTCATTAGGGTTAGGACATGATCCCCTTAGCTGTCCTTTAGACAGGAATAAAATAACAGAACTGAATGTGAAGCCAGCTGCTTCTAGATGGAATTTGTCAGTGCTCTCCTCTTAACCATAGCTATCCTGAGTCCCTCCACCTTTATTCTGCTCCTTCCTCGTTTCTCTCTCTGTCTTTGCTCTCTCTCTCTCACTCACTCTCTGTCTTCTACTCTCTCTGTCTTTCTTTCTGTCTCTGTGTGTCTTTTTGTGCCTCTGTTTCTCTGTCTCTCTGACTGTGTGTCTCTGTCTGTTTTTCTGTCTCTTTCTGTTGCTGTGTCTCTGTCTCTCTGTCTTTGTCTGTCTCTGTCTCTCCGTCTCTCTCTCTGTCTCTGTCTGTCTGTCTCTCTCTCTCTCTTTCTCTCCCTCCCTCCCTCATTTGCATCCCTGCAGTTCAGTTACTCCCAGCTCCCTCTTCAGCTCTAAAATGGCCCAAGAATGGCCCCTCGCTCAGATGTTTGGAGGATCAATAAGAAGATGTTTCTGTTAAGTACTAAATAGAGTGCCTGGCACATAACTGGTCCTATATGAAAACTGATTTCCTTCTCCCCCTCCCCCATCTCTTCCCCTTCAGAAAGGGCACTATGAGCTGTGAGATCTCTCATTAACTAACTAGATCTGGGCTCATCTAACCCAAGAGACCTCCCTCCCTCTCTCCCTTCCCTCTCCCTCCCTCTCCCTCTCTCTCTGCCCACTCTGTCCTAGATGACATTGGAGCTCCTGTGAGAAGTAAATAAGTGTTTATTAGGTTCCTACTGTGTGTCAGGCACTGTGGCATTTGCTGCGCATACCATGAAAGGTAAAACAGTCCCTTCCCCCAAGGGACAGCTTGAGTCTCGGGCCTGAGGACATGCTGAGTCTGTCTCTGTTAAAGAGACCAGAGTCCCCTTCCTTGAACAGCTGAGGATCTCCTGCGGCTCTGGGCTGTTCCCTGACAGAGATGGAAAGACACATCCCAGGGGAGCTTTGGGCTTCTCCAGCAGCAGCCAAGGGTCTGGGACGGGGGAGATGAACCTGGACCTGGCAGTCAGCACCTTTTCACTGAAGGACGTGCTGAGAGAGACTCAGAGAGAAACCCCTCGTGCATCTCTGGGCAGGAAAGGCTCACTGATCAGTGGACTTCCCTGGGTGGGGAGATGCCCTCTGGGCTGGACAGGAATCCAAGGGGGAAGGGGCGGGGAGAACGGGATGCATTCTGGAGGGGGGAGCATACTTACCAAAGCAGGACAGGCAGGGACATGCCAAGGGAGTTTGCATAGAGAGCAGATCAACCAGATTTGAGAGAAGTGCCCACTCAATAATTCCTAACTGGGGGGCCTACACACCTATGTTGGTATATTGGATTGTTCAGTTGAGTTCTGTGGGTGAGAAGAGGCTCACAAGGGCCTGTTTGGAGTGTTGGCTAATAGAGATGAGTAAAGACACAAGTCCAGCAAGCCCTCCTCCAGCTGGGCTGGGGCCTAGGGCCACCAGGATAGTGAAGGAAGTAGACTCTGCCCCCAAGGACATGGCATTGCAATATACATGTACATACACACACACATACACACACACACACACACACACATACAGGGAACATTCAAAGGGGCACAAGGAAGCTTTAGAAGGGAGGGTGATGCGGGCAGGTGACTGTGGGCAATGCCAGTGCTCTGGGTCACCCCAGCTATGCTTCTAATACACTGATGCCTTCCTAGGTGTGTGCCCCAAGCATAGCTCATGGTCACTCTGAAGGCCGAATCCAGCCACTGGCCACAGCCACCCTACTCATTCACCCTGTGGGTCAGTCCCACTTGGGGCTCTGACTTTTTCCAGGGAACTCCAGCTTCACGTGATTCTCATTTATTGCTTTTTTCCCCTTGGGAATAGAAATAATTCCCAATTCTGTAGTATTTCAAGGTTTTCAATTCATTGCCTTCACAGCCACCCTGGAAGTTGGGTAGACTAGGGATTAGTTATTAACCCCACTTCCCATATGAGGAGAATGAGTTGCAGTGAGTTAAATGATTTGTCTCCTGCCCCATCAATAATGAGTATGGCAGACTCAGCATTTGAGTGGAAGTGGTCTTTCCCACTCTACTGAGTTTCCTTTCCTGGAATGTGTTAATGAGTTCAAATGCATTTCTTAAGTGAAAATGCTTGCTTTCTGGGCAGATACATAGGCGTCCATTCATTCTCTGTTAGATTTATTACAGGTTCAGACATTAGACTAGGCTGATAGTGGGCTTTCCTAATGGGAAGTGAAATGCAGGAAGCCTCAAAGGCCTGGAAACAGAGCCCAGAGCCTCTTCTACTGTGTGCAGGGAGGGGGAGGGGAGAAGATTTATGGGCCGTGTTCACACTGCCTGCCTTTGGAGCCCATGGTCCTTCCTGTCTCAGCCTCCCCCACTCACCCCTCACCCTAACCAGCCAGAACTGTAGTCTGCCGATGTCTGTTACAAATGAACTCAAGTTACCCTGGAGGTGAGGTCACATTTTCCAAAGGCTCATTCCTAGTCTTGGAGGGGGGAAGGGGGCGAGGGGAGGCCTGGGCTGTAGATGGGCCATGTGGTGGATGGACAGTGGCTCCCCACAGTATGCATTTTAGGCCCTTCCGCAGAGTGCGCTGTATCCTAGTCCAGCCCTCTGCATCCTTGGCCAAAGGCTCTGATCGCTGATTAGAAGCATCCCAGTGACTTGGCCTGGGGAGAACCCTTCTCCACCATTGCCCCTGGGGGGTCTCCTTTCCAAGAAAAGAGGACTCAGTGAAGACAGCAGCAAGTCTTTGTCAAAGCCACAGTTTGAGCTAAGGAGATGTCTGTAACCAGGAAAAAGAATGTGCCCAATGATAAAACCATTGTCAATGAAGGTGAAGTCACTCGAACTAAGCTAAAACCTAAGGAGCCACCATAGGGGTCCTGGCGAGCAGAGGGCTAGGGGAACATATGTTGGAGCTGGCATCAGAGGAAGCCCTGTGCTGTCTCAGGTGCTTGAACCTACTTGCTGTTCTTCCTTGCAAGGTGTGTGTGTGTGTGTGTGTGTGTTTGTGTGTGTGTGTGTGTGTGTGCATGCATGGAGGAATTTGCAGAAATGACTGTGATACAAAAGTCATCAGTAAAACTCAATTAGGAAAAAAATCCCCTCTTCTAGTTCCCATGGGGACTGCTCCAGTTTTGTGAGTTGTCAGGGAAGTAGGAAGTTCCTTGACTCATTGGTGTATCACCTCCAGAAGTCATCCACTCTTGCTGCCCACACCTCTGAGATTAGCTGCAAATTTGATTGGCTCTTAGAGCCAAAAAGCCAATGGCACTTTTATCATTGATTCTCTAGCGTGAACAAATCTGAACTCACTTCGTTTAACTCCTATTGTACAGATGAGGACATGTAGACAAGAGTTTTGGTGACAGAGGGGAGATTTGAATCCAGGCCTTTTGACCCCAGCCTTAGGACTTCTGCCATGCTGTTTGGTCTCCAGTCTGTCCTGAGAGCTCCCTCTATCAATGTCCTGGGACATATGCAATCCCTGTATCTGTGCCTTCCAGTTCCTCAGTGGAGAGAAAGTTAGTTTTGGAGGTTCTTCTCTGCTGGACACAGCCACTGGCAATGTGGGTCACTGAATGTTCCCGTCCTTTCCGTCCACAACAGTTGAACTTCAGAAAGTAACCTGTACAGGTCTTTAACAATCCACTAGAGAACATGTTTTCTACTTACAAGAGGCCTCCTTCCTGTTTCAGCCCCATCCAAGGCCACGCCATGCTTCCTGAATGTAGGTTGTTTTGGGGTTTTTTTTTTCCATCTTTGGGAGGTTATGTTGTCTCTGTCAATGTGAAACCCAGGCTGCAACTGTAGTGTCCTCTTTCCATCCTGCCTTTCTTCCATCCATCTTTCCAGATGCTATTTGGAACAGGGAATGGGAATTGAAAATTAGAGAGGATTGTTTCAAATATGATTTGAAATGGTTCAGGGCAGCTTTCCTCCTTTATCCCCATGTCCCACAAGCAGACAAATGCAAGGACACAGATCTGTGCTGTTCCTAGCAAGGGGTTAGAAAGGAGAGCAGCATCCCTGGCAATGGATTGACCTCCATTGGAGATAGTCCCAGCACTCAAGAGCCAATGGGTTTTTCTGTGTTCTACAGAGTGCTGACCCTGCCTCCTAATTCTCATATTAGACATTTGTAACCACCAACTGGTACTGACAGCCTCTTGGCCATCCCTGTTCAACTCATCCTATGCTCTTCCTGATGGCTTGCAGAAGGACAGTGGAAGTGAGAGTTGACTTTGCTTAGCAGAGTCAGCAATCTTAGAGGCATTATGGATGGGCTCATTGCTAAGAGGAGTCTGGATTGATGCAGTCAGAAATTAACCTCTTCTTCTCGTCCACACCCCGTCTTCTTTTGAACTTGCTTCATTCCAAGAACTCTCGCTATTTGCCCTGGATATAAAGGTGTTGACTCTCCCTTGACAACCTGACTGAGGCTCATGCAGGCTGTTTGTACCTGATTTGTGGTAGAACCTTCCAAGGTTGTTTTGGTCTGATCAGCTAGAGCTGGACACTCTGTACCTTGATAGCAATGTCATTTTGGTTCTTTTCAAGCATGAAGGCTGACAACCAACCAGCCCCTAATCTGACCTCTTCCAATCTTCCCTTTGGCTTCAAAATTGAACTCAAGTGCCCCTTCCGCAGGAAGCCTTTCCTGACTCCACCTTCTCCTCAGATATGTTTAGAGTGTATGGGTCTTACCTGTCTGGATATTGTCTGACCTGCTAGCTCACTGGGCACAGAGGTTGCTTCACTTGCATCTTGGCGTCCCCAGTGGTTTAGCCAAGTGGCCGACCTATGGCAGTACTAAATAAACCTTGGTTACTTGATTAATTTCTGCCCCATTTTCTACCTGGCTGGGAAAAAAATTGCTGAGTGAGCTTGGCTGGCACAGACCGAGTTTGGTTGATATGGCAATGGGTGAGTGAGTCGCCTTTTCTCCTCATTTTCTGGCAAGTACACGTGTGTGAGTGTGTGTTTGCCTTGGTTTCAGTTCTTCCATAAATATAGAAGCCGAGCATCCTTTCTATAAAAATTCACTACACACTATAAGGCTGACAGCCGACACTGAGGAGATCAGTGGGAGAGATGTAAAGCTCAGGGAAGGGAGGGGGGACTTCCCTGCAGGAAGTCTGGGTGACAGACAAGCATCGGGACAGGAAAGGGCAGAAATGTAAATGAATCTGTATCATCATGGATTGCCAGATCTTAGAAGTAGATCAGGAAAGGACCTTGGAGGCCAGCTAGTGCAACAACCTTGATTAAGAGATGAGCAAACTGAGGACCAGAGAAGAGAAGTGACTTATCTGAGGTCACAAAGGGAAGAAGGATTAAGAGACAGAATGAAATGCAGGTCCTGTGTTTTCAGAGCCAGGAATATTGTTGCACCAACCACTGCCGCTGTGCCTGGAGCAACGGCAGCCCACCTGGCCTGGAGGGTAGAGTGGCCATCCTCCCTACAGGTAGAAGGCATAGTCAGGCCAGGTCAAGGTGCCTTCTAGGGCCAGAATTTGCTATATATTACAAAAGAATTCTCTCACTTACTCCCCTTGGATTCTATTGCTGGTGTCCTCTTTCCATCCTGCCTTTCTTCTATCCATCTTTTCCAGATGCCATTTGGAACAGGGAAAGGGAATTAAAGATTAGAGAGGTTTGTTTCAAACATGAATTGAAATGGTTACATTGTCTTTAAACCCAGAACATTTTAAATGCATGTACAATTCTTTTCCTAGGCTTCTGTTTTAAATCTGGGATTTTTCCAGTATTATTATCTGTCTGTCCATCTTTCTGCTTATCATCTGTTTGTCTGTTTATCTAGCTATCTACTTACAGGTCTATCCATCTGTCTGTCTATTTATCTATCATCTGTTTCTCTGTCTGGCTCTCTGTTTTTGAGAAACCATCGTTCCAAGTGACTAAACAGAAATTCAAATGGAGAATCACAGAGGTTGATCAAGAGGACCACCTGTTCTTCATCCATCTTCTGCCCTCCCCCTTGAGTCTTGTTCCTTGAGATCAGGAGTCCAAGTTCATTCCCAATCACTGCTCCAGCTCCTGCAAGGTCAGCTTTCACTTCCTCGAGAAGAACGTGAACCATCCTCCGAAAAATCCCAGCTGTGCCCAGGGCTTGTTGTCAGTCTCTACCCTTGAAATGCAATCCCTGGATGTTTTGTGTATATGAATGCTGGCCTTGAGGGGATTCAGGAAAATAAGAGGAGGGGGGTTGTCCTTGGCATCTGACCAGGGCTCCTAAACCAGAATGTACTGTACATTTTGACTGAATCCCATATTCATAGTTGGGAGGGACCACAGAAACCATCACCTAGAGTGGAATAAAATATCCCCTTTTTAATATAGACCATTGAAACTTCACTTGAAGACCTTTGGTATGGGGAAACTCACTACTTTTAGAGGCAACCCATTCCACTTTGAGGCAGTTGTGATTTTTAGGAAAACTTTCTTTGCATCGTCCATCCCAGTCATCTTATTTGGGGCTGCCATACGTGTCTCGAGGTCTGCCTTCTAGGCTCAAGCAGAGTCAGATTAATCCTTCTTCTATGTGACAAGCCTTCAGACTCTTGAATACGACTGTGGAAATGGCTCCCTACTCAAGTTTTGTCTTCTAAACATCTTTGGTCCTTTAGCTGATTCTCCTATGGCAAGGTGACCCTCCTGGGGATGCAATCCTGCTTTATCAATGACTTTCCTAAAATATAATGTCAACAGTGAACAGAATACTCCAGAGGTATGACTAACAGTGACAATAATACACACGATAATATTTATATAACACTATTTATCCCATTTGATCCTCATGCCAACCCTGCAAGGTAGATGCAATACTATAGATGCTCATTTTGCAGAGGAAACTGAAGCACGTAGAGGTTAACTGACTTGCGCAGGGTCATACAGCCAGTGTCTGAGGCCAGACTTGAACTCAGGTCTTCCTGATCCTAGGCCAAGTGCCCCAGGCACTGTGGTGCCATGTATCTCCACTTTAGCATTTAATAACCACTCACTGTGCTCTAGGCATTGAACCCAGTGCTGGGAATGCAAAAACAAAGTCCAATCGAGCCCTCACTCTGTTTCCTTAAGGCAGTCTAAATTCATGCAGTATTCCTTGGTGTCTTATATTGAACAAGCTGTACCAGAATCACAGAGTCCTGGAACCTGAGAGTTAGAAGAGGTCACAACAGATGTAGTTCCAAGGATTATACAGAGCCAACAAATGAGAAAGAGGGGAGGTCTTTAGCTTCTGGTGCATCTTGGGGCAAAAGTTGGGGATTTCCTCATGTTTTCCTTTCATGCTTTTAATGGTGACTAAAAAATGATAGGTGCTTAATAAATGCATGTGGATTGATATGTTGTTGTCACATGAGAAACGAGCAAGATCACAAGTTTCTTTTTTCTTGCTTTATTGTAAGGTAAGCCTAATGTTGCTTGATTGTGAAGCCTTAATTCTTGGCTCATTTGTCACCCAAAGTCCATGCTCCTCTTGAAACTGGATGCAAATTTATTCTCTGTCTCAATTTTACTCACCTGTGGGCATGATGAAAAATGTGTGATATGATCTAGCACACACTACTGATACAATTAAATATGGTTTTAAAGAAGGTTTGGGGAACCTTTAGTTCAAAGATCACCAACCTCTAAAAGATCATTTGCCAAAATGTTCTTTCTGGCATAGTGGAGGTTGGGGCATTGCCAATTTTGTGCCCACCTCCTGTTACACGAAAGGATAAGCAGTATATCCACTGTGTGTCCCTGTTCTAGATATTGGATAGGGATGACTGGAAGGGAAGGAAAATTTAAGGACACGGGGGTCAACGCTATAGGGGAAGGAAGGGGTTGTGATTTAGGCTGCCTGGTACTGTCACATCTTGGCTGGTAGCAGCTCTCTCTCACATTGGGGAGCAGCCTAAAGGAACAGGTGCCAGCCTGAGCTCCAGTAAACGTCAACACAGCCACCATCTGTAGTCCAGCCCAACTATAGGGGGGCATCTATGCTAACTTACCTGTCACTCACCAGCCTAATGTAAGGACTCTGACTCTTCCCTTGTGTAGGAAGCTCCATCCCTAAACCCACCAAAGACCCATTTAGTAAGGTCTCTTTCAGCGGATTCCATGTTCCCCTGAGGCCACTGAGAAAATTAAAGACCTCCTCGGGGGCATTTCTTACACCAAAAGTTTCTTAGCTAGAATGTGTCGGATTGTAATGGGATAGAATCAAATGTGACATTTTTCTGGTCAGTCCTCTGTGTTTTTGTTTTTTTTTTCTTTTCTCTTTCCTTCTTTGGCATGTCTGCTTTCAAGAGGAGAGACCTGGCCTGCAAAGGGCCTGCTTTTCCCATGAGAGAAGCCTTCTCCAGAATCCTGTGCTGCCAGTTACAAGGGGGTGAGCTAGCCTTCTGAATGGCAGTCCCATGGACTTAGTGCAAACGTTCTTGTTCTCACAAATTTTCCATCCTCCTCCACAGCTGAAGATGTCTCCTTCAGCATTTCGCTGATTAAACTCCCATTCTTGATGGATTCAAGAATTCGCTGTGGGATGAAAGCTGGCAAATAACCTCTGGGGGAGGCAGAATGAGTCTAAAGTAACATTTGTTTAAGTAGCATACAAGAATTCCCAGTTTGGGGAGTTTTTTTTTTGGTTTCCACTTTAAATTCTTGTTATTTTCCCCCAAAACTGGTGACAGCAAAGCCCAGGAATTTTCCAAGGGGTCAATTATTTTATTCTTCTTTTGATGACTTAAATTAAAAAGGAAGAGAAAACTTGCTTTGGAAAAAAATAAAACAACATTCTTTTGGTTGGGAATTATTTTTTAGTTATTGAAAGTATCTGATAGTTGAATTGGATCGCCTTCGTTTCCACCTCTGATTTCGCATTTCAGGATGCTAGGGTGAAAGGTTTAATCCCTCTGTAACTTCATTAAATTGCATAACAATAAACGACTGGCAGTGATTGAAGCCCTTACAATTCTATTTTAGCTTTGTTTCCAAGGATCCTCTATTTCTGTGGAGAAAGCCTTTACCTGGACTCTTGTCATGTGACTTCTTGGTCCTTCATTCATCCTACAGTTATGTTTTACTTGCCCAATTGTATCACCAGCTTCATGAAGACAGAGTGAGTTTCTGAAGCACATCAATCCATCATAGATTCATGATATCATAAGACCATAGATTTAGAGGTGGAAGGCACCTGAGAGATCATCAGCTCTGACCCTCTCATTTTGAAGAGAAGGAAACAGAGAGCTCCATAGAAGCTAATGACTTGACCAGTCATGCTGAAGGTTGGGGTTGAACCAAAGTCTGATTGACTTAAAATGGAGTGTCCTATATCCACCATACCATTTTTCTTGGAGTGTCCAGGGAAGACTAGCACCTCTGGTGTGAAAGTTACCGAGCCGTTTTCAGGGCTGCTTGTCCACCTTTAGTGTCCACTTTTCACCCAACTCTAATCTGTGACTCTAAGAAGATATGAATAGTGGCCACACCCCAATAAAACATTCTGGCAGACAGGCTAAATCAGGTTAAGGGTAACCAACAGGTCCCAAACCTGTGGGTGAGTTACTGGTGTGTCTGCCCCAAGCATAGGAAGACTTTCCCTGTTGGAGAAGGTGGATGAGAACAATTTCACCCAACAGCCACGAAGGCTGCTAAAGCAGGCACTGGGGAGCACTTAGGGCTTGACTAAACATCGAAGACAATGACTCCAAGGTCAGCCACTGTATCCTGGGTCATCACTGTTCATTCTGACTTTTGTTTTTCCATTGGACTTTGATGAATCTGAAAAAGAGAGGGGGGCTGATGACTTTGTACAGTCCTGCCTCACTTCAATCTAATTCATGTCCAAGTCATCAGTTCTCTTCAAATGACAACAGCACCATCTTTTTTATGCTAGACCAGCCAGTACTCAAACATTTCTTTAGGGTGAATTATGTGCCAACATTTTCCTAGATATGGGGATAGAACTAAGAGAATCCCTGCCCTCAAGAATCTTACATTCTATCAAGGGAAGTAACTTGTAGACATGTAAATAACATGTACATGTGGCATAAATGTATGATATTTGAGGGCACTAGTTTTTTTTGAGGGATAATCAGGAAATGTTTTTGTATAGGAGAGATGACAAAGGATTAAAGAAGCAGAGGAAAGCATGCAGAGTCATCCTGGCATGGAGACCAGCTAGTGTAAAGGCAGTGATAGGAAAGAGGGTACTATATTTCAGGGGCAATGATAAGTAATTTAAAAAGATAGCCTCATATGTGCAATTGGAAGCTATTGTAACCTCTTCTTGGCTGTTTAGATGGTTCAGAAAACTGGGACAGAAGGAGTTGAGGGAAAGTTTCTTCCTTTCTTTCTGGGTTTAACTTAGTAAATTCCTGAGATAAATCTGCTCTCAAAGAAGCATGGCTATATCAGGTGGTGTCCTTAGAAGGACAACTTGTTGTGACATCTGCCCATGAGGATAGCTTTTCCTTTTCATGAGGTCTTTCAACCATCCCTGAGTAAAGGAGTGGGACCAATGAAGTCTAGGGGTGTTTGGGGAGGAGCAATTAGCCCTGTTTGATTCAAGCCTTGGGAAAGGATATGCAAGAAGGATGGAAAGTGGGTCACTGGCAGGTTGTTGAGGCTCCTGAAAACCAAGGCAGGAAGTTCAACACGAACTTAGGGACAAAGGAAAGTGTAGGGAGGAGAAAGAGCATAGAACCTTGGGGAAGGAGAGAGACAGAGACAGAGAGACTGATGAGTCCGAGGTGTGGAGAAATTAAAGAGCTGGAGGAAAGGATGCAGAACAATGGCATGAAGATATTGAGATGGTTTTGTTAGACTCACAGGGTGAATAGAAAAACATCTATTAAGTGTTAACTGTGTGCCAAGTTCTGTACCAATTATTGAACCATAGGTTTAGAGATGGTAGGGAATCATCAGGAATCATCTAATCCAGCTCTCCCATTTTATGGTTGAGGAAACTGAGACCCCCCCAGAGGTTAAGTGACTTGACCAAGTTCACACATGCAATAAATGATAGAAGTGGGATTTGAACCCAGGTCCTTGGACTCCAAATCCAGATCCTTTCTACCTGTAACCCAGTGGCCCCCAATCGTATTCCTTGCCATATCCAGGAAAGATCAATTTTGAGGAGCAGTGTCTTAGACTTTGAACTATGGTACAGGAAGCCCTGGTATGGGCTTTTGAACACTAATCCAGGCTTAATCATCTATCCAATGAGGGGCATCACCTTCTTCCTGCAGCTCCAGTGGTCACTCATAGTGAAGTATTCCCATGCAGAGAACTCTCTGCTAACTTTGGGCCAGTCACACACAGAGTAAAATGGCCCTTTGGCTGAAAGAAGCCAAGAGGTATTTGTGGGGTCTCCTTTAGAGATCTTCATCTCTGGGCTCCAGGGTGTTTTTTCTCCTTAATGCTTTTGCTGAAGTGAGTAGTTCATATATGGAGGTCATTAATCATGGAAAGAAAGGAGTAAATATCCGGGGAAGAGCATTCCATTAATAAGGATTAATGACTTGTTTGTTTGGGTTTTGGAAACATCTTGAGAATGCACCCAGTCTGATGGTCAGTCCACTATCTGAGTGTTTTTCTTTCTAAAGCATTTTGGGGGCTGTCCATTTGTTGTTTATTTTTTTAAACAGACTAACTCAAAAATAAGTTAATAGATCCAGATCCACATGTCTACACCAATTTACATGCTTTTTCTCTCTTTTAAATATTTAATTAATGCCTTTTTTTCTTATATCAACTTCATTTCCCAACATACCCCCAACCCTCCCCGCCGTCTGTCATCCAAACAGTCATCCCTTAAAAAAAGAATAATAATTTTTAAAAAAGCTAGGGGAGCAGTTCCACAAAATTAAACAACCCATCTATTGGATCTGGCCATGTAAGCAGTGTTAATACACTCTTAGCCATCCGCTTCAGAGAGGGGAAAGGAGGACTCCTTCATCTCTCTCCTTTGGGGTTGAACTGGCCATGAACTTGGCCTCCCTGAATTGAGAAAAAGAGAGCGCTCCACAGTGATCACACCATTGGGTGTGAATGTTTCTTGTTATTGGCATCAACAGCTTATTCCCCCCTAGTACTTACTTGTATCTCAAGGGAAATTCCACTGGAAGTCAGGTATTATATGGGAGCTCTCTTGGAATTATCCTAGGAACTGCCCTCCCACTCCACCCCTTCTTCATGTTGTTTTGTGTGCATGCACTCAGCCTTAGAAGAGAGATTGTACACACACACACACACACACACACACACACCACACATTTTATATATGTATATATTTATAAATATGTATATTATATATAATGTATATTTAATAAATATATTTATATGTATATATTTATATTTATATATATTTATATTTAAATGACATTTTGTTTTTAATGTATTCAGTCTGATAGTGTATGTGTGAGTGAATATGTGTGTATACATCTACATGTGTACAAAAATAATTGTCTTAGGGTGCAGTTATAGCCTCAAAGACTGAGCACAAGGTCAAGCATGTGCCTTATTACCCAACAAAGTTACAAACATAAAGGGCCATATTGCTTCCAGCACTCAGTGGTTTTCTGGGTGCATTCTAGGTTCTGTAGAGGGCCAGCCAGTCACAATGGATAAACATTTATGAAGTACCTGCTGTGTACCAGGCAGTGTGCTAAGTGCTGAGGATACAAAAAGAGGCTAAAACCTGTTCCTTCCCTCAAGGAGCTTCCAGTCTAAGGGGGAGACAACATGCAGACAAATATCCACAAAACAAACTTTATTCAGGATCAATGGAAAGTGATCACCCGAGGGAAGATCCTGGAATGAAGGGGGCTGAGAGAATGCTTCCAGTAGAAGATGGAATTTCAACTGGGACTTAAAGACCCTCAGGCAGATTGGATGAGGGAGAATGTCCCAGGTAGGGGAGAGAGCCAGAGAGAATGCCCAGAGCCAAAAGGTAGAGTGACCTGTTCTAGGAACAGCTAGAAGGCCAGTGTCACTGAACTGAAGAGGACATGTCAGAGATGTAAGACACCTGGAAAGGTGGGAGGAGTTTAGGTTACTATGAAGGGCTTTGAATGCCAAACAGGATTTTGTATTTGATCCTGGAGGCCCTAGGGAGTCACTGCAGTTTACTTAGGGACGTGCAGGGTGGTGGGGACATGGTCAAAACTTCACTCTAAGAAAGTCACTTTGGTGACTGAATGCATTGATAGCAGTGGGGAGAGACTTGAGGCAGGCAGGCCCACCAGCAGGCTATTCAGTAATCAGGCATGAGTTGATAGGGATCATTAACTCTTGTGGACCAGGCATCATTTTGGGTGACCCTTGGTACCCAGGTAAGGGTGGGTCCCAGTTCACAAAAGTGTTTTCATGGCAGAAACATGTCAACTATCATACCCTACCCTGAGTGGAAGTTCTTGGCTTTGTAAGACAGGCTTTCTACCAGTTGGGCCCCTGGGCCATAATGGTTCTGGGGGAGGTGCTGGGAAAGACTCTCTCAGAAAAGTGATCACATTTCCTAAACAAAAAATAAAAGCACATATTACAAAGTCCTATTTGCATTTGATGACCAGGTTCATTACCATCCTTCCTGGTCAAGGCCCCAGGTTTAGCTGGCAAAGGTTTCCCAGATGTTGTCCTCCTTCGGCATCACTCTATACCTGCTAGTCCCTGTTTATCTCTGTCCTGATTCACCGAGACCACGTAGGTTGTCAACAGATCAGATCATGGAATAGGCTTCAACTAATGGAGCTGCTGTTCTTGTGGGAAATTTCACTGGACAGAGATAAAAAAAAAAGCCTTGACGGTTCTTACTTCCCTCCTGTTTTGGTGGAGCTTTAGTGATTGACCATGACCTTGGGGCTAGTAGCTCCATGGAATGTCATAGTTTAGAAAAAAACAAAACAAAACTTCTAGTTGAATAAAGTTAATTAAATATAAACCTTTGAGAAACAGCAAATAAAATGATGACCAGGCTATTTGTTTCTTAACGAAGTCTCTA
This sequence comes from Bettongia penicillata ogilbyi, assembly GCA_023548195.1. Taxonomy (NCBI): domain Eukaryota; kingdom Metazoa; phylum Chordata; class Mammalia; order Diprotodontia; family Potoroidae; genus Bettongia; species Bettongia penicillata. Next base: position 7,445,589 of record JAJHZJ010000010.1, read on the forward strand.
TTAAGGTGACAAACCATCAGAAAACTAAAAGATGTCAGGGGTCTGTTTGGGGACGCATTGCCAGCAGCCTAATCTACTTCTGCATTGACCCTAGGAATGTGATCAGACTCTTGGGATTTCATACAATTGGACACAGAACCCCCTGATTCTGTCCCCTTCCATTACTCGCATGTGACCTTGGGGAAGGTAATGAACCATCCTGGATCTTAGTGTCTTTCTCTATAAAATGAAAGGGGGAGGCACTTTCCAGGGTCAGATTTCTGATCTGGTGAACCCACCACACCTAACCCTTCACTAATTGATCTATAAAATGAGCACCAGAAAAACAGATCTTTGACAAAGCTGTGGTGGGGGTCAAAAAGGTATGGACAACTTTACATCCCTCTTGTAGCCTCCCAGGGACTGAGTGCTCTTAAACACTCTTCCTGTATCCTGTATCGTTCTAACCAAAACCTGCTGCCAGCCCCATCTGTTAAACCATAGTATAGACAACTGACCAAATGGAAATGATTTTCTTCCCTACCCTTTCCATGGGAATTACAATTGTTTGACGTAGGGAGGGAGGGAGAATGAAAAAAGGGTATCGTGTCGTGTTCCAAGACCTGGAATCAATTCCTGCATTTCTGTGACCTTGAATAGGTCACTTGGCCTGAGTGGGACTCAGTTTCCTCATTTGTAAAATGAAACTTTCAGATGAGACTAAGGTTCCATGGCCCCTTCAACCTTTGTATCTATAATTCTATGAGAAGGATAAAGCTCTGACCCAAAACCATTTCAGATGCTCAGTGAGGAAGCATTTGTGACTAGGGGAAAATAGGTAAGCATGACCCAGAAATGAGATAGCTTAGCCTGCCACCAGCAGTGTGTGGAGAGATGGGCCCTATGCCCTGTGTCTCTGAGTCCTTTCCCATGCTGATTCAGAGAGCTCAGGCAGTCCCATGGGAAGTATGGGTGGATGGCACAGTGGCCTCAGCACTGCCCTCCCATGCCAGCAGTGAAAATCAGCTCTCTGTCTCTTTGTGGTGACACTGGGGACCCCTCAAGCTCACACTCTCAGATTTGGCTGGAGAATGGAGAAAGCCCTCCATAGTCTCAAGGCATCTTATTCTGGTAGCCTTTACTTTCTCTCCAGAGAGCCTTTTGCAGGTTGTAAAGTGTGTGGTGATGCTAGCTGTTGCATTCTGAAGGCCGGGAAATGAGATTAAGCTTGTGCTTTTGTGGCCTTACTGTATGGACAGTTGTGATGACTGGGCCCTTTGTGATGGATGTGGCACGGTGTACTTCAGGTATCATCAGGAAAAAGGAAACAAGAGAGGGAAGGAACACTGACTAAGTGCATGAGATGTACCAGGAGCTGCTGTAAGCACTTTACAAATACTACCTGCTTTGAACCTCAGAACAACCTTTGAGGCAGATGCTACTGTTATCCCCATTTTACAGATGAGGAAGTTGAGGTAGACAGAGGTCAAAGTGACTTGCCCAGCATCTCAGGGTTAGTTAAGTGTGCTGTAGTAAGGAGCTGGTCAACTCTGTCTAGATTGCCTTCCAACACACACACTCACACATACATACACGCTCATGCACACTCACACACACACACACACACACACTCACACGCAGGTGGACCTTACCTATGAACCTCCTGCATTAATGAGAAGTAAGCCAGAAAGGAGTCTTATAATTCCTTCTGTGCTCAGGGGTTACACCCACAGAATGATTCATGAATCCCCAGCTGTTTCTGATCCTGCCTTCTCTCCCACCCTCCACCTCCTACTTGGGGGAAGGGGCTGAGTTTGGTCAGCAAACATCATTCCTCTTGTGATATCTAGAGTAATAACTCATGGAGATTAGTGGAGATGAGCACAATCCCAGGGCTTGTGAGAGGGTGAGCCCTTTGATGATTGAGATCAAGAAATGATTCCCCAGGGATGAAATGGTGCCAGACCCTGACAAGCCACCTGGTGATCTTTCCAATAGTGAAATCCTAGTTCCCCCACTAAGAGATCTTCCCCTTCTCCCTGATGGCAGTGGAAATTCTCCATCACAAAGTGATCTTCTTGAGATCATGGGCGGGGGAGATTTCGCATTTGCATTGCAAGTAGTTATCACTTACTAAATGTTGATGGATCTAGCAATGGAGGCATTCCAGATCTGTGCTGTGCCTTCCCACCACATGTGGCCTCCGAAATTTCTGCTTCTCGGTATGCTTTGCTTCGCTAGGTGTTGAGAATTATTGCAAGGAGAATGGAAAATCTCCCTCACCCCTGCTCTCAAGGTCGCGTTCCAGGGGGTTGCAATCTGTAAAAATGTAAAAACAGTAAGGAAGAAAAATCGGAGTAATTTTTTTATGCATTGAGAACTTTCAAAAAGTTGGGTTTCCCATGGCTGTGAATTCCAGTGTTCTGGCTGCACGCTCATTTTTCTTAGCAATTAGAAGTAAATCTGGGAGCCAACAGGAAAGGCTGCCTATTCCTTTCCTTAGCCCTGTGGGTCTATAAAATCATATAAAAACAATTAGTAGAAATTATTTAATTATGTTTCTTAAAGGAAAGAGAAGCAGGCCTTTCATGGATAGTTGTACCCATGTCTGGGGCCATTCAGGATGCTGAGGAGATATTACACTCTCCCAGCCCTTGCAGCTCAAACAAGGAAACACAAACAGCCTCTGGCCCAAGGCCATATTTGTACGGTATAATTGAACCAGCTGGCTTGTCTCAGAAGTTGCTTTGACCTGAGATTTGAGTTTTGCAAGCAGGAAAACTGCACCCAGGGTAAATTTGATTTGTGAGTGACCTCCTAGGAATGAAAAATAGGAGACAGAAAGGAAAAGAGTGCCAGATTTGGAGTTGGAGCTTCAGAGTTAGTGTTCTTGCTCAGAAATTTATTACCTGTGTCTTGAACTCTCTGGGCTTCCATTTTCTCACCTTTAAAATGAAGGTGTTGGTGGAGCAGATGAGCTCCTCACAGAAGGCTCCTCACAGAGCTGAATCGATTAGGGAGGGGGGAGTGACCAGAGCAGCTTCCCCTGTTCATCCTGATGAACCCTTGACTCATGTAATCCATGTATTACAGACATGGCCAATGACACCTTGTTAAGAGGACAAAGCTTATTAGCCTGTAAGACCTTGGGAAAGTCACTTAAGCCTCAGTTTCCCTATTTGTATTACAAGAATGTTGGGGTAGAGGGCCTCTGATGCTCCTTCTGGCTATAAACATATGATCCAATGGTTAACACCCCCTCCACACACACACACAGTTGTACTATATGAATCTATGACCCTCGGTTTTAATGAGGAAGCTGGTGAAAATGGGTTTTCAAATTCACCCCAGGCCCAGCCACACGAGAGGCCGGTAGAATTTTTGCTTCTGCTAGGCCTCCAGATTAGGTCAGTCATATCAGAGAATCTTTCAAGCCTCACTGCAGAGGTATTGTTCTTATCTAGGCCACTTATTTTGAACAGAAAACAAAACAAAAAGCAAACAAACACTCCATTCTCTGATCACAGATTGTACCTGAGGCTAGCGGCTTGTTCCCTTTTGTGCCACTCACAACAAGTGAGGCTAACATGAACCACTAGGATGCATCATCCCCATCCATCAGTAGAAAGTCAATTCTTAGACCCCCATCCCCCCGATGGAGAAGATGGCACCACAAAAGAGGTCCCCTTTGGTCTTCTGCTATCCGCAGAGCGGATGTCTCTTAATGACAAGACCAATCAGCCAAGGAGTCTAGTAAAAGGGTGATGTGCATAGGTTTCTTTTGACGGCCATGGAACAAGTGTCCCATTTTCCACGGTGACGGTCCAGGTGGAAGATCCTGTAACAGGCCTCTGGCACTCTCGGCAGCCAACCTGAAGTGACCTCTCTTCTCCAGCACCGACTGAACCACATCCCAGTTTATAGCACCAATAAAACAACGTGAGTGCTTTGGCAGTGGGCTGGAAATAGTCGTGTCCCAGATGGTCAGAATTTTCCCTGGAATCTTTCCCACCAGATGTGAAATGTTGCTACAATGGGAAGCTGACTCAGGTAGGCTTTTGATCCCCATATGTGTGTGCTGAGAATTCCTACAATGGTGGCCATGGGCACCTGTGCCTGTGAGGGCTGGCATCTCAGGCTGGTATATATCAGATAAGAAGCGGAGGGCTGCACAGAGACCTGGTTCATCTTCAAGGTGAAAGTAGCTTCCTCAGGGAACATGTCAGGGGTCAGCTCCCCAAAGGAAAATCTCTCTCAGTGAGGGAGTCTGCCAAAGAGTTTGTAGAGATGATTGGCTCCATGTTGTACCTTACCTTTGCTGGTACTTCAGGAATCCCAGATTTCAGCCTTTCCACTGAAGGAGATCATCATGCCTTTCACTTAGAAGCCTACTGGTCATGGGGGTTGAAATATTCATCATCTCCAGTCAAACTGATGATGAGTTTGTCTGAATGTAACTCAATCTGGTCCTCAGATGACCCTTCCCAGCTTGGGAGGGAAACAAAGGGGTTCCATTGGTGAAGCCTCTGTGAGCCAGGGTCCCTCACCTCCAGATCACTATGAGACCTTGGAGAGGGACACAGAGGCAGATTGTGTACAAAATGATCATTTTATGACAATTTGGTCAGGTGGGATGATTCCTCTCGCACTTCAACTCCACATCAGTCCAATAGACCTTATTAAACTCCTGCTTCATGTCATCGAATCCACATTCGCATGGCCCTTGGAAAGGCATATCAACCAACACTCTGTAGTTCCGCTTTGTCACTGCCTCCCTATTTGTCTTTCCCATCACAACATAAGGCAGGGATTATCTGGATTCTGTGTTTGTATCCCTGGCATTTAACGTTGTGCTTTGCATATAGAAAGCATTTGTCAATTCTTTTCATTGATTGATTGACTCATTCATTCGTAGAAATTGCTTTCAGTGTTGCCTTTCTCAATGTTTCATAAAATGTCATACTCTTCTGATTGGAAGGAGAATGTCTCCCTTGTCTGGGGCTGTCTTACCTTCTACTTTAGCTGGTGAGATCCTGCCCAGTAACCACATGGGGTGGCATTTTATATACAGTCAGCTCTGAGCAACCATTGGTGAGTATAGCTAGGTCTTGATGAGTGCCAATAAAGAGTCCCTTGAAGTGGTTGCATTATTCAAATTTGCACCATGCATTTCTACTGGGCTGGAACCACTGACCATGTTTTACATGATTCTAATCTAGAATAGTGTGAATGTGAATACATATGACAGCTTTAGGAGATGCATTATCTGAACTAATCCAGGGAACTAGCTGTAGTTGATCTTGTAACTATCTGAGAAGGATAACATTTGCACGCGTTCTTCCTTCGATGACTTTTACGAGAGTGACTGGGTCAATTTGCTCCTCAGAATTTCTCGTCCATGTCCTTTCTCCAATTCTGAAAGCTGTTTCTCTTTCCACTATGTTTTCTTGGGAGAAGACAGTACGTGGAGGCTGTGTCCTGTCTTCCTGGACAGCTGTTGGTGTGCTTCCCCCTCATTCAGTCTTTGTTGCAGCCAGGCTGGACAAGTCTGTTCCCTGCAGTTCCCATCCCACCTCCTGCCAGCCCCATGCTCTTCCTCATCTGGGTCTTTCCCCTTCCTTCAGAACCTGCCCAAGGACCTCTTTCTCTAGGAAGTCTTCTTTCATCCTCTTGTGGGTGTCCAGTCATTTCAGTCACATCCATTTCTTTGTGATCTTATTTGAGGTCTACTTGGCAAAAATACTGGTGTGGTTTGCCATTTCCTTCTCCAGCTCATGTTACAGATGAGGAAACTGAGGCAGACAATGTTAAGTGAATAGTCCAGAGTCACTACTAAGTATTTGGGTCTAAATTTGAACTCAGGTCTTCCTGACTCCAGGTCCAGTGCTCTATCCACTGCACCACCTAACTGGTCTGCCATGGAAATTCTTTCCTCATACTCATCCCTGAAGCTTTCTTGGAGTACTTTATCTGAATCTCTCCTTCCCTTCCTTTCTCTGACCTTTTCTTTTGCTCATGCAGATGCCTGCCATCTTACCCATGAGAAAAAAAAAAAACTCCTGGCCAACAGATTCTTGTACTTTGCCATCATCATATTCCCGTATCTACCTGGCTCATAACAGGTTCTTGATCAGTACCAGTGAAATGGAACAAAACTGAACTGAGACGCCAGGAATTCTTTGCTTAGGTCTGAAGCGGGTCACAAAGTCAGTTTGTGAGATTCTGTTGAGGCTGAGGATGCTGCCGTTACCAGGCCTTCTTCCCTAAAGGAATGGGAGGGCAAAGAGTAAAGCAATGCAAATGAAGGAAGGCCACCAAGTCACTTTATCTGTAAAACTTGTAACTTGAAGTTTTTCTCATAAAATGTGAATTTTAAAGCATCTGATCCCATTCTTGGCATGATCAATGAAGCATATATGTTGGAAAGGAAACTGTAAGGCCCAGATCCTGGCTAGCCTCAGAGGAAGAAATAAGTGGCCCATGAGGTCTTTTCCTTCTCCAGTTTTTGTGATTAACACATCCTCAAAGAACAGCTTTTTGCAAGGGAACAAATGCCAGTTTTTGTTCTCACGTTGTCCCCTGAGTCATCAATGGAATGTGGGCTGAAAAACAGACTTTTGTTTCCAAATCAATTCCCCTCTCTCCTTTCCCTCCCCACCACCAGGTCTCTATATTCTTTTTTTTTTTTGAGAGCTTCCCCCCCACTTTGGTCACACAGCTATACTCAGAGTGCTTGACCCAGCTTACTTAATGTAGATCCAGATGTGTGGTGTGGGATCAACCTTGGAAAAGGCCCAATGCCAACAGAGGCTCATGGAAATACTCAAAATCATATGCTGACCATTCCTGCCATGGGATACCCAGAGGGCTGTGTACGATACACAGAACTTTGAGCCTGGGGCAGACCTTTCACCTGTGGGCATGGCGTTGATCCATAGTACACTTTGAAGAAGGTCCAATGGGGTTCACCTGAAGTAGCTGTTTGGTTTAGACACACTACAGTTCTTGGCCTTGAATTTCTTTTCTAAATGGATCTTTTCCATCGGCTCTATGGGTTAGCTGATCTGGGAATGTCAATTAAATGCTGATGAAATGACAGTCCAGGGTGGTCAAAGTCACTGGGCCTTCATTTTCATTTGAACACATAAGCTAACACTCAAGTGCCTTGTTTGTATGGAAGCCTTTGAAAGGCTCTTATACTAAAATGCTGGCATTATCACAAGATCCAAGGCCTTAGTCATTCTTAACCATTTGCAATAAAATTCATGCAATACATGCTAATGGAACCTTATGAAGTCAAGTAGAGTTCCTTGACTATTTGAAATGTCAGGTTACCCTGGGCATAGTGAGAAGATGAAGGAAGTAAATTCCCCTAAGCAATGTTGACAGGGGAGTTGAGGTAGATGGCCAGCAGATTTCCAGGTAATGAGAACTCAGACAGACTGGAAAGACTGACTCAGGCCCTGAGGAGGAACAAGAATGTGAAGTGAGCTAGAGTATAGGGGACTCATAGGAAATAAATCTGGAAAAGTAGAAATGTGGTAGGTGGGTCTGGGAATAATAATTGAGACCAGCACCTAGAATACCTGGAGGGCTTAGAAGGATCACTAATGCAGCCAGGGCATGTCAGTGCTATAGTCTCCAGTACGATCAATTATTCAATCAAAAAACATTCATTAAGAGCTGTCTTTGTCCCTGGCACTGTGTATTTTTGTATATGGGGATACAAAAGAAGGCATTGCCTTCAAAGAGCTTATAATCTAATGAATAGGAACTAAGAACTGTTTTAATTGCAGGATAGAATAGTGGGCCTTTGCCAGTTCTTCTGGCTAGCCCATTTATACCAGACTAAAACAAATAAACTAAGAAATGTCCACACTGCGGTTGCCAGTGGTGTTCCTTGGTGATTGAAGCATCCATTCCTTTGGATAATTCTTAGTGACCCCAGTGTGGTTCCTCTCTTGCCCTCTGACCTCCAGATTGAAGCCACATTGCCTGCTTTGAGTTTTGCGAATGAAATTACAAACAGACAAATAGACTCCAAGGTATCGCATGTTTCTGGGAAGAGCTGGGGCAGATTCTCTCCTTTCCAACTACTAGAGTTTTCTTGCCAAAGGTGAAAGGAAACCATTTCCATAGGCAGAGATATAAAGAAGGTCCCAGAGGAACCTTTATTGGTAACTTATATCCTGTGTTTCCAGCCTTTCTGTTGCACCATGTATAGCTCCAGAATGATTCCATTTAAAGCCAATCCTTTGGTCAGGAACAACTTGACAGCCACTTATTATCTCTAATTTAAAAATCCCCAGGGAGCATTTCCTTCAAACACCATTCACTACAATGGAATTTCTTCACAACAAAAGGACTGATTCATTCCCTGGGGATTTGTTTTAATAGGATCTGATTTGGAGGTCTGAATATTATTTTTTTATTAGTTTCTTCTGACTGTTTTCCTGAGAACATGAGAAGATTGTTGGAATCTTTTATTTTAAAAATGTGAAAGAAGGAGAGGTTCAGATGAGCAAGCAGAAACTGAGCTAAACTCTGAGGTGCTTGGAAAGTCACATGCATGGGAAAAAGGAGAAAGAGAGAAGGCAGCTCTTCAGTTGAAGAACTGATGAAGAGGGCCTGGGGAGAGAAGGGCTCCCAGGAATTTGAAGAAGAAAAGCTGATTTTGAAATGCTGACAAATAGGAAATCAAAGAAAGGATGACCATAGAATATAATAAAGTAACCTCATCACTTGGAAAATTAGTTGGGCCAACTGGCTGGATCCACACAATGACCATTTTCAATGCATTTCTAGAGTGTGCTGGATAACTTCAAGATGAACCCGTTATAATTGAAATGCAAAACCTGTGAGCCTCATTGGCTTAATGAGCAACATATGCTTAGGAAAATGGCCCAGTAAGCCATTGCAGTGTGAGAACTGGGCTGATCTCAAATCCCTGCAGATCCACAAATGGCTCTTGGACTTTTGCCTCCGCCATAATGAGTATAATTTTGGTGGATCGATACTACAGCATTTTTGCCTTATAATTAAAGGTATAAATATAGTATTTTACTATCAACTGAAACTTAGGAAAAGTAAACATATGGGGGAAGGCCATGAGATCTTTGATGAGCAAGACAAACTTCCTAAAAGAAAGTATGAATTTAAAGGGAAACACAAGGAAATCTTGGTAATAATTAGACCCTGAACAGAATTTAGGAAAGGTATTTTCTGAGAGCTTAGAGCTTTACTTCCACAGTGTCCCCCCTCAAAAGTGTAGACTGCCAGATAGAGCTATGAAAATACCTTATCTGGCTACTGGGCATCTCATGCACAAAGCATCTGGATAGCTTTTAAAAATCATATTTTTCATTGGACTTCTGGCAGCAGACACAGCCAAAGTCTTCTCTCCATTCTGAGAGCCCTATTAGACAACCCTCCCTCTATTTAACCATCATCCCACCAGGCCTTCCCAAGAGGTGCTGCCACAGCTGCCTACACACAATCATCCCTGCTCCACTCAGATTCTGAAAGAGATGGGGCACTCTCTTGGGTCCAAGTTGGGGTGGTAGGTGGGTAGGGGGTTAGAGTAGCTCTGACTTGGAAAAGTGACAGAGATTCGGAGATCCTTCAATGGCTTGGAGAGAGAAGAGGGAGAGGAGGGGGGGAGGAAAAGAGAGTCTAGAGAAGAGAGACTCAAACAAGGGATGTGTCGATGCGATTTGCCTGCTGTTACTCTCTCAGTGAAATGACGATAGAGAGAGAAAAACTGGCAGAGGGCATTGCTTTGACTAGATGCCACAGCCAGCTGGAATAAGGAGGAGTGGAAGGGGGTGTGGCAGGGAGGGAATGGGAGTCCCTAACAGAATGTTTGCTCTTAGTAAGAGTAGACAGGAAGGAGAGGACCTGGAAAGGAATGAAGTCAGAGCCAGGGAGGGAGGGGACAACACCAGGCAGAAAACCCTGTCTTGAACAAGGAGATTTGATTGTTTATAAAATGTATTTAAAGGTATAAAATACAGGATTTAACTTCAGCAGCTATGTCTTTGTTTAAGAAAGATTTAGATTTAGGGAAATGAGCAGTGTTATCTTTTCTTAACAAAGCAGATATTTTAACGAAGATCAGTTGAATTATTAGAGATAAAAATTAGCAATTAAAACTTTGAATAAAAGTGTCAAAGGCAAATTGGTGCAGGCTGGGTAGATGGAGGATCTGGGTTTGAGATATTTAATTGTGTTACCAAATATCTGTGTCCCTCTGGCCTTATTTCCTTATCCATAAAATGAAAGGTTGAATTAGATGACCTTTAGAGGTCCCTGCCAGCTCCACATCTGTTGGTTACGTATGAATCTGGTCATAGAAATAAAACACCAGTCCATCAAAATGCAACCTCATAATATCTTGCTCATATGAAAGACCTCTGATTGGAAAAGACCTGCATGGCCTGGAGATGGATGAGAGAGTGGATGAAAGCAGACATCCTCCAGCCAGGCCAGCTGATGATGCCAAATGTCACATTAGAAAGCACTGAAAGAAGCCAACAAGGAAATTGTCTCAAGCTTAAAGTTCCCATTGAGGTAGAGAACATATCAATACTGAACATTTACAAACTGAAAGAGGGCAACTGTTGAATGAAAGGTTAACATATGGAAAATAGAGTCAACATAAAGTCAACAGTCCAGAAAGATTCTGAGTCCACTGGGCTGATGGGTCCACACAAGATCCTTCTCTTCTCCAGTAGCCTGGGTCTCCCTCATTGTCTCTTGAAGTCACATGGATGGCCAAGTCATAGCCCAGAGACTTCCAATTAGCTTCAAGTTCATGAGAGCCTTGACTTCTCCCCCATCCCCGTCCATCATCCATTGTACTCATTGACTTCTGTCTACCCATTTTGTCTTGGTTAATTTGATTCTCTGAACCTAAGTGTGAGGGCTTACATGCCACCACTAAATTTCACCTTATTAGACTGGACCTATCATTCTAACCCTTTGTATAACAGCTATGGTGTTTTCAAGTGTGGAAAGTATTTTATACTTACCACATTTGATCCTCACGAGAACCCTAGGAGGTAGGAACTATCACAAACATACATGCATGTAATATATGTGTGTGTATAAATGTATGTATGTATATATATATATACATTATATGTATGTGTATGTAAATTGAGACAGGCAGAAGTGAAGTGACTTGTGCTGGTCACATAGCTAATTTGTGTCTGAGGCAGAATTTGAACTCAGATCTTCCTGACTCCAAGTCTCATGCTCTATCTACTGTACCACTGAGCTTCTTTGGGATCTTTGGGTCTTGTCTGGCCTCCACCTCCTTATGTCTCTCTCCTAGTTTTGCATCATCTGAAAATGTGCTAAGCATTCACTTCGTTATGGCCCAAAATGACACACGCCAATGGAAGTCTGTGGTAGATGACAGCCAGCCTTTCGTGGCAGGTGCAGTAATTTCCTCTGAGAAATTGTGCTTTGTGATGTCAAAAGCACCAAAGCCAACTTGAGTGGAAGAGGGGTGGCAGGACAGTCACTGCCATCATCCTTGCATCACTCTAGAGGTGCTGGCTGGGGTAATGAGGCAAGAAAAGGAAATAAACTAGGGGAAATAAGTGTGAGAATTCAATGGGCAAAGAGGATAACTGTCCCAGGTGGGATCGGATGGGGTGGGGCAGGAAAGGAGACTGTGGGTGAGGGTCAGCCCTCCTACTTATCAATCATCTTAAGGACTGCAGAGCTTTTTCCTTTCTTGATCTTACTTGATTTTCATCACTATCCTGTGAGCCAAGTGCTTCAGACAACACTGTACCCATTTCATAGATAAGGACACTGAAACTGCAGAGTTAAGGGACTTGCCAATACTGACACTGCTAACAGGTGTGAAGTGGAATCTGAACCCAGTTCCTCCTCACTCCAAGACTGCTCCCTATCCAATACACCATATTAACTTCAAATATTCATCCTAACTTGATTTATTTGGGCTTTTGAATTCAATGTAATTCAACAGCTATTCAGTGCTTCCCATGTGTAAGACCACAATCTAGTAAACAAAATAAAAATGAGTACTTTTTATTTTTTATTTAACATTTTTATACATTTTTACAGGCTATTCAAACTTATTTTTCTAAAATCTATTCAGCTCTATATTTTTCTTCTTTTAAAAACAGTTCTGTTTTATTTATCTAACTCTGAGAGAGGAATATTAAAGCCAATATTTAATTTAAGAACTTAGACCCTGTACTATTGATATTTTCCAGTCTTGCATTTCCAATGACTTACCTGACATCTCAAAATGGATGTTCTATACACTTCATAAACTCAACACATTCAAAGCTAAACTCATTATATTTTCTCTCAAGTCATCCATTCTTCCTAGCTTCCGTATTATTCTGGAGGATACCACTTTTCTTCCAGTTACTTAGACTTAAAACCTAGATGTCTTCATTGCCTCCTCACTCTCTTCTTCTGCTTTGTATCCAATCAGGTGCCGATTTCTGTTAATTCTACCTTTACATATCTCTCATTTCCCCTTTGACACTTCTATAACTCTAGTTCATGCCCCCTTGACCCTACCTTTGGACCACTGCAATAGCCAGCTGGTGGGTCTGCCTGCCCCAAGTTTCTCTTCACTCCAGTCAATCCTTCACTGACCTGTCAGATGGATTATCCTAAAGGCAATTCTGATCATGTCACTATGTGTCCCTTCCCTATTCAATAATTCCCAGTGGCTTCTTACTACCCTCAGGTTTAAATATAACATCCTCTGTTTTGGCTTTAAAATCCTTCATAACCTAGCCCCTTCCCACATAATCTATGATCCAGTAACAATGGCTTTCTGTCTTTTCCTCTCACAAATTACTCCATCTCCTGATTCCATATATTTTCACTTTCCACCCTGCATTCCTGAAAATCTCTCCCTTCTCATCACTACCTTCTAGCTTCCCTGGTTTCCTTCAAGTCTGAACTTAAGTCTTACTTTCTTTTTGTTTTTGAGGTTTATTTTTTAATGGAGGTGATAAATGCCTTTGAGAAGTAATGTGATGTAATAGAATGAGAGATCTGGATTCTGAGTCAGGTCACATCCTGCCTTTGACTCATACTGACTGTGTCACCCCGGGCAAGTCACTTACCTCCGGCTGCCCTGGCAGCTCTGCAAGGCTATGAGCTACAGAGAGCTCAGTGATGCACGCTGGCAGAGGAGAATTCCTATTGGGGGCTTCCTTACACCAAACAATTCCTAGGAGGTGGTGCAGTGGATAGAGCACTGAAGCCTGGAGTCAGGACAATTCATCTTTATGAGTTCAAGCCAGGCCTCAGACTCTTCCTAGCTGTGTGACCTTGGGCAAGTCACTTCACCTTGTTTTTCTCAGTTTTGTTATCTGTAAAATGCACAAGAGAAGGAGATGGTTAAACCACTCTTGTGTCTTTGCCAAGAAAGCCCCAAATGGGGTCATGGAGAGATGGACAGGACCCAAATGACTCAGCAACAACCAGTCCTGGAGAATAATTAAATCAAAATTCTGAATGAATAAATCAAAAATGATTTTATCAATGATAGATCATGAAATTGCACCTAAACCTAGGTTAATCATCAGCTTTTCTATTCATTAGCAAAGGAAACCAAGAAGTGCAGATAGAAATAAAACTACAATTGACAAGGACAAAAGACATCACTTATTTTACCAGCCATGGGAAAGCAAAGACCAAACTCTTTCTAGGAGAAATAAGGGATGGATGGATTTGAGTTATGCCATGAATGTGATTTGGACTAATACAGGAAAATGTCAGTATTACTGAAATGAACATATTTAATGGAATGAATGCCAGCAAAAATATCAATTAAAGACTTGATAGGATTAAACAGAATAATAGAATGTCATGGACAAAGAGTTATGAAATAGGGAATTATTTTTGCACTGCCATATTTGAAACTGTGATTCTAATAAAAATTACATGTAATTGAATTTTAAAAAAATGAGTGAGCTAGAGGAGACAACCCAGACTTAGAACTAAGAGCACAGAATAGATTTCTATTTTATATAATTAAGATTGTCCCCCCCCAAAAAAATTGGGAGAAAAACCTTTACTAAATTAAAAAAAACTATTGGAGAAACTGAGTAATTATGGCCACATTTCACACCATGTAGTATAATCAATGAATTTCAGTTGAATCAATGAATTAGGTAGTGTAAAAGTAGAGTATGAGAAAATTGGGGGGACATGAGCTACTTTTCAATTCTGTAAACAAAGATTCATATTGATTGAGCAAATGAAAGAAATTATAGAAAACAAATAGCCTGTGTTTGCTCTATAAGAATAGTGAGGTTTTAGACAAAAAAAATCATGGCAGCAATAACAACACTTAAAAAGAGTTATGGAATAGATTGGGGAAAGCATTGATGGTAAATATACCTGATGGAAATCTCACAACTCAAATCAATGGGAAATGGATCCAAAACTGATATGGACAAGGTCTGTTCTTCAATGAATGGTCATCAAAATATATGGAAGGAATATTTTTGAATAAAAAAGTAGAAATATATCAGAACTACCTGAGAAAATGTTGAAACTCTCCAACAATCCAAGTACAAATGAAATGACCTCTGGAAATGATAACTACAATTAAAAATCATCAATGCTGACGTGATTAGGAAGCAAGTACATTATAACACTTAGTGAAACTGCGCGTTAGTTCACAAACACTCTGGCAACAGGCCTTAGAGCAACAAAAAGGTTCCATGACTGACAATTCTGCCCCTGTGATTACACCCTAAGGACGTTGCTAAAAGAAGAATGCCTCTACTAAAATATCTCTGACCAACGAATATGGTCCAGAGTTGGGGAGGAGTAAAGCCAGGATGATGACAGTTGGTAAATGGGAAGAAAAAGAGAAATCTCCATTCTGTAAATGGCTGAGGATGGATTTGAACTCAGGAAGAGGAATCTTCTTGGCTGTAGGCCAGGCTCTCTATCCACTCTGCCACCTATACTTTCTAATAGCGATTGCTGCCCCCCCTTCAAAAATTCACAGAAGGAAAATCAATCTATAAGCATTTATGAAACCCTGACTGTGTGCCAGCCCCTCCCCTTAAGAAGATCACATTCCACTGGAGACACATAAATAGCTAGGTACATCCAAGAAAAATTCAGTGTAAATGGAAAGCAGTCTCAGAAGGGAGACACATTAAAAAGTCTCCTTCAAAGGTGGGATTCGAGCTGAGTGTTGAAGCAAACCAAGGAAGCAGAAGTGGAGGGGAGGAGGGAGAACATTGTGCGCCTGGGGGGCGGTCAGGAGACATCATGAGCAGGGATGGAAGGAGGCACTGAGGTCGGTGACTGATCTGGGAGAAGCTGAAAGGGGCCAGGCTGTGAATGCCAAAGAGGGGACTTTGTATGAGAAGGGACACGTAGACCGAGGAGCTCTTCGCTGTTTAATAACTATTCTGTAGTAAGTGCCCAGGATGGGGGTGGGTGGAGGTGGAATGTGGCAGGTAAGGAGTTTATGTTCATTTTCATTTTTATTTAGCTTGGTTAACATAGATCTACTATTTTAAAAATTAAACCTATAGGAAGAGAATCATGAGGTTGGCCACACGGACATGACTATAATATTTCTGATGGGATTTCTGATATAACTGGAAAAGCGGGAAAACTAGGAGGGAGGAACTGATGTCCTTACCAACCCCCGCTCCACATGCCACCCCCTTACCCTCTGGCCCCCAGTTCCCTCAGATAACTGAGTAAGAAAGAACCTTAGTTCACATCTCCCTCGCGAATTTTGAGAGAAGCTTGTTAATTTTCCCTGGTTACAATGGAAGCTGCTGGAGGGCCAGGGCTGCGTTTGCCTTGTTTTTGTATCCTTTGTGCTTAGCCCAGCCTCTGGAACACAAGGAGGCTTAATGATCAGTGATTGAGGTTAGCCCAGGACAAGCCATTGGAGCGTTCAGTGCCACATTAATAGAGCTGGAGAGGCAATGTGTGGCTAGACCCGGGTGAGAATGCCCTGGCTCTAAGTCCAACCTCCCTCAGGAACTGGATGCCCCTGGACAAGTCATTTAACTCTTAGTACTCTAGACTATCCTAACTGTGTGACCATGGGCAAGTCACTTAACCTCATTTGCTGGTTTCCTCATCTGAACCTGCCTGGCTTCAGAGTGAATGTCAACAGTTTCTTCCCAGCCTGAGGTCTTTCTTCTCTTGGCCTCATTAAAGGGGCCGTGCCCTGGATACTTCTTAAACAGTCCTATTCAGTGAATGGGCCTTACCTCACCCTAAGTGAGTACCTGCACAGACTTTGGCCTAAAGGGGCCAAGGTCTCCCAGTGTATCCTGGGTCATCTCCAGTCATCCTGATGAAGATCTGCTCACTGGATTCAGATGGCTCTGGAGGAGAAGTGAGGCTGGTGACCTGCACAGCCCTCCCTCCCTCACAACAAAGTCAAGGGAAAGTCATGTCATTATTTCTCTGATGGAACGGTCTTCTTTGAAAAACAAAGGATGAACACAACATCTATAAAATAAGCTGGAGAAGAAAATGCAAACTGCTCTAGCATCTCTTCCAAGAAAACCCTAAATTGGGTTCTGAAGACATAGACATGACAGAAAGTGATTGAACCACACCAATGACTCTATGGAACTAACTAGAGATAATTACCAATGTGTGTGTTCATCCTTCGTTGCTGAAGAAGACCATGACATCAGAGAAATGATGACATGACTTGCACTTGATTTTGTTTTAAGTGAGGGAGGGCTATGCAGGTCACCAGCCTCACTTCTCCTCCAGAGCCATCTGAATCCAGGGACCAGATATTCATCAGGATGACTGGAGATGACCCAGGAAGAGGCAGTTGGGGTTAAGTGACTTGCCCAAGGTCACACAGCTAGTGAGTGTCACGTGCCTGAGATGAGATTTGAACTCAGGTCTTCCTGACTCCTGCAGTGGTGTTCTATCCACTGTACCACCTCACTGCCCCACACTAATATGTAAGTGTAGAGGGAACTCAGAGGGAGTTTACATACATACCAGTTGAGCCCAACATTAAAGAAATCTTAGAGACCTTCAAAGTATAAGAGAAATTATTTTAATCATTAAATGTCAGTAAGACTTTTTGTTAATGGGACTTAAACCTATTTATTTTATCCAAGGATAGATTAAAGGAACTGGATATTTTAAGCCTAAAGAAGACATTATCCCTGTCTTAAATGTTGAAAGAGCTGCCAAGTGGGGGAAGGATTAGGTTTATTGTGCTTGATCCTAGAAGGAAGAGTTACGGACCATGGGTGGGAATTCAATAGATTCTGTTTGGAGATCATCTATAGAAAACATATGAACAAACGATTCTTAGCAATCACAGCTGTCCAGGATCAAATGAAATTGCTACAAGGAGGAGTACTTTCCCACCATCAAGCAAAGGCTGGGTGGCCACTTGGGGATGTGGTAGAAGGCATCCTTCTTTGGAGAGAGAGGTTGGAAGGTCTGAAATTCCATCCCTAACAATAGATAAGACCTTGTGTGTACTTGTATCCTTAGTTATACTTCAGAATGGGGGACTTCTGAGGTCAATTCCAACCAAGATGCTGATTCTGGCTGTCCTTGAAGAGAAATTCATTTGTCATTCACAGTTATATGGTACAGATGTATCCTGTATTTCAGAAATGCTAATAGATTGGCAGGCTAAACTTTAAATGAGCCAATTGGGAAGTGAACACTTTCAAAATAAAATTAATTTTGGCTTTATGATATGATTTTCTGAAATCCCTTTAAATAGCAAACTTTTACAGTCATACAAAAATATTACTCATTTTACTAAGATTAGTTTAAAAATTTGATGACTCTTCAGCTTATTACTTGCATATTGATGCTAACCAGCTACACATATCCCCTTATGGTATGGTGAAATAAAACAAAATGTCCAATAAAGTCTAGCATATATCTATCCATGCCTTTGCACTGGCTATGCCTAGAATTCTCTTTCTCCTTCCCACCTCTTGGAATCTCTGTAGTCCTTCAGGGTTGATGTGATGTGCTGCTGCTACAGGAAACCTTCTGGATCCCCAATACTTAGTGCATCCTCCTCAAAGAATCAGCTCTTTGTTGGGTTTTTCGTTTGTTTTGTTTTGTTTTCATTTTGTTTTCCTTGTGTAACTTTTTTAGGGACAGATTCTAGTTTCTATCCTGCCTTTGTATATGCCCAAGACCTAGCATGGTGCCTTGCATTAAGTAGGCCCTTATTAAATCCTTATTGGATTGTATTCATTATTCATATTATAGATGGGGTTAACAATGTAAATTTCCACCAAATAGATTTTTTAGGTAGAAAATGTGGGTTTCAATAAAGGAAATTATGGGTGGGGAAAATAGCTTACATGAGCCAGTGATTAAATAAACTCTTTGATGAAAATTTTAATAGAAAACAAAAGGGAATAATGGGGAAAGGAAAAAGAAGAGAGGAAATCATTTTGGCTTGGATTGAATCATTGCAACTGTGTTTAAAAAATGAGATTTTTTAAATTTTTAATTTTTAAATTTAAATTTTTAAAAAATGAGCTTTCTGGAGATTGAAAAACTGAGCCCAATGAATGGAAAGTGAAATGGGCCAGTTTAATTTCCAGCACCCCAGACTGAATCAAATATCAAAAGAAAATAAACACAAAGGCAAGTTAATTAAAAGGATTATTATTAGTATTTCTTTTGATGTCCTGAGGGGAAATGCAAGAAAGGGAACTGTTGGAGCACTTGTTGCCTGTGTCTGCAGTCTATACCATGCCAAGCATCCCCATGAAGACAGGAAGGCCAGGCAGGCCTCCAAGGTTTCATTTACTTGGTTGTTTTGCAGTACACATATCTGAACATTGGAGAGCCTCGGAATGCTTGGCATTGTATAAACAAAGGCATTTCTGAAGGTTTGGTATCTTGTAGACTAAACATCTGGATGATTGGCCTGTAGAGGGTGTTCCCATTTATCCAGGTATCTGGGTCTCCTATGGACTATGTGTGTGTGTGTGTGTGTGTGTGTGTGTGTGTGTGTGTATACAATGATTTTTATCTATTGCTACATAGGATTATGGACAGTAAAACCTGATGTGACCCTTGTAAGCCCTCTACCCTACCCCCCAATTTTACATATGAGACAACTGATGTTTAGAGAATAATCCAACAATAGACATTCATAAAGTATTTTATATATTGTCATCTCCACTCTTCTCTCTGAGCCTCAGAGACCCTCTGTGAAGTAAGCCCTATGGATAGTATTCTCCTTATTTGAAAGACGTGTCAACTGAGTCCCAGAAAGGCGAATGCTTTACCAATGGTCATAGAATTGGAAAGTAACAGAACTCCAACCCAGGCCTCTGCAACTCTTAGTCCCAATACTTTATGCATTCTGAAATACTCTCAAGTGAATTAACTTGCTAGAGGTTACATTAGCAGGAAATAATGGAAGTGGAACCCAAACTTAGATTCTGAAGATTGATAGGCAGTGACATAGTGTTCTTAGGAAGACCTGAGTTCAAATATAACATCAAGGACTTACTAGCTGTGGGACCCTGGGCATGTCACTTTACCTTTGACTTTCTCAGTTTCCTCAACTGTTGATGGGGATAATAATAGCACCCACATCCCAGGATTGTTGTGAGATAATATTTATAAAGAGGATGGTACAGTACCTGGAACATAGTAGGGGCTTAATAAATGTTGGTTTCCTTCTTTCTGCTCTAAATCCAGTGGTGATTCAATTGTACCCCAACTGCTTAATTTCTTCTTGTTTTAGATTGACAACTTCATCAATGTGGGGTCCTCCCAGTGTGGACAGTCTCTCCATCCATGCACATCAGCCAATCTCCTATAACTTATGGCCTGGGGGACTGGGTGAGGTTCCACGCTTTGCTCATAGTCATGCCAGAAGCAGAAACCCAGCCCATATCCCCAAGACCAGCCTTCCAACCATTACCGCATGCCTGTCTGTATTTCTTTCCACATCTTTCTTTTTAGCTAGCTCTCTAGCTTAATCTGGGTTTTGAACTGCTTCTTTATTTGTAACCTTTTTCATATCTGTAGGGGCAGCATTGCATGGGGATCGTGAATGAGTCAAAGAACATTTATTAAGTGCTTTCTATACTGAACAATGGCCATACCTACAAGGAAAGCTCATGGTCCAAAAGAGCAGATGTTCTTAATTTCATGCCCTAGACCCTACTGGGTGTCTTGTGAAACCCATGGGCCCCTTCTGAGAATCAAGTTGTTTTTTTTAATAATTGACAGAAACAGCAAATTTCACTTAGAAGTCAGGGAACATAAGGATGTCATTTTCCCATGTTTATAAAATCTATCCAGAGATTGTTTTTAAAATTTGGGGTGGGTGGGTGATTATGAACCCCAGGTTAATAAAACCTATAATGGGGAGATGATAGGTATGGTGGTTTTAGCTGGAGAACAGATGGAAAGGCCCACAAGTACTGATGGGAGTGAATTGTGCTCTGGGCCATGTCTGTGAAATGAGGATAATGCTGCTTTCATGGCCTGCCCTAATAGCTATGGAAAAATAATTTTTACAAACTGCTATCTGAATGCGATTATACCATCTATAAAGACACTTGTATCCACATCTGCACATTCCCAGATCTGGGCAGTTGCCCCATTCACATCTTGTGTGGAAAGAAGCACCCCATCCATGGGCAGACTTCCCAAGGGAGACCATGCTTACTGTGACCCCATCTAACTCCTCTATGTATTTGAGGCCGAACCCACAGAAGGAGCCTTTTTATGAAACTGGAAATATTTGACTTTTAAAGTAGGAGTAGAGGTCAAGCTTACACAGTAATAAAAAAGGTCCTTAGTAAGGGAAAGTCCTGGAAAAACTTAGGGTTCCTTTGAAATCCCTGGGAAACGCGGTAGCTTCTGAGGTCTCTCCTTAAAGATACAAGAGCTTGAGCTTGTTCGCTCCCCCTACCTCTCTGTCTCTGTCTTTCCCTCATATGAAAGTATTATTTTAAATTAGGAAGGTCATCAGTATTTCCAGAGCCACCATACATTGTTCCCCCTCACCCTTTGGGATCCAGCCAAATCTGCCTTCTCTGTTGCCTGGACGCCATCTCTAGTTCCCACATATTTACCTTAGTTTTCCACCTTAACATGCATGCTCCCCTCTTCACCACTGCCTCCCAGATCCCCTCTTTCCCTCTAAGACTCAGCCTAAGCATCACCTTTTACATGAAAACTTTCCTGATGTCCCCCTCTTGCTATATGTCTGTAAGGTCCCCTACTTTCCTGGGGAAACCACAGCAGCCTTGTAAGGCCAGCAGTGTTTGGAGACAGACTTCAGATCCTGCCTCTGATATTGACTGGGTGTGTGAGCCTGGTCAAGTAATGTAATTTCCCTCAACCTCAGTTTCTTTGTCTGTAACATGGGGATTATCCTGCCTGCAGTGAGAGCCTGCTGCTGAGGGCTGTTATGAGGTTTGATGGAGATTGCTTTGTAAACTTTCTGTGTAGTTTTAAGGACCTGTTCATGTGATTGTGTTTATTGTATGACTACCCCATCTTCTTGTTGGGTGGGAGTCAGACACGGACAGTCACGGACCTTTGACGTATGATGTCTGATGGACGCGTGCACTGCTGGGCAGACAGATGATTGTTTCCTTTAGTTGAATAAGAGAATGAGGAACTGTCCGTCTTATTCAGACTCACTGACAGCATCATTGCTACAACCCCAAACTGGCCAAGATGATGGAGGTCACCCCATCGCCACCTGGCTCCTATTTCCTCTGCAAGGCCTCTCTATGTGGGAAGATTTTATTCCATAGAGCCTAGAAACTGTGAGTGTTAGGAATGGAGATATTATTGCTGGAAATCAGTTATTACTATTAATGCTGTTTTTAAGTTTTCTGGATCAGTGTTATGCCAGGGTGGTCATGGTCACAGCTGCATCTTTACTAATGGTTCAGAGCTTGAGTTCTAAGCCAGTTTTTGTAACAGAGGAATTTCTCATCCGTCATTCCACAAAAGATACTGAGTTTTTCATGCATACTTTTAGCCAACACATTGGATCTCTTGGGGTATTCAGCAAATGCTAAATGTTTGCAGCCTACAGTGATGCATCAATACAAATTTTGGTCTCCTTGCCAAATCTGGATTGATTGTTGGTCATTAACAGTTATGATGGTGAGGATAGAAGCGACTAGGTGGCACAGTAGATAAGAGTGCTGGGCCTGGAGTCAGGAAGACCTGATCTCAGATATTTACTAGTGTGAACCTGGGTAATTCAATCAATCCATTTGCTATCCTTTCTTCATCTGGAAAATGAGTTTAACACTGTTGTGCTGACCATAGGATGCTATATAAAAAGCATTCAGCACACATAGCAGATGTGAAATAAATGTTGGTCTTGATGATGATTATCTCATATACCCATTCCATACATGAGAAAACCAAGGCTGAATAAGATTATATGTCTTTCCCCAGATCACATAGCTAGGAAGGATCTAAGGGGGCGGGGGAAATAAATAAATCTACTTTGTGTTCAGGTTGAATTGTTGATTTTATCACAGGTAATTAATGACTTCCTGGAGTGTTTAGAAGGTAGGCTGGTTGAGCCGGTAGGGTGGTGTGGATGGTTCCATGATGGGTATTATGTGCAGCACATTCAAGGACCAGTGGGAAGGACATGATTTGGCATTCACCAGTGGGAGTCTTTGGGGTCCAGTGCCATACACAGGCCACATGTCTCCTTAGCCTTCCATGGGAAATGGAAACCATTCTCTATACCTGAATATCCAATGAAATGATTAATCCTGTGTGGCTAAAACCCTGAGAGGGTCAGGAAGCTTTTTGTTTTGTTTTGTTTGTTTGTTTTAGATTTTTGTTTTTATTGTGAATATAAATGAGGATCTTACTGCTATCAAGCATCCTGGTGTGATGGACCAAAGGATAATGTTTGGGAACTGTTAATAAGCCCATCTTGATTAGCTTTCACCACTGGTACCCAGAAGGGCCCTGCCAAGCTGGGAGACCAACTCATGGGAGAAATGAGTCTGTGCTTGCTGAGGCAATCACATTCATCCTTGGCTGTACATCTGACAAAGCAACTAAAAGCCTACCTTGTTCCTCTAAGGTTATTGTTGGGAAAGCCTTGGAAGTTGGCCATCAAGGACTTTATTGTGTGACCTCAGTTCCTTATGTATACTGCAGGTACTTCATAAATGTTTGTTGAGTTTAAGTCATTTGGCCTTAATTAAAAAGGAGAAGATTCCCTCAGTCCCAAAGAGCAGTTCTTCAGGAAATGCCTTGGAGAGCAATGCCCCCTCCATTTGTCAACCAGTGAAACAACAGAGTCTGCCTAGGCTTTCCAAGAAATGAGGGCCAACGTACCAATGGTGCTCAGTGTCTTTGCCCACCTGCAGCATGGATTGTGGTGTGGCGAAGTGGGTTAGTGGTAAACACATCACTGTCTACCACAGGCAGGGGGCAGGATGCAGGGAGAGAGCCACAATTGAAGGGCTTTGAAAGCTCCCAGAGGCATCTTCCAGGCTGCTGTTGGCAGCTGCACTTTGGATCTTGGTGGAGGTTAGCATGTGGATCGATCTACCATACTCAACTTGGCAGCATCCAGGACGTATATCTGCAGGATCCCATGGGCATGCTATTCAGACTCTGGAAACAATATCTGATCTTAAAATATTTTCTGGAGATGTTTCCAGTCCTTTGTAATAAGAAGCTGGGTAAAATGGTATTTTTTTTTCAGAGAAAGCAACTGAGGTGGCTTGATGCTAGAAAATGAACTCTCCTGGTGGTAGGATCTTGATGGTGATCTATGACCACATCCACATCCAAGGACATATGCATAATAAGACTTCTAGGGCTAGACTGGTCAATGTTGATAGCCATAGAATCTGCTTAAACTTACAACACATTTAGGTAAAGGGGAAAGAAGGATAGGATAGGATAGATACAGTGGAGAACAGTTTTAGCAAATTAACACAAGGTCAGCATTTGCTGTTTTTATTTTTATCCCATACCTTTCCCCAGTCATCAAAATTCATAAAATCTTCAGTCTTACTGACCTGAGATGGGAAACAAGATAAGCCCTTTGGATGTGGGCTGTGAAAAAGATACTAGAAATGGAGTCAGTGGACTCGGTTCAGATCTTGGCTTTTTGGGCAACCTTGGGCAAGACATTCAACTTCTTCAGTTCTCATTTTACTCATCTGCAAAATGGGAGGTTAGACTGGATACTTTCAGAGGACATTTCAGGCTCTAAACTTCCACGAAATAACTGATTCATAGGGTTTCAGAGACTTAACAATAATATTCTTGTCTTATTCCCAGTTGGTAAAGAATGTCCCCATTCCAGGTCCGTGGCTCAGTTAGGACAGCCCCCCTTTTCAGGCTCTCAGAGAACTATCCAAAGGATGTGTGTAGGGGGCTAATAGTGATGGTCACATTTTAAATTTATATCAGATCTTTCATTATTAGAAAAGAAAGTTGTTTTTGGCCACTTTAGGTGAAAAAATAATATTTCACTTGTTAGAATTAGGTGCTGTTTTCTCAGTTATATAGATTTTTAAAAAAATAAAACAACACTAAGAGTTGTTCAAGATTAGAGGTAGTGCCTGGGAAAGTCACTCAGGAGTCCTTAATCTAAGACATGTCTTTTATCTACAGCCCCCCCCAATCCTCTGTTAGACAAAGAACCATGGGACTTACCACTGAGAACTGATTGTCAAGCTTACTAAGGGGAAAAAAGAAGTGTAGTGGAAAATCTCACCATGCAGCATCAAGAAAATGAGGAAAAGGAACAAGTCAAAGGATGTTTATATGTAGAAGAAATAAATCATGAGAAAAGCCTTCAGCTGCCACCCAAGGGTGATGCCTTCTATGCAGCCTGTGCTAAATCATGGCACTGAATCCCAGCATTTCTATTTGGAAGGACTTCAGCAGGTATCTCAACCACACCACACAGGACAAGCATCTCAGCCATAGCATATGTGACCAATGGCCCTGGACTCTTTCTGCACTCACCACCTTCCCTTCCAGAACAACCCACTGCATTGTTCAGCTCTAGAACTTAGGAAGATTTTTCTCACATCAAGACTTAACGTGCCTCTTTTAAGGTTTCACCCTCTGCTCTCTGGGGTCCCAAAGAAGCATTCTTCCACAGCACAAACCTTCAGATACTTGAGTCATGCCTTCTCCCCTCCCCAGTCAAGCAATACGTACCTATTAAGTGAACACTACAGGCCACACATGGTGCTGGGGATTAAAAAAACAAAAGACAAAAACATGACAGCCTATATCCAATCCTGGGAACTGAGACAGAGCTGGACAAGCACTCAGTGCCAAAGACCAAGACGGAAAACTCTCACATCCTTTCAGAGAGGACGTGTTTTCTCTATCGATTCCCTTAAATGACTCTCTATACCTAATGGTTAAGTGCCTGGAATGGAGGGATTGAAGTGAATGGATTGAGAGAATAGAGGTGGACATCTGGCTAAGAGGACAAAGATGGTAAGCAAGTGAGAAGGAATGACCTGGGGAAGGTCTATGGAACTTGGAAACCACATCTGTTCAGGAAAATAAAGTGGAAGTCTATTAGAAAATCTGCTAACTTAAACTGAACAGATTTTTTGACTTGATGATACCATTACTGAGCATATTTCCCAAAAAGGACAAAGACAGAGGAAGAGACCCATACATACTTAGGAAACTGAGAAAAGCTTGAGACTTGCCGAAGGTCCCCCTGTGGTATAGCCAGGACTTGGTTCACAGGTCTTTGAACTCCCCCAGTGCCTTTATACCGCTATTGCCGCTCTTTCCTCTCCCTATACTAAGGTAGGTTTGGAAACCCTCCCAACATCCAACTTGTGTTATCCTGCAAGTTTTCCCGTGATCAGGGGGTGATAGATTTGGAGCCAAAGAGAAACAAGGAGCTTGATTTTCCACACACACCCCTTAAAACAAAACAGAAAATCTATGATAATGACTTCCCCAAGTCCATAGAGGTTATAAGCTGTCAGACAGGATTTGAGCTCAGGTTATTGAGGTTCACAGAACCTGGAGTTTTACATCTCTGAGACCATAACTGGAATGAAACAAGTCCCTGGGGGGATGACAGGGAGCCCCTCATCCTGACATAGGGTACAAAATGGCATTTGCTTTTAGTCCAACCTGTCATATTCATAATTGAATTCATAATTGGGAAAGAAGGTGGGAAGAGAAAGATGAAAAGGTCAGGGGATGGGGTCCTTTGATTCCCTTTCTATCTACCTATGGCCTGCAGTGTCTTACTGGGACCCAGCCTTTGTCACTGGTACACCCTCATTCACCTTCTTACCTGAAATTCTCTGAGAGAAGCTGGGTGTTTGGCTTCCCAAGGCTGACCCCCTGACATTTTGGTGAATGGCTATCAAAGCCACAAGCAAGGAGCACAGGGAGAGAAGTCAGGACCATGACCAACAAGGAGTATAAATGTCCCCTTCATGAACTCTCACTGTTCTCTGTGCCCTGTAGGTAGCATTCCATCTCTCCTCTCTGACCTGTCAGAAGCTATCTTCAATGCCTGAACACCTGTTAGAATCTCTAGCTTTCTGCAAGGCTTAGTTCCAATATTTTCTCCTACAAAAGACCTTTCTTGACACTTCCCTCCCCAGTTGTGAGCCCACTTCCCATACGCAAAATTTGTGTGTATCATACATTGTATTTACTTACCTAGGAACCTGTTTCTTCTTCAGTAAAATCTAGGATCCTTGAAGGCAGGGATGGTTTTATTTTTATCTTTTTATCCCATCATCTAGCACAGTGCTTGGAACACAACAGGCTCTAAATAAATCATTGTGCTTTGATTGAGTGAATGAATGGATACTATGTATACAAAAGTGTCTATTTTCTTACCATATTAAAGACCCTTGGATTCCCTGGGGCCATTAAAATAAAGAACTTTTTTCTCTCCTTAAAAAACCAGAACTAGTCAGGGACTGAGTGAGATCTACCCTCTTCCCTCCATCACTTCCCTCCACTCCCTCCCACCATGCACTCCTCCTAAGTACAATATTTTATCTGAAGGCATAATGAGGTGATGATCTGAATAAATCTTAATTGGTGGCATTAAAAAACAATTCATTTTTCTCCATGGAGGGTTTTCCGGCTCTTAGCCCTTGGTAGCCCAGGACCAATTTGCTTTGCAGCCCCCACCTGGAAAAGCCATCCCCAAAACAGTGCCACAGGCCAAGCCTGGTTTGCTAAAATCATTTCTGGTAAGGCTGTCAGAAATCCTAGTGGGGATATTTTACACAGGAAGTAAGTTGGCCCTTGGGTATTAACAGATTTTGTTCTTCTCTTTCTCTGCCCTACATCTCCTATCTCGTGTTGCACTATCCCATATGGCAGCCGTATGGATAAATTGTCTTCCCACAAATAAACCCACCCTTGAGCGTCTGACAGCAGAGGTTTGGCATTCCAGGCATGGGCTTCTCTTGTGGCTCAAGGCAGTACTTTTCCTTCAATAAAAACAACGTTGACTCTTGAAACTCAGTGAAATCAGTGGTTTGTTTAGATTAAAAGATGCTCTTTGCACTGGATGATGAGTTACTGTTCATCCAAGTGCTCGGTTGAAGGGCAGTTACCCTGAAAATGACATGCTTTTCAACCAGACACCATAATTTTTTAAAGAGCTCTTGAGAGAGTGATACTTACTTAAGCATTTCTCGCTTCCAAAGCCCGATCCTATCAACTTCTTTGAGAACCAGGCAAGATCACACTTCTAAACCTTACGAAATTCAAGATCTCATAGATGAAGGCAGCCTGTTGACCAGTACAGAGGGCAAACTATCCATGCTTCTCCGTATCCTCCCATCTAAGCCAGAAGGGTGATTTGTCTAACACTGTGGAAGACTTACTCAAAGCCACTTAACATCACAGGGGGACCAGAAGCAACCAGGCAACACAATTATTATGTCTCATTTTGGATCCAGAACTCATTCTTTGGTCATCTGTGCAATGAGCTATATCTCTTATTTTACTTTTCACGAGCAAGATTTTGTTAAAAATGTCTCCCGTCCCCCGTACCTCATAGTGCCTCCCTTTGTGGACCTTGGAGGCCCCATTTTCATTTTTGATTGAATATTCTTGGTTTACATTCTTTTTGTCCTTGTGTGTGTGTGTATATATATATATATATATATATATATATATATATATATATATATATATCTTGTTTTTCTGCAGCAAGGACTGTCATTCTTTGCCTTTGTATCCTCAGCTTCTAGCATAGTGCCTGGCCCATAGTAGGTACTTAATAAGTGACTGTCTATTTATTGATTGAACTCTTCATACCCATTGTTGCTGCCGTTTTCGTTTTGTTCTTTGTTTGTTTTCATGGTGCATTAGCATTCCATTACTTTGGCATTCGCCAGAGCTTGTTCAGCAGTTCTTGGGCGTCCCCTTTGCTTCTGGGCTTTTCTGATCTCGCATGGAAAGCTGTGATTAATAACATAATATCCTTCTTGGGGGAGTTTCTCTCCTGGACATCCTTGGAGATAGCTCTTTCCCCACACAATCCAGAGTTATTTATGTCAATAGTGGTTTTCCATCAGTGAGCTCTGATATGCTTCTAAGGCAGATCATGCAGTACCAGGATGACCAAGTACAGTTCACACCCCCTGTGGGTCACCCTCTTTAGAATATAAGCTCCTTGAGGGCAGAGAACATTTCCCTTTTGTCTGTATATCCTTAGTGTTCACCACCATTCCTGGCATACTAGAGGGACTTGAGGATCAATCTACTTAAGTCTGCTTCCCAAATTCATTGCCCCTTCTTCCGTCCATCATGTTCCTTCCAGGCTCCACCCATGGAGG
Organism: Bettongia penicillata ogilbyi; assembly: GCA_023548195.1. Taxonomy (NCBI): domain Eukaryota; kingdom Metazoa; phylum Chordata; class Mammalia; order Diprotodontia; family Potoroidae; genus Bettongia; species Bettongia penicillata. Next base: position 7,474,406 of record JAJHZJ010000010.1, read on the forward strand.
GAATGCCCTTTGGTGGACAGCTAGGTGATTGGCCTTCTTATGCAGCTGTTATAGAGCCTGAAATCAATGTTGGGGAATACCTTCCTCTTTAATCTACCTGCCCCCGCTTACACAAGAAAGAGTTTGTATTTCCAGGCAAGAGCAGCCTACTTCTACCTTGAAAGCACATATAGACAAGTTTTCAGTTTATGTATTCCCTTGTCCTGTATTTCTCAGGTAAAGTGATGAGGGTTGGTCTCATAGACATGCAATGGAAGCCAAATGAAGCTTTACAAAGAGGAAACTCTCGACATCCAGTTGATCCACTGACATCTGACCAGCTGCCAATACAAAATTGTGCCAAGCTTATTCCCGAAAACATTCATTTGTCTTTTCTTTGTCTTTTTTTTACACTTTTCAAGGGGCAGTTAGATGGAGTAGTAGATACAGTGCTGTACCTAAAGTCAGGAAGAACTGAGTTCAAATCTGACCTCAGACATTACTATCTCTGTGACCCTGAGCGAGAAAATCCCAAGTGGGGTCATAAAGAGTTGAACCCCACTGAAATGACAGAAAAACAATAAAACATACAATGCATGAAATTTTTAAGTACCCTCCCTTCCCCACCCCACCCCCACCAGATCTATATAACTGAGAAAGAAACCCATTGTAGAAAGCAAAGGACCTATGGAAGGAATATACTTGGGCTTCTGATTTGGACCTCTCTCAACCTCCATTATGACTGCTTCCCTCTATACCATGGCCATGAAGTTCCTCCTTGCCTAATTGATAGAGGAATGTTGCATACATGTATTTAAAAGGAGTTTTGGAACCCCCCAAGAAGATCAGATGCTGAGTCCAATACTATCTAGGGCTTGGTTAAGTTGCTCTGCTGTTGATTCTCAAAGGATTATTTGTAATACAGTTCTGAGGCTATAGTGGACTACTTGTAGAGTTGGACAGGAGTGGAGTAGATGGGACCTACAAAGGCTTGCTTGGGAAGGGACTGTCATCTGCTGGCTGGTGGTTCCAGGGAAGTCTTAGCAGGGTCATTGGGCATTGGGGTGATCCAGCATCCATCTCCATGATAATAACAACCAGACAGATGCTAAGTGTGGTGGGTGGTTAACCCAGCAGACTGTGTATTATCAGACCAGGCCACACATTAAAGATGATTCAGCTCCCCTAAAGCACATTTTCACTTGCTGAGGTCAGTCCTTGCCTTGTCACAGATGTATGCCCAGACATCAGATCCCTTGGAAATATCTTTTAAAATATTAAAAAGTAATCATCTATATCAAGATACCTTGTAACTCTGTGGTCTTTAACAAGACATATTTATCTTAACAATAGTAAGACAATGCTAAAGGATAAAGAGGTACTATGTTTCCAAAGCCATAGCTAGAAGTCAATGAGAAGTAGACCACAGCCACCATCTTACACCCCAATAGCTGAGGAACCTAAGGTCAGCCTTTCCTTCTTGGAATAGACCTGGGGGACATCTTCCTCTTCTACCCAAATCAGTTCTAAAATTTAATGCAAACCTCTTTTGTCAAATAAAAAAAAACATTATGAACTCATAACCCATCCATCCACATGCAGTTTAATAGGAAGCATGTGTGATTTGACATTTATAAATGTCAGTGTAAAAGATAGCATGATCTTTCCTCTGGTCAGTGGGAAGGCGCTTCTTGGCTGATGCCTTGCTAGGACAAAGTCAGGACAGAAAGATTTGGTCCAGTGAAGCCTGCATATTTTCTAGCTAATACTTTAAGAATACCTTCTCAAAACTATAAAACCTTTTAAAAATTTAAATGTTTTCTAATTGCACTTCTGAAATATCAGATTCCAAGCTTCTAATGAGGTACTTCACAAATTACCAGCTTCTCCTTCCCCCTTGTTAGAGCAGGTTTGTTTTTTTTATCTAATGGGAACTTTTTCTCCAAGCTCCAGTTCTTGGGCTCTGTTCCCTCATAAAATCTGCCAGGCTAAGTTGGTCGGAAGACAGTGGCTTCCCATTGGTGCACAGTGATCAGCTGGAAGCATCAGATTGTGATTTGGCTACAAGTCTCAGGGCAAGAAGCCATTTGTGGGGCAGACATCAAACCACCAGACACTGGAGGGGTGAGTAGCAATGGAGGCCAGTGAAATGACTTTCGCAGACACCTTCTCCCAATCCAAGTTTTTCCCACAGGAAATCAAAGAGCCCTTCTGAGGCAGCTGCTACATGCTAGGTGTTGTGTTAGTCACTGGGGATAGAAATTCAAAAATGAGATGGTCCTTACCCTCTGGAGCGTGCATTGTCTTGGATGGGGAGTGGGGAGAGACACAACAATGCCACCAGTTCATTAGTAGTATGCGCACAGAAGAAATCAAAATGATTTCCAGGACTGAGACAGAGGGGACTTGGGGGAATTGGGCCATGTTCCAGAAAGTGATATGTAAGGAGACCCTTCAGTCAGGAGGAAAAGCATTTTAGCCATGGAATTTTCAGGCTGTGCAAAGACACCAAGATGGGAGATGGAATCTTGTGTATGGGAAATGTCGTGTATGCCAATTATTCTTTAGGAAATATTTCTCTTTAGAAATTTTATTACTCTCTGTGTTTTGGTGAACAACACTTTCTCTAATGTACCTATGGGAAAATGGAAAGGGAAGGAGTGAAATAAGTCTCTAGGCAACTGTGATCTCATTGGTTTGGAAATTCCCTTAACAATATCTATCATGACCCATCCATCCCTGGTCATTCTGCGTTCCTCTTGTCCGTGGTCCCTGTAAGTTCATAGAAAGGGATCTAGACAATGCACTAAGAGCCTTCCTTGAGTACTCTCAATACTGTGAGCTCAATGTCTGGCACATAGTAAGATAAACATTCACCAAATTCTCTGTCTGTCTCTATGCTTCTGTCCGTCTGTCTCTGTCTCTCTCTGCTTCAGAGTCTCCGTCATCATACTCATCATCATTATACCCATGAAGGGCCATGTTGTTGATCCATAATTCTTCCCCCTTCTCTTTTGACCAGTCTATCTTTCTTTATAACACTCCTTCACAATCACTCATTTGCAATGTAAAATTCCTTAAACATTTTCTATTAACCACAATAGCAGAAGAAGATAAACTGGAAGATAAGTTTAGGCTTTGGCATGGATATTTTGATTCTCAGTGCTCCATGCCTTTTCAAGTCACACCTTTCTAAAGTTTTCCATGGAGCATAGTAGGGAATCCTCAGTTTTCTTATTATTAGACATAGAAGGTTTGGAGTCTATGTTCTCAAAAGTCTCTTGTGGCCCTAAAATTATGATTCAGTGATCCCGCAGTTCAATGCCCTCAACATCTGCCAGCTTAGCCTGGCAGATTTTATGAGGGAACAGAGCCCAAGAATTGGAGCTTGGAGAAAAAGTTCCCATTAGATAAAAAACCAAACCTGCCCTAAGGAGCGGGGAGAGGAACCTGGTAATTTGTGAAGTACCTCATTAGAAGCTTGGAATATGATATTTCAGAAGTCCAATGAGAAAATACTTAAATTTTTAAAAGGTGTCATGGTTTTGAGAATGTATCCTTAGCTAGAAAATATGCAGGCTTCCCTGGCCAAATCCTTCTGTTCTGACTTTGTCCTAGCAAGAACATATTCAATGCCCTCAACATTTACGAACTTTCTGTGTAAGTGTGTATTCCTTTGGAACTGGCCAGGAGTTTGCTAAAAGAAGATTAGCTATGGGCTGAATTGGACAAACCCCATGAGACTGTCTGGTGCTGACCAGTACGAGATGATTGTCCCCTTAAGGAGCTCAGGTGGCAGTACTAACCCTTTCTTTGGAAAGTTCATTCCAGAACCTTGTGACCTTCTTTTCAAAGGTTCTTTTAACATCCTGTTTAATTTTCCCTTCGCTTTTACTGAATAACTAACAAGCAGAACACAGATGATGAATGGGGCACATTTCTGGGGAATTAGACAAGTGGTGGAGAAATCCGAGTTTAAAATAACAAAGCAATCCTTAGCTCAAGAGCGCAAAACTGTCTGAAAGCTTCTGCGGTGACTCTTAGAAAAACACAATTCAACCAGCATAAGCTGCAAAGATTTTAACCTAGAGGTTGCACTCAGCATTTGCCGCTATTTAAACTCCTCTCTCTGGGAGATTTGCTCACTCCCTTCCTCTGTCCTCCCGAATCAGAACATGTCTGAATAGAGCTGGTGCTAAGAGATTCTGCTGTGGGGAATGGGCTGATGTTGGGCAGAACTTCCACGTTTCACTGAATTCAGAATAAAAGAGGAGGACATAAAAACCGTGAATCTTGCCATCATTTAAAAATTAGATTCCAATGCCTGGCAGGGAACATGGGGCTTCCAATGGAAGGCCTGCACCTCCGTCCCTCTGCTGCTTGACTTCCTGGCTTCCTTCATCGCTCACCTCAGAAGCCACTTCTCAGGGGGATCCTCATCACCTTACAGGCCCCCCCGTCCTCAGAAATTTCTTTTTATTGGCTCAGTATATGGTAATTTACATATGTGTTGTATGACCCCTGGGGTCAGAGTTGGATTCTTGAAAAAAAAAATTGTATTGCCAAAATCTGACACAATTTTTGGGGGGAGAAGGGAAGTAAGGATTTCTGATGTGGGGAACTTGTGGAGGAGGGAAATGCCCTCAACTTTTAAAAAGAATATGTTGATAATTGATTCCCTTTGTAATGCATTATGCACTTGAGAACATTTCTTTGAGAAAGAGTCTGAATGCTTCCCCAGCCTGCTAAAAGGGTCGATGATTCCAAAAAGCTTAAGAATGCTTGGTCTTGGTTATTAAAAAATTGTTGTCAGAGGACCTGTCCAAATCCAGGATCTTCTATGTTCTTCCTACTTTTGTGACCTTAGATCAGTCATTTGCCCTCCAGGGCCTCATTTCCCTCTTCTATAAAATGGATCTCTGAGGTTTTTCTCACAATAGTGGCTCCTACATGTTTTGTAGGAGCATGGTTTTGGTGGAGCATGTAGTTGCAGATTGTTTTCCACTTTGTACTTAAAATCACTTAAATATGTACATCTATGTGGTTCTTTGGGGAAATATGTGACCAGTTTCCTATTGGCTCAGTAATTTTGGGATTTTGAGTTGCTAGTCGTTGGGGTTTTCTTAGCAGAGACTAGTGTGGTTTGCTATTTCCTTCTCCAGTTCATTTTACAGAATGGGGCTAAGTGACTTGCCCAGGGTCTTACAGCTAGTAAGTGTCTGAGGTCGGTTTTGAGCGCAGTTTTTCTGAGTCAAGGCCTGATGAATAATTACAATTTCCTGACCCCAGGCGAGTTACTTTGTCTTTGTCTCAATTTCCTCATTGGTAAAATGGAGGCAATTGGACTCCTAAGTTCTGTTCAGCTTGAAATCTACAGTGTTTATTTTTTCCCTACCTGAGCAGCAGCAACAGCAGGTAAGAGAAGGGGAGAGAAGGAGGCACGAGGTCCCCGTGCATCTGTCCTTGTCATTCCTGCCCTGTAAGACCCCCTACTCATTGACAACACTGGGCTATTTATGATGAAGGGTGCCACCAAACTCTTGAACCAGGTTTAAAAGAAATGGCTAAAAGGGGAAACCATCTGAGTCATTGGTGGACCCCAGGCCAGTGTGCAGAGCCTGAGAAACTGTCAGGAGACCTGGGTCAAATCATGTGGTTCAGCTGCTCACTAATCACACAAACCCCTGCAAGATGCTTTCTCTCGGTTTCTCTCTGTCTCTGTCTTTCTCTGTCTCCTCCACCTTCCTTCTCTCTGCCTCTCTGCCTTATCCTCTTTCCACCTTTGGCCTCAGTCTCCTTTTTCTCTAACAGGAGGCTGTAGGAGATAATCTCAGATGTCCTCCCTACTCTCTTTTGGGGAGATGTGTTCTGATTCTCAGAGAAGGGTCAGACCTACGGGAGGACCATGGCTTGAACCTCAGGGAGACAACGTAAGGACACAGGAACAAGAAGAAGGGTCCTGCAAAGCCCCTGTGTGCTGAAGGCGAGTCAGGTGGGAGAGGAGCTGCCCCTGCCCTTGCTGTGGGATTTTGTTAGTAATCGTCTCATTGTCACTGTACTGGGACTGCTCCATCTGTCCATGGTTTTCTGGCAAGGCACCATGTTGGCCTTCACTATGACTGAAGATGAAATGGCCCAAGGCTTGGTGAAGGCATGTTGTCCCACCTTCTCTCTCACATTACATGTAGGAGGGAGGTTCTGCTTCTCCCTGGAACTCATCACTGACTAAAGATATCTGTCCTTTCCCTATTTTAGCTTTTTATTTTTTTTTCTTGAATTTGACTCTCCATTTTTTTTATTCTAAAGTAAATCTACTTTGAGTGGCTAGATGGTATAATGGATAGAGTTCCAGACCTGGGGTCAGGAAGATCTGGCCTCAGATGCTGTGTGACCCTGGACAAGTCACTTAACCCTCTTTGCTTCAGTTTCCTCATTTGTAAAATGAGCTGGAGAAGAAATGGGAAACCATTCCAGTATCTTTGCCAAGAAAACCCCAAACGAGGCTCCACAGAGTGTAACAACCCAGATCTGCTTTGGAGACATTAATTGGTGACTCTTTTCTTTTGTTTGTCGAGTTTCTCTATATAGTGCCAGTTCTTATGGCTGCAGCTGAAACCTGTTTCTCAGCAAGTGTGTGACAGAGCGGCCCAGTAATAAAACCAGGGCATGTGTGTGCATTTAATGAGCATGTTCTCTGAGCCTTTTCCTGACACCCTTGTACAGAGTTAGCCCATTTCAAACATGAACACAAGAGTAAAGGGCTTCCAGTGAAAGCCTGACCAGTTTTATAGACCCTGGCAGCCGCTTTGGGTTTCCTGAGGGAGTTCACAGTCTAAAGAACTAGCCTGTGGAGAAGGAATTTCCTTGGGTTAGGAAATAACCCAAGCCCCATAAGCCCCAGAATTTGCTTTTATCGAGGTTTGAGAAAGAGTGACCGTCAGCTTAAAGTCTTGGGCATTAAAAAATAAAGTTGTTCAAAGAACTGCAAAGTAGGAATCTGATCCCATGACAGTTTAGGGGCCCATTTGGAGAACAGGATAGCTTCTCCTCTGTAGTTAAGGGTGACTAAGAGGGCATCAGATGCCTATTGTCAAAAATTTAGAACACCCAGTAGAAGTGAGTAGATGTTGTAGGTCTTTGTAGGTGCTTGTTCTTTGGATAAAACAGGAATCTAATCTTTTTCTGTGTTTAGACCCCTTTGGCAGTCTGGGGAAGCCCATAAACTCTTTCTCAGACCAATGAATTTACATACAGAAAATAAACTACATAGGAGTCCAAGAGAAACCAGTTATACTGAAGTACAGCTCCCATTTTAAAAAAACATTCATAGACCACCCCCACCAAGTTAATAGATCTTAGGCTAGACATTTTTTGTTAAATATTTGAGTGTTTGTTGTGACCTTTACAAAGTTCACTCTTTGAAATATTTACTTGCTGCCATGCCAACCCGTACCACCAAATCTTCAGGTCCTCCCCGCAAACTCTCCTCGTTATTCCAAGTTGCCTACTTGAGGGTTTTACACCTTTTCCCTCAGTTACTACACTACATTCATGAGTTCCACCCTTTCCAAGGTCTCTAGAACATGTTTCCTGAGAATAAGGAGTATCGCTTACGTATACTTCATGTAACCTAAGAGACAGAGAGAGAGAGCACAGGGCTGCTTTCTTGGAGAGGTTCCCATTGGCATGTAAACCACAGCCTGGCTGAAAACAGAATTCATTCTTCTTCTGAGATTCCTCGTTCTGAACTTCTCTATGACCGGGGGAGGGAACACTGCCATCCTCCTCATCACTCAGCCTCAAAACCTCAGTGTCTCTTTACTTTTGACCCACAGATCGAAATCAAATTCTGCTGCCCAATCTCACTATTTCCCCGTCCCTAACATCTCTTGTGTAACTAGCTCTGTATCCCTGGGCAAGTCATTTGACTACTGTTTGCCTCAGTTTCCTCAACTATAAGCAAAAATAATATAAATAATAATATAAAATTAATATTATATATTATATGATATTATAATATAATAAGAGGCAATATAATATCTTATAATGTAATATAATTAGGAAAATATTAGCATCCATCTCCCACACAATGCCTTGCACAAAGTAGGCACTTTGTGATTTCTTATTTCCTTCTCTTCTACATCCCTGTGTGCCTTTCTCTCCATTCACACAGTGTAGGATGCCATCGACTCTCACCTGGGCTAGTGCAGAGCTTTCTATTTGGTCTCTCAGCTGTAAATCTCTCCACACTCCAATCCACCCACCCTTTGGCTGCTAAGGTGATTTCTCTAAACGGGGCATCTGATTGTCCTTCCTCTAGTCTCTAAACTCCAGAACTTCCCATTTGTTGCTGCCAAGGCCTTGTCCTGAGATGCCCTTCCATTATCTCAACATATCTTTTCTATTTCTTTACTTATCTCTCCAGTATAATGGGAGCCTCATATTCCAGCTGTTTGTAAATCCTGTCAGTTCTGTCATCACCACACCTCTGGCATCTGTCTCCTCCTCTCCCCTGGTATGGCCACCAGCTTCATCTCACCTCTCGTAATCTATGTCTTCCTACCAGGTCTAGCTCAGGTTTCAATTGCTTCATGAAGTCTTTCTCAATATCTTCCCTGTTTCTATTGTTATCTGTCTCCTCCAATTACCTTTTTGATATGTGCCACTCTGCCTGCATTGTATCTACCAGGAGAATGTGATCTTGTTGAGTTCCAAAAGGGAAGGACGTTTTTCATCAGGGAAGGTTTCATGGAAGGGGTGACCTTTCAATTGGACTTTAAATGGTTCAGAGGAATCAGGTGAGGGAACCATCGGTTGGCGAAGTTGACTGTTCTAGGCATTCAGATAGGACTGTAATACACATTGCGATTCCTAAGCACATTTATTTAATGGTTCATTATTTCATTCTTTCCCATTAAAGTTCAAAGCCAAGAACATTTGACTTATGTTATTTGTGGTTGTTTGTCCTTTATTTTCGAAAAGGGACCAGTGACTTGGAGGGTGATGTCCTCACTCTTGCATGAATTGGATTTAAGTGAGGCAGTTATTTAGAAACCTCTCAACATTCAGGATCCTCCATTTCAATCTTCTTACACATGCTTTGGGCAGCTGGAATTTTGTCCCATTCCTGTTTTTTGGCTAAAAACTAAAGGAAAAAGTCTCAAAATTGCTTTCAAATTGGAGAAACTATTGCAGCACCTGTCAGTGATTAAGGGAAGTCATTTATGAAGCATAGGAATTCTATTTCCCAGAAACACAGCTGTACTTTAAAAAACAGGTGAAGAGAAGGGAACTCAGGTCCAACTTCCTTTATCCAGGCTTATGGATCCCAGGACGGAAAGATGTTCTTACAACTGTTCTTGTTTGTATTCCCCCACAGTAATGGGGCCCTAGAATGGCCATTTATGGCCAGGAATTCCAACCCTTGCAAATGCTGACTCAGCTAGTGTGAGGGTTTGCTCTGGACTGCTCAGTCCCTCACTACAAGTTTCAGGACATGGACAGATTTCTGTTATTGATCTGCTTTCTGTTTATGGTCTGTTCTAGACGCACCAAATGGAAAAAGCTGCTGAAGCTGCTTATACTTTCCTAATGGCCAACCCTGAGCACATGGTAGTGCCTTCTGAGGATGGGAATGCAGAAACAGGGGCAGGAGCGAAGCTGGTGGATCGAGAAGCCCAGCCCCATTTGGTGAGTTGACGGAGGGGGAGGGGGAGAGAGACAGAGACAGACACACAGACAGACAGAGCTTGGCATCTTTCATCCATCTTAAGTGCAAAGTTTTTCTTAGTCTTGGATAGTGGTGGTTGGGCAAGGAGAGAGAGGGTAGACTTGCAAATGAGAGAGAACAAGTTAACTAAAATTAGGAAACTCGCAAAAACGTTACTGCTTACTGTAGCAGTTTTTTAACCCGCTTTGTCTATGAACATTTTCAATTAAAAAAGCTATTTCCATAACTGAATTTTAATATAATTATTTCCTTAGTAATTCTGTGTGTTTTTATGCATTTGAAAAGGACATTCTTAGAAGGGATCCTTCCTAATCTGCCAAAGGATACCAGAACACAAGAGGCGGATAATCTTTGCTAATAGTAATAATCTACATCAATGGTTTAAAAAAGTACCACAAGCACTCAAGAATGGATTTTCGATGTCCCAGGCAATGAAAAAACCTTTCTAGAGAGACAGATGATGACCACTTACTTCATCCTCTGTGTTTCTTTAAGTTTCAACCCAGACCTGAGAAGTCAAGGTCATAGCATTCACCACCATCAAGGCTTGGGCTCTCTGACTGGGATATTGTTGTAGGAACAATTCATCAGCAATTCTAAACTCTCAGAAACTATCATGGTGACCTCCAGCTGATTCTTCTGGACCAGACTTAGAGCAACCAATGAGAAGGCTTAGTGAGCTCATCACAAACCTTCTCTTGCTTTCCTAGTGCATAATTCCAGAGATTGTGGACTCCCTTCGGTGGTGCCAATGGGAGAATATCCACACAGTCTTCTCTGTGGGACTTCTTCCCATGTCCTCTTATAGATCTTCTATATGATCATACCCATGTCACCCCCAACAGGGCTGGGTTATCTTCTACCTCTGTTAAAACTTCATAACTACCAAAAGAGTGGTCAGGCTATCTATTGCTTAAACCTTGACCTGGCTCTTGAGATGGGATCTGTTCTAAATGTTGTAACAACTGAGCATTTCTGAGACTGGAGTGAGACTTAAAAGAACTCAAGAGAGTAGCACTCCAAGGAAGTATGCATTTTGGGAATAGAGGTGCTGAGATGAGAAGGTCCCTGGAATGCCAAGGTGTGGGGAATTCTGTGAGATGAATCCTTTTACTGAGAAGGGGAAGGTTGGTATCTTCTCTGAAGTTCATAGTATTAGAGAATTTCACAGCACCCTGAGAGACTTGATGAGTTTCCTGGGGTACCTCAGCCATCCTAGATCAGAAACAGGACTTGCATTCAGGTCTTTCTCACTCCAAAGCTGGTTCTGTCTCCAATATGTATTACTGCATCTCATGAAAAGATGCATGAGAAAATTGCATAAATGAGGGGTCTCACTGTATATGAATATAAGTGACCCTTCTTAATCCCAATGAGTTCATGTCTGAGGATACTTCGTGGTAGCTAGTTCTACCTCTTAGCTCTCTGTTTCTTCATTAGGTCTTCACTTATAATTTGAGGACTGCTAATGGGAAATTGGCAACTTGTTCATAATATTGAGGAAAACCAAGCCAACCGTGGCCCTATTTTTCTTGTGTAACTCAGGGGATCAGGCGCTGTGACTCAGATCTTTTAAAATTTCATCATCCTGCCTGTTTTCCCTTCTTGCCAATGGTGCTACCATGTATTGCTTTGCAGGAATACTACCGGGAAGCAGTAGAATATTATGAAGCTGATGAGTTCCAGTCAGCCATTGAATCCTTTGAACAAGCTTTAAAGGAATATTTCACAGCAGACAGGGAATGCCGGGTTCTGTGTGAGTGGTCCCAGAGCTATGGAGACAATGACCATCTAGCAAAAACTGATGGCTTCTATGAAGTCATTGCAGGTAAGACTTTTCATTTGACTCATAAGAGGCAAAGAATCCTTAGAAATAACTTAGTCCAACAACCCTATTTCACAGATGAGAAAACTGAGGTCTAGAGAGATTAAATGATCTAAGTGCCCAAGGTCACAAAATTAATGGCAAGAGCCATATGTCAACCTCCAGTCTATTTTTTTTTTGTAACAACAATTATTCCTTCTCTAGGTAACTTCACTTTGATGGGTGCCATTTTCTGGGTCAAAGATGTGCTATTTGGAGGAGGGATCTTTAATTCACAGAATTTTAGAATAGGATAAGTTAAGGGGGTTATCTAGTCCAGCCACCTTGGTTCCTAGGTTGAAATTCAGTGACAAGTAACTTTCCCAAGGGACACACAAGTCAGACTCAGATCCAGAACACTGACTCCCATCTTCTTACTCCTGTGTTACTTCACCCCTCTCCACTGCCCCAACCACTGTATTTGGGTTGGTAGTCAGGTCAGAAGGGAAAGAAAAGTAGGGACAATGATGAAACATCTGGTTGTCATTTCTAGAATACACCAATACATCAGGGACTTCACTGTAATTGTGTTGAGGTATCTGGCCTCCACCCCCTTCACAGATAGAGCACAGTCCCTTGACTTGGTGAATGGTCTTCAAGAGTGGCTGTAACTCATCCCCATGCTGCCAAACTTATGATGAACCTCTGAGACGTGCTGTCCTCAAGTGACAGGCACAGTGGCCATCCCTGGACCCACCCTTGAAGCCCTTCCAGCTGGGACAGATTTTTTGCTAGCATTTGCATTCCCCTGGCAGAGCTGGCAAGAATCCAGGGTCACTCAGATACCACGATGAGGCACCCAGGGACTTTCCTAGGGGATTTCTGAGGTATAACTTGGAAAGATAGCCTGACTACTTTGTTTATGGTAGGGGTCACTGGATTGCTGTAAGCCCTTTGGAATTCAGTTAAAGTTACAGGAAACCTGGAACATTGTCACATGCATTTTGTTTTTCTTGTGCTTTGTCCCAAAGTCCCAAAGCAAGGTTAATGAGTTCCCTGCTGCACTCCTAGTTCAACAAACTCCTTTATAAGAAACCTCACAATTCCAATTAGATTACTCTGTTGGGGAACCATGTGCTTTTATCATCCCCTTAAAAGAAATTCATTTGACAGAAGAATTGTTGACTTGGTGTGTTCACCAATAAAAAAAAATGCCTTCCTTTTAAACAATAATAGTGGTACAGGGAGAACCAAGGATTCATTTACTGTAACCCTTGACAGTTGAGTCCTCTCATTGCCTGGCTATGTGGGGCAAGTCCCTGATAGTGAGAACTGGAGTATTCCCGCCTCTAGCTGGCCCATCCAGGTTAGCACACAGAGGATGCACAGAGGTGGAAGGAGAGGAAAGCCTCTAGTTTAGTCTTATCCCTTGGACTAGATCAAAGGCACCTCCAGCTCATCTAGCCAACAACTTCACTTGATTGATGAGGAATCAGAGGCTCAAAGGGGAGGATGAAATGTTGTAGCTTAAGAGGGGCATTGGGTTTGCAGTCAAGTGACATCTTCTGCTGCTGACTGCCTGCGCCACCTTGGGCAAATCCTTGCTCTATGAGGGATTCATTTTAAAAGGAGAGTTGGATGAGTCTGCCTCTAAGGTTCCAGCGCTAATCCCTGATGTGACAGTAAGGAGAAGAGCCAGATTTGTGTGAGGTCCTCTGGCCATAATCCTATGCCCTTTCCACTCTGACACAGATGCCCCAATTGGAGGTGCTGAGTGATGGAGCATATGACATTTCCACGTGATTTGCAAACATGTAGCAAAATAACATAATCCCAGTGTGGCAGAAACTAGGCATAGATCAATGCCTGACATCATACACAAGAATAAAATACAAATGGTTACATGATCTAGGTATAAAGATGGATACTATGGAAAAATTGGTGGAGCAAGGAAAAGTGTATTTATCAGATTTATGGAGAAGGGAAGAATTTTTGATAAAAGAAGAGATGGAAAGCATTATGAAGTGCAAGATGGGTAATTTTGATTACATTAAACTGAAAAGTTTTTGCATAACCAAACCCAATGCAACCAAAATTTGGAGGGATGTGGAAAACTGGGAAAGAATTTTTATAGCTAATGTCAGTGATAAAGGCCTCATTTCTAGAAAATATAGAGAACTGAGTCAAATGTACAAAAATACAAGTCATTCCTCAATTGATAAATGGTCAAGGGATATGAACAGGCAATTTTCAGAGGAAAAAAATTAAAGGTATCTATAGTCATATGAAAAAATGCTGTAAATCACTTTAGATTAGAGAGATGAAAATCAAAACAACTCTGAGGTACCACATCACACCTGTCACATTGGCAAACATGACAAAACAGAATGCTGATAAATGCTGGAGAAGATGTGGGAGAGTTAGAACACTAATGCACAGTTGATGGAGCTATGAGCTGATCCAACCATTCTGGAGAGTAATTTGGAACTATGCCTAAAGGGCTACAAAAATGCTCATAACTTTTGACCCAGAAATAGCACTTCTAGAACTGTATCCCTAAGAGATTATAAAAATGGAAAAGGGTTCCACATGTACAAAAGTATTTATAGCAGCACTCTTTGTGGTGGCCAAAAACTAGAATCAAGGGGATGCCCATCAATTGGAGAATGGCTGAACAAAATATGGTATATGAATGTAATTGAATACTATTGTTCTATAAGAAATGATGAACAAGAAGACTTCAGAGAGGCCTGGAAAGACTTATATGATCTGATGCTGAGTGACAGAAGCAGAACCAGGAGAACTTTGTGCACAGCAACGACCACGGTGTGCGAGAGTTTTTCTGGTAGATCTGGAACTTCATTGCAATGCAAAGACTTAAAAAAAATTCCCAATGGTCTTCTAAGGCAAAATGCCTTCCACATTCAGAGGAAGAACTATGGCATTCAATTACAGAATGTAGCAGATCATTTGTGTGTGTGTGTGTGTGTTGCATTTTGATTTGTTGTATGATTTCTCCCACTCATTTTAATTCTTCAACACAGCATGACTATAGTGAAAATGTATTTAATAGGAATGTATGTGTAGAACTCATACAAAATTGTGCCTTCTCAAGGAGGATGGGAGGAGGTGAGGGGAGGGAGGGAAAATAATAATCTAAGTTATATGATAATGATTGTAGAACACTGAAAAAAATAAAATTAATTAATTTTAAAAAATAACAATCTCTTGAACACTGGATGAAAGTATCTGCTTATTCATGACTCCCTATTAGGGCGTGCTTGTCTAAGATTGGCAGGCATTATTATTCCCATTTTTAAGATGAGAACACTAAAGCTCAGACAGATTGAATGATTGTTTCCGGTCACACATCTCCCGAGGAAGATGAGAAAACTGAAAAAAACAGAGCAGAAAAAAACTAACTCCTCAGAATGAAATTATTTTAAACTTTAGATTAACTTAGTTTAAGTTAGTTCAAGAGCAGTTTTAGGGAAGGGGTGAGAGGGAAAGAGATTACGAAATGAACTGAAAAGTAGCTATTGAAATCCCCTTAGGCTAGCCTCTCTCTTCTCACCAGGCTCTTCCTTCTCCTCCATGCAGGCCTCTACTCCCAGCGTCTGATCTGTGAACACAATTGTGTGAGGGACCTCGCAACATGGCCTGGCCAGCTCTCTCCCATTGAGAACTTCCTCCCTCTTCACTATGACTACCTCCAGTTTTCCTATTATCAAGGTAAGGTGTGCACAAAGGTGGTGCTCAGGCCTTCTCTGTGGGTCTTTTGGGGTCAAGCAAGCTGGATTTGAGTCAGGAAGAGGATGTGATGACCAGGTAAACTGGTGGGATTGCAAGCTGTCCTCAGAGGCAGAGTTCAGGACCAGGGAGATGATGGTCTCTAGCCTTGGCCCTGGTCAGACCACATCTGAAGGCATTAGACTGTGAGTGCCACAGGATAGGGTATGGGATGGACATTGGTAACCTGGAGAACACCCAGAGGAAGGAACTTCTTTTAGACTGGAGGGCCTTAACTTCATGCCATTGGAGGGTGACAGACAGAACTGTTTGCAAAGATTTGTACACTCACTTTGTTTGGTTTGAGAGGCAGGATGGGGAGTGCAGGGGGAATATTGGAAAGATAATTTATGCTTAAAGTCAAGAAAATCTTTACAATGACAGGAGTGGGCCCCCCTGGAGGAGGGAGTCTTCTTTTCCTTGGATGTCTCCAAGTTGGGCTTGATAACCACCTGTTCTATATTTTGTAGAGGGACTGGGATTTATCATCAGGCTACCAAGATGCCCTCCATGTCCAAAATTCTCCTTTTTTATTGGTAAAATGATGTTGTTAGACTAAGCAACCTCCATGGTCCCTTTAAACTCTATTTTTTTTTTTAATTTTATTTATTTATTTAATTCTTTACATTCATTTTCACAAATTTTTGGGTTCCAAATTTTCTCCCCTTTTATCCCCTCCCCTCACCCCAATACACCAAGCAATCTAATTTTCCCTATCTCCAATCTGCCCTCTCTTCTGTCATCTCTCCCTTCTCTTGTCTCCATCTTTTCTTTTCTCCTGTAGGGCCAGATGACTTTCTATTCCTCATTAACTGTATGTCTTCTTTCCTAGTTGCAACAACAATAATAAACAGTTGTTCCTAAAACTTTGAGTTCCAAATTCTCCCCATCCCTCCCTCCCCACCCATTCCCTTTGGGATGGCAGGCAATTCAATATAGGCCATATCTGTGTAGTTTTGCAAATGACCTCCCTGATAGTCGTGTTGTGTAAGACTAACTGGATTACCATCCCTCCTAACCTGCCCCTCATTTTTTCTCCCCTGTCTCTTGATCCTGTCCCTCCCCAAGTGTTGACTTCAAATTGCTCCCTCTTCCCTTTGCCCTCCCCTCCATCATCCCCCCCCTTGCAATATCTCCTTCTCCCCCACTTTCTTATACTGTAAGATATACCAAGATGAGTGTGCATTTCACTCCTTCGTTTAGTCAAATGTGATGAGGGTAAACTTCTTGGGTTTTTTTTTCTCAGCTCTCCTCTTTTTCCCTCCACTAAGAACAACTCCTACCTGCCTCTTAAATGACATATAGTTACCCCCTTCCATTTCCCCCTCTTTCCTCCCACTACATTTCTCTCTCACCGTTTACCTTAGTTTCTTTTAAGGTATGGTCCCATCCTATTCAGTTCAATCTGTGCTCTCTATCTCTGTATGTGTGTGCATGTGTGTATGTGTGTGCATGCGTGTACATGTGTATGTGTGGTCCCACCAACTACCCAGATACTGAAAAGTTTTAAGAGTTAGAAATATTGCCTTCCCTGTATGAATGTAAACAGTTCACTTCTGGTAAGTCCCTTAAGACTTCTCTTTGCTGTTTCCTTTTTCATGCTTCTTCTCATTCTTGTGTTTGAAAGTCAAATTTTCTTTTCAGCTCTGGTCTTTTCATTAAGAATGATTGAAAGTCCTCTGTTTCATTGAAAGACCATATTTTCCCTTGAAGTATTATACTCAGTTTAGCTGGGTAGGTGATTCTTGGTTTGAGTCCTAGTTCCTTTGACTTCTGGAATATCCTATTCCACGCCCTTCGATCCCTTAATGTAGAAGCTGCTAGATCTTGTGTTATCCTGATTGTATTTCCACAGTACTGGAATTGTTTCTTTCTAGCTGCTTGCAAGATTTTTTTCCTTGAGCTGGGAGTTCTGGAATTTGGCCACAATGTTCCTAGGAGTTTCTCTTTTTGGATCTCTTTCAGGTGGTGATCGATGGATTCTTTCAATACTTATTTTGCCCTCTGGTTCTAGAATGTCAGGGCAGTTTTCCTTGATAATTTCATGGAAGATGATGTCTAGGCTCTTTTTTTGATCATGACTTTCAGGTAGTCCCATAATTTTTAAATTGTCTCTCCTGGATCTATTTTCCAGGTCAGTTGTTTTTCCCATGAGATATTTCACATTCTCTTCCATTTTTTCGTTTTTTTGGTTTTGTTTGGTGATTTCTTGGTTTCTCGTAAAGTCATTAGACTCCATCTGTTCCATTCTAATTTTGAGAGAACTATTAAATTCAGTGAGCTTTTGAGCCTCTTTTTCCATTTGGTTCATTCTGCTTTTGAAAGCACTCTTCTCCTCATTGGCTTTTTGAACCTCCTTTGCCAATTGAGTGAGCCTATTTTTCAAGGTGTTAATTTCCTCAGCATTTTTTTGGGTCTCCTTTACCAAGGTATTGACCCGTTTTTCATACTTTTGTTGCATCTCTGACATTTCTCTTCCCAGTTTTTCCTCCACCTGTCTAACTTGCTTTTCAAAATCCTTTTTGAGCTCTTCCAGGGCCTGAGCCCACCTGCCACCCCCCTGGGGTGTCTGGGGTACTAAGGCCCCACCCTCCACGTCTTTCCCTGATGGCAAGGATACGTCCTCGTCATCAGATCCGAAGGTCGGGATCATTTGCATTTGTTGGAAAAAACTCTCTAAAGTCTTATTTTTCTTCCCTTTTCTAGGCATTTTCCCAGCCAGTTACTTGACTTCTGAAATTCCTTTCCACCCCCGCCTGGATTCGCCCAGCTAGTGCTTGGCCTCTGAGATTTAAATAGGCTTTCCTCCTGCGGGCTGTCAATCAGTGAGCTTTAGTTCAGGTGCTGGGGTGGGGGCAGGGCCGCCTCCCAGGCTCAGTTCCCTCAGGGGTTTTATGTAGAGACTTTCAGGAATGGAGTGGGTGGGGGCGGGGTGGGGGGCCCGCCTCCCAGGCTCAGTTCCCTCGGGGGCTTTAAGCAGAAGCCTTCAGTAATAGAGCGGGGTGGGGGCAGGGCCGTCTCCCAGGCTCAGCTCGGTCAGGTTTTATGCAGGAATCTTCCATTATGAAGATCCTGCCTGCTGCTGGGGGATTCCTGAGTCCCGGGCCTCTACCGCCTCAGCCGCCGCCCACACCTCTGCCTCCACCACTTCCTGCCCCCATCTCTGCTGCCGCCATTTCCTCCCGAGGGGGCCTGAGTCACGGAGACGCCCTGCTCCCCCTCTCCTCCAGCCCGGCCTTCTCTCTCACTGACCTGTAGCTTCTGTGGGTGGAGGGACTTTCCCGGCTGCCGGAGCTTCCGTCTCTGAAGCCTGCTCGGATCAGCTTCTCTGGGGCCGTGGCCAGGGCAGCGTTGGGGGTGGGGTCCACTTTCCGGGGTGCAACGGACCCTGGGGACGGGTCTCCAGGGTTCCCTGGAACGGAAATCTCTTCCACTCCGTTTCTGCACACCTTGTATTGACCCAGAAGTTATGGGGGTCTCTTTTTACATTAATTCTATGGGCTTTGGTTTCGGAGCTCATAAACGTGCGTCCTTCTACTCCGCCATCTTGGCTCCGCCCCGCCCCCCTTTAAACTCTAAACCAAGGTTCCTGGGCATCTTCTCCACAGTTCTCAGGGCAAGTGAGTTAAGCACCTCCCTAACTGCTGTACCAGATGAAGGCCCCATTAATGCCATTGCCACTGTAAGCATAACTGTGCCTTTCTGTGCCTTCTGGGATCACTGGGAAGTTACAGCTTTACAGCCACAGCCTACATTAGGAAAACTAGCTTGTGACAGTGTTTTTCATGAACATATTCAATAGAGTTGCACAGAAAAAAGTAAATACCTCTTAAAACAACATGGCAATGTGTGAATTGACATTTTTAGTCTGGTCTCATGTATCAGTAAGTATCCCAAATATACACGGGGAGACCTGCTATCACAGGTTCTTAGATCTTCATTCGTAAAAGGAGAGGCAACTTTTGAAGGATTAATAATCACTTTAATCAAGCATATGTATCAGTCCTTTAGTCAAGCACATATATCATGTCAGGGAGTTAGCACCCCGAAATTAAAGGAAAATACAGAGAAATTAAAAGTTAACAGACATTGCTTCCTCTGCCTGACTGTAATTCAACAGACAGGTACAATTGTCTGACCATACCAGAGAAGGAAGCACAACATCTGGGTTCTCAAAACTGGAGGGCTCCTTAGTGGCTTCCCAGAGTCTTCATCTGGCCAAAAAAAAAAAAATGTCCCAGTCAGGAAGTCCCAAAGTAATCAACAGACAGGGCTTCCTCTGCTTGACCATAATTCAAGACAGGTACAACTGTCTGACTATACCAGAGAAGGAAGCACAACATCTGGGTTCTCAAAGCTGGGGAGCTCCTTAGCGGCTTCCCAGAGTCCTCATCTGGCACCCAAACCTTATATCAAAAACTAAGCCCCAAAATAAAACCTCACTCTCAGAGCCTTTATATACTTTTTAGAGTCAGAGGTCATTACATCCCTTGAGAACCATTGCCACATTAACAAGTCTTGGACCTTCTTACAAATCTTCCCAGGCTCAACAATGAATGGAAAAGATTTTCCTTGATCACATTCAAATAGAGGCATTATATGTCTTGATTATACTAAAACCAAAACTGCAAAAGATCCTATTTTACTTACCATTATGTCTCATGAGCCTTTTCTACCCCAAAAAGCAAAACACAGTCTGTTCTTCAGGGACTTGTTGCATAGTAAGTCTGATATTGGATGTTATTTGACAAAAAGAAAAAAAAAGGACAGATTTTGAGTGAATCCTAAAATTCAGCTATTTTTAAGGTCTTAGAAAAAAAGTCTTTGCCTGAGTACTGTGAATGTTTTATTGTCATTCATTCAAGAGACTGATTTAGGAATTGGAGAGGTGATTAACATCCCTGCTATTTACCAAGAAATCACCTCGAAGGAATACTTACATGGCACGTATTACTTCTGAGCCAAGGGAGGGGAGAGGTGAAACCCAACACATAAACATTACTGGGGGATTTGCTGAAGGGTATGTTATAGCCTCCCAGATCTCAGAAGGAGAATGCGAAGGTGCCAAGCCCTCTTGGTGTTTCCAGGTAAAAGGCACACTCCCTTGGGCTCCTTGCCCTCCTCTGGCATAAACATGCCAAAACAAACCCCAGCATCTGCCCAGAAGATTATAGGATAACTCTTTAGCATTGATACTAAATGCATTTTGAAGCCAGATTCCTTTCACTTATTCAGAGTAAAAGCTCCACGTCCAATGTCATGTCTTTTCAGTCATCTCATTTTTTGAGCCTTAAAGATTTCAGAGTGCTAATTAGTCAAGGGCATGTGAACATCAGATCTCAGAAAAATGGGTCTTTTGCAACAGCTTGGCCTTGGGCCACCTGGAAGACCATGAGTGGCCTCGGAATTGAGGGGACTGTCTCTGTTTCTGAAGGAAAGTCTGTGAGGAATAATTTCTCAGAATTAGCCCAAGGATTACTAACATACATTCAGAGATCTTTAAAGAGCATAGGGATCTCAGGGTCAATGACATTCCCAGTGAACATATTAACAATTATTCTGAGAATGAACAACCTTAGGAGAATCTGGCATTTTAGAGCATTTTAGGGAAACCCATTGGACTTCATGCATGTTACCAAAAAAAAAAAGAAAGAAAAGAAAAAATATAGAAAGTTAGCCCATACCCTATGAAATTAGAATCAATCATTTTTCAATGGAAAGTAGTATCTCAACTTGCACACAAAAAAGGTCCAAGTAAAATATATTTAATGTAAATATTTCTTCCATTTAGGAAGGAGTTTCCCCCACTGGGGGTCATGCCATCCCATTGTGTTAAAAACGGAGACTTAGGTCAGCGCTTGGCCTCATTTTTACAAGAATAAATTCATGCATTAGTAGCCTTTGAAACCACAAGAGGGGCTATAACAACCATGTAGCATGTGGTCAAATACAAAGGTCTCTAAAGTCACAGAAGAGAAAGCACTGGCTTGGAGTGTTCTCTTTGTGGAAGTGGGTCAAGAAGCATCTACTAAGTGATTACTACTAATTAATGGTGTGCAATCTCAACCTGACACTCACTAGAGGTTAGAGATGGATGGGCTTCTCCTCACCAACACAGATCCCTGGCCGTCCTCCTTTGATGCAGTTCCTTCTGTCATATCTCATGGATTTCTGTCACTGCTACCCATTCTCTCTCTAATCTCCAGACTTTCCTTACTAGTGACTGCTTTCCTGATGCCTATATTTCGCTGTCCTTAAAAAACCCATCACTTGATCTGACCGTAGCTATTGTCTTATATCTTATATTGCCTTTCTTGACTAAACTCTGTGAGGAAGCTGTCTACACTGGGTCCTCCCCTTCACTTTCTCTCATTTGATCATAAACTCCCTGAGATCTCTGTATCACTCAACTGAAATTGTGCTCTTGAAAGTCACTCTTAACCCCTCTTAGCTGCCAAATATGATGTTCTTTTCCCAGTCCTCTTCCTGCTTGACCTCTCTGCAGCCTTGGGTGCTGGATCACTGTCTCCTCCCTGATTCTCAATATTCTCTGTGTTTTCATGATGCTTCTCTCTCCTCATTCTCCTTCCTCCTCTCTGACTGCTCCATCGCAGTCACCTTTGCTGATGTTTTGTCTTGGTCACTCCCACTAAGCATGAGTGCAGTCCCACAGTCTGTCCTGGCTTTTTCCTCTTGCCCCTCTATTGTATTTTGCTCGGTGATCTCACCAATTTTGGTGAGTTTAATTAGCATCCCGATGCTGATGATTTTCAGATCTATATATTTGACCTTTCTTCCTTTCTTAAATATTGCATTACCAACTGCTTTTTGGGGAGATATGCCTTACCAACACTGCCCACTCGACTTGTTCAACAGAGGCATTTTATTTCCCCCACGACATCCTTTCTTCTGAATGTTTCTAGTATTACCAAAAGTACCACCATCCTCCAGTTCACCAGGCTTATGAACTCACTGTTATCTTTGAAGTCACTGACACCCACCTCCACCTCCAATCAGTGGGCAAGTCTTGCCATGCCCCTTTCACAGCATTTCTTGTATACATCCCCTCTCCTCTCCTCTTGTGTAGAACACTGTCATTCACACTTTTGTGAACTCACTCCTAATGTATCATAATAGCCTTCTGTCTGGTCTGTCTACAACAAATTCCTTCATACCATAATCTATCCCTTACTTGGATATAAAGGTGACATTTCTTACACGAGTCTGAGCTTGTTTTCTCCCCCAATTCTATCCCTCTCTATCCCCCAGCTCTATGAGCTAAGCATCCAATATAAGGCCCTTTGTTTGATATTTAAAGCTTTTTATAGCTGACCCCTCCTCCCCTTTTCAGTCTTCTTGTTCCCATTGCTTCCCCACCCTCTATGATCCAGCCATCCTGGCTCATGCGGGGCTTCCTGAAATCACCTGTGCATCCCTCACCTCTGGCATCTATACTGCCTAGAATGTTCTGCCCCTCCCTTCTCCCATTCCACACTCAGGTCACATCTCCCCTTCCCCAGGAGGCCTTTCTGGGTCCCTGTCTTACTCCCACCCTCATTTACATTATATATTCCTGGCACTTAGCACAGTATCTGACCAAATGCTTAATACAGGTTTGTTGAGTGATTTTGCCCAGTTCTGTGCAAAGCTCTGGGATGCTAAGAAAGGCCAAAACACCATCCCTGATCTCCAAGAGTTCCCAGCCTAATGGGAGATATGACAGGCAAATAACAATGCACATGGAATTGTAAGTACAGTGTAATTCCATGAAGGGAGAAACACTAACACTGGTAGAAAGACCCTGCCTAGGAGGGGACCCAGCATTTCCGGCCTCTGTTCTCATTCCTCTTCTCCATGGTTTTCATTGTCCCTCTGTCTTACCTGCCTATTTCAAAGTTGCTCACAGACTCATTGGCTCAACTCCAATGGGCTCTAATTGCAAAACTCTGCTTTTCCCTAGTTGGGAATTATGTGAAAGCCCTGGAGTGTTCCAGGTCCTATCTTCTGTTTCACCCAGATGATGAGGACGTGAAGGACAATGTGAAGTACTATGAGAGTGTTTTAGAAGAAAGCATGGACCCCCAAACCATCAGACCTAGGGAGGTGAGTCTAGGGCTTCTGTTGGCAATACGTGTTTGAACCAATGGGCACATCGTTCCATTTGTCTCTTTATCCACTGGCCATTTAGACATTTACCTTACACCTTACCAAATGCTGACATTTACATGCCCCCTCATTTGGTTTTGTTTTCATTTTTCTTTTTATTTGTTTTTCAGGATGCTACAATATTTATGAAACGACATAAGCTCGAATCTGAGCTTCTCAGGTCAGCTGTGGTCAACCTAGGCATTCCATACACTGAACAGGTAAAAGAAAAGTCATTTGTCTGCCCCACTATTTATGGGAAGAGAATTTCTCCTTGTTTTGCCATTGTTTCTTACTACCTAAAATCAGAGCATTCTTGGGCTTTGGGGCTTGTGATTATCTCCACTTTTAGAGAGGTGGAGTAGCTTGTCCAACGTCATGTCCTTGTTTCAGATGCAAGTCTAGATTCTGGGTCTCCAGGGTCCCAGGCTACTGATGTTCCCATGGTTCTGTCTCCTAGTACCAAAGGGTGTGAAGGTATTTCTGAGGTCCTCTAGACAGTCTTGTCTGATAGGGGTCCATGAAGCCATAGAAGAGATGCTCAGTTCATGAAACCCCATGTGGTGACAATCCCAGCTTACTTCTCTTTTTAGCTTCTACTTTGTCCAACCATCATGGAAATGACACCAAGTGCCCTGGTGTTTCATTGGGTACAGATGGTGAACATCTTTGGTGCCTGTCACACCCTACATGATAAAAACAACTTCCAGTCTCTGGGCCCAGTTTAACAGATGTTTTCATGTGGCATTCAGAATTCAGATTTTCTTAGTTCCTGATCTGTCTTAGAGAGACTGATAGGATTGAAAATGCAGGGTTGGCCTTATCCTCTTGAAGAACCGAGTTCATATTTTACACCTTATACATGACATGTGACCTGAGAGAAGCGCCTTAACCCTGCAGTGGTCTATCAACTTTCTAAGACTACAAGTGCTGAACATTTACCAACCGGCATTGATAGAGGGAATTTCCTCACTGAGAGTTTCCAATACCAATGTAATCACAGGTGTACCCCCATTTTTAAAAAACAGCTATCAGAGATAAAGTTAAAAAGTGATTTGTTTTCCTTATTCCCACTTTGCCCCAGAATTACTGGACCTATGATGGAGGACAGCAGGAAGATGCACAGTGAGTTGTTTACTTGGTTGCATGAAATGCATCTTGGTGGGGCTGGACAGTGGCTGGAAGTAGGGAGGGTTTGCAGGGATGCTCCCATCTTAAGAAAAATGAAGTTCCTGAATAAGAACCCATAAATTAAACCACTTAGGGAGTTACCAATAAATTCATTTCCCTAGACCCCTCTACATTTTTAAATTATGGCTTCCCCTTTTAAATGATAATTCCCCTTAATATCTTTGAAGATTTTACTTCCTGAATTACTTGACAAAGGAGGTGGATGGGGGAGTGTTCTCAGGAGCAGAGAGGTCTAAAGCTTCAGCTACCCCTAATGGAGATTGTCAGAAATGAAGGGAACAGCTCTAAAATGGTGGTTTGTGCGAGTAAGAAAATTGAGTTTCATTTATGTATTTTTGGAAACATTTTCTAGCATTGGATTGATCATGGCATGGAGGTGATGCTGGCTCTGCCAATGGAGCAGCATCAGCTTTGATGATCTCACCAAGGTGGAGAGGTGTTTAGTTGGGATGAGAGTAGATCAAAGGGTCTCCTTCTGCGGACTGTCTGTGGGGACTCAGTCTTCCACTAGTGCAGTGACCTTGGAATCCTGGAGGGCTGACCTTCCTTCTCATGGCTCTAAACTGCACTCAGATCCCAAATCCATAAGTAACTTCTCCAAAAGGAGAACCCCCCTCGTTTGTATACCTGCCCCTCTTTTTCCCTGCCCCCACTCCAGTTCATTGGATTCCAACTTCCTCTCCTTTGGGCACAGGGTCCTTTCAGAGGCTGGAAGCAGGGTGGCAGCGGCTCCTAAGCAGTCTGTGGGAAAGCAGCCTGTGCCCAAGTCGGAAAGGGACCTACGAGAGGGTAAGTGCAGGGGATCAGCTACTATTCACCATGCCACTTGGGTGGGGCCCTGGTCATACACAGAAGGAGATGCTCCCAAGGACCTCCCAGTCACCTGGAGGGGTGAAGCCTGCCCAGAGACAGAATGAGGGCAAGGGAGCACCTGATGGGGGAGAGAAATAAAAAATAAGAGGCAAATTATCTACAGAGACCCAAGGAGAGAGGAGATGCTTTCAGCTGAGGGAATCAGGGAAAAGCTTCTTGGAAGAGGCACCTGAAATGAGCCTTGAAGGGAAAAATTTCTGCGGGCCAAGATGAGGAAGAGGGCATGACCCAGGCAGAGATTGGCAAATGCACGGAGGCAAGAGACTTCGGGTTAGGATTGCAGCCTGTCTTGGCCCGTGTGGGTGGAGTGTGGAGAATGAAGGATCCATCACACAGGGAGGCAGGCTGTGTGGCCTCCCCATGACCATGTTCCAGACCCCTGCTTTCCTGGCCAGTCTCAATGAGCCTCTGCCCCTCTTAGACTCTTGGTCTGATGGGCAGAGAAGCAGATAGAGCTGGGCATGGAATCATGAAGGCCTGAGGTCAAAGTCAGTCTCAAACACTCTGACTGTGACCCTGGGCAATCTTTAATTTGTCTTTTCACACTTAGTTTTCTCATCTGTGAAATAAGGAGCACAGGCTTGTCAGGTGCCTTTTGGCTCTAAACTGGTGAATGAAATTCTGAGAAGTTCTTCCCCCACTAGGATATGAGGGTCGCACAGCTAAAAGGTTCTCACTGAGCTGGGCTACCTGAGGTCCCTCAGCTGCTGGTGTTCCCTGTCCCTTCTGTGCACCCTCTGGGGAGATTCCTGACCCCTCCCCAAGTCTGCTCAGGCTAGGAACTTGAGCTCTGTCCAGCCCCCATTTCCTCCCTAGAATGTGTCTGCCCAGCTTCTCTGAAAGGTGTTTATGTTTTCTGCATCAGGAACTTCGACAGCCACCCACCAACTATGGGTGGCACACCACTGATGCGGAAAGGGTTACAGAACTGGGAAGAGGAGAAAACATGTGAAATGTTGGGTCCAGCCATCTGGCTGCTGACTCAGAGGTCCCACCAGGGCCTCATGCATTCCAACATGCTCTTTGGGTCATTCACAGAGAAGGCCCTTTCCATGAAGGCTTACAAAGCACTTTGGTAACAGGAGCCTTGCAAGCCAGGCAGATTGGATGTCATTATCCCATTACACAGATGAGGAAGGGCTCTGCAAGGTTCAGTGGCTTTCTCAGAACTACACATGAGCGCTCAGGCTAGGACCCAAGCCCATGTCCTTTGTCTCTGAAATTGAAGCCTGTAGAATGGAGGACCTAAGGTCAGATTGTGCCCTCATATCCACCTACCTTGTCCACAGCTAGCCAAGCAGAAGGGCTGCTCGGACAAAAGCTTCGTGGGGAAAGTGGAATTGGAGCCACACCTTGGAGTAGGTGGGATTGTCAGAGGGGAGGGAGGAACACATTCAAATGAAACAAGGTATGGATGTAGGCAGAGGCATTTCATGCTGAAGAACCTCAGGAAACACATGGGACAGTCATCATGGCACTGGACACATGAGAAACCTCTGAGGCCACTAATTTCAAAGATGTGGGAACTGAGGCCCAAGCAGGTGATGTGACTTGCCCAAGGTCCTCAGAAACAGGAGTTGAACCCAGGTCCTTTGCCCAAGAGACCAAGATTCATAGCCCAAATATGAAATTCACTGGTCATGTGATCATGGGCAAGCATTTCAAGTCTCTGAGACTCAGTTTACCATCTTAAAAAGGGAATAATAACTGTCCAACCTACTTCATCAGGATGTTAGGACAAAAGTGCTTTGCAAACCCTTCAAAAACTTTGAAGATAAGCTATGATTGTAGGAAAGCTACATTGGAGATGATGAGGGGCCTTGACTGACAAGCTAAAGCCTAGTCGAGTCAACAGGCTTATATTAAGTACCTACTGTGGATTCACTGCAGTAGGAAGTGGGTTTCATTGGACCAAAGACCCAACAGGCTATTCTTGGCACAGAAGAATGGGCAGATAGTTCTTTCTTGGGCAGGTGGAGCCAAGATGGCAGAGCAGAAAGACTCACGTATGCTAGCTCCGAACCCACAGCCCATATATTTCCTGCAAGAAGAACTCCCCACAAATTCTGGATCACTGCAAGGTGCACAGAAACACAGCGGAAAATATTTCCATCCCAGAAGCCCTGGAGAGCCGTCCCCAGGGTCCATCGCGCCCCAGAAAGCGGAGTCCACCCCTGAGCTGCCCTGGCCATGCGGCCGAGAGGAGCAGATCCGAGCAGGCTTCAGGGATGGAACCTCTGGCGGCCGGGAAGGTCCCTCCGCCCACAGACGCTACAGATCAGTGAGAGAGATGTCTGGGCTGGCCAAGAGGGGAGCGGGGTGTCTCCATGGCTCGGGCCCCCTCGGGAGGCAGCGGCAGAGGGAGCAGCAGAGGCAGCGGCAGAGGCAGTGGCGGGATCAGTGGAACAGGCAGTGGCAGCAGCCCAGAACAGCAGGCAGCAGCAGGCAGAAGTTCAGGTCTCTGCATAACCCCCCTGAGGAAACTGATCCTGGGAGACGTCCCTGCCTCCACCCGCCCCATTACTGAAGGTCTCTGCATAAAGCCCCTGAGGGAACTGAGCCTGGGAGGTGGCCCTGCCCCCACCCAAGCACCAGAACTTAAGCTCACATTGAATAGCAGCCACGCCTGCCCCGGAAAGCCCATTTGAATCTCAGACCCCAAGCACTAGCTGGGCAAATCTAGGCAGGGGTGGACAGGAATCTCAGAAATCAAGTAACTGGCTGGGAAAATGCCCAGAAAAGGGAAGAAAAATAAGACTATAGAAAGCTACTTTGATGGGGTACAGATGTTCCCCCCGCCTTTCAATTCTGATGACGAGGAAGGATTCTTACCATCAGGGAAAGATGTGGAGGTCGGGGCCTCTGTATCCCAGACATCCCAGGGGGATGTCCGGTGGGCTCAGGCCATGGAAGAGCTCAAAAAGGATTTTGAAAATCAAGTTAGACAGGTGGACGAAAAACTGGGAAGAGAAATGAGAGAGATGCAAGAAAAGCATGAAAAACGGGTCAATACCTTGCTAAAGGAGACCCAAAAAAATGCTGAAGAAAATAACACCTTGAAAAATAGGCTCACTCAATTGGCAAAAGAGGTTCAAAAAGCCAATGAAGAGAAGAATGCTTTCAAAAGCAGAATTAGTCAAATGGAAAAAGAGGTTCAAAATCTCACTGAAGATAATAGTTCTCTCAAAATTAGAATGGAACAGAGGGAGGCTAATGACTCTGAGAAACCAAGAAATCACAAAACAAAACCAAAAGAATGAAAAAATGGAAGAGAATGTGAAATATCTCATTGGAAAAACAACTGACCTGGAAAAGAGATCCAGGAGAGACAATTTAAAAATTATGGGACTACCTGAAAGTCATGATCAAAAAAAGAGCCTAGACATCATCTTCCATGAAATTATCAAAGAAAACTGCCCTGACATTCTAGAACCAGAGGGCAAAATAAGTATTGAAGGAATCCATCGATCACCACCTGAAAGAGATCCAAAAAGAGAAACTCCTAGGAACATTGTGGCCAAATTTCAGAATTCCCAGGTCAAGGGGAAAATATTGCAAGCAGCTAGAAAGAAACAATTCCAGTACTGTGGAAATACAATCAGGATAACTCAAGATCTAGCAGCTTCTACATTAAGGGATCGAAGGGCATGGAATAGGATATTCCAGAAGTCAAAGGAACTGGGACTCAAACCAAGAATCACCTACCCAGCAAAACTCAGTATAACACTTCAGGGGAAAGTATGGTCCTTCAATGAAACAGAGGACTTTCAAGCATTCTTGATGAAAAAACCAGAACTGAAAAGAAAATTTGACTTTCAAACACAAGAATGAGAAGAAGCATGAAAAAGTAAACAGCAAAGAGAAGTCTTAAGGGACTTACCAAAAGTGAACTGTTTACATTCCTACATGGAAAGACAATATTTGTAACTCTTAAAATTTTTCAGTATCTTGGTAGTTGGTGGAACCACACATACACACATACACACACATATGTACATGTGTGCACACACACACATACACACATGCACGCACACACAGAGACAGAGAGCACAGAGTGAATTGAATAGGAATGGACCATATCTTAAAAGAAATTAAGGTAAATGGTGAGAGAGAAATGTAGTGGGAGGAAAGAGGGTGAAATGGAATGGGGTAAATTATCTCTCTTTCAAGAGGCAAGCAGGAGACTTTTTAGTGGAGGGAAAAAGAGGAGAGCTGAGAAAAAAACCAAGAAGTTTACCCTCATCACATTCGACTAAAGGAAGGAATAA
Source organism: Bettongia penicillata ogilbyi (assembly GCA_023548195.1). Lineage (NCBI taxonomy): Eukaryota > Metazoa > Chordata > Mammalia > Diprotodontia > Potoroidae > Bettongia > Bettongia penicillata. The sequence goes on from JAJHZJ010000010.1 coordinate 7,504,185, forward strand.
AATGCACACTCATTTTGGTATGAAAACCTATCTTACAATACAGGAAAGTGGGGGAGAAGGAGATAAGCAGGGGGGTGGGGATGATGGTAGGGAGGGCAATGGGAGGAGGGAGCAATTTGAAGTCAACACTCGGGGAGGGACAGGATCTAAAGACAGAATAGAAACAATGGGGGGCAGGATAGGATGGAGGGAAATACAGTTAGTCTTACACAACATGACTATTATCGAAGTCATTTGCAAAACTACACAGATATGGCTTATATTGAATTGCCTGCCTTCCCAAAGGGAATGGGTGGGGAGGGAGAGATGGGAAGAATTTGGAACTCAAAGTTTTAGGAACAACTGGTTAGTATTGTTGTTGCTACTAGGAAATAAGAAATACAGTTAGTGGGGAATAGAAAGTCATCTGGCCCTACAGGACAAAAGAGAAGATGGGGACAAGAGAAGGGAGGGATGATAGAAGAGAGGGCAGATTGGTGATAGGGAAAATTAGATTGCTTGGTGTATTGGGATGGGGGGAGGGGAGAAAAGGGGAGAAAATTTGGAACCCAAAATTTTGTGAAAATGAATGTAAAAAGTTAAATAAATAAATTAAAATTAAATAAAAAGATAGTTCTTTCTTGGGAGAATAAAACAGTGCACATTATTCAGAGGTGTTTCCTCACTTGTTTTTGTGGCCTTTAGAATAGAGGGGAGTTCTGTCCCTGCCTTGGAGCAGGGAAATGCATGGTTGAACCTCATCCTGGGATCTCCACAAATTCATGGCTTGCCTCTCCCCTGATTTCCTGGCTCTCCTTTTCCTCTGAGGGAGGGGGAGGCATCAGACTGGATAATATCCTCTGGTCCCCCAGGCTTCTGACTCTGCTTATTCTTAGCCATAAGCCAGCTTGGTCTCCACTCTCTCCCTGTAGTTGTGGTCATCCAGTGGTCAGTGACTTTGTCCAACTGGTGGGAAAAAAAAACACCCAGGAAGTACTGGCCAGTTCAACCCTTTGCTGTAAAGGTTTGGGCAGCCCCAGAGAAGTTGCCAGATTCCAAAGCCAAACATTAGCTACCAGAGCCTCTAGTGCCATGCTGGTGAGAGTACAGAGAATACAAGGCACAGAATTGGTGGGAAGGATAGGGTCCTCATGCTCGGATAAGGCCCACCTTTCCAGCTTTTCAGATTGGACCTACATTAGCTGTTGATTTCAATAAGCTGGCCCCAGTGGGAAGCCTGGGGATGCTTTGTCACTCTTGTTAATGGTATGCTGAACTAGCAGTTGGCAAAAGGCTGCATAGGACTGACCGTAGACCAAATGACCATACTTGGGCTTTCTGCAGCGGGCAACTCTGCTGGTGTGGAGCCCTCTGTCCCATTGTCTCTTGGAAAGAATGTCAATCTGTCATTTCTGGATGGAGGTGTTGCAGCCCGACACTCCGCTGCATCCCTTTTGGAAGGCCACTCTCTCCCTCAGTTTCACATTCCCTACTTTCCTAGAAGCAGTGTGTGCTCGGCCTTCTGGTAGCCCAACTTGGCCCAACAGTCCTCAGCCTGGCCAAGCCTCATTACATGGGCTGGCTTCCCTCTGCTCCTCCCTTTTCTCATCCTGAGACCAGCAGCTAGCAGAAGCAGGGCAGGCACATACCTCGAGCATGACACAAGGCTTCTCTGCCTGAGCTGGACGGCAGCGACTCCATGACCAAACCATCCTCACCAACCACAGCTCATTGGACAGTGGCCTTGTTTGCATTTCTCAGCTCGCCTGTCTGCTTACTGTGGGCCTCCCTCCAGAGCAGCCTTCAGGATGTGTGAGGCGCATGTCTGGGTGCGCATGTGTGAGTGTATATGAGTACCTTCACATATGATGAGGACTGAATCAACTTGAGAGGCCACTGTTGGTGTCCGGGGTATCTGGAGAAGGCAGGCTTTGTTACTGAGGGGGTCATTGATGATAGGGCTATATATATATATGTGTGTGTGTGTGTGTGTGTGTGTGTGTGCACATATATGTGTATATACACACACAGAATAACTATAAAGGGAATAAATGTAAATACATATAAAGTCGCTCAGTACAGGCTAGGGAAGGAGGTACTGGCAAGTGGGAATGCAGCAAGGCTTCATGGAGAAGCCTTCTAAGCTGAGTCTTGAAATAAGAGAACAATTCTGAGGTGATATGAGTGGGGAGTGGATTCCAGGCAAAACAGTGTGATGTGTGACGGGGAGCCAGGTTGGCAGGATCACAGGGTGCAGGAGAAGAGAGATATCCAATGACGCTGGCAAGGCAGATTGGGGAATGCCAGGGCAGAAATTCAAGGAGATCCCCCTTTCTTCATACTAACAAATGGTTAGAACCTCTGAGATGCTCATCTCCATCAAGATGGTCATGGTGCCATCCGCAGATACCTCTCACTAAGGGAAGGAGAAGACTGCCAGGGTCAGATTCCCTAGGTTCAAGGAAGAGGGACAGGGTTGTCAATGTTAAAAGTTGGAGGTGGAAGATGGGATTATATGTGGCCCCCCAAAAGGAGAAAAGCTGGAGACCAAAGTTAGATCAGCTTAAAGGAAGCCATCGTACAGGAAGCCAAGGGTTTGAACTGGGAAAACCAGAAGACTCAGAGTCACTAAGTAAGAAGTCAGATCGTAGTGGGAAGTCAAGACAAGACCAGGCATTCTGGAGGCAGGGATGGGGTCAGAGGCCAAGTACCGAGCCGAGCCAATTCTTTCTTAATCAGAAATCAGAAAACAAGCTAAGGAAATTTGTTATTTCCTAATGGTTTTATGAACTGGAGAGCGATGCCATTGGCTGGCCCAATCCCGTCCCAACCTTACAAGCTGGGGTCCTAGAAATCAAGGCAAGAAGCAATGGACAGAAGCAAAGCTCCCTGAGGGTAAACAGGCTTTGTTGTGGTCTGTCTCCTCAGTGCCTTCGATGCAATATATGCTTAACAAATGTTTGTGGGATCGATGGAGGAGAGAGGAAAAAACAAAGCAAAGTAAAATGTATATTGGTTCAATTTAAGAGAAAACTTCCCAAGAAGGAGATTATCCAAGAATCGCCTTTGCTCCCAGTAGTGAGCTCCCTCCACTTCCATGCTTACAAAGCTCCTTTTACATGTGATTTTCATTTGGCCCTCACAACACTGCTGGGAGGTAGGTGCTGTAATTGTCCCCATTTTACAGATGAAAAAACTGAGCCTGAGAGTCAGGATCACACAGCTCATTAGGATCTAGGGGGGGAATTCAAACTCAGGTCCTCCTGATTCCAAGACCACCCTTACCATGCAGACTCCTGACCTGGGAGGGGGTGTCTATGAATTTAGTTGTTGAATTTTATTCTTTGTTTTTTAGTATTTTGGTAATCACTCCAATATAATAGATCTCCTTTGTAATTCTGTGTATTTTATTTGATATATGTGAACACAGTATTTTGAGTGAGGTTCCATTGGATTGCCAGAAGAGTCCATGGCACCAGAAAGGTTAAAAATCCTTGGTCTAAAGGTTATGATAGATGAAATTCATGCCGAGTTATGAGATTGAACAGATGTGCTCTGAGGTTCCTCCCAGTTCCACACTGTTATTAATCTAGGCCTTCTCCAATTTGGAAGGGGTTGAAGTTGATCTTTCCCACCCCAGCACATACATCCACACCCCAGCCCCACACAGACTGTGACTGTGCTTCCAGGCCACTGGCCCCCTGCTCTGGCCTTGCTCAACAGCTGTCTGTCCCTGCAGGGGGGCCGCTGCTCTACAGCCACGTGAAGTTTGTCTATAACTCGGAACAGCTGAACGGGACCCAGCGGATGCTTCTCGATAACGTCTTGTCGGAGGAGGAGTGCAGAGAACTCCAAAGCATGGCCAGTGTAAGACCTGAGGCGGGTAGCAGGAAAGGCTGCCTGATGTCCGATTGAGTGGACAGATCTCAGCTCTCCTCACTTTCCTCCCTCAGCTCTGGACCCTTCAGGCCCCGGCATGCTACCTGGGGACACTTTGGGGTGAAAGGTTGGGGGGTGATTTGTGTTTAGCTCTGGAGGCATCCAGAGGAGGGTGGTGAGGATGGTGAAGGGCTTTGTTGTGTGAGGACCACTTGAAAGAACCAAGTAAATTTAGCCCAAAGGAGGGGATACCAGGGCAGAGGCTAGAGAGCAGAAGGCTGAAAGCCGTCTTTGGGGACTTGAAAAGCAGAAATGGGACTAGCTTGATTCCATGGGGCCTAACCAGGCATGGTGGGTAAAAATTTACACGAGTGGATTTAACCTTCACATTAGGAAAATCCTTTTAAGTCTAAGTGCTGTCCCAGTGTAGAGTGGACCCTGCCTTAGTGGTGGTCTTCAAGGTAGTAGTTGGCAGAGGGGGTCCCTTGTCTGATATGGTTGAGGTTGGGTGGCCATGGAGATGCCTTCCAATGCTTACATTCTGTAATTCTCTGAGCCTTTGGGGCTGGTTGGCAGGGCTTTGAGTGGGGGAGATGGGACCAGGACTGCTGGTTCCCACTCACCTACTTCCCCAGAGATTCAGTGAAGATTTAAAGGGATGTTACATGGGAAAGACCAAGCTGTGCCCATGTGAAGTGGCACCATCATTCTCCCAAATGTGACTGTCTCTGTGTTTTGCTTTCAGAGAATAATGCTTGCTGGCAGTGGGTATCAAGGGGAAGTTTCACCTCTCACTCCCAATGAGAAATTTGAAGGTGCCACCATCCTAAGAGCCCTCAAGGTAAAGGGTTCACTCCTTAACTGAGATCCATGAGGGGGGGGATCCATGGAGAAGATTCTGTAAAGGGGGCTTCTACATGGCCTAGTGAAGCAAATGGAAATTCTCTAGTCTTTTTTCAGGAGGTATCACTGATCAAAAGCTAGGCCAGCTGAGTTAAAGTCCTGCCTTACATACTATAAGTTTGGCTCTGGGAAAGTTGCTTAACTTCCCGGGCCTCAATTTCCTCATCTGTAAAATAGGGATAGTAATAGTCACTATTTCAAAAATTTGCCATGAGGATCGAACAATATATGTACAGTACTTTAGAAACCGTAAAGCGCTTTGTAAATGTTAACTGTTGTTAACTTTAAAAATAATATTCTGCCAATATTTACACGTGTGGCCAGTAGACTGGCTCTCAGACCAGGAAACATCAACATGAGAGATGTTCAGTGTTCAGATGTTTAGAGTTTCTGGGGTCTGGGACCTTCCTGGGGACCCAGGAGCCTCATCAATCAGTCTCTGCAATAATCTTGTCCCAGACCTGATATTTTAGCTCTCACAGCAGTTTCTTTTCAAGGTTTCACCACCTAGAAGTCTCTTCAAATGGTTTCCTGGGTCCCCCCAAATGCCATGAGCAGTTAATGTTAGCCTCATTTTACAAATGGATGGATTGAGGCTTGGAACGAGGTACAGGCTATCTAACAAGACAGTGAGGGACAAGAGGCCCAGATTTAGAGTGGGAAGCCTGGGTTCGATCCTAGATCCCTGCGTTAACTGTGGGTGAGCCATCGCTTCCCTGGCCCAGTGTTTCCCATTGGACGATGGGAGGAGGTGGACGACATGAGCTCCAAATGCCCGATCAGCCCAAGATCCTTCTTTCCGGGCAGCTCAGCAGTTTCTCATTTCTCTTCAGTTTGGATACGAAGGCCGAGTGCCCCTGAAGAGTGCCCGGCTGTTCTACGACATCAGCGAAAAGGCCCGCAAAATCGTGCAGTCCTACTTCATGCTGAATTCCACCCTCTATTTCTCCTTCACTCACTTGGTTTGCCGAACGCCTCTTTCAGGTGAGGCATCTGGGCCCAAACCCTGGTGTTTTCTCTATTAAATTCAATGGAAATGTCTTGGAAAATAAGTTATAAAAAGGAAACAGGAGGAAGGTTTTGTAGAGCTCAGAATGCTTTAAAGTGAATGGTTCTTCCCAAACAGGATTTCCCCCGTTTTCCCCTTTTCATTTTTGTTCAACGAAGTTCAAAGCACCAGATGGGACGTTTCTACCTCCCTGTGTGTTTCTCCAACATAACCAATGGATCCTGCGCATGAACTCCCAAGTCCCTTTATTTAATCATAATATCTTAAGGGACCTTCTTTCCCTCTGCTTATAAACCCTAGTTCTGCTCTTTGTTTTCACAGAGACCTCCCATTCCTGTGCCCTCAGTCCTTTCCCAGGCCATCCCCCCTGCTCTGGCTACACCTTCTGCCCTTCCCTAACTCAGCCCCATGGCCAGTCTATGTCCTCTCCACTTGCATCCCTTGTCCCTTACCCAAGCCCCAACCTTGGACCATTCCCAGCTTCCTCCCTCTTCATTCTAATTCACTGACCACTGAATTAACTTAGAGAAAATTTTGGAGTTGCTGCCTAGGTCTGCTGCAGATCTGTGGTCCTTAATCCCTCCTAGGTTCTCACTGCACCAAGGCAATCCTCTGATGGATCCACTCTCCCGCTTACCACAAGGGCACTTCACAACCTTTTAATGCCTTCCCTTGTCTCCCCATCCATCCCCTCTCTTACCTTCTCAGTTGACAGCCTCGCTATCTCTTTCACTGAAATATCTAAGCTCATTTTCTGAGGGCTCCCTCTTCTCCCCTATCCCTCTTTTCCCAACACTCACATGCTTTCTGCTGCAATCTCCTCTTTCATCCCTTTCTCTCATGAAGTAAATGTTCTTCTGGCCAAGGCCCCCACTCTTGTGGACCTTTGATGCTGTCTTCTCCAGCTGCTTCTCTCCTTTGCCATCCACGTTGTCTCTCACAGTCTTTCCCTGTGTGTGGCCTGGCTTCTTCCCTGACAACAAGCACACCCATGTCTCCTACTTGATCCACCAACCCCCTCCAGCTCTCATGCTAAATCTTTCCTTTCTTTGCTGACTCACCTCCTGGAGAAAGCCATCTTCACTCATTGCCTTCACCACCTCTCCTCTCCTGGCTCCTAAACCCTTACAATTGGACTTCAAGCCAGACTGAGATTACCTTCTTTAAAGGAATGGGTGATCGCCTCGCTGCCAAATGCCATGACTTTTTCTCCCTCTCTGTCCTTCTTGTCATTCTTGAAGACTTTGTCAATGCAAGTCATCATTTCTTTCTAGAAACTCTCTCCTCTCCATTTCCAGGACCCTACCGCTCTTTGTGACTCTCCGTCTTCCTGTCAGACCCCTCCTTCTCAGGTTTCTTTGCAAGATTTTCAACCAAGTTTTACCTAGTAAATGAATATCCCCCAGGGCTCTGGCCTTGGCCCTCTTCTCTTCTGTCTCTGGATTCTCTAACTTGGTGATCTCCTCATCTCCCATGACCTCCATGGTCATCTCTATATAGAAGATAGTCCTGTTAAGCCAGTCTTCTGTCCTCCAGTACCGTACCACCAATGGCCTCTTAAACATATCAAACAGGATGTCCTTTCGGCACTTCACATTCGAAGGCCAGACATCACCTGCCACAGCCCTCCCCTGACACACATACCACACTCGCCACCCCAAACTCTTCTCTTTTGCATTTCCTCATCACTCACAAAGACATCCTCCTGCTGGGCACCCTGGCTCCAAATCTTGGTCTCATCCTTGTCTCCTCACTCACACTTGCCCCATGTTTTTAATCAATTGGCAGCTAAGTGACACGGTGGATAGAGGGACTCTGCTGAAGTTAGGAAAATCTGAGTTCAAATCTGACCTCAGATACTAGTTGTATGACCCTGAGCAAGTTAATTCACCACTATTTGCTTCAGTTTTCTCACTTGTAAAAGGGATATAATAATAGCACCTACCTCTCAGGGTTGTTGTGAGGAACCAAGTAGAAAATAACCATAAGATGCTTAGAACAATGCCTGATGCTGTTGAAATGTCACCTATTGTCACCACCACCACCACCATCATCACCACCACCACCACCACCATCACCACCACCATCACCATCATCATCACCATCATCACCACCATCATCATCTTCATGCCCTTCACAGCACCTCTCACATGTGTCCCCTCCACACTGCCCCCCTTCTAATCCTAGTCCTCTTCACCCCTCCCCTGGTTTGCTACAACATTCTTGGGTCACTGGTATCTGCATACAGCAGGTGCTTAATAGATGTTGGCTAACTAGCAAGTGGTTTCTTCTAACATGAAAGGACTTCTGAAAAGCCTCCCTTGTTGGATTCTGGGAAGGAGGATAAAATGGTGCCTGTAAAGGCAAAGAGACCTCGATTGTCCTTACCACCCACAGAACTTAAACAGTCTTTGTCACTGCAAAGCCACTGCCATGGTGGACTCTTTCTTGGTGCGTCTGGCATCAGAAGTGGGACCCTTGGCATGGGGTGACTTCCAGCATGAGCTCCAATCCCAGGTTTTTCCCCTTATCATTTCTCACTGGTCTCTTTTCCACCCAACCCCAAGTGATACAACTAAAAGCAGATAAGGAGAGGCTCCCCACTGCTTGAAGGGACAGCTGCTCCATTCCACGACACCATATCTCACTCTTCTTCGTCTCTTTTCCTGGTAGATCAGCCACAAAACAGGGACGACCTCAGCCACCCCATTCATGCTGACAACTGCTTCTTGGACTCAGACACCAACGAATGCTGGAAAGAGTTCCCTTTGGCTGCGAGGGATTACAGGTACCACCTGAGGTTAGAGGTCCAGTACACAGCTGTGGAATTGTCCAAACTCTAGAATTCGGAGGCAGGAGAGGTTCCACCTACCACTTAATCCTATTCTCCATGGAGGGTTGGAAGGCACTTAGGAATGCTGGCCAACCTTCATCCATACATCTATGGGTGAAACGGAGCCCACTGGGCCAAGGAAGAATGGCCCATCAGAAAGGGTGGGAGTTCCTATGAAGCACAGAAGGAGCAGGAGTGGTCCTTGGCTCCACCAGCATCTCTATATCCATTTGTTGGGATTTTTGCCCCCACTCTTTGTTTCACAAGAGACTGGTCAGATCAAATCAAGTCAACCAGCATTTATGAAGTACCTAGTATACATCAGGCACTGTGCCAGGATCTAGGGATACAAGGAACATCAAAGACAGGGTCCCTGCCCTCAAAAACTTCACATTCTAATGGTAGAGACAACAAAGTACTATGTATATCCAAGATCTATACAGAATATATGGGAGGTAATCTTGGAGGAATGGGGCTAGTAATGGGGAACCCCAGAAAGGCCTCCTGTGGAAGATAGAAGTTAAATGCCTCTTGAAGGAAGGCAGTGAAACCAGAATATAGACATGAAGGGGCATGGCATTCTAGGCATGGGAGACAGCCAGTAACAAAGCCATGGAGATTGGAAATGGAATATCACCTTAGAGTAATAGCAAGGGGGCTGCTGTCACTGGATCATGGCGTACATGAAAGGAAATAAAATATAAGAAAGTCAAAAAAGACAGAAAGGGTTCAGGTTGTAAAGGCTTTCAAAGTGAAATGGAGGATTTTATACTTGATCCTGGGTGTAGTAGGGAGCCACTAGAGTTTATTGAGTGGAGGTTGGGCTACAATGGGCAAAAGCATGGGTCAATGACTCTCTCTCTAGAAAATGAAAGGGGGATCTGTTGGCATGCAGGGAGACTTGAAGCAGGGATATGTATAGAAAGAAGACTGGTATAATTCAGTTGACAGGTATTTGGGGTCTGCCTCAGGGTGGTGACTGTGTGATGTGAATGGAGCAAAGGGGGGCATGCGTGACAGATGAAGGTGACAGCAAGAAGATATTGGCTATGCTGGATAAGGATAGTGAGAATCGGAGGAGCATGGTGCTCCCCTCTGTAGGCAGATCATGACTCACCTGTGCTGGGCTTTCCAGGCCACAGAAATGGCATGATTGGTGATCATGGCAGCCAGCATCATCAGGGCCTTTGTCTTTCTTCTCACAGTGCCATCCTCTACATGAATGAAGACTTTGAAGGTGGAGAGTTCATCTTCACTGGAATGGATTCCCAAACTGTGACTGTGAGTAACCTTCTTCTGGCAGGCGTTGTTCTCCTGCCATTTCCTAGAACTTTTCTGAATGCTTCTTTCCATCCCTTTGGGGCCCTGATTAGTGCATCTCTTGTGAGGTCCTGTGAATTCAGAGCTCCAATGTTTGAGCTAGTACGGAACCTTAGAGATGCTGTCTCCTCCTGCAGCATACAAGCTTCTTGAGGACAGGGACTTTATCATATACACTTTTTTGTATCCCCAGCATCTAGGACCGTGCCTGGCACATAGAAAATTCATAAGGAAGTGCTTGTTGATTAACTATGGATGATTTTGTGCAACCCCCTCATTTCCCAAATAGGAAATAGTGGCCCAGAGGCATTAAAGTGGCTTGTTCAGTCACAAAGCTATTTAGTAACAGAACTTGGGGAACACGCAGTTCTCCCAATGCTTGGCCTAATACTCAACCTGCTACATCATTTTCCAAACTTATCCCAAGTCAGTCCAACTCAGAGCCCTGTTAGAATGTACCCCATAGCTTTCTGGGGTATAACCTTTGTACCATATTTGTGGCTCTGATGGGAGCAATAGTGGCCTCTCCTTGGGGCAGTACTGTAGACTTTAGGGAGTCATCTAACCCTGAGCAATCTGCTCTGTCTTCACAGCTAGAGACCTGTTAAAATTAACCAAACCTTAGTACTTCCATAGACTGACTGACACTTCTGGAAACATGTGCCTCTCACCTTTATGGACAGGATAATTATACTCCTGGAGTCTCTGAACACATAAAGGCCAGGGAAATCCCCCTCATCCCTCAATAGCCTGACTGAAGCTAGAGTTCGCTCACATACTCGGGAGTATACACAAGCAGACTCCTGGGCCAGTGTTCTGTCCATTGGGATAGAAGGGACCCTAGTTCTCAAAGGTATTGATGGAGCACAAGCTGTGATAGAACTGATACGGATCGAGTCCAAGCCCCATGATGGATGATAGGAGGTTAGTTTCCTGAGAACCATCCTACAAATATTGAAGAGACTGACCCCGGGATGGCTGGTTTCTGCGGGATGATTTTTTGGTTTTTTTTTTTTTGCAATAGCAGCTCTCAGAAGCCCATCTAAAGCCTAGGGCAGTTCTCTGGACAGTGGAGAGAGCACCACAATTGATCAGATAAATCATGAAGCCTTGAACGCTAAGATAAATGAATGGAAGCAAGCAAAACAAATCAGAACTCCCTGAAACTGACTACAGCCAAGAATCCAGTGGCCCTGAGAAAACATTTTCTTGTCTTTTCCTCCCCCTAGAGGCTAAATTTGGTAAAGCTCAGAGGTTACTAGAGACAAAAAAGCATTGGTCCAGCAGGGACCCCTAGTACTCTCCAAATTGTGCTGACAGAATTTTATTGGCAGTTGAGAGCTTTAAAATTGTTTCTCTTATTTTTTAAAATTTAAAGTAATTTAAATGTTATGTACATGTATATGGATCTATACTTATAGCTATACTTGTAGATTGAAGCTAATTTAAATTTAAAACAAAACATTAAAATGTGCTATTGGTGCTATTTTTTGAACATTTCTGTCACTTACGAATGACTCCCTAGACAACAGTATCTTCCTTTGGGGAGGTGAGGGATGGGGGAGGAAAGACATTTTGGCGACAACAATTAACCTCCTGCCTGAGTTTCTGCGCTTTACTTTGTATCTCAACAGAGGGGGAAGGGGGAGAAGAAATAAGGAAATAGGCATTTAGATAGCGCCTACAAATATTTGATCTTTGCGTCAGCCCTGGGAGGTAGGTGCTAGACTTGGCCACACAACTGGTAAGTGGCTGATGCTGGATCTGAACCTAGGGCTTCCTAATTTCAGGCATGGACTCTATCCATGGTACCACCAGTGCAGAACCTCTCTGGTCCGCCATCCCAGGCAGCGTGGTCAGTCAATGAGTTCATCAATCCGCAAGGGCTTATTAATGCTTCCCATGGGCCAGCCCACGTGTCAGAATTCCTACCTCCAAATCCCCCTCTCACTGTCACTACTCAGTGATGCTGCACAAGTTATTAGCACCCGCCCCGTTCCTCAGTCTCTTCCTTTGTACATGGGGCAGAGAGTAAGCTCTTGCTGTTGGTGCTCCACCTGCTATGATCTCCAATCTTTCCTTCTCATCCCTGATGAGAAGGAAACTGATAATCACACAATTTAATTAAAGAAAGAATAACTCAAAAGACCTAGGTTTAAATCCTGGCCCAACCATTGACTACCAATATGACCTTGGCCAACTGACTTTCCTGCTTTGAGGCTTGTCAGAATTGAGAGTCCAAGTCCTGGACTGACATCAGTCAATCAATGAACATTTGTTAAGCATCTACTGTGTGCCAGGCACTTTACTAAGCCCTGGGGAGACAAAGAAAAACAAGAGACAGTCTTCGCTGTTATGGAACTGCAGTCTAAGTGGGGTGAAGGGTGCGACATGCAAACACATCTGTATGAAAAGGATAAAGATGGGAATAGCTGCAGACAGTTCAGAGAGGGGAGGCTTGCTACACACTGGTGTTGAAAAGTTTTACAACCTAGACTCTATCTCTGTCAATGACCCATCACTTCCTTTGACTTAATTAGACAGGCAAAAATTCTTCTCAGTATGCAGTTCATGAGGTGAACTTAGTACAGTCGCCTCACCTGATTGCTCTTGTGTAATCATAGTGCACAAGTGACTTTCGCATCTTTTCTCTCCCCCCATACATTAGCAGAAATGCCCAACCCCAGCAGCAACTCATGTACCAGGTAAACCTGGCCATGCACATGGGGTGATATCAGGAGAACTGCTCATATCCAAACCTCAAGCATCCACCATTGTGGGGCTTTAATGGAGCACCAGGTAGGAATGTGCAAGGCTGGGACGTGCCATTACTTAAAAAGCTTATTTTCTTTTTTTCTTTCCTCCAGGCCTCCATCAAACCAAAGTGTGGGCGCATGGTCAGCTTTTCCTCAGGCAGAGAGAACCCTCATGGTGTGAAGGCTGTAACCAAGGGGCAGCGGTGTGCTGTGGCTCTTTGGTTCACCTTGGACCCGTTGTACAGGGAGCTGGTAAGTTCTCCTTGTGAAGCTTCACCGTGCTCTGCAGCAGGTCTGGCTTGCTCCACACAGGCCTATCTCAAAGAATTCCTAAACTGGGAGAATTCTTAAGAAAAGTGTTCCCTGTCATATGCACTAGAGACCAGAACATGTCAAAGAAATACCTGTCTTCCTTTCTTACCTCAGGAGGATCATGTTGCCAGGACAGCCAAAGTGTTTGGGAAAACATATTGTGCAGGATTCACTGCGTTCCAATTCAATTTTGCAAGCACCTACTATGTGCCAGAATGCGTGCTAGGTGCTGAGGGTAGAGAGACAAATCAGAGACTGTCCCACGGGAACAAGAGATGGCTGCCGTCCAGATCACTGAATCTGGCCCCTCAATGCTTCCACTTTCAGTTTTTCTTCTGTCTAATCTCTCTTGTCTGTAGTTACCAAAATAATCTTCCTAAAGAATGAGTCTGGCCGATTCACTCCTCTGCTCATGAACCTGCCATGGCTCCCTATCGCCTCAAGGAGATAAGCTCCTAGTTCTGGCCTTTAAGAAACATAATCTGGCTCCAATTTCTATTTACCTTCTTATTCATCATTTTCCCTTTCTCAAAATTTCCTAGAACCAGACCAGACTCCTCACTGTTTGCTGGTCTCTTGTGCCCTCTCACCTCTAATGTATTTGCGTGGCTTGCCCCCTCCCCATACCACACACAGACTCAGAAACACACACACAGACACACACACGCACACACATGCACACACACATGCATGCATACACACCCATGCACCCCTACCCCTGGAATGTCCTCCTTTCTCAGCTTTCCTTCCAGAATGCCTGTCTGCCTCTAGGCTTTCTCACTTGTTGGACAAAGTTTCCCCGGTCCTTCCCAACCTACAGTATTTTCCCAGAGAACCATATCTGGATCTTCCCTTGGTCTTTTTCATACCAGCCTTGTATGATGCATGTTTCCCATACCCCTCCCCCTCTTTCCTGCCCAAGCAAAATGAAAGCTTTTTGAGGGCAAGGACAGTTTTATTTTAGTCACTGGAACCCCATTGCCTGTCATGGTTCCTGGTACCCAGTAGGTGCTTCATAAATGCATGGCAGACGAAATTGAATCCTGGGAAGAGTCAATTTCCCAGATTGCACCATGACTCCAATAACAGCCACTGTTCCTTATTGGCAGGAGTGAGTGCACTGGGGTCTCCTTGGAGACTGTTCATCCTTAGAAAGTTCTGGTTCTGGGGACCAGTCTTCAGGGTAATGAAGAAAGCACAGTCCTTAGAGTCTAGACCTGAGTTCTGCTCCTGACCCTGATCCTAACTTTGTGACTGTGGGGCAAACCTGGACTTCTCAGAGTGGGGGTGTGGGAACAAAGGTAGACCCAAGGGTCCTGTGTTCTATCCAGGGCTTCCCATGGAAATCCCTCTGGGCATCAGTTTCCTTCTCTGAAAAAGCAGGGCTGGATGAGAAGACCTCCAAAGTCTCTTTCAACTCTACTCAGGATACAATTCTACTTCCCTTATCTATAAAATGAGCGGGTTGGACCAACCTCAAGTCCGTTTGTATTCTGAATTTGGAGGTGCTATCCCCATCCCAACTGTCATCATCAGATACCTAGGTGAACTGGGAGCCAGTTTCTAGAGAACTAGCCCACTCTGCGCATGTTTTTGTCTGCTCATTCACTCAGATGAAAGTTCCGTCATTTGAAAGAATCTGAAACAAAAGTCCAGCCCAGTGCAATGCCCTGTCCATTCATAAAGTACCACAGATGTCCTGACCACACCAGGACCTCCTACAAAGGGGGCCCTTCAGGCCAAGGGCCTACATGTGTTGGTCTGTAATCCTCATAGGTTCTCATGCCTTTTACTTAATGAGGCTCGTCATTCCTGGAGAGGCCTCTGGGGGTGATGAGGAAGCCCTGGGCTCTGAGCTGCGAGGGTCTCCATGCAGGATCAGGAGGCCCAGAGGAAGGTCTCCAGTGTGGGGGTGGAGCCGCTGGACTAAACTTGCAGACCCAAGCGTGGTCAGGGGTGGGTGAGTGGAGATCTGTACCCTTGAAGGGAGTGTCCACAGGGAGAACAAAACAGAACCATTCAAGTTTCCCTTCTTAGTATCCTCATAGCCCAGTTTGCCCTGTGATAGCGGTAAGTCAGAAAATGACAACAGAAAAGTAAAGTTCCCCTTCCAGGCATAAAATCCAAGCTCCAATTCAATCTGAGTTTGCTCCATTGAGAGAAAAATGCTAGTGGACCCCAACACTGTCCTCCATCTTTTATCAGGGAGCAGTGGCATCTAGTGGCATAAGTAGGTAATGCCCCATAGAGTCCAATCATGACTGCGCCCAAGGGGATGGGTACGCATGGCACCTTCATTCTTTTGGAACTGGTCCTACGCTGCAGTCGCACATCAGTTATTCACTGGCTTCAGCACATTGTACCACCTTGGGCAGATCAGTCACAAGCTCATTTAGCCTAGAGAACACACCAGTCAAGTCAACCAACACTGATTAAGCACCTCCTGTGTTCTGGAGACACAGATAAAGTCAAAGTCCAGAGCCTGCTTTCAAGGGGGCCACAGTCTAATGGAGGAGACACTCTGCTAAAGGTGATGTACAAATGAGGCAGGAGGAATCAGAAAGATCTCAACAGGACCTGTCCGCCGAGGTTGTAAGAATCAAATGAAACATTTGCCAGGTGCCTTGCAGTCTTAAAGTGGTATTTAAATGCTACCTAGTCCTTAAATGTGGTGGTGATGATGATGAGGGTATCTTGATTCTTCAGAAGTCAGGAGACATTTTCATCCCCATTTAAACTCCCTGCCTCACTTAGATATTCCGACATAGTAGAGACAGGGCCGTAGGTGATCCCAGGGGTCACAAGGGACCTCAGAAGTGTCCAATCCTCTCTGAAGCCGATGTCCCCGTACTACCTGATGGGACCTTGTCTAGTTTCTGCTTGGTGGAGGAACTGCTACCTCTGGGAGTGCCTGTCTCCATTTGCACTGGGGCTCATTGTTTATTTGGGTTTTCTTCTTTGTTTTCCCTGGATACAGAGACTCAATATGCCTCCCTGAAACTTGGCATCATAGCTGATGGTTCTCCCATCTAAGGCTACCCAGAATAAATGTCTTCTCTCTAAAACATAATGACTCTTGAGACCCCTGAAAATTAAAATATAACTAAGTCTTCTGTGTTCTCCAGATGAAACCACGTCAACTTTTTCCACCAGTCCCCCCATACCCTGGAGCCCCCTTGCCAGCCCACTCACTTGACTCTCCAAGCTCTCTAGCTCTGGTCTGGGCTTCCCTGAATCACTCCCGGTTGTCAGTCCACACTGAATCTCCTTTCACTTCAGGCAGGATTTCCTATTGGGGTGATCATCTAAAAGGAAAGTTTGGGGGCGATTCATAGCTTTATCCATAGAAATATAGAGATAGAGATATATGTGTGTGCATATATGGATATAACCATATATATGGGTGTAAACATACACACACACATATAAATTGCCTAGGTAATATATCTACATAGTATATTAAACATTACTTATTATAATACTATTAAATACTATATTTAAATATATTGCATTTACATACATATAGTATATACACGCATCTCAGTACTATAGCAAGTAACTGAATGAGAGGTTAAAATTAACGTAGGATTTCATTGCTCCCATGCGCCCTCTGCTGTCTCGGGTAAGAATAATAATGATAGCTAACATTTCAACGTCAGGTACTATGTGCCAGACACTGGGCTAACAGCCTTCTTGGGAGGTGACCCTGGCAGAGAGCAGGGGAGGGGACCGGTATCATCAGGCTATCATCATCCCCACCAAGGCAAACAGAAATGAAACGACTTGCCTAGGGGTATGCAACTAGCTCACTGGAGCTGGATTGGAAGTAAGGTAGGTCTTCCTGACTCCAGGTCCCTCCTAGCTGAATACAAGGCTAATGTATGCTCACTTGATGTTTGGGGAGTAGCCTGTCTGACCTATTCTGTTCACAAAAGCATCATTTTTGTCTGTTTTATCGATGCCTTTTCTCTTTGTGACACTATCATTTCCATCCATCACCCAAAAGCCTCTCCTTGTAGCAAAGACAGTTAAGCCAAAGACAGCAGGTGTTTCATCCTGCAGTATATGCGGCATTGGGCACCCACAGCCCCTCACTTCGGCAGTGACAGGAGGATGGTCGCAGAGCAGCCTCAGAGATGACATGACCTTTTGAGTCCAGAAGGGAAAGCCTCACTCCTCACCCCCTCCCCGGTTCATGTGGCCCTGGAGGCATCGAGGAAGCATCAGACTCCTCCTGAGTGGCCAGCTGGTGGCTGCTGATGCTGAGATGGATGCTAACAGAGGCTCCTGTTTTCTCTCCTCCAGGAACGACTGCAGGCAGATGAAATGATCAGACAGTGGAACCACGAGCAGAGCATCAATCCCAAAGATGAACTATAAGAGTGGCCAAGAGTGTTCTATCAACTATTTATTGAATAATGTTAACCTTATTAGAACTTTTATTTTTGTACAGAGTCTTGGTATAAATTAACGGGTTAATATGAGTGTCTGAAGTTGCCCTTCGGTTGCTGGGGACCCTTTGTCTACGATGCTTCAATCTTGACTTGTTGTCAGTGCGTGATTCAAGAGAATCAGTAAATCATCAACAAGCTTTTATTAAGTGCCTTCCACACACTGGGGATGCAGAGATAAGAGCCAAGCAGCCCCCACTCTCAGGGAGCTGACCTTCCAATCCAATGTGCCTTTATTTTTATTCAGTGCCTACTCGGTGCCAGGACTGGGGTATAATGCTAGGAGTACAAAGATCCTGATCCTCAAGGATGTGCACAAGGAAAACCAAAATCCCTCCCATTCATTTTCTGAGGATCTCAAAGCCCAAACAGGGAGGGACCCTCCTTTCTACACTTGGCAGAATCCCAAGCTTTGATGCTTGGAGGTTCAAGGTGCTTGGAAATGTGTTAGCACATTTGAACTTCACCACGATTCTGGGTGATAATGTGTGTTTACTGCTGCCATTTTACAGATGAGGAAAGAGGAGGAGAAGGCTTAAGGGACTTGCCCAGGGTCGTTCATCTAGTCAAGTGTCCGAGAACAGATTTGAACGCAAGTCTTTGTCCCACACTGTATCCACTGTGCTGACTCCATGCCATTAATGAAAGAATCCACCAAACCATTCCAGGCCAAAGCAGAGAGGGTTCTCAACCTCCTGAGAGCCCAGAACTAGAGAATCATTGCTGGTATTTATACCACAGAACCGAAAACCTGCTCCCAAAACATTCCTGGCATGGCCTGGTTTCATCTCCCGTGTATCTCTGGGGCTCAGATCACGGGCAGGCAATTTCCCTGATCATTTTCACCTGCTTTGGGGGAAGGAGAGTGCCTCATTTTTGTTACTGGACAACACACATGTTTTTCCATCTGAATGTTTCAATAAAAGGAAGCTTTAATATCGGTATTTGTGGGGTCTCTGTCATTCCTTCCACAGACACTTCCCACAGGCACCTGCAGTGAGAATAGCGTTCTGATGGTTTCTTGGTGAACATCAATGAAATCAATAGGTACCTAATTTGTGCTAGGTAAGTGCTGGGGAAACAGAGAGAGGCAAAAGCCGGTCCCTGCCCTCAAGGCTGGTGAACAGGCAGGCAGGCAGGCATTAGGCACCGAGCACTGACAAAACATTTACTCTGTACCAAGCACTGTGACAAGCAAGGAGGGCACAAAAATAAACACAAAGCCAGTGCCTGCCAGCAAGGAGCTGAGATTCAAAGAAGGGGAATCAAATGGAGGAGGGGGAGGGGAAGGTCCTGGTGTGGGGGCACGATGGCAAAGTACAGCGAGTCAGAAACACAGCCAGGAGGGGACTGAGGTGGAGCTAATGGAGTATGATAAAACATCCATATAATAAAGGTGATAAAATGAATTACTAATGAAAACAAAATGCAATAAAAATGACAATGAAATCAAGCACACAAAAGGACCATAGATGTCCTAGTGGGAAATGAGGAAGAAATCTTCTATCAAAGCTGTTTGAGAAGGCTAGTGGAAGAGGCCACATTTCTCTTGTGCCAAGAAATTTACAGCATATTTGAAGGGTACTGAATTCCAGACAAATGCATTTCTTCCTCATTTAATAATAGCTAGCATTTATATGGTATTTTAAGGTTTTCAAAGTACCTTACAAATACTGGCTCATTTTATCCTCACTATAACTCTGGGAGGTAGGTGTGGTCATTGTTTTCATATTACGGTTGTGGAAATTAAGGCAGGGGTCAAGTGACTAGCCCAGGGTCACACAGCAGGGGAGTGTCTGAGGCTGGATTTGAGCTCAGGTCTTCTTGACTCCAGGCCCATTGCTTTATCCACAGTGTCAGTGGTTGCTTAGGTAGGAGAACAATAATAAGGAGATGCGATGGGGTCTTGAGCCTGGGTATAACACGATTCATACAGATGCTCCAGGAAGACCAGTGCATGGAAGATCTCAGAAGAGTGAGAGCAGCTGAAAAAATAGGATGATGCTCTTAGCAAGTGACTAGTCCATCCTTGTGGCTGGGGGAAGGGGAGAGATGTTGGAGATACTTTGGGGGTAGGTTCTGCAGGAGTGAACAGGGGCCACCTGCTTGCATAACTTGTTAGCCTGGTAGCTATTTGGGAACAGGGTTCTTTTGCACATCCTAGTGTTATAGCAGAAGCCCCAGGAGCTGCTTGTTACCACCAATATCCCTTCCCAAAGTGGACATGCCAGAAGAGTGTGGGGAGACAGAGACAGGGAGAAACACAGAGAAAATACATGGGCTAAGGAGTCTTTGATCCCCAAATAAATTTGCCTTGGGATAGGCCCAGTCACCTTTCCTGAAGCTGTTGGCAAAGGACCCTGTTAACTTAGCATCACATGAAGGAAATGCCAGGTGTGGTCAGTGAGTAGGTGACTGGATATCTGCTCAGGGGTCACAGGACTTTTCTAGAGGAAGCAGATCACAGAGCCCCCTCTCAACATTCTGCACCCTGGTATGACATCCTGGAAATCATAGTAACATCATTTTAGAGATGTAAAACCTGATCTAGACAATTCTTTCACTTTACAGAGGAAGAGCTTGGCCAGGATCACACAGGGAGTGAGTATTCAAGCCTAGATCTGCCACTCCAACCCTTATCATAGTCTAGTGGGATGTGCCTGATTGAAAGTCATCTCACCCTGAACCATAAAAGTAAGCAATTAAATGATATGTTTGTTTTCTCTTTTTGGAAAAAAAAATATTAGGAAAGAAAAGACTTTCTAAATACTGATTTCACCTGGTTTTGACTGATTACTTGTATTAATTTTCCCCCTGAGACTTACAGAGTAGAATTGGCCCAATGCACATCCCATCTGTCTTCTGTCTCATTCTACATTTCTCCTCCTTTCACCCTATGACATGTTTTGTTTTATTACTGAAGGAAAGGTCCTTCTCACATTAAAACACTAACGACTGTCACCAATCCCTGTTTTCTAACCCAGCTGCTGTTACAGCCAAGTCTGTGCTATCTCAAGTGTACCATCTCAAAGGGTGTCATGCACCTTTAACCCCAGTTGTGGGTGAATGTTCTGGCCAGTGTCCCACTACAAAAACTCACTTGATTAAAGTTGGCTCATTCACTCTGACCTGGACACCAAGGCACTGATTCCTCCCACATTCCACTGGTCCCTGGGAAAGTGTCAAAGGTTGACTTTCTGGTCAGTCACAAAAGAATCTACCAAGAAGCAGACTGTGCGTGCTCCCTGTCCCCCTCCTGTGGCTGTCTTGGGAAGGACCACCCTGAAGAGCAACTAGGACTCTGAACATGACCTTGACTATGCAGCCTCACCAAGTGAGGGACTAGAAGGTTGGACAGACAGCTGATGGGGGACCAATGACTTACACAGCAGAGCAGAGATTTTAGTTAAAGGTTTACACTTAGATAGTCTTTGGAGACAAGAACCACCACTTATTTTTTTTTTTAAATCTGCCATCCTTTCAGGATCTAACTTTTTTTTTTCCATAAGACCCTGTAAAATCATGGGATTTCAGAGTTGAAAGAAAGCTCATTGCCTAACTGGACTGGGATAAACATCCCTGCCCATCACACCCATCAAATGGTCAGGTGGCACTTTGAGCAAAGCCCTTCAGTGAGGCGCACTGCCTCTGCAGACAGTCGTTTTCATTTTGAGATAACTTCAGCAACACTAACAAGCCTTTAGTGTCTATTGTTGAGTCAGGCATTTGCCAATCACTGGGAAGGCAATGGATACAGAATAGTGGTGTCCTCTATGGTAACAGAGAAGTTCAGGAAAGGGGGAAGGTTTGGGGGTAAAGAAAATGAGTTCTGTTCTGGACAAACTATGGAATACCCAGAAATGTCCGGAAGGCAGAGTCAGGACTGCGATGACAGACAAGGGTCAGAAATATCAAAGTAGGAACCATTTAATAGAGATGATGGAAACCATGGGAGCCAATAACTTTGCTCCTGGAGATAATGCAGAGAGAAAAGAGGGGCCAGGACAGAGGTTTGGGCAACACCTACGATTTGCCATCACAACATGGATGGCACCAGAACAGGATGCTGAAAAAGAGTTGTCAGAAAGGTAGGAGGAAAGAGAAGAATGTTGTGAAAACTTTGAGAGGAGAGATCAATCACTGAGGCCAAATACCACAGAAGGTTCAAGAAGGATGAGGACTGAGAAGCCTGGGCAAGGAGGAAGGCCCAGATGAACCCCAGGGTACAAGCAGGTACCTCTGAGAGGACATGATTGTTTAAGAGGGGAATTAGCTACAAGGAATTGTTATTACATAAACAGATATGTCACACTCCATCCGGAGAGAAATAACTCACCAAAGGGAAATGGATTATTAGCCTGACCATTCAAGAGCTAATTTGTAAAATCTCAGAGACTGAAGGATTTTGGGAACCTGTGTGTTAACATGAAAAACTAGAGAGGAGAATTCTTTCCTCTACAAGGGCATCTCTGAGATCAAAAATAAAAGGAGCCTTGAGATATGTCCATTAGCTATGGCAAGTAAGAGATGAATGATAACCTTGGAGAGAGCAGCTTCCATTGAATGATGATGTCATGAGAGATGCTGGATTCTGATGGGATTAAGCATGGATTGTATTAACTTTCCAACAACCCAGAGTTCACAGCTGCATTAGGGATCTCAAAATGCCTCCCAAGAACATCTCTAGCAAAAGCTATATTCCACATCTGTGCCTCATTTCAAATTGGTCTAGCTACATGTTAGCTGCCCATTTTGTATATGGAGGCTACTTTCAAACAGTAACATTGCTAGGCACATGCACATAAATTATTTCATTTGATTCTCCCAACAACCTTGAAGCAGGGCAGGTGTTGGCGTTGTCGTTTTTACAGGTGAGGAGAGTAAGATTCAGAGACTTAAATATAAAGTTATAAAGCAGAGGATTTACTCTTTAGGCTGTCTTCCTTATAAACGTAGATAGGACATTTCCTGGCTGTTTTCCAACTCAGGAGAAGCCGAGGGGTGAGTCAGAAGAGTTTAATAATATATACTTATGAATTTTAATTGCAATACAAATGCTAAGCTATTTCATGTAGGAGAGCCCCAAGGGATGACTCCCTCCCTGACGTCAAAGGAGAAGGTAATGGAGGCCTCTGCTCTCCACCTTCATACCAAAGCATTAATGAGTCTGAAGTGACTGGCAGCCATAAATCTGGCAATGGGAAAAAGTCAAAGTGTTCCCATCATCAGAACTAAAAGAAGGAGGAGTCACTTGGGAAAACCTCCAAAGTACCAGTGGGATCTGGTGGAGAGAATCAGTCTCATTTTATCTCCAATGTGAGGGATGAGGGGCCCTCCCAGGCTGCTGGCCCACCCACAGCAGCTCAGCTCCACAAAACCCAAGAGTCAATGTTTCCAATACAACGCTTGGGAACATGTTACATCTTTGGGGTGATTAGTTCCTACAAGAACACAGTGCTCAGTGGCACTGGCATCTCTTCAGATGAGCTCAAGGTAAGGGCTGCATGTGTTGCTGTCAATTCCGTGGGTCGCTGGGAACTGTCATCAGGAGGCACCCTGTTGGTGATCTCTGAAGTCAAGTGAAATAATGAAAAGCAATCTGATTTCTAGACTCCCCTGCTCCAGGGGCTCAAAGGTGGCCTGACAGTTACCCACATGGACAACTCAGCAGGTAAGTCACATCAAACTTCAAATCCCCAAAGATAACCTTTAAGAGAATGTGGTTGTCTTGGCCTATGCTGTCCTGGTATTTTGCTGTATAAAATAATTCTTTGGCCACATCTTTGGGTCAAATCGCCTGATCCTTATGGGTCCTTTGAAAGCATCTGGGGACTCCCATCACCACCATCACCACCCTCTTTGGAAAGAAAGAATCCAGAGCCTTTGATTTTTTTTTTTCTGGAAGCTAGTTAGTACCAAAAGTGATCATGAAACATTCTCCAGGGTTTGGGAATTCTCACTAAGATTCCAGCTAGGTAAGGGGACTGATTAATGATGTGACATCAGTCCTTTCCCCAGATCCCCCTGCGGGCATACTCTGCACCGACTCCTTTCAATTTGAGGTATGAGGGGTGTTAGAAAACTAAACCTTGTTTAAGAAAAAAGAAATGAAGTGTTCTCCATTAAAAAATGATGAAAGGGATGAATTCAGAGAAACCTGAGAGGAATTGTAAGAACATGTGCTGAGTGAAGTGAGCAGAACCAGGAGGAATTTATACAAGTATAAAATTCTGGAATGAGGCAATATTCACAGCAGGGGTCTCAAGGTGAAGTGGAAATAGGAGCACTAAAGTGACCATCCATAAGGATCGCTGTCACTGAACATTTTTTGGTAAATCCTGTGAACAGGAGGCAATTCAGAAGAGATCTAGAACAAAACAAAACAAAACAAAAAGATACCACTTCCCAAGTGGTAGAATAATGCCTATACAATAGCATTGTAATAATAAACAAACAAAAACTTTGAATGACTTTGCAACAATCCAAAGGATCAGAGACGAGGGACTCTGTAGAGACGTCTCGTGACGGAGATATGATGGGCTCATTGTATGTTTTTGGACAGAGCCAATGCAAGAATTGGTTTCACTTAACTCTACATATTGGTGACAAGAGTTATGTTTTTCCCCTTCTTTCAGTGAGGGATAGGGGATGCCAACGAGAAATAAATGTGTCTTAATTGAAAAAAGCTCAAAAAAAAACCATGAAGGACATATTAGCACCATTTTTTCTTTTGCAAATTAGAAAGCACATGGGGTCAGGAAAGAATTATGAAACTGACACAAGGTATCCATTCTGAATTTGACCCTTTCTTTTGTGGTGGAAGGGGTGGGAGTTAGCCAAGATTGCCCTGGGATAACATTTTAATGAACATTATGAAAATCCCAATAAACCTTAGATGAAGAAGGATGTTTAAGTCCTTTAGGAGGGAAGTATAATTTAAGTGGGTTGGGTAAAGCCCTTAGGCGGTCAAGTTCATTGCTTAAGCAGGAGCAGAAAGCCAGTGACAAAGCAAAGACCAAGTCCACAAAGTTGGATAAATGTCTGTCCTCTGACTCCAAACCACGGAACACTGGACTCCATGAAGTTCTGAAGTTGGGCATTTTTTCTTCTGAGTTCCAAGTGGCTCAAGAAACTTGGTCCTTCTTGACATTCCTAATCTGAGAAATGGGACCAGTTAGGATGATCACCCTCTTGTAAATGTGCTGTATGGGGGAAAAAAAGAAAGAGACAGGCAAGTGTGAAGAAAAAAAATAAAATCACCTATTCTAAACATTTTACAAAAAAAACAATTATACAAAGAACCCACCCTACCTCTCCCAAATGTGAGTACATAACCCATTTCAAGGGGACACCTCAAATTATAGAAACTGGACCTGTGGAGGGCCTTTGGAAGCCTATCCCAACATCCTCAATTTACAGATGAGGAAACTGAGGCTAGACAAAGGATCTTGGAGGTCCAAGATTCCCAACTCAATACCCTAATTTATAATCTACAGACTTTTGTACCAACTGTGCTTTCCGTTTAATGTGAACTCTCTGAATCTGAAAACGTGACCCACCATTGTTGGTTGTCAACAGGGTGTAGTGTGGGCTATATCTGTATCTCATCTGACAAGACATGGGCTCTGTGTTTGGGGGCAACCCTGGCCATAGAATGAAGAACATTTGAATAGAGCTAAGAAGGGGAGGAGACATCAGTCCAGTGCATATGGCAGTGACAAAGGGGACTTTGAGGTGAAGTAAAAAAATGCAAGGTAGCTGTGTTCACAGAGAGAGTCCACTCTAGATCTATAGCCAAATTCCTATGATGACACCAGAGAGCCAAGTTTGCACCTCTGGAAAGGAGCTGGTTCAGAAGCCAGCAGAGGCAAGAAAGTAGAATAATCCACAGTGGAGACAACAACCAGACTTCCACTAAGTGCTAGGGAAATAAAAAAAGGCAAACACAGTCCCTGACTTCAAGGAGCTGCTTTTCCAAAGGAGGGGTCAATAAATGGACAAGTATGTGGAGCACATGGAAGGCAATCTCTGAGGGAATCCAAAGAGCGGATGGTTAGGTTTTCCCAGGAGTGGAAGAGCTTTGGTGATGTTTCCTGAATATCATGTTTTGAGTCCCAGGGAAGTCCCCAAGTGTGTATGAGAAGCTAAGTCCAGTCCCCAAGTCCCAGTCTAGAGCCCACTGGTAGAGTCATCATAACAACTTAAGCCAGGAGAGTCTGCTGTGGGCAGATAGCCTGGGAGGTAGCTGGTTTAGATTTGATTTATTCATTCATATTTTTATTTGTCCTCATAGAAGAGTCATCAATAGAAACGGTTAGCTTGAGCTCTTGGGTGAGATGAGTGCCATTCAATGATGCTCATACAGAGTTTCCCAACAGGCAGAGCAGGAAAGAAGGCAAGATTCCATCTGGATCAATCCACACTGACTCTACCTCCCAGAATGACCATGTGAGCACAGGCACCCACAAGGTCCAGAGGAACTAGAGGAGAGAGGGAGAGATAGAAGTCCGTCTCCTGGCCTTGACCCCTACAGGGAGCATGAAGCAGGTAGTGCCAAGTATCTCCTCCATGAGAACAAGACAGCTGGGCAGATCCTACCCCCACAGCCTTCGGATGGGGGAATTTCTTAGGTTTTTTTTTGTTTCCTCTTTAGGTCAAATGAAATAGGTGAATTTCCATAGCCAAGCTTCTCAGATTGCCATTTCTATGAAGTTTTGAAACTTATACCAATGTCATCAGGCATATATTGCAAATACCCTTAAATCTGATTTACAGACAGGAACCTGGGTCACAGGGCTAATGGGTAGCCAGATAGGGACTACCTGCTCCCAGGGCCAGGTCTCCATCACACATTACTCACTTTTGGCACAGAAATTAGAATCTTGTGGCAGGCCAAGTGTCAGGGGGATATAGTGGATAAAGAACCTAGAAACCAGGAAGACTGGAATTCAGTCCTGTGTGTGACCCTGGCAAGTCACTTAATGTTCTTAATGTTCTGAGGATTTGTGCAGAAAAGGTACTAATTTGACCTGTAAAAAGGAGTTTCTTCATTTCAGAATTTCCTATACCAATTCATCCACAGACTGAGGTTTATCACTGGAGGCACAGCAGTGACTTTGGAGAAGCTTCAGTCACCCAGAAAAGGTGTCTCCCTTGGATTTTGTGTAGTTACTAAGTCTTACTGAAAAGACACAAACATTTTAGGTAAATTTGAGGGACCTTGACAAAGTCTGGACTGTAACCAATGAAGTGGGGTAATGGAATGAATGGTGGTCTGAGAATCAGGAAACGTGGGTCTCAGCCTTGGCTGTCCCGTTTTTCTATCTCCTTAGGCCAAGATTTCCTCAGTGTCTACGTCTCTAAGATAAAGGACTTGATGCACAAGATTCTCTCCACTGTCCCTTTGAATATTATTGGAGGTCAGCAGGGCCTTGGATCTGATGGCCCTGAAATAGGGGACTCGGCCATGACCTTCTGCAGCTGACTCCAGAGGGAAGGGATGGTTCCCAGCAAGCTCTTAACTCCTGCCAGTTTGCCAGGGATGATTAAAGCTCTTTGTTCCAACGTGCCCTGGGTTTTCCTCACCAGCTCTTCAGTTTCTCTGAAATTCCAGGCCGCAGGGCTGAGCTCATAGGCTACAGATTTGTCTTGCAGACTCTTGGCTCCTGTGTAATGAATTTTGTCTCTTGGAGTAATAAAAAGTACATCAGGTGATGTTCCATGTACCGTGACTTCTCTTTGAAGCCCCAGGGAACCGGATCTGAGGAGACAGCCCCGCTTGGCTGGACTGGGCTGGGCTGGGCAGTTACTTTAGACTCTGCATACCTCTAAGAATGGCCATTCTGAGGATTTGAGGATCCATTGTCTATGAAGTCATTTGTCTCTTAAGTACCTTACTGGAAGATGGGTCTAATGCTGATAAATTTGCATCATAGGATCTAAAACCCTTCTAGCATCTTCATAGTAAGTGTGGTGAAAATTCACCAACAAGTTTTGGACTAGAAAGAAACAGCTTGGTAAATGCAAGGGCCTGACAAATTATCTTGGAGACATTTCAATGCCCAGCTTTGGTCAGCACAGGCTAGTTGTGCCACCATTGAGCTGAGTGGGACCTGGCAAGACAAAGCTGTAGAAGGACACCACTAGAGGAGATCTCCTTGCTCATACAGTTCAACTTTCTCATTTTACATGTGTGAAAATGGGACCAGAGAAGGGAAACCACTTAACCAAAGTCACTAGCAAATAATTTATATTGAGATATGCAGACTTAGAAAGGGTAGCCGGGTGGCACACAGCATAGCGCACCAGGCCTAGAGTCAAGAAGATGACTCTTTGTGAATTCAAATCTCCCTCAGTCACTTAGTAGCTGTCTGACCCTTTCGGACTCAGTTTTGTCTTCTGTAATAATGAGCCTGAGAAGGAAATAGCAAACCATTCCAGTATCTCTGCCAAGAAAACCCCCGAAATCCTGCGGAGTCAGACAAGACTGAACAGCAAGAAGTGCAAACATTGTGGTACTGAGAAATGGTAGCTGTAATCACTGCTGTTAAGTGCGGCTTCACGTTCAAATCTAACTGCAGATCTGTCTTCACCAAATAAGAAGACCAAAGAACTTCAGGTTGGAAGAGACCTCAGCAGCTGCCCAGATGAACTCCCAGATGGAGGGAATCTGCATTTACCAAGTGATCATCTCCTCTGCAGATGTGCAACCCAGCCCCTCCCAAAAAGTGGCAGGAATTTTTACCCAAAATCTAGCCTCAATTTTCTCCTTGCAACTTCTGTCCATTCTTTATTTTCTTCCTCTGGAAGCTGACAGAGAAAACCCAATTCCCATCCCTTTTCCACAGGAGAGTGGTTCTGGTTCTCCACATTTAATGCCTCTGTGAATTAAATGTTCTTCCTATGACGTCGACTTGAACTATCCATGTCCTTCTCAAACTGTGTCACCCAAAAGTGAAAGCAGACCTAGAGGTAAGCTCTGATCAGAGCAGAGGACAGCAGCCCTGTCACCTCCCTAGCCCTGGAAACTGTACTCAATGCAGCCCAAGGTCACACTTGGCACATGGAGACCTTGCAGCCTACTACAAACTCTACAGACAAACAGCTATCTGTCTATGTCTCTTCTGTCATGTATTGAAGGAAAGTCAATTTCTTGAACCCAAGGGTTAAACTTAGCCCTCTGGCCTTTAAGCTTCAGAAGCCTATGGAAGGCCAAATGCTGGGCGAGAGCAAGTAGCAACACCCTCAAATAATGAACTGTGAATGGGGACCACAGAAAAAAGTGATTTCTCTCTCCATTTTTCTTTTTGTTTTTGGAATTTATTCCTTTCTATCACTATAACAATAAACTCTATGAAGTTATCTTTATCCACAGAGCTTAGCTCCCTCCTGAGTTTCAGATCCGTGTGTTGTATCAGCTACAGGATAATTCCATTAATATCCCACCATCTTTTCAAAGCCTTTATGTCCTAAGCTGAGCCTCTAAACCTACTCCTTCTGGTGGCTTAAATACCAGAGTTTAGTGCCACTATTTTCCTCATTTTGTTAAACTGGAAAGCTTGGTTTTGTGTCTGCCTCTTTGCTGTCCCTCGGCTCTCATATGCAATCACTGACACATCCTTTTTGAGTTTTCATTTGTTCATCTAATAGATATTTATTTAGTCCTTTCTGTGAGGGAAGAACTCTGATCTGAATCACTGGAAAGGAAGGCTATATTTGGAGTACAGAGAGCTTCTGGGAAAGGTCAGTGGCTGCCAAGTTCTTGTCAACTTTTTGATGGTCCTTGCATTGAAGCTTCTTGTTTCCAACTGGAGCCCAGAGGTTGCAAAGCCCCAAAGTACATGGGTGAGGGAGGATTTCAAACCCTGATTTGGTGACTTCCCAGTGTCTTTGGTTTTTCTCAAGGAGTCACATAATGATAAAGCCAAATAAATAAAGACAATTATTTAGACATCTTTGACAGTTATCGTAAATCTAACGAGTGCATCCTTTTAGGGAGTGTTTACTGCAAGGATCATTTGCCTTATACAGAAAGGAGATGGATGCCATATTTTTCCAAGATTATTTCCTTCTTCCAATTGTTCTTACAATCAAAATCCTTTTCCTGTGCCACTCTCCTGCTACTAAAGCCACTCCCTTTTCCCCCCAAGGACACACATAGGGAGATATGTGTGTGTCCTTTAAGCATTCTAGAAAACAACTTGTGTTATAGATTCCTATTAGAAACAATCAGCACTCAACTCATCTGCGTGAGAAGAGGGTGCAGATTTGGGGCTAAGCAGTAGAGGGCAGTGTGACCTTGTGGTCCTTCCAGTGAGGTCTGCTGGGAGCTAACAGGGAGTTCTTATCTAAACAGTTTTCTAAGCCTAGATGGGCACTGCATGAGACACAGGGATGCCCAATGAGCCCTTTGCCTTCTCAGGACTTATTGATAAGCAGGGGAGATATGACATTCAACTGTGAATCACCTAAGTGACCATGTAAAACAGTGGAGAGCAGTCTGCCATAGAGGCACACACACCAGGGGGTGTATGTCTAGGAGCATCACCTATCCATGCACAAAATTATTGTATGACTGGGCTAGAAGGAACCTCTGACACCATTAGATTCAATCCCTCATTTTTCAGGTGAATAAAATGAGGCCCAGAGAGTTCAAGCAACCTCTCCAAGGTCATAGTGGTGACAGAAGTGGGCTACACATTCAGGTCCCCTGATTCATGAGTCCAGGATTCCAGTTTCAGCACTCACTTCCTGGACTCCCTGTAGTAAGGCCACTGGTGCATATGCTGACTTGGTCTTCTTTCTTCTCCCCTGACTCTGTCTCTGCCTCTCTTTCTGCCACTGTCTGTCTCTCTCTGTCTCTGTCTCTCTACCCCCTCTCCAATTTGCTCCCTCATCTGAACAATTATTAACTTCTTGTTTTGCCCAAATGACACTTTAATCTTTTACAGTGTGGAAGAACCCACAAGGGAAAGCTGTTCTAGATCTGCTTGTAGCCACTCCTTGTTGGGAAAGGAGTGGGAACATGGAGAGATCAGGTGGAGAGGATGGGAGTCCGGCTTCCAGTGCTTTCGGATGAGAGCTGAACTCATTGTCCCCTTCCAAGACCTCTTCAGTTCTGAGATTCCAGGGCTCTATGATGCTGTGGATATTAGGGTATGTTACTTGGTATCTACATCGTATGAGCTATTTTTAGGTTGCAACACCACCCCCAGTAAGCTATAAGAATCTCCAGGGTAGGGACTGTTAGATTTGTATCTTTTCCTGTTCTTTGTTGAATTGGAATCAAATGCAATGTAAGGGGCCAGAGTTCCTTTTGAGGACAGGGAGTGCTATAGAATGTAAAAATCACTGAGGCACAGGATGGAACGTCAAAGTTTGTCAAGTCTCTGCTATGTCTGCACACACACACACACACACACGCACACACACACACACATACACACACAACCCTCTATCTCACAACGACAACTACTCATCCCTCCTTCCCTTGAAGACACCTTCCTAAAACATGATACCCAGAAGTAATACCCATCAGAAGATGGGATCCCCCCAAGGTGGAGGACATAGTAGGAGGAGTAGATGAGACTTGACCTAGGACGAGGAGGCCCTCATTAGGCAGCAGTGGGGAAGGCCTTTCCATGCCAGTTAGAGCGTATTAGCCATACAATAGCATCAGAAATTTCCACGACATGCCCAGAGTTAGAAGTCAATTACAAGCAACAGTGTAGAGCACACACAGAGAGAAGTCAGGTGATTGAGCTTTTACACTGCTGGCAAGATTGGATTTTATCCTATAGGCAAAGTGTTAACTCAAAATTGGTACTTTTGAGCAACCATGTGAGCCATGATTAAACTGGTGTTTTTAAGAAAATTTTTCTAGTGTTGTTGTGTCAGGGGGATTGGATCTAAGAGAGCTTGACAATGGGAAGCCCATAGAAGACACTGTGGTGATTATTTAAGCATAAGGAGAAAATGAACTTTTACTGTGAGTGAGAAGAGAAAATGAAAAAGGAAAGGAAAGGAAAGGAAAGGAAAGGAAAGGAAAGGAAAGGAAAGGAAAGGAAAGGAAAGGAAAGGAAAGGAAAGGAAAGGAAAGGAAAGGGAAGGGAAGGGAAGGGAAGGGAAGGGAAGGGAAGGGAAGGGAAGGAAAGGGAAGGGAAGGGAAGGAAAGAAAGGAAAGGGAAAAAAGAAAAGAAAAGAAAAGAAAAGGAAAGAAAAGAAAAGAAAAGGAAAGGAAAGAAAAGAAAAGAAAAGAAAAGAGAAAAGAAAAGAAAAAAGAAAAGAAAAGAAAAGATAAGATAAGAAAAGGAAGAAGAATGGGTAAAGGAGTCATTGCAGAGGAAGAATTCGTAGGAGGTGGTGACTTACACAGTCTAAAAACATCATCACTAAGATGCCAGGGGTGAAAGACAGGGAGATCACTGAACCAAGGGCGGATGATCCAAAAAAAGGTGTTGTCACTCTTAGGTATTCGGACACTCTGAGGATGCCTGTGAGGTCACTGATAAAATCAAGGAAGGTCAAATGTATTCATTTGGTGCAGACTGTGAGATATCCAGGGACAGATTTGGGGATTCCAGCTCTAAAGGTGGAAACCATCCAGTTGAACTCCTTCATTTTACAGATGAAGAAACTGAGGCTTGGATAATTGATATACTGGAGGTCATAGCAAAGGGCAGAGCTGAGATCTGAGCCTGGGATTTTCAGGTCTAAATCCTGCACCCTTCCCACTGCATCAGGCTGCTGTCTTGTGGCTCTTCATTTCTCTCAGTTCTCGACGTTGTACTCATCCCCTCACAAGGAAACCTGGAGCAGACACCTGTCAAGGTAACGGTGCCATGCCACAGGAGAGGAAAAAGGAAGTAGATTTTAAGTTCAGACCCTGGGGCCAAATCCAGTTCTGCTACTTGACCCGTACAAATATGAACAAGTTACTTTCCCACTCTGGGTCTCAGTTTCTTGATCTTTAAAGTGAGTTGGTTGAACTAGAGGATTTCTAGGGTCCCTTTCACCTCTAAATCCTATAATCTTATGAAAAATGAATGGCACGAAAAATGAGAATTAGCATTTTTACTCAAGTCTATCCAGAATAGAATAAGTGAGCAAAGCTGAGGGTATGTCAAGAAGTACACCTTTCATCCACCACCAACGAGCAAAGAACCAACCATGCTGAATTCGGACTGCAAAGAAAATGGAGGCTCTGGAGAGAAAGTGCGTGACTTCTCCAAAGTTGCACCAGAGCAAAACAAAAGCCCAAAACCTGGGGCTAAGAATATGAGTCTTGACACGGCTCTAAAGCAATTAGTCCAGAATGACAATTAGGCCAAGGTTAGCGCAGTAACTGATTGCAATCCCCAATGAAGATGGCGTCTAGGATAAGGAATCTTTCTTAATGCTTAGCTACAGGTAACCAAGGTGGGAGGATCCCAAAGTTAGTCACCGCTGGGAAATTGAGCCAGAGAGCTAGAGAAAGAGGAGAAAAGACTTGGGACTGTCCTTGAGATAATTGTCCACATTTCTATGTTGACCAAATAGCATTAGTGTGCTGGGCTTCTTGGAAAGGCTTTGGGGAGGAAATATCCAGGATACTAAGCAGGAACTAGTGGTAAGGCCCAAGGACCATGGGTTGGTTCCTCCAGCCTCAGTGAGAGGGAATGGAAGGCCCTGGCTCACTTCTCTTTGGTTGAATCCCAAGCCCAGCCCAGGAAGGTCAGGCAGTTGTTCTTGCAGTAAGTAGGTAAGTAATCCAACCCTGGGTGTTGCAGAGGATTATCTGCAGAAGAATCTCCCTGGTCCTGATGCTTGTGGGTACATAGGATTGGCTTTCATTGCTTTATTTGATAACACACCCTGGTTGTAAGTGTTGCAAGTATGATTGGGGATGTCCAAATATCCTTGGGAGGAACAGGTCTATACCATTCTCACTAGGTGTCCCCAGCTAGCTCCAAGGGCCTGGGTCTCTTCTTGCATCTTAGGTAAGGGCATATGCTACCTGGAGCACCTTTGGCAAATCACATGCTTCCCTGGGCCTCAGTTTCCTCATCTGTACCATGGGGAAGTCACATGATCAGGAGTCAGCTCCCTTTCAGCTGGTCCATGATCCTGGATTCTTGCTTCCTTTCTCTTGAAGAGGTCAATGTTTTCTCCTTTAGTTTAACACTAAGGCCCCTAGGCAGTGGGGGAGAGGGTACAGAGCACTGGTCTGGTGTCACCTCAGGCACCGAGGTAAAATTGAACAAGCCCCTTCCCTCTCTGATCTTCTCTTGTTCATCTGTAAAATGGGGCAGGGGCCTGGGAGAGGGGAAGCGGGTAGTAGATTTAATGACCTCTGAGATCTCTCCTCCTCCTGGAGGAGTCTGTGAACCATGATCTCCCTGAGGTCACCATCTTTTTCCTAGGTCATTTTCTTTCCTGGACTCTGTCAGTCCACCAATGAACAGAATTTTCCTTTGATGTTTTTTGTATGTCCTGGATCCCTTAGGCAGTCTGCTGAAGCCATCTGAACCCTTCTCAGAAGAGTGCTTTTAACTACATAAAATAAAATACATTCGATGGAAATATATGAGAATATTTGAAGACAAGTTCATGGAGGCCATGTGAAGAGCCCTGTTCT
This sequence comes from Bettongia penicillata ogilbyi, assembly GCA_023548195.1. Taxonomy (NCBI): domain Eukaryota; kingdom Metazoa; phylum Chordata; class Mammalia; order Diprotodontia; family Potoroidae; genus Bettongia; species Bettongia penicillata. The sequence continues at coordinate 7,538,242 of JAJHZJ010000010.1, forward strand.
ATACCTACACCAAAAGGTTCAGCTCCCTCCTGAAGAACACAGCCCAGGCCCAGGGCATGGGCACAAGCATGGCCTTCTCCCCAGGGACACTTAGCACCCAGAGCAAGCAGTGTCTGAGAACAAGGCTGGCATCATCCATCAGCCTGGCAGGATATACAGCCGGTTCATGAATCCTGCAGCCTCCTTCTCCTTATTGGTGAAAAATGACCTGCTTGGGACCCAAAGAACATTAGAACACAGGAGGCCTCAGATTCCCCTTCCTGTCTTTTTTGTTTTTCTTTCTTTTCTTTTTTTAGAGGCAATGGGGTGAAGTGACATGCTCAGGATCATATAGCTAGTAAGTGTCTGAGGCTAGACTTGAACTCAGGTCCTCCTAACTCCAGGGCTGCTACTCTGGTCACCTAGCTGCCACTCCCCTTCCTGTTTGCAAGCTGGGGCCAGCTCCCAGGCACTACTCTGGCCTGGGTTCTCCCCTTGCTGAGTCAGGTAAAGCATGGGTGGAGTAGCCTCCCCTCAGGATCTTCTAGCCCTTCTTGATGCCCTGGGTACCATCTGGTGTCTCTCATCCATTAAAATCCCCTGGGCAAGTATAGTCTCATTAGCCCTGGAAGAGAGATATCTGATAACTCTCAGGGCTCTGAGTTTTAACAAACCTCTACTGAATACTCAGGGAACAGTGGGCCAAGGAAAAATCATTACCATTTCCAGGCTCCTTGGCAGTCTGGGATATTGAATGGTTGGTCTGTTTCCAGTTCCTGGCCTTATCTGGGCACAGAGAGGGTTCTGGGTGGAGGTCACTTTTAGAGCCTTCTATCAACCTGCCTGAATCCCCACCCTGCCAAGGCCCTGAGGGTGTTTTCCAGACTTTGGTGAAGAAGCAGGTGAGCCTTGCCCAAGCCCTACTCCAGGTGGGTGTGAGGCTAATTGACTTGATGTCATTCCCTGGCTCCTGGGAAGCCATATCACAGGCTCCTCTATGTGTGAGCACCCAGAATAGGGACCTTTGGCACTCACTGTTCAGGATGCAAGCAGAGGTTTGGAGCTGCCTTCAAAGATAGCAGTGAGGTTTGCTCCAGGAGCCCTGGGAGCAGAGTGGGATGGGTAACTCCGTGTCTGCTGGGCATCCCAGGGCAGGATGTTACTGCCATTTTTGTCTCACTTTAATCTTTCTTTTAATAAAGGCACATTCTTTTCTAAAAGAAAGCAAATGAACTCTTGGCCTGCGGCTGGCATTCTGTACTCAAGACCCTACCTCCACACCATGGAGGCGCTAGACTGGCTCCTAGTTCCCTCCCAGGATAGGTTAGGGACACATTTGTAAGAAGAGCAATCTCAGAAAGTTCCCTCCCTGCCCAGCAATAGCCCTTCTGATCTGAGTTCAAGTTTGATCTGACAGCTTCCAGTAAATATTCACGTGAGTGGTGCAAAACCAGAGCTGCCCTGGCTGAATCGGGGGCAGAAGACCTACCTTTGTGGATGGGCCCTGGGGACAGACAAGGAGTCCTTCTTCTGCCTAGTCTGGGTCAAGGTAATTATCCTGTAGGATGTGAGTTCTCTGGGGGTATGAGTTGTTTCATTTTGTTTCTGTCAGTGCCTGACCCATCGGCTCATAGAGATGGGCTTGTCTATGATGTTTGGACGTACCCATTAAGATGAACTGGAAAACCTTTCAGTCCAACCCCCCTCATTTTGAAGACAGTAGATGCTCAGTAAATGCTCATTGAATTATTGAATGAATGCACAATAAAACTCAATATTTAACTGATGCATGTGAACTAACAGGTTGTGTTTTTGAGTTTGTCCAGTAAGACAAGTCCGAGGCTGCTCTGAGTCACTCTTGACCAACTTACCTGAAGGCCGGAAAGGATGATTGGCTCCCTCTCTCCATGTCTCTCCTCTGAACTTTTCCCTTTTCAGGAGAGAAGAAAATTGAAGAATCTGGCCTGGGTTAGGAAAGGGTCCAAACTGCACCTATCCCAACTGTCCCCCACATTGGCAGGTGCCCACTCCTCACCTCCCCCTTGTAGCATCCTGACCTTCCTTCAGGACCAATTCAGGCACAGCCTGCAACAGGTGCCATCTCCTGACCCTACCCCCAGCTGTCAATGTTCTCTCACCCTTGAGATAAATGAGTTTGTGGCATGCTGTGTGCACTGGGACTTTTCTTTTCTGGTTACATATCCCTGTGTCCCTAGGATGGAGCTCGATACCAGGCAAATGCTCCTTGGGTCTCAGTGAAAGCTCAGGGATCGACTACTGTGCCACAGGAGCAGACAAAGTCCTCTGGGAAGGAGGGAGCTGTTCTTTAGTTGACTTTAGTAAACTGATTTGTATTGGTTTATTTTTCTCCAGCTGCTTTGTTTGGTCTTGAATCCACAAACATCGTTCCACCCGATAACTGCTTATTGACTATTGACTCTTGGTCTTTGTAATTAATCTCATCGCTTACCACAGTTTCACAGATCTAGGAAACTAGAATTAGATCTAAGATTGGGACTGACATAAGGATTTCCTTGATGAGGAAAGACACTCTGCCAAGGAATATTGGCACCTGGGGTTTGTCCTGTGTCCTGAGCCCTTGCTCCAGCAGTTATCTGGTGAAGTCTATGGACCCCTTGCTTCTCAGAATAATGCTCTTCAATACATAAAATAAAATATTCAAGATTACAAAGAATATCAACTATTATTGAAATATTGTTATGAAAATTTTGCAAAAAAATTTGAGAAATCCTGGGGGGTAGTGGCCCAAAACTCTCTCCAAACCAGATGAAAGCATAATTTGAAAATTAATAAAATGAAAAAAATACAATAAAACACTTGCATTGTTCAGTTGGGTCCTACTCTACATGACCACATTTTGAGTTTTCTTGGCAAAGACAGTGAAATGGTTTGCCATTTCACTTTTCAGATGAGGAAACTGAAGCAAATAGGGTTAAATGACTTACCCAGGATCACATAGCTAGTAAGTGTCTGAGGCCAGATTTGAACTCAAGTCTTCCGGAATCCAGGCCCTGTGATCTATACACTGTGCCACCTAACTCCCCTAATGCCACAAGTTCATTTGTGGTCTTCTAAGTCAATACACAGCCCAAACAGACATAAGATTTGAACTCAGGTATTGCTTGGCCTGAGGATGGCTCTATCTACTATACCAAGCTGGGCACAGGAATAATTTCACATTCTTTAGTTAAATTGAATTCTAGGATGAAACTGGCTTCTTTATTCTTTGTAACACTGGCAAACATTTTGAGGTTTATGGTCTACTGTTACTATGCTCATTATCTGTTTATTCATTTACGTATTAATTATTTATTTTGCAGGAGCTCTTGCCCAAAACATGAAGGGTGTGACTTTCCTATAAGGCTGCTTCATTGCCAAGAGCACCAGGCTCTTTTTGACTCTGGCTCTTGTTTTCCCTCCCTCCTTTGACTGGGACCACTCAGGAGTTCAGATCAGAGTAGCTAATAGATTGTAGGGAGCTCTTCAAGATTTGCAAAGCACTTTATAAATGTTATGTAAATGAGATCATATCCTCGCAACAATCTTGGAAGGTAGGTACTCTAGATGAAGTGAGTTGCCCAGGGTCACATAGCTAGTAAATGTATGATGTTGAATTTGAACTCGAATCTTCCCGACTCCAGACCATTCTCTCTATCCACCTAGCTACCAACCAGTACAGGTTAGAGCTAGTATCAAGTTCTGTGTTGAGCCTTCCTGACTTGGGGCTAGCCCAGGCAGACTCCAGATGAAGCAGTCCTAAACAGTCATACTGCTCTGTGAGTCTGGGGCCCTTTCCAAAGTTATCACTTGTATTCTTCCACTGATAGCCTCTCTATATGACCCCTCACAGCATAGCTGTGGGTTCTGTAAGGGGGAGCATTAGAACAAAAACATCACTGTCATCTGCCAAGCTAGAATGGTGCGATCATAGAGTGTCTGGTCTGAACTCAGAATAAGCCTGCGCAAGCTGGAGAGACTCAACCCCAGGTTGGCAGGAGGAAGGTTGATTTGGGCACTATATTCTCCTTAGCTAATGCATGAAGTTCTAAGGAAGTGGGCATCTCCATTGGTCAAAGGAACATCCACAGAGATGAATCACAGTTATTCAAGATTTTGAAATGGGGGTTCAGGTCTGTTCTGAGGTTTCAGCTTGAGGCTGCAATGTGTGCCCATCACATGGGAAGGTCATTCACCAAAGCTACAGTGTGGGTTCAGCGGCCTTTGCCTCCACATGGAGATGCATCATAGAGAGTCAGGCATGTTGACCCCAAAGGTCAACAGTTTGGCAAGCCCAAGGAATCCTGACTCTTTATTTGCTGAACTTTTTAGGCCTTCCTTGGGCAGGAAATGATGTCAGTAGTTTGAGCCTTAGTTTATTGGACTAACAAAGTCTTGAGCAGAGCTTCTTTAGGGGAAAACTAGGGTATCCTCATTATACATTTGTTAAGAGCCTACTGTGTACCTGACATTGTTCTCAGAGCTGACAATACAAAGAAAGGCGTTACATGAGTCCCTGTGCTTGAGGTGCTCAGTCTAATGGGGGACACAGCATGCAAACAACTAAACACACACACACACACAATTGTAGACAGGATAAGTGGTAGCACACAATCAGCAGAGGAAAGGCCCCAGAATTAAGCGGGACTGGGACAGGCTTCCTGTAGAAGATACATATACTTCTCCTACCACACATTCCCATGGTGATTGATTTCTTTGGAGTTTCCAGAGAGTTGCCTTTTTTGGAGAGAATTTTTCCCACATTTGTTTTGCAACACTAAAGGACTGCCACATGAAGGCCTCCTCCTTTTTTATCTCTTTATTGGAAGCCAAAACACTTACTGGGGTGTCATTCAGACCCCTTCAAATCTTTTGAATGGATAACATAGCAGATGCTTAATAAATGATAAATGAATTAAAATTGGATCAACAAACATTTCTTAAGTAGCTGCTATGTTCCAGGCTCTAGGATGAAGCAATGAGGTTACAGAGACAAGAAGGAAATTAGACCAGCCTTCCAAAAGTCCTCCATTCTACAGCCTGTACACAAGTGGAAATAGCTCCATAAATGAATCCAAAGGAATTTCTAGATGGAGATCCTGGAAGAATCAGCAAAGGCTTCCTGAAAGAGGGGGCCTTTTAACTGAGTTTTGAAGGAATAAGACAGTACAAAGTAGAAGGGAGAAAAAAGGACATTTCCAATGTGGCCAACCACTAAATCAAAGGACTAAATCAAAGAAGTAGAATATAGAATGTTTTAAATTAACAAATGCATGAATGAAAGAAATGAAAGAAAGAACACATTTTTCATTAATCAGTGTTGTTGCTGCCTCCTAGGATGGGTCAGGTTTATCATCATCAGAATCTAGGAGAATCTCCAAGTAGGAAGAAGGTATGAAATTAGCCAAGCACTTATGCAGAAATTCACCATCTTTGGAACTTTCCATAGCACTATGACTTCTGTCCACCCTTGTTCCAGACTGGATCTGAAATGTGTTCATGGGAAAACTCTCAGAATTGATCAACTCATCATGCATGTTTCCCACCTACGCCCTCTGAAGGGATGACCACCCAACTGACTCAATGGTCTTCTTTCTTCCTGGGAAGCTCAGAACCTCCCTCAAGTGATCAAGGCCCAGGGAGCAGGGAGAGTGGTGATGAGGAAACTTGGAACAGCAAAGGAGTATGAGGTCATCTGAAAGTCATGAGATCTAGTCCCCAGGATCCTTGTTAGATAACCTGGGGCACCATCACTCTTCCTTGGTTTCCTCATCTTGCGAGCAATCCTGTAAGGACTGGCCCTCAGGCACATTATGAAGGAATGCTAATTAAAATACAGGGAACAAAAGGCTGTTTATGCAGTGTGGAACCAAGGTACCCACACCCACAGTCAGTGTGACTCAGTAGGAAGGTCCATCCAAGACCGCCCAAGAGCTTGCCCCATGGCTGGGCAGAGCAGGAAGCATGACAGACTGAAAACAGCTCCGAACTGCCTGCTACAATGTTGGCAGACCACTACTGAGTACAGTCCTCAAATGCCTCATCAGAGTCCAGAAGGGACCTGGGCACTCACCTTCAGATGCTAGAAGAGTGCCAGTATTTCAACTTGGAAAGGACCAGGACTTGCATTTTATCAACGGAGAAGAGTGACTTTTCCAGGGCCACATAGGTCATAAATAGCACTGGGTTTGTTCCTATGGCTTTGCCATGCACATAGATATACACATATACATGTGCCACCATGCTGCTTCTCAGAGTTCTGGTTGCTCCCTGGGGAAGTTCAGCCAGGGAACCAGACTCTGAGAGAGCCATCTCACCATCCTCTGGAGGCATCTCCTTCAGGGTCTCCTCTGAAGTCCCAAAGGCTCCTGTAGCCAAAGTGGATGCCTCACATATGGTTCAATGTGTCCAGGCCAGACCCTGCCATCTTCTTGGTCCGCCCCATTCTTCCTTCTTAATGTTGGGCCTCAGCCTGTGCTGAAGGAGTTGGGAGGGCAGACAGAGGTATCTCCCCATCTACTGCTGGGAGACTTTGTCATCTTGCCAGCTGGATGGCAGACACTTTTTGATTTATCTTTATTTTTTTTCTTTTCATTGGACATGTGGGAAACAAAGGAAAATGTTTTATTTCCACAGGGTTAAGATTTTCAGTGGTGTAAGTTAATCAGAATTGTGACCTAACAGAGTCAAGTAAAGAAGCTCAGAAACTTGTGCCCAGGCTTGGTGAGCTGTTTGAGGGGAAACCTATCAGAAAGGGGAACATGAAGTCATTGTAAGGAGCCACCAAAAATAAAACATCCAACTGTGATGTACACTGGATGTGTCAAAAGATTGTGATCTGAAAGAGAACAGATCAATCCTCTGATGGGAGGATCTGTCCTGCACTACATAAAAATGCCCTCATTTCCATGCCCCCCTCTCTCTTTCTCTCCTTCTTTCCCTCTCTCTCTTTATGAAAAAGATGGAGTTCACCTGGGCCAAGGTGTTCAATTCCTCTGCACTCTAATAAATTTCCTTGATACCTTTTTTGTGTTTTTAACAGACATTTATTTTCTTGTTTGATTCCTAAACTCCTCTGCCCTTGGGAGTGTAGAGACTGGGCAAGTCTTCATGCTCACCTCCCTTGGTTAGTGGTCATGTACCTGTGGTAGATCAGGTCCCTTCTTGGCAGGCTAGGAGAAATTATCTTTTTCCAATTTCTTGTCTAGACAGCCATTCTCTGTCCAGAACTTTCTTCCTTCCTCCCCACCTTCCCACTCTTTATCTATATTGCTGTTCTCAGAGAGATTCCAAGGTCCTCTTGCCTCCCTCTCTAAAAACATTCACTCAGACATACACAAACACACACACACACACACACACACACACAAGCACTCTACTCCATGACTACATGATTGTGCTGAGTATCCAGGGCACTCCCTTCCCTTTTCCATGAATCCCTCTTATCCCTACCCCCATCTTCTTTGGAGGCTTCTGGTCTTTCCTTTGCCCTGTTTTAGGGCAAGAAAAGGAAAAAAAAAATGTGGAAATTGTCTAAGGTGAAGAGACTGAAGGATGATAACTCCTGGTTGACTAGCACTGGAAAGTTTACCAAACATTTTCCTCCCAACAACTTAAGGAGGGGGGCTGTGCAGATGTTACTGTACTCACTTAGAATGAAGCTCCCTGAGGGAGGAATCGTGTTAGTTTCCTTTTTGTCCCCCCCACCCTTTAGCACGGTCCTTGGTAGGGGGCAGAGGCTCCACTGAGGCTTGTTGAGTGAGTGATTGCTTTTTCAGGGGAATGGAAGTGAACAAACATTTATTAAGCTGTGTGTGCCAGGCAGGGTGTATGCCACCATCTAGGAGATGGATGCTATTATTATTATTCATGTTTTAAGGTTCAGAAAACTGAGGCAGTGAATTGTTTAGAATGACACAGCAGGGAAGTATCTGAGGCTGGATCTGAGCTGGCTGAAAGGGTTGGGGATTCACAAATTGAATGAATGCAGTCTCTTGTGCTGTTATCCTGCTTGTTCAGTTTAATGGTTGCCATTGAAATGTCCGTCATGGTGGCCTCTGTGCCAATAACAATTTTTTTTGTTTTCGTTCAGTCATTTCATTTATATCCAACACTTCCTGACTGCATTTGGGGTTTTCTTGGCAAAAATACTGGAGTGGTTTGCCATTTCTTTCTCCAGCCTGTTTTATAGATGAGGAAACAGAAGTAAATATGGTTAAGTGACTTGCTCAGGGTCACCAGTTGGTATCTAAGGCCAGATTTGAACTCAGGATCTTCCTGATCCAGGCCAGGCAACTCTAGCCACTGTGCCACCTAGCTACTCCTCAACAATAATAGCTGGAATTTATATATGCGGCTTTAAGCATTTTTTTAATCATTATTTATTTATTTAGACTTCTTTTTTGTTTAAAATTTCAATTACAAATTCTCTCACCCCCTTTTACTCCCTTCCCAAACAGGACATTTTATATCAGTTATATATATATATATATAAAATGTTTCCATATTAGCCATTAAAAAAAGCAAGAAAAATAAACAAGCTGAGAAAATTATACTTCAATTTGCTCTCAGAATTCGTTGGTTCTTTCTCGGAGGGAGTTAACCTTATTCATCATTAATCTTTTTGGAATTGTCTTAGATCATTGTATTGATCAGAGTAGTCAAGTATTTCATAATTAATCGTCATTGCAATATTGTTGTCACGGTTGCGTGAAGACACTTTAGTATGCAATTGATTTGAGTGTTATAATTATCTCTGTTTTATTCATGAGAAAACTAAGGCACAGACTGGTTAAGTGTTTTACAGAGAGTCAAATAGCTTGTAAGTTCCTCAGGCAGGATCTGAACTGAGGACTTTCTGATTCTAAGTCCAGTATTTTACCCAGTGAGGCCACTAGAGAGATGTTTTGTTTTAGAGAGAATTGATTTGTTTTTTTTTTTCTTTTTTTCAGGAAGGGAACAGTGTTTGTTGGATTCCTATGGTAAAGTCATGCACATGGATGAGCATTTAAAGAATGACAGGACTCTATTGCCTGAGCCCTGACCCCCCATCCCTCTGTGGCAGCATAAGATGGCAGAGTCAGAGAAAACGCCTTCCTATCCTGCCTCTCTGTGATCACAGAAAAGTCCTCCAGCCTCCCAGAGTGTCTTCTGCCTCCCAGTCCCTTGTCTGGATATTGAGTGGATTAGACTAGACAGATGTCCCCGGGTCCCCCTCTAGTGTTCCATGTAGCAGCTTCTGCTTTGAGGAACTTCAAAGTTCAAAAGTCCAAAGGGACCAGCATGTGAGTCAGTGATGGGCAGACTCGGCTGCCATTGGCTTCTCATGGTCCCTCCTCACCCAATCAACAAGCATTTGTGAAGGGCATCCTGAAGGGTCTGGAATGAGACCGGGTCCCCAGGGAGACAAAGACAAAAATAGAAAGTATGTACCACCCCCCGACCCCGCAAAGGAGCTGACGTTCTAATGGAGGAAAGAATATCAAGCCACATAATTAGATCCAGGAGAGCTATAACTAGTATGTATGTAGACCAAGTACAGTTAGATTTAACTTGTACATAATTATTAAATTATATATTAAAATATAACAGAAGTATATGTCATATATTTATTGCATATAGGTATATTGCAATGCATATATTTTATATACAGTGTATGTGCACATACACTGTATATACGTGTAAGATCTCTGCATATATAACATGCATACACATAGACATGTATGTGTGTTTATGTATTGTATACATATGTGTATACATATACCTACACATACATACATACATGTGTTCATGGATTCTGTACATATTTATGTGTATACATATAGATGTGCATATGCATACATATTAACACATGTGTGCCTATGTGTACAACAGTTGAGTTTTTCCAGGGAGGGCACTAGCAGCCACAGCAATCTAGAAAGGCTTCCTGTAGGAGGGGTACCCTTGAACTGAGGCTTGCAGGAAATCAGGAATTCCAAGAGGCAGAGATAGAGCAGGTAGCACTTTCCAGGGTCATGCTTCTCAATGGGATCCATCATCCAGGCAGTAATCAAATGGAAATTTCTAAAGGTCTGGTTGAGTCACTCCCCTACTCCAGAAGTTTCAGTGACTCCCTTTTGCCTTTAAAATAAAATTGATCTGCCTTCCCTTCTGGTAAAAGCAAACAAACGACGAACAAGCCTCAATTGAACACCTGCTCCATACCAAACCCTATATAAAGAGCTGGGGATACCCAGACAAAAATACACCAAGCCCTGCCCTCAGGGAGCTTGAATTCTAAGTGAGTACAAGGATACTTGCACAACCTTGCTCATTAAGTTCTTGGGAGGAAAGTGCCTGGTAACTTTCTAAAGGTAGGGAAGCAGGAAGGGTGAAGCCCCTCCCTGTCTGGCCCCAGGTTCTTCTAGACTCATCTGCTCCATATTTTCCTTCCCCCTATCAGTATTCCAGCCAATGATGGCTCAGGAGAAGAAAGTGAGGCTGCTGACCTTCATAACCCTCCTCCTTCACTCAAAGCAAAGTCAAATGCAAGTCATGTCTTCATTTCTCTGATGTTATGGTCTTCTTCAATAGTAAAGGACGAACACAGTTCCAGCCAATCCAAAGTTCTTACAGCTCTGCATTCAGGACATTTCTCCTCCTCACACCCTGCTAACTTCTGTCTCTGTAGTTTCCCCTCAAGGCTCCATAGGAGGGTGGATCACCTCCTACTGGAGCTTTGTGTTGATCCCACTGGCTTCCATTTCCTCCCCTGGGAAATGACTTTGCATGCGGATAGAGTTTTCGCCATCTCTTACCATCTACTTTTGCTCCTTGAGGACAAGGATGGCTTTATTTTGATCTTTTCGTCATCTCCAGTATCTGCCCAATGCCTGGCATGGAGCTGCTGTTTGGTAAGTGTTTGTTGAGAGAATAAATGAGTAAGTAAATCAGGAAAGAGAAGAATGCCAAAGGCACAAGGAAAAGGACAGGCTAATGACCATGTAAGATCCCATGAAGTTCTGACTTGGGGATGCTGGGGGTCCTCCAGGCTCCTGTTCTACCTTTGCGTTTATCTGCCAGTACATCCAAAGAGACCGAAGTCACTAGACCTGCCTCTGGTTCTTCCTGAAAGGAATTGGTGTCTTGGCCAAATGTAGGCACTAGACATAAAGATGGATCCTCAGAGGCTCCAATTCCTGCTTCTGGTATCTGTGAAAGAAAGAATATTGCATCATCAGAAAGGCATTCAGGAGGTTAAAGAACCAGTGGGAGCTTGAACTCAACCCAGGAGAACCTGACCCTGAGTGCAAGCAAAGAATTCATCATGAAGGACAAATGAATACCAAGAGCAACATGAACTGAAGACTTTCCTTTCCATGCTTTCCCCTCCCCTTACCCCAGTCCCAAGGGCTGATGGGAGACAGAAGACTCCAAGTTCTATTTGTTTGACTGGCCATAACACCCAGACTGAGTAGTTCTCCTCTATCCCACTATTGATAGATTCAAACTCAACAAGCATTTATTTATTAAGCACCTGCTATGTACTAGGAATTATGTTAGATCTTGAGAATACAAAGGTGGATAGCAAAGTAGTGAATGACCCAAAGGAGCTTCTGTGGGGAAAGGGAGGGGCAGACATAACTTGTTCACAGAGAAATCAATATAGGATGATAAAGGTCAGGCAAGAATGCTAAGGGCCATAACTGACCATAAAAGGCGCTGTGGAGGGATGTGGCCTTTCAGCTCAACCTTGAAGGCCCATGAGGTTCAGAAAATGAGGAAGGGTTCGGAAACCAAAATGACAGAACAATCACTAATTGATATCTTCCTCCCATTGTTGACCTTGAAGAGCCCAGAGAATATCTCCCCTCAAAAAAACCTGGAACAGTGGGAGCAGCAAAAGGGGTAAACAGTCTCTTAGCCAGTGAGGCTAGGAAGATCACTAAGGAGGGTCCCCCTTGCTGTGGCCAAAGGCTACGAGTGCAGGATTGGAGCTGTCCCAGACAGACCCAGCTCAGCAAACCAAGAGAAGATCCTGAGCCCCAGGGGGTGAAACCTGAAAGTACCAATACCAGGACCCCAGGTGTTCCTCAACACCCCAAGGGAATCAGGAAGACACTAGCACAGACAGGATCACCAACCACTGCCTTGGCCATGCAGCATCGAAAGGAGAAGATCCAAGCAGGCTTCAGGGACAGAATCTCCAGTAGCAGTGCAGATCCCTCAACCCACAGGCACCAAAGGTCAGTGAGAGGATCTTTCTGACTGGTTGAGAAGGGAGCAGGGTGTCCCCATAATTTGGGCCTCCTCAGGTGGCAGCAGCAGAGGCAGCAGTGGACGGGGCTCCCAAAGCAGACAGTAGCCCACATCCATTGTTGAAGGTCTCATTGTAAACCCCATGAGGGAACTGAACCCACCTGAGCAGCTGATCTTTATCTCACACTGAATAGCAGCCCTGCCCCCGCCTAAAACCCCTGAGGCTTTGGAGCAAGTCATCTATATCTCAGGCCCCAGTGCTGACTTGGTGGAACTGGAGGCAAGGTGGTTGTGGAGAGAAAACTCAGAAGTCAAGTAACTGACTGGGAAAATGTTAAAAAAGGGAAAAAATTAAGATCATAGAAGGTAACTTTCTTGGGAAACAAGTATCTCCCCCCAACCTTTCAGATGAGGAAAAACAAGGCATACTGTCAGAGGACGTCAAGGCCTCTGCCTCCAGGATCTCCAAAGGGAACTTAAATTGGGCTCAGGCAATAGAAGACCTTAAAAAAAAAAGTTAGCAGCTTACTAAAGTTAGCAGCTTACTAAAGGAGAACCAAAAAAATGCTGAGGAAAATAAAAGCTTTAAAAAGAGACTAACTCTTCCGAGAAACCTGAGTGGCGGGCGGAACCAGAGGAGCGGCACCCGGGGCGGGAGACAAGCCCAACCGAGTCAGTGAGAGCCTCGGAGCTCCGGAGATCAGCGCAGCAGCTCCTGGGACCTTCAGCCCGAAGATCAAACTCCGGTGAGTCACTTACTTGAACTTCCGGGAGCCAGGATGGCGGTGTAATCAGCTAATGCTCTCTCCTTCCCCCTTGATGACCGTGAAAGAACCATAAAATATCTCCCCAGAAAAATCCCAGATCAGTAGAAATAGAAGAAGGAGACCAAGAGTCTCATAACACCTGAGACGAGGAAAATAGCTAAGGGGGATTCCTCATACGGTGGCAGAGGTAAACCTGAAGGACAGAGGACCCAGGGCAGAGAAAACTCTCACTAGGACCCAGGCAAGCCTCACCACCAGGAGAGGAGACCCAGGAGGGTTGGGAACACGCATTAGCATCTAGGCGTGCCTCAGCTGTCCAGGGGAATCAGAAAGACAATAGGGCAGCTGGGATTACCAGCCCCTGAGCTTGCCTTTGCCTCAATTTAGCTAAGGAAATCTCCTGGGACCAGAGCACCCCTCCCCCACACTTAACAAGCTAAACCCAGGGCTGATCAGGGAAACACCAAACAAATACCTGCTTTTAGCTTTTTCACACATCAGCTCAGCAAAAAGTTCTCCAGCTTCTGACTGAAAGAACCAGAAGCCACAACACTCAATCAAAATCATGAATAGGAAAAAGAAGAGGGCCGAAAGAACCATAGAATCTTTCTATGGGGATAAGGATCAAGACACAAGCCCCAAAGAGGTCACAGCTGAGACTGTACTTCCATCTGAAACTTCAGAAGGGACTATGAACTACTCGCAAGTACAAGCAGCTCTCCTGGAACAGCTGAAGAAGGAAATAGAAGATAAACTGGCCAATGATTTTAAAATTATTAAGAAAGAATTCACTGATGAGAACATTTCCCTGAAAAGGAAAATTGAACAAATGGAAAAAGAAGTTCAAAAATTAACTGGAGAAAATAAATTCCTGAAAGGCCAAATGGAAAAGGAAGTACAAAAATTAAATGGAGAAAATAGCTTATTAAAAGGAAAAATTGGGCAGATGGAAAAAGAGATACAAAAGTTAACAGAAGAAAACAATGTGATGAAGATTAGAATTGGGCAAGTAGAAACTAACGACTCAATGAGACAGCAAGAATCAGTCAAACAAAATCTAAAGAATGAAAAGATAGAAGAAAATGTAAAATATCTAATTGGAAAAACAACTGACCTGGAAAATAGATCCAGAAGGGAAAACTTAAGAATTATTGGCCTGCCAGAAACCCAGGATGGAGAAAAGAGCCTGGACAATATCTTCCAGGAAATCATCAAGGAAAACTGCCCAGAAGTACTAGATTCAGAGGGCAAAATAGTCATCGAAAGAATCCACCGTTCCCCTCCTGAAAGGGACCCCAAACTCAAAACCCCAAGAAATATAGTTGCCAAATTCCAGAGCTATCAAGTGAAGGAGAAAATATTACAAGCAGCCAGAAAGAAACAATTTAAATATCAAGGGGATACAATCAGGATTACACAGGACCTTGCAGCTTCTACAGTAAAAGATCGAAAGAATTGGAACCCAATATTCCGTAAGGCAAAAGAGCTGGGACTGCAACCAAGGATCAACTACCCAGCAAAGTTCAGCATAACATTTCAGGCAAGGAGAAAGTCATTCAACGAAGTAAGGGATTTCCAGAGTTTCCTGACCAACACACCAGAACTTAATAGACAATTCAATCTTCAAATGCAGGTCGCAAGAGAATCATAAAAAGGTAAACAGCGGGGGTGGGGGGAACAACTTGCTACTCAATGAGGGCAAGTTGTTCACCCCCCCTATAAGGGAAGATGATATCTGTTTATCTCAAGAACTGTGCGTCTATTAAGAAATATAAAAGGGATAAGCATAGGGGGAACGGATATAAAGTAAATGATATCATGATAAAAAATGTGATTTAAGTATGAGAAGGGAGTGTAATAGGAGGTGTGAAAAGGAGGAAGCAGGAAATGGCAAATTATATCACAAGAAGAAGTACAAAATCCTAGTAGAGGGAAAGAGGGGAGGGAGATGAGCATTGTGTGAGAGGTACTCTCATCGGATTTGTTTAAAGGACGGATCAATAAACTTAAGTAGAAAATCCTAACTAGCTCTATAAGCAGTGGGAGGGGAAGAGGGAAGAAAGGGGAGGGAGGCAAAAGGGAGGGAAGAAGCAATAAGAGTAAAGGGGAGTAAAAGGGAGGGGGGCTAAAAGAAAGAGGGGAAGGCGGCAAGAGGAGGTGGTGAAAAGTAAATACTAGTGAGGAGGGGAAGGGAGACAGCAGAGCTAAAAGCACAAATGGTGGGAAAGAAGATGGAGGGAAATACACAGATTGTAATCATAACTGTGAATGTGAATGGAATGAATTCTCCCATAAAACGGAGACGGATAGCAGAATGGATTAAAAGCCATAATCCAACAATATGCTGCTTACAAGAAACACATTTGAAATGGGGGGATACACATAGGATAAAGGTTAAAGGATGGAGCAGAATATATTGTGCTTCAGCTGATGTAAGAAAGGCAGGAGTAGCAATCCTAATCTCAGACAAAGCAAAAGCAGAAATAGATCTAATCAAAAGGGATAAGGATGGAAACTATATCCTGCTAAAAGGCACCATAGACAATGAAGCAATATCATTACTAAACATGTATGCTCCAAGTGGTATAGCATCCAGATTCTTAGAGGAGAGATTGAGGGAGTTGAAGGAAGAAATTGACAGCAAAACTATACTAGTGGGGGACCTCAACCTCCCTCTTTCTGAACTTGATAAATCTAACCTCAAAATAAACAAGAAAGAGGTTAAGGAGGTAAATAGAACTCTAGATAAGGTAGATATGATAGATCTTTGGAGAAAATTGAATGGGAACAGAAAGGAATATACCTTTTTCTCAGCAGTACATGGAACATTTACAAAAATTGACCATGTACTAGGACATAAAAATCTCAAAATCCAGTGCAGAAAGGCAGAGATAATCGGTGCATCCTTCTCAGATCATAATGCAATAAAAATTATATGTAATAAAAGGCCATGGAAAGATAAAGCAAAAATCAGTTGGAAACTAAATAATTTAATCCTAAAGAAGGAATGGGTTAAAGGAGAAATCATAGAAACAATTAACAACGTCATTCAAGAGAATGACAATAATGTGACAACCTACCAAATTTTATAGGATACTGCAAAAGCAGTTCTTAGGGGAAGTTTTATATCTTTGAATGCCTATATAAATAAAATAGAGAAAGAGGAGATCAATGACTTGGGTATGCAGCTGAAAAAGCTAGAAAAAGAACAAATTGAAAATCCCCAAGAAAATACCAAATTAGAAATACTGAAAACCAAAGGAGGGATTAATTAAATTGAAATTAAGAAAACTATTGAATTAATAAATAAAACCAATAGTTGGTTTTATGAAAAAACTAATAAAATTGATAAACCTTTGGTCAATTTGATTAAAAAAAAGAAAGAAGAAAATCATATTACTAATATTAAAAATGAAAGGGGTGAACTCACCTCCATTGAGGAGGAAATTAAAACAATAATTAGAAATTATATTGCCCAACTGTATGCCCACAAATTCGATAATCTAAATGAGATGGATGAATATTTTAAAAAATACAAATTGCCCAGATTAACAGAAGAGGAAATTGAATACTTAAACAACCCCATCTCAGAAAAAGAAATTGAACAAGCCATCAATGTACTCCCTAGGAAAAAATCTCAAGGACCAGATGGATTCACAAGTGAATTCTATCAAACCTTTAAAGAACAGTTAATTCCAATACTATATAGACTATTTGGGAAAATTGGGGAAGAAGGAGTACTCCCAAATTCTTTCTATGATACAAATATGGTTTTGATACCCAAGCCAGGAAGAGACAAAACAGAAAAAGAAAATTATAGACCAATTTCTCTAATGAATATAGATGCAAAAATTTTCAACAAGATTTTAGCAAAACGAATACAGCATCTTATCAAGAGAATAATACATTATGATCAGGTAGGTTTCATACCAGGAATGCAGGGCTGGTTCAATATTAGGAAAACTATTAGCATTATCATTCATATCAACAAGAAAACCAACAAAAACCACATGATTATCTCAATTGATGCAGAAAAAGCTTTTGACAAAATACAACACCCATTCCTATTAAAAACACTGGAGAACATAGGAATAAAGGGAACCTTCCATAAAATAATAAGCAGTATCTACCTAAAACCTTCAGCAAGCATTATATGCAATGGAGATAAGCTAGAGGCATTTCCAATAAGGTCAGGGGTGAAACAAGGATGCCCATTATCACCATTATTATTCAATATGGTACTAGAAATGTTAGCGGTAGCAATTAGACAAGATAAAGAAATTGAAGGAATAAAAATAGCCAAAGAAGAAACTAAGTTATCACTCTTTGCAGATGATATGATGATATATTTAGAGAATCCCAGAGATTCAAGTAAAAAGCTACTTGAAATAATAAACAACTTTGGCAAAGTTGCAGGTTACAAAATAAACCCACACAAATCTTCTGCATTCCTATATATTAGCAACAAAGTCCAACTCCAAGAGATAGAAAGAGAAATCCCATTTAAAGCTAGAGTAGACACTATAAAATACTTAGGAGTTTACCTGCCAAAACAAACCCAGGGATTATATGAACACAATTACAAGACACTTTTTGCACAAATAAAGTCAGATTTAAGTAAGTGGAAAAACATCAGTTGTTCATGGGTAGGCCGAGCTAATATAATAAAAATGACAATTCTACCTAAATTAATCTACTTATTTAGTGCCATACCAATTAAACTATCAGATAATTATTTTCTAGAGCTGGATAAAATAATATCAAAATTCATTTGGAAAAACAAAAGGTCCAGAATATCAAAGGGACTAATGAAAAGAAATGCTTGGGAAGGTGGCCTAGCGCTACCAGACCTCAAATTGTATTATAAAGCAGCAATTATCAAAACCACTTGGTATTGGCTAAGAAACAGAGGGGTAGACAAATGGAATATGCTTGGCACTCAAGACACAGTTGGCAAGGAATATAGCAACCTCCTGTTTGACAAACCCAAAGATCCCAGCTTCTGGGATAAGAACTCACTGTTCGACAAAAATTGCTGGGAAAACTGGTTAACTGTGTGGCGGAAATTAGGCATAGACCCATGCCTGACACCGTACACAAGAATAAAGTCCAAATGGGTACATGACCTAGGTATAAAGATTGATACCATGAATAAACTGGAGAAGCAAGGTATAGTGTATTTATCAGATTTATGGAGAGGGGAAGAATTTTTTTCTAAAGAAACGATAGAAAGCATTTTGAAATGCAAGATGGATAATTTTGATTACTTTAAACTGAAAAGTTTTTGTACAACCAAACCCAATGCAACCAAAATTCGGAGGGATGTAGTAAATTGGGAAAAAATTTTTACAGCTAAGCTCGGGGATAAAGGCCTCATTTCTAGAATATATAGAGAAATGACTCAAATATATAAACATCCAAGTCATTCCCCAATTGATAAATGGTCAAAGGATATGAACAAGCAATTTTCAGGGGAAGAAATCGAAAATATCTATAATCATATGAAAAAGTGCTCTAAATCACTATTGATTAGAGAGATGCAAATCAAAACAACTCTGAGGTACCACATCACACCTGTAAGATTGGCAAACATGACAGAACAAGAAAATGATAAATGCTGGAGAGGATGTGGGAGAGTTGGAACACTAATTCATTGTTGGTGGAGCTGTGAGATCATCCAACCCTTCTGGAGAACTGTTTGGAACTATGCCCAAAGGGCTACAAAAATGTGCATACCCTTTGACCCAGAAATATCGCTACTAGGATTGTATCCCCAAGAGATTATAAAAACGGGAAAGGGTCCTGCATGTACAAAAATATTTATAGCAGCACTCTTTGTGGTAGCCAAAAACTGGAAGTCAAGGGGATGCCCATCAATTGGGGAATGGCTGAATAAATTATGGTATATGAATGTAATGGAGTACTATTGTGCCATAAGAAATGATGAACAAGAAGACTTCAGGGAGGCCTGGAAGGACTTATATGATCTGATGCTGAGCGAAAGGAGCAGAACCAGGAGAACTTTGTGCACAGCAACGACCACAGTGTGCGAGAGTTTTTTCTGGTAGACTTGGAACTTTGTAATAATACAAGAACTTACTGAGAAAAAAAAAAAAAAATCCTAATGTCGGTCTTCTAAGGCAAAATGCCTTCCACACTCAGAGAAAGAAATGTGGAAGTCACTTGCAGAATGTAGCAGATCATGTTTGTATGTGGGTGGGGTTCAGTGTATTATATGTTGATTTGTTATATGATTTCTTCCATTTATTTTAGTTCGACTACATAGCATGAATATAGCGAAAATGTGCTCAATAGGAAAGTATATGTAGAACCTAAACAGAATTGTATGCTGTCATGGGGAGGGAGGGGGGTATTGGGGGAAGGGTGGGGGGGAATAAAATCTTAACTTTAAGGAAATGATTGTAAAACATTAAAAAAAGAAAAAAAGAAAAAAAAGAAAAAAAAAAAGAAAAAAAAAAAAAGAGACTAACTCAACTAGAAAAGGAGGTCCAAAAAGGCAATAAGTAGAAGGAGGTTTTAAAAAGCAGAATTAACCAAAGAGAGGAGAAGGTTCAAGAGCTCACTGAATAAAATAATTCGTTGAAAGAGAGAATTGAGTTCAGGGAAATGAATGACTATGAGTTAAACTAAGCAGTTAGTAAACGAAATAAAAAATTTGAAAAAATAGAAGATAAAGTGAAATATCTCATTGGAAAAACAACTGAAAATAAATTCAGGAGAAACAATTTAAAAATTATGGGAATACCTGAAAGCCATGATCTAAAAAAGAGCCTAGACAATCATCTTTCATGAAATTATCAAGGAAAACTGCCCTGATGTTCTAGAATCAGAGGGCAAAATAAATATTGAAAGAATTGACCGATCACCTCCTGAAAGAGATCCGAACAGAGAAACTCCTAGGAATATTGTGGCCAAATTTCAGAGTTCCCAGATCAAGGAAAAAATACTGCAAGCAGCCAGAAAGAAACAATTTGAGTATTTTGGAAACACCATCAGGATAACGCAGGATCTGTTCTCTCTGAGGATGAAGGACAACAACCTCAAAACCATATACATACATATTATATATAGAATAAGGACAGAAGAGTAGATTGGATCAAGATCAGGGAGAGCCTTAAAAGGTAGGATAAGGACTTTGTGTTTTATTTGAAGTGCCTTTCAATAAATCAATCTCCAAGTGTTTCCTGAGTACCTATGTGCCGTACATTTGTGTCCTCTCCCCCCCTTTCCTTTCCCTACTGCATGCTTCATGCTAAAGTTCCAGCCCTGGAGGTGGAGCCAAGATGGCGGAGTAGAAAGACTCACGTATGCTAGCTCCGAACCCATGGTCCATATATTTCCTGCAAGAAGAACTCCCCACAAATTCTGGAGCATTGCAAGGCACGCAGAACCAAAGTGGAAAAGATTTCCATTCCAGAGAGCCCTGGAGAGCGGTCCCCAGGGGTCCATCATGCCCCGGAAAGCAGAGCCCACCCCTGTGCTGCCCTGTCTGTGCGGCCGAGAGGACCAGATCCGAGCAGGCTGCAGGGACGGAACCTCCAGAGGCCGGGAAGGTCCCTCCGTTCACAGATGCTACAGGTCAGTGAGAGAGACATCTGGGCTGGCCGAAAGGGGAGCAGGGTGTCTCTGTGACTTGGACCCCCTTGGGAGGCAGCAGCAGAGGCAGCAGTGGAGGGAGGGGCAGAGGCAGAAGCAGTGGCTGCAGCCCAGGACTCCCAGAACAGCAGGCAGGATCGTCATTACTGAAGGTCTCTGCATAAACCACCTGAGGAAACTGAGCCTGGGAGACATCCCTGCATCCACCCACCCCATTACTGAAGGTCTCTGCATAAAGCCCCTGAGGGAACTGAGCCTGGGGGGGCCCTGCCCCCACCCAAGCACCAGCACTTAAGCTCACATTGAATAGCAGCCACAGCTACCACAGAAAGCCCATTTGAATCTCAGACCCCAAGCACTAGCTGGGCAGATCTAGGTGGGGGTGGACAGGAATCTCAGAAGTCAAGTAACTGGCTGGGAAAATGCCCAGAAAAGGGAAGAAAAATAAGACTATAGAAGCTACTTTCTGGGGGGACAGATGTTCCCACCTTTCATTTCTGATGATGAGGAACAATTCTTACCATCAGGGAAAGAAGTGGAGTTCGGGGGCCTCGGTATCCCAGACATCCCAGGGGGATGTCCGGTGGGCTCAGGCCATGGAAGAGCTCAAAAAGGATTTTGAAAATCAAGTTAGACAGGTGGACGAAAAACTGGGAAGAGAAATGAGAGAGATGCAAGAAAAGCATGAAAAACGGGTCAATACCTTGCTAAAGGAGACCCAAAAAAATGCTGAAGAAAATAACCCCTTGAAAAATAGACTCACTCAATTGGCAAAAGAGGTTCAAAAAGCCAATGAGGAGAAGAATGCTTTCAAAAGTAGAATTAGTCAAATGGAAAAAGAGGTTCAAAAGCTCACTGAAGATAATAGTTCTCTCAAAATTAGAATGGAACAGATGGAGGCTAATGACTTTCTGAGAAACCAAGAAATCACAAAACAAAAGAAAAGAACGAAAAAATGGAAGAGAATGTGAAATATCTCATTGGAAAAACAACTGACCTGGAAAATAGATCCAGGAGAGACAATTTAAAAATTATGGGACTACCTGAAAGTCATGATCAAAAAAAAGCCTAGACATCATCTTCCATGAAATTATCGAGGAAAACTGCCCTGATATTCTAGAACCAGAGGGCAAAATAAGTATTGAAAGAATCCATCGATCACCACCTGAAAGAGATCCAAAAAGAGAAACTCCTAGGAACATTGTGGCCAAATTCCAGAATTCCCAGGTCAAGGAGAAAATATTGCAAGCAGCTAGAAAGAAACAATTCCAGTATTGTGGAAATACAATCAGGATAACTCAAGATCTAGCAGATTATACTACATTAAGGGATTGAAGAGCGTGGAATAGGATATTCCAGAAGTCAAAGGAACTAGGACTCAAACCAAGAATCACCTACCCAGCAAAACTCAGTATAATACTTCAGGGGAAAATATGGTCTTTCAATGAAACAGAGGAGTTTCAAGCATTCTTGATGAAAAGACCAGAGCTGAAAAGAAAATTTGACTTTCAAACACAAGAATGAGAAGAAGCATGAAAAAGTAAACAGCAAAGAGAAGGCAGAAGGGACTTACCAAAAGTGAACTGTTTACATTCCTACATGGAAAGACAATATTTGTAACTCTTAAAACTTTTCAGTATCTGGGTAGTTGGTGGGACCACACACACACATACACACACACACGTACACACATGTACACACATGCACGCACACACACATAAACACATGCACGCACACACAGAGACAGAGAGCACAGAGTGAATTGAATAGGATGGGACCATATCTTAAAAGAAATTAAGGTAAATGGTGAGAGAGAAATGTAGTGGTAGGAGAGAGGGTGAAATGGAATGGGGTAAATTGTCTCTCATTCAAGAGGCAAGCAGGAGACTTTTTTGTGGAGGGAAAAAGAGGAGAGCTGAGAAAAAAACATGAAGTTTATTCTCATGACATTCGACTAAAGGAAGGAATAAAAAGCACACTCATTTTGGTATGAAAACCTATCTTACAATACAGGAAAGTGGGGGAGAAGGAGATAAGCAGGGTGGGGGGGATAATGGTAGGGAGGGCAATGGGAGGGAGCAATTTGAAGTCAACACCCTTGGAGAGGCACAGGATCAAAAGACAGAATAGAAACAATGGGGGCAGGATAGGATGGAGGGAAATACAGTTAGTCTTACACAACACGACTATTATGGAAGTCATTTGCAAAACTACACCGATATGGCCTATATTGAATTGCCTGCCTTCCCAAAGGGAATGGGTGGGGAGGGAGGGATGGGGAGAATTTGGAACTCAAAGTTTTAGGAACAACTGTTGAGTATTGTTGTTGGTACTAGGAAATAAGAAATACAGTTAATGAGGAATAGAAAGTCATCTGGCCCTACAGGACAAAAGAGAAGATGGGGACAAGAGAAGGGAGGGATGATAGAACAGAGGGCAGATTGGTGATAGGGAAAATTAGATTGCTCAGTGTATTGGGGTGGGGGAGGGGATAAAAGGGGAGAAAATTTGGAACCCAAAATTTTGTGAAAATGAATGTAAAAAGTTAAATAAATAAATTTTTATTAAAAAAAATAATAATAAAGTTCCAGCCCTATAACACTAGGATCTAGCAGGGTGAGGCGACGGATGGAAGACTGAACTTAGAGTCAGGAAGGCTTGGGGTGGAACCCTACCTCACACATTTGCTAGTTGTATGATGCTGGATGAGTAAATTCATCTGACTGGTCGTCAGTATCCTCATCAGTAACATGAATGGGTACCCTCCAGCTTTAAATAGACATTCCCAAGTATCATGTACTTCCTAATTTCTTTGGGCAGCCCACCCCAACAGCATACCTGATAACTGGAGCGACAAGGACATAATTCTCTTCTGGGAGCAACATTTTTCATTGAATTCAACTCAAATCAATAGGTAAACAGGTAGAAAAGGAACTGCAATCACAGGCTGTGACCTCAAGAATCTTCCAGTCCAGTTGTGAAGCTAGCATGTAGACTAGGAAGCTGTTTGATCACAATTGAACAATTTTGTTATCAGTATAGCAGACAAGAAAGACGACGAACGTTCCAAAAAGGGGGAGACAGAGGGACCTGGAGTAGCTGGGGGTGAGAAGATGGGGGAAGGGCTTCCGGGAGGAGGCCAAATGGAATCTTTCCCTGGAATGTTCATTTCAGATTTGGGGCAGTAGTGGTAGAGTGGGGCATTAGAGGCAGGGAGAGCAGTGTGAGCAAAGGTGACAGAAAAGTTTAATATCTCGGTTCTCAGGCTTACCTCTCTCAGTCACACTGTGGGCAGATAGACTCCCTGAAATCCTGGGGGAAGAGAATAAGAGAGTACTAAGCCGGCAAAAGACAATCCCTGCCCTCAAGGAGTTTACAGGCTGAGGGGGGAGAGGACAATATGCAAGGAAATAATAAATACACAAGGAAAGCTACACACACACACACACACACACACACACACACACGGAATAAAATGGAAATCATTAACAAGAAGGAAGACACAGGAATTAAGAGGGGTTAGGGAAACCTTCCTTTAGCAGATGGAATTTTAGCTGGTAAATTTCTGGAACTAGATTTGAATTCAGTTCCTCCTGACTCCAAGTCCATCTCTCTGTTATGCCACCTACCTAGATCTCCTCAGTCACCTTTTAAAGTAGACAGCTTAAAAAAAGTCTTCCTGGTTCATCGTTTCATGGACCACAAATGCACATTTTTGAGTGCAGGAAAAAGCATATGCATGTAAATCCACTGTGGGTATACTGAGTCAGTGTGAGAGCATATGTACTTATTATCAGATGATTAAATTTGACTATAGGGTTGACAGAGACTTCAGAGAGCATTTAGCACAAATGCTTGATTTTACAGACATGAAAACTGAGGCCCACGGAAGAGAATTTGACTTGCCCAAGGTCACACAAGTAGGAAGTGGAAGAGTTTTTATCGAAACTAAGGGTTTCTGCCTCTTGATTTGGAGTTTTTAAGATGAAGCACAATATTGATAAATGGAAATGTAGATAATTCAAATATTCCTATTCTTAGCAAGGTTCTGGTCCTTCCATAAAATAGGGGCTGGAGAGATGTCTAGAGTAGGAACATTTTCAAAGTAGAGAATGTAACCTAGCCAGTAAGGAGAGAATGAGCTATTTTTTGTAATTTTTTGTTTATTTCTTTTCACTAAATTGGATTTTTTTTTTCCAATTAGAGGTAAAGATAGTTTTCAACATTCATTTGTGTAAGATTTTGAGTTCCAGATTTTTCTTCCTCCTCCTTTTCCTCCTCCCTCCCCAAGAAGGAAGCAATCTGATATAGGTTATACATGGTTAACCATGGTAAACATATTCATGTTGTGAAAGAAGAATCAGAACAAAAGGAGGGACATGAGAGAAAAAGCAAAGTAAAAATTGAATGCTCTGAAATGCATTCAGACTCCATGGTTCTTTCTCTGGATGTGCTTAGAATTTTTTCATTACGAGTCTTGTGGATTTGTCTTGGATCATTGTATTATTGAGAAGAGCTAAGGTTTTCCTAGGTGATGAATTTACAATGTTGCTGTTACTCTACACAATGTTCCCCTTGATCTGCTCACTTCACTTAGAAACAGTTCATGTAAATCTTTCCAGGTTTTTCTGAAATCTGCCTGTCTGTCATTTCTTATGGAGCAATAGTATTCCATTACATTCATATACCACAACTTGCTCATCTATTCCCCCAATTTTATGGGCATCCCCTCAATTTACAATTCTTTCCCACCGCAGAAAGAGCAGTTATAAATATTTTTGTACATGTGGGTCATTTTCCCTTTTTGATGATCTCTTTTGGACACAGACCTAACAGTGATATTTCTGGGTCAATGGACATGCAGTTTCATAAACCTTTGGGCATAGTTGCAAATTGTTCACCAGAATGGTTGGATTAGTTCACAACTCCAGAAACGATGCATTAATGTTCCAATTTTCCCACAACTTCTCCAGTATGGATCATTTTCCTTTTCTATCATTTTAGCCAAACTGATAGGTGTGAGGTAGTACTTGTTGTTTTGATTTGCATTTCTCTAATCAACAGTTACTTAGAGCAATTTTTCCCATATGACTTTAGATAGCTTTAATTTCTTCCTCTGAAAACTACCTATTCATATCCTTTGGCCATTTGTCAGTCAATTGGAGAGTGACCACCATTCATATAAATTTGACTCAGTTTTCTATATATTTGAGAAATGAGGACTATATCAGAAATACTGGCTATAAAAGTTATTTCAAAATTGTAATCAAAATTGCCCATTCTGAATTTCATAATATTCTCTCTCTTGTTTCGTCATATATTCTTTTCTTGTCCATAGATCTGACAGATAAATTATTCCTTGTTCTCTTAATTTGCTTATGGTGTCGCCCTTTATGTCTACATCATGTACCCGTTTTGATCTTATCTTGACATAGGGTGTGAAAGTCTACATCTAGTTTCTGCCATACTTTTTTTTTTCCAGTTTTCCCAATAGTTTTGGTCTAATAGTGAATTCTTATCCCAGAATCTGGAGTTTTGGGGTTTTCAAAAAGTAGATTACTATAGTCATTTACTACTTTGTGTTGAGTACCTGACCTATTTCACTGATTCCCCACTCTATTTCTTAGCAAGTACCAAATGATTTTGATGCCTACCACTTTATAATATAGTTTTAGATCTGGAATGGCTAAGCCACCTTCCCCTGAAATAGTTTCCCCATTAATTCCTTTGTTTTTTTGGACCTTTCCTTTTTCTACATGAATTTTGCTTTATTTTTTTCTAGCTCTATAAAATATATTTTGGTAGTTTGATTGGTATGGTACTGAATAAATTAATTTAGATAGAAATATCATTTTTTATTATATTAACTCAACCTACTCATGCATGAGTAATTGATATTTTTTCCAGTTGTTGAGATTTGATTTTTTTTTTTTTGTGAAAAGTGTTTTGTAATTATGTTCACATAGTTCCTGGGTTTGTCTTGGCAAGTAGATTCCCAAGAATTTTGTATTGTCTACAGTTATTTTACATGAAATTTCTCTTTCTGTCTCTTTCTACTGGACTATGTTGGTAATATATAGAAATGTTGATTTCTGTGGGCAAATTTAATGTTCTGCAACTTTGCTAAAGCTGTAAATTATTTCAAATATTTTTTTAGTTGATTCTCTAGGATTTTCTAAGCATACCATCATGTATTTGCAAAGAGTGATAATTTTGTTGCCTATTCTAATTCCTTCAATTTCTTGTTTTCTTCTCTTTTTGGTAAGGCTGGCATTTCTAGTACAATATTAAATAATGGTGGTGATGATAGACACTCTTCTTTCATCTTTGATCTTGGGAAAGTTTCGAGTTTATCCTTATCACATAAAATGTTTGCTGACAGTATTAGATAGACAGTGCTTAAGGAAAATTCCATTTATTCCTATACTCTCTAGTGTTTTTAATAGTAATAGGTGTTGTATTTCATTAGAAGGTTTTTCTGCACCTGTTGAAATTATCATATGATTTCTGTTAGTTTTCTTGTTGATATGGTCAGTTATGCTGATTTCCTAATATCGAACCAGCTCTGCCATCCTGGTATAAATCCCACCTAGTCATAGTGCATTATCCTGGTGATAAATTGTTGTAATATCTTTGTGAAGATTTCATTTAATTCTTTTTGCATCAATACTCCTTAGAGGAATTGGTCTACAGCTTTCTTTCTCTGTTTTGGCTCTTCCTGGTTTAGGTATCAGCATCATATTTGTGTCATAGAAGAAATTTGGTGGAATTCTTTTGCCCATTTATCCAAATAGTTTATATAGTATTGGAATTAATCATTCCTTAAATATTTGCTAGAATTTGGTTATGAATATGTATGATCATGAAGATTTTTTCTTTTTTTTCATTTTTAATATGAATTTATTTATTTAACTTTTTACATTCATTTTCACAAAATTTTGGGTTCCAAATTTTCTCCCCTTTTATCCCCTCCCCCCCACCCCAATACATCAAGCAATCTAATTTTCCCTATCACCAATCTGCCCTCTCTTCTATCATCCCTCCCTTCTCTTGTCCCCATCTTCTCTTTTGTCCTGTAGGGCCAGATGACTTTCTATTCCCCATTAACTGTATCTCTTATTTCCTAGTAGCAACAATACTCAACAGTTGTTCCTAAAACTTTGAGTTCCAAATTCTCCCCATCCCTCCCTCCTCACCCATTCCCTTTGGGAAGGCAGGCAATTCAATATAGGCCCTATCTGTGTAGTTTTGCAAATGACTTCCATAATAGACGTGTTGTGTAAGACTAACTGTATTTCCCTCCATCCTATCCTGCCCCCATTGTTTCTATTCTGTCTTTTGATCCTGTCCCTCCCCAAGAGTGTTGACTTCAAATTGCTCCCTCCTCCCATTGCCCTCCCTTCCATCCTCCCCACACCCTGCTTATCTCCTTCTCCCCCACTTTCCTGTATTGTAAGATAGGTTTTCATACCAAAATGAGTGTGCATTTTATTCCTTTCTTTAGTCGAATGTGATGAGGGTAAACTTCATGTTTTTTTCTCAGCTCTCCTCTTTTTCCCTCCACAAAAAAGTCTCCTGCGTGCCTCTTGAATGAGAGATAATTTACCCCATTCCATTTCACCCTCTCTCCTCCCACTACATTTCTCTCTCACCATTTACCTTAATTTCTTTTAAGGTATGGTCCCATCCTATTCAATTCACTCTGTGCTGTCTCTGTATGTGCGTGCATGTGTGTGTACACGCACGTGTGTACATGTGTATGTATATGTGTATGTCTGTGTGTATGTGTGGTCCCACCAACTACCCAGATACTGAAAAGTTTTAAGAGTTACAAATATTGTCTTTCCATGTAGGAATGTAAACAGTTCACTTCTGATAAGTCCCTTATGACTTCTCTTTGCTGTTTACTTTTTCATGCTGCTTCTCATTCTTGTGTTTGAAAGTCAAATTTTCTTTTCAGCTCTGGTCTTTTCATCAAGAATGCTTGAAAGTCCTCTGTTTCATTGAAAGACCATATTTTCCCCTGAAGTATTATACTCAGTTTTGCTGGGTAGGTGATTCTTGGTTTGAGTCCTCGTTCCTTTGCCTTCTGGAATATCCTATTCCATGTCCATCGATCCCTTAATGTAGAAGCTGCTAGATCTTGTGTTATCCTGATTGTATTTCCACAGTACTGGAATTGTTTCTTTCTAGCTGCATGCAATATTTTCTCCTTGACCTGGGAATTCTGGAATTTGGCCACAATGTTCCTAGGAGTTTCTCTTTTTGGATCTCTTTCAGGTGGTGATTGATGGATTCTTTCAATACTTATTTTGTCCTCTGGTTCTAGAATATCAGGGCAGTTTTCCTCGATAATTTCATGGAAAATGATATCTAGGCTCTTTTTTTGATCATGACTTTCAGGTAGTCCCATAATTTTTAAATTGTCTCTCCTGGATCTATTTTCCAGGTCAGTTGTTTTTCCAATGAGATATTTCACATTCTCTTCCATTTTTTCATTCTTTTCTTTTGTTTTGTGATTTCTTGGTTTCTCAGAAAGTCATTAGCCTCCATCTGTTCCATTCTAATTTTGAGAGAACTATTATCTTCAGTGAGCTTTTGAACCTCTTTTTCCATTTGACTAATTCTGCTTTTGAAAGCATTCTTCTCCTCATTGGCTTTTTGAACCTCTTTTGCCAATTGAGTGAGCCTATTTTTCAAGGGGTTATTTTCTTCAGCATTTTTTTTGGGTCTCCTTTAGCAAGGTATTGACCCGTTTTTCATGCTTTTCTTGCATCTCTCTCATTTCTCTTCCCAGTTTTTCGTCCACCTGTCTAACTTGATTTTCAAAATCCTTTTTGAGCTCTTCCATGGCCCGAGCCCACCGGACATCCCCCTGGGATGTCTGGGATACCGAGGTCCCCAAACTCCACTTCTTTCCCTGATGGTAAGAATTGTTCCTCATCATCAGAAATGAAAGGTGGGAACATCTGTCCCCCCAGAAAGTAGCTTTCTATAGTCTTATTTTTCTTCCCTTTTCTGGGCATTTTCCCAGCCAGTTACTTGACTTCTGAGATTCCTGTCCACCCCCACCTAGATCTGCCCAGCTAGTGCTTGGGGTCTGAGATTCAAATGCTGCTCCCCAGCCTTAGGGCTTTCATTGGTGGGCGGGACTGCTATTTAATGTGAGCTTAAGTTCTGGTACTCAGGTGGGGGCAGGGCCACCTCCCAGGCTCAGTTCCCTCAGGGGGTTTATGCAGCGACCTTTGGTAATGGACCCGAGCCCCCATCTTCTCTGGTAGCCCCTGGGTGCTGCCGCCGCTGCCTCCCGAGGGGGCCTGAGTCACAGAGACACCCCACTCCCCTCTCAGCCAGCCCAGACGTCTCTCTTGCTGACCTGTAGTGCCAATAGGCAGAGGGACCTTCGTGGCTGCTGGAGGTTCTGTCCCTGAAGCCTGCTCAGATCTGCTTCTCTGGGGCCGCATGGCCAGGGCAGCGCAGGGGTGGGCTCCTGCGTCTGGTGCACAATGGACCCCTGGGGATGGCTTTCCAGGGCTCTCTGGAATGGAAATCTCCTCCACTGTGTTTCTGCGCGGCTTGCAGTGCTCCAGAATTTGTGGGGAGTTCTTTTTACAGGAAATTTATGGGCTGTGGGTTCGGAGCTAGCATACGTGAGTCGTTCTACTCCACCATCTTGTCTCCTCCTGATCTTTTTTTTCTTAGTGAGTTTATTTATGTCTTATTCAATTTTTTTTCTAAAATGTACTTATTTAAGCATTTAATTTCCTGTTCTGTTACTGTGGGCAATATATGTACATATATATGTGTGTGTGTGTGTATACACTACACACATACATACATGCACACATATACATATATATACATGCATATATACATACACCTATACACACACACACATATATACATAAATATATATATATATATATATATATATATATATATATATATATATAATATTCATCCATTTCACTTAGATTGTTAGATTTATTGGCATGCACTTGGGCAAAATAGCTCCTAATTATTACTTTAATTTCTTCTTCATTGGTGGTGAATTCACCCTTTTTTTATTTTTGATACTAGTAACTTGGTTTTCTTCTTTATTTTAAAAATCAAATTAATCTGTTTGTCCATTTTATTACTTTTTCATAAAATCAGTTATTAATTTTTTTTCTTATTTCAATAATTCTCATACTTTCAATTTTATTAATTTCTCCTTTGATTTTTAGAAATTCTAATTTGCTATTTAATTGGGGATTTTTAATTTATTCTTTCTCTAGTGTGTTCAGTTGCATGGCCAATTCATTGATCTCTTCTTTCTCTATTTCATTCATAGAAACATTTAGAAATATAAAGTTTCTGCTAAGAATTTCTTTGATTGCTTCCTAAAAGTTTTGGTATATTGTCTCATTATTGTCATTCTCTTTGATGAAATTAATGTTGTTTGACCTACTCATTCTTTAGGATTATATTATATAGTTTCCAACTAAGTTTTAGTCTGTCTTTTCATGACCTTTTATTACATGTGATTTTTTGTTGTTGTTGCATTATGATCTGAAAAGGAGGCATTTAATAATTCTGCCTTTCTGCTTTTAATTGTGATGTTTGCGTGCCCTCATACATGGTCACTTTTTGTATAGTTGCATGTGCAATGGAGAAAAAGGTATTTTCTTTTCTATCCCCATTCAATTTTCTCCAGAGATCTACCGTATCTAACCTTTCTCAAATTCTATTCACCTCATTAACTTCTTTCTTGTTTATTTTGTGGTTAGATTTATCTGGTTTTGAGAACAGGAGGTTGAGGTCCCTGAATAGTATAATTTTGTGGTCTCTTTCTTCCTGTAAGTTACTTAACTTCTAAGACTTTGGAAATGATACCATTCGGTGCATGTATGTTTAGTATTGCTATTACTGCATTGTCTATGGTACCTTTTAACTAGTTGTAGGTTCCTTGATTATCTCTTTTTATTAAATCCATTTTCACTTTTTCTTTGAGTTCAGGATTGCTACCCCTGCTTTTTTTTTATTTCAACTGAAGCATAATATATTCTGCTCCTGTACCTTACCTTTACTCTATGTGCATCTCTCTGCTTCAAATGTGTTTCTTGTAAACATCATATTGTAGGATTTCATTTTGAAACCCATTCTGCTATCTGTTTCCATTTTATAGGAGAATTCATCCCATTCACACTCACAGTTATGATTACTAGCTGTGTATTTCTCCCCATTCTATTTTCTCCATTAATACTTTTCTACCTCCTTTCATCCTGTCCCTCCTCATCAATATTGTGCTTCTGATCCCTGCCTCCCTCAATCTGCCCTCCCTTTTATCAGTCCCCCTTTTCTTTCTCCTTCCTCCTACTCTTTTTGCCTTACCTTCTGCCCTTCCTTGTATCAGCCTCCTCTCATTCCTTTCTTTCCCCTTACCTCTCCTACCTCCCTATAAAGTAATATAAATTTCTATACCCAACTGAGTGTGTATATTATTCCCTGATGAGAGTAAGGTTCAAAAAAATGTTCATCCCCTCTTGCTTCCCTCTACTGCAACAGGCTTTTTGCACCTCTTCATGTGATGCAATTTACCCTCTTCTTTCTCCCCCATTCCTCTCCTCCCAGTACAATTCTTTTTTTTTCACTCCCCCATTTTTATATCATCACAGCAATGTCAGCTTATACTCACACCTTCACTCTGTGTTCACTCTTTCTAACTGCCCTAACAGAGATACAGTTCTCAAGAGTTATAGGTATCATCTTGCAATATAGAGATGTACATAATTTAATGTCATTGAATTGACATTCAATTCAACGAATATGAATTTCATTGAATTCAATGAATTATTTTTCTTGTTTACATTTTTGTGTTTCTCTTTAGTCTTACATGAGAAGATCAAATTTTCTGTTCAGCTCTGGTCTTTTTATCAGGAAAGTTAGAAAGTCCTCTATTTTATTTAATATATAGAATATATTAATATTTTATATAATATATAATAGAATATTATAGAATATTATATAGAATATAATAGAATATAATAAGAATATATAATAGAATAATATATAGAAAGATTATGCTCAATTTTGTTGATTCTAAATTGTAATCCAACTTGCTTTGCCTTCCAGAATATATTCCAAGGCCTCTGATACTTTAATGTGGAAACTGTTGAGTACTGTGTAATTCTTACAATGTCTTCTTAATAATTGAATTGTTTTCTTCTGGCTGCTTGCAATATTTTTTCCTTGACCTGATAATTCTGGAATTTTGCTACAATATTTCTTGAAGTTTTCATTAGGGATCTCTTTCATGAATGATTGGTAGCTTCCTTCAATGACTATTTTACCCTCTAGCTCTGGGATATCAGAGAAGTTTTCCTTGATAATTTTCTTGAATAATTTCTTGATAATTTCTTAAGCGGGCTGTCTTTTGATCATGGCTTTCAGGTAGCCCAAAAATTCTTAAATTAACTCTCTTGCATCTATTTTCCAGGTAAATTGTTTTTTTTTTTGAGATATTTTATATTTTTGTTCTATGTTTTCATTCTTTTGATTTTAATGTTGAAGTCTCATCTAGTCATTCACTTCTAATCTTTAAGAAATTATTTTCTTAAGTGAGCTGTTGGACCTTTTCCATTTGGCCAATTCTACTTCTACAGAAGCTGTTTTCCTCAGTGGATTTTTTTTTCCAATTTGGTCAGTTCTATTTTTTAAGTGGTTGTTTCCTTCTGTCAATTTTTGTGCTCCCTTTTCTAAACTCTTGGCTCTTTTTTCATAATTATCCTTTATAACTCTCATTTGTTTTTCCAGACTTTCTTCTACCTCTCTTACTTGATTTTTAAAAACATTTTTTAGCTCTTCCAACACTTTTGGGACTTGAGACTGATTCATCTTCTCCTTTGAGGCTTTGCATGTGCCATTTTGACCTTGTCGCCCTCTTCTGAGTTTGCATTTTGATTTTCCCTATCACTATAATAGGTTTCCTATGCTCAGGACTCTTTTTTGACTTTTTGTTCATTTTGTAAAAGTTGAACTCTGCTCCTGGAACACAGGAAGCACTGTCCTAAGATTCTAGTATTGGGGGCCAGAGACCTGGTCAGTGGCTTTCCATACTGGGACTTCAGGTGCTCGAAGCTTGATCACTGCCCTGGGGTGGCCCAGTCTAGTGTCGCCTGTTGTGCTAGGATTCTGGAGCTGGCAGTTTCTCTGCTGTGCTGGGGTTGGAGACCTCATATCTGGCCTGCTGTGTCACTGTTCTACTGTGCCAGAACTTCAGAACTTAGTTGCTGATCTGTTTTGTAGCTAAGTGTCTTCCACTGGCTTTCCCACACACTGTGTTGCACTGCACTCCCCTTTTACACAAATGAAACATATTTTTTTCCTGAAGCCCTTCTAAATTATCTGAAGCTGGAAACTTGTTTCGTTCTGTCATATTGGGGGGTTCTGTCTCTCCAGAATCTCCTTATAGGCTTAATATAATGTTGTTTCTGAGAGAAACTGGGTAGAACTAAGCTAACTTCCAAGTTAGATGCCAGTCACCTGGACAGCCTTAGATGAGAAGAGTTAGGGTCTGGATAAATGACATGGCAAGGAGTCATGAGCAAAGATGCCATTTTGGATAGTTCTTGGGAAAATTGTGTTTTGAGTGTAAAGTCCTCTGAATATGTTGTAGGTGGCAGAATGGCCCCAAATTGCTTGGACTTATACAGAGACTATAGGGGATTTGGGAGGTAGTATTGCTGACTCTTGAACTCAGTTGGGGACTGTCCATATTTCTTGACACCTAAAGATTTCATGGCCACCATGACATATCCAAGTCTCTGCTAGGTGTCTTTTTTTTCTTTTCTTTTTCCTTTGGTTCTGTGTGCTTAGCTGGTCACACACGTAGAATATTTTTCCTTAACAGAGAGGTTTGGTGCTTGGGCTATGATAGCTATCAACACTCATCTATTAACTGCTCAAAGTCTAAATGTATGATTTAAAAAGTCAACTCCTTTATCTTGACTAGAGTGTGAATAATAAGGTAATTACTTTTTTGATCTAATTGCA
The DNA here is from genome assembly GCA_023548195.1 of Bettongia penicillata ogilbyi. NCBI lineage: Eukaryota > Metazoa > Chordata > Mammalia > Diprotodontia > Potoroidae > Bettongia > Bettongia penicillata. The sequence continues at coordinate 7,572,894 of JAJHZJ010000010.1, forward strand.
CCCAAAGGCATGTTCAGGAATAAATTAAATAAGTTTCCCTTATCCTTCAGTGAGGAATGTACCCAGTCTTTCTGGGTTCTGGTGCTATCATCATCCTAGCAGGGTGACTCACTTTGTGCTCCAGGCAAATGGAACTCTGGTTTTAGTGAAGTCCATGACCATGATCTGTGACTAAGCATTCCCAGAACTGAAATTCTCATGTGTTCCCTTGGGCTAGATTACAGGATGACAGCAGTCTTCCAGAGATTCATCAATAATGCTGCCAATTGCCTCAGCTCAGTCTACACAGGGCAGAACCTGCAGATGCTATGTCAAGAAAGACAGGCAAGATGGTGTCTTTGGCATCCCCATATGGACCCACTGTGTTGATTATTGGAGAGACCATGCTATTGCCTATAGGGATTTGAATAAGGCAACTTACCAGCATGGTTTATGGGAACTAGGGACTTTCCAATCACTTGAACTCTTCCAAAAGGGTGAAGGGAGACTCATGAGTTGTTAGCTTTTGGCTCTGGGCTGCTTCAAGAGGCATGGGCACATGTACCAAACAAAGCTGGTGATGCCAACAAGTCCCCTTTCTCCTTTCTGCATGCAAGTTTATTCTTCAAATGAAATCCACTCAAGATACATTTGTTGGAGACTGATCATTATTTGAATTCCAACTCTCTCTACAAAGCAGAACTACTGACCCTTTAAGGACATCCAACCACAAAAAAGGGTCTCCTCTTTTGTTGTCACCTTCACATCTAGGGTACTGACATCTTAACCTGCAAGTAAAAGTCATGTAGTTCAGTCTAAAAGCCAAGTCTCTTTGGTCTTCATGGAGAAATAGGAAAATCTATTGTCTCTAGTTCGTAGGTGGGGCATTCGTCTCATGAAGAAAGTACTGCTTTGAACTGCAACTAGGTTAGTGATTGGGAATAGTGATTTTCCCCAGAGGGGTGACATTCAGAGGGGACTCATAGTGCTTTGCCTTCTTTAGAATGCAAGAAAAAATGAGTTTAGCAGCTTTTTTAACAACTGGTGAGTTTAAATGAGAAACTAAGTAATTTTAAGTTTCCTCACTGTGATGTCCTATATATAGCGCTCAGCAGGAGCTCTTCCTTAGACTGGTCCTTTTCTGAAATTGGTATTTTTCTTTTTTAATCTGAAATAAGTATCACTAGTTACAGCTCCATTGAGACCAACTTATGATCTGTTTGGGGGTTCAGCTAGAGTGAGATTGGAACAGACAGGGAACTAGACCTGAGAACTTGCGATCTTTCTGGTGAAGCCACAGAAGCCAGATGCATAACAGCTCCAAAGAGGGGAAGACTTTCTTTTCAGAAGTTTAAAGAGTAGGAAGTTCTAGAGTGCCTAGTTCCAAGATTCAGTATGTTGATTAAATTCCTAAAATTTTGATGATTTTAATGTGATACTTTGGATGGATGATTAGGAGTTGTGAAGAGGGAAGGGAGAGAAGAGGGAAGTGGAGGAATGAATGTTTTTTCAATCTCAAGATCCAAGTGTTGAATGGATTTTCATGTTTTAGAATCAATACCATCACGTCTGCATTCAATAAATGTTGAAAATAATGAGGAAAAGAAAAATAAAATAAACACATGACGTTAGCTGATTTATTTCCAGTTTACAAAGTGTTCTCTTCATAATGATTCTATAAGAAGGTAAGACAGGTATTTTGATCCTCACTTTTCCCTGTAGTAGGAAGAGAGGGAGATTTGATAAGGAAACTGATGAAATCACATGATATAATGGGTCAGGTAACTGAGACCATGAGGTGTTAAGGTCTTAAATGAAATGTTTAGTTCTGTAGGAAAGTCTGATTGGTTTAGAGAATACTAACCCTTTTCGACCTGAAGAATCCCAACTGAGGAACATTCTTTATGTTCTTTTAGAACCTGAAACATACTTACTAGGCAATCAGTCAAGAGGAGATCTTTGAAGGGCATGACCCCTGGAAGCAGAGGAAAGAACCAACTGTAGTGAAATATGCTCTTTAGAGAAAATCACTATTCACCTGGAGGAGGTGGTGGTGGTAGAGATTTCTCTCTTTCCTTATTGGCATGAAAATTTGACACAGTGAAAGTCACTTAACAGGACATATCACATGTATCAGAAAAGTCAAAAGGAAGACCAAACAGATACAGTTTGAGGAGCGTGACCCGTGGCAGCAGGCGAAAAGAGTGAACTATGAATTCAAAAGAATACTAGCTCTGGTCATCAGGAATCAAGCCTAAGATGGAAGAAGGCCCAGGGAGCCCATCCAAGCCAGTCGCTCCCATAGAGGCATTATGTCCAGGAAGTACAGCTTGCAGCTGCCATGAGAAAACAAAGGGAATAGGGGCCCTGCAGAACTAGAGGCTTGCTTTCCTCTGGCCCAGTGCTTCTCCTTTGCACAAGCCTCATCACTAATACACTCCATGTATGTTTCCAATCTTCCTATTGCCACTCTGTGTATAGGGAGGACAGCTGACTCCAGATTTGGGGGGTATTTTGTAGCTGCTGTTCCTCTTCATCCATCTCAATAAATGCCTGTGCTTTAAGCCCATTGTGTTTACTGACTGATTATTAAAGGTAAGTACACTGTTAGGGGCTTGTGAGCTACAGTAGCTTTAGGATTGTACACCCATAAAGCACCTGATGTCTGAGACAGTCACCCTCATGAGCACTTATGTGCTGAATGGAGGAAGTAGCCCAGAAAGGGTGTACCTACAAATAATGAAGGCTTTTTGGAAGTAAACTGAAGAGATTAAAAGACTTTTTGCCTACCTACACCAAACATTCAGTGATAAAGCCAAGACGCACAGCCAGGTCTTCAGATTCATGGCTGACTGCTTGTCCTGCTTGACAAAGCTGGAATTCAGACATTATGGTAGAGAATTCTGGATTCTTAGTCATACCTGTCATTTATTACCTGCACAGCCCCCAGCAGGTCACTGAATCACTCTCTTTCTGTTTCTTCACTCTGTGGAAGGAGGGAGCTGGCCTGGGTTATTCCTAGGACACCTTTCCACTCTAAAGCAACAACTCTGTGATGTTCGCTGTGAGCACCACTACTTCTAGTACAGGTGCCCTCTCTCCCTTCATGTCTTCAGGAGGATATGACGATATTTGAAGTCTCTAGTATTCCCTGCCTTGGTGTCAAGGGTTGTGGGATAAATTGGCTAAAGGTGGTGGGCCAGGTGAGCCCAGAGAAAAGACACAGGAGGACAGGGAAGCTGGTGGTCATATGGGGAGGAGTCAGTCTGTCCTTTTGTCCCAGAGGGCAGAACCAGGAGCTAATGCTGCCAAAAGGCTAAATTGGGGGAGGGGAAGGAGAGGTAGAATTCTTCCTAACATTAGGACCTGGCTTCAAGTGGAATGGGTTTCTTGAGAGGTAGAAAGCTGCCCTTTCCCCTGCCCCCCACTGCCGGAAGTGTGCAGGCAGACACTGGCTGGCTGACTGCTTGGCAGACTGGGTATTCTTTGCATGTAGGACTGGATATGGCAGGCCCAAGTCTCTGCCAGTTCTCCAAATCTATGATTCTGATTAGACTTTTCTACCCCACCCACTGTCTCATCTGAAACTTGTTCAAAGAAATGTACAGAAGTGGTTTATCACTCCCATCTAGGGCGTTGCAGTCACAGCTTTACATGTGCTGGGATTTTTGTTTCTGTCACTATTATCTGACATTGGAGAAAATGAAGTTCTCCACCCAAATCTCCTATGACGAAGCCTTATGCCAGGGGGCTGGGATGCTGCATTTAGCCAGTTATACAGTCCTCTTGGCAGACTGTGGGTCAGTCAGGTAGTCAGATGTTTGTGTCTGCACAGATCCAAAATGTGTTCTAGAGGATCTAGACTCCCATTTCTCTGCTATTCCCATCCCACTTTCCCTTCCCCTCCCTCCTTTTGACTTTTTTTGTCAGTTGCTGTCCCTGTGCTCATTGCCAGCTGGACCTGGGGACCCTGACTCCCCACTTGTTCCTGTCTCTCTATTTTCTAAGTAGACTGCGTGTGTATGACTGCATGCACATGTGACCATGCACATGCGTGCCCTTGACCGACTAAACTGTGCTCAGGACATGGGGGAGTTTGTCCTTCTGAGTTTGAATGCCAACCAGGATTCCATCCCCACTACATTCATGTGTAGAGGGGTGTGTGTGTGTGTGTGTGTGTGTGTGTGTGTGTGTGTAGGGAATGTCTGTGTAACCATGCACACAAATGTGTGTGTGTTTATAGGATATGTTGATGTATCTATGTGTGCAGATGTGGATGTTTACATGTGATGTGTCAACATACCTGTGTGCACAGGTGTGTAAAACCAGGGATGGCTGAAGCCAGCAGAATTAGCTAAAAGGCAGTATGTTTCAAATGAGCATTTATACCTCAGAAATCAGCAAAGGCCACAAACTGGGGCTTGATTGAATGTCTTGTTCATTGTCTAGACTCTAGAAAGTGATGGAGAAAATGGGTAGTTCAGATTCAGTTTAACAGCCCATCACAAAGACTTTCTTTTCTTGATGATCTTGTTGTCAAATCTTGACCAGTACATCCCTGTTAAAGTTCATGGCCCAGCACCCCAGCTCTTGGTCTCTGTCTGGACCACACCACTTTTTGACCAGAACTTTTAACTATCAGACCTCAGTTCTGTTGTCCATAAAAGGAAAATGGCATCAGCTCACTGCAGAGGTTGTGACTTAATGAAAACCCATTGGGATAAAGCAGAAGAGAAGTACCTTTAACTCTGAACTTTTCCTAACCTTTTTTTCCTCTCTCAGTACCCCCTCAATTTTTCTCTAGGGAGCAAACTCAGGTTTGGATTCTCAAGGGAAATGAGCTCAGAAAGACTTCATGGTGTCATCAGATCTTCCAGGGCAAGGCTATTAATCATTTTTCCTTTTCTTTCCCTGCCTCTGGCCCCTACCCCACTTCCTCACTCAGAACCACCCACTTTATAGGTGTTAATTCAATGCTAACTGAATCAATAGAATGTAGTCAATGATGCCTTAGGCCTGCCATGTCAGTCTCCTGGACTAGCACCCAAAGGCCTTTCCTCTCTTCAGAAGCTGCCCCATTCCCAGGCCCCAGGTGGCATCTCCCTATAGGGCCTGTGTCTCCCACACAAGTGGAGAGGTACAGAGAACATTTAATAAAGGCAGGAAGGAGATTAAACCCTAAGCCACCCACATTCATGTTCGCAGCTCTCTGGCTGAATCATCCCACTGAAGGGCTGGGCCTCCCCTTCTGCCCTGGGGCTGCCCCTTCCAAGAACCTTGTCAGGGTGTACAGTATGAGGACTGGCCACCAAAATGGTGGGTGTGGCTCCCTCTCTGTTTATTGTCAGCCCTGGGGGGGCGGGGGGACTGCAGCTCCTCCCAGCTCAGCAGAGCTCCCCACAAACACGCCTCAGCCCTGATTACATGCCCTGCCAAACACCACAAGTTTGGGGGAAGGAAGCAAAACACAAACAAGGAAACCAAGGATCCCCTCCCTGTCACCAAAGTCAGGCATTCAGGTAACAGGAGACGGCCATTCGCCTTCGGCTTGACTTTGCAGACGTTGTCTCAGTGGAATCTTGTGGCCGCCCTCAGACAGCAGCGATAGCTGTGCTCACTTTATGGACCTATAAATCAGCAAGTGTCGGTTGTTATTAGTAGTTAATGCTCATCTAAATTTATATATTACTTCATTTCATTCTCACAAAAATGTCATGAGGTAGGCACTATGGAAAATGAAGGTTGAAAATGGTTATCTTGGCCAGGGTCACAGGGCTCTTAAGTTTTGGAGACAGGATTAGAACTCAGGTCTCCCTCCCTCCCTGTCTACTCTATCCACAGTAACACCTCACTGTCTTTATCAGCTTCTTATACTTTCCAGCTTTGTGACCCTGGGCAAGTCACCTAACCTGTCTGTGCCTTGGTTCCTTCATCTGTACCAAAAAAATAAAACAGCACTACTCTCCTAGTGTCCATGTGAAGATAAAATGAGATGACTTTTATAAAGTGTTTTTGCAAATCATAAAGTTCTATCTAAATGCTAGCTCTTCCTATTGTAATAGTCTAGGTGAGAGATGATTAGGGCCTGGACTAGGGTGGGTGGCAGCTACGTGAGCAGAGAAGAAGTAGGTGCCAGGGATATCAGTAAGGAAAGAAATGATAAGATTTGGTGAGTGGCTAGCCAGTGTGAGAGGCTGAGGAAGACACAGAGGTTGTGACAGCTAGTGACTATTAGAATAGTGATGGCTGAGGCAGAGAAGGTGAGGGTGATGCAGCCAGCGGGACATCCGTAAACATTCATGAAGTGCCTACTATGTGACAGGCTCTGTTCTAAGTACTGAGAATATAAGTAAAGGCAGAAAGCTTTCAGAAAGCTCACAATCTAAGGGGGAAGAAGCTAAAAGTGGGGAGGGGAGAAGGGTATGACAGAGGGCATGATGAAATGCAATAACTGGATGGGAAATGAAGTCATGGTTGCTTGGGGCTTGCTTCATGGAGCATGGGGAGGAGCTCTCAGAGGATAACTCAAGGTGCCACTAAGGCTCTGCACTCTTCTATTCTCTTTACATATATATTATTTTGCTTGGTGATCTCATCATCTCCCATAGAATCAATTATTCTTCCTGTGCTGATAATTCTTAGATCTATTTATTCAACCCTAATCCTTTTCCTTACCTCTAGTTTTATGCCTCCAAAGGTCTGTTGAATATCTTGAACTGGATATCCTCTAGTTATCTCAAACTCAACAAGTCCAAAAGTGAACCAATTAACTTTTCCCACAATCCCATTTCCTAATTATCCCATTAATGTCAAGGGTACCACCATCCTCTCCAATATCTACCTAGGTGTCCTCCTCAACTCTTCACTCTCTCAACCCCCACATTCAATCTATTGCTAATTTCTGTTTTTTTTTTTTTAAGATATTCCATCCCTAGGTTCCATGCAGTTTTGTTGGCCATACCTCATGACTACAAATTTCTTCCAGTTCAGATCCATCTACTGGCATCCTTTGGCTAAATCCCAGCTCAATCCTACTTTCTGCAAGGAATCTTTCCCAACCCTCTTAATTCTAGTGGCTCCCTCTAGGATTGTCTTCAATTTATTTTCATTTTTGTTTATATATTATTGTCTTCATATTGTGTTGTCGATAGCCTTGTGAATTCCTTTTGTCTTTCTCTGTATCCCCAGCACCTAGTATCATGCCTAGCACATGAAAGGGGCTTTATAGATGCTTGCTTTTTGACTATTGACTGAATTTGAGTTTGTAAATCAGGGTACATAGAAAAAGGACATTGTCCGCAAAAAAAAAGGAATGTTGAGGAGACACTTAAACATGAGAGAAAAAGTAACAAATTATGTTTTCGACACGTTAAATTTGAGTCTCCCATAGGGAAACCAGTTTGAAATTTCTAAAAGGAAGCTTATCATGTAAGAATGAAGCTGGAGAAAGAGAGTAGGGCTCCATATATCAATCTGGGAGTCATCTGCATAGGACTAAATAAACCTATGGGAGTTGATGAGATAGCCAAGAGAGTGTAGAAGAAGAGGGAAATACCTTGGGGAACACACACAGTGGGGGGATGGGAAATGAATGATGAAATACTAAAAGGGATTGAGGAGCATTTTCATCGTAGGGAGAGAACCAAGATGCAGCAGTGGCACCAAAACCCAGAAAGGAGAAAGTGTTTGATCAGCAAATGCTGCCAAGGAGAGGAAGGAGTAATGAGATAAATCCTTCAGATTTGGTCATTAAGGCATCTTAGGTACCTCGAGGGAAGCAGCTGCAGTCTAATAATGAGTCTAGAAGTCAGATGGCAAGAAGCTTTGAAGTCAGTTAGAGAAGAGTAAGTAAAAGCAACAAGTGTAGACAGTCTTTTGTAGGAGTTCAGCTGTGAAAGGGAGAAGCATGGAGTGGTATCTTGAGGGATGGTAAGGTCATCAGAGGTTTTTGAGGGTGAGGGAGAAGCAAAGCACATGTCAGGAGATGGCAAGACATTGAAGATTGGAAGGAGATGCTTGTGAGGTCCTTCTGCTAGAAGATGTGGGAGGGTATGAAATCAACAGTAGAGGTAGAAAGACCAAGAGCCCAGCAGAGACTTAAGTAAAGAATGGTCAATGATGCTAGTGAGGTTTGCAGGGGAGAAATGGGGATTTCCAAAGAATAATCTCTGTTATCTCAGTAAAATATGAATCGAGGCCCTGAGAGCATCACTGGGAGGCTTCTGAAAGAGACTTGAGAAGGTTTGGGGCATTTCCCATTAAGAATGTCATAAAGAAACTATTCAAAAGGAATGAAAGAATTACCTTGCTGTAGCGAGGGCCCAGTTGACATTAGATAATGCAAATTTATTACGGTCCTAGGTAGCACAGTTGAATGACTGAAATACAGCACCATATAGTGGCACATGAGAAAGAATGGAAATTGCCCTTGGTACAAATAGTTCAGGCTTGGGGCAAAGCAAGAGTTGGCATAGACCAAGGGTGTAAGGTATTTCACAGTAGAGAACAGTATAATGTTGAACTGGTTAATTATCTTGTTGAGACTGGGGTGGAAGACAGGGAAGACAGCTCAGAGGTTATCATTTGGGAGAGTAATGGAAGGTGAAAGGACTGGCGTTCCTGGAAAGGATGGTGGATATGTTTAGGAGGAGTAATAGACAGGAAAAGTAGAATGATAGAAGGCTAGATTATTAAAATTTTATTAAATTTAAAATTTCAGATTTGGTGATCCCAGACATGGCGCATTTCTGAACGATGTCAGGCATGTAGGAGGTGCTTTTACCTTTTACAAGACATCTTTCTGCATCCTCTTAAGTATTCTCCCTCTGTTGACTACCTCCAGTTTATCCTATACATAACTTGTTTGCACAAAGTTGTAGACATGTTCCCTTCCTCATCAGACTGAGAACTTTTTGAGAACAAGTCCCATCTTTTCTCCTTTCTTTGCATCTCCAATGTGTACCACAGTGCCTGGCACATAGTAGAGGTTTTAAAAATGTTTATTGACTGATTAAATGAATATATGGTGCAAATGTGACCTAGATATAAAAGGTAATATCATAAATAAGAGAAGCATGGACAAAATTACTTTTTTAGATAGAAGAAAAATTCATGACTACACAAGGGATAGAGAATATCACAAAAGATAAAATGGATCATTCCAACCACAGAAAATTTTAAAAAGTGTTTCTTTTTTCACAAAAATCCAATGAAGCAAATATTGAAAGGAAAATCAATAACTAAGAAAACATCTTTGCAGCAAGTTTCTCTGATGAGAATCCCATTTCCAAGATAAATGCATAAGAATAAGAGCCATTCCTGAGCTGATAAATGGTCTGAGAATATGAACAGACAGTCCTCAAGGGAAGAAATCCAGACTATAAGCACGTGGAAAAATGCCTCAAATCACTCTTAGTTATAGAAATGAAAATTAAAGCAATCCTGAGATTCTTCCTCACACACATTATATTGACAAAGATAATAAAAAGAAAAGAGGAGAAAAGAAAAGAAAAAAAGACAGTGAGTAATATTAGAGGGATTGAGAAAATAGGCACATTGATGCACTATTGGTAGCTCTGTGAATGGGTACACCCACTCTGAAAAAATAATTTGGAATTTTACACAAAAAAGTTACTAAACAAGGAGTCCCCTTTAACCCATGATATCATTGCTAAGCCTATACCCAAAGTGATTCAATAAGAGAAAAAGGTCCTATATACACATACACAGACACACACGCATACATGCACAGACACATGCGCATGCACACACACAAATACAACTTTTTAAAAGAAATTATTTATTTATTGTTGAGATGGTAGCATAAAGCTGGAAACTCAAGCAATGCTCATCAAATGAGGATAACTGAACAATTTATGATAAATGAATGTGATGAAATATAATTGTGATACAAGAAATTAGCCAATAGATGATTTTGGAAAAACAAGGAAAGACAGAGATGAACAGTAAAGTCAGCAGACCAGAACAACTTATACTAAAACATCAATATTAAAAAATGGACAATTTTGAAGATTGATAAACTGATGAAGAATGAAATAAATAATAATGACAATACTATGAAAATAAACCACTTTGAACACTGAAATAATGGTATCCAGCTCAATAATCATTCATGATTCCAGATGGTGAGATAAGCTACCCACCTCCTGCTGGAAAGCTCATAGAGGCAGGGGATAGCCCAGGAGGAAATGTGTTTGGCTTGACTATGTGGATTCCTAACAACAAATTTATTTTTCTCTTACCTTTTCCACCCAGTATGGTGGGAAAGAAATAAATATATGCAATTTTAAAAATAGAGTGGTAAGGGGTGCTACAGATGTTGAGTGTTGCATATATTTCCAGATGAGTTCACTCTACTGTTAGCTTTGCTTCATTTTGTTGCAAGATAGTTCTCTGAAAATGGAGGTAATTGGGAAATATTAGAATATTAGAAACAATAAAATTTAAGAATGATGGAAGACAGCAAATTGTATTTCCTTTTTTACAGAAGCAGACCCATAGAGAGACAGTTCAAGTCAGAAACTAATTTAAAGAAAACTTGCTGAGAGATGGAGTAAGCAGTGAAGTCATAATAGAGTCAGGGAAGGAGGGACCTGGAAAGGGCAACCAAGAAACAGGAATCCTGCATGAGGGCTATGCTGAGAACCCCCAGAGCTGCCCTTCCTGCCTTCAGCCACTGAGCTAGCACATTTAGGGAAGTAACCCCGTTACCAGCTATGTGAGCCAATGACTCCATGTACCTTTGAAAAACAAGAGGGTAGTTTGCTCAGAGGATAGAGTGTCAGGCCTGGAGTCAGGAAAGAAGGAAGGAAGGAGGGAAGGGAGGAGGAATGGAGAGAGGGAGGCAAGTAGAGATAAGGAAATGTGCATTTATTATGGGCCTACTGTGTGCCACACACTGACTATTTTCAAATATTATTTCATTGGGTCTTCACAGCAGGGGAAGTGGCATTATAATCCCCATTTAAGATATGAGGAAACTGTGACAGACAGCGGATAAGTGACTTTCTTGAGGTCAGAGAAGTAGTAAGTACATGAGTTAGGATTTGAACTCCATTGGTTCCTTCTAACTCCTGTCCCAGCTCTTGTACATAGAGGATTTAGTGAGCATTTACCATGGGCCTGAAGTGTTCCAAGTGCAGGAGATAGAGATATAAGGAAACATGACCATCCCTGCTTTTAAGGCATTGACGTTCTTCTCAACACCCAGAGGGGCACTGAAGGGGGAGGGGCATGGTGAGGCATGATTTGAAGATGCTGAAGAGAAAAATGGAGACCTTGATCCAGGCCAGATAGAGCCAAAGCTGCCCCATCAGAGGCCAGGGTTGTTGCAGGGCCGAGGACTAAGGTTCTGGTGAGGAGGAAATAAAATGATTGGCCAGGCAGAGAGAGAATGTTGTGGAAATAGCCCAGATGTAATAGGTACTGAATTAAATATTGTTCTTTAAAATTTTTCAGTCACAACCCTCTCTGCCTTGGGATCATGGATTTGAAGATGAAAATGACCTTCAGTCATCTCCTTCCACCCCCTAATTTTCCAGTGGCTTAAGATAAGGCCCAGAGAAATTTAGTAATTTATTCAGCATCAAATGGATGTTAAATATTAGAGACAGAATTTGAATTCAGCTCCTTAGTCAGCAGGGCAGTTTGTGAAGTTTATCTAGCTTGACCAAAACAAGAGCTTACAATCTACAGGTATTATTTTTGAGTACCCAAGGTCAATTCCCAGTCACCATGGACCTGGAGTAGGGTTCTTTCTCTGTTTGGTCCCGCAGAGGAAACTTGAAGGTTAGATCTGGTCAGGAGTGAAGTTCTTCCTAGTCATCCTGGTGACAGTGTCTCTCTTCCTGCACCAAGCCACCTACTTCCATGGACCCTTAAGCAGAGTTGGTTTATTGAGACTTTAGCCTTAACAATGACATGTCAGAAGCTAGGGCATGCTGGGAGGTGGGACCTGGCTTTTCTCCCTTAGGGCCTGGGTGGTGTTCAGAAGCAATGGGGTGGTTCACGGAAGACTTTCCTGGCCTAGTTACAGCAGAAGGCCTGGGCTGGCAGCCAGTTTGGAGCACAAATGAAGTAAGGCTGTGGCCACACCCATGTTCTCAGGGTGTGATTTGCACACCAAACCTTGCCTTGCTGGAGCTCTTCCCAGATCCAGCCTGAGAAGGCTAGTGCAGGAGAGGTATGATACCTTTGAGAAATTCTGTGCTTTATGGCTAGTGATGGCCAAGAGTTGAGCCTGGAAATTCCTTACCACCCCTCACCTCCTAGACCACCAAGGAGGCTTGACACGTTCTTCAGATGTTGGGCTACTAGGCAATGTTCCCAAGGTCTCAGGCCTCTCCCTCACTACTTCCTGGAAAGGGGTAGAAGAAGACAGATTACTCCACAGGTTGTTGAGCAATCCCTGTTTGCTCCAACCCTGCTCCATTTGAAGAAGAGCCAAATAAGGCATCATGTGGGCTCTGTGACCCTTAAGAGGTAAGGTAACAAGACCTGCAAGATGGCTGTCATGCATCCTGGGGTCTCAAGTGCTAGCACTGACAGGGATTCCCAAAAACCTGACCAGTAGTTTTTGGCTTGCCTTTTGCTCACTGGGCTTTTCTTGACCAAAGCTGTGAGTTATTGACTTTGGCTTGATGCTGTGGTGCCTACATTTGCTTCTGGCTCAAGTTTTGGGATTTCAGGTGCTTTCTTTCCTCTTCTGAGGGCTGTGGTGACAAGGAATGCCAGCTCTAATAAGAACCACCTCCCTATCTAGAACTTTTCTTTTCCTGGTGTCATTCTATCTCTCTTTCCTTTTGCAGTAGATTTCTAGAAAGACCCATCTACATCCATTGCCTCCGTTTGTCACCTTCCCCTTACTGCCCAACCCTGAACAATCTGACTTCTGACCCTGCCATGCTTTGATTGAAACAATGATCAGGGTTATAAGTGATCTCTAAGCTGTTGCCCTTTGACTTTTTCTCAACCTCATCCAATCTGACCCATCACCCACCCATCTACACCTCCTTCTGGATATTCTCATTCCTTGATTTCTGTAACAAATCTCCCTCAGCCCTCTCTGTTACCTGTCTGACTGTTCCTTCTTAGCCTTCCTGTCTGAATCATCAGGAGTCACTGAGCACTGAGTGTGAATATTCCCCAAGGCAGGCCCAGAGCCTGGCCTCTCTTCAGCAGCTCTCTTGGAGATGCTGTCAAACTTCCCTGAACTCAATGATCATTTTGCAAATGATTCCCATACACACACATATATATGTATACATAAAACGAGTATACATATATGTTTATATACATACAGAGATATGTATAGATGTAGATAGTTATATAGGAGAGAAGGTTGATAAGGATGGAAGAGGTCCTAGTGGCCTTTACAACACATATAGGATTAAGGCATTGCCACCTACTCTGTGGTATCTAACAATATATAGATATAGATCTTTGAGAAGTGCAGTTTTATTAAAACTTAAAACTACACAAAGACTTTTGCCAAAAATTTGCGTGTGTACATGTGCATGTGTGTGTGTGTGAACTAAGTTGTCCAAGGACTTAGAGTCTTGAAGACTTGAATTTGAGTTCTATCTCAGACATTTAGTAACTGTGCTACCCTAGGCAAGTAACCTAACCTGTCTCAGACTCAGTTTTTTCATCAGTTAAACAGGGATGACATTACCAAGATACTCACAGGGCCAACAGATAGATCAAAGGCCGTAGCACAAATCTTTTCTGTCAGTTAGACCCCTTATTGTCCTTGAAGACTCAGTCAGCGAGTCACTTAATAGGCATTTATTAAGCACTTTCTCCATCTAGAAAAAGCGTTTCCTCATCAATGCTCTGAATGGGTACTCCAACCTCCATTTCTCTTGAGTTTACTGGTCTCTCTATGGGCTCCATCACCTTATGGAATTCAGCAGGACCATACACCCTCTACACTGGAAGGGCTGTTGGTCGCCATGTTGCCCAAACAATACCAGAATAATCCCTATGACAACATAGTAGACAAGTGGTCTCTACTTAAAGATTGCTGAGAGGGGACAGCAGAGGTAGCTAAGCTGCACAGTGGACAGATTGAGATTTGAATTTGGATCATTTAAATTCAATCTCATTTCAAATCTCATTTCAGATACTTGCCAACTACGTGAGCCTGTGCAAGTCACATAACGTCTCTGTGCTTCAGTTTCCTCATCTATAAAGGGGGATAATAATAACAGTGTTGTTGCATGGACCAGATGACCTAAAGCATGTAAAGGGACCTTCTAGCTCACTGTTAGTATTGCAGATACTGAAGAGACTGGGGATGCTGAGAATTTTTTCTCCTTGTGTGGGTGTCCAGAGGGTCTCCTTCAGAGCTAGCCTATTGGGTGTGTGTCCAGGGAGCAATGCTGTGCTCACTGGTACGCTGCCTGCTTTTCAGCGTTTCCTCTCTGGGTAGGTGCTGGGAGGCTGGGATCAATAGAATAGAACAGAACTAGCCATGGAGGAGACTCAGTCCCACCTACTTGTCAACCTTGGGACAGTAGAGAGGATACTAACTCAGAAATCAGAGGATCTGACTCTCATTTCCTGCCATTGATACCAATCACCCATGTGACCTTGGCCAAGTCATTTATCTGTAGTGGTCATATGGAAAGGAGGGCATTGAACTAGATCAAGGGTTTTTAACCTGGGGTCCACAGAATTCCAAGGATATGTGTAGAGATTGGGGGTGGGGGTGGGGTGAGGCTTGGTCCTTGGATGAGAAAAAAAATCACATTTTATTTTCACTAACTTTTGGTTTCTTTCATAATCAATGGAAAGTAGGTGGTAAGTTGATGGTGACCTGCAGTCAGGAAGACCTAAGTGCAAATCTAGGCCCTGGCATAGACTACTCATGTGTCTCTCTCAGTTTCAGATGGGGATAACAATAACATAGAATTATTAGGACAAAAAAATGAGATAATATGTCAAGCCCTTTGTAAACCTAGAAACTGGTCTAAATGCTAGTGATCATCCTTAAAATATTCCAATTGTTTTAAGTTTGTATTTAAAAACACAATTCAGAAGAGTCCAAAGACTTTACCAGACTGACTGCCAAAATGGCCAAAAAGAAGTTCTGAACTGCTGGATCTCGGAGGCTCCTGCCAACTCTAAACTATCAGTCCTGAGAAATAGCTTTAGGGGCAGATACCCAGGGCTCCCAGGGGAGGGCCTTCCCCAGCACACCCAATCCTCCCGAGCAAGCCCTGGGCCTGGCTAAACTAGGCTACCCCTGGGTATGGCTAAACTAAGCTACCCCTGGGTACTGTGGCCTTGAGAAGCCAGCTGCCTACTTCTTCAGGTGCCCAGACTTCTCTACTCTCCACTGTAGCTTGACAGGCACTAGATGCCACTAGAGGGCAATGGGCCTATACTCAGACGGCTCAGCCCTCGGAGCCAAGTCTGTTTCCAAAAGTAAATGGTATCTGCAAGATAGAAGATTGTATTGGGGGTGGGGGCATAAGGGATTTTCATTCATTTATGGGGGAATGGGAGTGGTCAGAGAGGCGGAAGTTTCAATTCTGTCTTTATGTATCTCCATCCTAATTAAAATATCTTTCAGCATGAAAAATGCAAAACCTAAATGATGAACCCATGTATGTGAGAAGTCCCAGTAAGGGTGGGCCAGTCACCCCAGAGGCCTGCTGCCTTCCCTACCCAATACCATCCCAGCTCAGACTGGAGCAGCAGGGCCACCCATGGAAAGAATGCTGAGACAAATGTCCTGGCTTCAAATTTTACCTGTGCCACCTATAGCTGGGTGACCTTGACCAAGTGATTTCCCTTTCCTGGGCCTCAATTTTCATTAGTTTGGATGACTTCTGAAGTCTTTTCCAGATCTAGATGAGTCGATAAACCATCACACATCGATGAAGTGCCTATTATATGCAGAGCATGGGGAGGTAATGGAAGCATTTCTAGAGGACACTTTAAGGTTTGCACATGACTAAATGGTATCTCATTCTGGCTTCACCATTCCCTAGGAAGTAGGTGCTATTATCGTTCTCATTTTAAATGAGGAAATTGAGGCAGACCGAGGTTAAAGTGACTTTCCCAAAGATCACAGAGTTGGAAAATTCCTGAGGTATAATTTGGACTCAGGTGTCCCAGCCTCCAGGTCTACACTCTGTCCACAGTACCACTGTGATGTCTCCATATAAAGACAAAGAATGAAATGTTCCATCTTCTAGCCTCCTGTGATCTCAGGGCTCCGTACCCTTGTATGTCAATAAAAGAGAATCATTGGAGTGCTCGCTTTGGGGAAGGCGCTAGAGATATCATTCCAGGAAAGCATATTGATTGCCTTAGCCCATGACATAGTGGCAAAAGCCCTGGTTGTTAGGATTCCTGGGTGTCTAGACTGACTTCATGACTAATTGATGTATGACTTGGGGACATTGCTTCACTTTTCTGGGCTTTCAGTTCATCTCTTAATTGTCGGGTTAAACAGGACTTTTGAGGGCCTCCAAAAATGACTAGTCTGGGCTTCTACCCCTCTCTAGGAAAAGACAGACCCATCTGGTCCAGCTGTGCTCTCACTGATTTGGAGGCTATCAGGCATATGGGAAGAAAACAAAGACTAGCTTTGGCAATTCTCTTTGCAGATAAGGGTTAAATAGAGCCAGAGAGAGACTCTGATTCTGGCAGAAGGTAAACAGAGGAATGAGAACTGTATTCCTCTGGATCAGGTCAGGTGGCAGGAGGGTGTAGGCAGGTGATGTCTTAGTCTGGAGTCAGAAGAGGGAAACTGAGTCAGGAGACTGAGGTTCAACACTTGGTTGGGAGACTGTTTCCCATAGGTCTGAGGCAGCCCTTGGATATCTCTGGGCCAGGTTCTTCCTCTTCCCTAAAATGAGGAGGTGGGTTTCATAGCTCTTCTGTCTCTTCCAGCCATCACTTGGCATCACCTTGCTGTGCTCCAGTCATTGGATCTGTCCAATTCTCATGTGTTTCCAGAGGTTACTGCCTCAGTTACTTCATTAGGATCCACCCAACCTGTTCAATGTGTGGAGGAGAGATTGAAATTGCACAAGAGAACCCTGGAAGTAATCAGAGAACAGTTCATAAGGACATAGTCATTTGGGCAGGAGACAACAGAGCCACTTTCCTGGCACCGTAGTCAGGGAGCTTTGGCCCACCCCCTAGCCAAAGAAGGTCAGAACCGAAGCAGATGGAGGATGAGCTCATGAGCAACTGGCAAAAAGGTAGAGGAGGTGAGTGGTGCAGTTAGTGAAGGTCCCAGGGATTTAGGGTCAAGCTCTGGGAATGATAGACACCCAGTCTGGATTCTGTCTCTGCTTCTTTTGTGACTCTGGACCTCAGTATCCTCATCTGGAAAATAAGGGGTCCTGGAATCAGTGGACTTGGGTTAGAGTCCCAGTTCAGTCACTTTCTGCCTATGAGACCTTGGGCCATTCACTGGCCTTCTCAGGGTCTTATAAAAGAAGGGTGGGTGCACTAGAGAATAGACCTGGATGACGTCCAAGGACCCTCACCGTTCTAAATCTTATGAGACTAGGCATGGACAAAAAAGGAAGAGACCACTGAATGAGCTGCTATTGGCTGCTAAGGGTCACTTAAAGTTTGCCAATAGTGGTAAGGTGTTGATGACTCAATGCTGACTTGCCTGCTGTGTTGGGAAGGCAGACTGCTGACATGGGGCCTTCTCGTCCTTTCGTGGGAACCAGCTGGAAAGTCTGCCTATGAGTGGTACAGTGGAGGAGGCACTCGATCTCCCAGACACACTAGTCCTTCCTCAACTATTCCTTTGTTTCTCTGAGCCTTCAAGAGGTCCTGGACAAAATGCAAATTGCCAGGGGACAGAGTTCCAACTGGGCACTGGCCAACAAACCCCTTGAAAGAGATAACCACTCAATGGAGAGAGTCAGATCCTGGGGGCAGGGCAGGGAGGAGAATGTGATACAGTGTAAGCACTTGAGGACCAGGAGGCATTATCACATCAAGTGAAGGACCTTCTGATGGAGGATGGGTCTTACAGAATCAAACACCAGCCAGCCTTGGGGCCTTCTGATGCCTATAGATTCACCTACAACTAGCATAATCATATCCTAGGATTTTAGATCTGGCTGAGCTTTATGGAGGCAGCAGGAATAACCTGCTTTATATTCTTGCTCAGGACTGGTTCTGACAAGGACTCAAGTAATGTGGGGTGTTGACAGAAGTCTTGTGAACAGAGGTGTATGGGGAAGAAATGAGGCTCTTTCTGTGGCTAAGTGTTGTTGGGAGGAGGGTAAAGCAGGGTGAATGTGCAAGGAAAATATTGTGCCTTTCCCAGTGAGGAATGGCAGCGTGTGATGGAGGAACTGTCACCTGGGCAACCACTCAAATGGTATCCATCACACATTTTCTAGAGAGGAAATCGACTTCCGAATCATTTCTTCATAGCATCTCTACTGAACATGTAGGAAAGAACTGGGACTCAGCCTAAACTATTAGCAGCAAGGAGGCACGGGCAACAAAGCCCTCACCCTCACCTCTGGCACCAGAAAGACCCAAGTTCAATTCCTTCTCGAGACACTGGCTGGCTGTGTTTTAGCCTCCATTTTCTCCTCCGTAAAATAAGGATGACAAAGGCATCTTACCTCTCAGGATTGTAGGGAGGGTTGAATGAGATCATGTTTGGGAAGTTCTTTGCAAACCTCAAAGCCCTATATGAATATTAACTATGAAGAGAACGTAGGATCAGAGACCTAGAGCTCTAAGGGACTTTCGAGGTCTTGTCATCCTTAAAGGTATTATTCAGTGTTTATGTTTGAAGAAGGCTGAGCTTCCCAGGGCTCATACACAGCACACACACACCCACACCCACACCCACGCAAACACACAGGGGACTTTGGCAGTCATTTAGTCCAGCTCCTTCATTTTACAGAAAAGGAAACTGAGGACAATGGAAGTAAAGCAACTTGCCCGAGGTCATCAGTGGTATGGCTGGGGTTTGAACCTAGGCTTTCTGCAAGCATACAATGGGAAGAACACTTTGGGTACAAACTCTACCTTTGATGCTTCCTGCCTCAGCTTGGGCAAGTTAGTCTCCTTGGGCCCCAGTTTCCCTCATCTGTAAAATGAGGGGGCTGAACCAGCTCTAAGAACTTGGGAGAATCAATCAAACTCTATCCCTATCTGGCAAAATACTAGCAAAATTCTCTCCTGGATTATTACACACCACAATTGCCTATTTCTCCAGTGACTCAGAATCTTGGGATTAAGTGTATCCCTGCTTAGAGTCTGGTGTTAGAGTCTTCCCACTGTGATCCAAGGATGACTCTCCAGCCTCTAGCTCAACAATATCAGTGATGGGTGGGGGGAACTCAGCTTCACTTCTGTTTTTCCTTTATTTGGAGGCCAGGCAACATTGGGAAGGTGTTGAGGAGCTGGAGAAAACATGAGAGCTCTCCATGGAGATTTGGAAGAGAGGCCAACAGAAGCTCTCC
Organism: Bettongia penicillata ogilbyi; assembly: GCA_023548195.1. Lineage (NCBI taxonomy): Eukaryota > Metazoa > Chordata > Mammalia > Diprotodontia > Potoroidae > Bettongia > Bettongia penicillata. The sequence continues at coordinate 7,592,360 of JAJHZJ010000010.1, forward strand.
AAATGAAGGCCCTGGTTCCCCCAAGGGGTGATTTTCCCAACACTGTTGATTTCCAACCTCTCCTTCCCATTTCTGTCCTTACTGTAGAGGTGAGGAATGTAAACCACAGAGAAGCCTATTGATTTCTTCAAGGTGAAAGAACCGGTCAGTGGTTGAGACCATAAGAGCTTCTATAGCTTGGATCTATCCATTGCGAGTTCAGTCACCCCACCATTAGAGATATGGTAGTAGCTGCTGAGGCCCTGGGCCCAAGTTTCTCATCTGATTCCTCCATCTCCATCTCTGAAGTCCCCCCATCTCTTCACAGCTGGCCTTTCCCTTGGCACATAGACAGGTTCAGGATTAGTTTGGGTAGTTACCCATTTTCTTCCCTTTCTGGACACACCCAAACACCAAAAGTCTTTAAGCAACTCTTAAAAATAATGAACAAGAATCTTAAGGTGGGAAAATTTTCTGTGGCCTTTTGGTCAAACTCCTGATCAATGGAAACATGCTCCAATCCTGCCCACCTCTCCAATCACCAGTTCTGATAAATGAACCTCTTTCCACCTCGCAGGGAACCAGACCACTACAACATTACCAGTAGTTTCTCTATTCACTCCCTGCCCCTGCATACACACACACATTTTTGAGGGCAGGAATTGTCTTGTGATGTGCTAGGAAACTTATGACTCTAAAAGCAAGGAAATCTAGGTTCTAGACCCAGCTCCATTAGCAACTTGTACCCCTAAAACTTAACACTGGCCTTCTCAGGTTGCAGACCCTTCATAAATGCTATTATATTAACAGATTTATGTGAGTACTAGCAGGGAACTCCAAACAATTCTCTAGGAGGGAGTGACATGGTCAGATTTGTGCTTTAGGTAAAAAATATAATAGATGATGTAAGAAGTACCGCTTGCCCCACAGATGGAACATCCATTTGGAACTTTCCAGATTTAAAGCTCTTCTCCAACAGGACAAAAACAAGCAAGGGGCATCCATGTTCAATGCATTTCTTTATTGATAGAGTGTCCTGATGAGCAACCCTGGCTTCTCATGCTTGCTCACCCTGAGACACCAAAGAATCAGAAAAAAATATATATATTTGAAATAAAAAAAAAAATCCAGTATCACTCATCAGTATCTTTTTTCTTCCAAAAACATATTAAAAATGGTATAAAAAGATGACATTTGAAACTTTTTTTTACAACAGACAACATAAAAGTACAAAAATGAAAAGAGTTTAACAAATTGTAATGATTATTGCTATAGGGTTCTGAATCCTTGTACCTCTTGACCTGTGCAGATGCTAGAGGGGGTGAGAAGAAATTGAGAGACAAATACACAAATGCATTGCAGAATAAGATGAAATTAATTATCCACCCACAGTCCCAGAACCAAAGAAAACCCTTTGCTCTGCTTGGAGTCCTTCCTTGGAAGGGCTGGTACAAGCCAAGTTTCCTTTGATTCCTAGGTGTATAAAGATTCTCTCCCCCTCCCCCCAGAACCCTGCCCTCCTACTTTGTCATTAGTATTTCCCATGCTTCTGAACATATATAGAACATGAAGAGATTAGTCCCAACTCCCAGGTATCTGAGCCTAGCCTTGATTAATGACAAACTCAAGAGCTGGGGAATGGAAAGGGACCTCTGGATTGGCTCTTTGGTTCCCATTTTCCCATGTAGCCAAGTCCTCTTTGAATACTAGGATAAAAAAAATCATTTAGTCATAGGTATCAACACTCAGAGTGGTGAAGGAAATCATTTCCCTTCCCTGAAAGTACCAAGCACCAACTTGGTTTCATGTTTTGCTAGTCACCCATTTGGGCCCACAGTGCTCTAGGGAACACAGCACAGCCTTGAAATCTAGGACTCACTCTCCCTGATGTGTGAAAATTACTCTGGTATTGTCTTCTCCTTATTGCCGAACATCTCACATCAGGTAACAAAACACTCAAGAGCTGAACAATTCAGGCACTCTGGCCTTTCCCACAAAATAATTTACAAAGAGGCTTTAATCTGTGGTTCTGGAAGGTCCACTATCCCAAGATGAGAAAATAAAAAATAAAAAATTCCCTAATAAAAAAAACAAACAACATACATGCTCTCCTTAAGCGCACAAAAGTATATATACTTTATACACAAACTTCCTCTGTTGTGTTTGGAGCCTTGGAAGTCCCCACTTGTACTTTTCCTTTTTTTTCTTTAAGACAGTTTAATGTGCAGGGTCAACTTGACTGTTAACCAAGAGCAATGCACAACAGAGAGAAACCTGGAGCTGATTAATTTAATACAGAAAGATGGGTTTTTAATGGCCATCTTTCCAATAAAATACAGTGCTAAAGATGGCACTTCTGAAATGGTTTTCGGGGAGGCAGAGCCTTGTTTCACGAGTTGGAGGGGAGTCTTGTTGGGTTTTCAACCAGGCCTATATGGAGTCACTCAGTTGGAAGAACATCATATGAAAGGCCAAGAGCTTAGCCATTACTTCACTGTCTTTTCAAGACATACATCAGCTTTTGCTGACTGAGAATGAGGGAAAATTCAAGAGATGCTCATGGACAGAATGTTCTGTCTTGAACTCATTAAACCTAGGCCATCTTGTGTAAAAAGCAGCCCAGGAGAGACACTTTGAAGAGTAAGCTCCAGAGAATCTAGGCATGCATTGTTCCTGATCAGAATGGCTCCAGAACATTAAACTCAAGAATGGACATTTTTGTCCACATCCTAGGCAGGGGCTTGTGAGTGGCCCCAGAACACTTCCAAGGAGAATGAGCAGACATTGCCTTTTTGAGGGATTTCTCTAAGTCAGCTTTCTGACTCTGCAGCCATTCAACAGGATTGGTTCATCCCAGGGTGCTCTGCTGAACTCCCTTTAAAAGCACTCCACCCAAACTTGCCTTTGTAGGACCTGAGAAAGTGTTACCAGTGTTGATCAATCCCTCCCTGTCACAGAGTAAAATCCAGGGTCAGTATTGATTGGATGCATCATTTGAGGAAACTAGATCCACTCTACAGATGATTATAGGAGAAACTTTTGTCAAACAAGAAAAGAAGGTGAATTCTGTGCAGCCTGTGGTGGATGCCAGATTTTTGGGATCTGGGAAATTGAATCTCTGAGCATTGCCCCCATCTGAGAAGACCAGATAGACTGGGATGGTAGCAGTAGGGGGTTGAGTGGGTGGCTGTCCTTTGAGAAAATAAGATAGGCCAAAATGGGTACCAACCTGGGTAGAAATGAGTAATTAGCCTGGCCATGTTTTGGTCCCACCAGAGACATATTCTGTTTGCTTAAGGCACCTTTAAAAAATTTTTTCTGTTATTGAACATAACTTGAATTTGACTGAAGAGGTTCCTTGGAAGTCTAAAGATATCTATGCCTCAAACAAAACCACTGTCCTTAGAAATGGATACAATATGGAGCAAACAGTCACTGCCAAGACTTGTAGCTGCTGGGGGTGGGGTTAGTTGACGAGTGGATTTTAGAGACCACCCCCAACTCTGTGATCTCAGTATGTGGAGGTGGGAGCACCCTAGAGTCCTAAAACAGGGACCCCCTTCAGGGTCCATGGGGCCTTACAATTGGCATTAAGCCAAACTAGGATTTCAGTCTTAGCTGCTCACTTCGTTTATCATTTTGCCACCAAAGATGGAGAAGAACCATCCAGAAAGGAGTTTTTAGGAAGGAAAAATGAAAGATAAAAAATAATTCATTAAGTGCAACTCAATTTCCTTTCCTTTAAATTATTACCGCAACACCTCCTCCCCTACCCAAATATATATATACATATATATAATATACTGTATATTTATATAGCATCTTGAATGAAAGACTCAATTACAAACAAGGATAGCAATAACGTAAAAAACAACTGTGCCAAGAGGGTCTAGGAAAGATATCCCAAGAACCAAAAAACAACGACAACATAGGTTCCCCCTTCCTCCCACTGGTGCCACCCTCCATCCTTTGATGGCCAGAGAACGGAGGACTGGAACCTGGAATAAATGAAGACCCAAAGGCTGGGCAGGGGTTGCTACCATGATAAAGCAAGCAGTAGCTTTCTTCCTCTTGTGATGAAATCAGACTGAGATAAGGGGAAAGAGGCTGGCCTAAGGGAGCACTTGGAGATCCAGTATTGAAGGGGAAATAGGGAGGCTGGGAGGAGAGGTTGGGCAGAAGGAGAGCAAGCAGGGGGCTGCCCCAGGCATCAGTCACTCCCCTTCCTCCTTAATACGCTGCTGCTTGTTGCGACGAGCATCCATATCAAAGTTGAAATCATTCCAGTCTTCCCGGGGAGGGAAAGAGATGGTCTGGCGGAGAGTGAAGCGAACAGCGTCAATGACCCGCTCACCCCGTGTCTCGCTGGAGCCCACACTGACAGTTGAGGAGCCACTAGGGGTCCTCAGCAGGTGGGGAGGGGAGGAGAAGTCGTGGAGCTGCCGGTGGTCCAGGATCCCCTTCCAGATGGCATGTCGGAACTGCTCTGGGATCTTCAGACTTGCCAGATCCTACCATGGAAGGGAGTAAGTTGGTAAATTGAGCAGGATAGACCTAAAGCTGTACTGAACCTTGAAGTCCATTCAGTGGAAATCACTCATTTTACAGAGGAGGAAACCATGGTCCAGAATTATCAAATGATGTAGCCCAGGGGCCCATCTAGGAAGAGGGTGAGGCAGGATTTATAGCCACATCTTCTTGGTCCTAAGTCTGATACCTCTACCTACTATGGCACGTTGCCTCTCACTTAGGTTCCGCCAAAGAGTGGGCAACTCAACAATCCTTGCATTGTGCAGGGAAGGTTGGTTGTTCACTGACAGCTTCTGATGCCAGTGCCAAGGCAGAGAGTAGCAGGATGGCCTACAGAATTGGCATCATAAGGGAAGAAATAGCACCAACAAATCTACTTCAGAAACATCCAAGGAAAGTTCCCAAGGCTCTACCTAGATTGCCCTGTGGAATTGTTTTCAGTTAACCATATCAGTAATAAGACAATGCCCCTCAGATCCCTAGACTTCTACTGAGCTAAATATGGACCAACAGTCAAGAAATCCTACTGAATTCCTTAAGTAAGCATCCATTTCTGAGAGACTGTAAATCAGGTCCTTTCCCCATTATCTGCTCTATCAAATCTTTCCCCAAAGGTTAACTTAATGCTGAATCATGTGATAATATGCAGAGCTGAGAAGGACCCCTGAGGTCATCTAGTCCAAACCTTTCAATTGACAGATGAGGAAACTGAAGCCCAGAGAGAGGAGCTGACTAGTTCAAGGGCATCCAAGGAATAAATAGCAGAGCAGGGATTTGAAATAGGTCCCCGGACTTTAGCCATGTCCTCTCTCCTCTCCAGTGTGGCTGTCCTGAGGATATTATACAAACTGATCACTAAAGTTGGTGGTGCTACTCAAATATTTTCTTGGACTTCTTTGATCACAGTCTCTCAGATTCTTCTGTTAGTCACCCCTCTCCTGGGAAGTGGGCAAAGAACTCAGAGCATTGTGTTCAGTGCTTGGGACTACATGGGGAACATACTGATAAACTGAAAGCCATCTAGAGAAGACCAAGAGATTCAAATAATGCCATTGTAATATGATGGACATCATAACCTACTGTCCAGGGAAGAGGGCAGAGACTTGGTCTACTCAGACTCAGAAGAAAGAACCAATAATAATGGGGAGAAGCTGGAGGGAGGAAGACTTTGGTTTAATGTCAAACATTAGAACTGGACAGAGATGCCTGGGGCGAAGGGGTCTGCCAAAATCCTCAATGGGAAGTCTTCAAGGAAAGACTGTGAGGGAATGGTCAGACAGCTTACTGCAGTTGTGAGCTAAATAGATTTTTCCATTTGCACCCTCTGTGCCTAGCACAATGCCTGGAGCACAAAATTTGTTCTCAGCACATATATCTTGATTGAGTGATAGATGGAACTCTATGAAAATATTCTCAAATATTCACCCGGGCAGGTGGGGGCAAAGGGGAGAGAGAGATACAAGAATGGTGAGAGATGCCATTTCTCTCTCTCACTTTCTAGGATAAGAAATTAGGCGGAACAGCAGGCATCCATTATCTTATGTCACAGATGAGTAAACTGAGGCTTAGGGACATAATGATGACAATTTCCCGGGGTCATACAATTCCAATGTGTCAGAGGCAGCATTCAGACTGAGCTTGTCCTGACTCCAAATCCCAAGGCTATCAGGTATTTTTCAAACTGTGCTGCAAGAAACTAGGCAGCTGTCCCTCCCTATTTAAGTGAACTTTAAGCTGGTTCTTCCCGGTCTTTAAAATAATACTTGTAGAGGATTTTACTGCAAGGCTTCTGCCAAAAGTTTGTCGCTGTTAGTTTTTAAACTGGGGGATTTTACCACTGTCAAACTATTGCAGTAGGGCACTCAATATCCTGAGAATAATGAGAAAGAGAATTTTTATTCTGCTTCCCTTTTTAGTAACCATTTGTGTCCTGCTTCTCACCCCCTCTCATCCTTTTGTAAATTATCTCCTAGACTGGATCCCTGTTTTCCACTGCAGGTGCTTAACAGCTTTTCTAGATCCAAATTGACTTACTGAATTTTAAAAAATAGAAGTGGAAGAAGGTAGACCCTCTCCCCTCACACACATGTCCTCACACATCCTTTCCCAACAGCCTTGGGTTCTAGGTAGCTCTGGTGATGGCCAAATGAGGATACTAAGAGTCCAGAAGGAGGCACATGCCAATTCCACCTCTGACACTAACTAGCTGTATGATGCTGAACAAGGCACTTTATCCTCTTTTGTTTAGTTCTTTCCAAGCCTTTCCTACTCCTTGGGGTGTTTCCTTGGAAGAAATGCCAGAGTGATTTGCTATTTCCTTCTCTAGCTTATTTTACACACAGGGAAACTGAGGCAAATAGGATTAAGTGACTTGCCCAGGATCACATAGCTAATAAGTAGTTGAAGATCGATTTAAACTAATCTCTCCCTGACTCCAGGCCTTGAACTTGATCCACTGCACTATCAAGCTGCCGTGCTGCCTCAGTTTCCTCAATTATAAAATATGGACTATAACAGCCCCTCCTTGCTGCGAAGATCAACTGAGATATCTGTGAAGTGTTTGGCACATGGTAGGTGCTTACTGAGGTTTATTATCTTTTTTCTCCACCATCAAATCATTGATCTGGAGCTGGAAAAGATCTTAGAAACCATCTAATCCAACTCTCTTTATTTTGCATCAGGGAGTACTTTTAACAAATATGTTGTTATTTGTGAATAATTCAAGGCAAATGGAAATCCAGTCAGGACCGGCTGTCCAAGTTTTAACTTTAATTTCCTCTTTTTAGATATCGCCTTCCCTTCGTCTATCAGGGAGCAACAGTTGAGGTGGCCTTGAGTGGTGGCCAGGGTTGGAATCCAAACATTCTTTTAGAAGAAAAAACTTTCGTAGTGTCAAGCTTGGAAATAATATAGTCACAGCTTCTGTTTCATTTTGTTTTGTTTTTAAGGCCACGTCCTCAGGGTCTGCTGGGCAGGGAAAGGAAGACAGCATGTCCTGCAGAAAGTGGGGAGACTTGGACAGCCAACACCCCAAGAAGGAGCCCCATGCACAAAAGCTGATGCCAAGAACCAGAGAAAGCCAGGCAGCCCATCCCACCCAGCCTCCCTTTTCAAGTAGTTCATCCTGATTTGGGAAGGGAAGAAAAGCAGGAGCTGGGGAGCCTGGCATGATGAGAGGGCCACCAAGTGGGACCCATGTAGCCAGAAGCAGAGAGGACCAAGGGGAAATGGCTCAGAAGCTAATCTTTAGTGGGAACCTTGCCTTGGCCTCTATTTCCCTCAGCTTATGGTGCAGCTTTGCTGTCATTGTGACAAAGGATAACACCTCCATGGCTCCATCTTTCAGTGAGAATTCCATTTGTGTTCTCATTTTCTCTCTCTCTCTCTGTCTCTCTCCGTCTCTGTCTCTCTCCTTCTCTCTCCGTCTCTCTATCTCTGTCTCTCTCTCTCCGTCTCTCTCTGTCTCTCTGTCTCTCTCTCTGTCTCTCTCCTTCTCTCTCTGTCTCTCTATCTCTGTCTCTCTCTCTCCATCTCTCTCTCTCTGTCTCTCTCCCCCCCCACACCTTTCTCTCCTTTCTTGCTCCTCCCTCTGTATCAGTCCCACCCCCACCACAAGGGGGTGGGGTGGAATACACTCTTTGTGTTTGCTGCTGATACAGCATAGACCTGGAGATAGGAGTCTCCATGACAGCAGGCACTACTTCCTTCCCTCTTTGCATCCCATGTCTGGTGCAGTGCCTAGCCCATAGGACATGCTTAAATAAAATGGATTAACTGAATGATTAGAAAAGGACCAGGAATTACTCTGGGAATATAAGCTCCATGGAAGGAGGGGAGGAATCATCTCTTCTATTTCTCACAGGGTCCAGTACAATAGTCTTGCACACAAGGAGGACTGAATGCCTTGAGCCTTCCTACATCAAAGTCAAGTTGCAAGTTCTAGACTTGTGGTCAAAGGCCTAGGTTCAAATCCTGCCTTTCCTGCTATCCAGGCAAGTCAACTGACCTCTCTGAACCTCAGTTTCCTCAACTGTAAAACAGGGAAGACAAAAACACCTACTTTACAAAGCTGCTGTGAGGCTCACTCGAGATCATACACGGAGTGCTTTGGAAGTCTTAGATCTCTCTACCAGTGTGAGTTTCTGTAAGTATTGTTTATCATCATTACTATGCTTCTGACTCAGTGGGAAAACTCCATGAGAAACTGTAGGCACTCCTGAGCCCCAAGACACAGGGAAAGGTGTCAGAGGGTGGGGGGAACCGAAATCAAGCTGAAACAAGGCTAACGGTTACTTACATCCATGGAGTAATGCTCAATCTGATAGATGGTGGTCAGCCCCTGGGTCGTGAAATAGTCCAGACAGGATGAGCAGCCCAGCCTCGCTAAAAAGCTGCAGAGGGGAGAGGGGAAGGAAGGAAGAAACAGAAAAAGAGAGTTCACCCCGACTGCTCCGGCCAGAAAAAGGGAATCCCAAACTTCTACCCTCTGGTGGCCCCTCTGGGGGATAGGGGGAAGAAAAAGTCACGTGGTGGAAGCCAGCCGATGATTTTGTTTGCAATTCTAGCCCATGTCGAAGGGCACCAAGATCAAGTATCACCTGACCCTCCATGAAGCCAGCCTTTTAGGAAACCCACTCCCCTCTAGTGGTAGGTTTGCCAATAAGCTAGACCCTGTGTCAATACAGTGTAGCTGAACTAGACTGACATGGCCAGGGATTTCATTCTGTTCCTCTTTCTAATGGATGAAGAGACAGCATACAGTAGTGGAGAGAGAGAGAGTTGCTGTCGTCAGAGCTAGGAAGATCTGGCCTCCAGATCCACCTCCGACACACTCTGGCTGTGTGATCCTGAGTAAGCCACCTAATCTCTCGGTGCTCTAGGCCACCTTTGCTGGCAGAGGGAGCTTCCTCCCCTCTAAATGAGTTCTATGCTCTTTTATCCTATCATACCACCTAGTCCCCGCTGGCTTAGAGCTGTGAGCAGTGAAGATAGACAGAAAGGAAGGGAGTGAGGCAGCAAGGGTGAAGCCCATCCCAGCTGCAAACCGACCATGTGGACATGGGGAGGGGGCAGTGGAAGGTGGACAAGGACACAAGGGTGCAGGCATGGTGAAGCCACATCTACACATCCAAATCCTCCATTCATTCATCACAAATGCTTGTAGAATGAATGAAAATGAATACATAGACATGTGGTGAGAGTCCAACAGAAGCTGGCCCCCTCCTACCTTTCTGGTCTCCTTACACCTCACTTCCCTTACATACTCTGGGATCCAGTGAACTCTGGCCCCCTGGCCACTTTTCCCTTAATGATCCCTTGATGATTCCAGTTTATCCTGTCTACCCTTGCTTGTACAGAGAGGTTGTCTTGGTGTCTCCCCCTCTGAATCATGGTGAGCTCCTGGAGGGTAGGGATTGTCTTTGCCTTCTTTGTTTCCCCAGCTCTTAGAAGAGCACTTCCCAACACATGGAAAGAAAGCACTTAAGAAATGTATGTAGTGAGCATGCAAGAGTGCTGACCAGCTCCCAAGTCTCACCCTTTAAAAGCAGGGCTGGGGGAGTTTTCTCTGACTGATCTCTCCTGGATGGCAAGAGACACACTCAGGGAAGAAGATGCCACTGCTGTGTCAACAGCTGGCATAGTGACTAGGACAGAGTAGTCACTTAATAAAGGCTTCTTGATTGATGAATTGGCCCAGTTGCCTCTCCGCAAGATCTGTCAGTGAATTTGATCCCCAAGATCCTGCCACCCGGTCACCCAGGGCTGCACGTTGAAAGGGGGAGTTTGGGTACTCACCTGACAATGCTGCAGTCAGTGGGGTATGGAGGTGGGGGTGTGCAGTGGGATGTGGAGGGCATGGAAAGGGTAGGAGGCAGGGCCTGAGTTGGGCTGAGTCCATTTATGTCTCCAGTCATTGGCATGTGAGTGCCCATCATTGGAACTAGTAAAAAAAAAAAAAACGAAGGCACAGAGAGAGATTCATGAGGTCATGGTTCTAGACTTGTCTGCACTCCTTCCCCTCTTCCTCATTTGACAGGTGAGAAAACTGAGGCCCAAGGAAGAAAGCAGGTTAAAGTGTGATGTCATGGGGGAAGGAATACACATTTCTATAGTACCTACTGTGTCCCATATTATCTCATTATCTGAGACGTTAACCTCCTAAGTCATCTAGCTCACCTCTCTCATTAACCCATATCACATGTACAGTAAGCAGAAGAAGCAGAATCTGAACCCAGGTCTTCCAATTGTGAAACCAGTATTCCCTTCCCCCATACCCCTCTGCATCACACTATTTGGCACCACTTGATGAACCAAACAGGCATCTTTTGGCTAGGTCTTGGGGAAGGCAACAGATTACTAGAACTTTCTCTGCAAGACAACAAACATACTGTGCAATCAGACAATAAGAAAGTGAGAGTCTCACAGAAAAGCAGAGAATCAGAATCCTAGATTTTGAGCTGGATGGAACATTAGGGGTCAGTTGGTATTCCTTCATTCTAATTTCAAAGGTGAGGCACCTGAGGCCCAGAGGAGTTGGGTCTGAGGCAGGATTTTAACCCAAGGTTCCCAGGCTCCCAAAATGATGCTCTCTCTCCCATGCTCCATGATGCAGAGAAAGTCAGCTGGAAGAGCCTGGTGTCCAGATCCCCTCTGTTTTCAGATGAGGAGACTGAGCGACAGAGAAGTTTAGATGTTGAATCTGGAATTTGGAATCAGAGACTCTGCATTTGAATTCTCTCACTGCCTTTTTCTATCTGTGTGACCTTGTGCAAATCCCAGTCTCAGGACTTTGTGTAAAATGAAAGGATTGGATCAGAAAACTCAGTGTTTTCCAGCATGAAGATAATCCTGTCTCCTCTTTCCCTGGAGTGTACTAGCCAATGAGATCCTTGGGAGCCGAGTGTCAGATGCCAGTTAAAGGGATTATGATGATAGTTTTCTGGGGCATCTGATTCCTGGTTCACTGTCTCTCTCCTGGGGAGGACCAAGGGTTTTCATGATATTTCGGCTCAAACAGAGCACCTAGGGTAAGCCAATGCAGCTGGATGGATGCCCTTGACTCTCAGCACATTTCTATTGGACCAGTTCTTTCTGTCCATGCAGGAGGTGAGGCCTGGAGGAGACCGATATTGTGACAATGTGGAGTGTTCAGGGAACCAGGAGAGAATCTGACCCGAGCCCAGATAGGGTGGCTTAGCACAATGGCTTGCCCCAGGACCAAGTGACAGTTAGAGGAAGATTGAGAATAGGACCCAGATGCCCTGGCTCCGAGCCCTCTTGTGACATTAAGCTGCCTCTATTTATTCCTTCACTCTTCCTTCCCTCCCTTCCCATGGTGCTAAATTCCTCCTGCCCACTCTTCTATTCCAAAGGGGCTGCCCTGAAGCTGAGCCTTTGACCTTGGGGATCAAGGCATGGGAAAAGCCCAGTTAAAATGATGGTGCCCGAGCATGTTCTAGCTCAAGTGGGAGTGAGCCACTTAAACTGGGGGAAAGCTTATTCACATCCAGAGCTTTGGGAGGGATTTAGGGCAAAACACAGAAAAGCAACATCCAGGTTGAGAATGAAACTGGGGCCCTGGAGATAGAGTGCTGCAAGTAGACTCAGGAGGACCTGAGTTTGAATTTTGCCTCTCATCCTTGCTAGCTTGTGAACCCGGGTAAGTCACTTAGTCTCTGTGGGCCTCAGTTTCCTCATCTGTAAAATGAGATTGGACTAGGTGGCTTCTAAAGTCACCCTCATCTACCTCTAAATCTATGATCTTAAGACCCTAAGAAGTTACAGGGGATTCCATCAGTATTGGTGGAGAGAGTGTCCACAGTGGCCCAAGTGAGTGTCCTTGGGGGTGCATTCCACTGTCTTGGTCCTGAATTCTGCCCCCTTGCCCATACCAGCTCCAATCCTCAGTCATATTCCAGAGCCCTCCTGCAGACAACAGCACACATTGTTCTAAACGATGCTCAAAGAAGACTCACTGTTGGCTGCCATGCCATCAGGGATGGCTGTTGGCGTGAGGGCGTTGCGCTGCTGAGGGTTGATGAGCTGGCTGACGGAAGGCAGTTTGTTAATGCTGTTCATCTTGCTCAAGGGTGGGGAGCTGGTGCCATACGAGGTTTGAGATTGCATAGAGGTCCTGGAACAAAAATGCACAAGGCATGAGAGGAGAAGCCAAGAGAGCAGTAGGAGACACAAGAGAATAGGACCCTGTGCATCCTGAGGAGTTCAACTGGCTGATGGAAAGGGGCTTGGTGTGAGTGAACAAAATCAACTAGAAGTATCCCCATCTGGAACTATGCCACTGCCAAAGAAGTTGGGGGTCACTAGACAGAAACCAGGGAAGCATCCAAATGCATTTTCTTTTTTCCTGTGGGTGTTTCTCTGACACTCAGAACATAGTATCTATTGAGTGTCAGTTTGCACCATATCCTTCCCTTCTCTTTCTCTCTCCAGCCCTTCCCTCTTTTGCTGCTTGTAAAGTCACCTAAATTCCACAATATAAGGGAGGCAAAGGGGGCACAGACACACTGATGGTTTAGGGATGGCTGTGAATGCAGTCTCCCAGCCTAGGCATTCCATCTGGAGCCTTCTGCATCTTGGACAATAGGCAGCCAGTAGCTGGAAAAGCAACCCTCTCTGGCCACTTGGCAGCACCTTCTGCTGCCATGTGAAGACCCTGACTTGGAACCCAACTTTCTCAGATAATATGTTCCAGGTCAGACCTTGGATAGTCATTCTGGAACGCCAAGAGCTTCTCTGCCCAGGAGAGTGGCTGCCTTGGGGGCTTCCCAGGAAGGGAGGCAGAGAAAAATCTTCTAGTCAGCCCATCAGAGACCAATCCCTAGCTTACCTCTCTCAAAAACCAGCTCCATGATTTGGCTATTTCTCTGCTTGACTGTTATTCCAGATCCCGGAGGATGGCCTAGCTCTGAAAACAAATGTGTAACTTATGGAGGGAGAACAGCCATAGTTCCTATGTCTATGAAGCTGGAAAGTTTATAACATGGATTCAGACACACAGTAGGACTCCTGATGTCCAATCCAACATTCTTTCATCCCCTTAGAGGACCTTGCTTCCTAAATATTAAAGTATTGTATTAAGATCCTAGCCAGCAGTTGAATCAGAGACTAGTCAGGCAGGATCTAGCATTTTCTTCTTCCCCTTCCTAACCCTCTAGCCTTGTTCTGGCCATCGGATTAAACTGGAATGCCAACCTCCATGGAAGATTCACCTGAAAGATCCCAATCTTGAAGAACATTGGGCTAGGAGGCCAGAAGACTTGGGTCCAAGATACGTACGAATTATGTGACCACAGGCACATTCCTAAACCTTTCTGGGCTTCAGTTTCCTCATCTGTTAAATGGGGATGATAATACCTATAGTACCTATTACACAGTGTTTGTGTTTAAAGTGATTTGCAAGCCTCAATATAAATGTTGGTTCTTACTGTTTGCCCATATAAATGCATATGCTATATAGCATAAATGCTATATTAGCACCTATATCAGCACAGCCCCCAGGCTTAGGGGCTCAAGGTAAAAGTAATCCCAATTTTCAGAAATCAAGCTATGACCAACAAGAGTTTTAATAGCTTTCCACTTGCCCATGTACTGCGAGCATTGAGTCTGCTATAAGTACTGGTGTTCAACAATGAGTGTTGGGTCACTGTGAGAGAAGGGACCTCAGAGTTTCCCTTGTCCACCTTCTCATTCTACAGATAAGGAAAGGGAAGAACCCACAATTAGGGAGCCTTGAAGTCAGAATTTGAACCCAGTACTGCTTTCATAGTACCACACATTGAATAGATTGGCAGGTGCTGCAAGAGATAAGGAGGGTTGTTTGGATTTTGCTGTTCTTTGACTGAGCTAGAAATTTCACCGTAACTTTTGGAAGAACAGTTTCCGCTGGGATTTGCCAAGGAGTCACGTCTGTAGCAGGTGTCCCTTGGACAGTCTGACAAAACCTACAGGCCCCTTCTCACGTTTGCTGTCGTTCAGTTTTCCAGCCATGTCTGACTCTCATATTGTCATGGACTTGTTCATGGGGTTTTCTTGGCAAAGCTACTAGAACTGTTTATTCACAATTGAAGGAAATGTCAAACTTCAGTTGGAGAAGAGTAAAAAATAAAGATATATCTTTCCCTTTTCCAAGTTCATAGACCTTGGAATGTTTGCCCATATCCATGTATGTACCCATGGTTATAGTTGAAAGGGTTCCTGGCCTTTGGTTTTACGGCTACAAGGTTGGCTTTGGAGCTAGGAAAATTTGGACTTTACTCATGTCTAGTCATCAGGGAGGTGTTTTCTCTTTGTTGTTTGTAGGTGAAATTGGAAAAGCTCATCACCAACAGATCCTGGGAATAGCCAGCTAACATCACATCCTCCCAGCTTGGGGAGGGGAGAAGGGGCAAAGGTCAGCAAGAATCAAAGGAAATTTCTCTAGGATACAAATAGCTCAGAAACAAATTACCTTAGAGTGAAGACAAGAAGACCGTAATACCTGGAATATGGAACTGGGCCATGTGGCCACACCTCCCTATCACTGAAGGGACTAGGTGAATGTTGCTGGATAGACCCCTGACTGGAGGAATGGGGAGTCAGTTATCTCAATGATTCTTATTAATACCCAAGTACCTGAGGCAGAGAGCAGAGGGCAGGGGATATTGGTAATATCCAGGGAAGAAGTAACAGGAAAGAGCGACCACAGGTGCCACAAGCTTTCATCACACAAACTCCTGCAATGCCACAAAGGCCAGCAGGGAACTCAGCAAGAAGAATATGTGGATGAGATAGTGAATGGGGACTGTAGAACATGCTCAGAAGCTGTCAAATGTTGTTTCTGTTTTTTAATCAGCAGAAGCATTTTCAAAAGATGAGGCAAACAAGGAAGCCTGAATATGTCACCCTTAATAGAGAAAAGAAAGATTTCGGGAGAGGGGAGAGAAAAGGGGAGACAGAGAGAGGGAGGGAAGGAGTCAAAGGGAGACACAGGGAGGGAGGGAGAGAGGGAGATGGGGGGGGAGAGAGAGAGAGAGAGAGAGAGAGAGAGAGAGAGAGAGAGAGAGAGAGAGAGAGAGAGAGAGAGAGAGAGAGAGAAGAGAGAGGGGGAAGGGACAGGGAGAGATGGAGAAAAGAGACACAGAAAGACAGATGTCAGAAAGACTCCTTTATTCTTGAAATGGCAAGCTCAGAAATAGTAGCAGCATTTGGATTACTTCACATGTTGCAGGAGGAATCCAGCTGAGACAAACGAACAGGAAAGTTAGAAAGAGTGCCTATCACCATTTATTCAGCAAACTCAGTGACTGACTTTGGGACTCAGAGCCCTTGTAGATTGGCAAACAGGCCAAAGTTGCCTAAAGGAAGATGAGTTGGATGACCCAGGTCCTACAGGATCTAGAAGAATGCAAGAAAATAAGAGGTCTCTGCTTTCCTTGGGGTTAGGGGAGAAACACAAATGGGGAGGATGAATGACAGTACTTTCCCCTAAGAGCACTGTGCTTGTCAACTATTTTAGAAGAAATTTTTAGTAGAAACATGGAACTGCATGAGGGAGCCCTTCCAGCTCAAGGAGCAAACCTTGACTGGAATCAACAAGGAGATAGAGAAAGAAGAGAAAGACCATGAAGGCATGAAAGGAGGGTGGGAAGGGGAGGACAGAGGGAAGGATGGGAGAGAAGAAAGGAGGAAAAGAATACAAAAAAGGAGGGAAACAAGGAAATAAAAAAAGGAAGGAAGCAGATAGGGAAGGAGAGAAAGAAAGAAAAGAAGGAGAAGAGAAGAAAAAAGGCAGAGAAAGCAAAGGAAAGGAGGGAGGGATGGAGAAAAGAGGAAAGAAAAGGGAAACAGAAGAAAAGTGAAGGAATGGAGCAAGTAAGGAAAGAGGAAGAAAACGGGATGGAAAGAGAAAAGAGGGCAATGAAGGATAGAAGGGAGAAGGGGAAAAATAGGGAGAAGAAGAGGGGAAAAAGCAAAGAACACGTTGTGAGTTTTCTCTGTATGTTTGCAGGTCAGATTTAAGGGACTCTGGAGAGCCCTCGTGTGAAACATACATACACACACGCACGCATGCACACACACACATAGGCACATACACACACAGTGCACCTTCATTACCATTTGGTTTGACTGATGCTTGAAAAGGACAGTGGTTACTTGTGCATATGACCTCATGATCTCTGAAAAAATTAGTTCTGATTATTCCAGGAAAGTGATTTATAAATCCTTATGAGCCATTGACACCTGAGTATGGTTGAGTTTGTGAGATCCTTTCCTGAGAAAAGCATTGACAAATGGGAAGGTGGGAAGAACATGGTCAAGGAAGGGAGACCCATTAAGGGCTGGGAGTTTGGGATGGGGCAAGAAACAAAGAATGAAAAAACTGGAGCTCCATCAGAGACCCTCAAGGCCATCTTCCCTTGCCTTGGCCCGGCTGTTCCCTGATCTCTCTGAGACCCCATGGAGAGGCTGCCATGGTTTTCTTTCTAAAGGCTTAGTGTCCAAACAATACCGTTCATCTTTCCTAAGCCCATTTTGTCTCTCTTAGGTCTTCAGCAGAAGGTCACATTTGCAACCTTGGCTAAGATTATAGGTGCAAAGGACAAAACCATGACCTACCTCAGAGGGATCTGGGAAGGATGATGAAGTGACTATAATAGGGACATACTAAAATGGGGGGCTTTGGGGTTCACTAAAGTCCTGTGCTGTCCAGGGGCAACCTCTCTATATAAGGGAATTCTCTTTCTCCTAGCAGCCCAAAGCACCCAGCCAACCTTGTGAGAAAGCTAACCAAGCGTAGAGAATGTAGTTCAGTGCAATGATCATATGTGAGCATAATAGCTTTGGTATCAACCTTTGGGTAAAGATCAATCACCAATTAACCCTTCCAGTAATAAAGACCAGTGAGACAAATGGAGAATTTCATTTACATGTCTACTTTAAAAAAATAAGTCCTTGAGACTCTGAGATAGGAATGGAGATTGGCCCCAGAGAAAAAATATTGACTAAGTTAGAACCTGAGATATGAGGGAAATTTTTTAAAAATGAAAGAATAAGCAAAATTACATGAAGATGTATAAAATCATACATTTTCTTAAAGAATATTCAAGTAATCCCAAGGTTTTTTCATTTATTCTTGGGTGTTGAGGATTTTACTCAAGACTGGGTTTCTTACTTAAATCAAATCATCCTAAGATAAATCTAAAGAGAGAGTAAGAGAGCACCCTGTGGTCTTGATGAATCTAAGTCACCTGGCCCAGATAAACTTCATCCTTGGAGACTGGAAGAATTGGTGGGTGTGAAGGCTGAGCCACAAACAGTCATCTCTGGGGAGGAAATAAAAGCCAAAACAAAATAGCTAACAGGTATATCATAGAGAGAAGGGAAGAGAGGGGTGTCTTCTAGAATCCATTAGATAGTTTCTACTAGAGACCAGAGAGTTTAACCTCAGTTTCCGGTAAACCTATGAAATGTAAAATTGACAGGATGGTTCAGGTTTAAGAGGTAGCTTGAGGGAATGGTAGATAGAGTGCAGGACTTCGAGTTAGAAAGACCTGAGTTCAAATCCTTGAGCTTCCTTTTCATATCTCAAGGTTTGCCTTCAGAGGCATCACTGGCCTCTCTCAGACTCAGTTTCCTCATCTTCAAAATGAGGGGCTTATGCTAGATGGCCTTTGAGGTCTTGTCCAGCTCTGGAGCCTTGACTCTTAACAGTCTGACGCTTCAAGTATAGATATGGTTCTCAGAGTATGAGAGTCCATACACACCTTTAAGGAAGAGAGACCGCAAAGAAATCCTCAAGATAAACCAAGATGCAAAAGTTTATTGAAAATGAACAATCACACATCTGATCATGACAGCCTCACAGGACAGCTCCGCATCTGATACAAAGCAACTAGCTGGGAATTGAAAAGAAACAGAGGCTTTGTTTGAGGACCCCAGGGATTACTCATTTAAAACATCTTTAAAATTTACAAAAAAATACTGAGATTCTTTAAACCATTGCTCAGTTAAAGTTAAAAAAAAAAATCTAGTCTTTCCACTCCCTTCAGAATAGGAAGGAATTTGATTTCTATGGAGAGATCATTTTTCAATTTGTCAACACACGAAGCTTCCTGGGAAAATGTCATTGATAGGTATCCAGAATATGTCTGGCTTTATGGAAGGACCAGGAGGCTCTAGTCCCAATTCAAATGTCCCTTCTCTATTCAGAATAGGGACTTTAGGCTCTCCATCAGAGAGATTGCTTGGGATCACTGCCAGGCAAGTGACCAGTCAACTAGGGCCACTGCATTTATAGGAACCCACCAGCCCTCCATCTCACAAAAAACAAAAAAACAAAAAACCTCAGACTAGACTTGCCCATCTTGGGCTGTCCAAAAAGAAAAAACAACCCAGCATTTAAGGAAAATCTTTCAAAACTCAGATGGAAGAAGACTGTACACTAAAAAGACCCAGAGCAGAAGCCCAGGCCCCCAGGCCCTCAAGACTGCCTCCTGGGACCCCAGACCAGGAAAGGAGGGAAGCCATCAAGATTCATCTTTCCTCAGGGATAGGGGTCAGGACACAACACCGGAGCAATTTATGACCTCTCTCTACCCAGAAGGGCTGTGCTCTAAACATCCTCGTCAGCTTCTACCACCACTATATTCCATGACCAGCATTAGACAGGCCAGTCTGAGCCACTCAGGCACTGGCTGGATATTTAGACAAAAAAATGAGAACATCTGAAAAACGTCTTTTTTTCCTTCTTCTTTTAAAAAGGCTTTTTAAAGATTGAGACCAGCTCAAAAGCACCCAAGTCTATGACACAAATAGGAGAGAAGGTAACAGAAAAGGGTTCCACCAAACACTGTAGTACATTGTAGTGTCTGACCAACCAATGCCAGCTCTCCAGCTCAGAGGTCAGTCAGTCAGTCAGTGAACATTGTGCGCTGGGTGCTGGGATCTGCAGAAAGTGTCTTTGAAGATGGAACTTTGAGTCCCTCAGGAGCTTGTTTTCACTACTGACTCTGGATTTTAGAACCAAAGTGCTATTCACTCCTGCTTCCCAGGACTGAAAGAACACAGGCACACACCATACCACCCCCATGTTTCAGAAGACAGAAGTCGTGTTTTACGGGTAGACTGAGGGGTTTGGGGGGTTGGAATGTTTAAAGAAGACGTCGGATTGTTTCGGAGCATCTCTCCGCGGCTCCATGAGCTCATTCCTGAAGCAGGCAGAAAGGAGACTGCAGAGAAGGAACCAGAGAAAAGAAAAGATGAAGGCTTAGGACTGTGAAAACCGAATTCGAATGAAAGCAAAGCCATGCACCTCCTACCTTCATGACCATGGTATGGGAAGGCTGGATGAAAAAATCTCCCCAAGCCCTCCCCTGCAGGGGACTCTGAGAATGTGTTGGCAAGTGTTTGGAGAGAAAAAAAAAAGGAGGGAGATTTAATAACACATGAAGTGTCATCAGCCACAATGATGCCACCTTCTCTATTAAAGAGAATTGAGAAAGCCTGGACAAGAGTCAGGCACCAAAGCCGATGAAGAAATCGGGATCTTATCTGCATGTGGGCTATGCCATCACCTCACTCTTAGCTCTCATTAGTGAGCAGCTTGTGTTCCCAGAAGAAGGTGGAGAAACCTTCCCCAGAAAGGGCTTAATCCCTTCAGTCACTTTGTTGGCTGACCTTCCAACGGATCACAAGCAACTTCTGCTTAATGAAGGCAAAAGTTTAACGTCCCAAGTATGGCAAAGTACAGGAGACTAGTGTTTGCCAAGAAGACCAAGAGGCTTTTCAAGTCTCACTAGCTCATCATTTATCTTTCATAAAGACTTCAAGCAAGGCTCAGTGAGCTATCCAACTGAGCTCAGGTGAAAACTCGCTGCTGAGAACTTAATTCACTTCAGCCAGCATTTCTTAAGCATCCACTCTAAGCAAGATACTCAAAAAGGGAATCCAATGGTGCCCTGAAGGGATTGCCTCCAGAAAACCAAAGAGAATTTTCCCGACTACTGAGAGAATCAACTACAAGCCTCTTGTATGTTTTTGTTAAATTAAATAAAACTTCTCCTAGATCAAACAAACAAAAAGCCGGATGAAATTCATTGCTCAGAAGGCCAGAATGGAATCTGTTGCCACTTTTATAAGTTATGTCTACTATTACTGGATTGGTACAGCAAATAGGGAAGATTCCATGGGCTTTCTCTGCAGAGGAGTGGTCTGTAGGATTCAGCACTCATGGACATCACACTTTAGAGGGGTTTCCTGAAAATCTTTGGATATTTCAGAGTCACCTGAAGTGGAGGTTTTCTGAAAATATGGCCTTTGTCATGAGAGCCCACCATCATATCGAGCTTTGTTTTCTGAAATGAAGAGAGTGTCCTTCATGCCCAATTATCAGAAGCATGGTTCAGAGGAAGAAGCCCTCAGTGTGGAGTGAGAGGCCAGGGTGTATGGCCCATCTATTATTGCACTGATCACTTTGGCAAATGTGTTAGACCTCTCTGGGTCAGTGTAACCTTAATTCTGAGAGAATTCAACTAGATGAGCTCTGGCATCTATTCTAGTTTGGGATCTATGGTCCTATGATGTCTGTGTCCTTCTGGTTTCCAACTTATGATCTTATGACCATATGACTTTCTCAGAGACTGGAAATGGCAGACTTCTAAAGCACAGAAATAAAAAAAAAAGGGAAACGGACAAGAGTAAGGAGAGCATAACTGTGCTGCTGGAGGATGGGCCTGGTTTTATTTTAGTATCTCAATTCACAGCCTAGTGAATTTCTAGACTGGAAATTCCCTCCACCAATAGATATCACTACATAATTATTATTTTAATAAGTTCTAGGGAGTTGCCTGAGACACACTGAGGTTAAGTAATTTGACCTTGTTTACTTAAGCTCATAATGTCAAAGGTGATATTGTAAGCCAGCTTGTCATCTTTTTTTGACAGTCAAAATTCTATCCGTTAAAGCAATTCAGTTAAATTACTTTTGAATGGAAGCCCCATATCACCCAAAGAATTTGATAGAGAGGATTTCTAGTACTCCCCTATACTAACAGATCAGAGACTACATCAAGGTGGGAGTCCCTCCAAAAATACAAATTGCAACTCATCCAAGACTCTTGGTTCTGCCCAAGTCTTGCCCCATGTCCTCTTATAAATGTTGTCTAAGGATGAAACACATAGAACTGCCAAGCCATTGGTCATGAAGATATTGGAAGGGACAAAGAGACAGACAGAAAGAGACACATGCAGAGAAAAAAAAATATTATGCAAAAGAGAATGAATGATCAGGCAGAGAGAAAACAGGGGAGAAAGACTAAGTGATATAATTACACTGCAGATATTTCACCATCACCTAGGAGAAAATATGCTCCTTTGCCTCTCCTTCCTTAATATAATGACTCATTTCTCTTCTCATAAAAGAGGGGCACAGAACTGATTTCCTCCCAGAACAAAAACATTTCTCCCAAGGAAATTGCAGGCTATTACAGTTATTTTCCAAGCTGATTTATTCTTTTCAAATGACTGTCAAAGAATTAGATTTCCATATTCCTTGCTCGAGTCATTTATGCCACCTTTGGGGGATTTACATGAAAATGTAAAAGCTGGAAAAAAATCACAATCATCCCCCAAAAAGCTTCCACAATATGTTTTCTAGAGATTGGTGTTAGGCATCAGAGACACACAAGTGTAAGCCCACGACACACAGTACACTCTAATGCCGGGAGATTCATCTAGAAGGTGACCCACTGAAAATAGCTAGTTTCCAATCTTCAGTTAAAAGCCCATGCTTACAACCCCAGGAGATAAGGTTAGTTTGTTCATACCAAGCAAACCAGTTGATTACATGGAAAGTCATTTATTTCTGTTACTGAGTTCAAAAGTCACACCTACAACAAAGCCCAGGCTGCATGCAGTCCAAACATGCCATCCCTTTCCGTTCACTGGAAAGCAGTATTCTTTCTACAAGATGTGGGCTCATAGAAATTCCTTTTTTAGGAACTTTGTTCCAACAGCCAGGGGGGCAGACTCAAGCCTGTCAGCTGCTCCAATTCCTCCAGCAGAGGCCCTCCCTTCAGCCTAGATCTTTCCTTCTTTCCTCTCAGCTGGGAAACCCATTTTCCTCTTCTTCCTCCTCTTATTGTTCTGAATTATACCTACTCCCCTTTACAGAGTATTAAATGCCTGCAATTTCCTTTATATAGAGGACCTCCTGTGAACCCAGTGCTGTTATTACCATTTGACAGATATCAAAACTGAGGCTCAGACTTGTCCAGAGTCACACATCTTGGAAAGGACTGAGGCTGACTTTCGGTCTCTGGGTCCCTGCGCTAGGTCTCACTGTGTCTCCTAAAGGCTCTCTTCTTTATGTTGATTATTTCCTTCCTAGTAATGTATATAATTATGGTTCCTATTTTTCTAGTACTTGAAGACTTGGAAGATCTTCCCTCTATTTGGGAGGGAGCATGTAGGGGGTGAGGAAAGACAAGTGGGGAGAGGGGAGAAGGAACAGGCCCAGTGGGACAGTGATCGCATGTCATCCACATTCCACATGTGGGAAGCTTCACAGGATCAGGGACAAAGCGCTAACTCCAGAAGGCCTGCCCAGGGTTTTAAGTCTAGATGAGTCTCCGTCCCCCCACTCCCAACAATGCCCACAATCCTTTCTCCTAGGCTCAATGCATCAATAATATTTTGTTTTGGATAATGTGACTCACTCCCGCTCCCATCTCCACCAAAGGCAGAAAATCACCTCTGTTTCATCTTGGAGAGGTTTGGGTGCATCTGGGGCTGAAATAGAACTTTGAAAATTCCTCCTGGGGTTTTTCAATCCTGACAGGGTTACCTTTGTACTGCCTGAGCCCATCATTTAACTGCCCAGGGATTCTCAAGGACCCAGAACAAGTGTTGAGAGCAGAGAAACAACTGCAAGTGTGGTCATACGCTCAGGGCTTCAAAGGCTGGCTCTCTCCCAGAGGGGGCCCGCTCAGTTACCTAACAGGGACCACATGTAGTAATTAAGCAGAGCAGCTCTGTCAGCAGCCCAAGGTTGGGCTAAGTCTCCCAAATGTATTGGTTTGCATATCTCATCATGTCTATAATGATAGATTCACTGGTGTTTGCTAACTTCTGCCCCCAAGATGTCATTGAGTGAATTTGAACAAAATGCTTGCTCTCTCTGGACCCCAGTTCCCTCATCTGTAAAAAGATGTGATTAGAATAAATGATTGCTCAAGTTTTTTCTATCCTCAAAGATTTTGTCATTCTGTATACTTGGGGTGAGGGAGAAGGAAGAAGATAAATAGCTGGAGAGAGAAGAGAGGGGGAGAAAGGAAGGAAGTGGGGAGTAAAAAGAAAAAAGAGAGAAAAGGAGGAGATAGAAGGAGAAAAGAGATGGAAAGAAGAAGAGGGGCAGAGGGCAAGGAGTGAGAGAAGTAAAGAGGGATAGAGAGAAGGGAGAGAGAAATGGGGTGTAGCATGATACCACACAAGGAATGCCTAGTTTTGAGTCAAGAGACACTTCCGTTTGAATCTCTGCTCTCAGGATAACTAGCTGTGGGATTCTGGGCTGGTCACTTGTTCTCACTGAACCTAAGCTTCCTCCCATGGAAAATGGAGGAAACACCTTTCACAACACACTTTGCTTTGTAAACTCTATTTAACAAGAGAGATGCTGTTGTGGGATGCTGTGTGCTTGTGGGATCACAAGCCCAGTGATCATTATTCAGGGTAATAAGGAAGTTCCCAGGTCCAATTGAGTAAGCCAAAGATTGGAAGGTTGGAAACTCAACTTGGAAGAAATTATGATCATCTTCCCAGGGTGACTAAACCGAATTCTATCCACCTGCCTCCTTGGCTCAACTTTGCCAACCATCCTCTGCCTTGCTTACAGCAGAATTCAGTGAATCCTATTTGAACAATTTATCGAGACACCCATTTCTTCACAAAGGCCAGCTCCAACCTTAGTGGAACAGACATAAAAATAGTCAATTACTGGCCAATGTCTCCCTCAATGAGTCTGCATTTATCAACAAGGAGAGGACAAATGAATGCTTTGCTAAGGGCCACTAAACTAGCTCAATTCCCAGGGCTCAGAAAAACAGTAAACTTGGTAATTTCACTTCTGTTTACATTTATATTATCACAGAGAGTCTTCAGTTGTCTCAGGCAAGATACTTTATCATTCTTTGCCGTGAGGTAAACAAAACTCAGTTTGAATTTCACAAGCGTGTCTGAATTGTTCACTTTTCACTTGCTGCAGCCCAAGCCCAAAGTTCCAGTACTTGATATCATCAATGAATGTGGTCTTAACCTGGCCTGTAAGTATCCTTTCCAGCACATGGATTTCACAATTTCCACATTGTCTTTTCCTGCTCTTGGCATTAGCTGTGCATCTGTCTCTTCTTGACCTTAGACTAGGAACCTTCTTCAAGAGCCTCAAAGTCAAGTACAAACCAATGCCAGGGGAAGACTTTGATATACTTTAATATGGTGGCAAAATGTGGCCATTTTGAAGGCTAATTTGCATAAGTACATGTGCTAGGTGGATTGGAAACTACATTTACTCTACAGAGGAAGGAAGTAGGCCTGGACTTTATTCTTAAGATAAGAATCAATTTATTAACTATGACTTCCAGCAATTCATTTACTAATTCAAGATCTCAGTTCCTACATTCGTGAAATGAAGGAGCTAGACCGAATGGTTTCTAAAGTCCTTTTCAACTGTAGCATTTTGGTCTTTAGGAAGCCTTCCCAGACAAGAAGCTTCAATTGGCTTCTGTGAAATGGGTACTCATTGTTCCTGGTTCTGCCTTCTGAGACCAAGTAGAAAGATTATAATCACTACTCAACACAACAGTTCTTCCAGATGCTTGAGGAAAGCAATCTGCAGGCTAAGCATTCCCACTTCCTTCACTGGATCCTCCTGAGAAAGGGCTCCCAACCATTTATCACCCTGACTGCCCTCCTCTCCACACACTCTATCTTACCAATGTCCTTTAATGACCATGGATTGAATGTCTGCCCCCAGAGCAAGAAGACCTGACATTTTTCTAGTTCCGCCACGGAGCAGCATGTCTTCAGAACAGTAATGTCCTAAATTTAAGTCTGCTTCTGCAGCCCTGAGCCACCGCTAGACCACTCAACCCTCTGGGTGATTCTGCAGGGCTCTAATTGGAGAGAATGAGTCCAACTAGTAGCATTTGAAGAGAGAGACATTTCTCCTCTGGAAGTTTCCTGTGTCAATGAAATCACAGGCCTACTTCTTATCCAATTCCAATTTACATAGCACTAACAAGGTCTCAGATTTTGGACAAGTCTTGACCACTCTCTGGGCCCACCTATCTCCATCTTTCAAATAAGAGTAGGAGATTTTTGGCCAGGTCACTGACCAGTAGGAAGGACACCCTGCCCTCCTTTGCTCATCCTTCCAGCTCCCCCCAGACCCAGGCTGTCCAGACTACATGGGCAGGCAGAGCAGAACATGACAGGCCATGCTTTTCAGATAAGTGTGGAGTCACCAAATACAGGCCTACCCTTCCCCTGCCTCCTAAGGTTTCCAGACCTATCTGCTTGCAGCTATGCTATCTAGACCCCCTGGACCCTTACATCTGCCCTGGAGTTGGTTGCTTAAAGCACTCTGGCCCTTTCAGAGCCATCTTACATGGGCTGCCTCCTCCAATGAGAGTGGGAACTCATTTTTTTCTTTGTAAATCCAGCATTTAGCATACTACTTGTCATACAGTATGCAATTAATAAATGTTTCTCCCTCTCTACCCTGCCATTCAGTCAGTCAGCCCTCTAGGCTAGTCGGAGCTCTTCTACTACTTGTCTTGTGTGACCTTGGACAAGTGACTTTGTCCCTTCAGGCCTCAGTGTCTTCCTGTTGAATAGCAGGGTACCAAGCCAGGTGATCTTTGAGATCCCATCAAGCCCCCAAACTCTACCATTCTGATTTCTGACTGATCTGTCCTACAGGGAGCAAAATCAGGAAGGAAAAGCAGTATAAAAAAGAGCTTTATTCTGGAAAGACCACATCTCTCATGGTGGGATGATGGCTTCTGCCTTCAGCTCTTGTTAGGGTGACGGGAGAGAAAATTTCCCATCTGTGAAATTCTGAAACACTTTTTCTGTTTCATAGCCCGCTCATCTACCACTGACACAGAAACACATGCCAGCAGAATTCTATGCCTTTTTCATCAATTGTTGGCAGGACTTTGCTAGAGGCTTGTGTTGGACTATCATTCTGTTGCTCTTTTCTTAGTGAAGATGTAGCCCTTTTGGTAGAGGACAAGGCTAAACAAGAGTCCCACCCTCTGCTCTCCCTCACTCTATTATGGGGTATGGATACCTGAGACCTTCAGTTGAACTTTTCTCCACTAACATTCAGAACTGCCAAGGCAAATACCCATCCCAGGATGTGGGACATGGGTGGAAAATCTTGTTAGGGAGAGCATGTCCACACCTCACCCCCAATTCCAACCTCATTCTTGCTTTGCCCTTGCTAACACAATGAGCAAGAGGGGTGTGATGCCCAAGAGATCAACTTCATTGTGTCTGGGTGGTACGCTACCAATGAGAGCACCAACCACATCTGAAGTGATGTTGGGAGGCAGCCCCTTTCTCTCTGTAATGCCACACTGACCCCACCATTCTAGGCCTAGGCTGGAGAGGCTTCGTCCCTGCTCCTCAGGAAGTATTCTTAGCCATGGCAAAGTGAAGGGATGGTGGCACTCACTGTTTCTGGAGCAGGTGCTGATGCTGCTGCTGCTGCTGCTGTCTGTAGGTCTCAATGGTGTGCTGGGGTAGGTACTGCATGAGTTCCAGTGACTCCTTAATCTTCAGCAACATCTCATAAGTCTCTCGGCCCCTAACCTATGTGTGAGGACACAAAGGAGGACATGATCAGAGAGGGAGCTGGAGTTATTAGAGGCATCCTGGGATCAGGAAACTGCAGGTTGCAATCTCACCTCTGATACCAGCATGCCTTGGGACTGTAAGCATGTCACTTAACTTCATTTCTTCATCTTTAAAATGGGGATAATGTTTCTAATATCCACCTCGGACGGTGGTTGTGAAGTTCAAAATCATGGCTACATGACAGCTATTAAGGGTTAGACATTTCAGCCAATCGCTGAAAATATCCAAACTATGACATCTTAGCCAAGGGAAAATATATACTTTTGAGACTTTATAAGGGAAAAAAAAGTCAATAGAAAAGAAATCAGAAAACCCAGAATTTTAGCAAATATTGACTCAAAGGAAAAAGGAACAAACTCCTGAACTGTCTTAGCAGTTTCATTAGTCCCCATATGTTTCACATTCCGTGACTAACCAGAATCCTCTTGTCATCCCCAACTTTTATTTCTCTAAGTGTTATCGTATCTATTTATATTATATATCTATTCTTTCTCTGTATATTTGTGTATATATATGCATACACGTGTATCCATATGTATATGTATGTATACATCTCTATCTCTAGCTCTTTGTCTGCCTGTATATATTGGATTAACCTTATTAAAATCACTTGGCAGTTTCCCCCGGGTACTTCATTGACTTTGTGGATGCTCTTTGTTAAACTGTTCTGGCCAGATTGTCTTCCCCTTATGTTTAGCACATTTCAAGGCTGTTCAATGGTGGTCTGCAAACTCTACTAAGCTACAGAAAACAGTCAGGATTAGAAACTTGCTAGGGAAAAGCCAACCCATGCAATTCCTTCCAAAACCTTCATCTGAAGGGATCTACCTTAAGCCTTCATTAAATCAAACTTTATTTTGGAATAACTTTGTTTTATTTTTGCTTTTTGTTTTTTTGTTTTTTTTTTTTTTTTTTTTTTTGATGAGCAGGATTGATCCCAACAGGTAAATTACCCCTTAAACATTTCAATGCACATATTGGCATGAACCAATATTTGTAATTTATCATGTTAGTTTCCACAAGTGCTGGACCCACTGAAAATTTTGGTGCAGTGCCTTCATAAAGTTCGGACTTGGAAGATCTGCCTACATGATTATTGCAAAGTTGAGACCTAAGGTAGAGCTCAGCCCAAGGGTGGCACACCCAGACCTGTCTGGCTGCTTTGGTCTCCACCTCACTGTGGCTCCCACTCAAATCCCACTGCTGACCTCTCACTGGGTCTCAAGTCTTCTGCGATGGCATTCACATAGCATAACCTCTGGCAGTGAGAGTTCAAATAACTGGGTGCACACTGTCCTAAATGATAATGACCTGACTGGGTGAACATGGCACTCAAAACGATGCAATTGTCTTCTTCCTCAAGAGCAGAATCCTCAGGGTTTTCCATTTACAATGTCATTTTTAGTCTCAGTCTGAATTTCACATTAAAAAAATGTGCTGGATAAACTTTAACATTTCTAGCTCTCTATCATTCCTAACTGGCTCATTCATTTCATGGATTCTCTTTGGCTAAGTTTTAGTTCTGGTCTGGTTTTTCCTTGCTACCGTGACCCATTTTTAGGCCATGACATATCACCACCATGTTAGACTTCAGATACATTTTTATTATGACTCTGAACCAAGCATGGGAAAGATGATCAATCTGGGAAATGGAAGAAAGTAAAAGAATGGATACAAACCACATAATAGATTCCCAAACAAAGTCTATTGATGTCTAGGAAAGTGTTAACTTTCAGTTCTCTGTACCTTTTCCTTCTCCCTTCTCCCACCTACCTAAGTGATTACTCATTCTAACCAAAGTCTTTGATGCTGTCAATCACTCCATCAATACACATTTATTGAGTGCCTACTATGTGCCAGACACTGTGCTAAGTTCTAGGGATTCAAAGAAGCAAAAGATATCCCTTGCCTTCAAGAACTTCACAATCTAATGCTGTCAAATAGCTCAACCTCAGAAGCAGATGTATTTTTCTCAATACAAATGATCCCAAAGGAATATCATCATTAGCTTTAATACACTAAGGACTATGGTGCCTGTCTATTGAACCTACAGTTGAACATTCCTGTTTGTGTTCTCTTCCCCTTTAGGAATGGGAGCTCTTTGGAAAGAGGGTGTTTTCCTTTTTGTATCCTCGATCCTCAGTTCACTGATTTACAAATGAATATCACTTTACAATTTTTTTTTGTCGGTCAATAAATCAAGAGGTGGTAAGGAATTTATTTTACAGTTCATGCCAACAGAAAACAAGTATTCCAGCCATGGTACTCACCGGTAAGTACAAGAGCTCATCATCAGGGGAGCGTCGTTTCTTGATTGACGTCATCTGGATGCCATGAGTGTTCTGTCGGAAAGCTGTGGGCAAAAGACAAGGGACTCTCAGCATATCTCTCAGGTTCCACTGCTGCCACCAGACAGATGGGCACCAGCAGCATATGTCAGCGCAGCACTGGCTATCCCTCTTGCCAACCATTTTATTGGTTGGGGGAAAAAGTCAGAGCAAAGTTGGCAGATGAAATAAGCCTCAGACACTAGGGAATGACCTGTGGTTTAAATGCTGTCCCTGCTGTCATGAGGGTAAAAGGAGATAGCTCCTAGAAAAGCACCTTGCAAAACTTGAAGTTCTATGTCAAGGTCAACTTTTATTATGATTAAATCTTACAAAATAAAGCATAAAACGTTTGCTCCCACAAGTAAATTCAGAGAATCCTCTTCATTTTAAAGTAGCAGAAAATATTTTATATATGATTTTGTCCCTTCTCTATATTTTTGAAGTATGGGAGTGAAGTGGACATTAGCTCTTCCCCATCCCCACATCTTATGGAACAAATACTAAGGTACTACCATACAAAAGGGAAATACAAAGTGATGCTATGGGTCATCAAGAAGTGGAAACCGGAGCTAGAAGAGGACTTAGAGATTATCCACTCCAACCCTCTTATTTTACATTTGAAGAAACTGAAGCCCATCGAGGTCAACAGATTTGCCCAGGATAATAGGAACATCTGGTGGGCTAAGGGGAACAATCTTTAAGGTCATCTCATCCAAGCCTCTTGCTTTAGAGATGAGAAAACAGATTCAGGGGGAAAATGACTTAGAATCCAAGGCTATTCAGGTGGATTCAAATCCACATCCTCAGACTCCAACTATAGGACTCTTTGACTACACCCCACTCCCTCTTACATGAGGATTCATATAATTCCTATCTTGCTCAGTCTCTAGACTTACTGGGCAGCAGTAAACAAGAGACAAGTTTGAGACCTAGAAATAATGTCAGGAGCCTGACTCAAGACAGAAATGGTGAAGACCCATAATCCACATCAAAATCACATTGAAAGTTACTTCTTTGGGGGAATATCTCAGGAAATATCTGTGGCAGAAACCTAGTGTATGTATGTATATATGTGTCTGTATGTGAATATAGACATGTATACATATGAATGTATATGTGTATGCATGTGTGTATGCACACATGTGTATGTGTGTAGTATTTAACAGCTAGAAGATGAAAATGGAGAATTGGTGCTATTGCTATATGGATAATGGAGTCTGATGGTCATTTCTTGTCCTTATTGTTAATCAACAAAAGAGACGCTTTATCTTTTTAACCAAAGGAAATGTATCACCAAAGGGTACACCAAGCTAGTGATTCCAATCAGTGGAGTCCTAGTGAAATGTTGCAATGGTAATTAGAGAGTTAAAGATCTTCACCACCCATTGATGGACTTGCCCATTAAGGCTTGATTAGGAGAGGCCCACACCTTTTGTTAATTTCCATTGAGGCACTGGGTCTGAGGGTCCTACCCTCTGGCTCTGAAAAGTGTATAAATATTCTGAGGTGAGATTGTGTTTTGGGGCTTATTGGAGGTGTGCATTTGGCAAGATGAGACTCTGGGCAGTCACTAAGGAGTGCCCTGCTTTGAAAACCCAGATGTTGGTGTTTCTCTCTTTGGTAACTATGTATGTATATAATGGTCACACAGTTGGATCTGTCTGTTGATCTGGGATGTATGTATTGCTTATGGTCAGACAGTTGGAAGCCCTGTCTGTTGTTTGAGCTTTGTTTCTCTGTATTTTCTCTGAAATTTAGGGTGCCAACTTTTTCCCCTGAACTAAGTAAATGATATTTGTGCTTGATTAAAGTAGATTGTTGACCTCTCAAAAGTTGCTTTTCTTTCAGAAAAGCAGATCTAAGAACCTGTTCAGAAGGCCCTCCTGTGTATATTGGGGTCCTTGTTGATACAAAAGTTAAAGAGCAGTTGCAGTCCAGCCTAATGTGATGGAATGTTTCATACTTAGATGTTATCCAAATTTGATCCAGCTGAGGACAATCCCTCCATTCCTTCTCAACATGTGTCATTTTCACTCTCAACTTTCTATGAGCCCTTTTTGAACGTCCAGCCAATAGGGTGGAGGTCTCCCTCTGATACTAAACATATTAGAAGGCAGCAGTATGGATATAGCATTAGATGTATCCATCTATTAATCTTTCATCTTTGCTGCATGCCCAAAATTCTTTTTCATAATATGTATTCACACTCATATTATTTCACTACTTCTCACATTCAGATAAAAAAAAAATGATTTTTTTTGTTCTGACCCCAAATAAGACATCTTTCATGACTGACAACCACCTGTGATTGCATCTTGCTTGATATCAATGCTCATGAATTGAGAGAGTGAAGTGAATCTCTTTCTTCACACCTGGCTGAGCTTTGTCTACTTTTGACACAGAAGAGAGCCTTCAAGGCTCCCCGCTATCCACCCACACTGTGGTCATGTGAAAAAATGAAATAATAAAAGTAGTGGGATCTTATATTTGTTCTGCCTTTTAGTCATGAGATTGTGAAAGATGTAGGCTACACAATTTGGCTTTGGGCTACCTTTCTAGACTTATTTCACATTCCTCCCCTGCACATACTCTACCCCCTAATCAAGTCCAACTTGTGGCAATCTCCCTTTAGACTGTGAGCTGAGTTACTTGGGAAAAGGCATTGGTTTTGACTTTTCTTTTTTTTTTTGTATGCTCAATACATAGAATAGTGTTTGGCAAATTTTAGGCACTTCGTAAATACTTGCTGATGTGATTTGATTTTTCTGAATTTGGCATTTCATATATAATCATTTCAATGTCTTTAACCGGAATCTCAATTTCTTTATCCAGTATATCTTCCTATGCCTGGAATACATTTTCTTCACCTCTAGTTCTTCAAATCTTGACTTTTCTCAAGGTTCTGCTCAGGTGCCATGTCTTCTATGCACTCTCTTTTGATCTCCTCCCCCACTTCTTCTCTCCCATGGGGGCAGGATTCTCTCCATTACTCTTTGTGTCTATACATCCCGCACCACTACCACTTCTAGCAGTGTAACATAAGATCATTGAGGGCAGAGAGAGATTATGTTTCTAGCACTGAATATACCTGCTTTTATTTAGTAGGTACTTGAGAAGAGGGAGATTGATTTTGCCATTTCATTGCAGCATAAATGTTCCTTTATGGTCTTTTCATCCAGTATACTTTGGTTGGTCCATAGGTTTTAGAGTACCCTGGTTTTATCAGCAATTAAGTGACTTTGGGCAAATTACCTTGGTCTCTGTAGCTGTGAAATGAGAGATTTGAATGGAAAGGCTTCTATGGTCCTTTGCTGCTAGAAATCTAGAGTTGTGGCAAGCATGGTCTTTTCAGCTTCATCCTTTCTTCTCCGTCGCTGTTTAGTTTGCGCTTTCCTTTCATCATTCATCAACTGTACCAAAACAGCTGATTCTACAATGACAGCTATGAAGGTAACCAGACATTTTTTGCCTGGTATGATAGAATTAATTTCAGTATTTTTAGGTTATTTACCATTTAACAATACCACCCCCAATACTGTCCACTTCTCCTAAGAAAGTGTACAAGATGGAGAGGAATGAGAAAACTGAGTAATCAACAAGTCTTTGGATCATTTCCTTTGTTGATCCTGAATCCTACTTTCCAACATAACTTTCCCTGAGTCCATTTGATTTTCTCAGTCAGACAATATTAAAGTATATGTTGATTTAATTTGGATGCTCATCAAATTCCTCCTAGACTTTCCCTTGGTCCTCTGCAATGGATGCTGAAGCAGAAGCTGCAATTATCTTCCTGGTGGTCTCTCTGCTTACACCCAACATAAGCGTTGCAAAGCAAGACAAGGGAGCATCCATGCAATAATGTTGGCTGCTGCCTTTCAGGACTTTAGTAAACCAACACCTTCGCTCTTTTGCTTTTTCTCTCTAAGGTGAGGCTCGGAAATACCCTTTCATTTGCCTACAATCTCTTGATGTCTTCTGATTTCCTTTTGTCCAAGATGGCATTGTGTATCTGGCAACCAACCTTGGGTTGGTAGACAAAGGATTCATATTCATATTCAGCACACCAAGTTAAATGAATGTTTATGGTCATCATAAAAATTCTGTGCTTTTAAAATTCTTCCTGCCTTCTTTTTTGGCCATTATACCAATGGAACTGCAGAAATGAAAAAAAAAAAGCTTCATAGACCTGAGTGGGATTTTATGCTGGAACCTTGTCTGATTTTATGGATGGACATTGTGTTTCCCTACCCTTAGGATTCTCTTCCCACCCACCCTCACATATGTATGTATGTGTGTATGCATGTGTTTATATATAAACACATATATATGCATACATATATATGCATATTTATTTATCTGCAAACACACACACACATATTATTGAGTAGTGAACATTGTGGTGACATCTCCCTACTTAGCTAGGCAGTGCTTTGAACAGAGACACACCTTTAATTCCCAGGCTCATCCAAATTGCAAAAGGCACATTTAATGGTAATGATAGTGATAATGAAAATAATAGCTCTTCTTCATGTGGTATACCAGAGGTAACATCCTTGCGAGGGGCTCAAATCAGAGAAGTCATTCAATTCCCTTAAGCCTGAGTTTCCTTAACATCAAAATGAGAACGATTACACTTACATACCTGCATTGCTGAATTGTGGGCTGAAGGCAATGACTCTAAGCCTCAAAGGACTATAAAAACTGTGATTTATTCTCCCCATCTTTCCTGATTTTACAGATTAGGCAAATGTAGGAGCAGCAGCACAAGATTGTGATGGCGATTCACAGTTATCTGGAATTTCATAGTAGCCTTTCTGTGTGGTCTGAAGCAAGTCACCTTTCTAACTGGGGTCTCAGTTTCTTCATCTCTAAAGTGAAAGGACTGGACTCCTCTGAGTTTCTAGATCAGATTAGGGATTCTGTTTTTAAGAACAGACACTGCCAGGGCTAATTCTGTGTGCTTGACAGCAACGAATGTCCTCCCTGTGGCTTAGACTGAGGGTCAGTGAGTGGACATGCCTAGCTCTTTCCTCCAGTGTTCATCTAATGACAAGCCTTGAACCCAGCCTATAGCCCGCCATAGCTACTTACGGCGCTTCGTACCATCACCATTCTTTGAGCTGTCTGAGACTTGCTGCTTTCGAATGCTATCTTCATCTGCCTTTCTGTCTCGACCCGGGCAAGCACAGATTCGAGCTTCAAAACATCGGCGGCCCAGAACTTGACCACTGGAAACCAAAGAGAGGAAAGAGGGAAAATCAGAAATGTCAAACCACAAGGCATCAGAGTGCAGGCTGGAAGGAGCCATAAGGATTATGGAGCCTAACTCCCTCCTTCTACAGATGGTTCAGTGAATAGCCCCAGTTCATAGGATTTGGAGGTAGATTTGAACTCTGGTCCTCTGATTGCATCCAGACCTTATCCCATTGAACCACATTGTCTCCTAGAATGCTATTTCTCCAGCCTCTGTTCTGGGATCAGAAGAGTGAGTTCTGCCTCAGGCACCATTTTTAGTATGCCAACCTGAGTGTCCCATTTCTGTGGACTAAAGAGGTCACCAAGGGGCCCCAGATGCCCTGGCTATAACATCCTTGCCCTTATTATGAATTAAATGGCTAAAGAACTTGGCAAAACACCAAAAGACTTAAAAGTTGCAGGTGATATTAATAAATCACTCTGAGATTGTTGTCTAAAGAAGTGGTGAGCCCAGTAACGAGCAGCTGTATTTGGTTCTATATTGTGAAGGAAACTTGAGTTAAGCCAGTAGATGTCTTTGGATAAGATCCCCTTAGGCAAGGCAGATTTCCTCAAAGAAACTGTTAAATGCCTTGGGGGAGAATGAAAACAAACATCTAATAAGAAACAATAGTCAAATGTCAAGAATTCGGGAGATAAAGCAATTCTTCCCTCTTCATCCCCTCCCACTTCACCACACCCTCCTTGGTCTCCATGTTGTCAGGTCTTTTATGTAACTGTTTGCACCAGGATTTATAGCACAAAGGGAGCAATTGGAGAGAGGACTTGGGTGTACACGCTGAGTCAGAGAGAAATTCCCAAGTGGACCTTGCCTGCACACAAGATGGCACCTCCACATACAGGACTTACTCTCTAGCTTCTAGGGTGACGATAATCAGAATGGGTCTGCGATTCATCCCTCCTACACAGCTGCTGTTACACATGAAATTGTATAAGACCGTTGTGAATTCCGTGCCAACCTAGACCCAGGGAGAGAAAGAACATGAATGGGCATAACCAACACTGAAGTGACCCTTACCCAAGAAAGCATTCACACTCTCTATTGGTCATAAAAACCAAAGGATGAGCTTTTCACTAGAGTTTCTCAGCAAAATAGTGTTTCTGTCACCTTTGTAGTCTGGAGGAAGAGAATTTCAACGACAAGTTATTGATGGCAAATTTGCCTGGCTGACAATATAAACCCTGGTATAATAGTCCTGGTATCTCAAAATTTAAAAGTAGTATAGCATTAATAGGGCTCTAAACTTTTCAGGGGGAGGCTACTATGGATGAACACCATAGGATCTCCACTCCTCCATTTCCACCATCACAAGTATTGGAATCTCTCTTTCTATACTATATGGACACTTTATCCTTACAGAAATGCATAAAGGCAACTGATGAATATTAACTTTTAAATTTTATGACTATTAAATTATTATTTGATTATTATTTGATGTTACTTCTTATTTAATAATATTTATGATATTTTTATTTATTATTTTTAATTTTATGACTATTATCCTATGATGTTTGCTTGTGTATGCATGTGGGCAGGGGTAAATATAGTAGTGGTAAAATCTGGGTTCAGTCTAAACTTGGGGACAGATGAAGAGGAGGACCAAGAGAAACATAATCTAAAATTTACATTTAAGAACAATGTCCAAATTAAGATGTGGGATGGCAGGCGCCAGCAATAGCCACCCTCCTTTAGCCCTTCTTGCTCTTCAGACCTAGTCAGTCTTGATCGGGTTTTACCTGTGGTGGCTCATAAGGGACCAGCACACTCTGTCTTCCCGTGATGGGGTCTTCTACATACTGGGCGTGGCTGTTCCCCTCTACTCTGATCAAATGACTAGGAGGGGCAATTTGTCCTATAAAGAAATGAATATAACAGTTACAATTAGCTGTCCTCCATTAGAAAAAGGGAAAACAAAACAAAACAAACAAAAAAAAAACAACAAGGATAGATCTAATACAAGCAGAAAATTGGGGATTCCAAGTCCATAAAGAGAGAGAAGGGAAACTTCCTTGGAAGATGATGTTTTATCATTATATTAATGACTAGCATGACCACCATCACTGTAAGAGGAAGAGATTGAATGATGAAAAGGAAATATAGCCATATAATACTCATTTGTGACTGGGAAAAAGAGACTAGCATTTCTAAATGGAAGGATGAAAGACTCATGAATGTTAATGGAATGGCATGACTACATTTGCAACCCAATCTACCAAAGAAAACTTAAAAACCAACTTTCGATAATGGGAGAAAGTAGTAGAGTCTAGGTTAAAAACAAAACTAATTCTCTGAGCCATGGCTGCTCATGTTCTGTCTATCACAAGAGCCCTAAACCATAACCAACAACAGTAACCATTTTGTACCAGCATTTCCCTCTATATTAAGCCAAGTATTAGAATTAGTATTGAATATAAGATGATGCGGCTTCTGGTGGATTCCCATAGTCAGAGAAAGAGGGCAAGGCTGCTCTGGGAACAGCGCGCGCGCACACACACACACACACACACACACACACACACACACAAATGGGAAGCAGATGTCCAGGAAACAGGACCACTCTTACTCTGAAGAGATCTGAGGAAGCTAAATTGAGACCATTTGAAATTTTGACCAATAGATAATGTAAAGATCGAAAATAAGTAGGCTGAATGACAGCAAGAATTGTGGTAAATGATTTCAGGGTCTATGTAAAGTCTCCTGTCTCTTAGAAGGCATAAGATTGGTTCAGAAGAAACAGTCTGAGCAGTGGCATCCTGTGGTCCCTTGGCTAATGCCTCCTGCCATTCCCACTGCCTCATACTTTTTCCTACCTATTGTCTTTCTTGACTCTCTTCTTGGGTCCTATCACTGTGCCCATGGCTGGTTTACCGAGTGTTTCCCTTTTCTCCTGACCGCATATCCATTTTCTCCCACTCACCTGCCCTTCCCCTACTCCAACTCTGTTTGACGCTTTGCTATTCTCATCTCACCTCTGGAGGTCCTTCTCTTGCTTTGTCTTGAACCTTGCTTTCTTTGAATTCTGCTATTCAGCAATATTCTTTATCTTGTAGAACTTATTCTATGCTAATGCCTCTGAGCCACCATTTCATCTCCCATATTCCCCTTCTCCTTTCTCCTCCTGTCTCCTATCTCTCCCACCTCCATTCTGATTCTGAAACTCTTTTCTAAGAAGTGTTTTGTGACCTAAGACCCAAATTGTCTGTTCACCTAACCACTACTTTCCTCACACTTGCCCTAATCTCCCCACAGTCATAATGAATAGATCCCGACTCAAATATATGCATGTTAAGTATGTCCGTGACCTGTTAGTGGAAGGATTCACAATAATCAACTGAAATCTGAGAAAAGAAAACAAACAAAAAATATTACTTGGTTACACTTGAACTTACTAGACTCAGTTTTTATCAGGCATAACAAAATGTGCACATAGTGTTGGGGGACAGATTAAAGGCATGACCATGCTCTAAAAAAAAACAACTGAAAGGAGGTAGAGGATCTCATCTCAATCTCCTTACCTTCATTGAATTCCCGACTCAGTTCATGATTGGGGCAACGCTTGACCACCTCTGTGACATGCTCAGCCTTCTTATAGACAGGCATGGCCCGTATCACGGCACCCTGTGGCGGAGGGGTCATCACTTTGATCTGAATGGGACAGGTCTTTGCTATCTGGCAGTAGAGTTTCTTCAGCTCTGTAGAATACTGTGGAGAGAAAGAAGAGACAGAGGCAGAGAGAGAGTGAGAAAGAGTGAATGTGAGAGTAAGAGAGAAAAAGAGAGGGAGAAAACTAAATAGATGATCTTCTTCTTTATGAACAAAGAGATTTGGACCCCCTCCTAGAAGGGAATGGTAGAGGTTACTTAGGAGAGGCAGCTCATATATGGTTAAAACCCATAGCACGTGGTATAAATAAATGTCATTACTGTCATCTAGCCCAGGGTTTCTTAAACCTGCTTGTGTCACCAATCCCCCTTTGGCAGTAAGGGGAAATATATGAACCCCTTCTCAGAATTAAGTTTTTCAAAATATATGAACTATGTCGGATTAGAAAGGAAACTAATTGTATTGAATAATATCAAAAAATTAAAAGAAAATAAATTTACAAACCCCAGGTTAAGAATCCCTGGTCTAGTGTAACTTATTTCATTTTTCAGAAGAGAAACTGAGACCTAACAAACTTAAGTGACTTGCAAGTGGTTAGTACAGAGCTTAAAAACCAAGCTCCTCTGATTCAAACCCTGAAAAAAGGCTGGATTAGGTATGCTGCTCTTATGGTCTTGGATTGGCAGAAATGTCTTCTTGTTAAATTTTAAAATTTAAAATTATGCTGAGAGTTTTGAGGCTGGTGTATGTACATATATATGTATGTATGCATGTGTATATATGAGATACATATACACACATACATATACACAGGGGTATGGATCTGTATGCATATATACATATACAAATATGTATATATACATATATTTGTATATACATATACATATGCCTCAATTCTAACCCTAACCCTTGATTCTAATCCTAACCCTCGATTGTAACCCTAAATGCCTCGATTCTAACATATATACATATAGATATAGATACAGATACAGATATAGATATAGATACATAAAAGTACATGTGCTTAATTTGTTTGCTCATTTTAAAATCAGAAGAACTGTAAAGACTTCAGGCATTGGCAATCGGGGCAATCAGCATCTTCAAAAGTTTTCAAGTCTCTCCCCAGAAGGAGGGGTTGGTCTTTCTCATCTTGGCCCTAGAGGACAGGACAATGGACATCAGTCATCAAGATCAAGGCAAGGGAAACCAGACCGGGCTCACAATGAGAGTTGCCTCAAAGTGGGTGGGCCCACCTTGGCATGTAGTGGACTCCACTTCCTCACTGGGGATTTTCAAGGTCATTCTAATTCAGGGGGAAGTCAGACTAGAGGTCCATAGCCACTCCAAGAACCATGTTCTTAGCACCTGAAAATGTTGGAAGCACAGTTCTTCACTGGCCAAGGGCCTTAATCATCCTGTTTTTTTCTAGGACTCTACCTCCATATCTCTATCAGAAACACCAATTATAAGGCAAAGAACACTGCTTTTGGAATATGAAGACCTCAGGGTCCAAGTGCCAGTCTTCTGATAACTATCTGGTTGTTGCTGAATAGATCACTTAAACTCTTTAAACTGTAAAGTGGGGATGAAAATTCTTATACCACCTACTATCCAGGGCTGCTAGGCATACTTTATACATGTTAGCCAATATCATTTATCATCATTGCTGACATTATCATGAATTAAAAGGCATCTATCTCCCCCAGGCCCAGCCCTAATCAGTGCGTTCCAACCAGTGGCTAATGCAGAGGTGCAACTACCCAGTCACTGGCACCACCCTTCTCAAGCCGTGTGCCTGGTAACAGTTATCCAAACAAAGAGTAAACAGGCACACACAGGTTGTGATTGATGCTAAGTTGGCAGACATATCCTGTGCAAGTAAAGAGACACTGGCAAACAAGCTAGAAACATGGCAAAAGGAAAGAGGATTCCTTCCCCATGCTTTGTGATTTCACTCGTATAAGGACATAAAGGGGTGACTCCATTTAAAAGCCCATTTCTCCATGGCTCAAACAGAATCTTCCTTTGAATTTTTTGCTTTCTTCTTTTATTTTTATAAGAAGTGCTTTAGTTGCAGTGAAAAATTATTTCAAAATCGCCCCCTGCTAGGGGCACAGTTACACAATCAGTTTTACATGCCTGCAGGCTAGGGATTAAGTAAAGCAAAAAAAAAAAAAAAAAAAAAAAAAAAGTTTTACATGGCCCCAGGACATAGGAAGCAGGCCAAAAATGAGCCCAAAAGTCCCAGTTGTGAAACTCCTAAGTCAATGGAGATAGTGATTTACCAAGTTTGAAGGCTTCCTGCTGCCGATAGCCACAAATTGTACAAATAAAGACACATTTAAAAAGGGTAGGGAGGACGTTGAATCAAGAGGGCAAAAAGAAGCCCAGATGTTGGTTTTCTTGTGTACTCCCTCTAGAAAATGAACTCCTGCTTCAGTTTGGGTTACTAGACTGGGAGTAGCAAAGCCTCCAACTACCACACACTGTTCAGAATAAAGCCTCCGAAGGGAGCCTCAGGACAAATAAATTGTTCTCAGCTCAGGACAGATAAAATGCACAAAACGGACACACAACATATTTTGAGACAGGAGGGAAACACAGGGGGGAGGGGCATTTTGTGAAGTCAATTAAGATCTGGGGAGTTGATGGCAGAGGAAGGCAGGAGTCAACTCTTTGGTGCTGAGATCCTTTGGAATGTAAAGGTCACTTCAGGGGACTGTTCTAACCTCTACCAGCTGAAGTAGGCTTAAAATGAACAAGGAAAGAACCACATCTGGTCAGATCAGGAGGAAGCATAACTGGGTATCAACTCTTCCATCCAAAGGAATGCAAGGTCCACGATGTTCATCTATTTCGCTGTGGATAGTCATTTTCAGCTCTTGGTGATCATTGGGGGTTTTCTTGGCAGATGCTGCAGCGTGTTGCCATTTCTTTCTCTAGCTCATTTTATAGATGATGAAGCTTAGCCAGACAGAGTCAAGTGACTTGCCCAGGGTCACACAGCTAGTAAATGACTAAGACCAAATTTGAAAGCAGGAAGGTAAGTGTACCTGTCAGAAAGCCAAGAACTTTACCCACTGGGCTGCCTCTGTGTACCTGTGTTATGATAGCTTTTTTTTTTTCAAATGCTGAATTTCACTGAAGAATCAGGAGTTGGCTTTGGCACTGTTGGCAGCATATAAAATTGAAAGGGGGATATGTGATCATATTCACTTCCAAATGAAAAATCCTATCATTAGATGAGACCTAATCGAAAATGCTCCAAAGGCTGACAGCCATGTACAGTACTCAGATGCTCATCTATTGTCTTTTTAGGTAACTTCACCTTTCCCAAAAGATATCTGAGAATACCTGCCCAGACTCTGATCTTCCCAACAAAGCAGAAATCGTGAACCCACAGTGTGTGGGCAATTATATTTTTCTCTATCCCTTTTAGAAATATCTAATTCTAATATTGCCCCTTAAAAGTCTTGTTCTTGTTTGCACATTGCTAGTGCTGGGGAGCACAACCTAGATCACCCTTACTTCTAACATCCATCTTCGAGGACATCGTCAGTCAGACTTTGACTCCTGTACCTTCAGTTCTCAGTGTTTTTACCTTTAAAAAATGACTCCAATTTCTCAACCCTTAAATCTTCTTCTGACTTTACTTGTTCTCTACCATTTGGTTCCATCATTTACAAAATCATGGAATTTAAGATTTGAAACTTCGCAGTCATCCAGTTCAATCCAAACAACAAGGATCATTCAGTCTCCGTTTGAAGACCTTCAGTAAGAGGGAACTCTTACTGAACTGATCTAGAACAGCCTATTCCTTTTTAAGGGGGCTCTCACTGGGAGAAAGATTTTTAACTCTGACATTGATAAGTGAATTGGAATGTGCCTATTAAGCACCTCCCCCAAACAAAGAGAATGGAAGGAGCAGAATTCCTCCTTTCAGTGCCATCTTTAAAGTGTCCTCAATCCAAATGCACTGTCTTAATCTCTGTCTGATATTAGGTTCTGCTCTAAGGACCAGGACCGTCTCTATGTCACATCTCCAAGAGCTTCTGTTCTGCTTAGTGGAATTCTAAAGATTTATTTTCACTTCCTAGGCTAGTTTGGTTTCTATTCACTCACTTCTCCAACTTCCTAGAGTTACTCTGAGTCATGGTGGTTGCTCCCCAAAGTGCTGATGTCCCCTCCTCTGTTGATCTAACTGGTCCTATCCTCAAACATCTCAGTGATGCAGGAGAGAGAACAGTGGACTTGTAACCAGGAAAACCAAAGCCACTTGTAACTTCTGGAAAAGGTTACTTAACCTCTGCCTCAATGTCCTTATCTGTAAAATGAGAGTGTTGGATTCATTGGTCTCCAAGATCATTTCCAGCTCTCCATCTATGAGCATGTCACCCAAATTAATGAGTGTGTCCTCTATTGCAGTATATCTCAACATAAAATTTACTGATAAAAATGTCACACACTAGGGATACGACTGAACTTGAGGAATACCACTCTAACATGGTACTTAGTCTCTCTGCCCAGGGACCTCTTTTCCTAGATCCCATTCCCTCAGTTTGATGGATGAGAGCATCCCATGGGATAGATTCAGAATTCTAGCCTTCTCAAATCCAGTTATGTTCTAGGTTCTAGGTATTGCTGTCCCACACCTTCAGCAGGCTGGTTGGGCAGGAAATAGAAGAGATTAGACTGGTCTGGCAACCCCTCTGTTCTTTATGAGCCCAGACTGGTGGCTAGAGGCATTTAGATGTCTTTGAAGTGCCTTTAAGTTGTTTTCCTGTTGGAATTTCACAAACCCCTTTCTTGGTTCATGAGAAAATCTTTTGGGTCTATAGTTTCCACAATCATCCCTTAACCTTTGCCAAATTATAGCCCTCAGTCTGGTCCTAGGCTTCCAGTTTTCTGAAAGGGCTCAAAAATGGCAGCTGGCAGGCATGTGATAATGGGGCCAAGTGATATGCCCTTTGTTGTGTATTTGTTTTCTTTTTTTATATTTGTTTTGAATGTGCCAGTAATTTGAATCATTCTAGGCCACCTATACAAATATGTCTTGATTACTTTAAAATTAGGGGGTTAGCTTGTCATCAGCTTGACTTCTTGTCCTCCTATAATCCAGGCTTCTTATTCTGATGACCATCTCCTTTTTTCTGTCTCTACATTCACTTCCTTTCCTTTACATCCTTTACCCCTAGGATTTCTGCTCATTCATGCCTTCCAAAGCCAGGCAATATGCCGATATTTCTTTTGCTTCTGATATCAAGAAATTCTTTTTTCTACTCTATATTTCATAAGCTGACACATTTCTTACTGACCTTATGTGTCTCTGATTTTTTTAAAATTTCTTTCATCCATTTCAACTCTCAATCAGTCTTGATGACTTTTTCACTAAGTGCCTTCCACAGTTAAATCATTACCTCCTTCCTGAATCCAGAATGATAATATTTCTAGCATCAGCCCTAGATGGTGAGTCCAGAACATGCTAGAAAAGAAAGGCAAACTGGGCTTTGCACCAAGACTGGTCATCTTGACATGCTTTCTATCCATCTCTGACAAGTCACTTTATATCTTTTTGCCTTCTTTCCACATAGGGACAAATGTCCCACTTGCCTCTCCTCTGAAAGGGCATCTTTCCTTCCTGCATTTCTATTGGGAAGTGCCTAGATATGAGAAAGTGAAAAGATCCTTTGGTTTATCAGCTAAATAGTCCTGTCTCACTCTTCTGGACTGCATTTGGGGTTTCTTGGCAAAGATATTCCAGTGGCTTGCCATTTCCTTCTCC
The DNA here is from genome assembly GCA_023548195.1 of Bettongia penicillata ogilbyi. Classification (NCBI taxonomy): domain Eukaryota; kingdom Metazoa; phylum Chordata; class Mammalia; order Diprotodontia; family Potoroidae; genus Bettongia; species Bettongia penicillata. Next base: position 7,636,755 of record JAJHZJ010000010.1, read on the forward strand.
AGAAGTTAACCAAGGCAAGCAGAAGTTAAGTGACTTGGGCCAGGTCACAAGGCCAATAAGTGTCTGAAACTGAAGACTTAGGGCTTACTGACTTCAACTCCAGGCTCCATCCACCAAGAGAAGATCTTGCTGGGCCTGATTTCTGGTCTTTGGGATATATCCCTGGGAGATGAAGGGACACAGAGTAAAGGCTCTGCCTCTGGAGGCAAAAGTTCTGGATTTATTTCTTGCCCATGTGAGCTCCAGCATGTGACTTCTGAAGGCCACTCCTGGGCTGCCTATTCCCATGGATGTCCTGGAGAGGCTGGCCCAGGCCCAGACACTAGCACCTGGAAAGCCAGAAGGTCCCACCTTTGTTACTGAGCTACCTTTGAGGAACAGGGAGTCAGAACAGAGCCCTCCCACGGCTGGGGGAAGGGCACTCCCATCTGCAATATTACTATCAGAGCAAAGAGCCATGGAGAAGTTTAGAACTTTAGTGAATTTGTTTGCAAATTTCTGCCAATTATCGTAAATTATTTGCTTTATGGGTTTGAAAGTGTATGTAATATCATTCACAGTATACTCAGACCTGTAATTTCATCAATTTTGAGCACTCCCACTGTGGCAACTCCCTCCAGTGATGCAGGCAGCCACCTGAGTGCCTCTGCAGAGTCACATCTCACATCTGCTTTCTAGGTCCATAGTGTTCTGCAGAATAAGGCATTAGGATCATCAGAGTAAGGGGGGAGGATAAGATGCAATTCTGGGACTGGGAAAGAGCCTCTAACAAGGGACCAGGCTTGTTCTCCAGTGATCATTGCAGTAACCTCTGGAGATGAAGCTGGCAAACATAGATCGATGGGATGGGGATGATGGGAAATCATAAAGACATCATGGGTCCACAGAGCAGAGTTCAATGACTTGCCCGTCCCGGTCTGACAGTTAATATTAGAGGTGAAAGGGGCTTTAGTTCAATTGTCACAATTTTGACAGATGGGAAAATTGAGGCCAAGAGATGTAAAAAGACTTGACAGCAGCCACTCAGGGAATATAAAGCAGAAGGATTCCGTTGAATCCACTCTACCTCTAAATCACCACCTTTTTGAGCACTCCAGAATAGTCTTATCATTGTGTCTGTATGACGGATGGACTCCATCCTGGGCACACTGTGTCCAGTGGTTATCTGATCCTGTTTTAAATAGATATAAAGACAAAAAACACTCATGGATTTTATATGCATTGGCCAAGTCAACATAGAGTGTGGGATCCAGCTTAGGAAAATGAGTATATTAACCAACCCACAAGCTAGCACATCATTGACATGACTTACCAAGGGCAATTCAAAAGCACCAACTGGGACTTGGATTTCAAAGGGCAGAAGGCATGGAGGAGCCACATATGCTGGAAACGTTGGCCCAAAGGCCCTATGACTAAATCACAATGACTGTGCTGAGGCAGCAACTTTTTGGGTTTGAATCAGAAGAGAAGTATATTTAAGGAGTGAGGATTTTCCCCTCGACTTTTATATATATATATATATGTATATATATATATATATATATATATATATATGTATATATATGTATATATATATATATATATATATATATATATATATATATATATATATTTTCCCCCTGGAGGTCTTTGCCAAAATATAAGATTGCCCAAATAGACAAACACCAGAATCCAGGGAGTCAGGTTTAGGGTTGGGCTTGCATCAAGTTTCCTCTTTGACAAACCTGTTATCTGTGCTCTTTCCAAAGAGAGAAGAGGGTCACTGAAAAGAGCAAATATCTCCAACTCTCCAGATCAACACCTTTTGTAATAAAAACACATAAAGAAATAGAAAGAAAACAAAGAAGAAGGAAGGAAACTATAGGAGAGAATAGAAATAAAGGAATACTAGAAAACAAAAAATTCCCAAGGTTGAGCTTGATCTTAGAACCTGGGGGAGTGGGGTGGAAGGGAAAAATGTCCCCAAAGAAATGACACGTTCCAGAAGGACACTCCAAGGGATTTTTGAAAACAAAAGTAAATTCATGTCCTTTACTAATAGCATGTTTCAAGGAAAAAGAAAATAAAAGGAGTAGGAAAAACATTTTTAAAAGCATTCCAGAGGCTTTCGTCTTGCCCTCACCACCTGCCTGAGGCGGCATACTGTGTTACAAGCTCCTGGCACCCACACGGGCCATGCAGCGCCACAATTCACCTAGCTACATGCCAGCTAATATTAGCAGACACCTGCCTAATTTCTCAACACCCCCCTTTCCTGACCGTGTGTCAACAAAGGAGCTTTGGAAAATTCAACTGTCCGGCTCAAACATTTATCCCTTCAAAATCTCCTGGAGGAAATAGTACTGATTGTTTGTGAAATTCAAGTGAGACCTGGCTTGAGGTATGCCCAGCTCCCTCCTGTAACTCTAGCAATGTCAGGGATTATACAATGAAACACCTTGAGGAATTATCTTCTTCCTGACCTCAATAGCAGGACTTGAAGCTCTCCAAAGCCGCCTTCCTCTATTCTGAATTTATCTAGTATGTCCCTATTATGTGTGTATGCATGTATGTATAAGTGTGCATACATGTATGTGTGTATATAGTATATATGTATGTATATATTTGCTACCCTATTAGAATATTATATTAGAATATAAACTCATTGAAAGGAGGCCCTATTATTTTAGTATTTCTTTAAATCCTCAGCCCTTAGCACAAAGGGTGACTCATAGTAGGTGCTTCATAAATGCTTATTCATTAGTTAATATATAATCCTTTTAAATTTTATGTTTCATCATGATAACCAATATTTAATTTAATCTGTAACTAACAAGTCTTCAGACCAATAATGGGGATTTTTCTTTACTCCCTAATATTCTACAGTAATAAGCCCTCACCATACCAGAATGCAGAACAAAAGTGACAGTTTAGTTCCAGAAACAGTCAAAATATGTCTATGAAAATTATACATAATTTTAAATATATATATATATATATTTGATTTCTAGCACCCCTTCCTGTTGCATCTGACTATGAAAGCTGAGACGCTGCTCAAGGCTTAGTACAAATGTAGTTACTTACATGAATATATTAGTCAATCTCTCTACTCAACCCTACTCAAAACAGAGTGGATGTCTCAGAGTCACAATCTGAAAAAGATTGTTTGAAAAAGTTCTGGGCGTCCTGACGGACTACAGCCTCAGCATGTGAGATGAGATGGCAAAGTACTAGACCAGCATCCTCTGTTAGGATCTGGAGTCCCTGCAAACTTCTGGCTGCTTGGTCTTAGGAAGGCCATAAGGAGATAAACATCCAGAACATCCCAGGAAGGAGAAATGGAACAGTGGAGTTGAAGTAGCCCAGAGAAGAAGGCCTGGGTATGCAGGGAGCTGGGGGTGGGGTGGGGGGGGTAGGGTGTTGTAAGGGTGTTGTAAGCTCTTTTCCAGTATTTGAAGGATTGTCAGGTATACAAAGGATTCCACACTTCTCTTGCTCAGGACAGAGGCAGGAGCAGTGAGTGGGCGGACAGGTGAAAGGACATTTAAGCTTGACCTCAGCCTAATAACGTGACCAATCAAAGAATCCAAGGGGCTGTCCGAGGAGTCCAGACTAGTGGCTCGGGGCCTCTGAGATGCCTTGCAATCTGGGCTTCTGTGGCGCTGTAGGGGAAAGGGGTTCGCCTATTGTTCCATGGGCAGTGAAGGAGAGCTACAGGCTATCTCCCCAGTGGATGGAATGTAAAGGATGGGAAACCCCTGGCTTCTGTTTTCTGTAGAGACAGTCATTTTGGGGTGTATAGGGGGCATCATTTTAAGGATCAGAAAGCTAAAGCTCAGAAGTAAGACCTAGACTAGTTGTCATAAGGGGAAAAAAAAGAAAGCAAGAAAAAAGGAGGGGATTTTCTGAAAGAAAAATAAATCTATCTGGAAAGCTCACTGAGAGACAACGGGGTAAAGAAAGAACAGATGAATGACACATTTTCAGTTTCCCCCATTACACATTCAAGGTGTAGAGCAATGTCACTGTTCAGATCCATCTGATCCTGCTCAGCTTCTTAGGAAGCAGGGAAGAACGTTATTCTACTGGGGTGGGGCGGGGGGGTTGAGTCAACGTTGTTCTGAAATTGCCCTAGGTCCTGGAGGCTGAAACATGGCAATATAGGGAGGAAGGGGAAACCGAAGGACTCTAGAAAAGCGTTTATTTTGAAATGGTTCTCTAAACTTCCTGATTTCTGACATCCCCCTCAGGAGCGGGAGCTGTGAGTAGAAAGCGGGCTGGGGAGCCAGGGAGCTGAGAGAGGCACACCTCTCACTGCTCCTGCAGACTCTCCAAGTCTCTAAGGGGCAGAGAATGTGCCCACCTGCCTACCTCAGGAGATAGCATTTCCTATGCCATGGGAATCCAGGCCCCGAAGGAAACCTGAGGCCAATGCCATCCTTAGTTCACAAGTGCCAAGTTAAGGCCCTTCTCTTGGGAATCCAGCCTTCACTATGTGTTCACATTTTGCCAGTCTTTAATCTGGATGGCGATGTTGTGGAGCCCTGGCCTCTGCCCCCTCCCAGACTTGCCTGCCAGCCTTCTGTAAACCTGGTTTCACGCTGTCTTACACAATGACTCCTACCTACCAGGCAGAACTAACTCAAAAGAGATCCATTAGGTCATGGTCCTGGGATCCGCAGTGGGTGGATGAAATGCCCTCTAAAATTCCTTCCAACTCTCTGAGATTCTGGGGAGAGGGTTGTTGTGGCTTAGAGACAGGAGCCCTGGTTTAGAATTGCCCATAATCTTCCCACCCCCCCCAAGCTGGGTGACTAGAGGGGCAAGGCGGCCACTTACTTCAGCCTGTTTTCCCATCTGTAGAATATATGCACCCCCCCAGCCCCACCCACTTCAGCGCCCAGCAGGAAAAGGGTGAGAGAAATCCATGTGGAGTTCCCAGGCCTTGCGGAGAACCTGACCCTCCCTTGGTATCTCTCTCCTTCCTTCCCCCTCAGTCGCGGCCACAGACAGCCAGCCAGCAGCCAGACCCAGGAAGGAGGGAGGCTTGTTTGTGGTGATGGAGTTTTTAAAAAAGGAAAGAAAGAAAGAAAGGAAAAGGAAAAAAACCCTCCCTGGCAGCCCCAGCCCAAGGGCCGCCTGCTGCCACCTGTCAGCGAGGCGAATTGATGGGCTGCACCGGGCTGGGAGCGCCGCATTCCACCGGGCCGCGCCCACAGATGTTGACATCGGGCAGGTGGGCCTGTCTGCAGGGGCTCCCCACCCCCGAGGGAGGGCACCCAGGGCGGCGGGGTGGCTGAGAGGCCCCAGGAGGGGCCGAGGAGGCTTCATGCCCTGCGGGCACCGCGTGCATCACTTACTGCCGGGCCAGGAAAGGTCAGACTGGCGGAGGGAGAGGGCACCAGAGCTTCAGCCTCCTCCCCTCCGCCCCCAGCCCCAGGATTCTGCTCTCCAAGGTGGGGCAGAGGAAGGGGGAGGGACTGCTGGAACGGGGGAGGTGCTGCCAGGAAGGGGGAGGAGGTGGTTGCCTCTGGGCATGAATTTTGAAAGCTAGAAAAGGGGAAGAAGGAAAATAGTTGCTTAGTTTGGATAATTTATCTTCCTTAAGGCTTCTTTCACTGTCTGGCCTCAAAAGCAAGGCCCCAGCAGGACATTTTCACGGCCCACAGGACTTGAGCCTGGAGCTTTCCATCTACTGGCTCAGCGAGACTGGTTCCAGTTCTGTCCTCTTTGACCCGGGCCAGGGCTCCTCTTGGGGGGTGGGTGGAGGAAGAAATCTCCTTGGCACCTCTGGGAGGCCTGCCAGTCCTTTCCCTGGCTGAGCTGCCCTCAGCCCCACTTCTCAGCCTGCCTCCAGCTAGCTTCCCACCTTCCAATACCATTCTTTCCCTTATGGCAGGTCCTTCTCCCCACTTTCTGACTTTCTTCTCAGCTCCTGGCCTGGGTAGTGGGAGGGGTAAAGGTGTCCCTCAGAGGACACTGGCAGCAGCTGAAATGGAGGCCAGCCCTGAGGGGGCCATGCACCAGCCCTGCGCAGCTCGGCCCATTACACACCTGGAATGTGGCCTGTCTTCCCTACCCCAGGTTAAACCTAGTGTACTTCTATCTCCTAAGTAGGTGGAAGTGAGTGTGAGTGTGTGAGTGTGAGTGTGTGTGTGTGTCCGTGGGCGTTCGGGCGTTGGCAGGGAGGGAGTTACAGGGGGAGGATGGATGGTAAGCTTGGAGGTTTAAACATGAACTTTAGAGGTCAGCTCCATCATTTTAGAGAAGAGGAAACAGTCCAGGTTAAGAAAAGTGACTTATTCAATGTTCCCTCAGTAAGAAATTGTAGATTCATGATTCAGATTCACATCCACTGACACAAGGAAATAGACAAACCACAACACATCACCAGAGTCCACCCTCACCTATGCAGAGCTTCTTTGTACAAGCGTGTATATAGTACCCCCCTCTCCCCCATGCGGTGGCAAGGAGCATTGGGCAAGACTTGGCTTTGTCGTCTGGAAGACTTTCCAAACCGATGACTAGCTGGGTGACCTTTGGCATACTGTTTAAGCTGGAAAGGGCATTTGAAGTCCAGCTCCACAAATAATTCTATGTAGGGCTCTTTGAGACTTCCTTTCCTCCTCTGAAAAATGAAAGACTTAGGTGGAAAGACCTCTGAGATCTCTTTCTGCTCTAGATTTACTGGAGTCCTCGAATTTTTTCCCTGCCCGTGGGAGGGGGCTCCGTGAATTGGTTGGTGCAGTGGATAGAGCACCAGCGCAGGAGTCAGGAGGACCTGAGTTCAAATCTCACCTCAGACACTTGACACCTCAGACATACACTAGCTGTGTGACCTTGGGCAAGTCACTTAACCCCAACTGCCTCATCCTGGGCCATCTCCAGTCATCCGGATGAATATCTTGTCACTGGATTCAGATGGTTCTGGAGGAAAAGTGAGGCTGGTGACCTGCACAGCCCTCCCTCACTCAAAACAAAGTCAAGTGCAAGTCATGTTATTATTTCTCTGATGGCGTGGTCTTCTTCGGCCGTGAAGGACAAACACACACACACGCACACACACACACACACACACACATTTCTACATCCTGGTTTACTTGGTGGAGTTGGATAAAGAGACTTTTGGAGGTGATCATAGGATCACAGAGGAACCTTAGAGACCATTCAGCCCTGGACCCAAATTTTACAGATGAGAAAAGTGAAATGCAGGGATGATGTATTACATCATTTACTCATGCTTTGCTGGGTAACAATTTACAGAGATGGGATTTGAACCCAGGCCTCCCAAGGGATTTCAGTCAGGCTGAATTCAAGTCAAAGAGGAAGGAAAAGAAAAAACTGCCCAATATCCAGCCCTTGAGATGAACAGGAGATTTAACAAGTTCACATTGGGGTGATTAAAGAGAACCACCTCTAGCAGGACAATTGTCAAAAACCCTTCACCATCTGGTCCCTTCCTAGCTTTTCTTGGGCTTTTAGCCTCTCACAGAACCTGGAGCACAGAAGGCACTTAATCAATGCTCTTTGAATTGATCAGATCTATGCAGCTAGCCAGCTAACTAGTCAGAGACCAGTACCACTTAGCCCCTCTGCTGATGCCCTCTCCCCACCACCGGTGGGTGCTCTTCATATGGTCACTCAACAATCCAAACATGCAATGTCCTTAAGGAGCCAAGTGACATCTCAGCATCAGGCTTGAGTTATTTAGATAAAGCAGAGATGTTTGACAATAGATGTTCACGGGCTGCCCAGACATTTACACTTTTAAACTTTGATGAACTTGAGTTCCAACACAGAGACAGAACTAATGAGTGAACCAGTTCAGGTGACAGTGGGGAGAGGCATGTATTCCCAAGTCGGGCTGTTGAACTCAGACAAGAGAGGAAGCAGAGAGAGAGGAGGAAGAGGGGAGAGACAACTACAGCTTTCCAGGGGATAAAGCCTCCTCTTTGATTCTGGTCTTAGGTTCTTTGAGGATTTACCATGTGTCTTGTCCATCTAGACATACTGTCCTCATGCACGGTCCTCACAGAAAAAATCTAGCTCTTTTTCCCCATAAGGGAAAAACACACCCATGAAATATATATGTGCACATATACACACATATGTACATACACATATGGATACACACTCACATATGCATTATTAAAGATAATTACAATTTTTGTTTTTTGTCCCAAGCGTATTCACTATCCTGACTGGAATTATCTTTGTAATTTTTTTCTATCCAGGGAGATCTACATCCTACAGGAATAAAGGGAAAGGGGAGGGGGCTAAAAATGAGGAAACATGAATTATGTCTCATACAAGCAGAGGCCAAGCTAATCGCTCCAGCTACAATGTAAGCCATCTTTTAGAGGGGTCAATTCAATTTTTTTTAAGGACTTGCCACAGATGTGTCCTTAGAAACTAAACTTACAGCAACTCCAGTTTCTGATGTATCTTCCTCATGGGGTCACACCATCCACAGGCAAGCTGCCCAGTCTCTTTATTTCCATCCTAAGCACAGGAAGTCAACAGACTGAAAAACCCAGATCTTGGGGTATTGTTTAGGCAAAACTTTAGAGGAAAGGTGTAACTTAATAAATTAGATCAGATTTGCTTTTCAATACCTTTAATCCAGCCTTAATTGTGTTTTTCTCCCCCCAACGCTGGTCTCTGTTAAAAATGAAATCATGCTAAGGTTTGCTCTCAAGGGGTTACATGGCTGCCATGAAGGAAAATAAAACCCCTAAGAAGGCTTTTCTTCTCTTGTCCCTCTCAAATGCTCCTCTAGTGGAGGTAATGTGGCTTCCTACTGTTTTACAATTCACTTGTTCAAGGTGGAAATGTGGAAGCATGTTCCATCATGCTCAGTGCACGATCTTCTAACCAGCCACAGGAAATAAACTGTGTCTCATAATGACATCCAAATGCAGGGCACATTGATTAAAGGTGGGTTTTTTGTTTGTTTTCCTTTGGATTGTTCTGTTTGTTTGCTTTTTAAGGTCCAAAGCTTAAAATTGTTGGTCCATCCCTACAGATTTGGGAGCTACTGGAAGAAGAAACAGAAAAGAAATTGGATAAGGATGTTTTAAAAAAGAGGAAGCAGGCTGCAATGGAGTGGGGAAGGAAAGGATTGATTATTCTGGAGGCCAATGCTGTGCAGAGTAGTCATCTTGCCTGGGAAGATGACATAGGATTGGTGAAAGGGCAGAGGGTCACACTGTCTCTGTGTGGAAGTAAGGCCATGCCATGGAGGTGGTGGTAGATCACTGATCCCCAGATCCCTGAGTTCTGTAAGCACATCCCAAGCAACTCCTCTGGCTCCAGGGTCCCTGAACAAATGCAACTCAGGGAGCAAGCCCTTATGGGGACTCCACTGGGGTATGTGTGATTTTCCTGTTTCTACTTGGTTGAAAATATTAGGCTAATTGCTTAATCTAGAGAGTGAGAATGGGATATGAATTAAGCATCTACTATGCGCTAAACACAAGAAACACACAAAAAGGCACTGGGCTTGGCATTAAGAAGACTGGGCTAGAATCCTGACTCTGGCACTTCCTAGTGTGGTGACCCATGGGCAAGCCATAGTGTCTCTAAGGCTCAGTTTCCTCAACTGTTAAAAATGGGGACAATAATGCCTATAACATCTACCTCGTAGGAGTCTTGTGAAGGTCAAAGTAGGTAACGTATCTAAAGAGCTTTTCAGTCAATTAAACATGTATCATGTGCTTGCTTTGTTTCAGGCAATGTGGAAGGTATTGGGCATATCAATAACGGGAAAACAAAACAGATTCTGCCCTCAGGGACCTTACAGTCTGTTGGCAGAAACTAATATGGACAGCCTGGTCCACATCTACAGTCTTTCTGATCATTATTCCTTCAATAATCACTGAATTAATTTATTTTAGAATTAGGCCATTGCTCAAGGGAGAGAAATAACCCCTCACCTCCCAAAACTCACATGTAAGGGCGATATCCTGAGGTTCCTAATCCTTTCATTCTCTGCTAGATATTTAACTTGGGGGCGGGGAGCTCTTCCCTCACCTCGTACTTGAAATCATACCAGTTAAAGCACATATTCACCAACCTCCCTCCCTGCTGCAATGAAAACAGCGCGGAGGCAGATTTGAAAAGCTACAAGCTCCTTTGGATGGCCAATTCCCTGCTCACAATAAACACGTTTGGAGAAGGGGCTCCCCTTCTGTGGGTTGGAAGGAATAGACAGAATCTTAACCCCCAAAGCACAGAGTAGACAAGGCTACTGAGGTCCCACCTGTAGATGAGGAGCCCCTGGGATTCCTACTCTTGTCAGAAAGCTCTCTTTCTTAGCCTGGTGGGACAAAGCTCTGGATAAATTGACACAATGTCACAGTTAGAAATTTAGAACCAGAAGGGACTTTGGAAGTCATCTAGGCATAGGATGGGAGGATCGATCTTAGAGAAGGGAGCTCAGAGACTATGATTTTCTGCCTTTCTAGCCCCTTCCTGGGCCAGTGCTGCCTCCTCTTTAAAATTTAAATATTGTGTCCCTGGTCCCTTGCAGTTGTGACAAGCTAAGATACATCTATGATGAGAACGAGCCAGAGCGGTTGGAAGAAACCAAGTGTCAGCTAGACTATTGGAATGGAGAAAGCCAAGCGAAGTTTTCATTTTAGTGAAGCCAACATCTTTGTGTCCTCACAAGAGACAGAACCCAAGGGTTCAGGAGCACATGGCCAAGAGTGAAAGGTGTCCTGACCTTCCTGCATGGGAGTCAATTGCAGCTTGAGGATAAAGACACACACACACACACACACACACACACACACACACACACACACACACACACACCAGCACAATGAACTTGCCCTGTATTTTGTCAATATCTAGGAGAAAATCCCTGTTGAAAATTTCTTGGGTCTACCTTGGTTTTGGACTTAAAATTTCTCTACCTAGTTTAAACCGCATACACTTAGAATGCCTCCCAGCCCCCAGCCCACACTCAGGTGTGCCTAGGAATCTGCAGTTTCCAAATTCACTATTAATCATTTCCCCTCCATCTTTCCAGTTCCTGCCAGACCCCCAACACCCCCAAGTTAAATCTGTCAGGCTCTCAAAGCCTCATCAGTGCCAGTGAAACACATCATTAGGTGAGTAATTTTCCTGTTTACTTCAAACACTTTTTTTTCCCAAACTCAGACCTGGGCAGGTCTGATCAGGCCAGGCTTTGGAGCGAGTAGCAGCGTCCCCAATTTCTACATCAATGCCGCAGGCCATGGGGTGCAGACAAGTCTCAACTAAACGCTCGACAGTAGCCTAGCTTCCCGGCGCCTCTGGTCTTGTCTCGCTCATACCTTGCATGTACTGTCATGTCTCTGAGGCTCCCCAATCAGTTTCATCTGTAACGCATACACGCACTCTCACACACCCCACTTGTTCTTGGACTTTTATTTGAGGAGAGAGAAACAATCTGGCACACACCTGCTTTGGACCCTTTGCCTTGTTCAGAAAAGAGAGATTTAAATGTGGGGCTGGGGCGTTCAGACCCCAGGCAGAGCATGGGTGGCCAGGCTTAAGGGGAGCCGGCCTTGATTGCCATCATCATTTCTTATCATCTCGGCCAAGTGTCAAAGGAGCTCTGAGAGCTGACTGTTAGATTAGGCTGGTTTGGAAATCCACAGCAAAGATGACTTTCCTCTCTCCCCTCCTGGGAACCAAGTGACCCCAGCCCTTTACCCTGGGTGCTGCCCTCACTGAATGCCAGATGCTAGGAGTAACTTTTCTGCAAATAAGTTTATCCTGTGTTCCTGGTTTTTTGTTTTGGTTTCTGTTTTTTCCCCTCCAAATGTAATATGAGGGAGAAGAAACACTTTGTGGACTGAGAACCCAAGCTCCCCATACTGTCTAAGGACTCTCAGGAAGCAGCAACCTACATGGCTGGGCCTGGGTGGACAGATCAGGGAATATTCCTGGGTTGGTTTCCCAGTCTATAAAATGCGATATTAAAAAAAGAAAACACAGGTTCATCTCCGGGGTATTTTGAGACTGTTGCTTGCAACCCTTTCTGCATTCTTTGGAGATGAGGTGTTGGGCTGTTATTAAGACTTTGCCTTACATAACAATAATTGAGCTTGTAAATTGGTGAGGCAGGTCTCAAGCCAAAGGTGCGCCATTTTCAGCTTCTAAGACAACTCACCCTACTTACTTTCTGGCCTTCAACATTTTCGTATGACCTCTCCCAGCATTTTTCTTTTTAAAAATGGAGAATGTGAAAATGGACAGTGGTTTCCATGACTCCAGACTTTTTCCTTCCAGAATTCTCTGATTCCATAGAACTTCCTTTGGGGCTCTCAGTATTCTTGCTACATTGTCTAACTTGCTATGCCCTGGAACTGGTCCTTCCGACTTCCATGTCTTTGAACAGGCTGTTTCTCTTTCCTCACCTCCACTTTAGCTACTTTTGAGGTTCAACACTACCATTTCTGGACTTTTCTTGATTCTTCCAGCTGTTAACTAGATATGATTACTGTAAGACAAATAGCATTTATTAAGTACTCACTATGTGCTAAGCATTTAATAAGCACTTATAATTATCCTGACACTGAGGACATTGGGGATATAAAATAAAACCTCCCTCTCCTCTTACCTTATGAATATTTTTCTGTTTATTTATTGGAGGACAAATCTATTCCCCATAGAATACATGCTGTTTGAGGACAAGTACCATTTTGGGGGTGTGCTTTGTAATCTCATTTCCCAACCACTAATACCTGGTACATGAGAGGCACTTAATAAATCTAGTAAATAAATGGCAAATTGAATTAATATATTAAATCTGGTGTTTGTGTGTGTGTGTGTGTGTGTGTGTGTGTGTGTAGTGCAGAGAATGAAGTGCATAGCTGGGGTTTGCTGAACTAGCCTGTACAATCACCACTTGGCTGTCCACTTGTGGGCCCTGGTGTCTTAGCCGGGCACAAAGAGAAGTATCTTGGGGTGAGGGGCAGCAGTATGGTATATGAGCTCAAGGGGAGGTCCTGCCTCCCTCTACAACCCCCCACCATCAGTTCCCAATTACAAAATACAACCTCAGCTGCTGAGGGGTTATTGGAAATCCCAACCAACCCTTGGCCATCTGGCTTCTTTGTTACTATCACAGACTGCAGACAGGAGGGATATAAAGTCATAAATCATTATGAGTGATCATGTAGCTTGGGAGCCCCTAATAACCATTATGGCCCCGAAACCAGGAGAGTAGGGGAGAGGCATGGGCAGTTGGGCTATACCGCGGACATTAAGATCTACATGAACCTGGTAGTTCAGAGAGCCCCATCTTCTGTCTATAGAATGGTTCCCATCTAGAAAGCATTAACTCATTGGCTCCTCACAGCTACCCCAAGGTGGAGGTGGACAAGGAAGGTGCTATATCCATTTTAAGGCAGAGGTTGAGGCTCAGAAAGGACAAGGGACTTTCGCACAGCTGGTAAGTGTACAGGATAGTGGGCCACTGTCAATAGTCTTTTTTCCTATACTGATTGTTACATTATGCTACAAAGAGGGAAGGATAGAGGGAGGGAGGGAGAAAGAGAGAGAGGAAGAAAGAATGAGAAAGAAAAAGAGAAAGAAAAGAGAGACAGAAAGAAGGAAGGAAGGAAGGGAAAGAAGAAAAATGAAAGGAAGGAAGGGAGAAAGAAAGACAGAAAGAAAGACATGCCTTGGCCCACTTAGTTCTCTCAGTTCTTTCCATCTGCCCTGCAGCTGGACATTCCTTTACGTGTTGTCTCCCTCAGTTATAGTGCAAACTTCTTAAGAGCTGGGACTGTCCTGTTTTCGTTTTGTTACGTTTTTTCATTGGTAGCCCCAATCATAATAAATACGTAATTGTTCATTTATATTTCTGTTACTTATCACCATGTTACCTTTCAGGCTTATTCCTTGTATAAAGTAGCCACTTAGGAAATTTGAATGAATGGATGATGCATGTATGATTTAGCTTATACACTGGTTTTCAGTCCATCCACAATCTCTCTCATCATTCAAGGATCACTTGATTGTGATTTGTGGTTTTTCTTGCAATTGGCCATGTCTCTAAGGGAATTTGCTTCATGTACTCTCTGAAGACCAGCTGTCAAAGACCCCCCCAGTCAGAGCTTTCCTTGTATGTCAGAATTCGAGGTCTACACTTCACACTGTTCTTGAGAATCCTAAAACAGATACTGTTAGTTACAAGTCAAAACAGCTTCTCCTTTAATGATGGCATTCACACAAGAATAGACATGCGTGCGCACGCATTCACACACGCACACACACACATTATAGACAACTGCCTTGAGCATCTTTCTTCACCATTAAAAAGAAAATAGTATTTAGAAAATATCCTGATTCCTGGTGCTAGGTGGGGGCCCAAGAGTGAGCCTTGTGACTGTGTGCCTACTTAGTCAAAGTAACTTCTGTAACATAAGAAATGTGGGGCTGAGAAAGAGTGGGAGCTGTCAACAGCAATCCTGAATGCTCAAAAGAATCATAGAAGATACTGAGCATGTGACCCAGTTTCTCTAAAGCAGACCCTCTGGTCTCCCAGCCTACTCCACCCCTTTTCCTTCTTCTTCCAAGAAAGCATGGCCCCATTCTCAACCAACTTGTTTCTTAACCCCCTAATTGCATGCTTCTATTTCACTGGAAATGGGCAGCATCATCCAGAGGAACTGGGGGTGAAAACAATGGGTGGTGGTGGTGGTGGGAAGGAGTTGCTTCACTGGATTAGTAAATCTGACCCATCACATTGGATGAGCTGCTGCTGGCAGAGGTTGACACACGAGCCTTTGGGGTTTTTCCATTTCCCTAATGGCATGCTGGTCCAACTGTGAAATGCTTTTGAAAAAATCTTGTACAGCACGGTTTAACAATTTGGACTGAAAGTAGCTGCAAACATCACAGATGATTTGATCCCATTTGTCAAAAGCTTGTCATGCTTTGAGAGTTCTTTGAGATCTTTCCTTTACCAGAAAGCGAATTATTACTACCAATAAATAACATTTACTTTCCCCTCAAAGAACTAAAACTCATCCCGAACACCTCATTCCTTGTTCTTTTAATAGAATGGGAATGGATGCACTTGTAAACCAAGTGCTGTCTCTCTCACTGAGGGGATGGAAAATCAGTCAGTCAGTAAGAATGTATAAAGCACCTACTCTGTGCCTGGTACTGGATCAGCAAGGTCATAGAGGAAATTCATCCTCCCAACAAGGAGACACAAAGCCCACATAACTTCAGAGATTGTTTCCAAGTCTAGGGTTCTACTTTAGGGGTTCTCAATGATCTAGGAAAAAAAAGATTCCAGCATAAAATCCCAAGGTGCCTGCCTTATTTGCTGAAATATGTCCTTTATTGTCCAGAGTTTCTTCTAATAGATTGTAAAACATAATGTAATTCAGGGTTTCAAGCTTTAATCATGAAGGAGATCACACAATGCAAGCAGCCAAGAGTTATGTGGCTAATGGGTTTCTGTAACCACATTGTCTGTCCCTCCACTGGATCCTGTGACATGCATTTTTGCATCATGGAATGAGGAGAGAGAGAGAGAGAGAGAGAGAGAGAAGAACACATATATTATTTTCAAGGTACAACTAGACAGTAATTGGAAAAGTCTGAAAAGGCAGTTCATTTCACCTCTAGCTAGATCCAACCCTCAAAGGTTTCTGTGGCATTCTGACAGTTTTCTCCAAATCTTTGCCTATTTAATCCTTTAATTAGCAAACAAAAATGCAACCATGACATTTCAACCAGGCTAAGCTAATTTTCTGGACAAAATTTGCCCTCATCCCAGAGGCACATCCTATCTGATATGCAGTAATCTCTCCCCATGCATGGTGGAGAAACATTAATTCTTGATTAAATATTAGCTTTACTATCAAGCCTCATTTGCTCTGCCTCTCTGCCTCTAATGGGGGCTCTTCACAGGGATGAGTGGTTATTGGACATGGTCAGGAAAGAGTTGGAGAGCCCTTGGTGAAAATTAACTCGTCACTTTCCAAAAGAATTCTCAACGTTGGTCCAGGGTTCATGTCTGAATGTATATAGAGAGTATCTGGAAAGTGGAGGAAACAATCATGCTTACCAAGAAGAAATCAACTTGTAGACCAGACTTGCCCTTGCAACCCACACTGGTTCCTATCTATTATTTGATGGAAGAAGGACAATTTAGGTAGGGTCAAGTTTGAGTCACTTCAAATGGTATTAAGACTTTTGGAACTCTATGTCCTAGGATTTAAAGTTTCAAAGGACTCTATGTCTCCTCTTGGTAACAACCTTGTGACTGAGGAATCCCAGTTTTGGCATTGTCTCCATTTTATAGATGAGGAAATGATCCCAGATGTTCAATGACTTACCTCCTAGTTGATTACACACCCACAAAGTGTCAGAATTGAGATCCTGGATCTATGTCTTTCTGGTGCCATGTTTGGGCCTCTCCAATCCCCTGCTGTGGAAATCTCACTGACTCTATGTCTGACACCTATGCATAGTGCTATGAAGTCCTAATGAGATAATGGACAGAAAATGCTTCATAAACCTTTCAGCGCTGAGTAGATGGCTGTTATGATGTTGGCATTAAATTATCTCTTCCATGAAGAGAGTACTTTGTACTGGAACTATTTTTACTGTACTCAGAATTGAAGGAAGTGCTGAAGAAACCAACCCAACCCGGGGACATTACTGGATCTGCACCAGCTCCAATATTTTCACCCTCCAAAGGGCCCCAATCCCTCAGTTTCTCTTCTTCACTATATATCTCTAAAGTCCAGGTATTAAGTCACTCCAGCACCTTCTGCAGATTCACCCCTGAATGGGAAGACCAGACCAAAAACAATGAGAATTTCTTTTGTAGGTAGATGGCAAGATTAGAGATTTGCTGCCAAAGTGGAGCTCAAAGGACATCCAACTCAGTGAACATATTTTACCTGGTTATCCCCATCTTATAGATAAGAAAGTAATGCTTAGAGATGTGAGGTGACTGATCCAAAGTCATACATCTAGTAGGTGAGTTCAGGTCTATCTAATGTGAAAACTAGCATTCTTTTCCCCTACAGCATGCAGAAGGACTGTTTAGCTTAGAGAAAAAAAGTCCCTCAGGGAGCAGCAGTGGAACCACCTCTTGGAAGTACAAAGGAGTGGAAAGCATCAGGGCTGCTTCCTCAAGTCATACTGGGTTGATGCAGCTCCAAGGCAAACAAGCCCAGGTGGCCCATGGTTTTAGAACTAAGGCTGAATCCACCCAGGCAAAATGAGGCTGTTGCTCAACGAACCACAGAGGCAACTGGGCCCAAAGATGGCAGCCCAGGACTCCAGAGACAGTGCCACAGGGACACCTGCCAAGGCATAGGTGCACATGTCTATGCAAGCTCACATGGACATACGAGGGAACTAGGCGTTGGAGTGAATTCAATGGAGTAGCTCACACTTATGTAACATTGTGGAGCACTATTAGATTTCTCTGGATGAAAGCATGGCTCCTAGAAGGTACCGAGAAGTCTCCTTGCCCAGACCTGCCCAAACTAAGGGCCAGTAAGCAAAGTAACTTGCCTTGGGTCACCTAGTTAACAAAGACCAGATCCAGGATTCACACTCAGGAACTCTGCCTCCCAAACCAGGGAACCCTTCCTCCTGCGCCACCCAGTTCCAGTGGTCAATCTGCTCTATTGGGCTTCTTAGAAATGCTAGGAGATGGGGATATCAGCCCCATTCTTCTTCATCTCAGCTTTGGTGATGTCATGCTCTGAGCGGATGTCCTCTGAGCCATTCACCTCATGGGCCTCTCTCAGCTTTCTTAGAAATTCCCTGTTATTGGGTTCAACCACCTGGTTTCTCAGTTTGCCACATTCCTTCCTACAGTGCCTTTGTATTCAGAAGAAGAAAGTTCTGTCTCTAGGTCTTGAGTAAAAACCCTGTAAATTCAATGCCTCAAACTCTGAGTGAGTACCCAGTCTCTTCAGGGCTCACAGACAACAATAGAGATGGATGAGGCATGGCTCCTCTCTCTTGAAGCTCAGAAGGGGGAAGGAGACAAATAATTCTGAGACAAAAGGCAGCAGAATATGGTGAGAAGACTGTTATAGCAGGAGACTCAGAGAATGGGCTGGAATCTTGCCTTTGGCATTGACTGTCATGGGCAAGTCACCTAATCACTGTAAGCCTCAGTTTCATCATTTCTAAAATGGGTGCAATAATATGCCTTACATGCCTTGTATACCTAACAGAGTCTGTTAGCTTACTTTCTCTCAAGGGAGACAACACGTACTCATACATACATACATACAAAGGTAAATAAATACAGACACATGTTTATGTGTCTGTATTTGTGTATTTTGTGTGTGTGTGTGTGTGTTTGTAATACCTAAGGAATGGATACAAGTGAGAGCACCTAGGGAGAGTGCGGAGCATGGGGAAAAGCCTTCATAAGGAGCTGGAAATCCTCTAGGTCAGCCTCCTCATTTGCCAGATGGAGAAACTGAGATCCCATCAGGGGAACTGGCTTCATTACCAAAACCTACAAATATGGAAAATTTAGAAGTGGCAGGGACCTCGGATACGATTAAGTACAACTCTCTGTCTTTTACAAATGAGGGCCTGGAAGTTCCTGTGTGGTGAGTGACTTGCTCAGGGTCACAAAGCAAGGTTTTAACTCCAGCCTTCTGGATTCCAAGTGCCACGCTCTACAATGCATTACATTTCACTTGCAAGAACTGAACGAGTCTCTTCGGAGACCCTTCCCATTTTCATTGGATCCTTCATTCCTTCTGTCTTTTGGGGTTCTGACTGGGCTCCTTACTTCCAGGCAAAATAGAAAAGGGGGTGAGCTGGAGCTGAGTCAGAAGGGGAAGCCAACTTTTCATTTTACTAATGACTGGTCGAAGAGACAGTGCCCCGTACTCCCCAAGCCCCTTCCTGATGAGAGATGTGCCAGGGAGGTGACTCCCTGTCCTCCCCAGAAATGTTGCAACAGTGACAGTCTCCCAAAATCCGCCTTGCTCTTCTTGGCACCCAGGTGCCTAGGGTCGAAGTCGGGAGGGGTTGAAAAGA
The DNA here is from genome assembly GCA_023548195.1 of Bettongia penicillata ogilbyi. Classification (NCBI taxonomy): domain Eukaryota; kingdom Metazoa; phylum Chordata; class Mammalia; order Diprotodontia; family Potoroidae; genus Bettongia; species Bettongia penicillata. Next base: position 7,655,775 of record JAJHZJ010000010.1, read on the forward strand.
GGGCAGGCAGACTGCACCATCAGGCCAGGCTCTGGCAGCCCTGCTCATCGGGCACCATGGTTTATCCTTCAAAGAAGGTCCTCTGCTCTGTGTATAATGGCCCTCCCTCCTAGGGGAAGCTTCTTGGCTGAGCACACTTGAATTAGATGAGTGCATGTTTCTATGAGCTTCGTGGCAGGGGAGTTCAGCTTCCTGTTCTCATTCCAGCAGACTGGGGGCAGGAAGAGGGGCTCCCCAGATCTCGCTGACAGAGACCCCATGGAGGGTTCAGCCCTCTGTTTATTAAGAAATCCCGGTTGTTAGCGGTCTCCCCCTCCGCAGTTAGAAGATCTCCACGCTCAGTGGCATGTCGAAACAGGCGCAAAGACAAAAACAAGCCTTGGCCCCATCTCCTGCAGAATGGGCTGGCTGCAGATGTTCTCCTGCAAGATACGTCTTGCCTTTTGCAAGAACATTCATCTCCCAAACACATCATTTCACCTACTTAGCCTGAAGCACAGTGGGGGGAAAAATCACAGGCTGGCTTTTCTATTAACTCTTAAAACACACCTGAACTCAGGTAGACAGAGACAGGAAGGTACTTTTGATGTTTTTACAGGCAGCCAAGTACAAGTGGCCAGCTGAGCTCTGCAGACCCGCTTTTAGTGTTTGTCTCGACTGTTTTCTGGCCACCAACTCTGACAACAACAAGTGAGGAAGTCAAGCTGTGTTGGTCTTAAGATTTCCCACCTTCCCTATGGAACACCCTCCCTGGGCCAGCACTGACTCATCCCACTAGAGACGTTAGCTCATGGTCATGATTCAGTGGGGAGGATGCTGACCACAGCCTCTCACCAGTGCTTCCAGGGTTAGAGCAGAAGGTAAAGTGCTTGGCTGGCTCTAAGGAAAACCCGCAGAGACCCAGTGGGCAGGGCAGGACATCTCTGGGCCAGGCAACAGGATGCTAACCCCACTGGTGGCCAAGAAAAGGCCCTTTGTTTATTGAGAGCCTGAAGGCTGTGGATCCTCTCAAGCCTCAGAGTGTTCCAAGAGGCCTGTCGATAAGGCCTGTCCAAAATCAAATTGCCATTGGCTCAGGTGAAAAGTACTGATTTTGCCCACCCTACGGAGAGAGGGAAGGCATGCTCGGTGAAATCTTGTTAGGCTGCTCACTATCTAGCACTTGCTTTTAAGGGCAAGATGAGAGATATGAGGACAAGAGAAGTTTTAGCTTGAACTCCCAGGAAAGAAGGTGTTGGGAGAGTGAGAAGAGGACTACATATGGATAACCTGGAGTCATATCTCCCCACTGTGATTTAATCCTTGTGTGACCTTGGGCAAGTCACTTCCTCTTGCTGAGAATAAAGCTCCCTCCTAGCTCTGATAAATCTGATTTTAGCATCCTTTCCCCCACCCACAGGTGGAAATTTATGATCCTGTTTTAATCAGTCTATAATGCCCTTCTCCTCTCCTCCCCTCTCCTCTCCTCTTCCCCTCCCCTTTCTCCTTACCACACACATACATTTCATGTTCAAGTTTAATACGGTGAATTGCTTCCCATCTATGGCTCCTCATTCTCACAATTCTCATAATAATAGAATCTAACATTTCTATGGGACTTTAAGGTTTGCAAAACACTGTCTCTATTGACTGCATTTAATGCTGAGGACCCTGTCCTCCATTTTACAGAGAGAAGAGGAATGAGATGTCATGTCTTATCAATGTTGGAGGACAGATTTTGTCAAACATACTGCCCCTCTGTGGGGCACTCCTGGCTGTGGCCCAAGCCAGATTCAAACGTTATCAGGAAATTTGTAACAGAATCAATGAAAATGACAAAAACATGTATGACATTACATTTTAGCACCAGGCCAATATGTGGCCTCCAGGGATCCTTATGCATAAATTAGAGGCCTCTGTTTTTATTTGAGCATGACAGCACTGCATTACCCTCTCTGCCGCTAATCAGTCTCGAATGTCCACCAGCATGTAAAACTTGAACAATGCATAGTCTAACTGGTCTCTCTGCTCCCAGCCTCCTCCTACCACCATGCTAGCTCTGCATCACTGCTGGATTCATCTTTCTGCGTGCTGGTTTGGTCATGAAAGTCCTCTCAGTAGGGACGGACATTCCAGGGCTATCCACTGACTGCTAATCAAAGTCCCCGGGTCCTTAATGGGCCATTTCTTGCCTTCCAGAGCCTTGGAGCCTGGACTTACCATCAAGACATTGACATTGGTTTGAAGCCTGCATCTGACACTCACTAGCACTATGACCATGGGCAAGTCCTCTCAATTCAGAGCCTCAGTTTCTTCATTATAAAACGGGGATAGTAACACCTCTATGAGGATCCACTCCTTGATAGCAGAGGTGGTTTTACTTTTATTTTGGCATTCCCTCACACAGAGCACAGTACTTGGCACATGGTAGGGAACAGCATTCAATGGTACAATCTGAAATTTTCAAGGGCCATTATGAGAGCTTCCCTGAAGGGAGGTAATGAAGGGAGGCAGGGAGGGTCTGTCAGCAATGTGGCAGCGGGGGTTCACTTTGGGTTAGGGCTTAGATAGCTGGTTTCTAAGTTCTTTATGCCTCAATGATATTACAATGCTGTCATTCTTCACCTTCCCTGCCCCAGCCTCTTCTGTGTGCTACTCCCTATACTGCTCTCTGCCTTGTTTGATTTCCCCTGTCTACAATTCCCACAATTCTTCTAAATCCCTCTGTACCCACATTTCATCCTACAAAAGCCCAGTTTCAAAGCTACCTCTTCCAGGAAGTGTTTCCTTACTAGTCAGCCCAGAAATGCTTTCTCTCTCCTCCAAAAATCCAGGGAATATACTTTCTCTACTTCTCAAATTTGTCATATTGCCCATGGTCATACACTGAGGAAGGGAATAAGCATTTCTAAAGACTTACTCTGTGCCAGGCACCATGCTGAGTGCTTTACAAATAGCAGCCTAGTGCAGTCGGAAAACATCAGGCCTTGGAATCAAGAAAAAAACAGACTTCATGTCTTCCCTCTTAAATTTATGGGTTGGGTATTCTGAGCAAGGCCCTAGACTTCTCAGTGATCCAAACAATTGATGCTTCAAGTAATAAGTAAATTGCTGATCTGCACTGGTGGAGGGAGCCTTTCCACTTGGACATCCCAAGTCAATGAAAAGAGTGGACATGTGATACCTCTTCACCTTGGACTTTGAAAGTGGTGACCACAGCCCACCCATTCATTTCTTTGCCTGACTTACCACAGGACCCTGTTCACTTTTGCTACATAAATGGGAAAGAAGTTGTACTTGGAATTTCATTGGGATGCAGAACTCCCAGGTGAGGAAATTCTCTCTGCCAACACAGGTTGGCCTTTTCTCAGCAACTTACTCTTAGAGTCACTTGTGTGACTGAGAAGTTAAGTGAAATGGGACTGGAACCAAGTTATCTCTTTTGTGTGGATATATGTGTAAAAAATAGACACAATGTGTGAATATATGTATTCTTCTGAGTGAGTTGATCAAATCTTGTTACCAGTTGGACAACAGAGACCACTGACATAATCTCTCCGTGGGAGGGGGGCTTACAAAACTCTCCCTAGCAACCTTCCAATAGACGTACATCATGTTTGTCCCATGATGCCCAGTCATCCCTACAGACCTAGTAAGTCATGTCATACTAAGACCATGTCAAGCCTATGGCCCCTCCAGACAAGGGCACCAAGATTTGGTGTTCTACTGACTGCTAAATCCATCCTTCAAGTCTCAGGAGTGGATGGGTGAGGTGCTCCCTTTCCCAATCCCCTTCAACAGAACTGTTGACTTTCAAGGTGTTTCCTTGGCTGAACTGATCTTCCTTATCTTACATAGGCCAGGACTCTATTTGAAGTCTACACTGCCCATGAAATGGTTCCCACACCACTGACTTGTCATTCCGTGAACATCTTGCCTTTGACTAACTCTGCCCCCAAACCCTGGAGTGCTCTGGCCACTTAACTTCACCTCTTATTTCCCTGACTTCCTTCAAGACTCAGCTCAAATGCCACCTTCTCCAGGAGGCCTCCCTAGGTTCCTCCCCACTGCTAACCCTCTTAGGCTGCCTCCTATCTACTCAGGCTCTTATTTTTTACATAGCATTTTCCCAGTGGAAGCTAAGCTCCATGAGTGCAGCTGAGGAAGGACTCCAGCTCAGAGCCAGCTTCCAAATATAGCTATTTTCCATTTGCAAAGAGTTTTCCATGTTGTAGAAGAAACACAAGCAGACTTGGGGTTAGGAGGTCCAGGTTCTCCTAGAATAATCACTGCCAAAGCCCAGAGCTCCCAGAGACCCAGTAGGCCCTCCAGATGAGAATTTGCTCTACTCCATGTCCAGTACATAGTCTAAATCTTACTGGTGGTTGTGCCTTTTTTTGCATGTCTAGCACTTAGCACCATGTTCTTGGCACACAGGAAACACTAATTAATGCTTGCTGGCTGTCTGGTCCTACCTCATCACTTCCAAAATTGTAAAACCAAAACAAACCCAAATACACCCCTGTGTAGACTGGCAAAGGCTTACAAAACAGCACCTAAATGTTCACTACTGTTATAATGATTATCACTTCCCAAGATGCATCAGCTAATAAACCTATAAGGGGGCACCATGGGCACCATATCTGTCAGGGACCCACAGATAGTCAGAAAGTGGCATAGGAGGCATTAAAGCCCAGCATTCTACTGACTCCCAGAACAGCCTACTATCCACTGGGCCACACTGCCCCTCTCTAGTTACCTGCATCTCTTACTTCATGGGTTTGCTTTGGGATTAGGGGAGAAGAGGGCATAGTGAGCCTTGAGACGCCACATAAAAATGCACATGGGTCACATGGTCTGGATTTGTGCGCTTATTCCTGTGGGGCCTTGGTTTAGAAAGAACACTGATGAACAGAGAGGCGTCCCAAGGAGATCAGCCAGGAACTTTATAGGCCTCTTCAAACAAAGATGAGTTCAGATAAAGATGTGGGAAAAGAACTGGGAATATTTAGCCTGGAGTTAAGAAGATGTAGGGTGGACTTGAGAGTCATCCTCCAATGTCTGAAGGTCTGGCATGTGGAGGGGGGATTAGACTTTTTCTGCTGAACCCCATAGGCCAGAATGAAAAGTCAAGAAACAGATTAGGTCTGATGTCAGAAAGAATGCCCACATGGCCAAAACTACCCAGAAGTACAATGGACTGCCACATTGGGTAGTGAGCCCCCCATCATTGGAAGTCTGTAACCAAGGCTTGAATGTTTTGTTGTTGTTTTTTTTTTTTTTTGCTCCAGTAGAATTTTCATCAGTGGTCTCTGAGATGCGGGCATTCATGGATCTGAAATGGTTCATTTCCAAAGCACTGGCTACTAGGGAACCATGACACCCCTAAACTTCCAGCCTAATGCGACCTTGCTGCAGCTGAAAGTTCAGGGACAATATGAGGTTGAGGGAACAGCTGAGAGCTCTAAGCCAAGCCCCACAACCAAAGCATCTTCCTCACACTGGGGGCCTGTTCTTGTTCTCTGCAGAGGTAGCTTTTTCTTCCTGACCTAGATCTTCATGCCTTGGGGGCCTCCAGAGAATCCCCTTCTTACCACCTATGAGATTTTGAGGGTCTCAGTTTCTCAAACAGCTCCCTTTGGCCTGGTATATTTAGACCCAGTCCGGGGTATAGTATGTAGTCTGCATTAGAAGAGAGCGGGGCAAATGAATTGGTCTGAAGACCTCGGTGTATGCCCAAGATGTAGGCCTACTGACTCATCTTCTCAGTGGGATTCTCTGTATGTTCAGGGTCTAATGAAAAGCACCTACATTCAGGCTTCAGAGCATCTAGGTGGGCATTGGTGCTTTGGTACTGATTAGCTGTCTGACCTTTGGCATGTCCCTTCCCTGATCTGGGCCTCAATTTCCTCATCTATAAGATGAGGGGCATCAACTAGAAGACTTCCCCATCTTTACCATCACATCCTATTCATTACTTGGGGTCATTACATGACAAAGAACTGGAGCCCCTAAAAACCACACAGTCTCATAGGAAATGTTGGGAGCTGAATGTGGCTGTCTTTCCAACAGCCTGAGGATTAGCCCACATTAAGAAATGGTCAGAGGTTCTAAACTCATCTGAAAGGAGACTCTTATGAATTTCTGAGGGCACCCAGAACACTTTGAGAAAAAGCACTCCACTGCACCAACTCAAACCATCCCAGACTGCCAAAAGGGACTCCAGACACTAGTTAGCTCATCTCCTTATCTTACAAAGAAAGAAACAGCGAAGCAATTACTTCAGTGCCTAGTGGTGTCACACATCAGAGCAGGGAGCCTCTGACTCCACATCCATTACTCCATCTACTCTAAATGTAGGTAACGGCATCAATGATAATTTGGGGAAGGAGAGAGAAAATTGAGCCTCCAGGGCTCAGGACTTAGGCAGGGTCACATGATCTGAAAATTGAAGAAAGCACATGATCCTAGAGACATGTAATTTAAATATACAAAGGAAAAAGCTCATGCTGGGGCTTGGGAAGAGGGAAAGTGATGACTTCATATATAGTGGTTAGACTGACACATTTGAGAGTCAGGAAGACTTGAGTTCAAATCCTGCGCAAAGGTATATTAACTGTGTAACCTGAGACAAATCACTTAACCTCTTACACTCAGTTTCCTCATTTGTAAAGTTTTGATCATAATAGTCTCTGCCTTATAAGGTCTTTGTGAGACCCAATGATATTATTTATGTAAAGTACTGCGCAAGCCTTCAATTACTAGTAAATGTTATTTATCATCATCATTACGATCACTTCCTCCTTTCACGGAACAAAATTCTTCTTCCAATAATCTATTTTGAATGTAAATGGAGGCCCTGGGCTTGTCCAGAACAAGAATATTATTCAACATCTCACCTCTCCACTCATTTCTAATCTATAAAAGTACTTAAGGCTGTACAGCCCTTCTGGATTTCCTGAATATCACATTTAAAGGTTTCCATGGCATTGTGTCAGGCTCCTGACAGAGGGAAGGAGGAGAGAGGAGTGACATCACCAGCCCTAACGTTGATACATCCAAGCTTCCCCTCGATCAACGTAAAAGAATACTCAGGCATCCCTTGGGCCGGACCCTTGCCCTTTGAATTTGTCCCCAGTGCTGGCTCAGTTGAAGAAAAAGAAAAATAGAGACAAGCAGAAGAAAGAATGGACACTGAAGTTGGGACAGAAAAGTATTTTCTTCACCAAAACCCCATGACGACCTGATGGTACCTCCGGTACCTCCTACCGGCAAAAGGCCTTGGTGAAACCTTCAAAGTTTAGATGGTATGATGGAAGCACATGGCAAACCCCCCTAATTGAGCAATCTGGGAGGTTTCTGTCTGTAATGGAGAAATTCTATCTAGAGAAAAAAGACCAGGTGATTACCCTCGTCTCTCCCCTTTCTGAAAGCTGTGCTCTGGAGTAGGAGCAGGAACTCAACCCTCCCCTGTCTCCTGTGGTTCTTTGGTAAAATTTGAGTGATTTAAGATGATAGAATTATTCTTTATCCTCCAGGGCAAAAAAAAAAAAATCAGGTACAACCTGAATTCTTTAGCTGCTGGTTTTCTTGTTCCTAAATGTGAAAGGGAAGTCTGTTTATTTGTTTCTTTTAAACTAAACTAAACCGGAGTCGAGGAAATAATTTTCCTTTCCTCCCCTCCCCTCCCTCCCCTCCCCCCTCCCTCCCCTCCTTGTCTTCCCCCCTCCCTCCCCTCCCCCCTCTCCTCCCTTCTCCTCTCCTCCCTCCCCTCCCCCCCCTCCCCCTCTCTTCTCCTCTCCTCTCCTTCTCAGATGTAGGTGAAAGTCCCTGGAAAAATAGTCTTTGACCATTACCTCAGGGCTACAGTTACCTGTGGAAGTCTCTTCTTTCCCTCACTTTCACTTTATACTGTTCAAATACAAGTCACTCCATCTCAACTTTCTCTTTAAATAATAATGCTAATAATTTTCATACCTGATCTTGACACTAAATTTGTAAGCTTGGTTAGCCAACATTTGATGTATATTATCTCATTTAATACTCACAACCTTGGCAGAAGGGGGTCTCAGCCATTATAGCCCCAGTTGACAGGAAATGCTAAGTGACTAGGGTGGGATCATGCAGCTAGCAAGTGTTTGAGGTGGGATCCAAACCCAAATCTACTGACCTCCTAGTTCGACATTGTCTGAGTTACTCTGCCCTGCCTCACTGAAAAAGAACAGAGCACTGGTCGACTGGGGTAGGATGTGGTGTTAGACTCATTTAGTTAGAAAACCTGGGTTTCAATGAGCTCTGACACTCTGAACAATTAAAACAAAACGCTTGTGAGGTTAGCTACTTAAGTATTGCCTCCATTTTGCAAATGGAAAAATTGAGATTCTGAGAAGTTAATTATCTTTCTTCAGGATTACTCAGCTGAGCTGAGAACTGATTCCACTTGAGGTTTCTCGCACAGCACCAGGCTGCTCCTCAACCTTCTTTTCAAGCTTTGGGTTCATTTGGATATTTGATGAGCACACATCCTTGATGTTCTCCACTGTGGACCTCCTGCAAGCTGACACAAACCATTAATATCTATTGCTTGGACTTCACTGTTCAGAAAGTCCCAAACTGTGGAAGTCACATGACCTCTCTGAGACTCCCTTTCTTCATACATACAATAGGGATACTTGCCTCACCGGACTGTAGTGAGGAAAGTGCTTTGTAAACATTGAGACACTAAGGAAATAAAAGTGAGAGCTTTCTTCTTCTTTTTCTTCTTTCTTTTTTTTTTATCATGATCTAGCACCAATTATAATTAATATTGAAATTTTCCTGCCATTAAAACCTCCTAGGTGGTACCCCCAAAAATCTGATAAGATTTAACAAGGCCTAATTGAAAGTATTTGATTAGGAAGTCAATGGCCACATCTGGCCAGGCTTTGAGGAGAGGCTAGATTTTGAAAGGCATTTCTTTCATCCACACTGTGTATGAGAGCTTTCTACCTTGACTGTAATGTTTTTTAGACAGGGGCCAAGAAAACAATAAGCAACACTTTGATAATAATATATCTTCACCCTTCCCTCTCAGATAGATCACCACTCCAGCTCATGGCACTTCACAAACCTTAATTAAGCCTTATGGCATCCCTTCGAGGGAGGTATTATCGCACCCATTTAACAGATTGGCAAGGAGACAGGGACTTGCCCCAGGACCCAGGAGTCCTCCTGGAGGCTTTGTTCTAATTAAATAGACACAAGGTGCTGGAGACTGTCAGATGTCTTTCTCCAACGGAGAGAAGCACCCGCAAGGCGTAACAACCACCCTTCTTTATAATTAACACCACATGGAAACTACCCCAAGAAGACAAACAAACAGAGCCCAAACTACAGAAACCCTTTGAAATCCGCCTTTTAATTAATTGTGCTTCTCACCTGACTTGGAGAGAGGACCAGTTCTGAGGCTAGCCATGGATTATAAGGTGAGAGCAGAAGAGTCTAAGGACAGCCTCCAGCCCATCCATTGTGCACATGAAACTGACCCCCAGGGAGGGGAATGACTTGCCCAAGGTCACATAATCCATAATTATTCATTAAGCACCTACCAAGTACCAAGCATTATACTAGGCATAGAGGATAAAGACAAAAAAGAAGGAGTTCCTTCACCCAAGGAACTCCCATTCTATAAGTAGAAATTTGGGATTTGAACTCAGGTCTGAGGATCTATAAGATGTATGTGTCATGGTGTAGCATGCAGAGGGTCCTGACTTCAAAGAGATACTTTGGGATCATTTAACTTCACTAAACTTCAGTTTGTACATCTGTAAAATGGGGATGCTGAATCATCACATGTTTCTACCTCACAGGGCTGTTGTAAGACTTGGAATTAATAGAATTCCAGTTTTGGAAGGGGCTCCCATGGCTTATCTATCCAACTCATCTCTTTCTTCCCCTTTCGAAGAGAATGAATCCACCACCTAACTGCAAGGCCAGTCCTCTGTCCGCTACATCTCAGAAATCATAAGGAAGTTTCTCCACTGAGCTAATCACATAAAATATTTTGCAAATATTGAAAGACAAAAGTGATATCATACATGACTATTATACCATATTATTTGCAGATCATGAGACTAATTCAAATACTCAAAAAAGTATAAAAGCACATTAATACCAGATAAAACCGGTCATGGTAGCAACGACAATTATTCATAAACATTTATCCATTAGATTATAAGCTCCCTGAGGGTAGGGGCTGTCTTTTGCCTCTTTTTCTAACCCCAGTGCCAAGTACCATGCCCAGTACATAGTAGGAGTTAAATAAATGTATAGCGTATGAGATTACAGTATATAAGGTTCATCGAGCACTTTACAAATATGGCCTCATTCAATCCTCACAAGAACCCTGTAAGTTGGTGCCATTATTTTTTTCATTTTTCCCATTTTTCAGATGGGGAAACTTAGGTCCATATAGGGCTTGCTGACTCCCAACCCAGTGCTCTGTGTTTCTTCTTTCCCCATGCTCCCAGCTGCCTCTAAACTCTTGCTTGTTTGAGAAGGTAGTGGTCCACATAGGAATAGGACTAGACATAGAGTCACAGGACCTGGGTTCAAATCCTGACTTTGGTGATTATTTTCTGTGTGGCATTAGGTAGTTCACATAATCTTAGCTTAGCTGCCAAATTCTTCTAGGAGGTCTCTAGGGTCTATTCCAAACTAAAATGATTTTAACCCATATGATCTTGGACAAATAATGACTCAGTTTATTCATCGACAAAATGACTGCTTAGGCTTGGATAGATGGCCTCTTCTAGCTCGAAGGACCTTAAACATTTTTTTAAATGCGAAAGAAATAGAAATTCTTACTGGAAAAGCAGCTCTCTGAAATTACCCCAAGATGGTTGCATAGCTCTCCTAGAAGCCCTGAGAATCTCTTCGCAAGGAGAGGCAGACTCCTGGGTCTTTCAGATGGCTCATCAATCATAAATCACAGAGGGATAGTAGAGGTCATCTACTCCTCCCATTTTAGAGGTGAGCAAGCAGAGGCCCAAACAGACGAGGTATGGCATCCAATGTCATATGGGTAGTGAATATCAGAGTATGGTTGCAGACTCAGGGCCTGTGACTCTCAAGTTCAGTCTGATCATTGGTTGGAAGTTTAAACCAAATAAGAGGGCTCATTCCAGGGCAGGCTGAGAGGCGATGTGCTTTCCAAGGGTGAAATTCCTCCTGGCTGACTTAATGGTCCAATTTGCCTCTTCATTTAGCACTAGTGTAGGAACTGACAGATGGATAATAACAGAGACATTGGAAGTGATCAAAAGTGGGGGAGAGGCTTCTGATGGGCACCCAGATCCTTAGGCATCTAGGAGACTAATGCAAGGCATTTGTCTGTTCATCCACCAGATCTATCCAAGAAGATAGAAAATAGAGGAGAGAAGAAGAGAAAAAAGAGAGGGAGGGGAGAGAGAGAAGGGTGAGAGAAGGGGAAGGGAGAGAAATGGGATCAGGTCTTTAGGGGACACTTAGTTCAGTATCTTCAGCTCCCCCTGGTTGCCTCCAGTGAACTCCAACCTCCATAGGAATCTCACCCCAATCTCTGGGGGCTTCCAAGCTCTGCCTTTGGTGGGGCTTTGTGCTCCGCTCTCATTTCCGTCACAATGATCCAAATGAACAAACGTGTTCTCTTTCTAACATCTTTGCTAATTGTTGCTGCCATCATGAAGGGGGATGTGGATGGGTGGGGGGGTGTTGTCTAAATCCTTGGTCATGAGAAAGGCTAAACTGTCCTTTACCCCTGGAGCCATGCATGGAAAACTGTAAGGATCTGACTGGCCCATTCTCTCAAACTCAGCTGGAGGATGATATGAACCTCACAGATTGGAATTTACTCCAAATTTTTATTCCACAAGCACGGATAAATAACAGTCAGTAGCAGTTACCAGTTCACTTTAATTTTAAGTGATCTCTGCTATATTTAATGATGTATTAGGTTCTCTTTGCATCATTAAAATAATTAAGACATTTGTGACATTTATGTCTCAGTTTCACTGTGAGTTCCCCCTCCTCAGTCCTATATATGTGAGCCAATTAAAATTAAACTATCAGCCAGGGAACTGAGAAAATATATTTGAAATTCTCTAAGTTTGTTTGCTCTTTTCTGATGGCTGTTTTGGGCCATTTTCAACGTGTAAGAGCATTCTATAAAATGTCTGATGACTAAGATCTTTCTCAAATCCCTCCACCCACCCTCCTTCTTGGGAAGGAACTAAAGTTGTAGGTTTAAGGTGTTTTTTATAATGAAATTATATTTTATAACCATTAAAAGGTAAGGAAGTAATTTAGTGTAAGAAAATCCATTTGTAGGTAGCTATGCTTTATTTAAATGCCAGCTTCAGTTAATACCATGGAAGATAAATCTCTAAGATTAATAAAAGAGGACACACTAATTCCCTGATTGACAACCTAGTAATGATTCTCTTGGGTGTGCTTTTTAGCCTCCTCTCTGTTTTCTGGGAAAGTTCTGAAGTGTGAATGATCCTTCCCTTCATCTTGACGATGGACATCCCAACAAGCTGCCAATTGGAATCTCGCTCAAACATTTAGGCTTATTTTGTCTTGCTTTGTCTTTGTTGCTGCTGTTCTGCTGAGTTTTGGTCTAGCCCTCTGATGTCATCAGCAGAGCTCCCCATGTGGAAATACTAATTTCTCTCTAGTACAAATTGGCATCTCATCTTTACCACATAGCAGGACCATTGGTTATAGGGATGTGTCCATCCCCCTCATTTTGCCAATGAGTGAATGAAACCATATAGTTTAATGGTATTGGGGATCCTAGTTCAAAAGTAAAACAGCCCCTGACCTGAAGGAGTTTATGTGCCAGTGGGCAAGAGATCATGAACATTTTTAAGGACGGATATAGATATAGTACATGAAAGGCGGTTTGAGGAAGGAATCAATGAGCAGTCAGCTTTGGAGAAGTTCCTGTGTTCTGGGGTGCTATAGTTCAACTTAACCATGAGTTTTACATTTAAAGATTTTTCAGCATGTTAACCAATTGATTTACATGCTTTTGAAGTCTGAGATGTTTCTGATGAGAAAGATCCTGCTGAACTTTCTCTGCACCTAGGTTCAGGGGCTCTATAAGGTCTTCTCTCTACTCTGAAGAACATTAAAAAAATCTCTTTCTTCAGTTTCTGCATTTAGATAACAGATATTATCAGTCCTTCAAGGATCTTGGGTCAAGGCCTTTATCTTTGAAAAAGTTATGTCCCAGCACTTCTCCCTCTGAAATTCAATGGAGACTGACTAGAGAGAAGGAACACGGGAAGATGAAGATGAAGATGAGAAAAGAGAAGCGGTAAAGGGACAGAAGAAGGAAGGAGAAAAGGGGGAAGAAAGGGAGGGGAAGGAAAAGAGAGGAACACGAGATCAGAGAAAAGATGAGAAAGGAAGAAGAGGAAAAGACGGAGAGAAGAGGGCAAGAGGAAGGGAAGAAAAGAGAGAAAAAGAAAGGGAGGGGAGAGAGAAGAGTGAGAGAAGGGGAAGGGGGAGAAAAAGACTGGATCTTTATGTATACATTATATATTAATATATACACATATATAATACACATATATACACATACATGTATATGTGTATGCACACATATATACACATATATACACAGGTGTATACATACATGTATGTATATATGTGTGTGTATGTATATATATATGCATATATGACTAGGTTTGGGTAAATTTTATGGAGTTGAAGAGACAGAAATCTAGACCTAGCCTCCAAACTAAATGGTATGGCAAAATGAAGCACTTTGCAGAACTGTAATTACTTTAAAGCAATTATTTAATTCCCACGGCAGAAGCCTGGATGAATTGACACCTCTCTGGTGAGCTTGCAACCAAATCAAAATAATTATTTAAACCACGAAAAGAGAGAAGCCTCTTTGAACTCACATCCCTCAACCTGAGGAGCACAGGCATTTCCAACAGGCCGGTTTGGTGCAGAGGGATACTGACTACACATGAAATCAGACTGAAGAAAGGTTGTTTCTTTTGCAGATTTCAAACAAGGACCCGAGGGAAGTGCATCCAAACCAGTCTCCCATGATGATGCTACAAATCCAATTCCCTGGTTATGGGGGAAATTCCAGCAGCAGTTCCCTATGAAGGAATGAATGAATCCAGTTCCCTACCTCACAGATCTACTATGAACAAAGGGCTCTTGGTATACCCTGTAAGGTGACATGTAAAACAGGGCTTTTATCTATCAATTAAGCAGCCACTGGATGAAAAGTTCTGAGCCCCGGAAGCCAGGCTATCACTTCCAGACTCCATTCTCCTGTCCCGAGTGTGGGTTCAGTCACTATTTTGATTCACGTGGATCGCTCATCCACTCACACCAACCAGGGAAGTTGCGGATGCCTGAAGAGTAACGCAGCATCTGGTTGTTACATCTAGGTGGTAGAGAAAACAGCGTTGGATTTGGGGTTGGAAAGACGTGAGTTCAAATGCTGGTTCTCATGCTCACTTACTGCGTTACCTTAAACAAGGCATTGAGCTTCTCTCAGATAATTATAACACCTACTTTGTGGGGTTTCTGTAAGCATCAAATGATATAACATATGCAAGCATTTAGCAAACCACAAAAATGCTAATGATGATGATATTATTATAATAATTAGAGAGAGGGCACAAGCGTTTTTAGGCACCTGGTATGTGCCAGGGACTGGGATAAGCACTTCAGAAATATCTCATTTGATCCTCAGGATGACGCAAGGTAGGTGCTATTCTCGTCCCTAACTTACAGTCCCATCAGGCAGACAACGGTTAAGAGAGTCCAGAGTTACTGGGCTAGCGTCAGAGGTTGCCTTTGAACTGGAGCCTTCAGTGTTTGCTTATCATTGTGCTTTGTAGGAAAAACATAGGACAGAAATAGAGGCTCTGGGATATTGGGCCCAATCTGGTCTCGGAAGAACAGGGTCTGCTGGTCATTCTCCCCAGTATTTGTGCTTCCTTAAATGAAGCTGGGGGTTCCCCTCTATGCCAGAGAGCTTTGCAAACACACCGAACAAAGACTGACACCATATGAGGCAGAAGTCATCGACAGATACTAACCTTCTGGTCAACAGCCAAAGGATCTCTGCCAATTGAGAAGATTCTTTCAAATAATCAGGAAAAAATACTGACAAAATGAGCCAGTTCTGTGAACACTGGACCACTGTTAGTTCAAACAAGGAGTAATATGGTCACTGAGAGCATGCATTCAACTTTCAATTCTGACATCAGTTACCTTGTGAACTTGTACAATATTTCATCTTTCTGGGCCTCAGTTTCCTTATTTATAAGGTGAGGCCTCTAAGTCTCTTCCAGATTGAATGTCTCGGGCCCATTGAATTCCCTTTCTGTTAAGACAAAGATGATCTGAAATCTTAATGGTGGAGGGCATGCTCTACATTGGTGAAATTGCAGATCTCACGACTTGTGAGCATAGGGATATAGGTGGTACTGAACAAGGAGATGGCCTTGTCACAGAGATTTGGAGGCAGGTGGTGGCTGTGTACAACCATAGGCAAGTCTCTGAGCCTCTATGTACTCATCTGTGAAATGCTGAGAAAGCTTGGGTAACCTACCCAACCAGTGGCTAAGAGAAAAGTGCCCAGTACATTGGAAAGTGCCTTAGGATTGGGCGTTTCTGATCCAAAAATCAGCAGTACTCTTCTTACACATCTTATTTGTTGCAGGAAGGTCCCTGAGGGCAGATATGCTTCTCAGTTTCTTTGTTTTTAAATTCTCAGTGCCTGACGTAGGCAGCTAATACCTTAACCAACAGATAATCAATTCAGAAGTATTTAAGAGATGATCATATGCCAGGCAGAACACCAAGGGTTAGGATTTGGAGAAAGAATCACAAAAGCAAAGTCGATTCTGTCCTCTCTCAACAATAAGTGCTTGCTCGATTCTGAATCAGAACCCCTTCTGCTAGAACAAAATCTATTTGGCAAAGACAAACAGCTCCCCAACCTGTGTAAGAAGGGAGGGATCTCTGCATTTTCACCACAAAAACCCTTTTGAGGCTTCACAAGGTCCTCACCAGGACCTTGTAGCCTCTGAGAGACACTGGACAAGGGCAAGGCCCAAAAAGGTAAACCACTGACTTACCGTCCATGTGGCTGACTTGGCAGTGCTGGACTGTTGAAATGAGACATCGAAGCTGTGGGGTCCTGGGTAGTCTGTGTTGGAGGGGATGGCAGGAGAGGGCGATAAGGCATCGAAGGTGGAGCTCGGCTGTGCGTAGGGTGAGGGTGCTGTGACGCTGTTCTGGGCATGATCTGTATTGTAGGGGCTGGTGGATGAGGAGCCATTTGGGATCTGCTGGTCCATACTGTTCAGGAGCCCCAGGTTCGTGTACTGCGGCTGCCGGGAGAGAGAAGAGAGCTCTGGTCATTAGCCACATACAGAGAATAGCTAGGCCCTTGGTACTGCCTGCCTGGAGAAAGTCAGTCATCAGAGGCACGGATGATGTCAGCCAGAGAGGCTGAAGGTATACGTGATCATCATGAACTGACATTTGGGTAACACTCAAACCTAGAGAACCCTTTACATATACCTTTTGGGTGTTTGTTTAGCTTTGCCAAAACCCTGAGAAGAAAGCAGTCCAGCCTTCATCATCCCCACTGTACAGATGGGGACAGCAGATCTCTGAAAAGTGAAGTGACTAGCCCAGGGCCACTTAGCTTTAGAGGTGAGATTTCATTCTAGGCCTTTTTGACTCTATCCATCTGGGCTGGGCTGGCCTGCCTCCCTTTGTTTATATAGAAATTTTAGGGTTATAAAACATCTTCCCTACTTGATCTGAAAGGAAAAGGATATTCCTAGTCTTCAATGACCAGCCCATGTTTATGAAACTAGCAACTCTCAGAAGAAGGATTTGAACCCAGGTTTTCTGGCCATTTCACGTAACATGCGATCAATTCACATTTGTTAAGCACCTGTTGAGCGCCAATTGCTGTGGTTCTTCTGGAGAGACTAGGACATCTTCCCCCCAAGCTAACCCTCAGAAGGATATCTAGTGAAGGAACCCTGAAGGGAAAGGAGCATTGGATTTGGGGTGAGGAGAGACGAGACCTGGCTCTGACACTCCTAGGCAGGAACCAGAGCTTCTGAGCCTCAGTGGCTTCATCTGTAAAATGGGACTAATAGAAGCCCAGACCTCAGAGGGCTCCACTGAGAAGTGGTTGAGCTCACCAATGGAAAGCACTTGGCAGAGCCAAATCCTAGAGACATGTGCTTTAAAGAGAGTGATGGAAGTCTAGAAATGTGAGATTTTAGAAAGTCATGAAGCCCCTTTTCTTCAGAATAATTCTATGAATTAGGTAGGGCAACAATCATCCCCATTACACAAATGGGGAAGCTGAGGCTCCCAGAAGTTACATAACTTCCTCAGCATACTGGAACCAGTGAGTGTTGGAGCCAGGACTGTGGTCCCCAGCCAGCCAACTCCAATATTCTTTCCCCTATGTGTGGCCTCAACTAAGAGAAAGCTGACAGGTTTGGAACCCTACTTTGAGGACACCCATCCTTCTGGACAGATAAGGAAATAAGGCCCAGAAAGGTTCAGTGATGAACTGAAAAAGTATTAGAGACAGGATTCCAACCCAGGTCTTTGACTCCAAACATGGCACTCTTAACCCTGGACTACTTAAAGAAGATTGTCTTGAAAGGGATTTTATTCAACTTTAAATCTCCTTAATGTGTGTATATGTGCGCGCACATGCCTGTGTATGTGTGCATGTGTGTTGGGGGGTGGGGGTGGGATCTTTTCATTCCATTCAGTCCTAAGGCCATCTGTCTAAATGTTAACAGGGCCATGCCCATTCCATTCCATTTATACCCTCCCATTCCAGTGCCGAATGCCATGTCCTCATTTGCTCTTTAAATAACTATTAATCTCTTTACACTTATCCCAACATTGACGAGAGCAGCTGCTCCTCTCGCCTCCTCCCCACAGCTCGCATTCTCCCCCACCCCCTACACAAGCCAGGTGAGAGAGGGAGCTCATACCTGTCCTCCCCTGGCCCTCCCTCCTCCTTCCCCCTCATGGAGCAGAACTCTGCCTGCGGATCCCAGCCCCAGGTCTGGGCCCCCCAGGAGCTGCAGTTGGAGGAGATTGTGATTTGGGCTCAAGGTGAGGGTCATAGGCCAACTCCTCCCCACTGGTTCAGGGCAGAAGATAGCTCCTGTCTCCCCAGGCACGTGCTCCACTCATTACACCAGAGCAATTAGGGAACCAATGAGCCCTACCAAGAAAGACAAAGAGGCTCCCCCTCCCCCCTCAGTCAAAACCTTCTCCTAGATGCCTGAAGATTGCCCTCCTCTCCTACCCCAGATGGAGCAAGGGCTGGGCAAACAAAGGGCCAGCAGTCCTGCCCAAGGGATGATAATGGGGAAATAAAGAAGGCACCAACATCTGCCCACCCTTCTCCTCCTCCCTTGGAAACCAACGATCCTCAGAGAGGAAAATGGGCTTCATTCAGTATTCCCTTCTTCTAAAGGAATCCCCCAAGCCTGCAGGTGAGCTCCCAATACTTTTGGGGAGACAATTAAAAAAGGTAGGAATTATCACCTATGCAGGGTGGGGGTGGTATTAATACAGATCATGCATTGAGTGTTCTCGAAAATTCACATTTTAAGTCAGATCTTCCTAACTCCCCAGAATGAGACTTGGCACCATCTAGTCACGCCATGGATGCAGGTAGCACACTTACTATCAGTCACCGAGAACAGTGACGACAACACCTAACATTTATGCAGCACATTAAGCTTTTGCAAAATGATCTTCACAACAGCCTGGGAGGGGGATGAGGAAACTGAGACAGAGAAGTAAGTTCCCCAGGGTAACCCAGTTAGTAAATGTCTGAGACGGGACTCAGATTGGGCTCTTCCTCATACCAAGTTGAGCATTCTACTCCCGGTGTCACCTAGCTGTCTCCTCTTAAGTGTTGACTATATATCAGACACTATTTTGGGGGTTTGGATGAGGAGTTCCTGAATATACTCCAACACTGATTTTTTCCTCAATATTTGGCAAGATGATGGCATATACGTTGAAAAAAGGGGGAGGGAGAAGGAATGGGATCTTTAATTTCTTTAATCTCCTCCCCCAAAATGGGAGTTTAGAAAGATAGGGAAAATAAATCCAGTTAGATTCCCCCTTAGAGCAAAAAGCACCTTCAACTCCCCTGTATTTTATGCACCTGCTATATGCCAGGCAATCTTACAGGCACTGGGGAGAAAGATAAAGGCAACCAGTGGTGATGGTCCTTACCCTTGGGGAGCTACAAGGAAACTAAGCAGTGAAATATGGATACACCAAAGACAGCTGAGCATGGAGGGCAGGGTGGATGGTGGTGGGTAGGGTGTCCCAGTAGGAGGCGCTGTTGTGAACAAAGCCTTGAAGGACGCTGGGGATTCTCCAATGAGACCAACAGGGAAAGCCAAAGCAGCCCAAAGTACAGTAGATTCTTTTACACCAGAGACTTCAAAAAGACTGCAAGAAAATTTAGCCTGGAGGGCTCTTGTGCTGTTCTAGTTTTTTGTTTTTTTTTTTGAGGGGGGGGAGTGGAGTGGGGGTGGGGGGAGGGCAGTCATCCAGCAGCTGCAGGAAACGATATTTTAGAAGTGAGTGGCCACAAACTATGTATGTAAAAGGCAAGGCTTCCTACACTGCCCAAGTCTTTGATTTAAAGGGAGATAAGTGGTGTTGACAGAGTCAGATAAGAGGACAAAGGCCAGGAGGAGCCAGCCAAGGAGGCCAGAAGTGCTACCTTAGAAAGGCTGGGGGATGGCCACACCTGCCTGGACCTCCCTGCTCCCCACTAAGGAGAGCTGGTGGTGGGTGAGAGGGCACCCCAGAGCCCAAGTGCCCAGCACACTACCCTCCTCCTTCCCCTCCCCCCTCCTCTTTCCCCTCCTTCCCTTCCTTCTTCCTCTCCTCCCCATCTTCCTCTCCTTAGAACTTCCCATTCTGCTCAAAGGACTGGGAGGACCCTTCAAAATGGACCAGGGTCTCCCCAGGGATTGAGCCGGGATCCTATCTCAGGGAGGTAGAGAAAAACTTTCCTCAAGTGGAAGTGACCTGCAGGTCGGAAGGCCGTACCCTTCTCACCCACCCCTGGCTTTCCAGGGGTGGTATGTCACAGCCGGCATTCACATATGCTTCTAATCCAGCCTCTCTCACTCAATTCTGTTCTGGGAAGCTGAGTTCAAAGCCCCGCCCATCTGCTTCCTTCTCAGGTGACTTGGAGGAAGTCCTGACTTCTGGGCTTCACTTTCCTCATCTCTTAAGTGAAGGGTTATGGACTTGACCTCTGGTTTCTCTCAGAGTCCAATGTCTTTGATTTCGGAGGGCCCTCCTACATGCAATTAAACCTAGGATAAATTCTATTTTGACATCTTTATCTAATGATTGACTCTGGAAACAGTTACCCAGCTTCAAATCCTGCCTCAAATCTATGCTTACTACCTGAGAGATCTTGGCCAAGTCCTTTCCACTCTCTGGGGCTCAGTTACCTCATCTGTATGATAAGGGGTTTGGACTAGGTGTCTTCAAAAGTTCTTTTTATCTTCAAATTTGTGATTTGGAAATTTGGAGTAAAAAGAACCAGACGTCTCCCAGCTCTTTTGATTGGAGCAGATCACATTCTCTCTGAACTGCAGTGTGCTCCTTTGTGAAATGGGGGACTTGGGCTAAATTATCTTTAAACTCAAAGTCTAAGAGTCTATGATCTGTGTGTGCCATCACCCCCGAAGTCTGCTTGTAGTGATTACATTGTCAAATACAGGTGAACACCTAGAGTGCAGCTATCGAAGGTATTCTGATGAACCTCTCTCTTTTGGAAGAAGGACTATACACTCTCCTTATGAGAAGCCCAAAGAATCCCAATGATTCTTCTAACTTGATATGACCCATAGCTTTGCCAGCACAGAAATACCATCAGTTTTTCTTCTGAATTCACAATAGCAGCTTGATATTCTGTAATTTCAGTCCAAAACCAAAAAATCAACCAAAACCATCATGGAGGAAGAATGAATGGCCTGAGTTGTGATCTTGGTAAGATCATGGGATTTAGAGTTGGAAGGGTCCTTGGAAGTCATGGAATCCAGAGGAAACGGAGACCGAGAGATCTCAAGACACTTGTCCAAAGTCACACAGGGAGGAATTAGGAGAGTCAGATCTGAAACCCAGGGAAGATAAGAAAGTGTATACTATTCTCAGTCATGCGGGCTTAACCTGCTGTATTTATCCCAAACAATCACCATTAGTGACTTAAAATTATGTCATGATAGGGGAAACCTCAAAATCATAGCTTTAAGCAATGGTCTGGGGAGTCTGAAGATAATTTCCACTTCCTTGTCAGGAAGTCTTTTTTTATTTCTTACTGGGAAAAGTCTGGGCATAACAAGAATCAGTCCCCTTAGCTGCATAGAAAGTAGACAACTGCCAACATGCATTTGTATTTTCTTCCTACCTGTGAGGGCTCAGCACTATCCTCCCCACTAGGTGTAATTTTTTTTATTTGACAGTGATGGGGGCTCATGTTTCCCCATCTCCATTTTTGGTGCTTTAAAGGGACAAGTGACTTATTTTAGCAGATATCAAATTTGTTAAGTAAGTTAGAATGGCGATTTCTTTTGTTTATAGGATAGACCAGAGAGCTTTTAATATTTTTTCATATCTCAAATTCTGTGATTTTTTTTTTTGCCTATCTTATTGTCATTAAACCATAAACCTCAAAGAATACAATTATGAGTCTATCTTTTAAAGCTGAAACTGACTGACTTGGGGGGTGGGGAAAGAATGATAATTATTTTGAAGTACTTGAAAGGCTGCCTGGTGGAAGAAGGAAGCGACATTTTCTTGGCCCCAGAAAACAGAAATAAGAATAATTGGTGAAGTTTATAAAAAGAGGTAAATTTAAGCTTTAGGAAATGAAATATTTCCTAACAATTAGAGCTCCCTCATGAGTAGAATGGGCTCCCTCAGGAGGGAGGGAGGAAAGTAGACAGGGAGGGAGGGTGCCCTCAGGCAAGGCTGGATGGCCACCTGCCTAGTGAGATGAAGATGACAGTTTGGTTCAGGTATGAATTAGCCTGGGTGGCCTGCCTGAGTGGAGGACTCCAGCTCTGAAATTCAGTGACTGTGCTCCCATGGATCCTTCCCTGCCCTTAAGGAGAGGTGCCCTTTGCTTTCCACAGGAACATCATCTATGCATGACAAATAGGGTTGGCCTTAGGAAAGCCCTTTGTAAACCCTAAATGCTATCTATATCAATGTCAAGGATTATTGAGACATATTATTGTCAATATTGTATATTATGATTTAAATGATCATTATGTAAATCCCTGGTGCCTAGCACAGTGTTAGACAAACAGTCAGTGCTTAATGTTTATTGATCAACTGATTGATGAAGAAACAAAACCCAGCAGATGAAAGCCAGAAAGAATCAGAGTCAGAAGGAGGAAGGGCCCCAAGACATCACGAAATCCAAAGGTTCATTGTCTTAATGTCTGTTTCCTGGACCCTGTGGGTAGTAGTCTGGTGAAGCCCAGGGACTCCTTTTCACAATTATATTTTTAACTTCATAAATTCAAAGACAGGATATTTCTAAGGAAACCAATTCTACTGACATTGTTATCTGTTTATCCATGTATCCATCCATTTATTCATCCACGTATCCATCTATGTTTCTATCCATATATCTATATATGAGTCCATCCATGTATCCATCTATATATCCATCCATGTATCCATCCATTTATCCATCCACGTATCCATCTATGTTTCTATCCATGTATCCACATAGCTATATATGTATCCATCCATGTATCCATCTTTGTATCTATTCACGTATCCATACATCTATGTATCTATCTATGCATATATTCACCTATGTGCCTATCTTCCTATCCATCTACATATCTGTCTGTCTATCTCCACAGTACTATACTCCGAGGTCAAGAGAAACAAGGAGCCTTGTTTCAGGTCACTGGGTCCCTCAGAGGCAGATGGTGTTCAAACCCCAATTTTTCTGCTCTGTTCTACCAAGACTCATCCACACAATTTTCCCTCATGTCAGCAGGAGATTGGGTCTTAAAATAGATTTGTTGGCTTCACAAAAACCTTTCTTTCTAAGAGTCATTCAAAGTAGGCTTGGATTTTTCTGCACAATTGCTTTTTCTTCACCCTTCTGGGAGCTCTTTGTCATAGATAGGCTGGACACACAGCTTTTGCTCTTGTGACTTGGATACTCTCTTTGGGTATTTCTTGAGTAGAGTCGGCTTTCCCTGGTTGGGGAGGAAAGCCAGTGTTTGTGTGCAGCACACATTGCTACCTGCAGTCCCTTCATTGCACTTAGTAGGCGCTCCCTCAGGAGCAGACAGAGAAGTGGGCCCCTCCTTTTTCCTGCCTCACAGACAGATAATGGACCGTTTGAAGTTCCCTTTGCCATTATCCAAGCCTCCCACCCCCCATTGCCTGTGGGCTGATAACCGAGTCTAGGGGTTTGTTTGTTTTTTTTAGAAGTCCTGACCTAGCCCTTCACCAAAGGATAAGCAGGGTTAAAATGGGGTGGGGAGAGAGGATGCTTTAAGCTTAATCTTTTAAAATGTGTTTTAACAACCTTGTCGACTCCTTGTCCCAGGAAGTTGTCACTTCCCCCACGAAAATACTTTCTCTAGAGGAAAGACTGAGTCACACCTAGGTTTTGGGAGAAGGGTGGCTGCTGAGGCCAGATATTGCCCTGGGGCTAGGTGAGGGACAGCGGGAAGACTGCTGGCCACTAAGTCCAAAGACCTGGGTTTTAGTTTCATTTTTGACTAGCTGTACGACTAATTGGTAAATCACTTCCACCCCCTAAACTTCAGTTTTCTTATTTTTTTTAATGGGAAGGTTGGATTACACCGTCTGACATCCTCTGGTCTGTAGAATTCTAGGCCAATTCTCACTGAGCAAGCTACTTAAATGGGTCCAACAAGACACACCACACAGGGCTTTGATGAGGATCAGCTAAGATCTCATATGGAATATGCTTTCTGCACCCTAAAGCTCTCTGGACATGACTGTATTATTATTTTATTCATCACATTAAAAAAATATGGCTCCATAGTGACAGCCCTGAGACTACCATTGTTCATTTGTGTTCAAGAGCACTGGACCTAGATTCAGGAAGACCTGCATTCAAATTGGACGTGAGATGCTTACTGCTTGTGTGACCCTGGGCAAGTCACTTAACCTCCATTTGCCTCAGTTTCTGCATCTGTTAAATGAGGATGTTCACCACATCTACTTCTCAAGGTTGTTGTGGGGAGAAACTGAGGTCCTATTTGGCAAGTGTTCTGCAAACCTTAGAACATTCTACAAATGCTAAATGTTTTACATTATTTTTCTGTAGTTTTTTACAGCTGGGCACAATGAATGCTTTTTAAAGGCTCTCTCTCTACTCTTAATAACATATTGATAATTATCACTATTAACGATTTTGAATATAAGAATATATTAATGACATCTCTTTGGATATATTATTAAAATTATGTTGTAATATTTTATTCTAATAATAATCATAGTAGGAATCTCATCCTCGTCATTTGGATAGTGTTCAGGTCGATATAAATGGTCCTGAGACAAGTGGCTAGCTTGTGATGATTATTTTATATTTAACATTCGGTGGAAAGTTGCTGAGATGGAGAAAATATTATCAAATGAAGACGCAGATTTCTCCTCCAGCTGGAGAGTTGGGCAACAACCTATCTGGAAGCTCCCAAATCCCCTCTGCGCTGGTCCCAGTCATCTGTGGCTCACGGTGCTAGGGTTTTCCTTGAGTTCTAAATCCCCTTTCAGGAGCAGGACCCCTCCCCCTCTATGTTTCGTGGCCTGATTTCACAATGTCCTTATTCTGGGGAGCTCCACCTTCCAGCCCCCTCCCCACCCCCACAGGATAATGAGACCTCAACAAGTGCTCCCTGAGGGAAAAATACTTGTCATTTTTTGGTCTTACACCACCTGCCTTGCATTAAGGAATGGTGGTTTGTTTTATACTGAACAGTGTGCCTGCACATACACACACTCACACACACCACTTTAAAGGACTTTTTGCAGGTCTAGAAAATATATTGGCATATTCTAAAGCAAATAAAAAGGGCCTCCTCTAACAGGATTATTAAGCAGTCATGTTTTCTCCCTAAGGTACAGGATCCCCCAAATTAACCTCTGTCTTCAGTGTTGCTTTCTTCTTTTTCTTGTAAAGTGTTAACTCATGTCTTTTGAAAAATGGGTTAATTTTTTATCTCATAAGTGAACTATAAATACATATTTGAGAGAAAAACAATGAACTTTATCTGAATGCCATGCATGAATCACATTAAATGATTGTGGTATCAAAGTGTCCATAAGCCCAGGGAGGATGGAGGCTGAAAGGCTACTCAGACGTCCACATTTTGACACAAAATGTTTAAGTGTTGGTGGTATCAAGTTCCATAACTCAAGAGAGGGCTGACTAAAAGCCTCAATGTCATCAGACTTCAGACGAGACAAATAAATATAAAGCTGGCTGGCATGCAGTGAGCTCCAATTACCAGGTGGACAACAGTGTCAACAAATATGAGACAAAGTATTTGAAAGGCCAGAAAGTGGGAGATGTGCTGAAGTTAAAACCAGATCCCAAACATAACTGAAATCAGTTACAAGGTTTTCTTTATTTAACAAAAAAGAAAAGGAAGCAAGGAAGGAAGGAAGAAAAGAAAGGAGGGAGGAAGAGAGAAACAGAAAGAAAGAAGGAAGGGAGGGAAAGGGGAAAGGGAAGAAAAAAGGAAGGGAAGGGAGGAAAACAATGTAAAGAACCCATTTCCTCTCAAACCATGAGCTATGCTTCTAGGAAGGTGATTTCAGTGAGAAGTCATCATTGCAAAACTCTGCTAAAAGAAAATGTAATATATCCCAAGACTTCTCAGTCAGGTGGGGTGCCATCTTTGGCCACCATTTAATTTGTATTAACATACATTCGCTTCATGCCTGCTATGGAGATGTGATATATACATAAGTCAATTCAAAATAGACATGCAAAAGAAAACACAGTCATTTCAGAGAAGGAAAAGTCACTCATAACTAGGGGCATCTGGAATGGTCTTGTGTATGAGGTGAGACCTGAGCAACACTTTGAATGCCAGTATTTTTTGAGACCAACCCTAAGAATTCCAAATTCTCAAGGTCAACCAAAGATGTGATGGTCAGGCTCTCAGTTTGTTCTAGAAGAACAAACAGGACACTGTCCTTTTTTTCTTCCCTGTCCCCTTCTCCTCTTTCTCTATGTTTCTCCCTCTTCCTTCCTCCCTTCCTTCGTTCTTTTCTTGTTCCTTGCTTGCTTTAAAAAAATTAAGGAATAAAGCAGCAAACGATTAAGAGATGGAAAGGCATAACGATTCTAGTCGTGACTTTCGGAGACTAAGTTACAAGAATTCTCTGTTTGCATTGATAATGAATTTCCTCATCAGAACTACCCTTCTACCAATGAAATCCTGGCTCAGGTCTAAAAACTAAATAAGCAGTAAGTTAGGGCTAATTGTACTCCATTTGTATAAATGGAATTCAGATAAACAGAAGGAAAATGGCCTTGGGAGAATCAAGTTAATACTTGGTCATGACCGCAGCGTCAGCTAGCCATCTTTCTAGAAAGGGAGTACATGCTACAATCAAACATGCACACTAGCACTGTGGTAGCAAGGTTCAGGAACCACAATTAGCCCATTCAGCTGACCAGTTCTGATACAGCATGGCAGTTGAAATGAGCTCATCTTTTAAGTCACCATCCCATTAGGATCTCAGAACTTTTGGGGGGCTTGGCTGTAGAATGAATTTAGAAAACAATGACTACAGAGGAATTGATGTTTCTAAAATGAAAATTGAAGATGATTAATATAGGGAGAAAATATTGCCCAGGGATGCATGAGCCAACAAAAGAATTCAACTCTTCATCAAAGTGAATTGTAAGTCACAATGGGTGGGGCCAAATCCACTTAATTAAAATCTACACTCAAAGACAAGATGGACATTTTGAATTGTTTCTGAACTGTACTTACAGAATCTCTAATCTTTTCTTAAATAGTAGACAAAGTTCTCCATCATTGGAGCTGAAGCAAAGTGAGGTCATCTACAGAATCAATTCTTTCTTGGATAATGGTCTTGGCCTTGCTTGGGCTAGATCAGAGTGCCGACAAATGCCCTGTTGGGCAGCGTTGGAACCCACAACACTCCCATGTAGCCAGAACCAGAATAAAATATAATTTGAAAATATTTAACAAAATAAATAAAAATGCAATAGAACATATGCAGTGGTTTTCTAAGTCAATATGGCACCTGTAGGGATCCTCATGTATGATTTAATGAACCTATTTCTATTTGAATTTGACACCACTGGATTAGATGATCTTTCGGGGCCCTTCCAGCTCAAAGATTCTACGAAAACAGATATTGAGCAATGGTAATCAGATGGACATTGATTTCCAAGGGCTTACAAATTTTAACATCCCAGATTCCTAGATTTCGAGATAAGATTGTCCTTAGTGGTCATCTAATGCAATCTGATTTGACACTTGTGAAAACTACCCAAGTAGGTTGACTTGATCAAGATCACCCGGTCTCTAAGTGATAGAGAAGGCATTGGAAGCCAGATTCTGTTTCCATTTCTATTGTCATTTCTAGTTCTACAACCTGACTCCTGTTAAGAAATAGTCATCTCAGAGATGTAGGATGTTGACAAAACAGAAACAGCCTCCCTCCAGAGACAAATGTGCCTTCCCAATGTTTTTTCTCTGGTCCACATTCTTCCTGTTCAAATGTAGCAACGTGACTTTTAGCCCTGGCCTTTTTGTTGATTGCTTACATTCTGTGGGAATTGTGATCTCAGCAGCTGAATTCTATGGGAACAGATAGAAGACCAGCCAGTCCTGTCATTCTCCAGAAGTGAGTAATCCCTTGTAGCTCACACCTAGCTGGGAGGTTTATTAATGAGCTTTAACTTCCTTAAAACAAACACATACACACATCTATCTGCCAAAGTCAGGCTTTTATCTAAATACACTAGATTTTGTGTCTAACCCTGTCTAGGATGGCAAAAATACACAAGTCTTTGTGGTGGTGAAATGATTCATTTTCCATTGGGATATCTTCTTAATGACAATTTTAAAAAAAAGCAAGCACACACACCAGGAAACTGTTATGCCCTAAGTCGCAGTTTCATGGGAGATGGACAAGTAAGGCTCCTTGTCTCTACTGTACTTGACCTTCTGCCAAATTAGTTAAGAAGTGAATACCAAGCACTAATCACAGGGACTACGCTTAGACATCTTCCTTCCTTCCCTCCCTCCCTTCTTCCCTCCCTCCTTTCTTCCTTCCTTCCTTCCTTCCTTTTTGATATAGCAATAAATAGATTCATCTCTTTCAGAGAGTGAGGATTCCTGGTTTCCCTCTTCCACAAATCCTCATAATTTATCCAGAAAGCTGAGTGCTCATGATCATATCCCAACTGGAAAACTGCATCATGAAAGTTAGACCGACAATCCTTCTGTCCACAGAATGCCTCTTTCCCCACTACACTCTGACTGGGAGTTGGGGTTCAAACTCTAATTGGCTTTTGCTCACTTCTTCCTCCACTGCTGGGCATCCTGTCATAATTGACAATTAGGTATTTTTTTGGTGATTTACTCTGCGGTATTATTAGACAGGATGGCGCTTTCCTCAAACTGTCACTTTTAGCCACAAGCTGAAACGGACGGCTCCAGTTCAGCCTCCAGAACTAGACTTGTCTCTTCACTCCCTTTGTTCTGGTCCAATGGTTCCCTCACCCACCCACCCCGATCCCAGCCATCTCAGTTCTGGAATTGCGAGCACAAACTCAACATTTCATTTGTTTGAAAAGAAATTTAAAGATTTCTCAGAAATAATGCTTTAATAATACAGCAATAATGCAATAAAAGGAAAATGTTTATAAAGCAGTGAATTTCTTTACCCAGAGCAACCCATCCACATCTATGTTCTAAGGAGAATAAAAGAGCTAAGTTAAGTACTTAGGAAAAGTTTATGTAGCATAGGACCGAGGAAATTTGTAGGAGCTGGATATCCCAGGCTGGGCAGGATTTACAAATATGAGCAAGTCATCCTGCACTCTGACTTTACGCAGGGCATCCCAAAACTCTTAGTGCAGATTTGAGTTTCTGTGAACTAACTGCACTAAGACTTTTGGGACATGCTATATACTCAGCTAGTCGAAGGAGCATCGCTCTTTCTCAGCACCAGGTGCAATGTTTGGCACATCATAGGTGCTTATTAATGCTTATTCACATTGAATTGTACTAAATACTTGTTTTTGGAGTGACTTGTTTCTATATGTGCATTTTTTTAAGAGATATCTAAAATGTTTTTTCTACTTGAAGGATTATTGAAAAGAAGGTCTTTTCCAACTTAATTCTGGATTTTGTTTTGTTTTTAAACTAGACGCCTTATGTCTGGACATTGATGGGATTCCTCTAACTAGGGAATGAGATGTGTTGTAATTGCAAGAGGCACTCCTGAACTGGCTTCTGACTCCTCTTCTGCTCCTAAGGGGTCATCCGACCTTGGGGAGGTTACTTCTACTTAGGGAGTCTCAGTTTCCTCATCAGTAATCTACAGGATTCACTGAGATGGCCACAAGAAGCCCATCCAGCCAAGCAGCCAACTCTGGGCTCCTCTGACCAAATCCTGAATAATTCTGAATATCAATATCTTTACTTCACAGATGGAATAAAGGCTCAGGCTTGCTGAGTGACCCATCCATGATCACTGGATGACGGGGGATTCAGCCCAGCTTGGCAGGCTGCAAGGCCACCCCTCGATTGGCAATACCATGTCACCTTTAAAAATGTACAATATAAAATTTCTGCATGAGAAAAAGAGATCTGTTAATTGCAAAAGAATAGACCCTCACTCTTCAAAGATGATCAGTGTTTTGATTTAAAAAAAGGAGAGAATAAAGAGACAGACAATAGAGAAGAGTTGAGAGACAGGGCGAGTGACAGAGAGAAAGACAGAGACAGACAAATCCTGACAAAGCCCCCAGGAAACTTTCTTTGCAACTCTTACTGACACTTATCCCAAAGGCTTCCCAGCTACTCTGAGTCTCTGAGGAATTTTGGAGACCAAAGACCCCTCACTGGACTCCTGGCTTTATCCCTCTCCACCTCCTCCATGTGAAGATTCATCAGCATTAGGATGATCCAAGGTCACACCACAGAGCTCTTAAAACTAATCAGTTCCCTTACAAGGCACTGGCTGAGCACCTAAGAATGAGCTTCCATTTTCATTCCACCAGATAGCTTCAATGACATAGCAGTATATTAGCCTGATGTGATTTGACAAGGCCTACTCACCTTTGTTTTTATGGCCTGCTTTGAGAATGTTCCTTTCTGAGACTGAGAGGGAAGGAGAGAGAAGGAGGGGGGGAGGGAGGGAGGGAGGAAGGAAGGAGAAAGAAAAAAGAAACAGAGAAAAGAAGGAAAGAAAGACATAAAAAGACAAAGAGAGGAAGGCAGGAAAGAAGGAAAGAGAGAAAGAAAAAGAAAGAAGAAAGAAAAATAGAAAGAAACAAAGAAAAGAAAGAAAGTGTCTGGTAGAGAATTCTTGCCAGCTTTGGCAGGGTGGCAGCGCTCACAGGCGCATTCTGCTAAGTGCCATCTATTAGCAGCTTTTGAGTCAGTCAGAAAGTAGAAGGCTTTCTTTTGTAGTGGTTCCAGATGAGCTGATGGGAATGTTTCATAAGTTTTCCCCTCTGGCATCACATGACCACTTGAATCAAAATCCCCTCCTTTGGGTTTTTACAAGGAAATCTTTATAATTGTTCAAGAGACCAAGTCAAGATATAATTCTGGTGATTCGAAACTGACCCCATGCCTATGTCCAGAAACATTCCATGGCTAGATTGCTGCCACTTACTCCTTGCATCCCTTCCATCTGCAGCTCTCATTAATAAGCATTCTCTACTAAGGCTCTGAATTTGAAGTTCTTGCTCATTTGTTTCAGACACATATAACTCTTCTTGATCCTATATGATGTTTTCTTGGCAGAAAGACTATAATGGTTTGTCATTTCCTTCTCCAGATCATTTTACAGATGAGGAACTGAAGCAAACAGGATGAAATGAGTTGCCCAGGGTCACACAGCAAGTATCTGAGCCATATTTGAATTCAGGAAAATAAGTCTCCCCATTTCCAAGCTCAGTGTTCTACCCACTGTGCCACCTATAATTTGGTAAGAAACAATAATCATAGCACAGAGTTGTACTCAAACAGAGATTGTTTTATTCTTGGAAAAAGGTAAAATGAATCAACTTGAGCCATGGTGAAGAGGAAGAGTGAGAGTGATTACTCTTAGAAATTAAACAGAAGATGGGAGTCAGTATCTTAAAATTAAGAAAAAAAAAGGCAAGTCAAATGAGGGCAAAGCCCTTGAGTACTCATGAGAAAGAGCTTAAATGCAAAATGAGGAAGGAAGGGGTGCAGACTCATCATTTCTTTGAATGGAGTTCATGCTTGTTCTTTGACATTTGGCTAAGCCAGGTTAGGACTATTTTTAATACTATCCAGTAGTCAATACCTCCAGACAGTGAGTAGAGATCAGTGAACAGAAAGAGGGAAGCTCTGGATTTCAGCTGACCTTCTCCTTTCTGGCTTTCCTGTTAATCTACCTCATCTTTGCATTGACTTAAGTCACAGGATGTTTGCAGCATTCTCCTAGTGGTGTAACCTCATTAGCAGAAGACAAATGGATCCTTTGGATCCTCAGATCCAAAAGGACGACTTGAATGTCTCACTTGAGAAACATCTCAATGGTACAACATGGTCATAAAACTTATGGTAAACATTTCTTCATTTGAGATAATAATGAACCCACTCAGTTAATTTAGTCTGAGAAAAAGTAGAAGCATCTCCTGTTCAGTGACTGCCTGGAATAGGGTTTTCTGTCCAGTCTCTTGTATTCTTAGTTACCATTCCCTGTTCTTAATGAGCCTGAAGGAGGGACTTTTCTATCCTTTTTAAGGTAGAAAAAGCAAAAGTTAACTCTTCTTAAAGCTAATGGATTGATGGACACTTTACCAAATATCAAAAAAGAAAACACATTTACTTTCTGCACCCTATGATAACAAATTTATTTGAAGCCATTTTTCTGCATAAAATCTGGCATTGACAAATGTATTAGATTGGTTGGTGATCCTGATTAGCAGACATGAAGGACATCTTATGAGGAGTGGAATAACACGTGTTGGGTAGGAGGCCATTTGACAGACTGATCCAAAGACTCCTATGCTGAAAATTAAAGGAGATAAATGGCCTGATAAAATGATGGAACCCATTGGAAGACCAGGAAGGGGAATGGTGAGGTGCACAGAAGTCATAAGAAAAAAATGAAATCAAAAAGGTATTCTGGGAACAAAGCCCATGCTTGTCCATCCAATGACTATGGGATACAGGACCAGTGTGGAGGCAATTAAGGAAATG
Organism: Bettongia penicillata ogilbyi; assembly: GCA_023548195.1. Classification (NCBI taxonomy): domain Eukaryota; kingdom Metazoa; phylum Chordata; class Mammalia; order Diprotodontia; family Potoroidae; genus Bettongia; species Bettongia penicillata. The sequence goes on from JAJHZJ010000010.1 coordinate 7,688,315, forward strand.
TCCTGGCAATCCGAACAGAAACCAGCATAGCACCAGCAAGGCATAACATACACCAGGATGTGGCGAGAAGAGGCACAGAGCAGGAACAGGACGATCATAGACTAGACCATCACACATACTGCTTTGGAAGGGAGAGCAGCAGAGAACTTCAGAATTAAAAGGGGCTGCCATAGCCATCTGCCCTCACCTGTGTGAGGAGCCCCTCCTACCAGACTCCATGCCGTTAGAGGTTGCTCAACCGAACTTTGCTAGAATACTTCTACTGAACACCTATCACCTCCCAAAATATTGGATTCCACTTTGGATGTGTCTGTCAGGAAGCTTTGCTTGTCCATGTGACTGTTTCATTTTCTTGTCTTTCCCCTTTTATTTCAAGTCTAAATCTGTCGTTTAGCAATTTCCAGCATCTGCTCCAAGTTCTGCCCTCTGGGACCAAGCAGAAACAGTCTCTAATCCTTTGTCCATGATGAACTTTTAACAATTCAAAGGCATCCATGTTCTCCCTCTGCCTGAGTCTTTCCTTTTTCAGGCCAGACATGTCCAATGCCTTCATTTGGGGACACAATGGGCTCACCAAGATGGAGCCTTATTTATTTCAGTCACAACCCTATGGATTACTGTGTTGGTAGAACAGAAAAATGCTACAGAGCACAAAGAATGAAGTGGCCTGCAGGGTCTCAGGAGACCTTGCGCAAAAGATATAGAAATATTCTGCTGTCAATGGATGTCTAACTGGCTGAAAACAAAACATATTCACAAGGCCCTGATTAATGGATTGATGGCAACCTGGAGGGAGGCCCCTGGACACTTTCCTTAGCTTGGGCCTCTTCAATATTTTTATCAACAAGTCTGATGAAGATAAAGAAAGAGGGAAGTGTTAGCAGGTCTGCAGATGACAGAAACTAGGAGGGATGGCAAAGACTTGGGCACTTTGACAGGTGAGAACCGCAGGAAAACGAAGATAGTGAAACTCGATAGGGCAGTGCACTTAGGTGGGGGGAAAATTCAGTGCACAAGTATAGCACAAAGGAGATATGGTGAGATAGCAGTTTAGGTGGGGGCAGGGTGGTGAGTGGGGTCTTAATGACTTCCAGGCCCAACATGAGTCACCATTTTGAAGAATATATCATGAAAAAAAGGCCTAAGATAATATTAATATTAGAGAAGGACACCAGGCAGGTCAGAGCCCATTTAGAACCAGCTGGTGGTACAGTGGACAGAGTGCTAGGCCTAGAGACAAGAGTTCAAATACAACCTCATACACTTACTAGCTGTGTGCCCCTGGGCAAGTTGCTTAAGCCCAGTTTGCCTCAGTTTCTCCAATTGTAACCTTGCAAGATTGTTGAGAGAATCAAATGAAATATTTGTAAAAAGCAGTTAGCATAGTGTCTAGCACATAGTAGGCACTAAAAAAATGCTTATTATTCCCTTCCCCCTTCCCCTTTCCTAGAGCATGTCAAACATTGAGGGACATTTATAAACTAGAGCAAATTTTGAAGAAAGTAACAGGATTCTTGAGGTAACTTGAAGCCATGTCTGCTAAGAAGCAATTGAAGCAGCTAGGCATCTTAGCCTGGGCAACACAAGACACCATTGAGAGGGTAGGGGTAGGTCAAAGAAAGGAAGATGATGTCTTTAAATATTTAGAAAGTGATTCCCCACAAGAGAGGTGAGACTCTGCAGCAGCAGTGAGCAGAATGAGGACCACAGGGAGGAGGTAACAGAAAGATGTGAGTTACAAAGTTCTAGAATTTTCTAGCAATTAGAGCTATCGAAAATGGACTGCACTGACTTACATTGGGTTCCTCATCATGGGAATCATTCAATCAGAGTCTTGATAAACATCTGTCAGAGACACTGGAAAGAGTATTCTGGGTGAGTTGGGAGACTAAATATCTATTAATTGGAGATTTGGAAGAAGGTTCCTTTCTAGGCAAGGTCAGGGAGCTGTGAAAAGTATTGCAAAATACAGGCATCAATCCTCACCTGTCCTGTGCCTTCTGAGTAAGTTACTGCCCTGGTCGGTGGGTCAGCTAATACCCTCAAGCAATGAACCAGTGCTTAGGATTTCTTATTGTGTTAATCATGAAACTTATCACTATTAATTGGATAAATACTGTACGTGTTAAAACCAATGAACTCTACCAAATATCATGTTTTCATTTCAACTCAAGCACATCTCATTAATGTATTAGTACATGAGGAATAGCTCTACCTAACAGAAATCTTGTCTTGCCCTTCTGTCCTGCTCTGAATTGCCTGCTTCCTCCAACCCTAGACAGGCACCCTAATCATGGCTCCCTTTCTCTGCCCATAAGTGACTACAAGGATAAGGCAAAAGGAAATGGATGAAGAGATTTCTTTTCTCCCCTCTGCCTTCCAATGTTTAGCAAATAGCCCTTTGTCAGGGATGCAATCCAAATGGCTCACGGCCAGGATGCCAAAACCATGAATTCCCATTGACAATCCAATTTATGGCTTAATATTTATAGAGTTGCTCCTCTTGGAGGGTCCAAGGAAAGAAAAGAAATATGGGGTTCATTTTGGGGTCTATGACTCAAGTCAGTGGCACACTGATGCATGTCAGATAGCTATTGCCTTTAAAGTGAAGTGTATCCTTGACTTAGCACCCTGCTAAATCTTGACCAAGGTCATTTACCATTCCTCATTTCTGAACTCAGCCTCTCTCACTGGACCGACCTTCCTTCCTTCCTTCCTTCCTTCCTTCCTTCCTTCCTTCTCTTAATTTCTACCTATCACATCTCTCATGGAATGTTTGTAGATAAACTTCAATAATTCAACTTGACACAAAATTACTAAACACTTTGGAATTAGGGTTAGAACTAGGAATTATTCTAGGCGTTGGGGACAATGACAAAAATCAAAGAATTCTTATCTGCTAGCAACTTCCATAATACTGTTAGAAAAATGAGTCAGGTAATAGTGGATGGTTACCATGTAGCCTGCTGAATGACTATACTTAAAGGTTGTTGATTAATGGGTTAATGGGCATCCATCTACAGGAAGCCTGGATAACTAGATGGTGCAGTCAGTAGAGTTCTGGGCCTGGAGTCAGGAAATCCTAAGTTCAAATTTGACCACAGAAACTAGTTTTGTGACCCTGGGCAAATCACTTCCCTTTCTTTGCTTTAGTTTCCTCATTTGTGTGATGAAAGTAATAGCACTTTAATCACCCAGGGTTATTGTGGGCATCGAATGGAATCTTTGTGAAATGCTCAATACAGGGCCTGGCACATCATAGGAATTGCTTAGTAAATTCCCTCCCCCTCCAGAGGCCTCTGCTCTAAACCCTCTTTCATTTCTTTAATTGATGACTTCAATGCACACAAGACACCTTATCAAATGGGCAGATGAGAAAAATCAAGAAAAGAAAGCTAATCCTTCACAAGACAGACCCACTTGCCATATCTCAGACTTCATGCACCATTAAAGGCACCTTCATGCATTTACCTGGACTATCTTTCCTCTTTTTCACCTTCTCTCTCTTTCATCCTTCAAGGTTCATTCCCCCTCAGGGGTTACCCTCTCCAAAAACACTTCTCAGATTTCCCTGGACCCTCAGTTCAAGCATCAGGATTGTCTTCCATTTCTAAGCTTTTCTCTTTAGCATACTTCTCTGCATGTCTGCTGCCAGGTCCTCCCCACTTGAGGGCAAGCACAGAGTTATGGATTCTTTTATAAAAATAATGATGAAAATAAGGGTAGCTAGCATTTATATAGTACTGACTATGTATCAGGAACTGTGCTTAACACGTTATAAATATTATTTCACTTGATCTTCATAACCACCCTGGGAGGTGCTATTGTTATCCCCATTTCACAGATGAAGAAACTGAGGGAAAAGGTCATTCCTGAGCCTGGATTGAAACTCACATCTCCCTAACTGTAGGCCCAGTACTCTATCCACAGAGCCACCCCACTGTCTTAATATTGACACATCTAACTCCTCACACAGCGTTTGAACCAAAGTAGTGTGGTATATCAGAAAGAATCTTGGGACAAAATACTTGGCTTTGCAAATGAGCCCTGCCGTTCACTTCCTGCTCATGTCATGCTGGGTAAGGTGTCTACTGATTTCTGGGCCTCAGTTTTCTCTTCTGTAAAACAGTGAGCTCTACTCTCCACTTCACTTAATCTGTCCTTCCCGGCTGCCCAAGATAATAGCTACTTAATACACGGCTCATTAAATTGAATAACTGGAAAGAGGAGGCATTAGAACGGTTAATGACCTACCTACTCTAGCATGGGAGCATTTCTGTTCAGAATGACCTTGGAAGTCAGATTGTTCAGTGGTACCTGCTGGCCGGCCAGCAAGATTGACATCTCTGTACTAGTCTATCTACTGCAAATTACACGTGAGAGTACTGTGAGCTGGGGGGGAACTTATGGGAGAACCAGGTTTCCATTCCAGGTCTTCTGATGCCCAAATTCAAGCCTCTCTCTCCTTTTGTATCTCTAAAATCCTATTTTCCAAACTAGAAAGAAAAGTGTGCCTCTGGAGTGCCCAACTCTGCTTCTGGACCAGAGACTGATCAAAAGGAACATTTTTTTTTTAATTCTATAAGGCAAGCACAACTGCCCTTTCTTATATTAAGGAGAGTTCCACTCAGGGCCTGAACAGTTCACCCAGAATATCTAGACCACACTAGGAGGCACCTCTCAAGGAAGTTTTTTGTTTTGTTTTCCTGCCTCTTTTAGCTCCACAGCTTTCAAGATTCAGTCGGATTTCTTTGGGACCTCCTGTTTATATTTTCCTCATGATCAAGGCAGAGAAACTCAGACAGCAGTACATTTGGTAATGGTGATGGAAAAGATAGGGCATGAGTAACCCATTGCCTTCCCTAAGACACAACTACTGCCCAGCAACTCCCAAAGTGATAATCGAGGCAATCCAAGGAGCTATGCTGGACACCTTTCCTCCTCTGCACCCTTTTCTTCTTTTTCTTTTTAGCAAGTTATACTGTTATCTTTTGATTTTATACCGCACTGATTTCCAAATATATCCCTGCCCCCCACAATAAGATATCACTTGCAATCAAATCTAAATAAAAAGAAGAAAAAGTGAAATTCATCCAAACCAACTGATGCTGAATTCTTCCGAGATTGATCATATTTCTTCAGACATATTACACCCTTCCTCCAAAGAGGACAACCAGCACTCTATTTCGAAGGAAAAGTGAAAGCCTTAATTTAAGACCCCAAAAAAGAATTGTTGGTGTTATTTTGGGGGGCAAGAGAAGACAGAAGGAGTCAAGTTGGGTGATGATTCATAAGGGCTGCTTATCTCTGGAAAGTGTGGTTTCTTACACATGACTCTCTTGGTTTTCTTATACCAAAATATTCCAGTTTGTTGATGATTTTTAAGTTTATAATCTTTTTTTTTGGAGGAAAGGAAGAGTTCATTGAGAAGAGAAGCTAACTGGTATGAACCAAACTCAGACAAGTCAGTAGCGCATAGCTCCGAAGAATTCCAGTTCTCAACTCCCTTAAATGTTCCTTGTTTTTCCATACTAACGTATGATTATGAAAATTCAGACAAAAAGCCCTCTTAAAGAAAATATACCTTTAAAATACAAAGAGGCTGTTTGTAACTTATCACAGATACATGGGAGTTATTTTTCCAAAAGTGGAGAATGGGAGATGTTGTGCTATCTGCCCTCCTACTTTTCCCCTTGGTTGAGATATATCATGGGCGTGGGGGTTATCTACTTAGAAGAGTCACACAGTAGGTACCTATAAAATACTGGTCCCCTTGGCACTACCCTCCCATCTTATGACCAGAGCACAGCATAAAGATAACTATTCCATATGGGAATTCAATACACTTCATTGGCCGTATTAACATTTCAGTTTCCTGACTTATCTGTATATGCCCTCACATAGTAACAATAGGATGCTTTAATTTCTTTCAGGAATCTATGGTTTATTTGAAATTGGTGCTCCTCTTCCATCATTGCAGATCTTAACTCCTGGCCAAGCGTTAATCTCATGGAATTTTCCTACATTTTTTTTTTAACCTTAAACATTCTACAGAAAATTGATTCAAGGTAGGGTTATTTAAAAAAAAACAAAACTCAAGATTGTGTTGGTGAGTAATTTGGGCTATTCGTTTGTTTTCTCTGATCTTGTCCATCTCCTTTTCTACCTAACTCTTAAGTGCAAACTATCTCTCCTTTCTGTAGAAAGTTGTTTTTTTAATTCAGAGCAAAGAACTAGTGACATTTTAACACCTCATTTAGACCAACACTTTACTAAGTGCCATACAGAAAACAGCACTTTCTTTGACCTAGAATGCCTGGTATTCTTCTTTTAGAAGAATTCTTTAGAAGAATTATTCTTCTATTAAATGCCCATGATTTGGCCTCAAGGAGAAAAAGATAGCTCATGGTACCCTTGTGACCCAAGACTGAAGTGGTCCTGCACAGATTCGCAGCTTGGCCACCATTAAATGCTGTGTTGTGCCAATGCTCACAATCATGTAGAGATGAGTTACTTGGATGTGATATAAATTGGATGCAAGTTTTATATGGGAGAAAAAGCACTGGGTCTGATGACCTGTATTCAGATCCCTCCCAGTCATGTAGGTTATCTGGGATCCATTTTCTTCTAAAATGAAGGGGCTGTGCTGGACGGCCTAAGATCCACCTTTCAGCTCTAGAGTTGTGACCCTAATACATATATGGACATTCACATGAGAGAAGAGAGGAAGGAGAAAAGAGGGGAAAGAAGAACATGAATTTGAGCCACTGAAAATGGACTCAGGAGTGACCCAGAATCCAGTTCTATTTCTTGTCACTCATTGTCTCTGAACCTCATTTTGCTCATTTGTGAAACAGGAATGGGAACATTTTCAGGACATACTTCACAGGTTTGTACAGACTGATGTAAGCTGATATTGGGTGACAACTTGAAGGTTCTCTACATACATTCTAGCTATTAGAATTTAATCATGTTATATATGCTTATATATATATATATATATATATATATATATATATATGGATAAATACCTCTCAACTCAAAAAGGAAAAAGTCATCTGCTCATCTGTACAATAAAAGGTGATCACAAAAGTCTCTGGAAGTTCTAGTCGCGCACGCTTTGCCAACAAAGCCTTGCTTTTCTCCCCCATCACCTCAGGGTGAGAAGAATTCTTTTTAATTGTGTGTTTGGGAATGTCTCTGAATTCCAGGCAAGTCTTTCCTACAAACATTTAGAAGCAAAAATTTAGAAGCAAAAATCTTCAGCCAATATGGCACCTTTTCTTTTCATTCTCCTTACAAACGAAGCAAAAATCGTCTCTCCCCCAAGTCTATCACCAAATGTTGGGAATCCTGCTTGTCGCCTAAGCACAGGATTCCTGGGAACCTAGAAGCTGAGACTAGGTCTGTTCCAACCTATACCTTTGTGCTTTGCTCCCCCAGGTCTGCAGAAATGACTTCCCCTTCAATTGCAATCTTTCCAAGGTTTCCCTTGGCTTCCAGTAGGGAGCTCAGGAGTTTTGATGGAGAGGAAATGGACAATGAATGTTGGACTAGTGAGCCCCTAACTTCCCTGTCCACAATGGCAGCAGTCAGGGAGAAGATGCTTTGAAGGAGCCCCCAAAAATGATTCTAAAAATATCCATCACCTTCCTTGGCTTTCGTTTCCTTTCACTCTTTCTGCAGTCTCCATAATTAGCATTCCCATCATTTCAATCTTTCAAGAGTTTTCAAGAGGAATGGGAAGAAAACATTCCTAGCGCAAGTCACTATTTTGCTCTCATAAAAACAAAACAAACAAAACACAACAAAAATCCCCAAAACAAAACACATCCATATATATATATATATATATATATATATATATATACACACATATATATGTACACACACACACACACACATATATACTGTTCAAGTGATTATTCAACAGGTGAATGAAATGGCTGAATAACTTGTTTTAACTGAATAAGAATACTAAACTACAAGCTCACCGCCTCTAGATTCACTCAAAGAAATGATATATACTATTATGTCTTTTTTAATGAAAAAATTCACCTTGAATTAGGCCTTCAAAGTTTACAGAACACTTTCTTCATAATATGCCTGTGGTGTAACAGGCATGTGTCTTATTCTGCCCATTTAACAAATAGGGAAATTGAGACTCAAAAATGTTAAGTGAGCTACAGGTCACCTACCTTAATTGGGGCATTTAGGATACAGAGTCTAACTTGAATCTAAGTCTTTGGCCTGTATGTCCAGTGTTTGGTCTATTTCCCATGCCACCTCCTGAGGGCAAGGCCAGTTTATCCAGATGCTTGGATCTGTACTTCCCAACATCAGCCATGACCTCAAGATGCGTCAGCGAAAGAATACAATCGCTTTCTCAAGGAACTTCATAACTGCCACCCTTGGTTCCTGGGCTAAAAATTATCAGGGACACTGATAATTCCCAGGTGAAATTGGCAACTCACATGACAAATGGATATTTGATGCATTTCTTTGAGAAAGTTCTTAATTTAAGATAATCTTTATTTACAAGTCTTGATCTTGAGATTGGGGTAGTAACTATGGTCTACAGAGAGTACAATACATCCCAATACTCTTTTTCAAATACCCTCAAAACAGTTAGTACCTAGACAAAGCTCATTCAAGCTCCAGCTCAGATCCTCCAGGCAAATGATGACCATCTTTCCTAAAGTCGATGGGGGCTCCCATAAAGCTAACATAATTTATGGCACTTTGACAAGCAAGACGGATATTCCAAAGTCCTGGCTCTTATTCCCTTGATGTTCTGACCCTGCTCACCCCACTGAAGGGAACACTACCTTTAGATCACCTTTGCTAACTGTGCCGATGAATTTAGCTGATTTCTCTCTCATGAATTTAATATTTAACTTCACAGTGATCTGATCTTGATTTCTCCCGATGTTACATAAGCTTCAAAAATGATAATGATGGCAACTGTCATTGCAGTTACCAAAACACTTTTTCAATTTTCTTAAAGAAAGATATATGCCCCCCAATCCCCAATACATTCAACCTAAAAAAGCAAAACCTGTGGGTTTGGGGGCTATATATACTGCATGTGTGACCATACGTGAACAGTAACATGATGATATCTTACTGGGGGGTCAGACCATCTCAGAAAAGATACAATGCAAGACTCTGGCCTCGTTATCTCCTGGAGTGGATTAACTTCAATCATTGGACAGGGGGGCTATTTCATCACCGGGGTAGTTTAACATGCGGCGCTTGACTCATTTTTAAAAATCATCCTCTATTAGAGTTTCAACATTTTGAGCAAATCAACGTATTCTGTTCCTCCCTGAAAGGAAGAAGAGGGAACCTCAAATACTCAAGCACACTTTCAGAAGGATAATCAGAGTTCCCTAGTCTGTCTCTTGCTCATTTAACATTTCCCCGATCATATTTCTAGAACTCAGGTGTCCCAAACAATGAGCCTTCCCTGGCTGACTGTGCCAACTCTGGCCTCCTCCCTTCCTCCCTCCTCTCAAACTGTGCTAAAATGTTTTATTTTGATGGAAGTGGCCTGGCTTGTCTGTCTGCCACCAAAGAGCAGTTAGCATTTTTGTCTGAAATCCTGAACTCTTTTTCTAGCCTTCCCCCCACCCCAACCAAAAAAAAAAAATCTCATTAATGTCAACACAGCTGCTCTATTCTGTGGAATGTAAACTAATCTTGTTGTGAGACCTCCCTCAACCCCAGGAGACTTCCTCCAAGCCCTTGAGGTGGGGGGGGGGGTCCTCCAACTCTCCCTCCCAATCACTTTAACCTCCAGCCTATTTAACGGATGTCACAAGTGTTTGGCTAGAAGGGAGATGCAAGGAGGTCATTCTTTGTCACCCCATGGGCAAGAATCTAACTTCTGATTTTAATCAATAGGCACGCATCCTTCCCGATTGTTATTGCACTGTGGAATTCCCCGGCTGCCACCAAGGTAACATAGGTGCTAGTTATCAAGTCTCTTCTGAGAAAGAGGACCAGAATCATTTAGAAGAGATGAGATTGGCTTTAAGGCTTTCACTAGCTTGCAGTGGATTTGCAGGTCAAACTTTGCTGCTTTACACAGGACTCAAGTATGTAGAGAGTATTGTGTTTAGGAATCCTGTCACAGCCGATGCTTTGGTGTGACAGCTGCTGGACATGGAAGCCTTTTATGCACTTGGAGCCCAAGAAGTTCTGATTGTCCAGTCTGTTCTCAGAAATGTAGATATATATAAATAATATATATAAACTCACCCCAGGGAAAATAAAACAATGGCAATATATTTCTTCACAAATACGGATGAAATTATATTTCTCCTGTACTTCCCAGGCTGAAAAAGTTTGCATTTGCCACATGGAGCCTTCTCTAAAATGAAATTGCCATATGTAATTTACTACAACTTTAACTTGGGCAACCAAGAACCCTGAATGCTGGTCTTTTTATCTCTCTAGCAAGATATATATGTATTATATATATATTGAATATATATGTATCTCTACATGCACATACGTATTCAACTAAGAGAGCATCTCTAGGTTGCATACCGAAGTCCCCAGGAGCCCCTTACCTCACTGTACTGAGTCTGAGGATTGTTCTCCAGGTACAGCATGTTAGCAGGGAGGTTGATCAGCGCCGCTGTCCTCTCTTCTGGCTCCAGGATTTTGGCAACCCCCCCACCCCCTCTAAGACCCTCAATGCAGGATTCTCCTAGGAAGATAACAGCACTCAAGGCTTGCTCTCTCTTTCCCTGCATAATTTAAGGTTTCCTTATATATACCCAACTATAGGCATGAAGGGGCGGGACCATTCACTTTACCTGTCCAATCCATCAAACCTCCACCTGGACTCCTCCACTCCAATGGAGTGAGGCCTCTCCCATCTCATTAAGTGGTTAGAATTCCTTATCACCAATCTTTAAAAAGAAAAAAAAAAACACAACAACAAGGAGACAGAGCAAGAACGGTATAACTTTCCCTTGTTAGAGAGAGACGGTGGGGGGGAGAGGGAGAGAGGGAGGGAGAGGGGAGGGGGGAAGGGAGGGAGGGAGAGAGAGAAAAAGAGAAAGAGAGAGAGAGAGAGAGAGGTAGAAAGAAAGAAGACATACTATCACTAGTTCACTAATTAATGTAAGAGATTTCTGAAAGTTAGCACAAACTTGAAAAAGTAAACTAAGAAGAAAAATAAAGAGGGGAGGAGCAGGTATCAGCAAAGTAGGTTATTGAAGGAAACACACATATACAGATACAAAAAGAAAAAAAAATGAAAAAGAAAAACTCATGCCTATGAGTACAGCACCAAACTACTGCTGCCCACACTTCGGACAGCTGTCTGATTTTCAGGGCAGGGGAGACATTTTCCCTACAATTTCCCAGCTCCACTGTAACACAGTCATTGATTCCTATGGCCTGTTAGTCCACCACAGGTGATCTGAAGAGTTGGGATTGTTTCCATCACAGGACACTGAAGCTCATTACCTCAATCTGAACAAATCAGCTCAGAGAGACACAAGAAAGCTGCTTGTGCAAAAGGTATTCAGAGTCAGGATCGATCCATCGACCCTCCTCCAGAACTGGAAGCCACCCCAAACTAGACTGGATTATTTCTTTCACCAGCCCTTCCCTCTGTGATTCCAAATCCAGGTTTTCTTAATGTTTCTCTACCTAGTGGAAAGCATTCTGTGCCCTGGGGTCAGCCATGCCAAAGCTAGCGCTAAAGGAGACACAAACAAGATGGAAAAGATGAGTAGGAAGGCCCGGTACTCCATGGGAAGGGTTTACTGGCTTTTGTCCTGTAAATATGCATCCATAGGCACACAAGGATATTACCATGGAATCTGGCCTTGGGCTTTTAGTTGAGAAGCTCATGACCAAATTCATCCCATGTTTCATTAAATTCCTTCCATTATCTCTAAGTGTTTTATGTAATTCTGTTAGATTCCTATCTCAGCCTCCACTTTTTCCTTACCCCCTACCCCATCCTTCCAGCCCCCTCCCTGCCACTGTGCTACATGGAAACAGTCAGCACCAAGAAAGGCACTTCTGCCAGTGCTGAGAGGACATTCACATGGTACCAAATGGAAACTTGGTCCTTGTGTACCCAAACATTGGAAAAGGCTTTCTCCAACCCACTTAGGAGTCAAGGCCAAATGGGAGACATAGACAAGGAGCTGTCAGTCAAGGTTTCCATGTACTCCTGAACTGATTGCCCTCCCTTTGATTCCATTTTTCCATCTGCCCAATTCCTCCTGCAAAAGACCTTCTGATGATTGAAAAGGATTGTCCAAGTGACTTTGATTTGGTGGATGAGGAAACTAAGCAGAAGATGTTGGGTAACTTGTCCAAGATTAAATAGGAAGTCAAGGAAGGATTTGAACCCTGACCCTAAGACTTGAAATGCCTTTTATCATGCAGAAATGTGCTTTATTTTGTTGTTGCAGTTTGCGTGTGTGTTTGTTCTAATGTGTAAGAATGCTCCTGATTATTAAAAAGTCTCTCAATGCAATTGATGGTCATTTGGCGGAGTAAGATTATGAATTTTAGATGAGGCTCCAGATTTTCCCCCAGGAACTTAATCTGCCTAGGCCAAGTACATGTTACCCTTATTCTACAGATGAAAATAATTAAAAAAAAAAGAAAGATTCAAGAATTTGAATCAGAAAGAATGGGTCATCAGTAACAGGGAGCTGAGGTATTTGTTCCAGTGTTTATAAAGTACTTTCATCATCATATTTCACCATCATAGACAACTAGGTGAGATAATGAGTTCTGGAAAGAGGGCTCCATTCTAGAGATGAGAAAACTGAGGCTAAGAAGCTGCCAATCAATTCACAGGAACTTCTCCAGCATCTCCTACATGTCAGGCTATGTTGTTAGGCACAGCAGACACAAAACCAGAAGTGTATTAGCCCCAGGTCTTAAGTCATTGGCATTAGGGAGATGCAGACACATATGAATATGCCCACACTAGGGAGAGTATGTCCAGAAGCTCATTTCAGACTGGAGGAGGAGGTGCTAGCAACTAGGGGATGGGGAAGGAGCAAAGGCAGCATGTGGAAGGGCCTTGGGAGTTGCTTTCAAAGAACACCTGGACAGGGACAGGAAAGGGGGACTTATTCAAGACCATGCAGAAGGCACATGAAAATCAGTCTCGGGTTCCAGGCAAATCTTCTGGCTTGGAAAGGAGTCTCCATTCAGAATTGGGAGTGACCAGGGTTGGGATCCAGCTTCCCATGCTTACCAGATGTGTGGAAACAGGCTGCATATCTTCCTTCCCTGTTCTGACAGTGATAATGATACTTTTAGTACCTCCTAATGCTTGTCAAGGGCCTAGGGGACAGTCATGACAAAGGCTTGGAGACCATAGATTGGGAGAACAGCAAACAAACAGGGTCATCCAGTGGCCAGAGCTCCAGACTTGCCTGCAGAAGACCTCACCATCGATGTTTATTTTTGGCCATGGCCCAACAGAAGGTGTTATTTCTATATCACTCTAAAGTCCTTCCTCTTTGCCATCCTTTGGAGAAGAGGTTCCCAATCTTATTTGGCCTACTGCTCTCTTTAAAAAAAATTACTCAGTGCCATCCTGGAAATCTACTTTCTTTAACATTTTAACAGCTTTGAAAAAAAAAATTGTCATTTCAAAAAATATAAAATATTTTTTTAAATGATGCATCTTAAATCTAATAATTCATTTTGAATTTGTGTGTGTGTGGGGGGTCTGCCCTGCAATTTTGATGGCACAATACTGTGTCATGTAGCCATATAGTATCACATTGTAAACGTCATTACATGCACATATTCCTGCCGATACATGCTGGACTTCACAATAACTTGAGACATGCTTGCCTGCCAACACTAACTTGTTAAGACCCTGTTGGGAGGACTTGACCACTGATTGGTTATAACTTGCTTTTTATGTGTTTTTTGGAAAAATAACGTACTCACTACAGCTTTAAGTCTGTTACACAGTATATGGAACATGTACAAATTTTTCTTTTTTCAAAATATTCTTTTCTTTTTCCTTATGCTTTCATATTTTTATTTCATTATTTTAATACAATGCCCCGCAATTGCAACCAAGACTACTAACATCCCCTGGAAGGTTCCAGTATCCCTAGTGAGTGATATCACCCACTTTGGGAACCTATTTTTTAGAATCATTAGTTCCTTTTAAATAGCTCCCAGGCCTCCTGCATGAAACCTAGATTCCTGCGCCAGCAGCTACCCCCTTTCCCAAAGTACTGTTTATGGGTGTTTTGGTGGGGTAGATATATTGCATACACTTCTATCAATCAATCCAAAAGCATATATTAAGTGTTTGTTATGCATAACAAAGTCCTGTGCTAATCATGAGAGATGTAAAGACTGTTTTATGGCGAACTCATACAAAACAAGCATTTACACAGTGATCAGAAGAAGCCATACAAGGACACTCTCAAGAACTTTGGAATTGATTGTGTGACGTGGGAGACAAGCACAGAACCACTCAGCACAGCGTGTCCACGTCAGAGAACGTTCTATGCTCTGTGAGTGAAGCGAAATTGAAATAGCTCAAAGGAAATGCAGGATGCACAACTTTACAGTGTCCACCTCAAGTGTCCACACAGACTATTTGTGCCCAGCCTGCGGTAGAACATTCTGAGCTTGTAATGGTCTGATCAGCCGCCCTCAGACACATTGAAATTTAACTCTAGTACAGTAATGTCATTTTTGCTCTCTTCAAGGATGAAGGGCAACAAGCAAGCAGCCAGAGATATAAGAATAAACAATGGAGTTTTCTCTGATAGTGAGGAGCTCCAATCCTAATGAAGGAGACAAGCGGACATAGAGAAACAGATACAGCCTGAGCAGAAACATATACCTACTATATTCCAGGCACTGTGCTAAGTACTTTACAAATGTTATCTCCTTTAATCCTCCCAATGGAGGACAATCTAAGCAACGGGAAGTAAAAGCTATTTTCTGTAACTGACCATAATGTCCCCTAAGAGAGTCATTTTGGTAGAAGCGCATGAGATTATTATCTCCATTTTACAGTTCAAGAAACTGAGACAGATGGATGTTAAGTGCTTGGTCACAGTGTCTAAGGAGAGATTTGAACTCAGCTCTTCTGGAGTTCAGGCCCAGTGCTCTGTGCACTTTGGTGCCCTCTAGCTGCCTAACTACATAGTTATTTGGGAAGGAGGGCACTGGCAGCTGGGGCATCCAGGAAAGATTTCTTGCCAACGGTGCTTGAGTTGTGTCTTAATGGAAGAGAAGACCTCTGTGAGCTAGACATGAGAAGGAAGTGCAAAGCCAATTCAAAAGATGGGACGTGGAATATCCTTTTTGAAGGTCCAAGAGAAAGTCATTCTGACTCTATAGAAGAATGTGGAAAGGAGAGGAATGGTCAGTGTGGCTGGAAATGTGGGTTAGGTGGGGCTCAAAAGTTAAATACCCAGCTTCTGGGGTAAGAACTCACTATTCGACAAAAATTGCTGGGAAAACTGTATAACAGTGTGGCAGAAACTAGGCATAGACCCATTGTAACACCATACACAAGAATAAAGTCCAAATAGGTACACAATCTAGGTATAAAGATTCACACCATGGACAAACTGGAGGAGCAAGGAATAGTATATTTATCATATTTATGGAGAAGGGAAGAATTTTTTACCAAAGAAGAGATAGAAAGCATTATGAAATGTAAGATGGATAATTTTCATTACATTAAACTGAAAAGTTTTTGCACAACCAAACCCAAAGCAACCAAAATTCAGAGGGATGTAGTAAATTGGGAAAGAATGTTTACAGCTAATCTTGGGGATAAAGGCCTCACTTCTAGAATATATAGAGAACTGAGCCAAATGTACAACAATATAAGTCATTCCCCAATTGATAAATGATCAAAGGATATGAACAGGCAATTTTCAGAGGAAGAAATTAAAGATATCTATAATCATATAAAAAAATGCTCTAAATCACTTTTGGTTAGAGAAATGCAAATCAAAGTAACTCTGAGGTACCACATCACACCTATTAGATTGGCAAATATGACAGAACAAGAAAATGATAAATGTTGGAGAGGATATGGGAGAGTTGGAACACTAATTCATTGTTGGTGGAACTGTGAACTTATCCAACCATTCTGGAGAGTGGTTTGGAGCTATGCCCAAAGAGCTACAAAAATGTCCATACCCTTTGACCCAGCAATATTGCTTCTAGGACTGTAACCCCAAGAGATCATAAAAATGGGAAAGGGTCCCACATGTACAAAAATATTTATAGCAGCTCTCTTTGTAGCTGCCAAAAGCTGGAAATCAAGGGGATGCCCATCAATTGGGGAATGGCTGAATAAATTATGGTATATGAATGTAATACGGTACTATTGCACCATAAAAAACGATGAACAAGAAGACTTCAGAGAGGCCTGGAAGGACTTACATGACCTGATGCTGAGCGAAAGGAGCAGAACCAGGAGAACTTCGTGCACAGCAACGAGCACAGTGTGTGAGAGTTTTTTCTGGTAGACTTGGATCTTCATAGCAATGCAAGGATGTTAAAAAAAAAAACAAACAAACAAAAAAAAAAACTTCCCAATGATCTTCTAAGGCTAAATGCCTTTCACATTCAGAGAAAGAACTATGAAATTCAGTTGCAGAATGTAGCAGATCATGCGTGTGTGTGTGTGTTTAATGTTTTGGTTTGTTATATGATTTCTCCCATTTATTTTAGTTCTTCTACACAGCATGACTATAGTGAAAATGCATTCAGTAGGAATGTATGTGTAGCTCCTATGTACAATTGTGTGTCATCTTGGGGAGGGAGAGTGGTGGGGGGAAGGGAGGGGAAAAATATCTACATTTTGTGGTAGTGATTGTAGAACGTTAAAAATAAAAAATAAAAAAAAGTTAAATAAAAGTGTATATTTTGTCCTTGAGCAGTGTGTGCATGCGTGTGTGTGTGTGTGTGTGTGTGTGTGTGTGTGACAGAGAGAGAGAGAGAGAGACAGAGAGATAGAGACAGAGACAGACAGACAGAGACAGGCAGAGACAGAGTCCGGTAAAATCTCTGCACCTCTTCTTAGGATAATATTTGAAACAACTCAAAGGAAATTCTAAATTTCAGTTAGAGATGAGTGAAAACAAAGATATAATTTATTTTCTCATCCAAGGCCATCACTACCTAAAATTTTTCTGGGTATCTTTTCTGGGTTAGTCCCAGGTTAAGAACTATTGTCCTAGAGGCAGAGAAGCCCAGAACTGAGTGAGTATGGTTAGACTTAAGGTCAAGGCGAATAAAGTTGGGATTGACTACATGAAGCTATCTAATTAGCCTAATCCAATTAAAGTAAGTGTCAAGATGCTAAGGCCAAACAGATTTATCAGGGGAGAAGAATCTAGATGTTCACTAGGCTTAACCAAGACCTTCATATCTTCTTGAATGAAAGACATTTTAATTAGGAGCAACTGGAAGTCTCTTCTGAGTGGAGGAGGACCTTAGCCACCCTGGAAACAGCTCATACAAAGCAGGCCATGTCGATTCTGTGGAGAGAGCTTCAGGGAAGGAATGGGGTTGGAGTGAGAAAGCAGAGAGGAAGTCAGGGCAGTTGTCATCTCAGCCTTCCCAGACAGTGCCTGGCACATAGTGGGCATTTCCTAAATGCTGTGTTTTATGTACGACCCTCACTCTTACAACAATGTGGTGAGGTTGAGAGTGCAGGGATGCTGGGGAGAACTGTCTTACAGATGAGTATCTGGAGGCTCTGACAGTTGACTCAAGTTGTCCACGGGACCTGGGATGCAGATAAATGGAATTCAAGTCCACTAATCTTTCCACTACATAATTATTCCATGTTCCTCCTGAAATATGCCCATTACATGAAACATCATAAGTCAAATCATCAACCACAGCACTCCAGGGTAATGACTCATAGCTTTCAGTTAGTCCTGGACCCAGGAAGAGCTGCAGGATAAACCACAAAGTCCAGATATTTCCTCTTAGGCTATCTCAGCGCTGCTACCAAAATGACTCTCTTAGGGCACGTTATGGTCAGTTACAGAAAATAGCTTTTATTCTGTGTTGCTTAGATTGTCCTCCACTGACATCACCTGGTAGTGTGGAGGCCACCATATTGATGAAGGCCATGCCAGTGGAAAGGGAGAACACTAGAAATTCCTTCCACGCTCAAAAATGTCCAGTTGAGTCTGAGCCCAATGACCAACTGTATGTCAGTCATCCACAGACTACTCCAGTCAAGGTCAAAGAGAGGCTCCTCAGTAGAAGGTGGGCCACCAGCATGCTTTTCTATTTGAAAGAATAAATGAAAAAGATCATTTAGCACTTACTATATTCAAAGCAATAGACTGAGTACTGGGGATAGAAAACAAGAAGACAGTCTATTCTCAAGGAGCTAATACTCCCAAGGGAGAGGAAACACAGATGAAAGGTTTCCACCACAAGCCTGGTAACCGTCTCTGGAGGCTGGAAGAGCTTGCTCGATTGCTGTTCATTTCCTTCATATCTGACTATTCCTCACCCCATTTGGGGTTTTCTTGGCTTGTTCATTCCTTTTCTAGCTCATTTTACAGATGAGAAAACTGAGGCAAACAGGCTTAAGTGACTTGTCCAGGGTCGTTCAGTTAATATGTGTCTGAGGTTTGAACTCAGGAAGGTCTTTCTGACTTTAGAAAGCACTTTATCTTCTGGGACACCTCGCCCTTCCATTAGCCCCTGGAAGTCAGTCTTAAAAAGAGGTGAAGTTAATCACATCCAGACAACACTGATGTAGCTTAGAAATTATTTGATTCTGAAACAAATCTATACCCATAGCCAGAGATATAACTAGGGGAGGACAGGAAGGGCTTTGGATCAGGGTTCTGGAATGTTTAATACCCACCTTCCTTTAGGAGTCATTCCCTTTCTTCCCCTTCCCCTACGTCCCCTCCCTCATCAGAAGCTAGTTCCCCAGTACACCCCTGCCCCTGGCATCTGCAGCCAGGGATAAATGCCTGACTCTACCCTACCCCTCCCTCTCTTCCCCTCCCTGCCCCAGGCTAGAGTCAACACTATAAAGTAACAGCCTGTTATGTGCTTATTCTATGGAGAAGTCATCCAGACATCATTCAAGGGTTGAGTGATCCCTTCCAGAAAACATGTTGCACAATCCCTTGTCCACAGCAAGTTCACCTGCCCAGGTAGGCCTCCATACCCTTCCTTCTGACTGACCCACAAAATCAAAGTTTTAGACAGAAGATGTTTCCCCTGAGCAAAGAGCACCCAAATGGAGCGTTTTTCCATTCACATGTTAGTGACCTTGAGTGAGTCACCGGCCCTCCGGGAGCCTCAGAAAAATCTGAGGAAGTTGTCAAAGTCCTTGGCTGAGAAAACATTCCATGCCAACGATTTAAGGTGAGGAGCTGGAGAGCAAATTGCCCAACATACTTCTGACTGGACTCACTTGTGTTCAACAGCAACAGTAAGGGCAATGGATACCTCTACAGATCTTTCAAGTCTGCCAGGTGCTTTAACATCTACTTTCTCATTTAAGCCTCGCAGAGAAGAGGCTGCAGGTTTTACAGATGTGAGG
This sequence comes from Bettongia penicillata ogilbyi, assembly GCA_023548195.1. Classification (NCBI taxonomy): domain Eukaryota; kingdom Metazoa; phylum Chordata; class Mammalia; order Diprotodontia; family Potoroidae; genus Bettongia; species Bettongia penicillata. The sequence goes on from JAJHZJ010000010.1 coordinate 7,707,891, forward strand.
ATACAAGTTCAGTGTTACAGGGATGGTCTGTGGTCATACATCCAGTGAGTACCAGGGTTGGGCACTGAACCTAGAACTTTCACAAACTCCTTTTGCCTCCATCTAAAGTTGTGCAGACAGAAGGAGGGAATAGGATAGACTGAATCTCCCAGCTGTACAGCCATGTGGATTTGAACTATTAGCCTCTCCCTTAGAGGAGCATACGGAGAGAGTAGGTAAATGAACCCTTAGGCATCATTAAGTCCACCACACTATATTTTATGAATGAAGAAACTGAGGTCCATCGCGGTAAAGTGACAGTGGCACTTTGATTCCAGATTGGGCAGTCTAGCTATCCCTTCTCTGGCCCATGTGGCTAGGGAGCAAACATCCCAGGCAGAAGATGAAGAAACTGACAGTGTCCCCTACACCAGAGTCACCTAGATCTCTGTCCAGGTCAAACTGTCTTACCATAGTGTCCCACAAGTCTGTCCAGGGCCCTCCACCCTTATCCCTCAATCCTATTTTATTTGGTGCTCTCATCAGCTTTCATGGATTCAATGTCCATTTCTATTTGGATAATTCTCAAATCTTTTTTCCAGTTTTAACCCCACTTTGACCTTTAATCTCTTATCTTTAGACATCCCTAATGGATTTCTTGAATTAGATGTCCTATAGACATCTTAAACTCAATATGTCCAAAATGGAACTCATTATCTTTCCCCTAAATCCAACTTCCTTCCTAATTTGCCTATTAATTTCAACAGCACTATCATCCTCCCATTCACCCACGTTTGCATCCCATGTTCTGTCCTTCTTCCCTCGCTCCCCTCTCTCTCTCTCTCCCCTTTTCTCTCTCTCTCTCATCAAATCTGTCAATGTTATTTCCTAATAACTCTCACCTATCCCCCTTTCTCTCCTCTGTCACTGTCATCATCCTAATTCTGCTACTTATCATCTTATGCCTTGACCATTCCAGCAGTCTATATATTTCTTGGGCTGCCTACCTCAAGTGTCCCCACTCCAGCCTGACATCTTCCTAAAGCTCAGATCAGCCCATATCCCATACCTCCCCCTCTGGCATCTTCCCATCCAAACTCCGGCGGCTCTCTGTCCCCTCCAGGATCAAATACCAAGATGCTGTTTAGTGGCCAATGCCCCTCAGCCCTACATCTAGCTTTTCAGTTTTCTTGGCTCTTGGCCTGCATGGACTCTTTGATCCAGTGTCATTGGCCTCCTTACTGCCTCTTAAATCAATCCCTCCATCTTCCTGCTCTGACCATTTTCCCTTTCTGTTCCCCAGCCTGGGAATGCCTCCCTCTTCCTCTGTGCCTCTTGGTTCCCCAAGAATCCATCCAGTCCCAGCTAAAATATTGTCTTCCATGGGGAGCCCTTCACCATCCCACTTATTTGTAATACTTTTCTTCTATTGATTATTTCCTACTTTTCCTGTGCAGGGGCAGCTAGGTGGTGCAGTGGATAGAGCACCAGGGCAAGGAGTCAGGAGGACCTCAGTTCAAATCTCACCTCAGATACTTGACTCTCACTAGTTGTGTGACCTTGGGCAAGTCACTTAACCCCAACTGCCTCAATCCTGGGTCATCTCCAGTCAACCTGATGAGTATTATCTGGTCACTGGATTCAGATGGCTCTGGAAAAGTGAGGCTGCTGACCTGTACAGCCCTCCCTCACTCAAGACAAAGTCAAGTGCAAGTCATGTCATTATTTCTCTGATGGTGTGGTCTTCTTCGGCAGTGAAGGACCAACACACACACCCTTTTCCTGTGCAGCACCAACAGTGGCCAACATTTGTAGCTCTGTGCCAGGCTCTGGGTTAAGGGCTTTACAGTTATCATGTCTTTTAACCCTCCCAACAAACCTGGGATGTCAATGCTATTGTTATCCTCATTTTACAGATGAGGAAACTGAGGCAAACAGAGACTAAGTGCCTCAACTGGGGTCATGGAGATAGGAAGTGTCTGAGGCTGGATTTGAACTCAGGGCTTCCTCACTACAGGCCCAGGGCTCTATGTGCAGGTCCAGCTTGGTTTGTACCTACTTATTTGTATGTTTCCTTCCATTACACTGTGAACTCTTTGAAATACTTTTTGCTTTTCATTGTATCCTCAGCATTTAACATAGGGTCTTGCACACAGTAGGGACTCAACAGATGTTTACTGACAGACACATACCTTGATAAGAATCATTTCATTTAAGGAATGGTAATAAGACACATGTTCTGCTTCTACTTTGAGGTTAATATTACTGTGTACCCAAATATGCCCATTTCCTCCACTCAGCTATGAATGATGTTGTTAAAAGTCATAAAACATTTTCAGAATGTCACTGAGCATTTATGGGAGGATGGAGGGAACGGTCTATATAAGTGTCTTGCTCTGTGCAAGTGCTTATCAGCGGATCTCAAAGCTTTACCAAGACACATTAATTTTCTTAACAATTAGGTGAAGTAAATGAACATTTCTACCCATTTTACAGATAAATTGATGCAAAGATGCAAAAAGACTTGCCCAAAACTATAAGCCCTCATGGCAAACGTCTCAGAACTTTGAACTCCTTATTTTCAGATCTGTAACCCAGTACAATACCAGAGTCTCATCAGCCAGGGTCAGAGAATCAGACCTTGGGGACGGTTTGTAAGACATTCATCCAACCCCCTCATTTTATGGATGAGGAAACTGAGGTCAAGCTCCTTTCTTTGCTGAAAGTCACACATGGATGGAGTGAAAAACTAGAGTTGAATCCAGGTGCTCTCTCAATCCAACACTCATCTCCCTGCCTTTCTCCAGGACCCCAATATACCACGATGAAAGTCATAAGTCATCTCTATCCCTAGTACCCCCAAGAAGAAAACTGTATCTTTCATAGCAAAACAGGGACAGGATCTTACTTCTGGATATATCCACTGGTGACCATAAGAAGTGAGACTGGGAAAGGAAAGCTGGGGATGATGTTTCCTTATCCACAACTTACCAGTTCTTTTGCCAAATAACTACTGCTACTCACAGTGGACAGAATGAGTCCTGGGACAGTAGACAGGATACCTACTAGTTTCCAGTCCTACCTGGAACATGGAATATCTGGGCAAGTCATTGAAACTTCATGGACCTCAGTTTCCTCTTTGTAAAGTAAGAGTGTTATACAAAGTGGTCTATTAGGTCCCCTTCAGATCTAGAACAATGATCCATTGGTATTCTGTAATGCATTCAGCTTTCTCCACCAAGGAACCATTCAAGTGTCCTGGGTATAGGCTCAGAGTTCTATACAAGTACAAAGACAAAAGTGAAAAGAATTGTTGTCCTCAGCTTATATTTTACTGAGAAGTTCAAATCCTGACTCTGATAGCTACTCACTGTGTGGCCAAGCCCAAATTAGGTGTCACCTCTTTGTGTCTTGTTGATGTAGACTGGAAAGAGCACACAGGCTGCTTTCCGGTGGGTTCCTCTGAGTGCTGGGAGTCAAAGTTGAGATCTGTTGGGTAGAGGTGGGGCATAGACTCAGAAGGAGGGATGGTGGAGTCAGGTAGGACATAGGAAGAAAAAGCAACAGCCAGATATTCACATAAACTTGACTCTCTTTCCTAGCAATAAGTGATCTTCCGATGCATAGTTTGAGTCCTGTTCTTAACCTCATTGAGCCCATTGATGCATCATTCAGAAAAACAATTTTGAAGAGAGTAGAGGGAAGAACACTGAGTGATAGACTGGCCTCTGTGAAAAGGAAAGTGGGCGCCCCCATCGCAGTCAAGAAGTCAGGTTCAGAGAATCACAGAGTCTGTGAAGGGATTGTGGAGGCCACCGAGTCTACTTCCCTCATTTTGTCCGTGAGAAATTCCTTACTTAAGGATTCTCCTCTGCCACGTGCCTAATGAGTGGTCTCAAGGACTCTACTTGATGACTCATAGTGATGGGCAACTCACTACCTTTCTTAGTAATCTATTTAATTTTTGAATAGTTCTCCTTGTTAAGAATGTTTGCCCTTAAAAAGAGTCCAAACAGACCTTTCTACAGCTTCCACCACTGGCTCCCCTGTCTTCTGGGGAAAAGAATGACAAATCTGAATCTTTTCCTGCGTGGCAATCCTGCTTGAAGGCAGCTCTCATATCCTTCCTAAACCTCTTCTTATCTGGGCTAAGTATTTCCTGTTCTTTGAGCTCATGCCATTAATGATGTGGCTGGCTCTGGTCACTTTCCTTTGGATGCTCTATAGCTTGTCCATGGCCTTTCCAAAATGTGACACCCACAAATGAACTGCATTCTGTGTTCTAGGTGTGGTTCAAACAGGTTAGAAGACAGCAGGGCTGTTACTTCCCTCATTCTGGACACTGCCCTTCCTTCAATGCAAGCTAAGATCACTGCAGTCTTTAAGACATTCACATTTCAGTAGGCATTTCCTGTTCAAACAAACAAACAAAACGAACTAGTATAATCTCCACCTAGAAGCAAGAGAAGAGAGAAAAGTGGACCCTTTTATCCCAAGCTGACTATCTGACATCCGTAATAACTGTCTGACAAGTTCACCATGGGAGATTTGGGATCCCATGTGAAAGTGAAGAAACATGGGGACTTTCCAGCTTGTTGCAAGACAAGTTCAATTAAGTATTTTAAAAACCGTCTATTATTAAGTTAATAGAAGATCAACTGAAGACATTCAACTTTCCAAGCCCTGATCTTTCTCTGGTTCAGAGTTTCCTTCTAATCTACCCTCCCCCTGAACTCCAAGTTAAGATGAATTTATATTTGCAGGGAAAAGAGTTCATTTACTTAATCTATCACACAAATCTTCTTATTCTCTTTTTGGTTATCTCTTTCAAGATGAAGGCTATGGGGAAGAAAATGTCTGTTTATGTGCAATTTCAGCAAATATTTCATGAGTACCTACTGTGTGCAAGGCATGAAACCAGAGGTTGTGAAGCTGATTATGTATGACATTACCCTTTCCTCAAGGAGCTTGTAAGTCACATAGGATCATAAAGGTAGTCTGATCTACTCCAAGGGACTTGCTTTTGATGGTTTCTTGTAATAATGTGACTCAGGTGACCTCTGCGTTAGAGTCGTGCCTTCCCTTGGAATTCAGAGAAAGGGATTTTGGAGGAATGAGGAACAGGGTCATCCCAAAAGGACAGTTGAATCTCTTTCCACATATGCTAATTCGCAAAAAGGGATCCTTGGGTGAAATATGGCATCCTGGTATGCTCCAAGGACATAGGATACCATATCCAAAGTTGGATGGAACCAGAGATGACACCTAGCAAACTCAACATATTACCCATGAGGAGACTGCAGAAGCATGGAGAATGGATTGATTACAATCCACCCAAAGGGTGTTAGATTAAGAAAGACCCTTCAGATGGAGAATGGGGAACATCAGCGCTAGAGAGGGGAAGATGGGGTGGGGACTGGGGCTGGTTTTGAAACTGGAATTAGAGAACCTGGCTGCAAGCCTCAGTTCTGCTACTCGGTCCAATGTCTTCATCTCTCTGGGGTTCCGTTTTCTCATTTGTAAACTAGGTCAGTTGGACAGAACGACCACTAAATTCCCGATTAACCCAAACCCAGTAGAATTCGATAATTTATATCAAGTGGGTTGGGCTACGATGCCAGTTCCTTGTGAGCAGGAATCATGTTTCGCTTTCTTGAACTCCCAGCCCTAACACAGTACCTGGCACATTTGTTGTTATCCAGTTGTGACTAACTCTCCGTGACTCCATTTGGGGTTTTCTTGACAAAGATATTGGAGTGGTTTGCCATTTCTTTCTCTGGCTCATTTTGTAGATGAGGAATCTGAGACAAACGGGGTGAGGTGACTTGCCCAGGGACATACAGATAGTAAGCCGCTAAGGCCACATTTGAAATCAGATCTTCCTTACTCCAGGGCTCCAAGCCCAGCCCATTATTCACTTTCCATTACACTTGATTGATTTGATGGAAGAGGAAGAAGAACCAGGACACCCCAGCAACGGACCCTCATATGCCACCCCCATCAATAACAAACATTCAGGGTTACAAAGCACTTTACATATACAATCTCCTTTAATCCTCACAACACCTTTGTAAGATAGATGTTATCAATGCTCCCTTTTACAGATAAAGAAACTGAGGCTGAGATTTAGTGACCTGCCATGGTCACACAGCCCACATGGGAGGCAGGATTCCAATTCACCTCTTCCTGACATTTCTAGTGCTCTGTCCGTTAAGCCTGGGAACTGTTAGAATCCACATGGGGTCTATGGACAACTTTCAGGGGGCACATGATCTCAGATTAGGGAAAAATCACTTTATTTTCCCTAACCTTGGGCTTCCTTTGTAATCAGGCCCACTTTATTTTATGCATTTCAGACATTCTGAGGAGGTGGATGATAGGTTTCACTGATTGCCAAAGGGGTCCTTGACACACAGCTGGCTCAGAAGTCCGGCTCTAGGCCACCTAGGGGCCTTCTACCCCATCTCCTCGGAGCCTCACGACAAACCTTTGATTGTTCCCAGTTAACAAATGGGGGAACTGAGGCTCAGAATTGTTCTACTCACCCAGTGATGCACAGCTAATAAGGATCTAAGGCTACATTCTAGGCGGGCTGTATCTGTGTTGGGGAAAGGGGTTTCCATACCTGGAATCACTGCGTGGTTTTGAGGGAAGGAAGTGTGACTTAGGCTGTACTATGAGAAGATGAATTTGCCAGATCTTAGGGGGATGAGAAGGGAGAGGCCATTGTGGGTGTTCAGGTACAAGGTGAGGAGGACCTTCATTAGGGCGGGAGGTGGCCATGTGAGTGGAAAGAAGGGGATGGCTTTGGGTGATGTTATGGTGAGAGAATCCAGGAGACTTGGCCTCTGATTGGATGGAGGCTGTGAGGGCGAGGGAAGAGGATGACTTCGATGACAGATGGCTCAAAGGAACATTCCTTCCCTCCTGAGCAAAGTAAAGTCTCCTTCTTGCCCATATCTGTCTATACAATAGCGACTTGTTTTCAGCTGTGGGCACAGGGAAAAACTCCCTCTTGTTCCCAGCCTCTGCCAGCTGACTTTTCTAAACCAAGAGGACCTAGGATTTGGTCAGACAGATTCTGGGAATGAAGCTTTTTCAGCCTTTCAAATCTGGCCTTTTGTTTTCCCAGCTGCCATCCTTGCTTTCCACAGAGCTGATGAGAAGATGGGTGGGGCGGCCCCACCATGTCTGGAGGCTAGTTTTGAAGGCAACCCAGCTTTCTTACATAAATCCTCTCCACCCCTTCCCTCCCTCAATCCCCCTTTCCAAAAATCCTAAGGCAAAATAGACTGGAGGAACTTTCATGCTGGAGCTCTGGCCTGGATCCAAGGAAAAATTACCTGTGCCTCCTTTTAATATGGACGTTCCATCTGACATGGCATTCTTCTCCCCTCTCTGGTCTCAGTAAGCATGTGGTATTACCTGGCACTCATCACCAGTCAGTGCATGTCATGCCCAGAGGCAGCTGCTGCTATGTTGCAGGGGTAGCATGGAAGGGAAGTCTAGGCCACCTGCAGTTTTTCATGGGCCCTTCAAGAGAGACAAGGTTAGGGACTGGAAGCGCTTATGTGGCCTGTGCTCATGATCTGCACAACCCCTCCACATACCCCAACGCTCTTCAGCCGGCTGAGAAGCCTTCTCCACACTCATACTGTCCTCCTGTACTAGACGTGCTTTCCCTTCTAAGTATTGCTAATCTATCTGGCCAGCATTCCCCAGCTAGGCGTACAATTCTCCGTGCCCGTCTTTTGCTAAAGCTTGCTGAATCCCTAGCGGACACCATTTTCTAATGTCATGACCCTTCCTAGTAGCTGTTTTAGGTGGAGGGGAATGAGGTAGTAGGGAGCAGCCAAGTTCTTTCTTTGATTGTGACACTACAGAAAACTGAAGGTGATAGCAAAATCAGAGCAGAAGATAGTGATGGTTTGTCAGGGATGGGCTCAAGTGGAAACCAGAAGCAGCTAACTGTTTGGCAGAGCCCTTCCACCCCTTGCCAGACAGGAGGATTGAGGCTAAAGGCGGGGCAGGCAAAGCATGGCTATCTTGCCAAGGGTTTCATGGCCCATTTTGAGCATGGTAGAAAGAAATCCCTGCCTTAACCCTTCCAGAAACATTTGTGGTGACCCTTTCCTCCCAATTCTTGGTCAGAAAAAAAAATGTATCCCATCCATTCTATCCAATGATTATTCAGCACCTACTGTGTGCCAGCCACTGGAGCTCTAAGGACAAACAGGAAGCAGTCTTACTCCAAAGGCTTCCATTCTACTGGGGTTGAAAAACACAGACCTATATCACTTGTATAGTTTGGTCCACAACATTCAAAGTTATAACTATGTAAAATGTGTTCATGGGTTCCAGACCAATGGAAAGAATAATGTGACCACTTCAAGGGATTCGTTATTTGCACTAATCAGGACCTAGTTGTATAAAGCAAAGTCAAATTCACATCCAGCTGGGAGGCGGTTAGGAAGTAGGAAGGTGGAGAAGGTCTTTTGAGGGCTTAGTTTCAAATCTCCCCTCCGACCTTCTCTGCCTTGGGCAGAAAGCCAAGATGTAATCTCCTGGGCTCTGGATGACGTGATGGGGTATGAGGTTCCTCTGAGTGCTGCACTTGTCATCATGTAAGCCCAATGATGGCATCTATCCATCAGCCCTTTGAAGAATGAGATGTTCAGTCAGGTATCACTCTGACCCCTAGTCGCCCAAAGCTCAGAGCTAAAAGAAAAGGCAATACTGAACAGCCTAGGACACTCCTATGGCTGGGTTTGGACCTAGATGCACCACTCATTCCTAAGGATCTTCAGCGTGTGATAAAATGGGGCAAATCTTGGTGGGCAGGGCTCTAGTCCCCAGGGGATTCCTGCACATGCAAGCACAGTGCAGAGGTCTGACCCTACTTGGATAGGCCCAGCCCACCCTTCGGGAATGTGCTGGTTGTTCTGTTTGTTGGTCTGTGACTTAGTTGTAGTTGTAGTTGGTGTGTGTGTTTGTGTGTGTGTGTGTGTTTATGCGTGTATGTGTGTGTGTATGTGTGCGTGTGTGTTTATGTGTGTATGTGTGTATGTGTGTGTTTATGTGTGTGTGTATGTGTGTGTGTGTGCGTGTGTGTTTATGTGTGTGTGCGTGTGTGTTTATGTGTGTATGTGTGTGTGTGTGCGTGTGTGTGCGTGTGTGTTTATGTGTGTGTGTGTTTATGTGTGTGTGTGTATGTGTGTGTGTATGTGTGTGTGTATGTGTGTGTGTGTATGTGTGTGTGTGTGCGTGTGTGCGTGCGTGTGCTTGCCTGTGCCAGCATTTGGCAAGGGGGAAGAGGAAAGGATCTGGTTTACCCACAAACTTCACCGAGAGATACACTTTCCCCTTTTGGGGGTGGGGGATGTTTTTCTCCCCAGCAGGGCTGCTACTGTTCCAGACAGAATGACCTGACTCTAGGCCAGCTTCCCAAGCCTGATTCACAGCCTGATTAAAGAGTGGGGCAACAGAGGGGCGGGCCCAGGGCAGAAGGTGGCTCAGCCAGAACTTCTGGCCCACAGAGGCCTCTGGTTTGGTTTTGGAAGACAACATTATCTGCGGAGAGCATTCACCTTACAAGCCTTGCAGAGGCTTTCACCAAGAGCGAAAACAGCTCGAGAACCAAGCCCTATGTCTTAGGAATCTAGGGGATCCCTTCAGAGCCCCCCCGGTGTTTAGAATGTACCTTTCAGTGCTTGGGGAAAGGAATGGAATTCTCATGGACTTGAGTGTCAGGTCATAGGGACTGGGGTGGAGAATTCCATATTTGGAAAGGAGATCATGGGAACATCAGAGCCTTTCAGAAGTAAAGCAAGCATTGCAGAAAAATGAACACAATCAGCACCCCTCTTCTCTTGCTCCCTCCCTGCAAAAAATCCCTAAAGCAAAGGGCAAAGGAGTCCCCAAGGTGCCTTCCCTTAGGTCACTGGCTGAGCTCTATCTGTCTCTGGTATCTCCTCCTGTCTGTCCCATGACATGTTTCAGAGTCAGTTTCTGGTGTGGCCTGTCAGGGGTTGCATGGACAATGGCAAACCAGAGCACTGGGCAGAGCAGTTAGGGAATGGATCTGGTCAGTCTCAGACTCAGGGGGTTGGACAATTAGCATTTCTTGCAAGGACTGATTTCCTTCCCTACCTGCTGTTTAACACCCTCTGTAATTAGAGGGGAAGATATGTTATCTTCAACTGCTGCAAGGGAGCCTGGTGGAATGAGAGGCTGAGCACTGGTCAGATCCAGGGTCAAGACCCATCTTAGTCATGTGACCTTGGGAAGGTCACTTCAACCAAGACTCAGTTTCCTCTTGCTTATAATGGAGAATTGTATGACCACATCCATTGACCTCTAGGATTCTCAGTCCCCTTCCTTATGGGACTTGAGTTCCTGGTTTATGTTATATCAAGGATATTGTGACTCTGTAGTCTGAAGAAAGGAGTTCAAATCCTACCATGGACATTTATTATCTGGCGCAGGGGGAGGGGATCTCAGGCAAGTCACAACATTCTGGGACTTTCATGCCTCACCTGTATAGCATGAGAGTTGACTAGGAGACTGTGGAGTGCCCTTTCAGCTAGATTCCTGGGACCCTCGGACCCACTACCTCTCAGCTGTAGCACCTTCCAATGGCCCTGAGGAGGACCCCTGCCTTACCTTCCTTACCTCTTCCATCTCTGCTGAAATTCCAAGACAATCACAATTCACTTGAGCTTAGTTCAACACACCCACCATTCTCCTAGATGGGGCTCCTTTAGGACTTTCAGCTCATCTGCCTCAGCCAAGCCCTCTTTCCCTTTTCCTCATCCTTGCTTTTGTGAACTGTTATCCACTTCTATCACCTGCTCCCACAAGGGAGTTTCAGATTGGTCCTGTCCTCTGGATCTCCAGCCCAGGCCTCAGGGCAGCCCCTACAGAGGCCTCCCACAGGGTTAAAGTGGGAAAGTCCATTTGTGTGTGCAGGGCTGGTGTTGCCTCATTCTTACCCTCAGGGACTAGGTCCTGGAAGACTTGTGAGTGCTGGTTAAATTGAAATCACTCAGCCAGGCTTTGAAATCCCAGAACAATTGGATCCCTGCTTCCTTCTATCCTCTCACGCTGTTTGCTCCCAAAGCAACTCTATTTCTGCTTCCCATGCTTCCCCTTAGACCAGCCCCAAGGCCTAGGATGCCTTTCTGCTCATCTCTTCTTGTGGAAATCCTCCCTATTTGCCAAAGCTCAGGTGAAATGATACCTGCCCCAGAAAGCCTGCCCTGAGCAGCAGAAAGGATTCCCCTCTCCTATCTATTGCTCAGCGTGTGGACTTCCCACTTTTATTTTTCAATTGGCTTTGTCCATATTATCATCCTTTCTCACCCCACCTAAGGGCATGTGAGCTTTAGCAGGGTAGGAGCTGAGACTCCCCAATACTGGGATAATAATGATAGTAGACAACAAGGAGTGCTTCACAGTTTGCAAAGTTCTTTACAAACATCACCACAACCCTGGGAGACACGTGCTATTATGATCTCCATTTTACACATTAAGAAACAGAGTGGGGGATAGCAGGAATTTAAGCAACCTACCTGCCCAGTGTCACAGAGCTAGAAAATGTCTGAGGCCAGATTGAAACTCTGGTCTTCCTCACGGCAGGTCTGGTGCTCTGGCCACTGCACCACCCCACCGCCTCCAGGCAGTCATAGGCCAGATCAAGAGATGCTCTCAGAAAACTTTGGTCAAATGACTGGTGGAACCCAGACTTCCTCACCCTATCCTCATGGTTTCCTTTGAACCTTTACTGCATGTAGATGCTACCGTCTCTCCACACATGAATATTCATGAAAAAACAAGGTCACAAGCCAAGAGAGAATCATGATTAGAATAAGCATGTGTTAGAGAGCTCCAGCTCTGGAATCTGTAGACCTGGATTCAAATCCTGTATCTGATGCTTTCTTCTTATGTAAGCTTTTCTTCCTAAGGGCCTCATTTTCCTAATCTATAAAATGGAAGGAGGGCTCTGAGGTCCCTCTTTGCTCTGTGACTATGAACTTTGAGAGGGAGCCTGCCTAGATTCAGAATGAAGGTTATCTGTTTATGTCTGTGAATTTCTAGCTGCATTTCAATGACCAATGGGTATCAGAGAGAGACTGGCAAGTTGAGGAGCTTTCTTCCAGGGGTCCCTGGTGCTCTAAGAGCAGTGTGCCAACCTCTCTTCACACATGCCCCCTTTAAAGCCAGGGTTGCCCTCTGACCTCATGTAAATAGCTAGCTGCCTCTTTATATAGTAGGACTACATACTTCTTTTGGGACATCACTCAAAACAAAGTCAAGTGCAAGTTATGTCATTATTTTTCTGATGGCATGGTCTTCTTCTGCAATGGCAGATGAACACACACACACACACAGAGGGTTAATTAGAGTGTTCCTAGGATGGGCGAAGGAGAGCCAGTTCCCTTCTCTGAACAGCTGGGAAGCCTTGTTCTATGTACATGTCTTACCTCATTGCCACTGACTGCTGTTTGACAGCTAAAGCTCAGAGACTTCCACCTGGATGAATAAGGACCTCACCAGAGAGTTTCCTATCAGGCAGGTCTTTGAGAGGAGCTTGGTGTTCACAAAGCCTCACTACCACTTTGCTTCCATTACCCTCCTAATTACCAAGCCAAGCTACTTTCTGGAAGACCACCATGTAGTTTTCCTTCTATTAAGAGGAAAAATTAAAAAAAAAAAAAAAAAGACCTGGGACATGAAATCTTTGCCTAAGGTAGTGTGAGACTCTGGAGTAAAGATGAGATAATGAGAACATATAACTTCTTCTATGGACTGTGGTCCATCATCTTAACCCACAGTGAAAAAAATAATTCATTTTTCCTCTACCACACTACCATGACACCTCATTCTGGAATACGAATGATCTAGGAATCTCCTTTTAATCACAGACATTCAAATTTAAGTACACATTGAGCTCAGATGCCTCTGAGGATCAAAGATTCCATGGGGCACAGTAATTATAGGGTCTCATGTCTAAAATTGGAAGAGTCCTCAAAGGCCCCTTCTAACTCCCTCAACTGAGAGATGAGGAAACTGAGACACAGAGATGGGAAAACACTAGACTAAGTTCACATAGGTGAGATTTGAACCCAGGTCCCCTGGCTTTCTCTAGTGGAACATGTGCCAAGTTACAACTTGAGGCCCGACATCCAAGACAGACTGTGTTGTTTCAGGAGTGGGTTTTATTTCATTGGATATCATTGAGCAGAGATGGAACCACTTATCTGGCATGTTATACAGGTCATACCTTTTTAGTGTGGTTTGGTTAAAGAGGTCATTTCCAATTCCATCATGCTGGGCTTGAAAATTACAAGGTCTGGTAGGTGCGCAAGGTGGGAAGACTATGAGGAAAGCACATCTGACAGTAGATGGTGAACGTAGAATCTGAGGACCCACCTGGGAACATTCAGAGATGGACCTTCCCAGAGGACTGGCCAGGAGATGAGAACCATAACACGCCATGAAAATAGGTCAAGAATTCAGGCAGCAGAGCTCAGGTGAAAAGAGAGGAAACAGAACCATGATGTGTGGAAGGGAGATAGGCAGTGTCAGGGTTCCAGATGAAGGCCTCTGCTGTTCCATCTGTAGGATGGAGAACCTGCTAACAGAGCTATAATGCTTAACCTAAAGAAGAGAAGGCTGGGCAGATGAACAACAGGTATGTCAAGCTCTGAAGATGCTTGGACCTCTTGTGTCTGGCTTCCCAGGCAGAACAAGGAGAAGGGGGAAGATTCAGGCTTGAAGTCAATGAATTGAAGTCAGGGCCAATACTAAGAATTAGGGCTAATCAAGAACAAAACAGAGGGCATGGGGAGGCGGTAGGTTTCCCCTCATTGGTGGCAAAGCCATTGGCAGGACATAGTGTAGAAGGGCTTCTTGGCAGCCTCTGTGGTCCCTTTCAGCTATGAGATCCTGAGACATTTCCTGCTCTGGAGCCCTTGGCCAGAGCATGCACTGTGAGCTAAGCTATTACATTTTCATTAACTTTAAAATGCGGGCAGAGAATTCAGGGGAGTTTCTCTCATCCTTCTCCTTTTCTTCACCTCCTAAATCCTTAAAATCACTCAAAACATTTTTCTTTAAATCTAAACAAAAAGGGAAAATAGCCTCCTAATTTACTTCCCTCTCTTATCTCCCAGAAATCACCACTACATTTTATTAATGAGTAAATATAAAAATATCACACTCTCTGCTCCCTGTTCTTTCATCAATAGATTCCTTCCCTCGCTTCTTTATACTCTGGCAAAGCTAGCCCAATTGCTTTGTCTTTTGTGACACGCACGCATCTCTGTACCTTTGTTCATGTCTTTCTCTAGAGCCCAGTCTTTCTTTCCACCCTAATTTCTAACTGTTGGAATCTTGCCTGTCCTTTGTGGCTCTGACTAAATCTTGGAAATCTTCCTTCAGCCACCAAGCAGAACTGTGTGTTTCCTCTGTCCTCTTCCCCTCCCCTCCCACACTTCACTCTCAAATTTAAAGCTTAGTACCCTTTCTTAGGCACTTTTCAACATCTACTTTGTCTAGCTTGTGTGTATTTAACTTCCCTAGTAGACAAAGGAAGCTAAGATTTCTGCTCGCTATTTAGTAAAACATCTGGCAAAGAATTGGCATTCAAATATTCTGTTGAAGGAAGAATTAATTTACTGTATCGTGGGGATCATGGCAGGGGGTTTTGGATCCTATTGGGACTCAGGAGTTTTAGAATTGCATTGCTTCCTCCCTTAATACTGTTATTAGGGGAAAAAATCCTATTTCTTCCAATATTATTACCTATTTACTGGATGATCACCAAAAACCTCAGGGAATGGACATTCCTGTCACTAAGACAAATGTTAATCTCTCTAGGATGACCCAGAAGGTCTCTGAGAATGACTCCAGACTTATCAAGGCTAGTTCACTTGCAACATTCACACAGACTCCTGTTGTGCCCGTGATAAAAGCCTTTTTTCAACCTGTTAATGCTCTACTGGATTAGGTTCAGAGATACAGTTCACAAATTTAGTTAGATGGAACCTAAGAGATATCTTACCATGGGGTCAAAATGGAAACCCCAAGCTAGCAGGGAGCATAGAGATGCTTCTGTATCACAGATGAGAATATGAGTCTCAAGAAGGGTAGTTAACTTGGCCAAAGCTAAAGAGATTGTAAACGGGAGAGAACTTGAACCCAGAACCTCTGACCTCCAGAACCAGGACTCTTACCATAATTCCATGCTGCCTCTCTGTAAAATTCTCATTTTACAGATATGGTCTTGAGCTTTCTGATGAGAGGTTGGATTGCACACACCACCACCACCACACCCCTTTACTCTCAGTATTAAACTGTGGTAAATGAAAGCATCATCAGATTTAAAACCAAAAAAGGAGCTTAGAAATTGACGAGTCCATCCTCTTCACTTTACCAAAGAAGAAACTGAAGCCAGGTTGTATGATTTCCCTCTTCAACCTCTCAAGCAAAGACTGCACCCCCTAGTTTAGGGTTAGCAACAATCCTGCTATTTTTACCTTGGGGAAATTAGGCTGCAACTCTGTCCTCTTATCCCATCCACCCACCTATCCCTCATTGTCTTCACTTGAGTTAAGCTGGACTCAAGGAATTGAGTCCAGGAATTGCATCTAATGAATCACTTAACCCAAATAGTGTCAGTCACCTAAGATGCCTTCCAACAAGATGATGGGATGCTGTGGAGATGAGGCAAGAGGAACCAAAGGGATAAGACCAATGTTTCAGTTTCAAAGTCTCTGGAGGGGAATGTTAGGATCCTTTGAGAGAGAAGTGATAATTATAGTCCCAGGCCAAGCATCTGGGACCCTCCTCTGTTTGGTGATTCCCTGGCCAGGTTTAGCAGAGCCTTGGTTTAAGGAATTCCAATAACCTTATAGAAAGCATTGCATATATATATATATATGTATATATATATATATATATATATATATATATATATATATATACACACACATACACACACACATATACATATTTCTAATTATGGGAAAAGAGTAATGGGTTGGTAGTTAAGAGACTTGGGTTTAAGTCCTTGCTCTGACACTGTTCACTGTGTGTCCCTGGGCTAATGACCCTCTTTGATCTTTGGTTGCCTCATTACTATAAAATACAGGGATAATATCATATATGTTATGAACTCAGGGGGATTGTGAAGGAAGGACTTTGGAAATCTTAGAGCTATAGCAACATGAACTGAATAATCCTGGAGCTGGACTGAGAATCTGGTTGGAACCTCTAGACAAATAACTTATGTTTCTATGTTTCTCTTTAACACCAACAAGTCATTGTATGTACCTGTACAGCAGTCCATAGGACATTAAATATAAAAGAATAATACAAGACAAATTGTTCCACGAGCATTTCTACCTGATCCCCAATGAAAAACGAGAGAAGAATGAGGATGAAAATGACAACAAAATGCTATCATGTCAATTGCATCAGAAGCTATAGAAGGTTTATTCCTTAAGAATCTGAATTTGCTGACCACAATGCAGATTTTGGAAGGGCTAGAAGGGAAAGGAGGCAAAAATTCAGCACCTGCCAGATACCTGGAAAGGCACCACCAATTATCCAGAATTAACACATCAGAACTTCTCTATACTTCATAAATGGACAAATGACAGATCTCCGTGTTGTCAATATAAATCCCAAAGTATCTTTGAGAATTCAACAAACTGTAATGCAGTCAGATATTCTTAGGGATAAAGCTATTGTCCACAATTATTCAGGCTTAATGTTGATTTGCAGAAATCAAATGACATTTGTAACAGATGCTGCCATGACAACCACTCATAACTCCAAACATCCTACAAAAGCATTCAAACTATATAGACCCAACTGAAGAAATCAAAACCATATGGGAATGGGTTGAAGTATATAGAATTCCCATGATCCTGTCTGCTGCTGGAGTTATTCCATTTATGCTTCCAGTGTTTCTATAGAAGATGAACTTATACACCAATATTTCCATTTTGCTCTTATTATCTCCACCTGCACAATTGTTTACCAAAGAACATGTAGAAAAATAGTAAGTAACAGAACAATGGCTTGTCCTAAAGATCATGTTTGTTTGAGATTTCTCTAAATTTCCCTAGCATAAAGATGAGGAAAAAAGATATAACGAAAATAATAGTATAATTTATTGATCACTGCGTGTCCCTGGGCTAGTGACCCTTCTGACCTTTTGTTGCCTCATTACTATACAACACAGGGATAATATCATATATGCTATGAGCTCAGGGGGATTGTGAGGAGGATCTATATTTGTATATTTATCTATCTCTCTCAAATTTTATTTTCACAAATCTCAGGTGATCTGATTATCCCTACTTTATAGAAAAAGAAACTGAAGCAAATAGAAGTTGAGTGTCTTTCTCAAGGTCATACATTAGGTGTCTGAGGCAGGATTTAAATCTATGACTCTATTTCCTGGGTTACCTAGCCATTTCCTGCACCACTTAGCCTAAGTAACATTGAGCTTGGGGTCAGGGAGCCTGGTTCAATTTATGCCTCTGATACTCAATAATCACATAATTATTGGGGCTTGTCTATTATTGGGAAGTGTCTTCCTTCTCTTGATTCTGTTTCTTTCCCTATAAAATTAGAGATTTGGAACAGATGACCCCTAAGGTACTTGTATCTATTTACTTATACATATTTACCAAATGCTTGCTGGGATGAAATAATCATTTCATTCCCACCACTTTCAAGGAGTTTATAATCCAGTCAGGAGCTGATGAGAGGCATGTGCACAAATAACCATGAAGCAAGTTAGAAAATTATTGTTATGTCTAGGCGTAGCCTGAGAGGAAAATCTGAGAAATTTCAAGAAGGGTTTCCATCTAGCTAGCTAGATTAGGGAGGGTTATGGGAAAGGAAATGCATACGTTGGGCCATGGAGGAGGGGATCACAGGAAAGTGGTTCCTATTTCAGACATGGAACATGGTGGGTTCTAAGACATGTAGGTGGGAGGGGGGCAAAAGAAAAAAACCTGCTGTGGCTTGAAGAGATCATAGGCTAAACAGAGAGTCAATAGCATGAAATAAGAACAAAACGTTACCATGGTGCCATGTTCTGAAAAAGCCTTGAATAGTATGGATAGGATATTTATAGTTCATCTCAGAGGCAGGGCACAGGAACTCCTGAAGTTGATGAGAAGGGGAATAATGTGCTTAAACCCACACATGGATGGAGGAAGGGAAGGGGCTAGGGATGAGGAAAGGCAGACGGAAGCCTTTTCAACAGCTGGAGCAAGAGGTGATGGGAGCCTGATGTAAGGTCAGGCAGTGGAAGAGGAGAGGAAGAACTCATGTGAGAGGGATTTGACACTGGAGAAGTGTAGGAAGAGATTCTGAGAGAGAAGGATACATTAAGGCAGTGCTTCTCCAGGGACCCTGGCAGTCTGGACAGGGCTGACCCAGATGATGACCAAGGTCTTGACCTGCTCTAAAACCCATGATCCTTTGAGAAGGAACAGGAATGTCCTTGTTAAAGAGCTCAGGGACTTTCTAATACTTAAAGGGTTGGTTCACTTGACCAAATTATGGTAATCCCAGGATTGCTGCGAATCGAGCCACATTCCATTCCTTCTTCCCTTTCACACTTTACCTTTAATTCTCTTAACTTAAGAACATCAAAGGAAGCCCACAAAAAAAAAAAGTCTGTAGAGAAGCAATTGAGGATGTACTCTTCCATGCACGGCCCCTCTTTTTATCTTCTGCCAAGCATTAGAAATCACGTTTGAAAAGAAATGTTATTTGGTTAAGAGAAAGCCAATTTTTTTCTACAGAGGAGCCCAGCCATTTTAGGCATTCAACCATGAATTCATTAGCATTTGCTGAATTAACAGACAAGGGATTCTTCCAATTTACAACAGACATTGTGATTTTCCTTCCCTTAGCACCTCAAAGATTTGCACACCCATTTCTTAGGTATCATAATTGCAGAAGTAAATCATCATACTAAGTAACAGAACCATGGGAGAGAGGGCAGAGGGAAGTCTTAGCTCTTCAGGAACACCCAGAGGTTGAACATGACTGAAAATGATTGAGCAACTCCAACAAAATAGGACAGAGGCAGAAGGAGGGGGTTCTAGGTCCAGAATATCCTTCTGGGTTCTTTCAAAGGGATCAGAATCTTGTACAATGCATCTCTAACAAACAAAGCTCTAACTAGCATGTGGTGACCCAGACTTTGTCTCAAGTGTAGATATCTGAGGGGGAAATGACTCCTCCATTTCAGATGCTAACATGGGGGAGCACTTCCACCTCCCCCTCCAATCCTTGGACTTACACTTCCCATCTCCCACTACAGTACTATACCCATCAGCTGACAGGAAAAGCTGGATGGGACCTCAAATGTCATCTAGGGGCTATGTTCTTCATTTTATAAAAGAGAGGAGAAGGGATATGTCCAATGTTCCACAAGCTGGCGGTGGCAGACCTTGCATTTGAGCCTGGTTCCTCTGCCTCTTTGCACTGTCTTTGACTGTGTGGTACTCCTTGGGCTAGCTCAGCATTGGGAGGTCCCAGCTGCCCTGGTACTAGACTCTCAATGGATTTCCCTGAGACATGGGCCCTTTAGCAGGTGGAGCCTCAGTTGGCCAGGCTGGCAAGTCTGTCTGCGCTAACAAGCTCAAGCGGCAATGAATATATAGAAATCCGGGAGCCTGAGCAGCCCACTTGTCTCCCTGGCGCTCAGGGAGGGGGCACCCAATAACTCAAAGTTGTCTGAATCATTTACTGTTTCTGGGGCTTGACCCCATAGAAGCTTTGTAAGAGCAGCTTATTTCTTTTTTTTTCTTTTAAAGGAAAATAAAGCAGAAAATGAGGTTTACTCAAAGGGAGGGAGTTGGCCACAGTTTGGAGAGACTTTTTAAAAGACAGTAAATGCCTAAGTACAGTAGAAATCTCTTTCTTCTCTCAGAGGCAAACATTCACAGGGAAAGCTTACCCAGAGCCTAGTGCATTAAGATTAAGATAACTGGGGAGGATTGCCCCTCCTAACAGGTGTAGGTGTGTGTGTGTGTGTGTGTGTGTGTGTGTGTGTGTGTGTGTGTGTGTGTGTGCACTCTGGTCCCCTGGAGGAGACCACTTCCCTTCTGGCTCTAGGTTTTCCTTGCAGTCCAGGGGAGGGCAGCTCAGCTGCTTTCAGAAGCCTAGATGAAAGGGCCTATGTGAACAGACCTTGAGATATCTGTTTAGGCCTTCATGAAGTCCTCCTGCTGTGTCTACCATATCAATCACCCTTCTCCACCAGCCCCCCCTGACCCCAGCAGCTTCTCACACTACAAACAGAGTTAGACTTTCTAGAAGAACCAACAGCAGCAGCATTTCCCCCTACCTCTCACCTTCCACTGCCTCCTTATGCCAAGCAGATATCAGAACAGGATTATCTGGGGGGGATGCTAGGGTGCTAGGGCTCTGAGGAGGTACTAGGTACTGGCAATGACCACGCACTATGACCCAGTCTGGTCCAGGTAGGAGGTAATTCCAACCTACCTGATGGCCATGGAGCCAGGCCAGACCAGAGTCAGGCATGGCGTTAACAATCAGGGGGCCAAGGATTCCACAGGAGAAGCAAAGGGCCGGGAGCATGCACACACGCAAAGGTTCTTTGAGAACCAGCAATTCTTCTCTCTGTACTAGAACCATTGATGCATTTTTGACCAGACCTGTGATTTTTTCACAGAGGAGATACCTGTAGTCTTTAACAGGGGCCTGGAGCAACATCACACAGTCAGTCCTCTAGCATTTGTGAAGCACCTACTATGTGCCTGGCACTGTGCTAAATGCTGAGGATATAGAGAAAGGGAGAAGCCATCCCTGCTTTCAAGGAATTCCCAGTCTAATGGAGGATTCACCACCCAACAGCTAAGCATAACAAAGCTAGAAACAGGACATGCAGAAAAATGACCCTAACAGGGAAGTTACCAGGTGGACCTCTAGACGCCAGGCTGCTCTGCCTTTCCTTAAGGACCACCCCAATCATAACCATGTCTCCCTTTTACACAGCACCAGGCCGAGGTTTGCACTTCGGGCACATTATGGAACCGATGAGGGTCACTGGCATGGATAACACTTAGGTATTATTATCATCAATACTTTTCTGACAAGGAAATGGCTCAGAAAGGCTAACAGACTTGTCCAGGGTGATTTTGCCTGAATGATCCCCCTCCTCAGCTCTGCCTGGCGGAATTCTTGCCTTCCACATTTGGGCCTTTAACCTTTTTTTTTCCCTGGACTCCTTTGGTGGTGGTCTGGTGAAACCTATAGACTTCTTACAATTAGGTTTTTAGATGCAGAAAATAAAATACAGCAGATTACAAAGTAAACCAAGAATATTGTAATACAATGATCAAGACATTACAAAACAAAGCAACTGTTGGGACCTTGGGTTAAGAGTCTCTGCTAGACAAGGCCTGGACTTGACCACCTTGTTCCCACATCTGCCCTGCACTCATTTAACACAGTCTGTCTGCATTGATATATTTCATGTTGTATCCCTGTCCAACTGCAACGTCCCTGAAGACCTGTTTTGCTTTTTGTCCTGGTATACTCCACACATAGTAGGCACTTCATAAATACTTATGGCGTTAAAATAGAATGGGAACAACTATCCTCCTGATTCCATCGTCCAGCTTCTAGCCAGCATCAAGCTGATCACCAAGGATCCTAATCACCATCTTTCCAACATGGACTCACTCTTCAAGGCTCTAGCATTTAGCACATCAACCGACTGATGCAATGCAAGGTTGGGAGAGATCCAAGGAGGTATTTCAGCAGCATCTTCTTCCACACAAGGAGTGGGGTGGGGTGTGTTGCAAGTACAGGGGAAGAAAACCAGACCAAGCAGGTTTGCAGCTAAACCCCAAATGGGCCTCCCTTTGAGAGCAGGAAGCTGAAGTCAGGGATATCAGCTATTGGTGGGATGTTGCATTTACTGACACTTGGATCTTCCTTTGAATTGTCTGTTTATTTAACTGAGAAGCAGCCTACTCATGGGACCAGAGTTCTGGACTCGCTGTTTTCTAGCTTTGCTTCAAATACTGGATCTGTCCTTTACTAACTAGGTAACATGGAGCAAGTTTCTTCCCTTTAAGGACATCAGTAATCTCACTTTTGTCTTTAAACCCTCAGTTTTCCCTCCTCTAAAATGGACTGGAAGTAAAGTGGATTTTCCATCTCCCTGAGACCTAGTGAGGTTCAGTGAGAAAGGAGCAGGGCAGAACACTTCGTCACCTTAAAACACTATTTAACTGTAAGCAATTATACTAATTGCTGTCCTCATTAGCTGTTCTTAGCATAGCAAGTAGTGTTTGAAGAATCCTATTAATCCAACAGGCCTCTGGTGACTCATCTGTACACTGTCAGGCAGATCCCATGTGATGTGTTTGCACTCTTGGCTACCATTTAAAGAGACCATTAGGAATACGCCAAGGACAGAGATTTCAGAATAGGCATAATCTTTAATACAATTTGCTCACTTGTTAACGGACATGACATGTTAGGAGACTTGCTGAGGAAGCAGTGAAGTGACGAGATGCGTGACTGTGAGCAAGTCATGTTCTGAGCCTCAGTTTACTCATCTGTAGTGGGATGTGGTTGAGCTAAATGGCCTCTAAAGATGCCTTAAGCTCTAAATCTATGATCATATGAACCAAAAGCCCAGTCCAATGGCACATCGTGTGGGGTAGACATTCCACACCATTAAACAATGAAGTTGACCTCATTAATTGTCCACTGGCAGAGTGGACAATGCATCTCAATGGTAACAAGATTAGTCAAAGCTTCCCTTAAATATCTGCATGAATAACAGTATAAGATATACGTAGATCGATCTCTCTTTCCCTCTGCTTCTCTCTGTCTCTGTCTTTGTCTCTCTTTCTCTATCTACACACACACATATATATGGACACACATATCTATCACATACCTTTTCACTATCATATTATTATAACTACAAAGAACAATTATATTTTCATATATGTGTTCATATAGCCATATATATCCCCTATCATCTAATATCTATATTGTTATAGCTATTATAATATTATTATTATAAGCTTATGCTTCCATGTATATTTATGTATATGTAATCTCTAATCTAATATCTATATTATAGCTATTATCTATTATATATACCTATATCTATATTTGTGTATATATACACATATGAGCATATATTAGAGATCAGTCATCTACAATTTAATCTCTCTCCTCTCCTCTTCTCCTTCTCCCTATCCCTCTCCCTCTCCCTCTCTCTTTTCCTGAGAAATAAATTTCATTTGGGGCCAGTCAAGTCCACTAAGGTGTAATGTAGAAATTGACTGATCACTGTCAGCTTTGGTGAACATACAAGTGTTTGTTTTCAGTTGATGACCAAGGACTACATTGGTTTAAGGAAAAAGGACAACACAGACAAGAGAGAAGTGGCAGGATGGAATACAGAAGCAGAAGAAATGCTTTTAGAAAAATTATGGAGAATTTGAATTATTAGATGAAGACCTGCATGAACTGATGCAAAGCAAAAGAGGCAGAACCAGGAGGAAAATATACATAATGGTGATACCAATGTTTACAAAACAAAGTTCCCCCAACACCTCTGAAGTCATATAATGAGCAGTATTGGATCCAAAGAACAGATGATGACAGATACCAAATGTGGCAGGCACAAAAGATGTATTAACTGGTTTTGCTTGAATATTTTTTCTTTGTGTAGGAGTAGGAGTTATTGAGTTGATCAATTATTCTGTCCTCCTTAATATAAGTGGTACGAAGCTGTGTCCTGCTACCTTAAGTGAGCAAACAAAAGCCACAGGAGGCACTTAAGTGATGTTGCAGGATTGATTGATGAAACTTGGTCATGATCTGTTGGTCATATATCAAAATGGAGAGATTTGAGTATGTGGCAGCTTAAGATGGAAGCCTTTGAGCCAAGTTCATGAGAAAGAATCACTTATATGAAGTGGCCTCTTTATATTTTTCCTCAGTTCAACGAGGACCTTGAGCAAATGTCCAGTGTTCTGTGAAGGACTGGAACTTTTTCACTGGCATCCTAACGTCTGGCCAGTAGTAGTTGGTGACAGTATTTTCACTGGGAACAGAGAACAGGCTGGATGCAATATGGAAAGACAGATTCATGCATCTAAAAGATTCATGCCCACCAGAAAAGGCTTCATCATACCAAATGGGAAACTCATGATTATTCCCATGCAGGGGAGAGAGGACTTCAAGTCACCAAGTCTGAACCTTGAGTTCACTTTCCTCTGGGCTCTCTTTGAATCCAGAATGTCACAGGCTTTGGGGAGGATGCTTTATACCAACTCTACTAACATAGTAAATATTCCTTTCTAAAATCTAATTGAGTCTGCTTAGCTAATCAATATCAACTCACATGGAAACTTACAAACTCCAGTACAAGAAAGATCCCCCCCCAAACCCTCAGGGCTACTCCTAGAACCCCAAGGAGAACTGTAGCAGCCAAGCTCTTGGACCAGACTATACAGTGCAAATGGGAGCTGGGAGTAGTTCCAGAGCACCATTCCCCATAAAAGAGGGTCTAGAAATGACTAGATGGAGCTCAAGGTCATGTAGGAATCTCCCCTCACCCCTTGGGACTTCATTGGAATGCGAAATTTCCCATAAGAATTATTCAATCTGCTAATGCTAATTCTCAATCATTCTGTAACTTGTGTCCTTTGGGCCACAGAGAGGGAAAGTGGCTTTGTCAGAGGCAGGACTTCCCGACTCTTAGACTGCCTGTTTATGCACTATACCATACAGCTTCAGGCGCAAGGCTTATGATATAAAAACAAACATTTTTCATGCTTTATAAAAATAGAGTGAAAAACAAGGGAACCATATTAAGAACTGAAGAGAGTCAATCTTTCTAATTTTTGAAACAGAGAAAAGGGTGATTTCTTCAACGTATAAGCCCATAGGATTGACTTCTATTTCAGGACAAACGTCCAGAATATATTGTTAAAGGGCAGGTTTGTGGACATTTTGGGCAAGAGTTCAATGATCACTAGAAGTCTATCATGGCTTCCTTAGAAACATGTCCTGACTAACAAAGCTCATTTTCTTTTCACATAAGGTTACTCAACTAGTATCTAAGGGGGAGGCTGGAGAAGGATTTTCTTTGGGTTTCATTTGACAAAGTCTCTCCTGTTATCATTGTGGACAAGACAGAGACATGGATGGCATGATAACATGGTCAAATCAATTTCAAACAGCACCAGAAGTGGCCATTAATATTTTGATGTCATATGAAAGCAGATCTCTGGTGTTGCGCCCCAGGAATCTACCTGCCTTTGACTTTGAGCTGTTCAATATTTTAACCATAGACTTGAATGAAGGTACAGATAACATATTTAATAAAATTGACATGCAACTGGGAAGAAGCTGAGATGGGAGTTGACAGATTCAGGAGGCAAAAATCAGATCATATTCACAATGCTTTGCAAACTGGAAAGCATTAACAATATAATTGCCAATTATTAGGAAGAATGTGTGCTGAAATTGAATAGAGATGATGTCCAATCTTACACAGGCTCAAAATATCAATATACAAAGAGTTTCTAGACAACAGTTTTCATTTCATCAACAACTTGAGGGTTTTCATTCAACAGGAGCCAATTTCATCCTACCGTGTCACATGACAGAAGCCAAAAGGGAATGTATCAGATAGACATACCATGCAGGACAAGAGAGGCAAGAGTCCCACTGTACCCTGCTCTGATCAAACCTCTTCTAAAATATTGTGTTCAGCTCTATGTACTTCATTTTAGAAAAAAATGATGGCAACCTGGAGAAGATCCAGAAGAAGGAAACCTGTGTGGAGAAGGGGTCTAGAGATTAGACCATCTGAAGATTTGTTGAAGGTTGCTAAGACTGGAGGTGGGAGGTGGGTGAAGATGGTAGCTGTCTTAAAGTATCTCACTAGCAGTCATACAGAATAGACATTCAATCTGTTCTTCGAAGGAGCAAGAGCCAAGAGTATCGAGTGAACATTGTAACAAAGATTTATGCTTGATGTCAGGAAAAACCAAACCAAAACAGCCAGTGACTAGTTATCCCATCATGGAATTGACTATCTCAAGAAGCCATGGGTTCTTCTTCTTTGAGGGTCATCATAACAGAGGTTGGATGATCTTCCATTAATGGATAGAGTAGTTGAGTTGGGAATCAGGAAGTCCAAAATTCAATCCGTCCTCAGATACTCCCTAGCTATGTGACCTTGGGCAAATCACTCAGACTCTGCTTCAATTTCTTCAATGAAAAAATGAGGATAATAATAGCCCCTTCCTTCAAGGGTTGTCAGGATCCAATAAAGCATTTGCACAGTTCTTAGCAAAGAACATAGCTGTTCCTTAATAAATGCTGGGTTTCCTCTTTGCCCTCCCTTCCCTATGTGAAAGAAGGGATTTTTTAAATCTAAAAAACAGGGTAGCTACTCTCTGAAACCTTCCAAGTGCTGAGATTCTGTCTCTTTGCCCATTAACAAGTCATTTCTGGAGAATATGGAGAGTCTTCTACAAGGTGGTTGCCACACTGTAGTACCCGGTATAGTTTGCAAGTGGGGATCTGCACCGGGGGAGGAAGTTTCCACATTGGAAGTTATCTATACTAAATAGATCACAGGTCCATTACAAATAAATGAATAACTTAATAAAAAAAATGAATTTGAGTGACTCAACCATGAACTCCAAGACTAGGAAGACAAAACCATGCACATAATGGATCATATTTAATGTGGGTGAATGGACCTTGTAGTAAATAAACTCATTTTATCAGATGGATTATGTTTACAATGAATGTAATTGTTTCCTCCTAGAACCTCCATTTTAAAGAGAATTTCCAGGCCAGCCATGTCTGCATTCCTTGCTCTCCAAATGTTCCATGCCCTGCTCTAATATATTAGCCCTTTTTTTAGGCTCCCTTTTATGTGTTTTCCCTCATTAAGATGTAAGCTCCTTGCAGGAGGTGACTATCATTCTTTCTCCATAAACGCGCATTCCTATCAGTTGGCACTGCCCTTCCCACATAGGAGAGGATGATCACATTTGATAACTTTACAGGGGTATTTTTTTTACATGGAACATGTTTTCTTATCTGGTGATTACATTAACCCTTCCCCTACAAGGTACTTATAGGTAGAGTTCTAAACTAGAAATGGTTGTGCCTCTGGCAACTTCACTTGCCCTGTTGGGTATGACCAAGTGTAGGGGAAAGTCCAGTCCTACATATAGCCCTAATGAGGCAGAGGTGACCCAGAAAAGAATCTGACTCTTGTCCCCTCCAAAAATTGGTGAGGGGGCAGACTGGTGGCATAGGTCAGTGGATGACACTGATAGATCACACAGCACTGAGGAGAAAAGCCTTCTCCTCTCCATCAGCACCCTGGGGTAGATTGCTAGTCACCAAGTTAAGTTAATAGTTCTGTTTATAAAAAAGCAGAAGATTCTTAGTTGAGAAGGACAACACCAAATCCTTTGTCCCCTTACCTTCCCCTCAGCTTTCTTCCAGACTCAATTCAGAGCTCCCTTTTTGATGAAACAAGGCCTTTTCTGACCCTTGTAGCTAACAGTGCCTCCAGCTCTTAGAGCATTTTCCAACTACTTATTTTGTATGTATGCGATTGCTTTTCATGTCTGTCATACCCATAATAATACGAGCTTCTTGAGGGATGAGACTTTAATACCTTCCTTTGTATTTTTCATCCTTAGCTTGGTGCCTGGAACACAGGATACTCGTGATAAATGCTTGTTGACTGACCTCAAATTTGGATTGTTCTTAAGACGCCCAACTTGGGAAACTATTCAATTTCCCACATATTTCCAGGCCTTCAGTTTTAATTTACATACAAAAGAGACTACACATACTAACTAAAGTATCAATTCAATAATTCGATGGGAAGGGGAGACAGAGAGAGAGTGGGGGGGGGGTCGGGGATGGGGGAGGAGGGCTGGGAAGGGAGAGGTAGAGAGGGAGATTGTATTATCTGTTGACCTGATAGCCTCCAATGCTTTTTCCATCAAGCACCTTCCCATGTTAAGAATACACAAGGACTGGAACAGAAATCATCCTGCCTGATACCTGATAATTAACCTAAAATGCGGCATAAAACCAAGAGGTATTCACCAGCTCTATTGCGTACAAAAGAGGTCCAAGAAATTTAAAGAAAAATGTTAAACTTAAGTTGGATTTGAGACATTAGTTGGAATCCTGGCTCTGCTACTTAGTATTCGTATGATTTTGAATAAATCACTACCGTTTCCTGGGCCTCAGTTTCTTCAAGTATTTTTTAATGGGGGACTGGCACCAAAAGAAAGCTGGACCACTTATCTGAACCCCTTTAGCCTTCAAATACTTTGGTCCTTGATTTCTTTCCAAAACAAAACACCAGCTGAGAAATGAAAACAAGGAAACTCTTTAAAATAAGATTTAACTAGAAAAAGCAACATTCCAATCCCCTATAAAAGACTGGAAAGATCTCACTCCCACCCCCACTATCCCTAGCCTTCAATCCATGTAGAAAAACATTTGGTTCAAGTTGTGTTCAGGGCTCAGACCCAATCCTGACCCCTTTATGATGCCTTTGAAATGGAGCAGTCTCAGAATTAAACCTAAGCATGACTCACTACCCCTGGTGCTTTAGGGTGGGGTTAGAGAGGAGCAAGGAAGTGAAAAAAGTCCCTCCCTCCAAGAAAAAGACCATTAGACATTGAGAAAAAAGGTTTGACACATTTATTGTCTGTTGCCACCATGATCTCTAAGATTCCAGACAAGGACTCAGGATCATTTTAAGATTCCAACGTAGGAAGTGTGGAAACTTGAGATTTGACTTTATCTATTTAAAGCATGAGTTCTTAACTTGGGTTCCACTGGTGTAATTTTTTTTTAAATATTTTGAGAAGTTTATTTCAGTGTAATTGGTTTCCTTTTTCATTCCATTTAATGCTTTTAAATTCAGCATTTTGAGAATGGGCCTTGTTGACTTTTCAAGACTGCCAGAGGGATCTATCACACAAAGTAGTTTAAGAACCTTTGCTTTAAAGGAGAAAAGGAGGGGAAAAAATCATTCATGACCTATATTATCCCCAAATTACTGTTTGGTTTGAGTTTTTTGTGGGGGAATGGAGGTGGTGGAGACAGGAGGGTATCTGGAGGGCTGATATCTCTGATGGATGAGTAGAAGCTCTATAAGCCCAGACATACATTCAGACAAGGAACAGTATCTTGGCGCTACAAAAAGTCTAAAAAAAAAAAAGGAGGGGATTATCATGAACTGATTTTGATGGTTTTTTTTTTCTTTATTCAGATGAAAAGTGACTGCCTTTTTCCTTTTCACCTTTTCTGTGAGTGTAGAGCTAGGAGGAAATCATTCCCAAATGATTTCTTCTTTAACAAACAAAACGAAAAACACCCCATGATTTATGCATTTTTAGGAAAGGTTAATTTTCAAAAGAAATCTGAATTAGGAGACAGTCTGTGGAAAGACATTCCTCCAAACTGGTTAGACAAGAAATTGTTTGGGAGAAGAGCGCCTGGGGGTACTTTGGGCAGATGTGAGCAGGGCCTATTGGAAGAGGAAGGGGGAGGACAGCACCAGCGGCCCCTCTCCTTTCACCAGCCCAGACGGTATTCACATGAATGATGACTCATCTTTCTTGGTCCCTTTTCCCTGTGGAAAGCCCTGATTAGGAAGAATTCATCTCCTCGATTTAAAAATCCACTGCCTTTTGTGTTGGGCTTCTATGTGTGTCTTTTCCCTCCAAAGGGAGGTGGGAGAAACAATCTAACAGAAAGTTAAAATGAATCTTTTGGATAATTAGGAAGAAAGTCTTGGGTCTCCACAGAACAAGTTTTGCCCAGAGAACCATTAGCCAGCTCCTAAACATGTTTTCAAGATATGTGGGCCTAGGGGGGGTACAGAATATTGAGAACCCAAGATATTCTAGACCACAGAGACCTGTAGAATTGGTTTGGGAAGTAACTTGAGCTCAGGACTTTAAGGATCCTGTGACCTCCTAAAACTATTTGTTTGCTTTCCTCTGGTACCCCCAAATTACTGTCTTACACATAGTGGGTCCTCCCATAATAAATGCTTGTTGAATTGAATGAAGGACTTTTTATAGAAAGGAAGGAAGGAAACGGGGAAAGAGAAGAAGGAAAAGGGAAAGAAGGAGAAGGGGGAAAGGGGAGAGAGGTAAGAGAAGGGAGGAAAGAGAAAGAAAAAAATGTTAGGCAGATGTTTGGGGATTACTGGAATTAAGGAAACCTCTCCTTCATTTTTTTTTCTCCCTTCAAGTGAGAAATACAGAGAGTAGGAGAGTCTTCTCTTCCTGTCATCAGGAAGTAGAATTCATGATTTGCTAATAAAGCTATAGTTGGGGAAAATCCCATGACACCCCACCCAGTCACCTCCAAATGAGATAAATTTTTTAAAGCCAATTTTATAAGGTCATATATAGTGTTAATTTAAAAAAAAATCAAGCTGCCTGTCCTAATAGGAATCCAAAGCATGCAACTGCGAATTAAAATGGAGGGATCATTTTTTTGTCTACGAGTTTTGCCTCATTGGGTTGTACCTCAGTCTCTACACTTGTGACAGTAAGATAATAAAAATGATATATCCAAACACTTTACCAGGGTGTGGTGTGGAATGATGAATGTAAGCTATCATGAGCTTTCGCCTTTGTAGAATGTTTATTTACAAAGAGAAAGCTTTAGGAGCTATTGTACACTGTTAAAGAAGTCTGTTTTGATTCAACATCTCGAAGGCCATTAATAGACAACGGTGACCAAGGGTGCTTTGGTTTAGATATCACAATACAGAGCCAGCATCCGACTAGCTTGCAATATAGACACCTTTGCTCAAAAGAAAGCTGTGGGCCATGACTATACCCATCAGAACAACCAAAAGTTTGTGGAAAAGCTTGACTCAAAGTCAATTTCATACATGTATATACGCGCGCACACACACACACACACATATCTATACACATATATTTTTGTGCAAACACATGCACCCATATATAAGAAAAGGGTAATGGGATGAGAGAAGAAAAATGTCATCCTCAAGACTTCCAAAGCCCGACACACCCACGCGATTAGTAATAACCGAATTACCCTGACACCAAGGCTTCTTCCTGGTGCTGAGAACCATTGCTCTTCAGTCTCTGTCCATCCATGCATCTGCCATGCTGCCATAAGCTGCAGGAGAGGCTGGTGAGCACAGAGGTACCCAAAATAAGCCTGTAAACCTCACTCATTGCAAAGGCCAAACCAAGCTGTAGCCAGGAGGATGTTTTCTCCTAGGTGCAAGCATCCACTCATGAACTGGTAGAAGGTATCTTCAAAAGTATCCCCTTTTCTTTCACTTCCAAGTCAAGTCAACAAGTATTTATTAATACCTACTACATGTCAGGCATTGTGCCAAGAGCTGAGATGCAAAGAAAGGTGAAAACACATTCCCGGTCCTCAAGGGCCTCACATTCTAATGGGTAAGACAAAGCACAAACCACAATGAACATACAAGACATAGAGGCTAAATGAGAAGCAGCTCCCTCAAGGAAGGGACCAGCATTGAGGGGCTCAGGGAAGGCTGCCCAGGACAGTTGGAATTTGAGCTGAGTCTTAAAGTCACAGAAGTCAAAAGGTGGAAGTGTCTTTAGAGGGAAATTTCCTAGCTAGAGGAAGACACTTAACAGGCAGTAGATCATCAAACACACGTTTTACTAGGCACTCTAGTGGAAAGAATATTGCATAGTGACAGAACAGAGGTCTACCTTCAAATCTGGTCACTCCCATTCCTTCCACCCTCCCTACTTGGATTGTTTCCTTTGCTTGTCTCCAATGCCTGGAACCCTCTTTCTCCACCTCTCTGTCTCCTGGCCTCCCTGGCTTTCTTCAAGTCTTTGCTAAAATCCCACCTTCTACAGGTTGCGTTTCCCTTAACTCTAACATCTTCTCCCTATTGGTTATTTCTAATGTATCCTCTATGTTGGCTTGGTTTTATCTCTTTTTACATAGTTTGCATGCTGTTCCCCCATTAGATTGGAAAGTCCTTGAGGACAGGGACTACCTTTTGCCTTTCTTTGTATCCTCAGCACTTAGCTCAGTGTCTGGCATACAGCAGGTGCTTAATAAATGCTTATTGACTACCTACCTGGACACTTCTCTGTGACTAAGCTACTTCCTATTTCAAATGGGAATAATGGGAGCCCTTTTCTCTGCAGTTTGTGTAAGAACCAAATGAGATGCCATGCCTGGCCAGTATTTGGCAAACTTCAAGTATCTCTATAAATACAACTTTATTACTATTACTTTTGTTATAATAATTATTTTAAATGGTTATTGGGTAGAACTTTGGGTCATAACTAAATAAATCCAGGTACAGGGAAAGATTTAGATTTTTTTTCATATCTGCAGCTTCTTTGTGTAGAATAAAGAAACTGATATTTCAAAGTTTATGCCGCAGCTCATGACATTATCCAAAGTCTTGAGATTCAACTTAATATTGCATCTATCTATTCATTACAGAAAGGGTGTGTGGGTGTTAGGGATGAGAAGGGCTTGGAAAGAGACATCATCTAAATCTTAGCAGTGAGTCCTAATGAAAGCTGGCTGGAATTTCAAGAAGGGAGCCAAAGGCAGCATCCCTTTGGCCCCTCGTCAAGTTCCAAGCTTCCGTTTGTCTCTTTTCCTGCTCCCTTCTCCTTTCCCTGAGTACAGATCCAGAGAATGTCTTAGGCAGCTCTGCAGAGGTTAGACTCAAGACAGGTGTGCGGCCCAATTGCCCCAGGGCTCTTATTTCTGAGACCCTCCTCTCCCCTTTCCTCCCCCCCAGGAAGGAGGAGAAGGACTTCTTTTCAAAGGAGAGCCAGCACTACAGACGCCTGCCCCCAGGCAGCACATTCCCCACCAGCCCAAGCAGCAGGTTACCCAAACTCCAAAGCAAAAGGCAAACAGCCCCTCTCTAGGGAGGGGCTGCCACCTGTCAAGTGATGTTTGTGAATTTCCAGAAAAGAAAAAAAATGGAGGGAGAGGGGAGAGTCTTTTGTCCCTTTCTGTGAAGCGACCTGTTTGTTCAAGGTCTGAAATGCATACTTGGGCTTCAGGTGAGGTCCCTGTTGGGGAACAAAGCCTTGCAGCAGGTTCTTGCCCGGTTGGCTCCATTATGGGAATGGAGGGGCGGTGATGATCAGAGAGGTAGCCAGTCAGATAATGAGGGACACCCAAGTGACTCTCTGGCCGAACTGCCACCTACTGAGCCTTCCCCAGTCACTCGAGATCAGCTCCAAACCCATTTCCCATCACCTAGAATACGGGAGGCAGCGACATCCTCTGAAACCCTTATAGCACATAGAACGCTAGACTTCTACTCAGAAAGATATGGGTTTGAACCCTGTCTCAAATCTGCCCTCGTTGTGAGACCCTGGCAAAGTCCTCAACTTTCTGGACTTCAGTGTCCCTGTAAACCATCCTTAGCATCTTGTAAAATGAGCTAGTTCATTGGACTTTATGACCACTAAGTTCTAGTCCATCTCTCAATCTCTGGTCCTGCCAAGGCTGCAAGGCTCGTCTCCAAAGCTGTTTCCTCTGTTCACTGCCCAACCCCATTTTGATCCAGGAGTTAGTCCCTCCTCCCCTTCACCCTCCCCTCCATTGGTCTATATCTCTCTGGTGTTAATTGTCACAGACTCTCTTAAGTCACTGTAGGGATGTAGGCATTTGAGGGCATCCTCCATATCAGAGAGGTGTCAAAGTACAGCATGTGGTGGGGAATGGCAGCCTGGCATCCGGCAACCTCACCCATAGCAGGGACTTAATCCCTGCCAACTGAAAAGGATTAAATGACCCATCACCTGTGGTTCATACAGTTGTGTGTCCTTGGGCAAGTAATCTATCCATGTACCAGACAACTCTTGAAAAATACAAGTTACAGAAGAGATGCTATTTGCTATTGGTGGAAGTAGGTCCCCATACTGGGATGTGGTGATCTGCCCCACATCTCCTAAACAAAACAAAATAAAAAGCATCCTGCCTATTACTTAGAATGGCATTTTGCAAATAAAGGAGACTCAGTAAGTCCTTATGGAATAAACGGCACAAAGAGATCCATGGTCATTGGAATCTCTGTCATACTCCTCTAATATCTGTTGTAGTTCAGTTGCATTACTAAATTCATCCATTGATTGAGCTCACACCCATTTCTTTTTCAGAAAAGCTCATTCTTTGGTACAGGGAGTGGAGAATCTTTGGGTTTGGCAAAGGGGCATGGTTCATCTTGGTTGTGCTCAGGAAATGTCGGGCAAGTACCAACCTGACAGTTGCCAAAATCAAGGTAAAAGGGGAGAGGTCAAAAGGAGGTAAAGTTGGGGAAAAGCTCACAGCATTCTTGGTGTGTTCAAGACCACAGTGTGGAATCAGGAAAGGGCCTGAGTCAAATGTTGACAAATGGGAAACGTTTTTTTGGCTGGACAATCCTTTGCCTTGCTCTCCATGCTGCCATCTCCACCAAACTTCCCTTCCCTCTATTTCCACGGATACTAGTCTAGCAGAAAAGATTAGAGCCTAGAAAGAATTGGAAAGCTATGTCTGGGGGGCTACGTAATTACACTGCCCCTTGTCATTAGGCTCAAAGTCGCTGATTTCTTAGAAACGAGCTTCCATCATCAGCTAACTCAGTGTTATTATCTCTGTTATCTTCAAAGGTCAATGTGTGCTCAGTCACACAAACACATAGGCCTAAGGCTGAGAAATAAATCATAGCCACAGGATGTTAAAAAAAATCCCATTCTAGATCATGACCCACAGCCCTAGACCAGGATTCCTTTCATCTTGGATAAGTGAAATTCATGTTATTATTCAGGTGTGTTCAACACTTCATGACCCCATTTAGGGTTTTTATCTTTTGTGCAAAGATAATTGTCATTTTCTTTTCCAGTTCATTTTATAGATAGGAAAACTGAGGAAAACAAGTTTATATGATCTGCCCAGAGTCATACAAGCAGGAAATGTCTGAGGATGGATTTGAACTCACCAAGATAGGAGTCTTTCTTGCATCAGGTCCGGTGCTCTATGCATTGGGCCACCTCACTGCCTAAATTCATCTTAGGGTCTGGAAAAAGGTATTTGCTCTGGAGACTAAGGTCTGAGTTCAAATTGCATTTTCCTCTTTCTAGATGAATGACTTGGAGCTAATCATTTCTCCTCCCTGGTCCTTAGCCATCTCTTCTATAAAATGAGGAAACTGGCCTACATGGCCAGAGGAGGTGTACTTTTCTATGTCTGATCCTTATGATAGAAAGCCAAAGAAAGGTCCAGTCAATGGCAAGTCTCTTTAACTGGATGCATCATGGGAAAGAGAATAGAGGGTTTCTTTTAGAGGACTTACATTCAAATTCAGCTATGTGTGACCATGGACAAGTCACTCCCTTTCTGCTTTTCATAAAATAAGGGAATTAGACCAGAGAGGCCTTCATTCTGAACCCTGGACCTAGAGTCAAGAAGATCCAAGTTCATTTGGACTCAGACACCTCTTAGCTGTGTGAGCAGGA
The DNA here is from genome assembly GCA_023548195.1 of Bettongia penicillata ogilbyi. Classification (NCBI taxonomy): domain Eukaryota; kingdom Metazoa; phylum Chordata; class Mammalia; order Diprotodontia; family Potoroidae; genus Bettongia; species Bettongia penicillata. Next base: position 7,743,479 of record JAJHZJ010000010.1, read on the forward strand.
GCAAGTCACTTAACTTCTGCTTGCCTCAGTTTCTTAAACTGTGACATAGGGATAAGCACCAACCTCCCGGTGTTGTGAGAAATAAATAAGATTTGTAAAGTCCTTAGCACAGTGCCTAGCACTGAGTAGGTACTTAATAAATCTTTCCTTCCTTTCCTCCCCTCTTTCTTCATTCCTTTCCTCTCTTCCTCCCTCCCTTCTCTTCCTTCTTTCCTTCCTCCCTCCCTTCCTTCCTCCCTGTGCTAGCTAAGACAGAGCATATAGGAGAGAGGGAGACCATTTGCTGGTGACTTGGTGAGGTTATTACTCTAGTCAACTGGGAGAATGTTGGTACACTTGAAAATAACAGGAAAATTAAGAAGTGGAGGGATTTGGGGGGGAGTGTGGTGGTAGAAGGTAATGAATTCTCTTAGAGAATTCTTTTATTGAGTTTTGAGGTGCTTACAAGAACTTCAGCCTGAGACGAGGCAGCTAAGTGATTCAGCAGACAGAGTGCTAGATGTGGAGCCAGGAAGACCAGGGTTCATATCCTGCCTTGACACTGACTATGTGAACCTGGGCAGGTCACTTCACCCTGTTTGCCTCAATTTTCTCATAAGTAAAACAAGCTGGAGAAGGAAGTGGCAAAACACTCCCATATCTCTACCAAGAAAATGCCAGATGAGATCAAAAAGGTCAGGCATGACTGAAATGACTGAAACACCATATCTCCCCAAGGCACGTATCTTCTCTCCCCTTTTGAGCCTGATTTCTGCAAGGCAGAGTCCAACTCTTACCTAGCTTTATGCCAGTCCCAGGACTCTCAGGTCAGCTTGCAAATGGTAGGATCTGAAGTTGTTAAGTCATTTTCAGTTCTGTCTGACTCTCCTGGGCCTCATTTGGGATTTTCTTGGCAGAGACCCTGGAGTGTTTTGCCATTTGCTTCTCCAGTTCATTTTATAAATGAGAAAACTGAGGCAAACAGATTATATGATCTGTCCAGGATCACATAGCTAGGAAGTGTCAAGGCAGGATTTGAACTCAGGTCTTCCTGATTCCAGGTCTGGTGCACTATCCACTGCATTACTTACTTGTCCAAAGGATCCCATAACAGTTCGTTAAAAAGTCCAAATGTGCATGGATGCCTCAGAAGAGACATGGGAGATGTGCTTATCAACTGTCTACGTGACCCAAAGCTGATAGAGAGAACAGAGGGATGATGGAAGTCAGTCAAAAAGTAGATTTGGGATGCTTCTTTTTGAGGAAGGTTGTGTCCTGTGCTAAGGTTTCCAAATCGCCCAATTGAATGGAGGAAGGGCTTAGCTAGTGCTGTGAAAACTAGCCAAGACCTTTAGCAGAACACAGCCTTCAGTGGAATGGACAGTATGACCTGGCTGCAGATGAAGGGCAGTCAGGTGCAGCCGGCTTTAGTGGAAATGGAGTGGCCACATCAAGGTAGAGGTACCAGCGGTCCACGGGGCTCGCCAACCCTCTGCTCACTTCAGAGAAGTTTCTTCTCTGGGAGTCATTGTCAAACTCGAGTGCCTCTGTCGGGGGAGGGTGTGGAGAAGATGCCGAGGGGTCTCGAAACCAGACTGAAGAATCAGGAAAAGGAACCAGCAATGCTCACCCAGGGTGAGGGACTTAGAGTTCAGTCCTACAGCCCAAAAGACTCGAGGCGGAAGCTAACCAGAACCTGCAAGGACTGTGGCCATGCTCTGCTCCTGCCCCCAACTCCATTACCCCAAAGCATCAATACCAATGCATGGGACAGAGAAATATGGTGAAGACACTCACTCTGTCATTCACATTGTCTTCCATGGAAGCAAAGCATAGACATACGCCATTGATTGCATGCATAGTTTATGGAGGGCAAAGCTATGTCGAAAGTTAATCAAAATGAGATACGAATTCTTGGTTTCACAATTTTCTTTCCCTTCTTAAAATCTCTGACAAGCCTTGCAGTGTCTACAGAATCGTATTTCTTGAAAATTGGGCAAAACTTGGCTGAGTTCCCAAGTTTTGCACATTATACAGAAGCTAAACAGAATTTAGTCCCAAGATTGGAGGCTCTGCATAGTCAGTCTGAACTCAGCTACTTGGGCATGCTCTATGGGTGTATAAAAGAAGAAAGAACTGTCCATATCGTACACTGGGACAGGATGGTCCCAGAGGATCCTGCCTGGAGATGATACCAATGACTTTTAGACTGTGCATCTTTTGGCAGATCACAGATTATTGCAGCATTAGCTAATGTTGTGGTGGAAGTTTCTCACAGAGAAACAAAAGATGTCCCTATCCTCATCATTAAATAGCCACTGTCATAGGCAGGTTGCGATTGCTTGCATCTGGTGGTCCATCCTGACAGCTTGGGTACAAACACTGCCCTCACACTGCAACCTAGAAGGAGGGGGAGATGGAGCCCACAGATCCACTCAGAGCTTTTTGGCCATAAGGAAGCTGGCTTATCCCTAAGCCCAACAAAGGCGCTTCATGGAACTAGGGCAGAGACAAGACCATCACAATTGGGCAGCTCTATGCAAAGCTGTGAATCAGACCAAGAGAACTTGAAGGTGACTTTCCTCTAGCACTTTTTCTCCCTCCCCCAGGGCCTCAGGCTGAGCACAGTCCCACTTGGGAACCCTTTACTAGTACAATGACAAATGTTAACTCTGGGTCTCATCCCCTTAGGGCCCTCCTGGGGACCAAATAGCTAATTGAATAAATTACTTTTTCAATTCTAGATAATATATTATGGTTGTACGGGCATGTCAGTCCCCCCAAATAATCTTTTCATTATAACTTTCTATGCCTTAACCAAAGGACCATTAACTCCAAGTGGGTCTTAGAGATAACCTCATAGTATAGATGAGGACATTGAAGCACAATTTAAGTGACTTGTCCAAGGTCACACATACACAACACATGCCAGAGACAGGTTTGAACTTGGGTCTTTTGACCCAAAATTTGATGCTTTGTTTCCCATACCACATGGCATAATTTTTAGCATTGAAGCAGCACCCTGGGGGTAGAAATTTAAGGGTCGAGTACTCCATTCCCCTCATGCACAAAAAACAAAATAAAGATCATACCACACCTGCTGGTCATCTAGCTTTTCTGTATATGAGGTCATATAGTGGACATAGAAAAAAATATATGTATATATGTAGATATATGTGAGTGTATATATGTATATATGTGCGCACGCGCGCACACACACACACACACACACACACACAAAGGCAGAACCCTGGTTTCAAACATTCATTTACCCAGAAAAACTTAAGAGTTTAAACCATTACCAGCTAGTAACACTTCCCCATTATTGTTTAATTCAGAGATTATCCCACTAACCACCTAGCAGATAATGTGGCACAAATTTAACATTGCCATCTCTACCTCAAATCAATTTAATCCTTTAGCAAGCCATTTATGGAAGATGGAGGAAATAGGATAGGGGAATATCAGATGGTCTTGTGTGGGTATGTGGCAGGGTGGGGGGCGTGACTTAATATAGATGTAGCCAGATCTCTTGAGGATAAGGTCTATAGGCAATAGTGCAGCCTAAAGCCTGGGGGGCATACCTATTTTACTTCCGACAAAATACCTTTCACATCCTTTGTACACCCCTCCTAATATGAGCAATTGTCATTCTGTTTTCTTTGCTAGGTATCTTCAGGATAACATTTCATTTGCCTCTTTTGGGGTGGGGTGGGGGCAAAATATGGAGGCACACATCTGATATGTGGCAGACGTTAAATGGCAGAACTGGATATTTTCAAAGAAAAGTTGGTGGTGGGGATGGCAACCAGATGGACAACTGACAGCACACAGAGAAAGCATTAACATTTCTGGCATTGCCAATCAGGAATTTGAAGCCCTTCCAGTATTCTCAACAAAAGTGAAAGATGGGAGAGGGGTGGCTTGCATGGGAGCAGAGGGAATGGGAAGAGAGATCACCTACATTTCACAGGGATGGGCCTTTGCCCCAGGAAACAAAATGATGAGGCAGGTTCTAGGGGAAAATTCTGTCCGTGGTAAACAAGCAAGAGAGGTAGTGGAGAGCATGCCATTTTCCAGAGAAGATGATGGATAAAAGCAGGTAGGATCAGATCTCCTCTTGTCCTCAAAGCCTCATTGGGTCATCCATTCTAGAGCTGGAAGGAATCTCCAAGGCCCTCCCATCCAGCTACCTCATTTTGTAGATGGAGGTACTGAAGCACAGGGTTTGATTCTGTTATCTTCTGATAGTTGAGTCAGCACTATTTTCATCTTCCCCTCCCCTCCCCCAAGTTGCTTCTGACTTCCTTTCAATGGATACTTACTGAGCATGGAATCTGTGTCTGGAGCTGGAGCTACAGAGATGACAAATGAGGCAGTTTTTGCTCTTTGGGACCTTACTGTCAAATCTCAGGGATAAGAAACAGGCACATAAGAGGGCAGCCCAAGACAGACTGCAGCAAGTGCAGAGGAAAGTTCTAGAGCCAATACCGAGGCAAGGAGAAGAAAGGGGCTCCTTCTCTGCTTCAGTGGAAGGAGGGCCAACTCTGGCGTTCTGGGTTCAAGTCTGACTATTTGTGCCAACTTGTATTTCCTCTCTCTGGGGCTCAATTTCTTCATCTGCAAAATGAGCCTGATCCTATGGTTTCAAAGGTCACTTCTTAATCAGGGATTCTCCTTTCAAGCCTTCCTAGTTCAGCTCCCTGAGCTAGGCCTTGGAGGGAGAGATATTTCAATACAGACAGAGAACATTGGAGGCTTCAGGAACAGCAATTGGCGGGAATATTCACAAGATGGCAGAAGAACTAATTTTCCAGTGGAATCTTGGTTTTCCTTCCTGTGATAACATTAATTAGAGCCACCACACTTTTCTAAAAGTAAAGTGTTTATGCAAAGCCAAATGACCATTTACAATGCTGATCCTTCCAACATCCAATAAATGAAAAAGCATAGAATTCTTAGGGGCTGGGGAAAGCGACTGACCCTTTCATCACCATGGTCAAGAGATAGTAGGTGGACTGAGGGACCCTAACCAGGTAGCAACCACTGAACTCAACACCAACAAAGGAAATCCATTTGATAGAAAACCTCAATGTCACCACCATTGACTCGATACCTCCCTGAGAGTCTTCTGGCTACAGGATTTGTGGTTGTAAACAGAAAAGTATGAAGTATGAAGCCTGTGGGAAGGACTGATGCACGCATCCCTCCCTTACAAACCAACCCTACTTTGGTTAACAAGTAGAAAGCAAAAATGATTAGAAAGCACAAATGAGATTTCAGCCCCTTATCTAACCACTAATGAATTGAAGCAAGACTGAAGAGCGGAAATCCATGAGTTATTGAATTGAAGGTGAAACACAGGACCAAGAAAACCCTTCAAGATGGAGACTCCTTTCTTGCAAATTGACTGCAGAGAGTCAACTGTAGGGCATCTGCTGTCTCAATGTGGGAACTCATTGCTGCCTGTGTTGCTGCTTAACCATGTGGTCAGCCATAAATTATTCTTAAATGGATTATCTAGATCGTACTTTATCCTTTGTTAGTTATCCTAAACAATTATGATTATAACAGCTCACATTCATGTGGCACTTTCTGCATACCATCTCATTTGAGCCTCATGATATTTTTGGATCTGAATTGAGATTTTAGCTGAGGGCACCCGTGTGGAGTCAGAGAATGTGAGGTCCTGTTGGATTCTGCTGTTTACGATTTGCGCCTTTCTGGCACTTCGCTTCTCTATCTGAGAAATGGGAGCTTTGGACTAGGTAATCTGTAGGACTTTTCACACCTTTAATACGAAATCTTTTTTTAACACTTAGTCCTATGCATGGTACTATTCCTTTCCATCTAGAATATGTGTCCTTACAAGTAGCGGGACATGCCAGACTCAACTGCAGGCACTTACTAGCTGGTGGACCATGAACAAAGGCCTCCATCTTTGCTCACCTCAGTCTCCTCCTCTGTTGAATGTGGAGCCAACGTTGCCTGAAGTGTGTGGCTCACAAGGTTATCAGGAGGCTCAAGTGAGATAAAGTTGGCTATGTGCTCTGCTAATGTTAAATTACCATGCAAATACTGGTTATTAGTAAACGTCATCTGCCCCCTCGGAGCTCATCCTTGCTTAGATCCCAGCTGGATGAGTAGAAGCAAAGAGCAAAGGCCCCACCCCTCTCTACCACTCACCCACATTGGGTCACTCAAGTCGGTGTCCTGCATGCGGATACAATTCATGCTGATTTCAATCTTATTTGTGGAGCCATTTGCTGTAGGCTCATCCATAAAGTTCAAATCAATGGGCTGTACGGAGCATATTGGCCTAGAGAGGAGTCAAAAGAAAATAAAAATGAGAACACGCACACACACACACACACACACACACACACACACATGCAGAAGATGAAGAAGTCCCTATGATCTCTCATGGGTTCAAGCAGAAAAGAAACAGTATTTAATGTGAATTCTCCCACATGGCATCTCTTATGATGATCAAAAAATGTACTGGAAGGGAGGTCAAATCAATCAAGAAATGCTTAATAACATGGAACTGAGCAAAAAGGAAATGTTCCCTGCCCTCAGAAAGCTTACATTCTCTGAAATACACAAAAGTGTGCTAAACAGACTTAGACTTTGGTGATAATACTGTGGGCATGCCCACCCATCCTGAGATAACAGGGTCTTCTTCTCCTTTTTTATTTCTTCCATGACTATCGCCACCAGAGCAGAAAGGAACTGTGGAGGATGGATGACCACGTGAGATTTTTTTTATCTGATACATTGACCTTTCAACGGCTAAAGATTTCACAGAAAGACTGCTCCAGGAGTCGTGAGTCCTGGCGTACTTAGAAACATCGTCCGAAAATCTGATGCTAGGATCATATCTGAAGAAAACTCCATTCATTCATCCATCTCTCTGTAAGTTGATCTGCTTGTTTACTGGTGACTCAGGGTCCAAGTCCAGGACCATTAGTAACCAATGTACCTGTGCTTTGAAGCACAGTTCAGAGATCAAAGGGAGGTTATCTATTATTTATTTAGTATTTAATTTTCCCCAGTTACATGTAAAAACAATTTTAACATTTGTTTTTAAAACTTAGAGTTCCAAATTCTTTTCCTTCTTCCCTCTCCACCTCCCATTGAGAAGCAAGCAATTCTACATAGGTTATATATGTGTAGTCATGCAAAGCATATCCATAATACTCGTATTATAAAAGAAAACAGACAAAAAAAACTCAAGAAAAATAAAGAAAGTAAAAAAAAATCATATACTTCAGTCTGGATTCTGACACCATCAGTTCTTTCTCTGGGGACAGATAGCATTTTTCATGCTAAATCCTTCAGAACTGTCATTGTATTGCTGAGAACAGCTAAGTCATTCACAGTTGACCATCTTACAACACTGCTGGTACTTTGTCTCCAGTATATTGCACTTTGCATCAACCCAGGCAAGTTTTTCCAGGTTTTTCTGAGAACATCCTGCTCATCATTCCTTGCAGTACAATTCTATTCATTATAATCACATTCTGCAACTTGTTCAGTCATTTCTCAATTGATGGGCATCCCTTGGATTTCTCATTCTTTACCCACAGAAAAGAGCTGCGAGATCAGAGTTTTTAATGAGTGCTGCACACAGTTTTGGAGTGGATCCTGGAGTACATTTAAGGACTGTCCTTTTTCTCCTTTAACTCTTCAGAAAGCTGGCAGAGCAGAGCAGTAAAGGAGAAATCGAAGGTTAAGCCCAGTGAAGTGGAAACCAAAATAGTGGTACCATTGTCCCCTTTTGAAACGTCAAGTTTATAACATCTCAATATCCTGCTTCCCAGCACAATGCTGGGCACATAATCATTGCTCAAGAAATGCTTGATGATGGATAAATGATCCTACACTCATGGAAGACCCTTCCCTAGGAAGAAATGCAATGTGTAGTGTCACGGAGTGACATGCCAACCTGTGATTCTGGATCTGGCTGCTTGAGATGATGGGACGAAGCTCCTTCACCTCCTTTCCTCCTCCCTAACTTACTCTGTTACCTCCCAGAGGGCAGGCACTCTCTTTTGCCTTTCTGTGTATACCAAACACAGTGCCTGGAGCACAGTAGTTGCTTCGAGTTGTTGAACCAATGACATCGTAGAGTGATGTCTTGACTCCTGCTTTAAGTGAGGCAGACCTTCAGAAAGTCATCAGCCTTACTCTCTCTGCCCAGAGTCATGCTTACTGAATGACCTGACTAATTTTCTGTGGGCTCTGTAACAATGGAAAGTGGTCCCAGGGCACTTGACCATGGTCCAGAGCTGCTTCAGGGGACAGGACTTCAGAAAACATCAGCACTTTCCATTTTAAATTGCAGATGCCTAGACTAGGAGTGGCCAGGATCCTATCAGTAAGCTGGTAGAAAAGAGGTTTCCTTTGGTCTGCTAGGCACAACTAGGAGTAACTGGTAAAAGCTACAGAGGGGAAACTTGGGGCTTGATGTACCAGTTGGGTGCTGTCTGCAGTCAGGGTGGTGCCTGACCATTGTGTCCCCTCCCCACCCCACCCCCATACATAACAGTAAGGGGCGTGTAGTGTTTTATGCTCTTTTGGCTAGGAGAGTATGTCAGTCATGACTTGTCGTTCATCATCTGTCCCCACCCACAAGCCACTCCCAGTCCTTCTAGATTCAGTGTTTATTTGACTCACTCATACCTCAGTGGCCATGGTTAAATAGTTTAATCAGATTAGTGAAAGTATTATTTTTTAAAATAACCAAGAAAGTGTTAGAAACTTGTACCATGTGACATTCCCAGTACTAATGGTGAGCCATTACCATGAGAAATAGAAATGGGAGGTCATAGGAGTTACTGGAGGTCTTCAAACAAGGCATGCCACCATGTTGGCCATATAATTAGAACACATGGCATGGAAGGTTTGCTCTAGCCCTGTGATTCAAGGGGCAGCCTCCTCTGCATTTCTCCTACTCGTGATTTATCCAAGATCCCTCAAGCAGCAAATAAGACAATTGGGATTTAAAGCCAATGGCTGTAAATTCGTCTTTCTTTCCTTTGCATACCTTCACCTCTTAACTTACCTACTTTTTTCCATCACTCATACGCACTACTCTTAATCCAACTCAACAGATATAATTTATTTCATGTATATTCACACATAAACCCACCCATGCCAAAAATATGGTGCTGTGTAAAATGCAGGGGTTGAGTACAAATGCCAGCTCATCAACTCACTAGCTTTATGACCTCTCTAAGGCCTCAGTTTCCTCATCTGTCAAATGAGGGTGTTGGATTCTATGACCTTCAAGGTTCTCTTCAGCTCTCAATATTAAATTCTATGTTTACTAAGAAACAGAAGAAACAGTTACCCTTAAAGAGGTTATAAATGACCTAGGAATAAAATGTGTCAATCTGAAACATTCAAGAATATCATTTTTGCAGCCAAGTGATCTGTTGGAAAGTGTCTTAGACTTGGGTCAAAGGGACTGTGTCTTATTTCCAGTTCTTATGTGATTTTATGTCAATCATATCTTATCCCTGGGCCTCTGTTTCCTCATATGTAAAAGGGTGATGGATCTGATTCCTCTATGGTGCTTTCTACTGCTGCTCTATCTTGATGATATTAAAGCAATAGGCCAGTCCTTTTGTGTGGGGGTTCCTTTTAAGTATGGAATGGACTAGCTGTTCTCTCAGGTACCTTCTAGCTCTCTAATTTGGTAGGGCCAGGATTCATGTTTCATCTCTTGGCCTCAGTTTCCTCATTTCTAAAATGAGGGGCTTGGATTAGAGGGAGGAGAGAAGGGAATAAACATTTATCATTCACTACGTGCCAAGCACTGTGTTATGAGCATCTCCCAACATTGTCTCATTTGATCCTTACAACCATCCTGAGAAGTAGGTGTATCATCATCCCCATTATCCAGTTGAAGAAACTAAGGTATAAAGCAGTGAGATGATTTTCTCAAGCTCATGTGGCTACAGAGAGAAAAAGAGAGAGAAAGAGAAAGAGAGAGAGAGAGAGACAGACAGACAGACAGACTGAGGCTAGACTGGATCGCTAAGATGTCTTCCAGGTCAAATCCAAAGAGAAAGAAAAGAAATGAACCCACAACACTTGACCAATATTGTCACATTTGATCCTTAAGAACAAAATTTAGGGTAGCCTCCAAAACAGGCAATTATTATTGGCATGAACTCACTTTTACGTATATTCTGGGGTTCTTTAAGACCTCTAGGTATTTAGTTGGCACAGTCGATAAGAGCACCTGGCCCTGGGTCAGGAAGAGCTGAGTTCAAATTTAACCTCAGACACTTGCTAGCTATGTCACTTCAGGCAAATCAACTTCCGTTTGCCTTGTTTTCCTCATCTGTAAAATGAGAATAATATTAGCACCTACCTCACAGGGTTGGATGAGATAGTAATTATTAAGTGCCTGGCTATCTAGGGCTGAGGCCTGACTCTACCACTGACTGACTGTATGGTCATAGGACAAACCAACTAACTTACCTGAGCCTCAGTTTCCTTACCTGTAAAATAGGTAGAGCAAGATGTGCTATCTACAACCCAGAGTTATTAGGAGAAAAAGACTTTGAAGTTCTTTCCTTTCCTAAGGCTACAAGTGGAATGACAAGCTCAGAAGCACAGAACTGTAAGGGACATCATAGACTACCTACCACCTCTTCTTTTTGCCAAGGAAGAAAATTAGTCCAGAAAGGGGAGAAATAGATGATTGATTTTGAAACTGAAGGGACTTGAGAAGTTATTTATCTAGTCTTCTCATTTTACAATGGAGGAAACTGAGGCCCAGAGAAGACAATGTCCTCTCCCCCTACTGTATATGTTTACAGGTTCATCAATCTGCAGCAAGTCCACTAGACTTGTCTCCTGTCCCTTTTACAGATGAGCCAACAGAGGGTACCAGACAAAGAGGAACATTTAGATTTGGTGCAAAGCAGAGTTCTGAACATTCAGAGTAGGTCTGAAGTGAGATGGATTGCTTCCAGGTAATAGAGGTTTTCCTTCTTTCTCCCTAGGGGTCTTCAGGCAAAGGCTGGGTTGCCATTTACTGGGGATGCAGACAAGGGGATTCTTAGCCAAGTAGGGTTGGAAGAACTGCTGACTGAGGTTTCTCTCCAATTAGATTCTGAGATGATTTCACCGTGATTTCCTGTCCATAAATGTCTAGTCTCCCCACTCTGCTTCCTGTTGAACTGAATCTATTTTGATGACAGTTTTTTTGTATTTGAGATGCCAACTAAAGGCAGAATCATTAATTACACAAAATATGTCTTCCCTTTCTTCTCTGTAGGAACAAGAGTAATTTGACTTAAAGAGACAAGAGGGTTAAGAGGAAAAATACCTTTTGCTTGACTTCATGAAGAACTTCTGCCAAAACAGAATTCAACATGGAACCCCATGGCAGGGGAAAAGGAACGCCTGAGGAATGCTGTTACAGGTGAGACCTACGGTTCTGGGCAGCCCAAATTCTGCCTATAAGAAATAATAATGGGTCTCTACTGAGACTTGGGACAAAAATAGAAAATTCCATGGAACAGAAGGGTGAGGCTGGGTGGGGTTACTTGGACATGCCAAGACACCCAGATTTGGAGACCAGACAGGCCAAGTCATCAGAGGGATCCCTGAGTTTATGACTGGGGACAGTCAAAAAGAAGAGATGTGGGTCTTCATTGTACTGGAACATGGAGAGCAAAGAACAGGTAAGCAGGAAGTATAAGAGAAAAGAATCAATAGGATGGGTCAGTCAAGGACTTCAGATATATCTAAAATTCCCCAAGGGTTGGAGAAGGTGGGGAGACAGGTGAAGAGCCAAATGATCCTGGAGGAGGAACTCAAGTTCTCTTCCTTAGGAATTTCTAAACTTTTTAGTTCAGTCACTTTCAGTCTGACCCCATTTGGAGTTTTCTTGGTGAAGGTAATGGCATGGTTTGTCATTTCCTTTTTCAGCTCATTTTACAGGTGAGGAAACTGAGGCAAATAGGATGAAGTGACTTGCCCATGGTCACACAGCTAGGAAGTGACTGAGGCTGGATTTGAACTCTGATTTTCCTGACTCCCAGCATACTGTTCTGTCCACTGCAGTGCCCACTACCTGCCCAAACCTAAACGTTAAGATCTAGCAAACAACTTGAGTTTCATTCCTAGCTTTGCTATATGCTAGTTTCTTAGGTGTGCCACCTAACGATGGGTAAAAGGAATGGAAGGAGTTTAATGAGGAGAGAGAAGTCTTCTCTCCCATATGTCATGGTAGCTGCATGTGGGAGAAGAGTGATTCCTTTTGTTCTGACTGACCCCGGAAGGCCAATGCCTGAAAATTTAAACACACAAATTTTAGATGTTATGTCAGGAAAATCTACCTTACAGCATCAGCTGTCCCAAAGAGAGTGGAGAGAACAGTTCATGTACAATTCCAAGGTCTTCAATTTATCAGTTATTGGCTGCAAAATGGTAGCTGTCACCCTTTACCAGCCCAATGGGCAATGACAGGTCTAGACATCAGCATATCCCCAATGATGGCTGACACACAAGGGATGTTGCCCAGGAAATGGAGGCTCTTGTTAGTCATGGAGTCTTTTAAAATGTGGGAAAAGAGATGGACAGAACTGAAAGGAAGACCTTGACTCCATTGTGACCTATGGGGAGACAGGGCAGAAGTGGTTTGGGCAAAAGAATCCCACAGAATGGAGACACAGATGGGTCATGATCTGCCCTGAAAAAAGAGCACCTGCAACTGTTAACTTTGTACCTTCTCCATTGCTCAGTTCTCTCTGCCCCTTGGGTGAGTAGACCTGGGCTAAGCAGCCTGTTGCCTTGATGTCCTTCACCTGAACCATGGCTTTGATGATAACACCTTCTGCCAGCAGGCATCACCATGAGCAGGAGCCACTGTGCCATTTGCCAGCCTGTAGCCCATTATTATTTTCTAAGGTCTTTCCCTCCTTTGCCAATAGGATGTGGATTGGTCTTGTGCTTTCCCATGTATAGGGAACTCCAAGGTGGAGGAGATATATCCACCTCTTCTCTATAGCTTATAATCTTAGAAAGTTGCAGAGAGGACTGACAGGTGAAATTATGTTGTCACACTTCCACAGCCACTTAGGGTCAGAGTGACCCTCGAACCTAGGTCTTCCTGTCCCTGATCTCAGCTCTTTGTCCCCTCTGCCATGCTACATCTGGTTTCATGATAATATGGATTTCTCTGACCTCCGGGATTTGAGGGCCTGTATCTCCTCACATCTGGAGATGATGAGAAGGAAGGTGGTCACAGTGAAGACAAGGAAGCCTCCATTATCTTAAAAAAAAACATGAAACTACGTCTGACAAGACTCACACCTGCCCAAATACACAACTGATCCTGGATGGCCCACTTCAATCTCCTTCTCACCTGCAGACCATCTCTGCCATTCAATATGCTCTGCTCAGGAAAAGGATCAAGAAAAGTTTCTTTTCTGATGGAGCTTACCTCAAGAGCAAAGCATGCTGTAGGGGACAGAGTGCTCCTGCAGAAGGAAGCCTTATCCATTCTGGGCTCAACAGGCTACTTTTTTTGAACCTTAGCCAAGTCATACCTGCCCCCCAACCATCTGGGCCTCATTTTTCTTATCTGTAAAATGGGGCTTGAATTGACATGGATGTCTAATATCCTTTCCAGCTACAGATCACAAAGCTTTAATATGGTAGCCTGTTCTTTTAATATAATGTAACATTTCTTCCTCCCCACATTGTTTTCTAGATCTTAAAAGATAAAAGTTTGTGAAGTTATTTTCACTCTGACTCAATGTACAATAAAATCAGAAGTCCAGAGATGAAAGCCAGTATCATGGGAAAAACCCCAAACAGCCACTGTTCAACCTGAAACTGGGGACTTTCATCATGGTTTGCAGATGTTTCCAATATTGCCGATAGAGTCAACTCAGTCAATAACATAATACAGAGGGGTAGAGGCCAAACCTCCTTTACCACTGCAGGTCATGGTCAAGTTCTCATTGATAGCCATAACAGGGAACTGTAAAATTGAATGAATTGCACTTCATTTTAGTTCTCTGCTAATGAGGCTAAGTATTTAAGTAAAGGTCTCTACCTTGTTGATAATCCTTCATCAAAGGAATGTTTGGATTTAACATCCTTTTCATTTGATCCAAGGAAAGTGAGCTCATCTGTAGGGACATCTCATGACTAATGAAAGGAGGCCAGCTCCCTCAACAGAACTGTAATCATAAACACAGGCCATGAATTTTCCATTGTCTACCCAGCTACAGGCACTGGCCCTGTGAGTTTGCAAATTAGGAATTTCCAAGAGGTACCTGTTACCTCCCCTTTGGGCACCTTTTACCAACCCTCTCTATGAGTATACCCACTGCCCTCAGGTGCTCAGTCCCCTCACTCCTCCTACTAAAATCTGCCCTCTGGAGAATCCCTTTCCTACCAAGGGAAGTGTGCATGTGTTTATTTGTATGGTGTTTTTAATAATTCCAGGTGTAATTTTATTTTCACTTGAGATAAGAAACTTCAAGTCAGAGCAATGAGTTTCTTATCTAATTTCATACACAAGAATGAGAAGGGACTTACAGGTATTAGAGTTGGGGAGACCTTCTAGAGATCCTCCTAATTACACCCCATGGTAACATAAGTGACAGACAGCCTATCCACAGAGATCAACCTTGGGAGGTCAGCCTTCTGTTCTTATCTTTCGTTCTATTTTTAACAGTGAAGTAGGGGAAGCATGTCTGAGTGAGTACAGAAGTTAATGGAGGAGGATTGGGGAGGTGGACTAGGGGTCAGAACATGGCAGGTAGCAGATGAGACACTATGCGTTAAGGGATGCTCTAAGAGCTCACTAAGACTTGATGTGCCCACCATTTTCTCTTTCCCATTTGGTCTTATCTCATGTTGCATCACTTGCTCCCCTGGAAAGTGAGGACAAGAGACTTTGCTGATCTCCCAGAGGAGGACCTGAAGAGGACAGGGAGTCTAAGCATTTGAAAGCAGTGATATTCAGCATCTGAAACATGACTCTATCGCTCTAGAACCCTCTCCAGGACTTCTGCATTGATGCTTCTTTGTGGCTCCCATGTGACCCCAGTAGGCCCTGGACCAGCTGAAGAAGGGATGGCCGGTGCATCTGTTACCTGACCACTAGTCTGGCCAAGGACAAACAGGCATGTGGGCACCTTGGCCTGCAAAGCTTTTGGTTACACCCCCTTTCAAATAGCAGCGACTAAATGACACAGGGTTGTAATCTACACTGATGGATGGGAGACTTCAAACTGCAAAATGAGGCATTGTTTGTCATTAAAGTGAACTGACTTTGCCCCATGTATTAAGCTCTTACTGGGGCCTAGGTACTGGCTTGAGGGATATAGACAGAATGAAAACCCACCCTCAAGGATGTCACGTTCTCTCTGCTCAAACATTTACAGTCCTTTGGCCATGAAAATAATGTCACACAGAACAAGGAAGAGTTTTTATCCCTCCTGGCCTATAGCACCAGTGTTTAGGATCTGTCCTAAATGGCCATATCCTGAGAACTCTTAAGAATCTGACCCATGACTTGTCTTATTTTTCTAATACTTACTGATCCAAGAAGTCCCAAATGTGCTGGAAGACGCCAGGACTGAGGAATTCGCTTGTCTGAGAGCTCTGAGACATGGTGGAGCGATAGTAACTTTCCTTCCAGGAGAAATGGGTAGGAGTGTCCACAAACCTTAGAAAGAATCCAAAGTAACGGCATTAGCATCAAGGTTTCCATGAGGCTGAATGGTCACAGATGACGTTTGGAGGCCACCATTGAAAACACTTAACAGCACTTGGAGAGAGAGGCAAGCTGATCCAGTTGAAGGGGAGGGCCTTGGACTCCACGCATCGGCTTGTGACCCTGGGCAAACACTCACCTCTTGTGGCTCCTAAAACCTCTTTAGGACTAGACAGAGAGCAAATTCTACATGTTTATGAAATCAAAAACAACAAAGGCATAACAGAATCATAAAATTTCCTGCCCAGAATGGCACCTCCAGGTTCATCTAGCCCCACTCCCAACAGAATAAGTATCCCTTTGTCAATGAGAGAAGAACCCACCTCATCCCAAGTCTGCCCGCACACCTATGGGCAGTCTTTATAAGTGTTAGGGAGGGGCTCCTTCTGCCAAGTTCAAATCTGCCCTTCCTCCCAGCACCAAAGGCAGGCAGAACAGGTCACAGGTTTGCAGAATCCCAAAGTGGGAAGGGATCTCATGGGTCCCCTAGTCCCATCCTGACCTCAGAAACCTTTTTGACCTGTCTCCAAATAGTATTCCAGAATTATCATCAGAGGCCCTTTAGTGAGAGGGAGTGTGGCAGCTGCCTCCAGGGAGACCATTTCCCAGAAGGTGCAAATCAGACCTTCCCTAACCTCAGAGAAAGCTACACACACCCTCTTTGTTTAGTCTTTAAAAATAAAGCCAACCTCCTGCAGCTCTTTCTGATGCTGCTCCAACCCTTTTATTAAAACCCATTTTACAGAAGCCTCTAACTTAGCAAAGGCTCCAGGTCAGTGAAAGAGGAGGGGGCAGCAGGGAAAGCAGCTTCATTCCCTTCCCCTAGCCACAGCCCCATCACTCTAAACGTGTTCAGTGTTTAAAGCACCTTTATTTCACCTTCTGTACCTGAAGCAACAGTAACAACAGAATGTGATTTACTGAGATATGTGGGTGGCTGGGACTTAATTGGAACTTGGAATTAGAGGTTAGACTCCAAGGTTCAGCCCATAGCTACAAGTGTTTTCGTTTGCATTTTAAAAATTGATTTCTTTCTGGTGGCCTTGCTTCCTACTGTGTACTCAAGTCCACAAGGTTGTTCCTATGAGGCCAGGTTACAGGGGGCACAGAGAAGGGGAGCACCACCATTTTGGGCTTTGGGATGTCCAGGATTGAATACCCACTTCGTAACTCACTCCAGCTGCCTGATGATGGCTAAGTTCCAGAAACAGTGCTCTTCCATCTTACTGAAGTGCTCAGCCATTACTGCTGTTATTATAAATGCAATTAGACAAGCACTTATTAAGTCTTTATGTTGCGTAAGACCTGTAACAGGCAGGGGAGAATCTGCCTCTACCTCCCTTCTCCCATTTGTCCCCTTGGGCTCTCATCTACATAAATATCTCATCAACTTTTGCATCCGCTATTAGCACAGACTAATAGTTGGCTTTCTCGGCATCCAGTCATTCCCATCTCCACCCCTCCCATCCCCCCACAGTTGCTAAATCTTTATTCCTAAAGCCCGTGTGTCTGTGTGCTCTGGCATCCCTTCCTAACAGAGGCTGCCACCCCTCTTATCTTCAGGTTTCTCATGATGACTCCTCACATGCTCTTTTCTGACCAGATTGGACTTTTTCTTTTCCTCTTCTATGAAGTCCCATCTCCTGTTCCCTTGCCTTCCCTCGGGCTTTCAAGTTCCCAGTCTGAATGAAGGCCACCATCGTCTCCGCCTCTTAGAAAACAGCAGCCACTTGGGCTCACAATGACTCCTCCCAAAGTGGCCAGGGATTGGCCTTTCCCCTCTCTAACGTCTGACCATTTCATATGGTCTTTCTCTCACTGGTGGAATGGAATCTTCTTTAAGGCAGGCCTTGCTGAGTTTTTGTCCCTGCCTCTGGGGCTGCTGGGTGGTACGTATTTAATGATGATTTGTTAGTCTAAAACTAAGATCAAAAATGAAGCTACCACTGTTTAAAGAGCTGGCATTCTGCAGGCGTGGGGGGCAAAGGAGAAAAAGAACCACAAGGGATACACTAAAAAGTAAAAGACATTTAATAAAGGACAGTGTTCATGGGAGGGGGGTGGAGTTAGAGGGATGCCAGAGCTGTATTTTGCAGGAATCTCAGGATTCTAACAAGGGTAGGTGAGAGCTGGAAAGCTGAAGACCTGAGTATAAATGGTGGCTTTGCCAGATCTTACACAAGTGAGTCCTGTAAGGGCCTTTGAAGACATCTGTAAAATGGGTTTAAATGGTAAGACCAAAATGCTGTCAGCACCAATCACTACTAACTTCATTTTTAAAGTATTTTGAGCCAAATATTAGATCTCAAAAGTGGTACAATGCTAGAGGGGAAGAACTTTGTTCCACCTCCTTACTTCAGGTAAACTGAGGCTCAGAATGAAAGCCAGGCTCCATCCCATAGGCAGGTCCTGAAATTTCCCCATTAGTCATCTCTTTGGGGGAACTAAAGCTTCACTTAAAATGTATTTTCTGATGCCATGGATACCTTACTGTGAATTGGTTTATCTGATGTCATCGTGATTTCCAGTTTGGGTTCTGAGGAAAAGAACAGGGAAGAGAAAGCTCTTCTGTGGGAGGGATTAACAAAGGTTTAGGAGGAGAGGAAAGGATGAGAAGAAGGGCAGACTAGTGCAGGTCCCAGGGGAGAACCAGTCAGGTGTAGCTGGAAGCACTGGGAGGAGACCAAGCTGGAGGGTGAGATCCCAGGGGAGTTCATAGGGGAAGGGAACATCTCAGACAGAAGGGGAACCACAAAGAGAAATCTTTGAAGACTAGTCCCTAGTACAGTGCCTGATGTAGGGGGCACTTACTAAATACTGAATGATAAATGCACTTTCCTTAATACAGGAAGATCCAGGTGGAAGAGGAAGGATTTTCCATCCAATCACCCTGTGAACCCAGCTTTTTGTGCCCCTCACACTAAACTCACACTGTGAAGTGACTCATCTTCGCACACAGTAGGTGCTTCGAATTAGTCCTCCCTGCCCACCACTGAGGGAATAGTAAACCAGTTCTGGTTCTGGAGACTTAACCAGTTTGCTTCACTTTAAGGCAGCCTATGGTGGGGAAAATGATCTTCAAAACAAAGTAAGTTTATTCAGAACTACATCCCCTGCCTTGTAGGGTCCTGGAGAGAGGAGAGGCTTACTCTGTGACTTTGGGATAGTCACTTCCCCACCCTGTGCCTCAGTTTCCACATCTCTAAAGTGAGGCAGTTGGACTAAATGATCTTCCAGGTGCATTTTGATTCTAAATCTGTGATCCTGATCTCTGAATAAATGTCATCAAATGGGCACAAAGGACTGACATATACGTGGAGGGGACTTTTAGGGTTGTGCAAAATGCCTTCCAAATAACTAAGTCCCTGTCATGGAGAAAGTACAAATATCACCCCCATTTTACAGGCAAGGAAATAGACTGAAACAGTCACTAGGTGAGTACTCTCGGGGCAGGGATGTGCATTTGGGAGTTCGAGCCAGGTCCAGCCAGCTAGCCACATAGCCCCATTGCCTCCCTCTTGGACAGGAACCTGATCAAGCATTCATAACCCCCCCATCCGGAGGCTTTTGTTGTCTTTTGATCTTAATATGGATTCAGTTTTTTGGTCATTTCATGGCCAATGCTTTATGACCCTACTTGGTATTTCTTGGCCAAGATGCAGGTGTGACTTTCCATTTCCTTCTCCAGCTCATTTTACAGATGAGGAAACTGAGTCAAACTGTAACTAGATTTAACTATAAATTGATCCTCTCAGATGCTAAAAAGAGATTGGGTTGGCTTTTATCCCATTCCCTTCCCATGGGGGTAATAGAAGACAGCGAGATCAGTCACTGTCAGCATCCTTCCAGAGCTCCCTGGTGGCCAGTTGAATGTGGTTTAGGCCCAGTGTGGCATGGGTCTGAGTGCCCAGTATGGCTTCCAGGCCAGTGCTAGAGGACAGGCAGAATCCTGGGCACAGTGGTCACCGTGGCAGGGAAGTAGCTAATCAGGCTCATGGCGGATTGTTTGGGTCCTCCGTGTCATGCTAAGGGACTCTGAGGAGCTGTTAAACTGCCACAGGACTTGAGGTGCATGCACAGACAGGCATTCTGGTACACCTTAGTTTACCTCCCCCTGGCATCCAGCCCTAGAGGTGTGTGAAGGAGTGAAGAGAACGAGCTCCTGCTGAAACTTTAGGAAGCCTAGAAGATGGAAGGAAGCAGCCAAGACACTGGTGCAGGCCTCACAACCAGTGAGGGTGTGGTCCTGCTGGGAGAGCTCTCCCAGCTCTCCCTTTCCCCTAGAGAGCATCTGGACCCATCGAGACAGGAGGGAGGGGTGGGGGTGAGGTGGGGCACTAAAACAAAGTGAGAGGTGAGCCATTTGTTCAAAGCTCTTAACAAACGTTTCCCATCTCCTGTGAGAGAAACTTGGATTCAAGGAAGGTGGGAGCAGGGCTCCCTCCCTAACTGATCCAGAGAGCCTGGAGGCAAATCCTGTGAATTCCCAGTCAAGCACTAGAAAGGGTTCTGGTGTGTTAGTCATTCACAGAAATGAATTGCAGCAAAAAGGTAGAAAGTGCTGTCTTCTGTAGCCCCAGCCAGAGAAGGAAACCAGGCTGGGAATGGCCATCTCTCCTCTGGGAGGTCGGGCTTCACAGATGGTCTCCCCAGAGGGAACCATTCTGCAGAGAGGGAGGATTGACTCCAGGGAGAGGCCATCAGCCCAGAATGAAATCTGGGCATGACTTGGCGGAAAGAAGGACAGGCTTGGGGTTACTGCCCTCCTCAGGAGCAGCCAAAGGAGGGAGGGCCTGCAGACAGATTGCAGCCCTGCTGCTGCTCCCTGAGTCATCGGAGGTCAGCCCCTCCCTGGCTGGGCCTCAGGCTTCCCACCTGTAAGGAGGGGTGGGAGCTGGCTTCCTACCTCAGGCAGTACTGTCTCTTCCTCTTCAGTGGGAGAGGGGGGCCCTGGGGGTCTGCCAGGCCCCTTCCAGCTCGGGATTCTTCAAATCTTTGCTGTGCTATGCCTCACAGCCTCAACTCTCATGGAACACCACTGGCCCTGGGTTCTGGGCACAGTCTAGGATGGGGCAAACAGTTTTGCTTTGAGATCTGGGATGCCTTCTGGCCTGTCTGTGATTGTGGCTAATAACAACAGGAAACCTCACCAGCACCAAACCTGGGCACACAGTACTGAAACTTACAGCAGCCCGGAGAGGGAGGAGCTACGTAGAGGACTCGTCCCATTTCACAGAGGGGGAATCTGAGACACGGAGGATGAACAAGTGGCCCGGAATCCCATAGCTAGCAGAGTCAGACGCATGATCTCACATCTGCTCCCTGGCACTCCAGCCTAGCCCTCTGCACTCTGCCCACCCAGGGGAAGAGGAGGCAACTCCCAATTCTTGGCCACGTCCTGCCTCCCGAGATTCACAAGCTCCTAGAATAATTAAATCTGGTTCAGGCCTCTTGTCAAACCAGACACGCAGGGGACTCAAGCCAGAAAGTGAAAGTTTCTAGATTACAAGTCCAGGGCTCCCTGGAATATCCAGCAGCAGTACTGGCCCTTACCAAACCCTGTCTTACCATGGCTGTCTCTTTTCTCCCTCCAACCCTCAGGGTTGTCAGCAGTTGGTAAGGCTGGATGTCCCACTCTGGCCCCTTCACTGGTTACCTTGCACTTACCTGATGGCTTTACCCCAGCAGCAATTCACCCAGTCTGAGGCTTGGGGTGGTGGGGTGCAGTCCTCAACTGTGAGACTCACTAAAAGGCCTCACTGGCCAAAGACTGGCCCCCACTGGCAGCAACCTTCTTCCCTCCCCCAATCCAACAATTTAACTCAGGCCAGGTGAAGGCCCTCCCAACCCCAATCGTGATTCATTAAGTCTAAGCAGCTTGAGCAGGTGTTGCTCTCCTAAACCTTAGGCCTGGGCCCAGCCTCATGTTTTCAGGCTTGTGGTGGAACTCCCAAAGAGTAAGGGCACAACTGGGTGCCTGGTTGTGGGATGGAGGGGGATCTGAGAGGTCATTTCACACCCCCATCCCCCAAGACCAGCTGTGCATGACAAGAACGGCCCCCTAGGATGTCTAATGCTCTCCTGTGTGTGAGTGCCCCGTCAGAGATGGGGATGTGGACAACTGTGGTCTAGCTGGCTTATTAGTCTTAGAATTATGGGCATTACCCAAGAAGCCTAGGAGACAGTGACAAGGGGAAGGAAACTCTGGTTCCACCACTTTATGTTGCAGGTGATTTGGGGATGTGTTTAACATCTCTGGGCCTCAGTTTCTTCATCTGTAAAAGGAGAGTCTAGGACTAGATGGAGCCCCTTTTATCCTCACTGATCACCCTAGTATCTCAACATGCCCTTCTTGTTTTACATTTCTAATGATTCTTTATCCCTCAGGTACTTCTCAGTTCTGACTTGGCAGGTTTCAGGGGGAGGGATTGACCCAGAATGGCTCAAGGAGGGAAGGCTTCTTTATGAGAGCTGAGACATTTGGAGTGGGGTCTCAAAGAAAGGAAGAAAGGTGAACTGACTCCCACCTCTGCTTACTCATTTGGAAAGTTTGCAAGAGAGACTGATCTACTTACGAAAAGTAAAACCAGTCTTTAGTTTGTCACATAAATGCTTGAAAGTCTGACCCCACCCCTCCCAATCCAAAACCAGCCAATATTCAAATGTACAATTTAAAATAAGTGAGAGAAGTCTACTTCTTTGACATGGGAGAAGACCAAGGCCCCGAGACAGTAAGTGAACAGCCAAAGTTACACCTAGCCACTGAGGGCAGACCCCACTGGAGAGGCCAGAGTGCCCAGGGAAGTGGGGCCAGGGTTCTCTCTCTGTGTTCTTCTCTTTGTGTTCCCCCTTGTCTATTTCTAATCTGCCATTAGTATAAAAGGAAGATAGTCACCTCCTACCCTCCCTCTACACACCTGATAAGGTAGGACAGAGTCAAACATCATTAAAAAGATCCTATGCTCAGCTGTGTAGTCTTTCATTTGAGAAAAGAATTGAGTGCCCAGAGACCAGGAGATGGGCCCATTCTAGCAGCTGGAGTGGAGCATGACTGAGTGAAGCTCAGGCGTCCTCAGTCCACAACTCTGCTGGGTTATGTTCCAAGAGCTCCACATAGACTCACAGAGCAGGGTGGGGATGGAGCCCTCATGTAAATCATTCAGATTTTTTAGGGGATGCTGTATTAGAGATGACAAATACACTGTGCTTAGCACAGTGCCTGGAACAAAGTAGGTGCTTAATAAACATTTGTGGATTATTAATTAATATGTCAGTTATCTGAGGCTGAGAACAGAGCTGAGGCTATGGGGCCTCTTTTCAGGTTGGATCCTAGACATGAGGAATTCCAAGTTGTGGTCATCAGCTTTGTGCAATAAATGATGTAAAAATTCCTGATTCTTATGTCTTCCAAAAGTAAAGATTCCTGATTTTTCAAAGGCAAGAGAATTTTGTTTTTGCTTTAATAGAAAAAAAAATCCCTATTCAATTAACACAAAACTCAAACCATAAGCTCCTTGATTCCTTCCTTCCTTCCTTCCTTCCTTCCTTCCTTCCTTCCTTCCTTCCTTCCTTCCTTCCTTCCTTCCTTCCTTCCTTCCTTCCTTCCTTCCTTCCTTCCTTCCTTCCTTCCTTCCTTCCTTCCTTCCTTCCTTCCTTCCTTCCTTCCTTCCTCTCTTTTCCAGGGAGTCATTAAGCAGGCAGTGATTGGGTTACACAAAAGATGCTGATACAGTGAGATCCTTCTGGTTTATCCTCCAAACACAGTTACCAAGAGGAGCTCTCCTACAGGTCAAGGGCCACAGAAAACCTTTCAGATACCTAGGTGAGTCCAAGGAAATGGAGAAGCCATTGAAATGGGTCTACAGTCTCTTAGCCACAGAAAGATGATGTTGACCCTCAGAAAACCCCTAGCCCCTGGCAGAGGCAGACCACATCCCTTCCTGGTTATCTTTTAATGTGCATTACAAGCATTCCAGAACTCCCCCCAGATGCCATCACTGACTGAATCAAGCCATTCAAGGAAGCCTGTCCTTGGTGAGGGTAGAGATAGACTAGGGCTAGGCAGTGGCTGGAGTTTCAGGTGAAGCCATTACAGGATGATTATCATCATTACCCTCATCAGGTCTAATTATGAGTGCCCAGGTGAACACAGTGCTCTCTGGGAAACTCCCCCCCTCATTGCCCCTTCATTGCCCTGAAGAGGCCCCAGTGCCCTGAAGGGTTTCCCTAGTTCTTTCCTGTGCAAACATAACTCTTACTCAGAAGGATGATTCCTTCTATCTGAGAACATTTTCTTTTCCTCAATCTCACTCAACTCAAAGTCAGATGGAGCCTTACTGATCAAAAGGGTTTGACTTAGATCACATCAACAACATCCCACTCATCCCAGGTCTGTGATTCAGGACTGCTCAGAAGCCCACTTTTTATAAGGCAGTATATTCCCTTTCTCCATTTTTCCTCAGCTGCTCCCATGGTTATACATATTGATCCTTTCTTACCTAGATGAACCTACATATGTCCTTTTATCTTCTGATGCAGGAGATAAGCAAGACTCTTCTTCAACCAACCACAGATGCTTCTGATGTCCAGCCCTCCTCCACCATGACCCCTCCCACCTTAACACTAAACAGTCATGTGGCCCAGCTTCTTTGGGCCTCATTTTCCTCATCAATAAAAGGAGTGGTTTGGTTGAGATGGTTGCTCCTGTGTCTCCCAATGCTATAACTGTGATCCCCATAACCCCTTACCTTGCCCCTTAATACCTGGCCACCCTCATCCCATCTCTTTACTTTGCCACTGGCACAACTTAGGTGTTATCCCCACATATAACTTGCTTATGTCTTCTATTTTGTTTTTAATGACATAACTTTGAAATTTCATGCTCCTCTCCCCCAGCTCATATCCCTGTTTAACACTCATGTGCTAGAGGAAATCATGGAGGATTGAGAGATGACCTTCATTTCAAAATCCCTTCATTAAATATCTCTCCAGAACTTGGGTCATGATTTTACTTCATTTTAAAAATAGAAACAAAAAAGTAGAAACATATACATATGGAAAAAGAAGACTTGAGTGTACTATCAATCTGCCTCTATATGAAAGAAATATTTCATTTAAGATTCTCCTCTTTATATTCAATATTTTTTTGAAACAGAGGCACCTTGTCACAGTGGTTAACACTTGGGGCTTGTAGTCAGAGAAACTCACTTTTGGAGGTAACTATCTACGTGGCTCAGGCAACTCCCTAGATCATAGCTATCTAAACATGAAGAGGCTGGTATCTGGGTTGATGAAGTGATCCTAGGCCTAGAGTTCTCTACACTCGGAAAAGTACAGATTGTTTACATTTATTTGTGAAAAGAACTAATTGAACCCATTCCATTTAATGTTCAAGTTCAAAATAAAAATGAAAAAACAGAAAAATTCCCCAATAATTTAGAATTTAGAATAAAAATCTAATAACTAAGAAAACACTATATATATGAACTAACAAACCTTTCAGAAAAAAAAAATGTAGCTATTATTTATCCCAGAGCTATTAGAAGAAACCAGCCAACATGCAGGCTACTTTCTCATTAGCAGTTTAATTTGATTTTGCAAAGTACCATTATCTAATTGCATCTTTTTTTCTTTTCTCTGGTAATTACTATTTTGTGGATGGCTTTATTTTTTATATCCTAGTCATTTTTGGATCATGTCCCTTCCCTGTTTTTCAGCTCTTCTTTGTAAGAAAGACAAACAAACGACTGAGGAACATTCCCATCCAGAGCCCTCGTTCTGGGAGTCTGCGATGCTTGGCGTCTCTAGGCCCCTATTTCACCCATTTCACTCAGGAGGAGGGGGAACCACATTTTCTCAGCTTTTCTCTGGCGCTGACATTAGCATACAGCGCATTTATAGAACGATCACAGAAGTCTGACTTTTCATTTCTATTTCTTTAGTCACTGTGGATTTCATCTTTCTGTCTGTTTACTTCACTTTCTATCTGTTCATCTAAATCTTCCCACGTTCCTTATATTCTTCACATTCAGCATTACATACGGTGAAGGAATTTTCTATTGCGTTTAGAAAACTCTCATTGTGCATTCATTCCCCCAGACGGAGGGGGTTGACTTTGCTTGCAATTGACCTTTTTGGTTACCATAAAAAAAGCGTGTGTGAGCATGTATGTATGTATTTATGTATGTGTATACACATGTGTGCACACACATATGAACACACCACATGCATATATACATACAACACACATGCACATATATACATGTGTGTATGTAAGTATATATAATATATTTTTTTTGTATATATGTATGGGACCCTATCTATCTTTGATATTCTTGGGATATATGCCCAGAAATAAAATTGCTAGGTCAAAGGGAATGAACGCTTTCGGAGACTTTTCTTACATAAATCCATTTTCTTCCCATTATGGTTGAACCTATCAATAATTCTCTCTCTCTCTCTCTCTCTCTCTCTGTCCCTCTGAATCTATATATGTATCTATCTACAATATACCTGCATGCATGTATAATTCTCATCTCATAACCCCTCCCACCAATTGTCAGTAATTTACATCTTTTGTCATTTTTACCAGTTTACTGCTTTGGAAGTGAAATATATAAGGTCTTTCAATTTCAATTCCTCTTGTTATTAGTGATTTGGAGCAATATTTCCCATGGTCACCGATAGTTGGGAGTTCTTTGTTTTGAGAAAAACTTGAGCTCTTCTGACTGTTTAGCTCCTGGGAAGCAGGTCTGGACCTTTCCAATAACTTTTTATTTTTTCTTTAGCAGATGGGCATTTTACCATATTATCAACCCATAGGTACTCCCTCTTAATTAAAACAACGGGATAGGCCTGGGTGCTCTCCAAGGTTCTTTTTCCTCACAGATAGTCTATCATCCTTAGAACGTGGTGCTGTTTTGTGTGGCGAAAAATGAAGCTGGTTAAACAAAAGAAGTGAGTCTATTAGGAAATGAAGAAGGGCACCACTGGGGTCTCAGAGCACTTCTGGGAGAAAAGTTTGTCCTAGAATGGGGGGAGGACCTTGGGATAACCCCAGATCAAAGAAGCCCAAGGCCTCAAATGGGCTGAGTGAGGGACATGGTCTCTACTCTTAAAAACTCTCCTTTATTGATTCCCGTCCTGTCAATATAGAAGTAGAAAGAACGAGGCTTCCCAATTTTGAGGGATGTTGGGTATTTTCACATACTAGGTATGCAATACATCACTTTTTGAATGAATAAGATGAGGACTGAGTGGGTAAGAACATCATTTAAGGAAGAAAGCTTGAGTTGTTCTATGGTTGTGTATCCATTAGTAACTTTAGCAGCAAAGATTGACTTTTCTATTAATTATGGTAGAAGAATTTTGCCCAAGAAATTAGACTGAAAACTCCATGAGAATAAGAACTAGCCCTGTCATTGCCTTCCTTCCTTCATATCTCCAGAGGTTGGCATAGTTCCCAGTACAAACAGATGCCTCAAAGTGATAGTTGGTGGACAAATGCCCAGATGACTGTCCACTGATCTGTGTCCTTATGGGCGAAAGGAGAGCTGTGAACCCAAGGCTGGGGCACTGGAGGAGACATCCTGACTTTCTTCACCTCCCCTGTTGCCCTGCACAATGACAATTCCCCAGCATGGGAATACCACAAAAAAACCTCTTCAGAGTGGCCCAAGTCCATGGATCACAAACCCATAGTAGAAGGGGGAAATCAAGATCATTCTTAGCAAATAAGCTGAAATATGTTTTAAAATATAGCCCATTCTCTTTATGATCTTATAGGAATTGTTTAACTGTAAAAAAAAAAATCTTCTGCTGAAGTAAATTCTGGGGAGACTGATGAATTTAAAACTCACTGCATATTTAGCAGGTTGCACTCTTCTCTGCTTTCCTGGGCAACTGTCATTCTTTCATTTCAGTCATATTTGATTCACTTTTTATGCATCATATTGCAGAAACTGATACAGTGAAAGAATATATACACAGATATGGCTCCCCCTGTGCTTTTCACTCTCAGCTCCATTTTCTCTTGTTCCCGTCATTTAAAATGAACTCTTTTGTGTTTTTTGGTTCTGTAAGGAGCTCTTTCCTATTGTTCATCCTGTGCTTATCATAATAGCTAGCATTTATCTAATATTTTAATGTTTGAAAAATGCTTTACATGTATTTTCTCACAACAGCTCTGTGAGGTGGACATTGTTATTATCCCCATTTTATAGATAAGAAAACTGAGGCTAAGATAGATTAAGTGGCTTCCCCGATGGCAGACAGTTCATAATTGTCTAAGGCAGGATTTGAACTCTATTTTTGCTGACTCCCTGGCTAGTGTTCTACCTACTGTTGCTAGGTTTGGTTAGCCACCTGCACTGTTGTGTAATAGTTTGGTGCTAATTCTATTGACTGATCACCTATACCCCTTCTACTCAATTAAACAAGAGGGAAGGAAGGAAGGAAGGAAGGAAGGAAGGAAGGAAGGAAGGAAGGAAGGAAGGAAGGAAGGAAGGAGGGAAGGAGGGAGGGAGGGAGGATATATGAGTAAATCTCACCTAATGTAGACTCAACAGGGAATATTTCAAATTCAGCATGTTTATTGAATGTGAAGCCCCAGACTTGAGACGTGTCTAACTTTGAGAACAGTATGAATCTTTTAGAAAAAATGTTATCCAATCAATAGACTGGAGTTTATTGAGTACCTGATGGGTACTGGGTCACATATATATTGTTTTAGGTGCTTTGCTAGGGACTATGGGAGATATTGACTAAGTTGGGGTCTCTACCTTCAAGGGGCTTGTAGATGAACTAGAGAGAAGGGCAATATGCAGTGAGCAGTGATACATACAATTAAGAATCCAAGTCTGCAGACTGGCATTTCCAGCCTTTCCCATTGTGGCTCCCATCTGAATTTCTGAGTTATTTCATATTACTTCCCATTCACATATTTCAGATGTGATTTCTGTTGCCATTCCATTTCTTACATTTGAAACTGTGCACACTGTTCACCATACAAAGACTATTCCCCATACGTGTTCTTCTTGTCTCTACCTCTTACAATCCTTAGCTCCCTTCAGGGGTCAGCTTGTAGGCATCTCCTACAAGGTGTTTTCCTGATCTCTTCCCTTCTTTAAATGATCAAGTATGTGCCTCCCTTTTTGGAGGTTGCTAGAACATAATCCCCTTGAGGGGAGGGGAAGTTTTTCATGTTGTCTTTGTATCTAGCTTAGAATCTCACGCACATGAGGTGCTCATTAAAGGCTTGTTGGATTGGATAACTATAGAAAGACAATTCTTATAGGGAGCTCTTATGGCCCACACCATACGACTCAAAAATGCAAACAATCAATGTGACCTTAGACAAGTTACTTCTCTCCTCATCTATAACATGAGCAGATTTGACCAGATGGTCTCTACGATCCCTTCTAATTCTGAATCAAGGACCTTATGTTCCTGCTATGTTGGGACAAAGAAATGTCAACTATCCCATAATGGCATTCACCAGATGATTCGATGCCTTCTGGTAGACTGAATAATGCTATAATGCAGAAACTCAATATGAAGAAAGTTACCGTTTGTCACTTGAACAAAACTAGGAAACTTGATTATGAGATTAATGACTCACTTGGTAGAACATTTAAAGTCTCCTCTGTCATATTTCAATGTTTCTAACGTGAATGTATTCTTCCTGAAATCACTCAAACATGGTGGCATCTCAGAAGCAGTTCTTCATTACCAGAGACTATAGGAGAATGATCTTTAGGGAGCCTGGCCATATTGATCCATTCAGATAGTGCCAAGACATATGCAATGGCACTGAAGACTTCAAACAAGTTAGCACCTCTGAAATGCCTACTGAGGAATGACTGGGTGATTTGAGGCATGTCAGCTGCTTACTCCATTTTACCAGGGAATGGAGGAAAAATCCTCATCATTTGAATATGTAAATCAAAATGGCCTCAAGAATTCACCGAGTAAACCCTACCAAAAAAGAATCATCGTCCCTGACAGAACTCTTATCCACTTGGATACAAAAAGTCAGGACAACCCATTTAATTGACATGTCCATAGGAAATGCACCTCATGTCCAAGTTACATGGAATGAATAACCCTCAAAGTAGGAACCTTAAAGAAGGAATCCAAAGCACATGGGAACTGGATAAGGAGCATATCAGTCCCACTCACCATCTTGTTTGCTGCTGGAGTTGGATCAAGAAGGTTTTCAGCGAATGTAGAGGCTCATTCTACCCCCTACATACTGAAGAGTGACCTGTAGAACCTCCTCTGAGTTTGTGCCTTTTCCAGAACCAAATCAAATACTGCACATGGATGCTATGTATGATGTTATCCTTCCAGGAGTGAGTGGAAGACTTGGAGTAAACCATGGTCCTCCTAGTTAGCTAGGGGGTGACATTCCTAGAAAGAATGGAAACTGTGCTTTAAAACTAAAGCAAAGAGGAAATGATTGGGTAGAAGGAAAGAGAATTCTAACCTTTGTCAGGAGGTTTTTTGGTGGGAGAATGTGATAAAGAGAAGCAAAGGAAAAAGAAACATGGCATCCTTGGGGCTAAACTGAGTGATAGGAGAGTTTTGTCTCATGTAAATGGTGCTAGGCCTCTGGAAAGGAATCTCATTGCATGTTCCAAGGGCTGGTTAAAAGGGTAGACAAGTGAGGCCAAGAGAGACTTCAAACACTGCTACCCCCAAAAAAGAATGAGTTTTAGTGGTTGGTGACACCTCAATGAGAAATAATAAGGTGTCATGTCATCCAGATGTGAATAACCAGGAGGCATGCTGTCTTCTCAGTGCCTGTGTGTACCTGGGGCATGACAGAAAGCCTCATGAGATCTGTCAGACCTAATGATTAGTGCCATGTAAAGACAAATGAAAGCACTGATAGAGATTATGAAACCCTGGGGAAAATACAGGACAATGTAAGGGTACAAGGGGTGCTTTCATGAAAGCTGTCACTTGAAGGCAAGGACTCAGGATACAATGGAGAATTGGAGGACTGGCTGAGGAGATGGTCTTGAAGAATGGGATACTGATTTCTAAATCAATGTTTGCTTCAAATACTCTTGTCAAGGAATGGTTTATATCTAATGAGAGATGGGAAATGTATGTGTGTGTGTGTGTGTGTGTGTGTGTGTGTGTGTGTGTGTGTATGTAGGTTAGAACTGGAATCTGAATTAAAGTCTTTGACCACATGTACAAATGAATGAATGGATGAAAACACATAGAAACATGTATTATACATACATGCACAAATACATATACTCACCTCCCCTTACACACGTATTAGGTGATCTAGTTTACCTTGCATGCTATTATATATACTCTGCTCATTTGCATATAGCTATGTAAAATATTACCATTGCCTTTAAAAAAATGTCCCTTATATTTTACCATGTATTTTGCCCTATGCTATTTGGATTACCAAATATACATGATTATAAGGATAGATATATAGATAGATTGATACAGATATAAATAGGTAATTTTATTTGTAATATACACATATTCTAACATATCTGTCTGTATAGGTCTTTTTGCCTCTATCTATCTACTCATCCATCCATTCATCCATCCATTCATCCATCTATCTATTGATTTATCTGTCTGTCTGTGTGTCTGCCTGTCTGTCTATCTATCTATCTATTTCTGATCTCTTTTCCTTATAGATTTGTTACTGAAAGAAAAGTGCTTAAATTTTTAAAAATGGAAGTTTTCCTTCTATGCCTTAGGTGAAGGCAGACCTTGAGAACTTTGGAAGACCAGAGAATTTGAGACTTCTGTCTTTTCATTCAGACCAGAGTAGCATCCTCAGGAAGTCAATGACTGTGTGTACTTTGGGAGCCAGGTACTGATTGGATGCAGACTCAAGGCTCTCCATAGACACAAGCAGAAAATGATAACTGTTGAAAGAAAATATTCAAAGGACACCTGCAAGAAGACTTTGAGGCACTGTGAGTTACCCTAATGCCATGTGGGCTCTTGATGTTTGGGCCTACTTATATCTTGGATTCTGCATGTCCTTGTAGGACAATGAGCCATGCATTATTTTGGGGGAGGAATGAGCAATAATTCATAATAAACATTCTTATTATATTACCTTAGTAAACAATGTTTTCTAAAAATTAAGTAATTTGGGAACTAATTGATATTGACTGATAATTACTGAAGGAAGCAGAGGAGTGGGGGCTTATGGGCTATAGAGTTAGAAAGACAATTCCCAGCCCTTTTGGGCAAGCCACCAACCAGTACTGAGTGGAGATGTAGCAGCATGCTTTGTTGACTCAACTAATCAGTTTGAGTTTAACTAAAAATGACATTATTCTCACCATCATCATCATCATCACATATGTGGTGCAGTGGATGGAGTGTTGGACCTGGAGTGAGGAAGACCTTCAGACAAATGACGCCTCGGACACTTAGTAGTGTGCGACTGCAGGCAATTCACTTACTGTCTGTTTATCTCCGTTTCTTCAACTTTGAAATGGTCACCGCACTAGGACATCTTCACAGGGTTGTCGTAAGGACCAAATGGGACAATATTTCTATAGTGTTTAATGTGGTGTTTAGCACACGTGCCTGGAACACAGTAGGTGTTCAATAAATGTGTGTTATCTTCCTCTTCCCTGTTATTACTGTTCCTGTCATTATTATTATGTTTATACACAAATGTTTTAAAAAGATTTTATTATTTTTATTAGATTCAGTTAGATTGCTTAGATTTCCCCTATTCTTCCTTTCCTCCTCCCTCACAGTCTGCATAATGCTATAGTCAATTTTTTTAAAGAAATATATCAACATGAATCAAAGTGCAGAAAAAAAATTTGAAAATCTGCAGAATGATTTCATACTAGTTGATCTTTCTCCCTACCTCTATGTCTTCAAAGGAGTGAAAAGAGGTATCTGAGCATTTTTACTGAATTAAGGTGTGGTTTGCAAACTTATCAAATCCATCAATGACACAGAGTTGGGGGACAATACCTGATGGAAGATGTTGAGTCCTGCTAATCTCAATGAGTTAAAAGAATTGACCAAATTAGATGAAATTAAGTAGGGGAAAAATGAAAATAGTGTGCGTCATGTGTGAGTGTGTGTTGTGTGTGTGTGTGTGCATGTATATGTGTGTGTGTGTAAACATCCCTCAGGATGGGATACATGTGGTGTAGCTTCAGCTCCTCCAAATAAAGCCCTGGGCCTCTCATTGAGGTGCAATTGTCGCATGAATCAACAAGCTTCCTTGGCAGGTTCTTGTTGGATTAGCTGAGATACTTTTTAATTGACATCTTGGTTTTTATATAATCTAGAATACTATACTATATACTAAATTATATTAAATATAATAAATATATTATATTAAATTTATCTAATTTATATAATATAATATATATAATATATATAATAATTATATATATAAAATATAATTAATAATATATTAATAATATAATATTATATTATAATAATAATATATTAATTAATAATATATATTATATATAATATAATATATATAATAAATTTATATTAAATTTATCTAATCTAAAATTTCCCCTGCGCTCCTCCCCCATCCATCATCTTAGTAAAGGGTGTATCCCATATACTCATTCATTATTTTTAATTAACAAACAAATACGCAAACATATGAATAAATGAATGTATGAAAATAATGAGACAAAGGAGTCTGTCTCTGATAAAAGCCTCATTTCTGAAATTATATGTTTTAGAAGAATTGAGTCAAATTTACAAGAATACAAATCATCCCCTAACTGATAAATAGTCAAATGATAGGAACAGGCATTTTTCAGAGGAAGCTATGAAAGCTATTTACAGTCATATGAAAAAATGTTCTCACTATTGATTAGAGAGATGCAAATCAAATCCACCCTGAGGTACCACATCACCCCTATCAGATTGGCTAACCTAACAAGATAGGAAAATTATAAATGCTGGAGAAGGTGTGGGAAAATTGGAACACTAATGCATTATTGGTGGAATTGTGAATTGATCCAACCATTCTGCAGAGCAATTTAGTTCTCTGCACAATGGGTTATAAAAATATGCATATCTTTGACCCTGCTATACCACTTCTAGGGCTATGTACCAAAGAGATCATAAAAACCACCCACCCACACGTACAAAAATATTTATGGCAGCTCTTTTTGTGGTGGCCAAGAACTGGAAATTGAGGGGATATTCATCAGTTGGGGAATGGCTGAAGAAATTGTGATGTATGAATGTAATGGAATACTACTGTGCTATAAGAAATGATGATCACTCAGACTTTAGAAAAATTTGGAAAGACTTATATGAACTGATGCTGAGTGAAATGAGCAGGAGCAAGAGAACATTGTACACAGTAACAGGCACATGGTACAATGACTGAAGTTGATAGGCTGTTAACTTTTCTCAAAGACTTAAAACAATTCCAAGTCTCATGATGGAAAATGCCATCCACATGTGGAGAAAGAAATATGGAGTCTGAATGCAAATCAAAGCCCACTATTTGATCTTTTTTTTTTTGTTTTGCTATGTTTTTTTTCTTTCTCATGGTTCCTCCCATATGTTCTAATTCTTCTATATAACATGACTAATATGAAAATATGTTACATAAAAATGTAAATATGTAAAGACTATATCAGATTGTGCACTGTCTTGGGGAGGTGGAAAAAAATCAAACCTATGGAAGTGAATGTTGAAAAGTAAAAACTACAAAAATAATTAAAAGTTAATAAACACGTGCACAAATATAAATAAATGAATGGATGAAGAAATAAAGAGAGGGATAAAAGAATGAGTGAGACCAATGAGTACATGGAGTGTTTGTGGGGATGTAGACAAACACGATGCAATGTTTAAAGCCTGCTGCCCATCACCTCTGTAAGGGAGGGAGAAGAGGTTACTTGTGTCTCCTCTTTGGGGTTCTGCTCGTTCTTTCTGTCTTTGCATCCTTCATTCTTAAGAACTCTGTGATTTTTCTTTACACTAGATGTATCATGTTATCACTGTAAGTATTGTTGTTGTCCAGTATTGGATGTTCTGGATTTCTGGTTTTGCTTTCCACTACTTTGCGCGGGCTCCATTAGTGTTTCCGGCCATAGAGAATGGTCATCACGGGGCTTTCTTTCTTAAAGCACAATTAGATTTTTTCCAATTCAAAAATCCCGACTCTGAGATTCTGATCTATGAACCTCCTCTTCCAGGCAGCAGGCACCTTGGTTCTCAGTCACAAACCTCAATTCAATTCTATTTGACAAATACAGATTAAGTTCCTATTGTCTTCAAGATCCTGCATGTGTGGGGACTGGACAGGATTCGTGTGAGTGTGACTGATGCTCCAAGTTAAGACCAAGATGCAGATGGAAAAGCCAGGTTTTGTGGGGGATAAGCACTTTGCCCTGAGTCACTCAGGGCAGCAGCAGAGCCAAGGACGAGACACTAATTCCCCGCCCCACTTTTCTTCACCATGACATTACCCCAGCCCACGGTCCCATTTTCCTACATCGTCTATACTCACATTCAAGCAATTACCTTAGCCTTTGAAAAGGACAAATACATAGTGTGTTGGGAAACAAAAGTGTTGATATCGAAGGTATTTATAGTTTTTGGAGGGGAGGGGAAGCAGTTTGGTAAGTGTGCTGTTAAAACTCTAGGAACTTGGCAGTGGGTAGTAGGCTGGAATTCCCCCTGCACGACATTTTAACACTGCTGTGATTTGTGGGCATCACTATTTAGTGAAGCCCACAGCTGTGCATGAGGAGAAAGAGGTGGAGCTTGGCAGAAGGGGACAAGCAAGAGATTGGGTCATGCTGTCATCTGGAATTCCCCTGGCTCTGGTGGACCTCCTCCCCCTCCCCATTCTCCCTCTTCTCCAGCCCCGTGTCACCATTGGAAAGGAGTCCTGAAATCTTGTAAATACAGAAGCCCTGTCAATTACCCCCATTGATGTCCTGCTCTCTGTTTGCACTCATCCTGAGCATGTGGATTTTGTACAAGCCGAGGAAAAGGCAGTTAGATAACTTAAGAATTCTTCTAAAGCTTGTTGTCTGAAATGCTTATGGAAACAACCGGGGAAATTGGACAAGGCCAGTGGAACATCTGAGAGTATTTGTTTCCATTTCATTATGTTTCCCAGATTCTCCCCTGTCCTGCTCTAGCTGAAATTCCAACTCCATGGAAAGGGTTTTCCAAATAGCAAGCCAAAATTTGGCTTCTTCCTACTTATTGCTCTGCCTTCTCCCTTTAAGGCCAAACAGAGCCGGTATAATCTCTCTTTCATAGGAAAGCCACCTAACACAGCCCCGCCAAATCTTTTATATCCTAGACAACATGTATACCAACTGTATAAACCTGGACAATGGACTTAACCTGTGTGGACTTTGGCTCCTTCCCTGTTCAAAGAGGTTCCCTTCCACTTTCCAATTTATTATCCTGTGTGACTCCATCTCTCCTTTCTCCAGTCTATTCTATCCAACATATCCAATATTAAGTCTTAGTGATATCTGGAATAGTCAATTGGCCTCCCTACATTGTTCATTACCAGCCCCCACCCCACTCATGTTCTTTTCTTTTTCTTTTTTTTTTTTTTAACTATTGTTGGGCAATAGAATTTAGACGCCTGAGACCCTGAGTTTTTACTTGAGTCTTTCCTTGGAGAACACTGCCTTTTCTCCTGACGTTCTTCCTGTGGTCCTCAGTTACTGATCCTCTAGGCTTAGGGCATCAAATTTGTGATTGTCCTCTCCCTATAGCAGCAGGCTTTATATTTTTATTACCTTGTTAGATACTAATTCCCAACCTGCAAAAGGCAATCCTCTGGTTAATGTTTTCAGAGGTGGTGAAGATTCAAATAGACTGATATTTCGTGAAGTTCCCTAATATTCAGAACTGTGATGTCTTTGAAAAAAAATGCCATCCTTGCCTCTGAAGGCTCCCCACAGAGATGTCTTCCCAATCTGAATAGCAATACCCTCAAAAAGTCTCACAATTAAAGGAGTCAGCCACCTCGCCTGTCAGAAGATAAGTGTGACTGCCGTACCAGAACAACCTGCTAATCAGTAGGCCTTGCCTCAGGTAAGCCACCAATACAAGTCCTCATTACTTAATTTCATTATCATTAGTGAAAAACTTGCCAAGCCCAATACGGAATGACTGGCAGGTCTCCGTGACAGCAGGATATATCGACAGGATGGATCTGGACTCTGAGGAGCAGAGTAGAATCTGGTCCTTACACCTGCCATTTGTTTCTGGGATAATAGATAAGGCATCAATTTGTAAAAGTTGGATGCTTTGCTGCCCCAGCTCCTTTGTCTATCATTCTGTGATAGGTGAGCACTAGAAATGGAAGGGGGCCACACACAATGAGGGGGGGGTCACATTTTCTTGGTTGCTTTTGTTTCACCAGAAACTGTGCTTTGTTTTTATGAAGTCCAACTAGCCTATTGAAACAAAGACAAATCTCTGCATTGTTTGGACATCAACACTTTTCTAGTGTTACTCTGTGGCTGTGAATCATGGACTTTCCTTATTCCTGAGATACCACAGCTGTGGATGACCCAAGGCCAGAATGCAGAGGTTTTCCAATGGTGGGCTCTGCTCAGAGAGGTGGCTTATTAAGGACAATTATAATCAGCAAGTCAAGGGAGAGGGTCCATCAGCTAAAATAAGAGATGACAGATAGCTTGAGTGGTTCACTGGTACCCAAAATACATTTAGCCCCCTAGAACAGAAGTTCTTAACCCAGAGGCCCCTGGATCTCCAAAGGGTTTCTGGAAAGAGTTCAGGGGATCTGTGAACTTGGATGACAAACAAATGCACCTTTACTTTCACTAAATTCTAAATGGAACTTGATACTTCCTTCAATGATTTTAAAATGCAAGTCTGAGAGGGGTTCATAGGTTATATCAGATTAGCCAAGGGGTCTGTGACGTAATAGTTGCGAAGAACCCTTGCTCTAGAGGGAAGTCTCCATCATATTGGTCCTCAGTGGAGGTGTCATAAAACATGATGAGAACTGTTCAGGAATGAAGCTATGAGTAGGTTGGACCTACACCAAGGGAAAGAATACTCCATTTAGTGTTGCTGACTCACTGAGGTCTCAAAGCATCAGTTTAATAGTAAAAAGCCATTTATGTCAGATGAATATAAACTGGCATAGGGAAAAGAACCCTGTCTCTTGAGGAAAAGGACCTAACTTCAAATCTCACTCTGGTACTTACCATCTTGTGACATGGGACA
Organism: Bettongia penicillata ogilbyi; assembly: GCA_023548195.1. Taxonomy (NCBI): domain Eukaryota; kingdom Metazoa; phylum Chordata; class Mammalia; order Diprotodontia; family Potoroidae; genus Bettongia; species Bettongia penicillata. The sequence goes on from JAJHZJ010000010.1 coordinate 7,781,448, forward strand.
AGTCCCTGGATCTCCATTTTCTCATCTGTAAAATGAAATGGGAATGTCTTGCCCTAAAGCTATGACTTTTGTAAACTGAATGATGAAAAGTATGACTATGTTATCATTTTATGTATTTGTTCATCACTAGTATTGGATGGTTGTCATATGGTTCAAGTGACTGATTGTGTCTGATTTGTGAGGTGTGGCTACTCCCAAGGATGGCAGTCTCAGCAGAAGCAGGGGGACCATTGTAGGATATATGCTTTGGCCATGCCAATACATGAGGAAGTGAAACTTAAAATCATAAATTCTAGCATTAATGATGCATAGCATAGGACATTACTCCTATAAATTTAGTAGCTATAAACAAAACAGGCAACGAACAGAAATGCTTCACTGACTGAAATATGAGGCAACCACATGAGGGAAATTTCTAGTTCTTGGAAAGCAAAATGGTATCTGTATACTTAAGGCATGGTCTGACTCAGTTTTCATCTCTGAAAACATTAGCTGCTTAATCTTAACATTAAACACAAAAGTCTTCTATAAGAAGCTCATTTGTAACCACATTATTATAAAATGAGAAAGCATTAAGACCAGAACTTTCAACAGCCAAGGATGTTGACTGGTATATGGCTCTAGACCCAGAGAGCGATCATATACTGTATGTCTTTTCTCTCTCATAGTGACCCTGTTGAAAATATTCCAACTGTCAATGTAACTATTCTACCTTTTGAAAATCTCAGGGAATCAAGATTTTGCACACTGACTATATACATACATGCGTACATAGATATATACACTCATACATATACATATACAATGACCACATATCAGGCTATTTTATCACATATGCACATATATACTTGTATGTATGTATATATGTACTATATGTATATATATACACATATATTCATACATGTGTACGTATCCTTTTCCCATACAAATTAATAAAACACAACAGTCAGTTTTTCCATTGATGCAATCTCTCCACCAACAAACTGTTTTCAAGTATTACTGATTCTCAAGGAAGTTCTAATGAACATGTGTGGCTCTCTTGTCTTTACCAATACATATTTGTCTTCTGTTGGAGGAATGATGTGGGAAATGTCTTTAAAAGGATTTGTTTGGCTGTGCATCTTTTAAGCAGTGGGAGTACAGCACAACAGGCTGGAACTGGAACAAGACTCAGGATCCCTGGATTCTCAGGCCACTAACAATCTGTGTGAGGTTTTGTCAAGTTGCTTACTCTCTGAGCCTCGCTATTCTCACTTGGAAATTGAGGGCCCTGGCCTACATTGCCTCTGAGATGTGTTCCAGTTCAAACATTCTATATAAGGTATCTACTTAGTATCCAAAGCAATTAAAAAAGATTGGCTGCTACAAGGACCAATGCTGGAGCCTGGGGACAAAACATTTAAAACAGAATGCCCTTTCCTTAAGGGATTTACGTTCTAATGGCCAATGGTGGGGATGAAATATATCCACAAATGAGTAGACAGCAGTTGGAGGCATAAAAGAGATCATGTAAAATGGCCAAGGAAAATGGTGGCCAGAACCCTAGGAGGGTGTCAGTGCCTTGGTGTCTAGATTGATAAGGATTCTGAAAGACAAAGATAAGGAATCATGCTTGGAGTGTGAGGATGGTTTATGCCAATCCTGAGGAGGGCTATGGAATCCCAAGTTTGGGAATGGACAGTTGGTCATGTTGCCACAGGAAGTGGGCAACATACTGTGTTGGGCCCATTGGTCAAATTAAGGCATTTCGAGTTTATCCTGAAGTCAATAGGGAGTTGTGGAAGGTTTTTGAGAACTCATACCTTAGGATATGACTTAGGTGTGACCATACCTTAGGGTAATTATTTGACAATGCTATTTATGTTGACTTGGAGAAGGTAGAGAAAGGAAAGAGATTAGTTAGTAGGAGACTATAAGATTTTAGTTTTTACATGATAATGGTCTAAGTAAGGGTGGTAGCTACAAAACACAGAGAAAGGAACAGATGAAAGATGTTGGCTCAGGAAGAAATAAGAGAAACTGGTCATCAAAAAGTATTTACTTTGCAAAACCTGAATGTGATCACAGACAATTTAGAACACTGGATTTTAGCAAGGCACTAATTCATTCCAAATGAATTTATTAAACACCTACTGTGTGTCAAACACTAATTTGGGGCTGGGGAAGAAAAGACCAGAGTAAAGCAGCTCTACCATCAAGGAATTTAAATTAAGGAACAGCACTACGCAAACCTCAATTGTTGCAAATGGCATCGGATAAATCCACAGGATGGCACTAGCAATTAAGATAGATGTCATATGGGAAGGGTACTTCATCTCAGCTTTGTAGGGGACTGGAGAGTCAACCAGAAAAAGATTAGAAAGTAATACTTTCCAGGCATGAGAGATTATGCTGGGCAAAAGTATGGCAGTGAGAGATCGAATGTCATGTATGGGGAAAAGGAAATCGGCCAGTTTGACTGGAACAGAAGCTTGACAAAGAGGAAAAAGGCAAAAAATCTAGAAAGGTTGTCTGGAGACAGACTGTAAAAGGGTGTAAACACCAAGCAGAAGCATATATTCTATTTTAGAGGCAGATGAAAACTTCTGGAACAGTTTGAGTGGGAGTAGCAGACAGAGCAAAACCTTTGTTTTACGCATATGGACACAGAAGCTGTTGGGAGGATGGACAGTGGAAAGGAGAGACTGGAAGAAGGGGGACCCCTTAAGGCCCATGGTCAGGTATGCTATCAGAAAGGACATTCTAACAATTAGAGCTCTCCAACAATAATTCCGTGGCTGTCCCATCAAGTAGTGAGTTCCCGGTCACTGGTGGCATCCCACCAGGTGATGGATGACCACCTGATAATGATGTCATGGAGACATTTCCTGTAACAGTTCAGTCATTGAACTGTTTGGGTTCAGAGGTCCCTTGTGGCTCTATGCTATGAATCCATTATTCAAGTCCTATTTGCTGATGTCCCCTGTGTAATTTCCTACATGACCACAGAAAATGTGGCAGTGTCATCCAGTAATGTGGACTTCTCCAAGAATGTTAACAAGGCTTCGAGTTTTCACTTCTGTAGCTCCATTGTACCTAGCGATCATGACAGTGATCTGGTAATGAAGACCTTCAAAAAGAAGGAAACAAAAGCAGAATTGAGCAAGACTTTTTGCCATCCAAATCAATGGGGAGATGCCTTTCCAGCACTGGAAGATCAGGCAGACCTGCCTTTAGGTTTTAGAAAGGTGAAGTTGGCTCATCTTTGCATTGTGCCTTAGATGGAGAGGGGGGAGACAGGAAAAAAGAAAGATCGTTCAAATGGAATTGAGCTGAAGGGATCCTTGGACATATAAAATGATTCCACAGAGGGGTCTTCAGTATGAATTTCTCTCATTTTCCTAATTCTCTCAGGGACCTCATCATAAGGGGCAGTGGCTCCTTGGAGTTGGGGTTAGTAGATGGCCCCTCTGCATCAGTTTATCTTGCGGCCGGTCTCTATAAGAACATTTCAGATTGAGAATTTGAAGTCTCTTCTGAGATTCTCTAGTCCAGTGGTGTCAAACTCAAATAGAAATTGGGGCGTTTTGGCTTAGGAAGCCACAGAGTAACGTCACCTATGTTCTATTCCATTTTATTTATTTTGCTAATTATTTCCCATCTACATTAGAATATAGTTCAACTTGCACTTGGCAGCGTTGTATTTGACTCCACTTTTCTAGACCTATCTCCTCATTTTACAGATTAGGGAATGGAGAACGAAGAGTCAGAGACTTGTCTAAGGTAACAATGTCAGTTAGTGACTGTGCCAAAATTCATCCCAGGTCTCTGGAGCCTATTTTCCCATTATTTTCCTACTCACTGTTGTTCCTGTCTTTGAAAAATGCCTAGAAAGAATCACAACAGATGACTTTGAGGATTCTGGCATTTCTTTACTTTTCTGAGTTAATTGTTAATGGCATGAAACTGTCAATCATTGGGCACAATGGTATAAATTAAAAATACGTTTGTCAAATACTTAGATCCCAAATGCTTATAATACTTTACACAAATAATCAAATTTGACAGTCATTTATTGTATTCGCATATACTAATTTTCATAGTAGGAACTATGGGGAGTTGTTCTTTTCATTTTCCAAATAAGAAAATTGAGGCACAGAGGGGTGAATTGACTTGCCTCACAGCATGTAGCTTGTTTAAGCCGGAGAAATGACTTAAATTCTCATCTTTCTGCTCTTAAGTCCAGTGGTCTCTCTTTGACCATCGGCTGGCATCGTTATCATCATGATTCCATAGCCCCTAAGTGTACAAGTGATCCTTTGATGTCCTCAGTGAGGCAGGTTCTCAGCAGGGTCAGAAAGGTCTAGTGGGAGCAGACAGCCAGAAGAAGCCACTTCAGTTTGCATCCTCAGCTGATTCTTTGAGATCTGGGGGTAGTCAAGCAGGCTCCATGCCAGCTCAGGCTGGGGATTTCCATGCACTCTACTAGAGGCTCCTGACATGATGAGAAGGTCTGACTAAATACACTGCTCCACTGGATCTTTACAAGATCCCTATACATGAGCTACTATTTTTATTTCTATTTTCTATGGAACAACTGAAACTGAGGTGGTAAGATAATTCTCAGGATCCCACAATTTGGAAATATCTGAGGAGAAATCTGAACCCAGGTCCTACAGACTCCAAGGTCCTATATCCCTTTCTTATCTCCACCTACCAAGACCAAACTGTCATGAAGACCATCCCCTAATTTCACCAAATTGGAAATTTAGGCCCAGAGAAGGTCAGTCACTTACTCCAGGTCACACAGGTTATAGTCCTTTATTCTAATGATCCACCTGGTTGCTCCCCTCTCTAATTGGGGTGGGTCACCCCCCACAAAAAATCTCTGTCCCATACCTGGCTACCCTTCAAACTGTGCTCCCATGTGAGGGAAGATGGGCTGTGGCTGGTGGGGAATAGCAGTCCATGTGGCTGGACCTGGAGGTGCCATCTCCTCCCAAGACAAAAACTCAGGAACTGAGACTGGGACTAAATTGTGAGCCATGCTCTTCTGGTCACATTTCCCCTTTGACCCCTTAACTGTTTAGAGATTCACCTTCCTGCCATGAAACATGAGGCGGAGGGACTAGACAACACCTAAGATCCTCAAGCTAAGTGCAAAATCTGAAATGTGGTGGAGACTGTGTTTAAGCTTCTTTCTGATTTCCTCTCCGCCACACAAACGGTGCAAAGACTCTCTCCCACCTCTTCCTTTCTTATAGTCAGGCCTGTAAATCAGACCAGAACATCAGGAGGGGTGGGAGGGCTGGGGAAGCCATGGCTTTCTCCACTCACTCTGCTGACTAACATTGTCACCTTTGGCTCCATTCTTGGCATTGTCCCACACTTTGGAGCTCTGTTCATCTTCACAATGAGACAAAGCTCTTAGGACCTGGAGATTCCTCTCCTCAACTCTCCTGAGATCCATAGACCATTGGGGTGAACTGAACAGAACCATGAAGACTAGACTCAAACCCTGAGCCCACCTGGGTGTGTGAGTGAGGTCAGGATGGAATGGGTGGGGCTCCAAAGTAGCCATTTGGAGAACTGTGCTACAGGGCCAACTTATCTTCTCTCCAGAGTCCAGCTGTCTCTTCATGGTCCCTGAAAAGCTTAACTTCCAAAGGAAAAGCAAGAAGACCAACGGGCAATTTTGACAAAAAGTTAGGAGGGCCAGAAACCCAAAGGGTCTAGAAAGACCATTCTAGAATATACCTCACTTCTTTCTCACTCTCCTCTGCCATTCTGAAAGCCTTATCTACTGCAGGCTCTCCCTAGAACATGAAATAATGTGTGCCATCCCTCCCTCAGTCAGTTAAAGACATGTGCTTGCCAGAGAATGATTACTTGGACATTCGGACCCTAGATTTCAGCTGCGTGGCTTCTATATTTCCACCCAACATTGTAGATCACAGCCCCGAGAGGCCTTTTGATCATTTTCTATATGCTACTTATATCTCTCCAAGAAGAATTACCCAACACTGTCAGACTTGCTCCAGCTCTTTCTGCATCTTGAGGGAACTTCTGTAACATTAGGTTTAACAACTTTCTGACTCAGAAACCATGGTCCACTGCCTCAGCTTGACAACAATAAATGACTCACCTGGTTTTGATATGTGCCATAAAAGCTGAGAAGACAAAATACTCCTCTGATCTTATCTGGGAATTCTAGATCAAGAGCTAGGAGGGCCTTCAGAGGCCATTGGTCCAACCGCCACATTTTATCAAGGAGAAATCTGCTTTGGGAATATCTCTTTCATCTGTTCCCTTTTACTCACAGGGAGAGCATCCTATATCAGGTTCTCATTTTCTCTTGCCTATACCTTTACTAACCAGCCTCCTAACAAGTTTTTCTGACTCAGATCTCTTTTCAAACTTATCTAGCCTCCAAATGGCTGTCCAAGTGATTTTCTTAAAGCACAGACCTACTTATGTCATGTTGTTCAGTCATTTTTTCAGTTGTGTCTGACTCTTTGTGACCACATTTGGGGTTTTCTTGGCAAAGATACCAGAGTAGTTTGCCATTTCCTTCTCCATCTCATTTTACAAATGAGGAAAGTGAGTCAAACAAAGGTAAGTGACTTTCTCAGGTTCACACAGCTAATAAGTGTCTAAGACTGAATTTGAACTCACATCATCCTGACACTAGGCTTGGTGCTCTTTCTGCTGTACCACCTAGTGAATTAAAATTGCCCTCTTTGAAACTCTTCCCCTTGTTCCTAATTCTGCCCTCTGAGGTCAGTCTAAGAGTCTGCCCTCTTCCAAAAGAAACACTTTCACGTATTTGAAGGCATCTGTCATGGATTCCTTGAATGCCCAGCTCCTTCTTTCAGCTCTCGTACAGCATGTGCTCTAGGCTCTTCTTCATTTCTACTGCCCTTCTTTGCAGACTCACCAGTTCATTTGTGTGCCTCCAGACTGTGGTGCCCAAAAGAGAGCTCAGTTCTTCTTCTTCTTTTTTTTTTTAGAGCTCAGTTCTTTAGTTATAACTTATCATGGGCAAAATTCAATGGTCCAACGCTTTACTTGATGATGAGTCATCATACGCTTCTGACTCAAGATCTTGATCCCAAGGTCACGTTAGCTTGCTTGGTTTCCACATCATTGGCCAAATTATGTTGAGCTTAGCCATGATGGCAGGCAAACTGTTATCTGGTCATCCTTCCATTACCAGCAAATTTAAGGACATTTGGAATGCCAGTTGTGGCATTGGGTTATAGATTGCTATTAGTAAGAGTTTGCATCCAAGATGTAAAGGAAATGGTAGAATCATAGAATTGGGAGAGTTAGAAAACACCTCAGCTGTCCTCTTGTCCAATCTATACATGAAGGGAATTGCCACTACATTAAATGCAACCAAAGATGTTATAAAAATTCCACATAACCTGACAGTAAGAGGGTCACATATGAACCTAGGGTAACAGAGAGGCAGCCTGAGTGTTACAAAAGTTTCCTTGAGATGTAGAAAGTCCCAGGGAAAGGCTAGCAATGTTGGGTGATTCTTCTATGAGAGATATAAGTAGATTATGGAAGACAGAGAAAAGACCTCTAGGCACTGTGGTCTGCAATGATATGTAGAAAAATAGGAACCATGAAGCTTAAATCTAGGGTCAAAGTTTCAAAGTCATCATTCTTACACATCTTCAACAACCAAAACTCTCCACTAGTTCCCATTTCTGAGTAGAAGAGTAGATATTTTTAAAGTCTCACGATCAATCTCAAACATTGGAAAGTTTGACTCAACTCTAGGTGACAGTAATAGCAGCCACAGGATAGATTAAAAATACCTGTAAAATAATTATAATAATGGCCATTTTCCAGGAACAACATTGACATATGGGATCTGGATTGGAGTGACTGACTCGTCATCCCTAACCAAATGAAAACAAGTCAGGAAAAACAGGCATAGGGGGTTTGGAAAATCTGTAACTTACATACAAAGGACTTAAATAAGTATTAGTCAGTTTTCTACATTGACACCCTCTCACTTCAAGCATTGAGCACCAGCTTAAAGGGGGAAGAGCTGGTATCAAAGATTTCTAAGGGTCCTTGCAACCTGGATCTTCTATTATTCTCTGATACTGTCATTGTATCAGGGACAAGCTTTACCTCTGGGTTTTCTTCCTTGAATAAATGTTGTGGAGTGAAAGGATGTTTGTCACACAATGTGATTGGGTGGGATGTATTTGCAAAATGGTGACTGAGGGTTAAAGTCTGGTTGGAAATCGTTGAAGCAAAGGAAAGGGAAGTATCCATGGAAAGAAAGACATTATGGCCTTGACTTCATTTGTGTGGGAATCATTAAACTAACTTTATAAGATACCCCTGAAAAAAATGGAGAATGCCTCATAGAGTGGAAATGGGGCTTGAAAAGATATAACTCTCTGGGGTTGTTGGAAGGGGAAGAATGAGGAGAAAAAACCATAATCTTTAATCTGTGGTCTTTTAGAAGTCATCTAGTCAAACCCACAATGGAGGAAGAATCCATTCTATTCTCTACCATCCTAAGACATGGCTTTTCCAGCCTTCCCTTGACATCTTCCAGTTGGGGGACAACTCATTTCCTCCTGAGACACTCATCTCTTTTGTACAGCTCTAATCATTAGCAACTGTTTCTTTGTATTGATTTAAAATCTCTCTTTCTGCAAACAACTTCCTAACGCTGCTTCTGGGTCTATCTCTGGGAACAAGTTGAAGAACTCTAAAGCTATTTCCTAATCTCAAAAAGGTTTTCATGTCACTCCTACATCTTTTTTCCTCCAGACTCAACATCCCCATTTTCTTCTACAAGCCCATCTTTCACTGCCCTTGCCCAGCTTCCACTGGGTAGTTTTAAGAGTGGTCCTCGCTACATAGGTTATAGCAGGAGAAGGCTCCTGTAAGGTTGTGAAGAAGGAAGACTAGAAGGGCAGATGGTCAATTACCACTTACAGCCTTCCATTTCCTCCTTTACTGGAAGGCCCAGGCAAAATCAACTTCTAAGAGTCACTTTCTATCCTTGCTGTATTTGCAATCCCTGGGTCACAGAGTATTTATTAGGAGGTATACTGGAGTAAAAACCATGTGCCTTGAATCAGCTTGTGAGCTCCCCTGTGGGTGGAGATAGGGGGAGGGGGAGAGAAGTGTTTTCCATAGCATCATATGCTATGACTGAAGAAAGTGGGGGGGTTAGAAGAGTCCTTGCTGAATAACCAGAAGGATGCAGCCAGTGTTGCAGAGGGCCACCTCCCCTCCCTGGCTGTTGTAGTTGTTTCCCATTACCCCAAGAGCAGAATGACTGCTTCTCTTTCATCAAGGAAATGTGACATTGGAGTCTCAAAGAGTTACCCCCAGACCCAAAGCCTCAAGAATAAATCTGTCCTATTTCAGGAAAGCACAGAAGTCTTGCAAGGACAGCTCCCAACACAAAGATCCAAATTTCAAGAAATCCCTTGGTGGCTTTAGCTCATGTCTAGTATAGTTCTTTGCTCCATACCAAACAATTTTCTCTTCTCTTCTTGCACCCCATTCAATAAAAGAAAGATACTTTATTAGGCACTGATATATGTAAGGTGAGGGTATGAAAAACCTGCCTTCAAGGACCTTGAATTCAATGGGGGTTGGGGTCAAATTGGCATGGAGAAATATGATATACTCTGACATATACTAAAAGATAGGCAATCAGCCCCCAGGGAGTTGTGGTGACAGAGGACAGTGCATCAAATACAAGTAACAATGAGTTCAATTGTACCAGAAAGTAGAGCACCCCAACTAAAGCAGACTAGGTAACCAGAGTACAGTTGATAAAGGGGCTGCTTCTTCTTGAAGGGGGTTTCTCTCACCCATCCTGCCCCTTGGCAGTCAGGTACTCTATCTTACTTAAGCAGCAGTGGGGCAGTCATGGGAGCTGACCACCATGTAACAAAGACTTGCCCTTGGAGCCTACATTCCTCTGTGATATTCAAGAGAGGGCTTTGAAGAAGAATTCTTTCAGTGTGAAAAGGTAAACATACATGTCACCATGGCAAGAGCATAGAATCTCTGAGTCGGGAGGACTGTGAGGCCCTTTTGTGTGTCCCGTACCGGAACAATCCCCTCCAAGGATCCCCCTCCTTAAGTTGCTTGCTTGAAGGCCTCCAGGGAAGGGAAATCTACTGCTCTGAAGAATGACCCTTCCACTCTGGGACAGCTTTGCCTCTTAGGAAGATTTCCTTAACTGCCCGCTGGACCCAAGCTGATCTTTCCTGTGACAATCATCCAAATTCCAGAAGGCAGCTCCCATGGATCATCTCAATCATCTCTTCTTTAGGCCAAACATGTCAAAGATACTTGAACCTACTGACAACTAATAGACTTGAAAGTTGCTCTAGACGTATTTTAATCCAATCCTCTAATTTTGAACATAAGAAAACTTAAGCCCAGAGAGGTTAAAGGCTTTGCCTAAGGTCACACAAGGAGTAAGTAACAGAACTGGGACTTTAGTTCATGTATGGTCTTTGGAGAACAATATAGTGATCTTTCTATTACACTTGGCTGGCTTCTGAATAGGGTACACTATGATTGTGTCCAGTATGAACTCCTTGAAATACAGTGTGTCCAGAAGGGACTTCAGCAGATTGGAGCTGTGTCCCTTCTTCTGAATATACCATTTCCCTTAAAGCAGTGGAAAGTCACATTCATTTTTTCCCTGTGACTATGTCACATGATTGATTTATATTGATTTAATGGTCTACTAAATCTCCAAGAACTTTTGTCCATAGACTATTGGGCATCCTACCCCTTCTACTTCTGAAGGTGATGTTTTTTGAAATCAGATGTAATAATATTTATTTTTATTCCAGTTCATCTTCTGAGATTTAGCTTATTATCTTAAGCTTTGGGCATCTTTACTAAGTCTTCTGAGAAATTATGAACCCTATATCCTTTGAAACTTAGAAAAGTCTGCCATTTGATGCTTTTATCCAAGTTATGGTAACTATGGAACTCATTAGAAAAGTCTCTCTAAGCTGGAGTTAGCCATTCATGATCTCTCCAGTCATTTAGTCAACTCATTGCAATGATGAGGCTGGGTTCAGTCCCCCTCATCCTTTTACTTAGCAAACTGATTATTAGTTCCAGCACAGTTTACTCACAGAGCTCAGGAGTTCAGTGACATGTCCTAACCGTGGGCATGTCATATGCTTCCTGCCTGCAGGATAGTGGAAGAGATGGAAAAAGACCAAAAACAGGCAAAAGAATGACAATGATGGGGCAACTAAAATGAGAGCATCAGGGTAGTACAATGGGCGAAGCAATATGGAATATGAAGATCTACCAGTGACAAATGTCACCATTCATAGATCCCCTCCCTTCTTTCTCTAGGTCACATTTTTCTCCTCTACAAGATTGAGCTTGATAATCTCTGAGGTCCCTTTTGATTCGAAATGTCTTTGAAGGATAGCAATTGTGGTCAGGGTCCTCTCAGTTTCAATACCATTCAAAGACACAGCTGCACCAGCCTAGTTCCAGACCTGTCTCACAGGGTTGCTATGAGAATTGTATGGAAGGACAGGAATCATTTTCTTTCTTTCATTTTCTCTTCAGTCACCTAGCCCAGTGTCTTTCCATCAGAGGCATTTCCCAAGTGCTTATGGAATTGAATGAGAAGTACTTTATAAGTCCACAATTACTGGGAACTTGACAGTCATTGTACCTCTGGGGCACTGCCATGGATCTCAGCTCTGGAGCCTCTTGTTGACTTTTAGAGGATGCTCCGGCTCTGAGGAATGTGGGTCAAGCCAACAAGATTCACTCACCATTGGTCAGTGTCTTGTAACCCTTTCCTAGTGGTTGTTTGGGGTTCTGGACCAGAGATTCCACTCATATCATGGTAGGAACTCCATTCCTCATTGTAGGTCACTGATCTCCTTGGTAATTCAGCACTTTTGAGAATGGCCTGGGTCACTAGGGTTAAGCAACTTCCCCAGGATCACACATCACTTAGAATGTAGTAGGTTATTAATCTGTGTCAGACTTAGGACTTGAACTCAGTCTTTCCCAACTCTGAGGCCACTATCTTTCTACTCTGCAATACTGATGGTCACTTTCAAGTTAGTTGTAGGACTACAGGAGAAAAAGAAAAAAATAAGATGCAAAGCAAGTTTTCTTTTTCTATATCTGGAAAAGTCTGAGCAGAGGGGATGCCCTTTTGTGAAAAGAGTGCTAAATCTGAATTCTGGGCCAATGTGGATTCAAATCTGACTTCTCCTTCAGTTACCAGCCAATCATATGCTTTCTGAGTCTGTTTTCTCATTCAAACAATGGGTCTATCAGTAATTGTAAGAACTCCCTCCCAGAGGGTTGGTAAAGAATTAGACCTATCCCAGTTACCTGCACCACCATGCCCCCCCCCAAAAAAAAAAGATAAAATAAAAAAGAAAGAAAAAACTAAACCAAATCAAAGCAAAACCAGGCAAATCCAAAGTTTCTGGAATCTCCAGCCAACTCCCCTTATTGTGGCCTCTCCCCCAGGTGATGACTCTCCCTCATCTCCTGAATCCCTCAGGAGAGTTTTCTTTCCCTCATTTCAATCCACAATGCTCTGAGTACAGGATCAAATACATTCCTTCAAAGACTGAGTAGTGTTGACTTAAATACTCCTTCCAGGGACAGGAAACTCAATTATAGGAATTAATCTTGAAATGTCATATTCCAGGACAAAGAGGACAGCTGGGAAATTATTCTGAAGGCTGAGAGCTCTCTCTGCAGGGCCTGTAGCCTCAAGGGTGGGTACTAGGTAAAGTGCTTGTGAGGGGATTCTAAGTGTTGGCTGAGGGCTGGGGGATTAACCGAGGTAGCATTGTCTGAGCTGAGAAATAGTTTCATATTTTGCCTGAATTTTTCCTAGCACCAATTTCATATCTTTCTCATCTTAAAGTTATTTTTAAGTTTCGCAGTCTTCTCCCACTTTACATGCACGTGGGGATGCACACACGCATGCACATACACATACACACACACACATACACACACACCACCACCACCACCTATCTCCATTTTAGAAAGGAGTATCCTAGAGCCACATGGAACCTTGGAGACCATTTATTCTAAACCACTTATTTACTCAAGAAGTGGGGCCAAGGGAGATGAAGCAGGTTAGACTCTTAGAAGCATAGATTTAGGGATGGGAGGGACCTTAGTAGCGATGGCCCCTCCACCTCCTCCTCAGCCCTTCTCATCTCTGGACTCACAGCCGTTGATCACCCCTTCAGTTTCCTTATTGATGATTGGAAAGACTTTTATCACATAATGCTTTAGGCCTGACATGATGCCTTAAGTACTTCATTTTACCTGGTCCTCCCAACCTTCCAGTGAGGAAGGTGCTGTTCTTAACCTTCATTTTACACAACAGGAAACTAAGAATCAGAGATATTAAGCAAATTCCATGGTGTGGCACAGCTGTTGATTGTCTGAAGCGTCTATTGAACCTGGGTTTTCCTGCCACCAAATTCAGAATTCTTTGGATGCCCAGGTTTCTCAGCTCTCTTTCAGCAAATTCCCACTCTGTCTCTTCACTTAATAATCTCTAAACTTATGCAGTGATGGGAGGCAGAGGAGTTAAGTGGAAAAGACACTGGTTTTGAAGTCAAAAGGCCTGCGTTCAAATTCATCTCTGCCACCGGTACCTGTGTGGTCTTGGTTCTCCGAAATGCAGTTTCCTAATTATTAAAAGGAAAGAACTGGGCTGGATGACCCAGAACACCCCGTCACTAGAACCAGGAACCTATGTGCACAATGACTGGCACATAGTCACCACTTCATAAATGTTTATCTATCTATCTATCTATCTATCTATCTATCTATCTATCTATCTATCTATCTATCTGTCTATCTCTGTCTGCCTTTCTCTCTATCTCCATCATCTCTATCTTCTATCATTTATCTTTTTATCATCAGTCATGTACTTACTATCCTCTCTCTTCAGTCTTTCTCTATCATTTATCTCCTATCATTCAACATCTCTCAGTCTCCCTTCTCTCCACTGCTCCATTGTGTATTTCTGTTCTCTCTCATTTATTATCTACCTATACACACATGTACGCATATATCATTTATTACCTATTATTTATCATTAATCATCTATCTCTTGTCTGTCTCTTTATTTTTATCTTCTGTCTTCTCTATCTATCTTCTGTCTATCATTTGTCTATCCTGTGGTTGACAGGAGTTTTTTAATTCTTAATTTTTTCATTTTTTTTTTTACTACCTGGTTGCCCTCACTGCTAAGACACTATAAGAGACCTTCAAGGTCACTGAATCCAACTTTCACATTTTGCAGATAAGACACTGAGCAGCTGAGTGAGAAAACCTTCAACTTCTCTTTGCTTAAGGTTGATCTTTCTTTGTTTCATTTCCCTCTTTCCTCCTTCATTCTCTGTCTTTCCTTCTATTCCCAGGAACCATCTTTTTTATCCCATTCTTTGGTTGACCTTCTTTCTTTTGCACATAAATAGATTATTTTCTTGATTCTGAAGCTCCATGCCAGGTGTTTGTCAGATCTGTTTTTTGCCTGACCAGTTAATAAAAATAGCAAGCATTTCACAGAGCACTTCAGAAATATTATCTCATCCTTTCCTTACCATGGACCTGGGAGGGGGTGTTAGTATTATTCTCACTTCACAGATGGGGAAACTGAAGTAGGCTAAAAGTGACTTGCTCAGGGTCACACAGCTTGTAAGTACGTGAGGTAGGATTGAAGCTTAGATCTTCCTGACCCTGACCCTCGGTCTAGCACCTTAGTGCCTAGAATTTCCATCTTGTCCTCATCCAGCTCCACTTTGAAAGCTTCCATTTCTGGGGCACTGGGTATAGAAATAGTGGAATTTAATTCTAATCCCAGCCAGGCCACTCACTACTCCCTCTAGTACTTGCTGCTGAGGAGCAGATATGGATGCAGTTCCATCTCCCACACAGCAAGAAAGCATGATGTGTATAGTAGAGAGACAGTTCTGGGAGACCTAAATTCAAATTCTGCCTCAGGCACTTCACATCCACACAGTCCTGTGCAATTCATTGAAACACTTTGTGCCTGATTTTCTTCAACTGTAAAAGGAAAAAGAAAAGTGTTGTTAGATTCTGAGTTTCCTTCCTTCCAACTCTGATTCTTCTCAGGAATGGGCTAAGAGGTCTTGATATGCTTATAACCCTCCCCTGCTGCCCTTCAAGCACATCTTTCTCTCTATCTCTGTGTCTTTATCTCTGTGTCTCTGTCTCTCTCTCTGTCTCTCTATGTCTCTCTCTGTCTCTCTCTCTCTGTCTCTCTCTCATATACACATGCTTTATTTTGTTATGTAAAATAATGGGTCCTATTTGTTGCTCCCAAGAACTTCTCAAAGGAAGATTCCAGAGGTTTTCATTTCTCATGGGGACCCATGACCAGAACCTACTCACAGATGGTCATCATGATACATGTAATGTACTCCAGAAGAGCCAGCTGCAGTGCCCATAGCCCAGATGTGCCTCATCTGTTGCAAGCTTTCTTACACATGCCCACATGGTATCAGGGTCATCACCAATCAGGGAATTTCTACAACTGCTGCTTTCCCTCCAGTTGCTACAACTGCAGATGTTCAGAACACAATAGAATCACAGCCTTGAATAGAAAACCTTACTGAAAACCTGTCTCCATTTTCTGAAGTGGCATGTCTGAAGTTCTGAGCATTGTACCCTGGTGAGAGCACTGGAAGTTCTAACCCCTTCCAAGCAGGTGCTGAGTTACTGCAATCCCAGGTCATACAAGACAGAAATTCTCTAAATTCAGTTGCAGTGAGTAAGGGGCTCCAGGGCACAGATTGGAGGGATGAGCTCATGTCCAAGTATAAAGAGAAGACCCAACTCCCAAGAGAGCCCAGCAAGTGATACCATCATATTGGTGTTGTCACCACATACATAGGGCATTCAATCCAAGCAACATGAGCCAAGGGTGGGTAGTATGGAAGGGCTTTGGCTTTGAAATAAGAGATTCTGAACATTCTTTTGGAAAGTAATATGGGATCATGCTGCTTCTCAACCCCAGCTGAAAGTACAACTGTGATCAGTTTATGGCTAAAGAAACTGGCGGCGTTGTCCAATGGAAAGAACTCCTGTTGGTCTGGGAGTCAAGAGGTAGCTTATTGCAGTGGCAAGACTGATGTACCTAGAGGAAGCTGACCTAGGTTCATGTCTTATCTCTTAAACATTTGGGCTAGGTGATCAGGGACAATCACTTAAACCTTAGGCAACTTGCTAAGACCATGAGTGGGGGTGGGGTAGGGGGTGGGGGGGAGAGTTAGCCTACGGGAATGGAGATCCCTAGATCTCTCACATTATAAGCATCTCTCTTTACCTTCCAAAGAAAAGGAGGGTGCATAATGTGTGTAGGTGATGCTATAGGCATACAGAAATTGACTTTATCTTTAGTATGAAATCTCAAAAAATTGAGGACCTCAGAAAAGTGAATCTGACCCTTTATTGATTCATTCAGCCAACAGCCACATATTAAGTGCTGCCTTTGGCTAGGCACTGAGATAATGTTGATCTCAAAGTAAAAACAAAAAGAAAGCAATCCTTGCCCCCCAAGAAGCTTACAGAACCTCTCATGAGAACTAGCAAGCCAGAGGAGAGGCTCAGTTGGAATAAACCAAACTGGATGACAGAAGACTAGCTGTTTCTAGCTGTGCTGTTTCCCTTACAAGCAAAGGAAGGAAAGCCAACTTTGACAGAAACGTTGCCTCCAATTTGAGAGTGCATCCAGTGGGGTCATATAGGGCTGGAAAGGACCTCCAAGTCAATTCTGTTCAAACTCCTCATTTTTCATTTGATACTCAGAGAACCAAGGTGTGATTCTACTGGCATTAGTAAATGTCCCAGTCTGGATTTGAACTCAGGACTTCTAACTTCCAAGCCAGTGATTTTTTCTTGGCCACCACAAACACCATCTCACTAAACTTCCATTCTTCTAGGGAGGTGGGAACACAAGGAGAAAGATGGTAAACTCCCTGCCCTCAAGTAACTTATGTTCTGGGGAAAAGCAGAAAGTTCACTTACCAGCACAGGCCAACATAGAGGAAACAGAAAATCATTTTGTAGAGGGGTGCAAATGGGGGGAGGCAGCTTGCAAGTGGAATGTCATCTCCGTTCCTTCCTCAAGTGTTTACAATGAAATGCAGAATGCGGAAAATGCAGATAATTTGAAATTAAAATGTTATTCAAGATCCTCTCAAGTTAGCAACCTCTTAGCTATTTCTGGTGCCTAGTGTGGGGTCTGATTTAAGCTTAATGTATGCATTTCCCTAAATGTGGAAGGTCTTTGGATATTTCCTCAGTTTGGGTAGAGATGACTCCACCCTCCCCTTAAAGGGCTCTGTTCCCCAGACACAGAAACATTAGAATTTACTTTAGACCTGACTAGTTCTTTGCTGACATTCAGAGGTAGCTGAAATTTTCAAGTCAGAGGATCAAAGGAATGGGAGCACTGTGGGTACAGGACAACTGCCTTTTTAGGACCCCTCACACAGCTGGAAGGTCACATACTCAGCATTGACTGTGACTTCTAAGGACATATTCATATTATACAGTTGTTTTTTTTCTTTCACGCATTGCTATCCTCTGAAGACTTGACCTCAGTTTCTTTCCGCCGAGACTCTAGTAGGAATACAAGGGATGCCCACAGAGAGGATATAATAATTTAAATGCAAACAGTGAGAGACTTCTTGGTCCCCAGTCATTCTCCCAAATGGCTCCCTGTCAATGTGAATAAAGTTCTGTTCTTATCTGAGACTGGACAAGGAAACAACTCACGAAGAAAGAAAACAGAGTCAGAGGAGCTCTAAACACGCATGGAGCTCCCAAGGGGAGAAGAAACACCTGGGACTGATTGAGCCTCAGCCACTGACAAGGGCTCCATTGGACGAATAAGAATGATTGGGAAGTCTGAAGTGGTGAGAGCACTTGATGCTTCCTTTCCACTCCAGGACCCTGAACAGCTCTGGCCCCAAGTGAATGAACCAGCTTTGGTCCTGTGGGAGTGCTGAGAGAAGGTGTAAATTCTTTCACTCACACTCTTTGGTTCTTGATTGTTTCATCATGGGGTCTTGCTGAAAATAACCCCAAACCTAGATTTTAGTTCATTTCTAGGGTCTTTCCAAAAGGAGAATGGCAAGGTACTATATGTAAAGGGTGAATCAGGTGCAGGACAGCTATTTATTTTTCCCTGCACACTAAAGAAATTCAAGCTACAGAAGGCTCTCCTCTCAAAGCACTGATAAGATTTAAGACAGAAAACAATGATTTGTAACTATTATTATGCTCTCACAATAGTTTATGATGTAAACACCAGAGAAAGAAGCAACTTGCCAGACTGGAAAATTAGTATTTTTTACACTAGGCCTCAACTCTGAAGTATCCAAATTCTTCCCTTCAGGTGCACATCTGTCAAGCCATGATAGATAGAGAAGAAATTCCTTTTCTGTTAACCGTCATCCTACTTAGTTCGGAAAATTACCTTCACAACAGTCACTGCCAACCAAGGGACCCAGGATTTCTCACTTCTGTAACTCACAAGGTGGGCCATCGTGATGGTACACAACCATGTTGGGATTTTGTCTCAGTCATCTGTGCTCAAGAAAACCCAAAATGAAAGAAATAGCCAATGACCCAAGGCCCAGGCTCAGTCTTGTCTAACTGTCCCTTCCTCCCAACTCCTCTAAGGATGAGTCCTAATAGATCTGAAATGACCTGCATATAAAAAGAAAAGAAAGAAAATAAAGATGAGTAATTTCTTCTAAAGGACAATTGAGTCAGCAACTCTTTTTGCACAGCCAATGAAAAGGCAGTTGCTTCATCACCGCTATATGCCTAGGACTTGAAGCACTGATAGATTTTCAGTGGCAAGGATGCAGGCTTGGCATAAAGTCTAGTGCATTCTATAACATTGTCCACTACACCTAATTCTTCTTTCAGTACCTTCAACAGGTGAGGCACTCCCTCCATACCTCCTCATAGGTCCTTATGTTCAAAACTGAGAGGGCCCTCAGGAGTCACTGAGTTCAACCATCTCATTTCACAGATAAAGAAACTGTGCCCAGGGAAGTTAAGCAACTTGTCAAGACCATGCAAAGTACTAAGTGATTATCACTTACTACTTAGTACTAAGTGGCAAACCAGGCCTTGAGCTGATGTCTTTGACTTCATCTGCTTCATTTGCTTTTTCCATTTTCCTGTTTTATTCTCTGTTGGATTGTCTGCTCTTTGGGAGCAAGACTGGCATCTTCCACCCTCCCAACCCGCTACTGCCTTCATCCATGTGTATAGAGGCGCAATATGCAGACCTGTGTGTAAATGTATATGTATGCTCACACATGTATGTATCCATATGGACAAACATGTATGTATGTATGTATGTATGTGTGTGTTTATATGTATACAGACACACACGTGTGTATGCACACATATATTATACACCCACACCTCCCCCCTCCACCAATGCACCCACATTTGTCTGTCTGGTTTTTTTTCCACCATTAGAAAGCATGATACTTGAGAGCAAGGACTATGAAATTCGTGCTTATATTCTCAGCCCTTAATACAGTCCCTGACATGGAAGACATACTGAGACAAGTGTTGACTGACTGGTCAGACCTGACATGGAGCACTGGATCTAATCCTGTAAACACTTTAGGAAGGCTATTGAGAAGCTGTAGAGGGTGCAGAGGAATGAGAAAGGCAGGGTGAGGGACTGGCTAGAGGAATGGGGATATTTATCCTGAAGAAGTGTGTGTGTGTGTGTGTGTGTGTGTGTGTGTGTGTATGTGTGTGGTTGTCTTCTTCGAGTGTTTGTGTGACTGACATGGAAGAGAGATTTGTCTTTTTTCTGCTTGGTTCCCCAGGACAGTCCAATAAGGGTGCTGCAGAGGCCATTCTACACAGGTGTCATGAAAAACTTGATGAGAGCTGTCCCAGTATGGAACAGGCTTCCCCAGGAGGTGGTATGCTGCCCTCCTCACAGTTCATCAGGCTAGTTCACCACTGTCAGATATGTTTCAGTGTGGATTCTTTGTCTGCTGGGGTCCCTTCTAATTCTGATATTCTGTAAGCTTAATAATTACCTAGACCTTAATAATTCCCCATGGAATGTCAGTAAATTCTATGTGCACAGGGATGGGCATTACTAACAATATCCAGGGCAGTACATGAAGGAGAGAGAAAAATACAAGTGGGAAGTTTCTTCTTATTCCTTAGTGTACAAATCACTATAGCATGGTGGCTTCACCATAGCCCTTCCAAAGTTGTTGGGACAGCCTTGCTGATGATCCTCACCCAGCCTGATTTAAACATTGCTTAAAAAGGTAAGAAAATCACAAGACTGCAAATCTAATGTTTTACTTGTCTCATCTCCAGGAAACATGTCTCATAGCCTCAGAAGACTTTGATTGGAAGGGCAGGCCATCCTCATTAACAACGAGGGGTTTCCTAACAATGATTGAACCCAGAAAAGTTCAATTACAATAATCTTTCGACATTAAGATGACTGTGATTATACATGGGGCAGGAGGCTCATACAGCTCATGAGAGTCTGAGACAGGATAGCATCTCTTGTTTTCCTGAATACCAGCCTGCACCCAATTCACTGGGTCACACAGTAATTAGAGGCAGAAAGGAGAAAAATCTCTTTTGCCTTCTACAGATCAAATAATTATTTAAATATTTAAAATATCATTCAACAAGATCTGAGAGGTTAAGTGATTTGTCCACGTCTGCACATCATCTAATATTAGAGCTAAGACTTAGACTGGGGTGAAGGACTCAGTTCTGGGATTTTTTCCTTAAAAGATAGTGGTCCAGGGTGTGGTGGATAGAATATTACCCTTGGAGTCCAGATGAAATCCTGAATTCCAGTCTCGCTACAGATACACACTGGGAAATGTGACCCTGGGCAAGTCACTTGTTCTCTCAAGTCAAGTGCATTTGTACATAGCAACAGCAACAACTCCCAGTTAAACAGCACCTTAAGGCATGCAAAACACTTTACATTTGTTATATCATTTAATTGCCTAAATAATCTGTTAAGTAGATGTTTTATGTACATTTTACAGGTGAGTAAACTGAGGCAGGTGATGCAGAATTTAGCACAGGGTCTGACACATAGTAGATAATTAACAAATGTATATTAACGGATTCACAGATCTAACTATCGAAGTCCCCAGTACCTAGAACTTAACACAAAAGCAAGGCATCAGTGTGCCTCAAAGGGACTCAAATTGTTTCTTGTGTCTAAAGACATGGTGCCATGCTCAACTGCTCCGCAAAGGCAACTGCACTATACTGTCCCCTCAGTGTCCTCACCCCACACCAGCAAGGTTTAACAAAGAAGGAAAATAAATGGCCTGCAAAATGTAGATAAGACCCTTGGAATTAGACATGGATGGTGGGAATGCCAACGTGCTGGCTTCCTCACTTTGAGCCATGCGTAAGATCATGGGGAGGAACATCTCTCTCTCTCAGGGCTCCAGCTTTCTTTGTTGCTGTAGACTATGACCTCTGATATATGTCCTGGCTCTAAGACACTGTTGTTTTATGAATTCCTGTTCTGTGTGTTTGTGGACACAGTACTCATTCATTTGAGACTTTTCTACCTTACAGAACGGAGACAACGATACTTGTAGTAACACAATTATTTCAGGGCCTATAATGCCTTACTTCTCCTACTGAAGTGTGACCTTGGTGAAGGCAGAAACTCTTGTTCATCTTTGTACCCACATTCCAGAGCACAGGATATTGCTGATTTGATTTTAGATAGCTATTTGTAGAATGAAAGAATGTAAGAAATCCTGTGTTTCAGATCAGTATTTCAAGTGGAACTTCTTTCAATCAGTACTAATGATCCTTTAGAGATCCCAGGGATCAAGAATTAGATGCAGTCAGGGTGTAATTTTACCATGGAGAGAAGTATTTTTAGAAATCAACTTTCCAAGCCTTTATAGCTACCATGTATTGTGGTTTAGTTTGAAGAGAGGTCTTATGGAGACTGACTTTTACATAGAACCTTAAAGAAGGTGTCTCATAAATGTCTCTTAGGAGATGAATGTCTGGATGCATGAAGAGAAATAGAGAGATAGAAAGTTGGTGGTGGATGGATGGAAAGAGGGACAGGTAGAAAGAGAGATGGGCCTAGAAGGCACCCCGTTCTCACTTCTACATCAGAGAATCCTTCTCTTCCCTCAAGTCACATCTCAGGCATCCTTCTCTGCATGAATCTTCTCCTGTCTTCCATCAAATTCTAATGTCCCCCTTCTCTCCTTCCCTCCTTCCTACCCACCTTTTCATCCAAGCTACCTTAGATTGAGCTACTGGACAGACAGAGCTTTTTTCTTCGGTTTTACTCTCACTCAGTCTATATGTGTGTGTATGTGTTTGTACATGTGCATTTCTCTTTGTTGTATCTCCATTAGAATGCAAGCTCTTTCTCACTAAGAATTATTTCATTCAT
The DNA here is from genome assembly GCA_023548195.1 of Bettongia penicillata ogilbyi. Classification (NCBI taxonomy): domain Eukaryota; kingdom Metazoa; phylum Chordata; class Mammalia; order Diprotodontia; family Potoroidae; genus Bettongia; species Bettongia penicillata. Next base: position 7,803,952 of record JAJHZJ010000010.1, read on the forward strand.
TGTATTCACATCCTTAGCACCCATCAGAGTGTCTGGAAGATAGTAAATATCTAATAATATTTCTTGATTGACAAATGAATGAATGGATGGATATATTGACAGGCAGATGATAGAATGGAACAAGGATGAGGGATGAAAAGACAGGTGAATAGGTGGATAGAGCAATGGATGGATGGGCAGATATATAGACAGATGAGCCAAATGGACAGAGGGACAAGTAAGCCAATGGACAGATGGGAGGATAAATGGGTATATGAATGCATGGACAATTGAATCATGCTTAGGATGTTTGTCTCTATACTGGCCTAGAAAAATTTTCATGCTGATTTTTCAAGGATCTTCTGGAGATGACTTTGTAGCTTTTCTTCATAATTCATTGCCTTGGCCCATTAATAATTCTAGTCAAGTATTTCTGCCTGATGAAGTATGGCTTTCCTTCACTATGAGTGGCTACTTATGGTGGCAGTTCTAAGGAGGTGACAACTTAATGTCCATGGAAGAGTGAAGAAAACTACAAGTGTTGAAGCTGATCTTCCAGCCAGGAGTGCCGATATCCGAGGATTCCCTCCCATTGACACCCAACCATAGTTAAAGTTTGATTACTGCCCACAATTGTGATTTACATTGTTATTTTCTCCCTGAGTTCAAATCTAGGAACATGGATAAGAAATCAAGGCATCTCTATACAATAAGATACTTGGAGACACATTGATAGCTTGACTGGGCTAACCCAAGCTTGGCTTGGGCTTGCTCTTGGTCCTGGAATTTAGGAGGTGCCCCTCCTTGTCCGACATTCAGTGACAGAGAAGTCACCTCGTCATCATCCTCTACATAGCCACTAAGCCCCTGTATCCTTCATCCCTATTATCTATAATTCCAGTGTCATCAAGGCCTGTAACTGTCAGATCTTTACTCCTTGGGATGACTGAGCTAAATTAAAAAGGGTGTATGGGGAGGGGGTGGCAGAGGGACCCTGAAGCTTAGTATTAACATTCTTTCAACTTAGGTAAATATTTATTGCCAATGTTTGGTGGGAGACTTCAACAGGTCTGGGGCTGTAAGCCATTTTGCTGGCAGAAGGATAATAGATCTTCCTTGCTAGGAGCTGAAAGGCACAAAGTTGTCCACACAAATAAATGGGAGATTAGTGATATAGCATTTACTGAGAATAACATAAACACATCCAAATAGAGGAGCTAATCAGCGTTTGATTCTTTAATCCCCCCAGCCTGAGTGGAGGGTGGGCTGCAATTCAACCATTTTCTCCCCCAAGCACAAAGGACCACATGAAAGACCTGGGACTCTTCTCTCCTTCTGGAGCTAAAACAACAGAGTCTGAAATTCCGTTTAGGTTTAATCCTCTAAAAAACACAAAGGTTGTAGCCATCCAGACAGACATTTGATTATAAATTAAACATGGTTTATGGAGAGAAAGAAAAAAAAAACCCTTTGAGAAAATTAGGCTCATAGGTATTTTGCAAAACATTTACAAAATTTAAAATCATGAATGTCTTAGGTCAATAGAACAGAGTAGAGCTGGCTTTGGGAAGGTCCAAGTGAACACTCCTTTGGATTCATTGTTTCTGGGTCACTTTCAAAACAACAACACACAGTAAAAATATGTCCAGTACTCAGCTACACTTGCTGGCGCCCTTTTTTGTTCAAGACACATTCCTCCAGGGAGAAAAAAAGAAATAAACAAAACATGGAACACAGTCCCTGCCCTCTTTGGTCTTACAATCTATTAAGAAGCTAAGACATCACACAACCATCTCTCTAAGACTATACATTGCAGAGCACATGCTCATCTCCATTGGAAAAGAAGTTCAAATTGACACCAGTTTCAGGTAGATGGATAATCAAAGGTAGAGGTGACAATGTTCATGGTGGTAGAATACGTTTCAGCACTGAGAGTTCCCCAGACTGAAGAACTCTTTGAACATTTCCAGAGTTACCCTTTTGTTTAAGGCTCCAACTCTTTATTTGTTTAGCCACAGAATGGCTTTTCTTTCTTCTCCTTTCTCATTGCTAGACCCTGACTTTATGACTTCTCATCACTTCAATGATAATCCTCATGTTGACTGTGGGGATGCCTAAACCCATGCTATATTCAGTTTGTAGAATAACACTGCCAAGTTTGAGCATGACTACAATGGTGGGTTGACCCACACGAAGGGGAGATGGGTGAGAGGAAATGAAGAGGAACCTCAAGGATCTTGAAAACTCTTTCCACGTTCTTGAAGGATCATCATGTAGAAAATGGATTAGACAACAAACAATTTTTCTTGTCCCTGGATGACTGATGTAGCAAACTTAGATGATTTTCAGAGTCCTGCTTCCAGGAAATACTTCCTAGTCATGGCAGTGAACACCAGATGAGATGGCTGACCTGCGAAGTAAGGATTTATCACTGGCACTCTATTGTCATTGAGAGATTTTCATGCAGGTACAAGGCTAACTAGATCACCCAGAGACACTGGAATGGTGGAAAGCATGCAGGCATTGGAGCCAGAGGATGAAAATTCAAATAGTGCCTCTACCAAATATTATATATATCACCAGACACAACTCTCTTTACTTCGGGGGGGGGGTGTCTCATTTTCTTCAGTGGTAAAATAAGGGAATTGGATCAGATAATGTCTCTTCCAGTTAGAAGAGGTCTCTCCCAATGCTAGATCTATGATGGCATGATTCTATTACCATGGAAGTCCTCTCAAACTTAACATGCTTCTGTGATGCCATATCTCTAATCTAATCTCATATCCACAACTGCCTTTGAGAGATACCATGGATAGTAAATTATCATCACTTACACTCAAATATAGAACATCAATCTAATTCCCCTCCCCAGCCCTCTACCCCGGACTGGACAATCGGGCCCCAGAAGATCTTTAATTGTAATACAGTTGTTTCTGTATTTCCTCTTTTTATAACTTTATATATTATATTTTATAACTTTTATATTATTTATAACTTTTTATATTAGAAAGATATACAGGAACAAAGTGTCCTGCTCAGTTCTGAGCTAACTAGACAATGTACTTAGTTTTAGAGCTGAATTCATAGCAATCCCAAGCTCAAGAAGAATGTTTTCAGTGCCTGGTATGTGAAAAACTTGTTCCGGGGTTCATCAAACAGCCATTGAGAAGGTCCATTGAGAGGCAATGGGACAGTGGACAGGACAAGGAACATGGAGTCATAAAGACTTGAAAAGTTCAAAAACCTCCTTTAGATACTTACTAATTTTGGGTCTCCAGAAATGTCATTCAAACCTTTTGGGTCTCATTTTCCTTACTAGTAAAAGTGGCTGGACTTGATTGCCTCCATGATCTCTTATAGCTCTAAAATTATGAGTCTATGAATATACACAGTACTGACTAGCTTGAGCCTGGGAATATCCAGGTTACTTCTGGGGAAATGGGTGTTCATGTACAGCCTCTCCCAGGCAGGAGTCCTCTTCAGTATAGAGGGAAATGGGTAGATATGAAGAGTAGTTGATGGTCTGAAAGTGACAAAGCCTGAGTCTGACACCTGCTTCTTTTGTCATTTGGGTATAGCCTTTCATGGCTCTGGGCTTCCTGGCTGGGAACCTGGGATCCACGGGCAGAACGCAGAGGGGCCAGGATCTCTCAGAGATCATCTAATTCAGCCTCCTAATTTGACTGAGGAGTCAAAGAAGGTTCAGATGGGGTGGAGGGTGGCGTGACTTGCCCAGGGTCCCACAGAGGAGCAGCAGAGAGGCAAGCTTGGAAGCCACTTTCTGTGACTCTGTCCTTGGGGCTTGTTGTCACTGATTCTTCAGACCCATTGCTAGACCTCAGGAAGAGACTAAATGCTGGGCAAATGCCAAGCCCTGATCAAGTGTGGAAGGATAAGCAGCATTAGCAGCCCAGTAAGGTGATTTAACTTTAGGGTCCCTATGGCTTGAACCCAAACAAACCCCAAACCCCCATGACTCAAGATATCATTTGCAGTTATGAAGACAGCAAAACCTGTTTTGACAGGGAAGAAATCACTTGGGGCTTATGCATATGGGTGATATCATTGCTGCTGTTAAGCCAAATGCAGACCTTTTAAAATCTTTCCCCTAATTTTATCTTCCTGGCCAAAAGTGTTTTTGTTTGTTTTCCCTCTATTCTTGAGGGACGTTTTGTGAGGAAGAGTTAGGTTTCCACTTGGGCTTGTATTTAGCAGCTTCTCTGGTTCATTGGTGATAGACAGTGGGGATGGGGGAGAACAAAATAAAGTCAGTCCATTGGAAGGGTGCTTATAAACATTTGGTGTGAATAGATCTGGCTTAGGGTCTAGAATGGGAAACTATCTAGGCTAGGCCCTGAGTCCTAGGACACTCAGTTATGCCTTGGTAATCACTTATAAAACTGTTAACAAACACTGGTGAAGGTTGCTCCAAATTACTCACAGAGAAATGCAAATTAAAATAACTACAGCTTTGTGTCAAGCTTCTCACAGTGGCAGATTAAAAGAGATAGCAGTGAGCTGCTGGAGACATTGTGGGAAAGCAGGCTTACTAATAGGTGAATGTGTGAATTGAACTAGCCTGGAAAGTGACATGCATCATGGGAGGAAAGTCACTAAAGTGGTAAGACTCTTTTGTCAGTATATTCATACAAGGCCCATACATGTGTGCATGTGTGTACATGTATGTATGTGTGCACATAAACTAGAAACAAAGTGAGTACTTTTTGGTTAAGGAAAGAACCTGAGAATAAATTGTTGGAGATGTATGCGTGCAAAGGAAAAGAGGATGATAAATAGGGAGAATTCCTAGGAAAGTGAGTGAAACCCATGATGTGATGCAAAACAAATTCAGCAGAATCAGAAAACCCTCTGCACAGTGAACACAACAATGTAAATGCAAATAACATGAAAAGGCAAGACAGGTCTGATCCCTTCTGGTGACTATTCTCAGCCCTGGGTGATGATGTGCAGAATATGGACTTATGGGTTGGAAACACAGCATGCCCTGTCACACTTGGTTGGGATGCCAGTTGGTTGTGTTTAAATGTTATGTTGGCCTTTATTTTAAGGGAGGGTTCAATCCAGGAAGGGAAGGTTGAAAAGTGTGACTGTAAGAGAAAAGCAAAAGGCACCAATGAAATGTTAAATTAAAGAAAACATATGGTTCAGAGGAAGAAATTGAGAACAGCGGTAGAGACACAGACCAATACAGACAGAAAGAGAGGGAGGGGGAGAGAGACTGAGTTTTAAAAGAAATAGAAAAAGAAAGAAGAGGAAAGGAAAGAAAAGAAGGGAAGAGTGAAATATAAAATATGACAGTATGAATAAAAATGATCAAGATAAGGTAATATTTTTCATGACTTACCCTACACTCTGAAGTTTAAAGCCTCAAGTTGACATCACCATCATGAAAATGTCTTGGATAAAACCAGGACTATTTAAATTGCTTACCACTGAACACAGGAGTTTTAGCTGTGTGTGTGTGTGTGTGTGTGTGTGTGTGTGTGTGTGTGTGCGCGCACGCACGCGCATGTGTGTGTGAGATAGACCCTTTTGGCAGCAGTCTGGGGAAGCCTCTGGATCCCTTCTCACAATAAAATTTTTAAATATATAGAATAAAATGCAATGAGTATCAAAGGAAGCCAATTATATTTAAATGAACTCTATCTTGAAAAGTTCATGGACTTCAAGTTAAGAACCTCTGAAGTTTTATACACATACATATATATGTGTATATATATATATGTGTATGTGTGTGTGTGTACATATACTCACAAACACATATGCCCATATATAAAATGGAATGAAATAGACCAGATCAAACCACATTCTGTCTTCAGAGTTCTGCTAGTTAATGGTCGCATACCATCGTGGATAGTTTCATTTCGATTTTGAGAGTGAAGTGCACAGAGGCCAGAGAGACACAGGTCCGAGTCCTACCTCAACCCTGAGGAACTTGCAGACATCCAGATGACATTTGAAAACCAAGAGGCAGACAAAGTGCATGATTTACATTAGAGAAGGAGTTTCTGCACTGGGAGGAATTTCAACACCACCACAAAACTTCAATTTTCACAGACTCACAGAATCTCAGAACTAGAAAAGGCCATCTGGTTAACCATTGCACCACCCAAATAATCTCTATCCCCCCATGCTCAGTACATGCTTAGGAAGCAGGCTGTGCTAATAAATATTGAACAACCAACTTTCAAAAAAATGTACATCCAATAGACTTCTAAGTTGAATCTACAGTACTACATTTTCCCATCACTTTCTTAAGTCTACAGATAATCAACAAATCAATACATCAAATTTTGATTTCCCTTGTTACCAATCTGAGGTAGACATCCTCCCACTGAAAATTGAACCTTGGACTCTGGGGAGCAGGTCTAAGCTGTCACCAGCACCCCTCTGTTAGGAACTCAGAGACAGAGAGCTGAAATGGAATTCAATGTCCAATGATCATCTGGACCCTCATTAACACTAAATGCACCCTGAAGGTGAGCCTACTCCTCTCAGGGTAATCTGGTGGGAACACCTATAATGGTGATTTCAAGCTTTGATTTCAAGAAGATAGCCTAAATCTAGATTCAATGAGAAAAACCAAAACCCTTGAAGATGCTCTTGTTAAATGTTGGGGAAAAATGGTGGTCTTTCCTTCCTTTCTTCCTTCCCTCCCTCCCTCTCTCTCCCTCCCTCCCTCCCTCCCTCCCTCCCTCCTTCCTTCCTTCCCTAAATCAAAGAGAGGGTGAAACTTTGCTGAAAGTATACAAATAAAGGGAAATGAGACCTCCAAGGAGTGTCTTTTTTGAAGTTTCAAGATTTAAGTATATAATCCATAATGCACAAGTATTTATATCTGATCTAAAATGAGGGCTGAGAGGCTTAAAGACTATATTTTCCCCCAGTGACAAGAATTCACACTAATAACCCAGCAGAAAGGAAAAAGGGACTATTCTCCAGAGTTCTCTTCTGCTGGAAGGGTCCCATACCTTAAATGGATCCAAGGTATCTGATATCTTCCAAATAAGACTGGCTGCCTACTAGCCAAAGGAAACTTTCCCTTCTCACCCAAATGTCTCATTAAATGAGAAGCTCACCCCTCTCACACCTAAGCTGTCTACCTTCCCACATTCATCAAGAGCATCATAATTTGAGGGAGCTAAAAACCACAGACCAGGGGGTAACGATCATAGAGAGCCCTGGAAAGAGGCAGTGGTGACTGAGAGTATTGTGAAGATCTCACCAGAGGATCTGCTGGAAGCTCCAGCAGTCTTCAGATATTCAGTCACAGCCCGTTGCTGTCCAGAAGGTGATGGGGAGGCCAGGAAAGGATAACTGACTGGATCAAAGTCATATAAATGCCAAAACAGGCATTTGAACCCAGGTCCTTGGATAGCTAACGTTGGTCTATTTTCCATATATCGGCTGTTCTTTATCCAGCTAGAACTTGGATTTTAGAAGAAATAAATGGAATTTTGACTTCTGTGGGGTAGAATAGGATATATTATTCCACTGTTGGACATTTTTATTTTGACTAAGGCATTTCAGGTATTTGAGATTTCACTTTTAGAGGTATCTGAAGAAGGAAACTTCTCATTTTCAGTCTAAGCTCAAAAGCAAGCATTTTGTAGAAAAAATGAAAAAGGAAGTTTCTACTTTCTATCAGATTCTTTTTCATGAGAATAGAGAGAGCTGGAAGAAGTTTCAGAAAAATGAGGTTTGAGTTTAAAAGTGATGAAGGTGAAAGGGTGACTTTAAAAAAAGACCATTTATGATGGTGACCAAGGGCAAATGATGGAGCGAAATTCACCATCCATGAGAATGACTTGGAACCACTTATTTCACTCATTTGAAAGTAAATATTGAAGGTTGTTTTTATTTATTTTTAATTCTAAATGCATGCTGCCTTTCAAAGACTCGAGTGAGGAATGTTGCTTTTCATTTTTCTGTAGACAAGGGGGGAAATTTATGTAATTAGCTTCCTCAAAGCATTAGTTAAGTTGAGTTACTAGAGAAATAGTGTGCTATTTATTGTTTGGTTGTGCCTGACTCTCTGTGACCATTTTGGGGTCTCTTTGGCAAAGATACTGGGATTGTTTTGCCATTTTCTTCTCCAGTGGATTTGGCAAATATAGGTTAAGTGAGTTGTCCAGGGTGACACACTTAGTGAGTGTCTGAGTACAGATTTGAATTCAGGTCTTCCTGACTCCAGGTTAAGCAGTCTTTGCACTGAGCCATCTGCCTGCCTCCCAGTGTAACACAGCTAGAGCAATCCGTGGAGTTTAAATTTCATCTCAGATACTTACTAGCTCTGATGGCTCTTTATTACAAAGTAACTATCCTTACAGGACGCAACTCACAAGGTCACATTTAAGGATCAAATCAGTACTTTGTGAAGGGCATTGAATGCCTTTAAGTGCCATATAAAGCTTAGCAATTATAACATTGGCAAAAATGGGAAGAGGAAAGTAGGATGCACCTATCATTTCATCTATCTAAATCATCCATCTCTATTAATCCATTCATTATCCGTCATCTTTATCAGCTGGCTTTATCATTTCTCTCCTCTCTCTCTCTCTCTCTGTCTCTCTCTCTCTCTCTCTCTCTCTCTCTCTCTCACACACACACACACACACACACACACGTATTAAGCGCTTACTACACGGCAGGCAATATGCAGAGTGGGAAGACCTGGGGATACAAATAGAAAGTCCCTGGACTCCTGGAGCTTACATTATGCCTCTAAATGCCATAGGCAGCCCTCCATACATGAGATCAAACTGCCTTTCCAAGTATATGTTGAAGATGAAGGTTTCTGCAATGATCCAGACTATGTGATTACTGATTCAACACGTAGCAGCCTCCCCTAAATTACCATGTGGCTAAGTGAATCTTGCTAGATCAAAAAGGTTCCTTTGCTGCTTTCCTGATTTCCAGTGCCTTCTTAGGCTTCTCATGGTGTCTGTGCCAGCTTGGCCTCTCACTGTGAGAAAGTTGTACGCAGCTAATCAGATTTCCAGAATGGCCACTACCGTTCAGTAGGACAGGTAGCTTTGGGTCATGCATCAGAAATGAAAGGGAAAGGCAGACATGAAACATCAAATTGAAGAGCAAGCATTTTTTTTTACAGTTGATGAATCTGTTCTGAACTTCAAAGGGTCAGAGAAACCAGGAGAGAGAGACAGAGACAGTGAGACACAAAGAATGACAGAGAAAGAGAAAGCAAGTGAGACACACACACACACACACACACACACACACACACACTCACACACTGAGTGCAAAGCAGTAAGTGGGGAGCAGATCATGAGAATGGAAATCTCACTAATGAATTGATATGGAAATATCATTCCCATGTCCACTCCTCTGTCTGGTTCCAACTGAACAAAGTACTTTTCTGTGGCTGGGGAAGTGGCTAATTATATACACTGCAGTCATTGGCCTTTGATGATAATTACAGTGTTTTTTCCGTCTTACCTTTGTTGTATGAGACCGTTCCTTGGCAGATGCCTCCTAGGAGGCTAACACCCATCAGCACCCCTCAGAGTTGTAAAAGAACTCTGACCACTCAGAGATGAGGATCTGACTTAAAAACAGCTCAGGAAAGGCAGCTGTCACTTCAAGATTCATTTGCCTTTTAAGTAAAGGAGGTTTTCCTGTTTCACATTGCAGGGATGTCTGTGCTTTCAGGGGTGGAGGGGTGGTCATATAGACATTGCTATATCTGTGCTTCCTTCTCAGTGGCTAACATGGGGGGCGTGAAATAAAACTGTGCCCCTTTCCCCTGCCTACACACTCCAATATGAGGAATATATGGCCAAGGAATTTTATTTTTCGTTTTTGATCCATTTTCTCTAAATCAACTTGACAATTTGACACATGATTAACACTAATTGAACTTTATGTTCCAAGGGGCCATTCTCCTAAGGAGATGACCAAATGTACCTTTTTTTTTTTTTTAAATCTATTTGCAGGTCTTCTGTGTTATGTAAGAATTCATTACAATTGATTTCTAATACACTCAAAATGGTATTTTTTCTTTTGTGGTTTGTCCTTTCTTCTTGAAGAGGACTGTGGTATCAGGAAGGCATTGCCATGACTTACATGTAAATAACACTCAAAATAAGCGTCGTGTTAAAATATGGGTTTTCTTTCCTTTTGTTGTGGTGATAGGGAATACACAATGACGTTTCAAATTCTGAATTTGATGAAGAAATATGACCCAATGGGACTGAGATAATTTTTGGAAATCTGTAGACATGCTTGTCCGCTTTTTGGCAGGGAAGTATAGTAGTTAGAGGGGTGAACTTCTGGTCAGTAAATCATGGTTTTCGTCCTTTGTTTGATACGTGTAGTGCACTGTGGTCCCAGACAAATCCATCTCCAATCCTCCTGTAACCCCTCAGAGATTTAAGCCCTCAGAGGCTCCCAACAATTCTGTGAGCTAGATTCCTCTGTAAATGGGGTCCAAAAGAAGTTCTTCTTAAACTTCCAGATATTTTGAGGCTCCAGTGAGCTAATGAATGCAACTCACACACAGACAGATACACTCACATTGACAGACACATGAACATAAACATACACATACATGTAGACATGATCATTATTGTTTTGGGGGTGTAAATGACCTCAACTTTTCAGACCAAAAACTTCATTTTCTTCAGAAAGTTTTCCTATCCTACAAATACAGACCCCAGAATATCCTGGAGAGTTTAATCAATAAAGAGGCTTGGAACCCAAGTATATTCTCAACTAAACTGTTCCAAAAGATCAACTGGACATGATATCACCCTACGAAATTGGAAGATCCTCAGGGTTTTTTTTATTTGTTTTTCCAAATGCAGCATGACATAATAGATAGATTGTTGACCTTGGACACAGGGAAGCCTGGGTTCAAGTCTCATCTCTTATACTCACAGAATGTTGAAGTGCATTGGGCAATCCTTCCTAACCTTCCCTATCACACAATGTGGACAATGCACATTATTCTCCTTCTTCCAAGAGAGTGGAACAATGGACTAGGCTGTTCTGGGGCATATTTGACTAGCTCACAACAGTCAGAAGTAGCCTTGACACACACTGAAGGTCTGCAATGAACTTCACATTCAGTATGTCATTTGAACCTCACAGCAATCTATAAAGTAAGGCACATTTATTTTCCCACTTTACAGATAAGGAGATTGAGGGTCACCAAAGTTTTCCATGCTATCTTTTTAGGCATTTCAGTGAGTCAGTTTTTTCATCTTTCTTGCCTCTCTCAGTCATCAATAGGAGGGGCAGGGACAAGAAGATGGGGGCAGCTCATTTCCTAATGAAGAGAGTTTAAATGTTAAAGCAAAAGAAGTGAGAGGCTTGAAGGAGGAGCTTTAGATAAATATGTTTTAAAATGAGTGAATGATATGGGCGTATTACCATAACCTAGCTTGGGAGCACTTCATATTCTTTATAATAAATCACAGATGGGTATGTGGGGCTTACAATGACACTTAACAGCAGTGCTATTATCATCCTCATTTTGCAGAGGGGGAAGGTAAGGCTGAGAGTGATTGAATGATTTGTTCCAGATCAAACATCCAGTACTCATCAAAGGTGAGATTTGAAATCAAGTCCTTCAGACAAAAAGTGCAACAGTCTTCTCACTGCACTATGATGCCTTTACCAATGAAGTATGTCAGGAGATCATCCATGGATTTGGGCAAAATTGAACAGATGTATGCTGGATCTGAGCTCCTTTTTTATGTGACTAATCTCTCTCAATTCATGAGTTACAACACCACTTGTAAATCTCCCAATATTCTCCAAAGGATAGAATGACGGTTCTTGGGAAACAAAAATACATTGGGTCATGTAGCCAAGTGAACCAAATGAATCATTTGTTTGCTGATTCCAAGACGTTGGAATCTTAAATAGTAAACAATTTGATCATAGTCACCCTGGAAAAAATTGAGAGAGGGAGAATACTTAGTGGATAGGGAGCTATCCTAAGTCAGGGAGACTTGGACTTTCAGACATGCAGAGCACTTTTCATGGGCTAGCTCACTGGAACATCACATGAAGGCTATGAAATGGTGCTATTATCCACATTTTACAGATGAGACTGAGATAGGTTAAATGCCTTGCCTAGGGCCACACAAATAGCAAGTGTTTGAGATGGAATTCAAACTTAGATCTTCTTGCCTACAGTGTGCCATATCACACTCTAATCATACAACTATCAAAATTCAATATAAATTTTGCAGTTCACACAAAATATACACACATATGTGCACACACACCTGTATACGTGTACACACATGTATGCACAGTCGTACACATGCATACAAACACATATGTGCATCTATACACATATGCATATGTGCACATCTGTACATCTGTGTATGGCATATATGGCTACACAAATATGCACACACGTATTCATCTATTCATGCATGTATATATGAACAGCACACGTGTATACATACATGTATGTGTACATATTTACATGTGTGTATGTGTGTACATATATGCGTGTGTGTGTATACAGCTAGATCACATAACTGCTTCCAAATGGAACGACTTTACTGTTGCCCACATCCCAAAGGGCTGTATGGTTCTCTGACATGTCCTAGACTCACAAAGGCACAAGTCATGGTGGGCTTTTGCTCAGCTATACTGACAGTGAAGTCCATCCAGCCTTCAAAATTTTTACTTACCCATAAGCCCTTAAACATGGTTGATTTTCACCCAATATTAAACCATTTAAACAATATTCTTGGAGATAAAACTTATCCTTAACAGGAGTTTGTGCCTATAGATGGTGAACTGAGTCCTGGAGAGGTGTGTTAAGTGACTTGTCTTAGGTTACACAGAGAGTAAGGAACAGAGCCAGCTTTCAGTCAAATCCAGTGAGCTTCCTACCATACCCCAGACTTCCCAGACTCTACTTGAAAAGTCTGTTGTAATGGCTATCATGCAGTCAAACCATCAGACATTTTTAAATTCCCACTTTGCATCATGAGTTGTACTAGGTGATAGAGATACCAGGACAAACCTGATTTTATCTGATTTCAAGGGCAATGTGGTCAAGTTATAACAGCAGCTATGAGTATATGCAAAGAAAACATAAGGTAATCTGAATAATCAGAAAGTCATTTCAAGAGAAGTGGTAAAAACTTGTATTGGTTGAAATTGTTTCTTCATCTGAAATGTCCCCATCCCCATATAGCTATTCCTCCTCTGCTCTCTTTTGTTGGTCCAAATCAGGAGGAAATAGACCACAGTTCTTTATTTCCTCTTGGCTTTCTGATTTTTGAAGAGTTCTCTTATAAGTTAAAGCAAACGATCCTCATCAACATTTCAGCTTCAAAGCTGCTGAAAAAGACTGTGGGACATCAGGCTAACACAAGCATAAACTATTGCAAAGCCTCTAACATTGTGTGGCTAGAACCCATCATTTGTCCAGTTGGACATTCGAATGGCCTTCTTTAGAAGCCGAATAGCATAACTGTCTTAACAAGAAGCTGTGGACAGCTCCCCAGTGGGACCTTCCCTGGGGGAGTAGGGGCAGATTGGGACTGAAGATCTGTACAACACTTTGGATTTTCCAGTCTTTCTTTTCAATATTTCTTTATAAAGCCAAGGTCAAGAAAAGACAAATTTGACACTGTAGGTGCCTGTGGCTGTGAAGTTATTCAATATCGTCTCTCCTAAAATAGGTCTTGTAAACTGAGAAGCCCAGGCACTGGCTTATGGGAATGACAAGCTCCAGTCCATTCACTCCTTCAGCATCACTGAGAGTTGTTTCTTTATGTGACAAGCAAAATATTAGAAACGTTTCTGACGGGGGCATTTCACAGGACACGTCACATTAGCCCAAACTAATCATCTCTGGCCCCAAACATCACTTCATCCTTACAACCATTAAATGAAAAATCACAGGCAAACTGTTATTGTTATAGAGATATTGATCACATTTAACATGACATTAATGAATCAACAAGTATTTATTATGTACCTAATAAATTACACCCAGGTCAATATGTCATTTCCAAGAGACAGTCTTCTGCCTTCAGAAAATACTTTTAAGTATCTCTATAACAATATACTTTAACTATTAATCGTCAATTTTCAACTGACCAATTTTGCTGTTCTTCCTTTGAGTTGCACAAAGTCATTTTTCTAGAAAGGGACTCTGACATTTGTGAGCACAGATTCTTCTGCTCTCTCCCAGACTCCTGACTCCTCTTCCAGATTCATCGAATATCCATCATCATTCTGGGGACTTATAATCCTTTTAAACTGCCATATCTTTTGGGTTGCTAAGTCTCACATCCTGACATGAAAACTCAACTAGAGATATAATTCCCTTTTTGATGGATTGTTCTGACCCCTTTAGTTAGTGGGGTAGCCTCTGGCTAAAAGAGTACAGAATCAACGAGACCAAAGGTGACCAAAGGCAGTTTCTCCTTACAAGACACCAGGTCGAGTGAGATGTTAATGTACTAAGAGAACCCCCACCCCCCACCCCCAGAAGCTGTTCTCTTTGTGACAGCTAGGTGGCACAGTAGATAATAGAGCCTTAGACACTAGTTGTGTGTCCCTGAGCAAATCACTTAACCTTTATGTGCTTTACTTCCTCCTCTGTAAAAAGGGGGTAGTATTTGCCCTTGCATCCCTGGTTGTTCTGAGGACCCACAGGGAATTACTGATCAAAAACTCTCTCCAGTCCTTAAAGTGCTGAATAAGATGGTGACTATCATTGATGACACCTTCTTTCATACTTTATCTCAGAAGAATGAGAAGAATTTTAAAACATCTTTGGAACAAGAGATTAGAAATCTCTTAGTCCCTTCTGACTTTATGCAGTGTGGGGGAGAGGCAGGGACATTCAGACTTGGGAAAAGTGGGGACACCCAAGCCCCAGAACAAGAAATCCCAACTTCCTGCTATTTCCAAGCTGGATGGCATCTGCCAGATCTCCTTTCCACAGCTTCACTCTCCACTCCCATTGCTTCCCTCCCCAATCCTGTGTCCTGGGTGGGCTCTTACTCTGCCGACCAGGAAGAGCAGCTGAGGCCTTGTTAGCGTCAAACATGGTGACAAATCAAACTTGAGGAGGATGATCACAGAGCTGCCCTAATCTGGCAGGCCAGGTGACAGAAACTGAGCCCTAGCTGGGTCCAGACTCCAGGCTCTTCCAGCCTGAGCCCAACCCAGAGACTGTGGGAAGCAGAAGTGATGAATGACAAGTCCACCCTTACCCATAGAGCTCGGCTCTTTTAACTCTACCAGTCTTCTTTCAGGAAGTTATTTTGGGGGAAAACAGCTCGGCTCATCTCCCATCCAGCCACACTCCTAAACTAAGCCCTAATTCTAACTCAAATCCACTTTTTGACCTTGTCATATAGGACCTGAATTTCTCCTGTAACTTTATGACTGGAAAAACACTGTTCAGATTACATTTGCAAGTTTAAAAATAGCCAAGTTCAATTCGAAACGAGAGAGAGAGAGAGAGAGAGAGAAGAGAGAGAGAGAGAGAGAGAGAGAGAGAGAGAGAGAGAGAGAGAGAGAGAGAAAGAGAGAGAGAGAGAGAGAGAATCTTTCTTACTTGCTAACATCTCTTTCAGTACTAAGTAATACCCCTGTGCAACCAGTATGGATGAGGCATAAGCAGAGAGTATGTTGTAAACCTCAAGCTGCTTACAAAGATGATACCTACTACCCAAGAAAAGGAGGAAAGGATACTCTTTCAAGACCCTTGGCCTAGAGAATAAATCATTGGCTGCTCTGGGGGACTGTAGATAAATCACATGTTATCAGTTTCCCAGCAGATGAGATTCTAGGTGTCTTTAACTTGATGATTATGCTGAGAACATGATCCCTAGGCATTCTATTCTGTCCAATGGGATTTATTTTACTTGGGGGACCAGGAACATTGTGGAGAAGAGGGAAAATCAAGGCAAAAAAAGACACTTCAAAATTCTATCATCATTAATGAAACAAGAGCAGGAGGTCATCTCATCTGTGCACATCACCACTTGTTAGCTCTGAAGGATTCCCAGAAAAGGAATATAAGTAAATTAGAAAGCCCCAATCACACCACTGCCAGAAGGGGCAGGCTTTCTGGTTTTGTGGCTTTTTTTTTTTTTATTTCCTCCACCCACACCTCACACCGAAAAAAAAGTACTCATCAAGTCACAAGGCATCCCATTCAAGCTTGACTAAAAGTTAGCACATCACTCTGAAACTCACCGCTGGATGAAAGGGTCAGGACAGCACGGTAAAGTGGGATATGGTGAGGGTTCGACATTCATTTCTTCCAACTCCCTTGGGTGTAGACAAGCAGGGAAAGAGAGATGATATACACACATATGCCTAGGAGATAGATGCACATATATATAGAGAGAGATAAAGCCAGGAGGCTCCAAGCAAGCAGGTCAACTGCTCTAAGATATAGAACATTAGTGCCCCCTCTTCCTACATCTGCCAAGAGGTGGGGCTG
Organism: Bettongia penicillata ogilbyi; assembly: GCA_023548195.1. Classification (NCBI taxonomy): domain Eukaryota; kingdom Metazoa; phylum Chordata; class Mammalia; order Diprotodontia; family Potoroidae; genus Bettongia; species Bettongia penicillata. The sequence continues at coordinate 7,820,414 of JAJHZJ010000010.1, forward strand.
TCTTTGGCCATGGCCAATGAGATTCATCAGGTGACTCTAGCATCACAAACAGCCCTTTCTTACCAGCTGGGCATCCTCTGCACTGTTGTTTTCCTCCTGTTTCTACATCTTCTTTCCAGCCCTTGACGTAGAGTAGCCACATTTGCTGTGGGGAACTTGGTGGCATCTCTGAACTTCTGATCTCTCTGGGGATTGGCCGGCTGCTGGAATGGCATCAGAGTTTAATTTCAGCAGTTCAGACTCTTGGAACAGGGCAGCTTGGGGGCTGGTGCATGTCCACTCCACGCCAGATGACCTGCTTTTCCCTGTTGTTCATTAGATTCTGCCTCGGCAAGTGTCCTGTTGGGCTGTGTCTGGGGTACAAATGGTTTGCAGCATATAAGAAAGTCAAGTTTTCCTTTTTCCTCTTACTTCCTTTCTCCTTCATTTTCTCTGTGTTTGGTTATAATCTCAAATTGCAAAGGCAGGAAAATTCCTTGATCACATTAAATGGGAAAGTCACACATCCTCCAGGAAGAAGAGGGGGAAAAAGAGTTTCTTAACTCTTACCCTTTGGAAAGTCATTTCCTTGCTTCCCTCTCCTTTCCAAAAAAAGACAGATGAGAATTTCAAAGTGTTTAGAATCCTCTCTCAAACTTTGAAAGAACAAAGTTCCACCAGGGCTACAAAGGTTGACAAGAATCTATATATTAATTACTAAGCCCTGTATATTTAAGAAAAAAATATCCCAGCACTCTGATAGGAAAATGCCTGAGTCTATTTAAAAATAAAACAAAACAACAATACTCTCTGTGAAGTGAATTCTTGATCCTCAGAGAAGAACCCCAAAATATTGCCCCACATGGGAACATTTACCATAAGGAAATGCACAGCCCAAATAACCTTGTCACTCCTGCTCCGGGAGCCATCGTCGGCAGACCTATTCTGGGTTTGTGGTTTTGGGGAGTGAATGAAATATGAATCAGGAGCTAAATTAAAATCAACTCCACCAGAAGAAAATAGAGTTGGAGTGGCTGTCATCAGTGTCCCAGTTCCGGGCCCTGCCGGTCACCTCCCCATGGTGCACCTGGGAGCCTGCTGACCTCAGCAAATGCCAACCATTGAAGCCAAGCAGGAGAGAGGGAGGGAGTGCGAGTGGGTGGGCAACCATCCTGGAAAAACGAGAAGTTTCCTTATAGGAAATTTGGGTTTGGAAGGTGCCACAGAGAAACATTTTTTTTTGCTACTTCAGCCAGGATGGCGGAGAAAAACTATTTAAAGCTTGACACTCTCCTCCCACGCTCAGCCTGATAGTTCCTAACATCTGTGAATTGTGAATCCCACAAACTGGCAGGGCTGAGTCCGTGCCAACTCAGACAGCTTGCACTACAATATGTGAAGCTTGTAAGGAAGATCATTTTTGTAATTAATTATAGATTTGTTTAATTGGCATTAAAGTAGTTTCTTTTTTTAATTCTTTTTGTTTTTTACTTGATAAATATTCACGACCTAGTGTACACAGGCAATAGATGCCACGTCTTTGAAGGACCTGTGGCATCTACAATTCCGGACTGAGATTCCATGGGCTTGATTGTAGAATTCTCAGTCGCAGATCTATCTTCATGAAGTGGAGAGATAAATGAGCAACTTCATTTATCATGTTCTGAGTTTTTTCCTTCATTTTTATTTTCCTTCAGAATGGTATCCCCACATGGGTATTTTCTACTAGCAGTGCCCTAGAAATAATCCAGGGACATGTGAATGTCAATGGATGTCTTAGAGGTCACTAAATATCGGTCACATAAACTAATCTCACTTGGTTATTGGAATGCATTGAGTAGCCATGAAGGTAATTGGTAGCTCCCATGCCAAAGGAAAGGGGATGCACAATGGTGAAATGAGCCATAGCATCAAAGAATTTAGGGATGGAAAGATTCTTGGAGAATATTTAGTCCAAATTCCTAATTTTACAGAAGAAACCTGGAAGGGAAGGGAGATTATTTGAGGTTGTGAAGAGCTTAGACTAACATGTATGACTAGCAAATTGCTCCCTGAATACAAATCAAGGCTCCTTGAAACTTCAATATTTCTATTTGGTCAAGCCAAGCCAAGCCAAATTAATAGGCATACACTACATTCCTACTACATGTTATTAACCATGTCAGGTACTGGAAATTCAAAGAACAAAATGAAACTAAGACTTTTTTGAGGAAAAACTACCTTCTACTAGCTATCTGGAACCTGTATACAGGTAACTAATCAAGTATTTGTGCAGCTGTGCTAGGCACAGAGGATATGATGTCACAAAAAGAGCTTACGTTTGACTACAGAAGACATGGTAGATGGGAAGATTACACACAGTGATTTGACAAGGAGAGAATATGACAAGTACTAAAGGGACAAAGGAAAGTTTCCCAGAGGAAAACTCTGAGCTGATTTTTAAAGGAAGCCAGGGATCCCTAAAGGCAGAGGTAAGGGGGGTGTATATATCAAAACTGGAGGTGGGGAGGCTAAGTTTTAGGGTTCCCCAAAGTAGATTTGTTTGGCTGGAATGTGGAGGATGTGAATAAGAGCCACTCCAACATGCCTGAAAGATAGACTGGAGCCACATTATCAAGGACTTTAAATGACAAACTCACAAGATATTTTATCTTACTAGTAATATGGACTCAGCGACAACAGGGAGTGATGGTTTCAGATGATGTGAGGATGATTTTCATAGTTAATAGACAATGGACTGGAGAAGGGATATACCAAAAGAGAGGAAGATCTGGTAGTAGTCCCAGCAAGACATTATGAGTGCTTGCATTAGACTGGTGGCTATGTAGGTATACAGGATAGAGAGATGAGAGATATCTTGTGGAGGTAGAAATCCTAAAGGATGATGTGTTTGGATATGTAGGAAGAGGAGAGAGGAGTGTTGAGAAAGACTCTGAGGAGACCAGCCTCCATGACTAGGAGAATGGTGGTCTCCAAAAACAAGGACATCTGGAAGCGGGTCAGATTTGGATGGAGCAAAAAGTCCCATTGAGAATATGTTGAGTTAGAGGAGTGTATGAGGCATCTACTTGGAAATATCAGATACCTCTAGTCTGAGTATCAGATGGCTTCTGGCTTAGTTTCATCTGCTCACACTGGTTTTCCTGGTGGGAATTCTTTCTCAATGTGTCATGCTTCTGGCTGCTGTTTTGTAAAAACTTAGTATAAAGGAAAATACTTTATTTAGTTAGTCTTTGGGGTTTTTGACCGTTGTTCAGTTTGTCAGTCTTTTTGGATTTTTGCGGCAAACCAAGCTGTGATGATGTAAAAAAATGATGCTCAGGAGAAAGACTAGGACTGGATGTATAAATCGGAGAGTTACATGTATGCAGGTGACAATTACATTTACGGGAGTTGATGATTGGCTATATTAGGGAAATTCTGGTTGCATTTCTTAGGTTTAGAATAAAATATAATTAAAATAATTTTGATGATTGAAAAATCATTGTTAGTACCTTTGAAGAGTACTTCTAGCTGAGTGATGAGCTCACGTAGACAGTAAGGAATGAGAAGCTATTGAGAAGAGGGGAAGAAAATGCAGACACCCTTTTGGAGGAGTTTGTGAAGGGTTAAAAGGACACAAAACCATGGTTTCAGTGAATGGTAGGAACAGAAGAATGGTAGGAACATACTCACATGAGTGTATCTTCATTTTTTAAATTTATTTTTTCTAATATTCTGACACAATACACAGTAGAACACACTAAAGATTATATATGAAACCCTGAATTGCTGTTTTTAAAGTTTCATTAAAATATTAAATAAATCCATTTACTTTTAAAACTATCCTAATTATGTAAGCTTCTTTCTGCACTTCCTTTTGATCCCTTCTTTGCCTTAAAAATATTTCAGTAGCACTCATTTTTAGCATAACTGATCCGTAAGAAAGAAATTTGAATAATAATTTAAAAAACTTGTAACAAATGAGGACTATTCATCAAAGAGAATCTGCATAATGGTCAAGTCCAAAAATATAATGTCTCTTTATGCACCTCTCACCTACCGCCTGTGTCAGGAGGTGACGTGCTTCCCTACAGGTTCTATGGAGATATAACTGGACAATGCGTGGGCCAGAGGTTTTAAGGCCTTTAAAGTTTTCTGGTTATTTTGTTCCCATTTTCTACCCTATTCTTGTCCTTATCTGAACTATTCTCTTTGTGATTATTTCACCGTATGTCAAACTGTATTACCCAGCGTTTTTCAAAATTGTTGCTTTACCATTTCTTATGTGGATAATAATGTTCCCTTGCATTAATGTAACATAATTTGTTTAGGCATTCCCTTGGATTATGTGTGTGTGTGTGTAAATATATATATATATATATGCTTTTATAATCTAGCTCTCCATCTATCCATCCCTCTATCTATCCCTCTATCTACCTATCTATCTGTCTGTCTGTCTATCTACCTATCAACTAAACTCTTGCTTTATGTGTTTTACGTAGTCAGTGAAAAATTCGTTTTTTCCCTTTAAATCATTACTTATAATTACAGATGTACTCTCTCCACAATAATTATAATCACATGCACATGCATAAATTCATTTTTTTATTTACTCAACATCTCACCTTTATTTCATGAGTTAGGACTTTGGGTCTAGGCTAGTAGGCTCTGCTCCCTAACATTTTGGGGGGTAGGGCTCAATTTTTTGTCACCCTGGTTCCCCGGGTTTCAGTACTGACTTCTACCTCCTAGGCATAAGCCTCCTGCTCACTATAAATCTTTGGGGTTCAGAGTGCTAGATCTTCATGACCCTCTATAGCATTTCAGAATGAAGTAAGAGAGGCCTTGAACCCTCTGGAAATGTGAACTCTTCTAGTCTGTCAAAAAGTGTTCCTCTAGTTACCACCACTCCCTGGGGTGTCCCGGGCCCCCCCCCCCGGCACCCTTTGATCACCCAGAGACCTTCTGACCCCCATGCATCATTCTCAGAGTGTCTCTGCTCTCTCCAATTACAGTTGTCAAGTCTCACAGACTATATGTGTCTTTAGCCTCATTGGGTGTGCTTGGAGGCTAGGCTCCTTAACCTGCCCTATCCCTGGTTTTGCTGGGGATATCCCTATTTCCTATTGTCTAAACGTTTCTGGCTGATTTTTTGCAGAGTTCTGAAGTGGATTGGAGTGGAGAGAAACTTAAAGCTGGGAGACCAATTAGAAGAGGAAAAGAGCGAGGCAATGAGGTCCCTAATCCCACCTTCCTCACACACACACACACACACACACACACATACCCATAAATGCACACACATACATGAACACACGTAAGTTCACTAGATTTAAAAGTATAAGGACCGTTAGAAGTTGTCTAGCACAAAAGCTTCATTTTATAGATGATGATACAGGTTCAGAGGAGTGAGCGACTTGTCTGAAGTCACTCAGGGGGTGAAAGTTTTGATGTCATGATTTGATCCAAGAGATTTGCCATCAAGTACTTAACTTGCTATTTCCACATATGTTCCCAAAGGAATAATTCATTCAGTGGGTTGATGGGACAAAACAAGCAGAAGGACCCCAGGAGTTGGGGGGCATTGGAGCAGACTCTCCACCAGAGCAGACAAACTCAAGACCCTGTTAATTACAGCTTGTACTCAAGCATGATGTAGGGGTTGATGATGTAGAACTCACTAAGCAGCTGTACATGGGACAGTCCTCCCACCCAACTCCTTTCCTCCTTCCATCAGACCTCAAATTTATGGGGGATGAAAACTGAAGTCCTAGAAGTCCTTCTGTGTTTTCATCAGCTTCTCCAGATCTGAAGTGGGTTCCTCCTCTTGTTTTCTGGTTAAGACCTGCCTTTTCCATCCCCCAAGTCAATGGGATGACCCTCAATTTAAGCTCCTTCAGGCTTAGACCATTGCCAGAAAACTGGGATAAGGTTTTCCCCAGATGGAAGTAACTTCATGAATATCTAACCACACTGTGACTGCCTCAGACCAGGACACATATTACCTGCTCAATAGTCAGGGGTTGGAGTCAAAAAGACCAAATCCTAACTGACTTTTACCATGCAGTAATGCTCTTATATTTCTGAACTTTAATTTCATAATACACAAAATGGGGTTAATAATTGTGGAGAACAATTTGAAACTATGCCAAAAGGGCTATAAAACTCTACCTACCCTTTGATCCAGTAAGACCACTGCTAGATCTATGTCCCAAAGACACAAAAAAAGGGGAACCTACTTGTACAAAAGTATTTATAGCAGCTCTTTTTGTGTTGACTAAGAATTCGAAATCAAAGGAATGCCCATCCACTGGGGAAGGTGTGATATATGATGGCGATGGAATATTATTGAGCTGTGAGAAATGACAAGCTGAATAGTTTCAGAAAAGCCTGAAAAGACTTACATGAATTGATGCATAGTGAAGTGAATACAGTGAGTAACACAGTAATTGTACACAATATCAGCAACATTTTTTGATGAAATATGAATGACTTAGCTATTCTCAGTGGTATAATGATCCAAGACAATTCCACAGGATTAATAATGAAGCATACTAACCAAATTCAGAGAAAGAATTAATATTGTTTCAATATAGACTGAAATATGCTATTTTCACTTTCTTTCTTTCATCTTTTTTTTTATTTTATTGACATCTTCCCATCCAAAAAAGACAAATAGAAATGATTTACATGATTGTACATGTATAATCTATATCTGATTAGCTCCTATCTCAGGGAGGGGGAAAGGGAGGAAGGGAAAGAAGGATAGAATCTGGAACTCAAAACTTTTTAAAGAATGTTAAAAAACTATTTTAACACAAAATTGAGAGAAATAAAATATTACTTAATACAATACAATACTACTACTACTACTACTAATGATGATTGATGATGATGATGCTGACGATGATGATGTTTTAAAAAATAAATAAAATGAGGTTGCCAGGCCTTGCAATGCCTTCTTCATAGGGTTGTTGTCAAATTTCAGTGGCCTAAGTGATTTGTAAACTTTAGCGTGACATCAAAATGCCAGTGATTACGGCTACTGCTGTCATTGTGCCACTATTCTACATCTGCTTTCTCCAAGCAAAGTGTCAATTTCTTGAGGGCTGGAGCTATTGCATTCTCCTCTTTATGTGCTCAGGGAATATGGACAGTGCTCTGCACATAGTAAATATTTAAGACATTTTCCTTGGTTTGAATCGAGATGAGGTGAACCAAGTTGAGATGAGGGCACATAAAGCCACTGGAGACCAGGTGAGAGGGGCAAGGTCAGTAGAGGTGAGTTTCTATATGCTGCATTGGATCTATGGTTTGTGGTGGTGAGGGTGAGAAAAACCATGCATTTCTTAGGTACCTATTGTGTGCTTTATAAATATTAACTCATTGGGTCCTCCTAATAACCTCAGGACACATGTACTACTCTTGATCTTCATTTTATAATTGAGGGAACTAGTGCAGAATTGAGGTAAGTGACTTCCCCTGGATCACTTGATCAACTCATAAGTAGCCAAGGATGGATTTAAACTCAAGTCTTCCTGACTCCAGGCCCAGGGTTCTATGCACTGCACCATGTGGATAAGTGAAATTGAGAGGAGGGGAGTAGAGATAAAAGGATTTGAGGTGAATTGAGATCATTTGAGAAGAGTAGCTTGCACTTGGTCTAAGCCTTAGAAGTTTTTTGAAAGGTGTTATCTCCTTGGAATGTCATGGGTCCACTACAATTTGCCAGCAAATCTACAAAGATTGTTGAAGGTCCTGAGGAAAGGAGGAGTGCAAACTAGGTGGAACTAGGTTGATTTAAGGTGTCTAGAGTCTTTTATAGATGCTATTTCATGGGATCTTCACACTAACACTCTAAGTCTTTAAGAAAGATATTATTTCCATTTCACAGTTGAAGAAAGTGAGACTCCAAGGGATAAAGGTACTTACTTACCCAGGGGCATGTAGATAAGTGCATCAGAATTGGCCTCTCCTGATTCCAGACCCATAGTTCTTTCCTCCATGCCTTGCTGCTTCCCCAGAGACGGTGCAATGGAATGGGAATCACAGGGAACAGTTAATCAGTCAACGAACATTAAACACCTGCCATGTATTAGTCACTACACTAAGCGCTGGAGCAACACTGAATTCTTAAAGTATCTCCAGGATGATGCAATGACGTCTGCTTCTTCTATCCTTCTGCAAAGAAGCAATGTTCCCGGTGAACCTGCTGTCATTGTAGTATCAGAAACACTGAGCTCTTGTTACCAGGGAGAAGAAGCTTAAGGACACCAAAGTTTTCTGTAGCTCCTCCAAACCATAGCAGGTGGGGATCTCAGTTTGCTTTAGGTGGCAGTGACCTCATAAAGATACCCACATCTCCTAGGACGAGTCAGTCAATGAACAGTTGTTGAGGAACAGCCATGTGCTGCCCATGGTGCCAAGCTTTGGTAAGACAAAGATGAAATAGTCCCTACTGTCATGTTTTATTCTAACAGATGAAATATGCAACTATCCACAAGGGAACCTAGGAGAGGGGGCAGATGTTAGCAGCTGTATGTGGGGGGTCTGGAAAGAGCTCATATAGAAGGCACCCAATAAACTGAATCTTGAAAGAAACCAGGGATTTCAACAGGAAGAGGGAGGAAGGAAGTACATACCATGCCTCAGGGACAGCCATCACAAAGACATGGAGATGGATGATGGGGTATCATGTGTGAGGAATGAAAAGAATGTCAACCTAGATGAATTGCAGAATGTCCAAGCAATAAAAGAGAAGAAAATTGAAAAGTTAGGAAGAGTTAGCTTGGGAAGAACCATACATTCCAAATGAAAGCACTTAAGTTTGTCACAGCAACAGAGCTTAAAAACATTTGCTGTGTCAAAAATGAAATGGGCAACCAATATGATTTGCCAAAATCACTTCAGCAAATGAGTGGAAGCTGGATTGGAATAGGGAAAGACTTGAGGTAGGGAGCCTAGTTAGAAAGCTATTGTGATAGTCCAGGTGAGAAGAGATCATGGACTGAATGAGGGAGGGAGCTATGTGAATGGAGAGAAGACGACATTGGATAGACACTGGGAAGGAAAAAATGATTGGACATATTGAGGGAGGACAATCATCACTAACATTTCTCTAGAAACTTGCTACGTTCTAGACACCTTTGTAATCTCATGGATGCTGTTTCATGTATATAAAATGCTATTGCAAGAAGTGTTTCATAGGTTTTCAGAGACTGCCAAATATAAAAAATAAGGGGAAAAGAGAAGAGCCTTGGAGGCCACCGGAATGTAGGGGTTACTGGAAGGTAGGAGCCGCTCTCTCTTTCTCTATCTCTTCCGACTTTGCCTTACATCACCAACTGTGGGCTGAAGACTTTGAGCTGTCTGTTCTCCAGTGATCCCCAAATCAGTGCATGCACTTCAGACCCCAGAATCTTTGGCTCCTAATCAATCTCTTCCTAACTTCCCTGATACTCTTGAGGGTATCTCAATCCTTCCAGTTATCCATGCTTGTACCTTACTTAGCTCCTGTATCTCTCACTCTGTCCCTCATATCCATTCGGTTGCAAAACTAGTCATCTCCACCTTCCTCAAGCATCTTGCATATGGTACTTTTTTCCACCACTCAGTGCCACCCCAAATCAGGCCCCCTAATTTCCTTATTATTCTCCCTGAATTAAATCTCTCCTCAATCAAATCTATCCTAGACATTGTTGCCAAAGGGATTTTCTTAAAACCATTCTATTTCCCACTGCCCACACAATTCATGATGGCTTTTTTATTATATCCAGGATCAAATATAGACCCTCTTATTGGGATTTAAGATTTCATAACCAAACTCCATCTCTCTTTCCATGTCTTTCACACATTGCCCACCCCCTCCCCCAAGCACTATATGGTTCAGCTAAACTGGTCTTGCTCCTTTTTTTCCTCCTAGAAAAGATTCTATCTGCTATCTCAAGCTCTTGGCACAGGCTATCCCCCATGCCCAGAACACACTCCTTCCTCCCCTCCACCTTTTGAAATTCCCCACTTCGAGTTTCTTGGCAAGACTACTTTGGATTTGCTTTTAAAGTTTTGTGTGTATATCTACAGATGTACATATGATCTCTTCCATTAGAATGGAATCTCTTTGAGGCCAGATATACATCTGCCTTTGCAGGCCCAGCAACTAGCCCAGTGCCTGGTACATAATGATTCTCTGTGGTCTGGTTGATGTATTAATTCCCCAGTATCACATTAATTTGTAAGTGACAGAATTCAAATGTCCTAATACTGAACCGCAAGTTCTTTATATCACAAGCCAGTTTCCATTGACTAAAATGAACCCCTCTTCCCCACCCCATGACACCTCTCAGGGTCTCACCAATGACAACAGAATAGGTGCTGAGGAATCTCTTCTGTTCTTGACCTAGCATGTAGCCCAGACAAGAATGAAGACAGGCTCCTAACAACCTGTCTGAACACTAGGTTTTCATTGGGGAATGTCTGGTGCCTGATTAATGCAGATGAAATAAGAATATTGTCAGGAATCTTGGGGAAGCATGTGAGGAGGTGGAGGAGAGAATGCAGGGCATCCTCCCCCTTTCTCCCCTTCCCCTGTGGTTGGTCTGAGATTCATGAGGAGACAGCTGGGGCTGTGCCTCCCCCTCACACATGCCTTTAGAACTTGGGGTCGTCCACTCTGGTTCCCATTTCATGAGAAACTCTACAAAGTCCCAACTCTGGAGAAGAGGAGGCAGAACCAAAGCAATGCATGGAACCCAGCAGGGATGGAACAATGGCCACTCAGGGCTTGGGTTCAAATCCTGCTGCTCCTGCCACTCACTACTGTGTGACCTTGTGGGGTCACCTCAGCTCCCCAACTAAGAGTTTCCTAATCTGCAAAAAGAGGAGAATGGATTTGGTGGTCTCTGAGGTACCACCGCAGAGCTGGAGGCTCTAGGCCTCCCACCTAAGTAGCCCATGACTTTGAACTACCTAGTTCTTAGTTCTTCATGGGACCCAATCCCAGAAACAGGGACTAGATAGAGGCTTTTTCAAAGGGCTTCCTATTGAAGACCCTGAAGATGGCCCTGCACCTGCTGGGGGCTTTCTCTCAGCTTTCTACCCCTCAACTAAACAGAGACCCTACTGCCTGTGCCCACTACCTGGCCTGACAAGGTCACAGGACCAAGACTCAGGAAGGTGGGTTCTATTCATTGTGATTTGATGCTTACTATAGTGAGGGAGAAACAGCAGGTAAAGTTGTACTTTGTGCTGTAAGGCCACAGTAGGGGTCTTTCCTCACTAACATTGGTTCAGGGAATCATTGCTAAAATGGCAATATATGGGAAATTCTAATGGAGTCAAAATGTTGACATCCATATATGGAAGTGGTGGGCTTTTCTTTTCTTTTTCTTTTTTTTAATACTGACTCCATGCCAGGCACTAGGCTGGGAGAAGGGCATAAAAATCTACACCAAAGTAGCCTCTACCTTGAAGGGAATTGGAAGTAGAGTGGAAGGCAAACAGATGAGTAGATACTAGATATTTATCAAATCCAGACAAAGTGAGTTTTTTTTTTTTTTTTTCCAGAAGGGCTGTACAACACTGCAAGAGTCAGGAACAGGATTCAGAAGCTGGACCTCCAAAATAAACTGACATTCCCAGCAAAAGAATAGAGAAGCTTGTAGCTCAGCCTGTTTAAAGTCATGGAGATGGGGATGGCATGCATGATGAGAAGCAAATAGGAGAGTGTAGCTGAGTCTTAGGTAAAATGTGTAAAGAGTAAGGCATAGTCAGTCTGGAAAGCTATCTTGGGGCCATAGCGATGGTCTTTAAAGGCAATCCCAGGAGTGACAGGGAGCCGTAGAATTCTCTTGTGTGGAGTGATGAGGTAAAAAATGTGCTTTAGGAATTTTGATTTGGCAGATATGTGGAAGGAACATCCTGAGAAGAGGAGCGCAGATTAGGGGTTACTGTAATATATTTCATAATCCATACGAAGCAATGTTCAAGCCTTCCAACGCTGGAGAGATATCAGACAGAATTTTTGCAATAATCAGGTAAGAGGTGATGAGCGTAAAAATCTTGTCAGTCATTTGAGAGGAGGGATGCCACTCAGGGTCAGATCTCCAAGGTCAAGTTGAGTGAATATGACAGCTTGGACAGGGTAGTAACATTCTGCATGGAGAGAAGGGATAGATTCAAAAGTCATTCTAGAAACAAGACCAAAATCAAAATATTAAATACTTTTGAGGAAAAATGTGAAGGACTTTCCAGATAAGAAAATGAAGTGTTCCAGAAATCAAACTCCCTGTGCTCAGCAGCTCCTGAGTACTTCTATGTGGTTGATTTGGACTCTGGTCCCAACTCTTTAGGCAAGGCCTCTCTGGCCTTTGTTTTTCTTATCTGAACAGGGAATAAAGCTAATCTTCTCTAAATTTCCAGGTCTCTCATTCCATGGGCTCATGGCTTTAATCAGAGAATCACAGATTTAGACCTGGAATAGACCTCACTAGACCTCATTTAGTCAAATCCTCCCATTTTTCAGATGGGGATATAATGCCTTAGAGCAGTTAAGCGACTTGTCCAAGATCACATATCTAGTAAATACCTATGGGGGTGCTTGAACCTCTCTAGAATTTTGCATCTCTTCAGGATGCTATGTTGCCTCCAAGTTCAGATCTAATTAGAGGTGCTGCTCCCTCCCCAACCCTTTGCATGGACCTTTTCATGCCACTCCTGGTAGCCATGCTGATATGCTGTGGGTATACTCAAAGAATGAGTGTGAATCATTGGGACTGTTTAGGGGAACTCCATCTCTCTCCCCAGAAACCCAGCTGCAGTGTCATCCTGGATTCCTCCCTCATCCTTCCAAATAGATCCACTCTCTGGCCACATCTGTGACCAACAGGCTCAACCCTGTTGGGTCTCCCAACATCTCTAGTCAATGCTCACCTTAGTCTACTCTCACAGGCACTATCCCAGGACTGGCGTTCACCATCTCTCTTCAGTGGCCAATTACAATAGCCTCTGCTCTTTTGTCCCTGCCTAGGGTTGTTCCTCCTCCATACTCCCATCAGCTACCCAGGTGATTTTTCAAAGATGTGGGCATGACTAGGCTCCCTGAGCTCCAGGTGCTCCAAATTATCTCCAAGATCAAAGGGGACTGTCCCAAAGCCTTTCCAGTGAGGCAGGACCTGTGAAGGCTGGGAGGAGTCTGGCCATGGCTCTCTGAGGCTACTGATGCTGCCATATTACATTGAACCATTAGGGGCCATTTTTGTGAGTCATGGAAGTATCTCTTCCTGGTCTGGTCAAGCCAATTCCATGTAGATCTATGGGTATACCAGAAAATGCAACACACTCTTCCCTGTCACTTTGAGTTTTCCCTAGATCCTCTGACTGGAATTAGCAAGGACAACAACATTTATGTAGTGCTTACTATATGCCAAGTAATGTACAAAGCACATAACACTCATTGTCTGATTTGGTCATCACAACAAGCATGAGAGGGGAGGACCTATTAGTATCCCCATTTTATTGATGAGGAAACTGAAGCAAATGTAGGTGAGTGACTTTCCCAGGCTCACACAGTTAGTAAGTCTGAGGCCAGATTTGAATTTGCATCTTCCTGACTCTGGTACATTTAGTATGACTCAAGTAAAGTAAATAACTAAAGTAGCAAGGTTAAAAAAAGAAAGAAAATTGAGTCTATTTCCTTCAAGAAATACACAGAGGAAGGAAGTTCAGGAGAAAACACACAAACAGGGCTGGGCTTGACCTATTGTATTAAATTTTAAATATATATTAAAACACAAAACAAACCCAGTGCCAACTAGGAGAGAGCCATGGGTTCATAAGGACACCTCTTCTGCACTTCTCGATAAGTGTGTTTACATTTGTTGATGTTCGTCAAATTCACAATGATAAAAACATTCATATAAACATAATGGCCATGAGATAGTGGGCCCTTTGAATTCATGGAACATGATTTTCAGATAACCCACAAAACACTTCACAGAAAATCCTGTTTCTCCAGATAATATTTCAGGTCTTGGTACACAGAAGAAGCAAGGAGTGGGACTGGGAAAGGTAACCCAGCCAGATCTTTTTCTTTTTTCTTTTTTAACCTGAGGCAAAATAAATGACACAAAAAAGGTAAGAAATCACAGAATTCAGGATTTTATGGGAAACCTTGTCCCACCTGGGCAGGGTGATGCTAAGCTTGCACCTGGAAAGTGAGATCATTGACAGGATCAGGGTTTATAAAGTTTTCCCAGGGCTGGTGTAAACTACGGTTATCAGAGGGTAGTGATGGTGAGGACAGTGCCATGGAGAGCAGCCTTTCAGGAATGAGATGCGTGTTTCTGGATCCAATGGAAGCTTCTCTCTTTGGGAGCAACATTGAACAATGAGATGACATGGTAGCCAAGACAGCTACGGAGTCCTTGGGCTGCATGAAGAGCATCCTCTTGGCCACCTCTGCCAGCTAAAGTTTGAGAAGGCCATTGATAAGATGGGGAGATGGAGAGAAGGGCAGTCAGGGTGGGGGCAGGGAGGAGGAATGAAAAGATACCTGTGTTGGTTCCAAATTCCTCCTGAAATACTTATCAAGTCACTTCCTTCTCTGGGCCTCATTGCTCCTCCATCTGTGAAATGAAGGGGATAGTTTCATTAAGGCTGTTAAGCATACCATCATCTCTCGCCCCAGTCATTCAGGCCCCCAGCTACAGTATCATTCTGGACTCCTCCTTCATCCTCCATGAAAGATCCAATTTCTGGCCCTGTCTTACCCTGTTGAGCTTCACAACATCTCTAGTTAATGGCCCCTGCCCTGGCCATTCTCACAAGCACCGCCCTAGGACTGACCTTTGTCACCTCTCCCTACTGGACAATTGCAATAGCTGCTTTTCTGGTGTCCTCATCCCAGTTGCTCCTGCTCCAGCTTCCTTTCAGTTGCCCAGGTGATTTTCCGAAGACTTCTTCAGCTTCAGGTGCTCCCAATTATCTCCAAGATCAAATATGGAGTCCTTTGCTTGGCCTTGAGTAGCCTGGCCCCTTTCTACTCTGCTAATCCTTCCATGCATTCCTCCCTTTCTGTCATTGGAGAACCCAGGGGTACTGATCTATCTGCAATTGCTCCAGGCTAAGATTTCAGCTGCTGCTAGACCCCTCTGCCCAGTGTGGCCCCAACATCTGGGCTTCCCTTCCCCTTCCCCTATACCTCCTAGTTCCCTGGCATCTCTTCAAGGCTCAGCACTAATACTGGAGCCATTCCTACCTCCCTTCCCCTCCCCAAACCTTCTCTTTTCTATTTCTTTAAACTACTCTGCATAGGGCTTGTGGCTGCTTCGTCATTCATATGTTGTCTCCTCCGTGAGAATGTGTGATATCTTGAGGGTAGGAGCTATGTTGTTTTTGTTGCTTTCTTCCTTTGGATCCCTACAACAGCACAGTACCTGGCACATGGTAAGTAGTATAGAAATTTGACCATTTCTCTTTTATCAGATAGCAGCTAGAGCCCCTTTGATCTCTGAATGAATAATTCTATGATATGAAGAAACAAGTTAGGGTCTCTCAGTTTACTTTCATTTGGATAAACATAATGCAGCAGATTTATTAAGTGCTCACAAAGGAAATACAAAATATAAATGCAGGAAATTCACCTGGAAAAACTGGACAAGAGTTTGGAATATCAGCAGGGATCAGAGGTGAATGGTAGGGTCATATGAAGCTTTACCCCCTTGACAAACAATGGCAATCATTTTGTGCTTTCTTCCACCTTAACTTGTTTCAAGCAAGAAAAATGGACATTCTGAGAAACTTCTGACATCTCTCTGTGGAGAACCAGAGAGGACTGATGACCCATCTGACAAAGGGACTGGTTTCTGTTGTGTCTCACAGTAGGAAGACTGTGTAGGTGTAGGTGGCTGCATCCACCGCCTCCCATTCACAGCTGGCATTCCTGTGTCTGACTTGGGCTAACATCATTCCCCAAATACCACCCCAGCCCCTGACCCCTCAGAGGCTTCTAGCTTGGAGGGGTTGATGGGGCTCACTCTTGCCCCACCCCTGAGGGTGCTTGCCTTCCAAGCCAGCCATCCTTTTCAATCCATGCTAAGCATCTTCATTTCCACTTGAGAAGCCCACAGCTGTTCCCAAAAGCCAGGGCATGACTGGTTTCTGCTCTGTACTGTGAGGGAAAGACCTCTTTGGAAGAGTCAGCCCACTTGAAAGGTTTTGGTTTTGTTTCTTAACCCCTTCAACTAAGGCATAGAAAGGGAAAAGACTTGATTGAAAAAACCCTCCATCGTTGGGTGGGGATTGTTTGAGCGCCCCTACGGTGACCAAAGAAGGCAATGAGAAACTTAAAGGGTTAAAAGATGAGCTATCCTCCGTGGAAATGAAGAATGAACACCACCATTATTGCTGGTGTCATTGTTCTAATCAAATATATGATGGAAATCAGGTAGAAATGATCTGGGAAAAGAAAGGAGCTACCTCATTCTTTCTTTTTGTTTGTTTAATATTAAGGGAATATTGTTAAGGTGTAAAACATGATCTTTTTTATATGACACTGTTGGGATGGAGGTGCATTTTCTGTAGGTTAAACCTTGTATTAAACTAACACCTGTTACAACTTTGTGTTATCTGTAAGCTCGTCGGAGTAGCAATAATTGCTTTCATTGTACTTGGATTCCAAACAGCTGACTCAGTGCTTGGCTCATACATAGTAGGGATTTACTATTTTTTCATGAACTGTTTGAACTCAAGGAGCAGACAGAAGCCAATGAAGTATATGTATCTCTCACTTCTAATCTAATGTTCTTCCAGGAGGTCTGTGTACTTGGAGAGCTTTTCATTCTACTCAATATGGTGTCATCTTTCATGATTATCAGTCCTTTTAGGGGTCAGGCTTATGTCTGGGATACTAGGGACAATATTTTGGTTGTGATGATGCGCCTGTCACGATATAGATCACATGGTGAATTCGCATTAACCCCTTCGAATTTGAATTAACCCCTTCAACTAAGGCATAGAAAGGGAAAAGACTTGATTGAAAAGACCCTCCATCGTTGGGTGGGGATTGTTTGAGCGCCCCTACCAAAGAAGGCAATGAGAAACTTAAAGGGTTAAAAGATGAGCTATCCTCTGTGGAAATGAAGAATGAACACCACCATTATTGCTGGTGTCATTGTTCTAATCAACAGGAGATTCTTCTTATCATCTGCTCCCTTTCCCTCCTATCCACATGTAGCTGCACAAAGCTGGAGGAAGTCATGAAACAGTGGTGATGGAGTCCATTCCAAGCTGATGTGATGGAATCTCAATGGGATCTTCATTTCAACAAGGACATTCTTCTGCTATTTTATCCTTAACTTTATCCCCACAACCACAGTCACTAGGCTAATCCTTCTCATCTTTTCTCAATCCTTCCATGCCATCCACTTGCCTCTCCATCTCAGCTGAGTAATTTGTCTCAGATTTCCCAAGGAGCACTGACGCCCTTACTAAAGGCTCCCTTTTGTCCCTCTTCCTCATTCTCACACACTTCAGATATCATCACCTACTTTTTCCTCATTCAACCCAGTCTGTAGTAGAAGTGGTTTTCCTCTTTGCCAAGATCTACTACTTCAAAATAGCCCTTTATCCTATTCATTAACGCACTCTACAGCAGACTGCATCACTGTTATAGTCATGTCTCTTCATATCGATTGATTCCTTCCTCATTGCTTATAAACATGCCTCTGTCTCACCCATCCTTACAAAAATGAACAAACAGAAGTCATGAATCCAAGCCTCCTCTCTTTTCTTCTCATATATCTCCTGCCTTCATACTATACTTCTTAAAAGGGCCATTTCTACTGGCTTCCTCCGTTTCCTCTTTTCTTATTCTCTTCAAAACCCACAACAATGTCAATGGAAGCCATTATCCCCCTTCAAAAATTACTAAAGAGTTTTTCATTGCCAAAATGAACAACCTTTTCTCAGTTCTCATTCTTCTCACCCTCTCTGTAGCATTTGATAGAAGATTCAAGAGCCCCAGTGCTCATTTAGGGTTATGTGTCTAGGGATGAGTGTCTCACCACTCAGACAGTCACAGTAAATTCCCTAAAACAAGAAAAGACATCAGAGTTCCTCTAGTGACATCTTACAGATGAAGAGAGGTCAAGGGAGATTAAATGATTTTTCCAAAGTTACACTGGAAGTGAAAAAGTCAAGACTGAAACTCAGTTCCTCTGACTAGAGGATGGAGATCTAGGTAGCACAATGGAAAAAATGCCATGCCTGGTATCAGGAAGACTCATCTTCCTGGATCCAAATCTGACTTTAGACACTTTGGAGTGTGTGATTCTGGGCAAGTCACAACCCTATTTGCCTCAGTTTCCTCATCTGTAAAATGGGTTAGAGAAAGAAAGCTGAGCAAGGCACTGATGACTGGTAACTGGAGCATTCTAAAGCCTTTTGGCAATGTTATTTCATATGATCATCCCAATAATTTTGTGAGACAGGGACCCCAGGTATTTTTATGTCTGTTTTATAGATGAGAAGCCTGAGGCACAGAGAGACTTGTGCATTGTCACATAGTTGGGGTGCAAAGCACTCCAGTACCTTTTGCCAAGAAAACTCCCAAAAGAGGTCATTAAGAGTCATACAAAAACAACTGAAGAGCCAAACCTTTGCCTAGGTATATAGAAGTCTTTCCGCTACTGCTCATGGTGCAGATCATTTGTACACTTTAAAGTGCTACACAAATATGAGTTACTGTTCTATTATTCTGGCTTCAACAGCTAATCTTAACCTCCCTGTGTCCATCCATGCTGTATCCCTGCTGCATCCTCAGGAGAATGACAGTTCCTTGAGGGAAGGGTATCTTTTGCTTTGGGCTTTTTATCCACAATGCCTTACACAGCCCTGGCACACAGTAAGTGGGCACTGAATGAAAGCTGAGTGACTTGTCATTACTCCTACCTGCCCAGACATACCCAGTTCCCCCTGTGGCCTCAGAAGTGGCGCTTAAGCCGCTGATGGTGTGGTCTCCATTCACAGGTCCTGACCCAGGCATGGTTCAGAACTCTGGAAATCTTTTCTTTCAGGATCTAGTTTTTTAACATTAATGTACATAATCATAATGACTAGGGAATTGTTAGCACTCACACGTGGTCTGAAGTCTGTTATCTCCTTTGATGTTCACAGTGCCCTTGTAAAGTAAGCACTATAGGAATTCTTATAAACCCCATTTTGCAGTTGAATACACTGAGACTCAGAATATGACTGTTGGATGCAATTTGGTAATATGGTGAATAGGTGTCAGAGGCAGAATTTGAGCCCAGTTGTTCCCTCTTCCTAAGTCCATTTTGAACAAATCTCCAGGACATAAATCAGAGCTAGAAAGGAAACCTAATCCATACTTCTTCATTTGAAAAGGTGAGGTAACTGAGGCCCATAAAGAGGAAGGCATGGGTGGAGGGTTGCACAGCTAGTGAGTACAACTGAGATTTGAACCCAGGTCCCCTAACCCCAAATCCTGCCCTCCTTACAGTCTCATGCTGCCATTTACGGCTTTCCTGTGCTGGCCAGCTTATGTATAGCTTAATCTTCCAGGCAAGTAAATGCTCCTGGTAGGATTGCTAAGGTACGACCAACGTTCTAGTACAGCCAGACCTGGTTCTGTCCTTCATGGCATCTGCTGTGACTGTGGCTGAGGCTAGTTCTTGGTGAGTTTGAGATGACCAATCCTGGGAACTGTAGCCTGTGCAGCCAGCAGGCTCTGTCTGGAAGCTGAGCAAGGCACTGATGACTGATAACTGGAGCATTCCAAAGCTTTTTGGTGATGTTATTTCATATGATCATCCCAATAACCTTGTGAGACAGGGACCCCAGGTATTTTTATGTCTATTTTATAGATGAGAAGCCTGAGGCACAGAGAGACTTGTGCATTGTCACATAGTTAGTGTGAAATTCAGGATACCAAAGCACACTTTCTAATCTCCAAGTATGGCCCTCTATTAACTGCTGCACTGCATCTCAAGCACTCTGAGGCCTTCTGTTCCTTGGAAGGATGTCACTGGGGTTGTTGTTCTATCAGCTGTCCATCCCCTGCAAGTCCCTAGGGACGACTTTTAACAAAACAAGAGACCTCTGAACACCATCTTTGCCCTCTGGAGGTTGGCTCCCTTTCTGACAGGAGTTGAACTTCTTTACTTCCCTGGTTCTCCAGTACTTGGGAATAGTCTATTTCACCACAGCCCCTTCCCTGCTTTGCTTCCTTCATCTACCCTTTAGGGTGGGCTCTAGAATGCCAGAGCAACTGTCAATCAGGACTTCCGTGGTTGGGCCAACCTTCAGAGCTTATCTTGGGAGGACACCTAGGTTTCCTTTTGCCTCAGGGAATCATAGATGGAACTTCTTTCCCAGAAAATGAGTTTTAGAGAACACTGACTTTGTTCTCTTTATAGACTTGAGATCTTCATGTGCTCCAGTAAAGGGATACTAATTACAGGTCTAAGGGACAAGTCAGTCAGAAGGCTGGGGAGAGCCCATGTTAGCCTTCCTTTGCCTGTTAAAATTCAGGGGTCCTGAGATTCTGGTGTCCAGGAGGACCATGGGGACTAAAATGAGGAAAGAAGCACCACTGTGGAGTGGCTCACGTGAATGTCATCCAGTTTGGGGAATAGAAAGGCTGAGCTCACAAAGTGTACAGCATCACTCAGGAGGAGATCCCAGATGAGCCTGAGGCCAACTGAGCCTGAACAAGACCTTCCCCCACAGTCTTTACATCTCCCTCCTAACTCAGCCTGTTCTGCTCAGTCTTTAGAAACTTCAGGGAATTTTGTTTTGGTTGGGTTTTCTTCACATCAAGAGCCTGGGCCTGCCTCTTATTCTTCCTCCTACCCTCTGGGCTCAAATATGGCATGGCAGGGTCCTCTTTCAAATAACAAGCCTTCAGATATAGAAAGCCATTTCTTGTGCCTGGCCCCTCAGGTCTGGTCTTCTCAAGGGTCACAGTACCTAGAGCTTTGGTGAAGCAGCCTGGAATAATTGGGAAGGCTGAGCTTGGGCTCAGAAAGACAGGAGTTCAAATCCAATCACTTATCCTTTAGGGTCATTGGAGACCACTTGGGTTCTTTGAGTCTCACTTTTCTCCTTCTGAAATGAGATATTTGTAAAGTGCTTATTTAGCACAGTGTCTGACACATAGTGGGTGAGATTGATTAATCAACCATTAAGATTTATTATTAAAATGTTTGTTCCCTTTTCATTTGCTGTAAAATATGGATCATCTAATACTTATTTTTTAAACATATCTTATGTGCTGGGCACAGGGGATCAAAAGACCAGAATGAAATGCTCATTCCTTTTAAGAAGTTTACTTTCTATTAAGGGACTCCCACATACATATGTGTACACATGTGCACACATATACATGCGTAGACCACCACTAAATGGGTGTGTACCCTCTAGGGAAGGAATGTATGTATATAGATAGAGAACAAACACAAAGTACTTCAGGGAGGGAGGATGTGTGAAATGAGG
Organism: Bettongia penicillata ogilbyi; assembly: GCA_023548195.1. NCBI lineage: Eukaryota > Metazoa > Chordata > Mammalia > Diprotodontia > Potoroidae > Bettongia > Bettongia penicillata. Next base: position 7,841,885 of record JAJHZJ010000010.1, read on the forward strand.
GGGTTGGGCAAATGCCACCCTTTCTAGCTTTGACACTGGTAAACTGCCTGCCCCCTGTCACAGGAAGGGGAATGAGTGTTAATAGAATGAGTCAAAGTCAGGGAAGCCAGCAGAAAACAAGGAAGAAAACAAATCCAGTCATTCACTTGCCGCTTATTTTGTACTAGCTGCAGATGTGATGCCATAAAAGGAATATGACTCTCCTTGAAGACCACTCTGTCTCAGCCTTATTCCTCTTATTAGGAAGGCAGGGTTGGGCTTGATTCAGTGACCAGCTTGTGACCTGCCTGCCAATCTGCCCCTACACATGTGATTTCTCTTCTGTTTTATTCTCAAGCACTGGCTTCTAAATAAAGGTTATATCATTGCCTGGGTAGGGGATTACTCTGGATGTATCACTTAGTAGCAGCTTAACTGCTGGACCTTGAGTTGGAAGCCTCAGTCACTTCTTGACTGTATGACCCTGGCCAAGTCTCTCAACCTCTACTTCTGCTTCCTTAACTTTAAAGGGGAATAAAAATAGGACGTGCCTCTCGGTCATGAGGATAAAATGAGAGAACCTGTATATGTAAAGTGCTTTACAACAGGCCCTGGGATGTAGTAGGAATTTAACAGATGTTTATTTCCTTCTTTGCTTCATTTCTTCCAAGTGCATTCCAAAGATTCCTCTGAGGAAGCCTCTTCCAGCGTCCAGGGGCCACACTGCTAATATTGCCCAGGTGCCTTTTTAACAGCCAAGTTTACATTATCACATAGCAGCCAATGTGGGGTCTGTGATTTAATATTCTGCAGCCAAGGGCCTGCCAACAGAACTCTGGGCATCCTGAGCTAAACTGGGAATGCAAGGAGCTGAGGTCACCTGCCACCCATCCCTGAAGCCTGACACAGGAGGTCGAGTGGCCCAGCCCTGGTTGTGCAGATTCGCTCCTTGTAGGCCTGATGAAACATTGGCTACAGAGTGATTTCATAGTGTAGTGAATTGTACTGTAATTATAACTGAACTGTAGTCATCTGCTCCTCTGGGCTCCACTCCCTAATTATAGAGCAAGCTGCCCTGAGCATGGTGCCATTTCATCAGCAACAGGGATCTGAGAGGTTCTTGTCCTGGTGGTGCTCTGGGCACTGAGCCCTAATCCTGGCCAGCAGGTTCTCCTTTCAATGGCTCCCTCAGGAGCTGGAGAAAGTCATTTCCTGTATTGATCCTGCCTCTTGAAAGAGCTTGGGCTTTGAAGCCCCTGTCATTGACTACTACACATCTAATTCTGTCTAGACATGTTTCCCTCTCTTTCTGAGTCAAAGTGAGTCAACAGCCCTCCCTCCCTCTCCTTGCTGGCCTGCCATTTTTCCTCCTTTATATCCTGCCAATTAAGGGATTGGGAGTATAGTTCACAGGGAGAAAACTGATACTAAACTCCAAAAGAGAAAAATTTTGGTCCCCATTCCTTGGTCATTTTTTGGCTGTATGACTTGGAGCAAGTCATTTAATTTCTTTGAGTATTAACTTCATTAACTGTCAACAATCAATTATTTGATACCTATACTAGCTTTGAATCTCAGCTGGGATGCTTTCTGTGTGACCTCAGAGTGACCTTCATCTCTCTGGGACCTCAGGTTCCTCAGTCACAAAGTAAGGTGATTGGACGGTATGATCTCTGAGGTCTCTTCCAGTTCCAGATGCTATGATTCCAGTTGTATGGCCTTAATCAAGTTTCCTAATCCCCCAGGGCCTAAGTTTCTTTATTTGCAAAAAAAAGGATCAAAGTAGATGGCCACTAATCAGTCCCAAAGATGTTGTGACTGCTTTCAGGTAGCCAGGAGATTCGAATCCAGGCTCTTTATTTCCAAACTCAACTCTCATTCCACAGCCTCAGGCTTGTTCTCAAATCATGTACGTGAAACATATTGAAAACAGAAAGTATTATTCTTCTTAGTACCTGTAAGTGGTTCCAAGAATCTGAGAGAAGCTTTATTTCCAACCTCCCTGTCCAAGCCAACTTTATAAGGTCTCCTGAAAAAAAGAAATATCTTCTACCTAAGTGCGTTCCTCATCTTGTTCACATTGGATTCCCCATCCTTCCTTGTGTATGGCTGTCTCCTCTTCAGCATTCAGAAAGCCAAGTCAACAAGCTTTTATTAAATGTCTACTGTTAAATGTCAGGCAGTGTGTTAAGTGCTAGGAATACAAAAATAGGCAAAAGACAATCTTTGATCTCAAAGAGTCTAATGGAGGAGACAATATGGAAACAGCAATGCACAAACAATATGTAGACAGAGTGAACTGGAGATGAGACCAGAGGGAAGGACCTGCTATGAAGCAGGTTTGGGAAAGGCTGCTTGGAGAAAGTTGAATTTTAGTTGAGGCTTGAAGTAGCCAAGGAAGACAGGAGGCAGAGATGAAGAGGGAAGGCATTCCAGAAATGGGGACCAGTCAGTGAAAATGTCCAGATTTGGGTGATTGCAACAGCAAGGAAGTGCTCTGGGATGTGTGAGTCTACTATAATGGCAGTAGGTCTTTGTTTCTCAAAATATTCCCATACAGTAGGTCCCTGTTCTGAAGATGACACTACAAGACCAGATGGTAGTCCAGTGGATAGTGTTACACTGATCAATCAATCCCCAAGCATTTGTTTAGTGTGTCCTGTGTGCCAGGCCCTCTGCTGGGTGCTGGGTGCGGAGGATACACTTAAGAGTTTCATTATACATCCTAGGAAGCTGAATAAACTCATATTAAGCACTAAGTATACTTCCTGCCTGTGTTAGGGACTAGGAATTCAAAGACATCAATAAATCAGTCTACCCTCGAGGATCTTACAATTTACTGATGGAAATAGCAAATACCCATCTAAGGAAATAAAAGGTTGTTAATAAATATTCATTGACTAACTATGAATATTTAATGAGAATGGGGAGCACCCAGAGCAATCAAAAATTGAAGAAGGCTTTGTTTAGGAGTGCCAAATGAGGATGCCCTGAAGGTGGAGGTGGAGATGTAATGAATTGGGCTCAGCCAGAACATCCAATGAAAAGGTACTGGAATGGAAGAGGGAACATACATTCAGGAATCACTTTGCAGGAGGTGGGTTGGACTGAGATTCTCAAGTACTCCTGGGGAGTAATCATATTGTACAATCCACAGAAGTCAGGGTTGACCTTGAATCTAAGGCGATACAATTAGATTTCAAGATTGCCTTGAACCTTAGTTTTAAAATCGTATTTTGTTGATGATCTTTCTTTTTAATGTCACACTCATTTATGAATATTCTGTCTCCAATGCCTACTAGCCAACACTTGTAGCAAAGGTTTAAAAAGAGAAAGGAAAAATAAGTAGCTGTTCATAGCCTGGGAATACATTCCCCATGTGTGATGGCACATGAACATTCCTCGCTTCATGTTCTCCATTCCACTACTGCTTCATAACAATATTCATCCTAGCAATATAAATGTACATTATCTCCCCAGGAGAGGCAATTATGTGTGGGGGAGCCTCAAAGATGGAGACAATACTGATACTTATAAACTGTGGGACCCTGGAAAATCACTCCATCTCCTTAAGTTTCAGTCTTCTCATCTTTAACATGATAATTCAATTTAACAAAGCCGTAAGCACATTTTAAACATTGAGGGCTTTCCAGGTTCTGTGCTGAATCCTGGGATATAAGTCAGAGCAAAAAACGAGACAATTCCTGCCTCCAGGGAACTTAGATTTAATGAGGGGAAGACAAAATATAAAAGGGAACAGAAAAGAGGTATTTTTTTAGTACCTACTCTTTCCACACTGAGTCCTGGGGGATAAAAAGACAAACAAACCAAAACAGTCCTTGCTGTCAGGGACCTAATGATACCCTAGAGATGCTTTGAAAATAATGGAAAATCTTGTCTCAGTGGAAGTATGCTCACTTGATGATTTATAATAGACAAAATAATGTATCCACTCAAAGTCATTCTTGAAACGATGTTGCTGTGACTGTATACAATGTTTTCTTAATTCTGCTCATTTTGCTTTTCACTATTTGGTGGAAGTCTTTCTGTTTCCATGTTTTATTTTGTTTTGTTTTTTTCTAAAATTATCCTGCTCATTATTTGTTATAGTACAGTAGTATTCCAACACAATCATATGCCGCAACTTGTTCAGTCATTCCCCAGTTGACAGGCATCCCTGCAATTTCCAGTTCTTTGCCACCACAAGAACTTCTATAAATATTCAAGAACATATACTTTCTTTTCCTTTTCCACCTAATTATCTTAGGAAAGAGACCAACTCGTGGTATTACTGGGTCAAAGATATTGGTATTTAATAAGTCTGAGCATAATTCAAGATTGTTCTTCAAATTGTTTATTTCACAATTCCACCAACAATGAGTCAGTATCCCAGTTTTTCCACATCCTCTCCAACATTTGTCACTTTGTCCTATCATTTTAGCCAATACATCAGGTATAAAATGATATCTCAATATTATTTTAATTTGTATTTCTTTAATCAGTAATGATTTAGAGCATTTCTTAAAAGTATGACTATAAATTGTTTTGATTTCTTCATTGGAAAACTACCTGTTCATATCCTTTGACAATTTATGATTTGAGGACTTATATCCTTATATATTTGAACACTATGTGTGTGCACACACACATGCACTTCATCGTCTATGGTAACTTTTACCAAAATGTAGGTACCCTGCTTATCTCTTTTAATTATATCTATTTTAGCTATAACTTTGAGATCATAATTGCTACCCCTACCTTTTCTACATCAGCTGAAGCATAATAAATTCTACTCTAACCATACATTTTAACTGTTTATCTCTCATTTTTAAATCTGCTCCTTGTAAAGAATATATTGTCTGCAATCAGTTTCCATTATATGGGTGAGTTCATCTTGTTGGCCTTAAGAATTACAATTGCTGTTTGTGAATTTCCCTCCATCTTATTTTTAATCCCTACTTTCCTTCTCAGCCTCTCTTTTCACCTATCTCTATCTCCTTGCTTTCTTATTCCTTATTATGTTCTCCACCTAAAAGACCCTCCCATATCTATTTAGACCACTTTTCTAATCTTAATCAATATACCCTCCTAAAAATACATCCTCTACTCTGACCTCTGGTTTTCTTAGTTCTCTAGAAGTTCAAAAAAAACTTCTTAAACCTCTTCATGTATGTATGTGTGTAGATGTATATATACACATGTGTATGTGTGTATATATATGTGTGTATTTATGTGTATATATTTATATATATACCCATATCCATACATCTATAACTATGTAATCTATCTATCAATCTATTTCCTCTTGAACATCCCCTTCTCCTTTCTCTGAATTAGTTCTTCTTTGCATGCCCTGTTTTTATGAGATAATTACTCCTTTTAACTTTTTCCAACCCAATTTTTTAAAATAACCTCATTATACAAAAAACAGCCCCTATCTTTCTTTCAAACTACCTTGGTAATGATAACATTTTAAGAAGGCTACTAAAAATAACTAACAATTACTAATATTAGTAATGTCTTCATATATTGTAAGTAAATAACTTTACCTTAATGCTTTATAATTAGTCTGTAACGATTTCATTATTTTTCTTCTGGATCTTTTATATTTAATTTTCCTTTGAGTTCTGATCTTTTTCTTTATTTCTCTTTTCAAAATTTTCTTCATTTTTATTATTTTCTTTGTGCATTATTTTTTTTTCAGGGGAAAAATATATCTTTATTTCCACTAATCTCTAGCTTAAATTGAGCATTTCTTTTATTTATTCATTTATTTTTTGAGGGGGAAGTTTTCTCAGCAAAGATATTGGAGTAGTTTTCCATTTCCTTCTACAGCTCATTTTTTGTGTATTTATTTATTTTTAGTTTTCAACATTCATTTCCACAAAATTTTGAGTTCAAAATTTTCTCCCCATCTCTCCCCTCCCCCACCCCAAAACACCAAGCATTCTGATTATCCCTTCCCCCAATCTACTCTCCCTTCTAACACCCCTCCATTCCCTTACCCCCATCTCCTCTCTTGTCTTGTAGGGCAAGATAAATTTCTATACCCCATTACCCGTATTTCTTATTTCCCAGTTGTATGCAAAAACAATTCTCAACAATTGTTCCTAAAGCTTTGTGTTCCAACTTCTCTTCCTTCCTCCCTTCCCACCCATCCCCACTGAGAAGGAAAGCAATTCAATATAGGCTATATATGTGTGGTTTTGCAAATGATTTCCATAATAGTCATGTTGTATAAGACTATATTTTCCTCTATCCTATCCTGCCCCCATTTCTTCTATTCTTTCTTTTGACCTTGTCCCTACCCAAGAGTGTTTACTTCTAATGGGTTCATCCTCCCATTTGCCCTCTCTTTCATCATCCTCCCCGACCCTGCTTATCCCCTTTTCCTCTCTTTTTCTGTAGTGTAAGATAGGTTTTCATACCAAATTGAGTGCATGTTATTCCTTCCTTGAGCCAAATGTGATGAGAGTAAGCTTTGCTTTATCCTTCGCACTTCCCCCCTTTTTCCCTCCATTGAAAAAGTTTTTTCTTGCCTTTTTTATAAAAGATAATTTGCCCCATTCCATTTCTCCCTTTTTCGTCCCAATGATATGATCCCTTCTTATTCAATTCACCCCGTGCTCTGTGTGTGTGTGTGTGTGTGTGTGTGTGTGTATAATCCCTCCAACTACCCAAATACTGAGAAAAGTCTCAAGGATTACAAGTATTATTTTTCCATGTAGGAATGTAAACAGTTCAACTTTAGAAAATCCTTTATGATATCTCTTTCCTGTTTACCTTTTCATGTTTCTCTTGATTCTTGTGTTTGAAAGTCAAATTTTCTCTTCAATTCTGGTATTTTCATTAAGAATGCTTGAAAGTCCTCTATTTCATTGAATAGCCATTTTTCCCCCTGAAGTATTTTACTCAATTTTGCTGGGTAGGTGATTCTTGGTTTTAATCCCAATTCCTTTGACTTCTGGAATATCATATTCCAAGCCCTTCAATCCCTTAATGTAGAAGCTACCTAACCATTTTTTTTACTAACACATGACAGTCTTTCAGTTCATCAAATGTCCTTTTTTAAATTTATTCAGGATTACATCAACTTTGCTGGATAAGATATTCTTGGAATTATCTACTTCTGATAGTTGTTATGAAGATAAAATTTCTAAGGGACTGTGAAAACATTAAGCATCATGTAGATGATGATGATGATATTCAATTAATTTTAATTGAAATAAAATGTATAAATGAATTTTATTATTTTAATGAATTTATTCATATATTGTATAATGTATATATTATATAATTATAATACATTCTATAGAATATATTTTATAACATAATCATATAATGTATATGATAGTTATTTAATAGATTTATTATTGTTATTATTATAATTATTCAGTAATTGATGCCTATATATAAAGGGTACCTTGAGGGTTTACAGTATCCCTTCTCCACTGTAATTAGCTCAAGTCCATGCTGGTTATGTTTGCCCCTTTCCTCTCCTGCTAGATGCCAGTGATCAGTATCCCAATTCCATTTAATATTATCATTTACAAAGCAGAATTTGCTTTAAAGATATGTGTTTGTGAGTGTGTGTTTGTGTGCATGTATATATGTATATGGTGTGAGAGAGGGAGAGGCAGAAAGAAAGAAAGGGGGGGATAACATTTCTTTTCCAGTGTTTTGGAGACATACTCTCCCCTGTGGCACTTCAGGCACTATGGGGCAGTGGTCTTGAACTTGACCAATTTCTTAGAAATCCCACTAAATTCATGTGAAAATTAGACATCATTGCTCAATTAGTCCTTTTCTTTGTCTCAGGTAACTGTTTAGTCTCAATTGAAAGTCCCTCCTTGCTCCTTGGGGTATGAAGTAAGCAATGGATATAAAACCTGGAATGAATTTTTGCTTATTAATCTTGGCGGCTCATTTTTCTGATGTCTATACAATCTCCTTTACCTAAAATAGAAAAGAACAAATGTTGGGCCAAGGATCCAGGACCATTTCATGAGGCCCTGAAGAGGAGGAGGTCTCCAATACTTTTACCAGGTTTCTCAACTAAGTAATCAAGCCAAAGAAATAGAAACAAAGAAAGCAGGCCAAATCTGACTCGGGCCTTTGAGAAGATGCACCTATCAGTAACACCTATGTAATCAATTGAAAAAGGCTTTTTCTCAGCATGGCATTAGTGACCTGGAACCAGTTTCTTTTGTGTAACAATCTCTCCAAGACACTTCTGTTACACATTATCATGATAGGATTGTGATTGGCCATATGGTAGGTCTAGTGGTCCAGGTTCCTTGGATTCTCCACTTGGAGAGTTGTCATCAGAAGTACTTTGATTTGAAGATCACAGAATAGGTCAGAAATTTCCAGGTTCTCCAGATATCTTCCACAAAGCGACAGAAAATTGTCACAAAATAAACACAGAGGAGCAAAAATAGAGGTGCAAATCAGTTGTCCTTCTATGATTATTTAAAAGAACTTGGGGGGGAGGGGGAGGGTCTCTGGGGGATGGAATTTGGCTGGAAAGGGGTATTGATGCCTGTAGATGAACACCATTGATCCCCAGAGCAGTGTGCCATGGGAGGGGTGGCTTTTTTGTGGGGAAGGCTTGGTCTCAAGAGATTTAGCCTTGGCTTTCACCTTACTCACAGCCTTGAGAGCCTTCTCCTCACTTGAAGTCTTAGAAATTTTCACCTTGTGGGTTTTTGCCTCATGGGCTTCCATCTGGCAGCAGATGGATGAGTGGGGGAGTATTGAGGGCCCCCTGCTATTTCAAGAGGCCAGGCCTAGCTGAACAGAAGTTATTTACCAGGCTGTGGCTGTGGGTGAGGAGGAGTTACTGCATGCCACATGAGTGTAGTACCTGTAGGGAGCAAGAACTTTTTCAGGACAGCTTGTATAGGGAACAAAACAGAGGCTTAGTGGAGGAGAGGAATTCATGAGGTTGAGTCCCTGGACAGAATTTAGAAAATAATAATATAGAAGACCTAAGGTCTGGGGCAACAGTACTCACAACTTGGGCTTAAAACCTGATTATAATAATAAACTACTAAAATAAAATAAAACAAAATAAAAATGAGTTAGCAAAGGAAAACGAGAACCCAATTATAGACACTTTGGTGTAAAATAAAATTTGAGTGCATACTCAGAGGAAGGTAGATGGGTTAAAAAAAAAAAGCCATTCTTATCCTAAAAAGTAACCAAATGGTCACAAGGCAAAAAAAGAAATATTTGAGGAACTTAAAAATAAATTCAAAAGTCAAATAGATAATGGAAAAATTAAGAACAAAAAAGCAATCCAAGAAAATTATGAGAAGAAACTTGACTAATTCATAAAAGAAATCCAGAATCTTAAGGAAGAAAATAACTCCTAAAACACTAGAATTGGGCAAGAGAAATTGAATGACATTATTAGACACCAAGATATAATAAAACCAGGGGAAAAAAGAGGAGAATGTACAGCATCTCATTAGGAAAAAAAATCAACTGAACTGGAGAGCAGATTGAGGAGACACAATCTAAGAATCGTTGGACTACCTGAAAGTTGCAATCAAAGAAGGTATCTGCATAAGATATTACAAGAAATTACTAAGGAAAATTGTTCCAAAGTTCTAGAACCAGAGGGTAAAGTAGAAATAGAAAAAAGAAATCTATCATTTACTACACAAAAGAGTTTCCTGGAGGAAACCTTACAGGAATGTCATAAGAGAAAATATTGAGAAGAGCAAGAAAAAAATACTGTAGAAATATAGTCAGGATTTCACAAGAACTAGCAGCTTCTACTTTACAGGACTGTAGGTCTTGCAACATTATATTTCAAAGAGCAAAAGAATTGGGGTTGTATCCAAGGATAACTTATAAGCCAAGTTGAGTATAATCCTGAATGAAAAATAAATGGATATTTGATGAACTTAAAGACTTTGAAGCATTTATAACAAAAGGACCAGAACTCAATAGAAAATTTGATATGAAAGATCCAGAAGAAATATAAAGTAAATATTACAGACTAATTTTAAGACATTCAGAAATGTCAAATGGTTTCCTAATGCTGTATGAAAATGTTATCAGTATTCTTAAAACTGTCATCATTACTAAGATAGTATGAAAGAACGGTTGGGACTGAGTTGGGTATGATATGATGTTTCTAAAAAATAAAATTCAGCAGGAAAAGGTCAAAGGGAGCAATTATAAAAATGGGCATGACAAGAAGAACTAATACAGAAGAAGGAGATGGGGGTGGAAGGCTGGTAATGTTCAAATCTTACTCTTATCTGAACTGAAGACAAAACAACATGTACAACTGGAAGGGTATAGAAGTCTTTCAAACATGTAGAAAGGTAATAAAACTAGAAAACAGGGTTGGGGAGGGACTTTTTTATTTTTTCTATTATTAAATGATTTATTTTCACTTTTTCAACGTTCACTTCCATAAGTTTTAAATTTTCTCCCCTGCCCTCACCAGGATGGCAAACCATCTGATATGGGCTCTCTATATACATTCCTATTAAACACATTTTCACATTAATCATGTTGCATAGAAGAATTATAACAAATAGGAGAAACCATGAGAAAGAATAAAAAAAAAAAGATCAATCTGCTTAACTTTTCCTTCTGACTCCATAGTTCTTTCTCTGGATGTGGATGGCGTTTTCCATCAAGAGCCCTTTGGAATTATTTTAGGTCCTTGCATTGCTGAGAAGACTAAGTCTATCAAAATTAGTCATTGTATACTGTGACTGTGTAAAATATTCTCCTGGTTCTGCTCAATTCACTCAGCATCAGTTCATATAAGTCTTTTCAGGTTATTCTGAAATCTATCTGTTCATCATTTCTTTTAGCATGACAATATTCCATTACATTTACATATCACAACTTGTTCATTCATTACCCCATTGATGAGCATCCCCTCAATTTCCAGTTCTTAGCCACCACTTAGCTGCTGTAAATATTTTTGCACATGCAGATCTTTTCCTCATTTTTATAATCTCTTTGGGATATAGCCCTGGAAGCAGTATTGCTGGGTCAAAAGGTACACAAATTTCTATAGGCCTTTGGGCATAGTTCCAAATTGTTCTACAGAATAGCTGGATCAGCTCACAGCTCCACCAACAATGAATTACTGTTCCAACTTCCCTGCATCTTCTCCAACATATTTTGTCATGTTAAGGAGAGTGACTTTTAGAGGAGTGTGTGCATTGGAATATGGGATGGTTGTGGAGAGAAAATCGGAGACTTTTGGTGGGGTGGGTGAAGAGGGAGGAGAAGATAAATAATAGGGACAGGGTAAAAGAAAGATAGAGAGAACGTGATGATTAAAAAGAAGGTAGAGGGAAATTTAGAAATGGTCATTATAATTTTGAATGTGAATGGTATGTTTATAATAGCTCTCTTTGTGGTAGCAAAGAACTGAAAATTGCAGAAATCTCCATCAATTGGGGACTGTTTCAACAAGCTGTGGTGTATGAATGTCTTGGAATACTGTTGTTCTATAAGAAATGATGACTTTATTGATCTTAGAAAGGCATGGGAAGACTTGCATGAAATGATGAGGAGCAAAGTGAGCAGAACCAAGAGAACATTGCATCCAGTAACAGCAACATTGTTTTAAGAATGACTTTGAACAATTAAGTCATTTTGACTATTATAATTTCACAAATTAATAATAAAGGACATATGAAAGGAGATGGTATCTCATGGGAGGACCTGAAAAACAGAAGTATATTTAGAATATTTTACATGTTTCTCTACTTGTATCAAATGGTAATCATTTCTAGGGTGGGGAAGGGGAGGGAAAAAAGAAAGAAATTTACATAACTTTGTTGTGTATTTCCAGAGAATAAGAAGGTGTACATGGTAGACATGCCCTTTCATGTGCAATCCTATTTTTAAGTTGTATTGTGATATGGAAATGCTTATTTCATTCCCTGAATTGATTATTTTTTAAAGAAGTGCTTTGTGTGTGGACCAGACATGCATTCAATTTCAGTTCCAAGTATAGGATAAGATACTTCCTTGAGCAGAAGAAGAATGGATTTGATTTTGACCTCCACCCTCAGGTTAGGGCGAATGACATGTTCATTAAAAAAGTCAGCTTTTAATGGAAGGGAAGAGTAAATAGTGATTCTGAAGGGGAAGAATGGAGAGAATCTGCCTTTGCCAGAGCTTTGAAGAGAAAAAGAGCACTGAAAACCGAAGAGAAAGGAAAAAGACAGTTGCAAAACAAACTTTTCTAAGAGATGTAATGTTCTTTCTGAAGAAAAGAGAGCTAAAGGGATGCAGCCAAGATGGCAGAGTAACAGCACAGACATGCCAGCACTCTTCCCCCAAACTCAGCCAAATACCTGTAAAAAATGACTCCAAACAAATTCTGGAACTGCCGAACCCATAGAACGATGGAATGAAGCAAATCTCCAGCCCAAGACAACCTGGAAGGTCACTGGTAAGTTTCTATCACACCATAAGGGGAGCAGAGTGCAGTCCAGTGTGGGCCATGCCAGCACAGGCAGGACCTGAGCAGGCTTTCAGGGGACTGAATTTTGGTACCTGTGGTGGTTTCCAGACTTTACAATCCCTGAATGCTGAGGACATATTGGAAGGTCAGTGGAAAAAACCTGTGTTCCTGTGTGAGAGAGTAGAGTGACTGGGCCCCAGCAGTAGGGTGGCAGAGAGGGTAGAATAGCCATGGAGGAGGAGCCCATGGCATCAGCATCAGGGGCAGGGGAAGTGGCAGTGATTATTTCTGGAGCTCAAGGCCTGCAGAATGTGGGGGGATTGAGCATCTGACACTACGCTCCCACCCCCAACCCCCACCATAGAAGCAGAGAACTACCTTGACAAAGAGTTCAAAAGTCAAGTAAATATCTGGGGAAATGAGCAAAAACAAGAAAAAGAACCAGACTATACAATCTTACTGTGGTCACAAGGAAGATGAAAACAAGCAAAAAGAAGACAGAAGACAACAAAGTCAAATTTCCTACATCCAAAGGTTCCAAGACAAATATGAATTGGTCTCAGGCCATGGGAAAGCTCAAAAAGGATTTTGAAAATCGAGTAAGAGAAGTAGAGCAAAAATTGGGAAGAGAAATGAGACTGATGCAAGAAAAATCATGAAAATGAGTCAACTGCTACCTATAGGAGACCCCCAAAATGCTAAAGAAAATAACACTTTAAAAAATAGTCTAACCCAAATGACAAAAGAGGCCCAAAAAGTCAATGAGGAGAAGAATACCCTAAAAAGCAGAAATGGCCAGATAGAAAAGGAGGTCCAAAATCTCAATGAAGAAATAATTCCTTAAAGATTAGAATGAAGAAGATGAAAGCTAATGAAGTTATGAAAAATCAAGAAATTATAAAACAAAACCAAAGGAATGAAAAAATGGTAGACATTGTGAAATATGTCATTAGAAAAGCAACTGACCTGGAAAATAGATCCAGGAGAGACAATTTAAAAATGATGGGATTACCTTGAAAGCCATGATCAAAAAAAGAGCCTAGACATCATCTTTCAAGAAATCATCAAGGAAAACTGCTCTGATATTCTGGAACCAGACAGTAAAATAGACATTGAAAGAATCCACTGATCATCTCTTGAAAGAGATTCCAACAGGAAAACTCCTAGGAATATTATAACCAAATTCCAGTGCTTCCAGGTCAAGAAGAAAATGTTACAAGGAGCCAGAAAGAAACGATTTGAGTACTGTGGAAATACAATCAGGATAACAAAAGATCTAGCAAATTCTACATTAAAGGATTACAGGGCTTGGAATATGGTATCCCAAAGGTCAAAGTAGCTAAGATTAAAACCAAGAATCACCTGTCCAGCAAAAGTGAGTATAAAATGTCAGGGGGAAAATGGTCATTTAATGAAATAGAAAACTTTCAATCATTCTTGTTGAAATAATCAGAACTGAATAGAAAATTTGACTTTCAAACATAAGAATCAAGAGAATCATGAAAAGATAAACAGGAAAGAGAAATCATAAGGGACTTACTAAAGTTGAACTGTTTACATTCCTACATGGAAAAATCATATTTGTAACTCTTGAAATTTTTCTCAGTTTTAGAGTAGTTGGAGGGATTATATACGTATAGACAGAGGTTCCAGGGTGAGTTGAATACATAGGAATGCTATCTAAAAAAATAAAATTAAGGGGGAAGAGAGGAATATATTGGGAGAAGAAAGGGAAAAAGAGAATGGGGCAAATTGTCTCTCATTAAAGAGAAGAGAAAAAGTTTTTCCAATGTAGGGGAAGAGGGTGGAGGTGAGAGGGAAAGAGTCACTTTGCTTTCACCACATTTGGCTTAAGGAGGTAATAATATGCCCACACAATTGGTATCAAAATCTATCTTATACTACAGGAAACTAGGGGAGAAGGAGTAAGCGAGGTTGAGGGTAGAAGGGAGAACAAATGAAAGGAGGGGGTAATTAGAAGTAAATACTTTGAGGAGGGACAGGGTCAAAAGAGAGGATAGAATAAATGGGAGGCAGAATAGGATGAAAGGAAATATAGTTAGTCTTTCACAATATGATTTCACAATAGAGTTTTGCATAACAACACATGTGTAACCTATATTGAATTCCTTGTCTTCTCAGTGGAGGTGGCTGGGGAGGAAGAAAGGAAGAGAAATTTGAACTTAAAGTTTTAAAAAATTGTTTTAAAGATTGGTTTTACATACAACTGGGAAATAAGAAGTACAGGAAATGGGGTATAGAAATCTATCTTGCCTTACAAGAAAATATAAGGGATAGGGATAAGGGAAAGTGATAGAAGGGAGTGCAGTTTGGAGGAAATGGTAATCAGAATGCTAGGGGTGGGTGGAGGAGAGAGATGGGGAGAAAATTTGGCACTCAAAATCTTGTGGAAGTGTCTGTTGAAAATTACAAATAAATAAATTAAAGAAGAAAACAAAAGAAAAGAGAGTTAAAATTCTGAAGTTATCTGTCTTTTGAAGGATGAGTCATCAAAACAATCACTAAAGAGCCACAGCTCATATGTGTGGAATTATTCCATAAGAATCACACGATAAGAGTAGAAAGAGTTCAGGGACACTGAGGCTGCTATTTGGCAACAGGACAACAGTAGGGAGGCCTATCATCCTCCCGAAGCATCAGAGAAGCACATGTATATTTATCCCAATGAGATAACACACAAACTCCTAACACTTCTCAAAGTATGAGAAGGATCACTTCTGGGGATACACATGGGTACCACCATGTCACCACCAGAGGAAATTCAAAAGCATGGCCAATGATTCCTAGGACTTAGGCAAACAGTTGGAGATCTGATGGTCCTGAGTTGTATTTTTCTTGCTTTTGCCCATTGAAGGCAAGGGATACAGAAGAGAAAGATTAATTTGGGAATTGAACAGCTGGTTAAGGAGGTGGTATTTGAGAATGAGGCTTGAACTTCAGAAAGATGACTTAAAATACAGGGATGACAGATTCTTGGCCAAAGAGGAAATACACCTAATGTGGGTGGTAAGAATGTATTTGCTCAGTGTCCTGCCAACCTAATTGAAAAACAATCTTTAAACTCTAAAAGATGATTGGAGGAAGACACTATTCCTGCATGTCCCCAAGTTAGTTGCCATTGAGAGTGGCTATAAAGAAGGTAGAACACTAGTTATTTATATAGATAGATAGATAGATAGATAGATAGATAGATAGATAGATAGTAGTAAAACCCATTGCTTCCAATGTTTATACACAAATTACAATATGTGATCAACAAATAAGAGCAATTAATGGTCATAATACAAGGAGGCAAATTTGACTTCACAGAGAATATTTTACTCTACCAATGAAGTCAAGGGATGTATCTTGTTCTAGATGAGTAACCTTTATTCAAAAGAAACAGGAGTGGTAAAGAGGGGTAGCGCTCAAGGTGTCCTCACATATGATAGTCTGGGAACCAAAGAGAGAAAGTAAGAATTCAATGCAGGACAAAATAGACATCTTTTCATCATTGAATTATGTTATAAATCACCTATAGAGAAAGTCAAAATTGATAAGGAGTTTGAGAAAAAGATCACAAACTTGCCTTGGCATGGAGATATGCTGAGAATATTGGCAGGGAAATTGCAAATATCCAGACTTTTTTTAGATCTCTCAGGCTAAAAGCAGAGCAGCTAATAATTTGCTTGCTTTATTGATAATTTCAGCCACAAAAGTTCATGAAATAAGAAGGCATTCTATTTTGGAAATGATTCTCACCAAGGAGAAAGTGGTTCCTGAGTTAGAAATGGTAGGAGAGGGGACTTCCCCCTAGAGAAATTACAACTTCCTCTTTCTGTCAGTGATGGAGATGGCAAACATTGACATAATCTGATGCCCCTTGATTATGTGGAAGTGAAATCTGAGAGATTGCAGAGGAAAGAGGACTATGATAACATGAAACAAAATACTAACAGACTTTAGTTCAGGGTTGATTGGAGATTCTCAAAGATAGTGTTCTGAAGATACAAAGGGAAATAGATACAAAGATGAGGAAATAATGCATATGTACATACATGTGTGTGTATGTGTATAATTTGAAAAGTCCAATGCAAAGAGAACTCACCAGCCAATTTACAATTTAAAGAATCAAGGCAACAAAGATGGAAGGAAGTCTAGGTAACAAAGGGTCATATGAGAGCATGGCATGGGTCTATTAAAACAGAGTGAGGTATATTAAAGTCTTTCAGAATGATCTGATTCTATTAACAAGAAAAGCAGTTTGGTGATCATTGTGTTTAGGTCTATTGTGAGAAAAGGGAGGAGCAAAGAGATATGAGTTTTGCTTGGGGTCGATGGTATGATGTCAACTGACAGCAGGTAGAGCAGAGTTGCTCCACCAACAAAAAAGTAGCTATCATTTCTACAGCCTTTTAAGAGTTTCAAATCTCTCTCTGTCTCTGTCTTTCTCTCTCTCTGTTTCTGTCTGTGTATCTCTCTGTCTCTGTCCCTCTGTGTCTCTCTCTGTGTGTCTCTGTCTCTTTGTCTCTCTGTCTGTCTCTCTGTCTGTGTGTCTCTGCCTCTGTCTCTCTCTTTCTGTCTCCCCATAAAGAGAAAGCTGCTGTTATTATTATCCAAATTTTGCATTTGAAGAAATTGTGGCACTGAAAAGTTATGTGACTTGCCCAGGGTCCTACTGGTAGTAAGTGCCTGGACAGAGTTTGAAGATAGGTCTTTCTCTCTCCCATTATGGCACTGTTGTCTCTGAAACAAAGAATTCCTTTACAATGGAAAAAATGATTAACAAGGACTTCCTACCCAAGAAAAGTAAGAAAACAATGGGAAAAGACCTTTTTGTCCTAGTGAATTCAAGTTATCTAGCACAGAAGAATTAGATTCTCTGCTTCTGAGTCAGTAAATGTAACTGCTGAGCCACAATCAGAGATATTGGGAAATGGGAATGGCCTCACAATGTTGGAGACAAGGAAATGTTGCAATTTTCAAAATCAAAAAGGAAGACTGCAGCGTATAGGTCAATAAGGTCAATCTTGTCAGAGGGCACTAGGAACCCTGGGATCATTCCCAGGTGCTATGGTTTAAGAAGCAGCAGAAGCCTCCAACCTGAATGCCATATGAGGATTGGTCAGGGGAACTGGACATTCTTAGTGTGGAGAGGAGAAGTCCCTGGGAGCCAGGAGGGTTGTCCTCAAACACTCAAAGGGTCATCCCATGAAAGAAGGAGGAGATGCTGTTTGTCTCCAGACTCCAGAACCAAGAGTAATGAAGAAACATTATAAAGAGATAGATATAGGTTTGACGTAAGGACAAGAAATTCTAACAATGGGGGTGGTGGAGTCAAGATGGCGGAATACAAAGACTCGCGTATCCTAGCTCCGAACCCACAGCCCATGGATTTAATGTAAGAAGAGCTCCCCACAAGTTCTGGATCACTGCAGGGTGTGCAGAAACACAGTGGAAGAGATTTCCGTTCCAGAGAGCCCTGGAGAGCCATCCCCAGGGTCTGTCGCACCCTGGAAAGTGGAGTCCACCCCAGCTCTACCCTGACCGGGTGGCCCCAAAGAAGCAGATCTGAGCAGGCTTCAGGGACAGAACCTCCAGCGGCTGGGAAGGTCTCTCTGCCCACAGACGCTACAGGTCAGTGAGAGAGATGTCTGAGCTGGCCGAGAGGGGAGCGGGGTTTCTCCTTGACGCGGGCCCCTTCGGGAGGAAGCAGTGGAGGCAGAGGCAGGGGCAGTGGCACAGGCAGCGGCGGCGGCCCGGGACTCCCCAAGCAGGCAGGCAGAAGTTCAGGTCTCTGCATAAAGCCCCTGAGGGAGCTGAGCCTGGGAGGCAGCCTTGCCCTCACCTGAACACCAGAACTTAAGCTCACATTGAATAGCAGCCACAGCTGCTGCGGAAAGCCCATTTGAATCTCAGACCCCAAGCACTAGCTGGGCGGATCTAGGCGGGGGTGGACAGGAATCTCAGAACTCAAGTAACTGGGTGGGAAAATGCCCAGAAAAGGGAAGAAAAATAAGACTATAGAGAGCTTATTTGAGCAGGTGCAAATGTTCCCGCTTCTCAATTCTGATGACGAGGATCTATTCTTACCATCAGGGAAAGACGTGGAGGGCAGGGCCTCTGTATCCCAGACATCTCAGGGGGATGTCGGGTGGGCTCAGGCCTTGGAAGAGCTCAAAAAGGATTTTGAAAAGCAAGTTAGACAGGTGGAGGAAAAATTGGGAAGAGAAATGAGAGAGATGCAAGAAAAGTATGAAAAACGGGTCAATATCTTGGTAAAGGAGACCCAAAAAATGCTGAAGAAAATAACACCTTGAAAAATAGGCTCATTCAACTGGCAAAAGAGGTTCAAAAAGCCAATGAGGAGAAGAATGTTTTCAAAAGCAGAATTAGCCAAATGGAAAAAGAGGTTCAAAAGCTCACTGAAGAGAATTAGTTCTCTCAAAATTAGAATGGAATAGATGGAGTCTAATGACTTTCTGAGAAACCAAGAAATCACCAAACAAAACCAAAAGAATGAAAAAATGGAAGAGAATGTGAAATATCTCTTGGGAAAAACAACTGACCTGGAACATAGATCCAGGAGAGACAATTTAAAAATTATGGGACTACCTGAAAGTCATGATCAAAAAAAGAGCCTAGACATCATCTTCCATGAAATTATCAAGGAAAACTGCCCTGACATTCTACAACCAGAGGGCAAAATAAGTATTCAAGGAATCCATCGATCGCCGCCTGAAAGACATCCAAAAAGAGTAACTCCTAGGAACTTTGTGGCCAAATTCCAGAACTCCCAGGCCAAGGAGAAAATGTTGCAAGCAGCTAGAAAGAAACAATTCCAGTATTGTGGAAATAAAATCAGGCTAACACAAGATCTAGCAGCTTCTACATTAAGGGATCGAAGGGCATGGAATAGGATATTCCAGAAGTCAAAGGAACTAGGACTGAAACCAAGAATCACCTACCCATCAAAACTGAGTATAATACTTCAGGGGAAAATATGGTCTTTCAATGAAACAGAGGACTTTCAAGCATTATTGATGAAAAGACCAGAGCTGAAAAGAAAATTTGACTTTCAAACACAAGAATGAGAAGAAGCATGAAAAAGGAAAGAGCAAAGAGAAGTGAACTGTTTACATTCCTACATGGAAAGACAATATTTGTAACTCTTAAAACTTTTCAGTATCTGGGTAGTTGGTGGGATCACACACACATATACACACACACATGCACACGCGTGCACACACACACATACACACATGCACGCACATACAGAGGCAGAGAGCACAGAGTGAATTGAATAGGATGGGACCATATCTTAAAAGAAATTAAGGTAAATAGTGAGAGAGAAAGGCATGGGGAGGAAAGAGGGTGAAATGGAATGGGGTAAATTATTTGTCCTTTAAGAGGCAAGCAGGAGACTTTTTAGTGGAGGGAAAAAGAGGAGAGCTGAGAAAAATAATAAGAAGTTTACCCTCATCACATTTGACTAAAGGAAGGAATAAAATGCACACTCATTTTGGTATGAAAACCTATCTTACAGTACAGGAAAGTGGGGGAGAAGGAGATAAGCAAGGGGGGGGTGATGATGGAAGGGAGGGCAATGGGAGGAGGGAGCAATTTGAAGTCAACACTTGGGGAGGGACAGGATCAAAAGACAGAATAGAAACAATGAGGGGCAGGATAGGATGGAGGGCAATTCAGTTAGTATTACACAACACGACTATTATGGAAGTCATTTGCAAAACTACACAGATAGGGCCTATATTGAATTGCCTGCCTTCCCAAAGGGAATGGGTGGGGAGGGAGGGATGGGGAGAATTTGGAACTCAAAGTTTTAGGAATAACTGTTTAGTATTGTTGTTGCTACTAGGAAAGAAGACATACAGTTAATGAGGAATAGAAAGTCATCTGGCCCTACAGGAGAAAAGAGAAGATGGGGACAAGAGAAGGGAGGGATGATAGAAGAGAGGGCAGATTGGAGATAGGGAAAATTAGATTGCTCGGTGTATGGGGGTGGGGGGAGGGCATAAAAGGGGAGAACATTTGGAACCCAAAATTTTGTGAAAATGAATGTAAAAAGTTAAATAAAGAAATTTTTATTAAAAAAAAAAGAAATTCTTACAATGAAAACTACAGTAGTAGAAGGGTTTGCTCCAGGACATGGTGCATTCCCTCTTCCAGCAGGGGCTAAACAAGTTCTTTTCTCTAACACTACATTGGGAGTTCTTTTCATTAAGAGGGAACTGAGGCCCCTTTCAAGTCTTCAATCCTGTAATCATAAGGTAATGTTTTGTGACTCAAGGTCCCTGGTCAGAAGATGAGCCATGCTACAGCTTACTTCTCCAACCCTGGGTTCTCCAGTGTGCATGCGAGATTAGAGAGTCTTCTCTGTCTGTCATGACTTGAGTCCTCATTGACCATGTCTCCTCACTGCAGAGGTCCAGTGACTAGGATCCTCATTCCATTGAATCAGTTAAGTTCAAATTAAATTTTACAAAGGGATGTTTACTTCAAAAATATATGGCAAGGACAAACACACAATCATTTCCTCTCCCTGCCACCCTCACTATATGTAGGCATAAATTCCCCAACACACACACACCAGATCTATTTCTGGAGAGAAGGGAGTATTAGGATCACAGCTAAACTGGACTCCTATGTAGAATTAGTCTCACTGTGTTCAAGTTCAAAGTCACACTCATCTAATGTCTCAGGACTTTTGCTCCCCATCTTCACTGTGGGACTGATTGCAACACATGCTCTTAATTTCTGACACCTTGCTTCCTCAGAACTCAGTACTATTTTTGGGGGGGATGAAGCTGTGAAAGAATCCATCATCTATACCAAGAATAGAAAATTTTGAAGGAAATGGTCAAAATCTCAGGCCCATTTCTAAGGGTTCAAGTTCTAAAATTGGAGGGGAAGGAACTCTTCCCCCTTTACCACATGTTGTCATTTCATGGAGGTAAAGAAGTCTTTTACCCTCAGACAGAAATGCAGGGAAGGCTTCAATGGAGATAGGGCAGAAGTTTTCAAGACCCAGGCAGTTCCAAACAGCTAATGGAAAGTTTTCTCCCCACCACTTGGTAGGTCACAAAGAATTCCTACATGTGGGCCAGTCCCTCCCATCTCCAGAATCAGATCTCCAGTGTCTTCCACGTGTGTGACACCATTTTGGATGATCTAGGTAAGGGCCAATCCTCTATCAAACACTGAGATAATATGAAAAGTCTGAATGAAGTGTCACTAGACCTCAAATCAAGCAGGAAATATACTTGGTCCTAACTAAAACATGGAAAAAAAATGTAACATGGAATAGATAAGCAAAAAATAAAAGGAACCAAAACCAAGAGCCTGATGTTGGATAAACCTGGAATCTAACTCCATTTTTTGAGAACTGCATGAACAACTGAAAAAACAATTGGATAAAAATTAACTTTAAAGCAACAACATATTCCAATAAGTTCAAAATGGATACCTGCACTTTATATAAAGGTAATGCCATACATGTGTGTATGTATATGTGTATGTATGTTATTTATATGTATATGCACATGCATGTTTGTATGTGTGCGTGTGGAGAGGGACAGAGAGAGAGAGAAAGAGAGAGAACAGAATCAAATATCAAATAGCTTTTGCAGCTACAGCTAGGCAGAGAATTCTTTACAACAGACAGAGGAGACAAAAGGGATAAAATAGAAAATCCTGATTTCATAAAATTTAAAATAGTTGTTTTTTCCACAAATAAAATCATAGAGACAGAATGACAAGAGTAAATCATAGAGTGAGGAAAAATGATCATTTTAGCATTTATTTGTTGCCTGTCCTTATTAGAATATATGCTCTTTGAGGACAGGTACTATCTACTCACATATGTTTGTATCCTCAGCTCTTGGCACGGAGATGTGCAATTGGCCATTGCTTAACAAATTAATATTCTGTCTTTATCTCTTTTTTCCTCTCTTTCCTTTCTCTCAATTAATTTTATTGGTAAGAGTCTTGTAGCCAAGATTTCCAGGGAATTAATGAAACTATAAAATGTCAAAAATCATTCTCCAATACTTAAGTACTTAAAGATTTTGAAAAGTTTTTAAAAGAATTATAAATTTAGAGTGATTATTGTAGCATGTTCCAAATCGCTAGTTGTTAGAGAAATGTAAATGAAAATAAAGTATGAGGCTTTACCTTGCATCATACAAATTGGCAAAAATGTTCCTCAAAGGAAGTCAATATTAGAGGAAAGATAGAAAACAGGAACACTAACACACTGTTGGTGGGTCTGTGGATTAGTTCTGTGTATCAGTTTGGAACTGCATAAAAAAGAAAGTGACAGAACTGCCTAAATTCTTTGACCCAATGATCCCACCATTTGGCTTAAATACAGAGGAAGTCAGAGATAAGGGGGAAAAGAAGCTCCAAGACATACCAAATATTCATGGCATAACTCCTTTTGTTCTGGAAGAAATTGTAAAGTAAATGGGTGCCTATCAATTACAGAATGACAAGAACTCTTTGGAGTATGTGTAATGGAAAAAATATTTTGCAATAAGAATTGACTAACATGAAAAGCTCAAATAAATGTGGAGAGGTTTTCATCAATGGATTCAGAGAAATGAGCGAAGTTTACCAAGTTTAGTTTCAAAACCATGAATGGAAAAAAAAAAGATTTCTAAAACAATGTAAAACTGAGTAATTTGGGGAAAATCCAGACAAACCAATGAAGGTTCCAGAAATGTAATACTGCTCTATTTCTGAGCACAGAGAAGGCGGACTCAGGACTACACCCAATACTCTGTTGTTTCAACCAGGGCATAGTCAAATATAAGGAAATTAAAAGTTCTTTACCATCAGGTTCTTTCTTCACTTTCAAAGCTTCTTATTCTTGACTGCTCCATTTTCTCTATGATCCAGCAACATGGACAACAACTCAAACGTGAAACTCCATCATCTTCCATCTCCATCCCTTTGCCATGGATTATGCCCCGTGCTGTGCTTTCCTGTCAACTTTGCCTGTTCTACTTTCTGGATCCTTTGAAAAATCAGCTCAAGTGCCATCATTCACCATCGTCCTTTCCTGGTGTTTTCACCCAAACTCATACCTGCCACGTACTTTCCCCTCCATAGCTACCTTCTATCTATTTTGCATACAGGGCAGCTAGGTGGCACAATGCATAAAATGGGTCTCAAGTCAGGAAGACCTGAGTTCAAATCCTGCCTCAGATACTTACTAGCTATATGACTGTGCAAGTCACTGAACTCTGATTGCCTCAGTTTCCTCATTTGTAAAATGAGCTGGAGAAGGAAACGGCAAACTACTCCAATATCTTTGTGAAGAAAACCTTAGGATCACAAATAGTCAGACACAACCGACTAACAACAAATTTCTCATATCCACACACACAACACACACACATAAATGCGCATATATGTGAATCTAAGCATATAGATATAGATATTTATGTCATTTCTCTGATTAAATATTTATTTGATCCTTGGCACTTTGAAAAGTGCTAGATGCATAATAAATAAATGGTTAATTGCATTAAATAATCATTTATCAAGCATGATAGGCATGCAGTCCTATGTACAGGGATGCAACAAGAGGACAAAGACAGTCCCTGGCCTCAAAGAGCTTGTCATCCAGTGGAGGAGACAACATGCCAACTAATGATTATTGACTGACTGAGTCCATCAGGGTCATGACCTTTCTTGTTTTCTGTACGGGGTCAGCCTGAGATGGCCGTTATCTTCCTGGACTAGTACGACAAAGCAATGACTCAGAGAAATCCTGTTGTTCACAGTAGTTCTAAGATCTAAGATCAGCAGATATGCACTGCTATTTAGCAAGGGCTCCCTAACTGATTCTTGGGCTGGTTTTTTAATCCTAATTTAAAACCATATTTATCTATATACACTTAATGTAATCTTTGTTTCCACTTAGCATGCTGACCTCTTGAGATCTTTTTAGATCCTGTTTCTGTGGGAAGAGAGGGAGAGAATAAGCATTTATAACACACCTACTATGTGCCAGCCCCTGTACTAAGTACTTTACAAAGATTCTCTTATATGAGCCTCACAACAATGCTGTCAGGCAGGTGCTGTTTTTATCCCCATTTTACAGTTGATAAAATGGAGGAAGAGAGTAACTGAATTGCCCAGTTATCATTTGATTGCCTTTGTCTTCCATTATGAGAGCTATCCAACTCAACCCTTTGCCTCTCATAATTCAAAAATGATAGCACCTAAACCTTTACCTCGATGTTTCGTGATGATATCAGATGGCATAGGACCACAGGCTGTAGGTCCTATCTTAAAATTCATTATAGATGATTGGTGTCTGAGGAGAACAGAGGGAGGAGAGAAATTAGGAAATGGAAGCATAGGGTTTGGTGGATTGGGAGAGGTCTTAGGGAGAGCGGTTTGGACCTATCTCCATTTCCAGATTCCTCCCAACCATCTTCTCCCATTATTGCATGAATTCAAGTGAATATCTGGATATGTATGCATTGAAGGTGTGAAAACAGAATGGACATGGCTACTTAGGAAGCACCTAGACACAGTCCAAGCAGAGAATGACAGTGGAATAAATCTGTGATAACTCTGAGAGGAGAGTCATTATCCAAGCCTAGGTCTTCATAGTCTCAGAAAGGACCAGACTTAACTACTCACCTTGGGCTCAGAAGAATTCATGGAATTCCCAGATTGGAGAAAGAAGCAGAAATCTCTGGAGAGTCCTCTCTTTTTTAAAACAGAACATAGTCTCATGTACAGAACCTGTCCCATGGAAATTAATAGTCAAAGACAACCGCTCCATTAAGAGACAAATAACCTTATATGACCAGATAGTGTCATGAGGAGCGTCCTGTCCTGTGCCTCAGGGGTGGGGCTCATCTCAGAGGGTGCTTTGGCAGTCAGGAATGAGGGGCTGGGAAGCCCTGAGGCTCCATGGAAATTATGGCTCCTCCACCCAATCCAGTAAGACAGCTGGAGGTCATTTTTCTTTTCCTTCTTGGAGGATGGGGTGGGGTCATGCATGGTGCAACTAAAGAGCAGAGTTCTGGTAATACTTTGAGAAGAAAAAAAATAATATTCTCATGTTACTTTAAAATTTGCAAAGCACTTTACATACATTATATAATTGACACTTGTCTCATTTGGGTTAGATGTGAGGATAATATTTGACTCATATCCCCATTCTGTGTTCTCCATGATCAGACCAGGCAGGAACAATGAATCAAATACCCAAATGCTTAATTAGGAAAGAATGTCAAAAGAAAGAGTGAGGTGAAGAGATACTAGACTCAATCCCAGTGCATTCTTAGCTCACGTACTCACCACCACACACAGGTCGGTACAGCCCAACAGACCAATGAGGGGACAGAGGAGTCTCTCAGAACACTAAGCTCATTTTAATGGAGTCTAGAAAACATTAGCTATTTTGCTGGTCATATTCACATTAGTTTGCAGGCCATCAGAACCCCCAAATCGCCCCCGCCCCAAGATACTAGTGACTCTTATGACTTCTAACATTCTGTACTTTATACATTGGTTAAGAAAAAACCCCACAAAGTTTTGAACTTCACCTTTATTTCTATTGAATTTTATTTCATTAATCTTCCAAATCTAGGCAGTGAAGATATTTTGGGAATCCTCTTAACTATCCCTCCCACATTTGTGACATTAGCAAATCTGACAAGCATGCAATCTTCACGCTAAAGTTTGATCAGCATGTATAATAGCTCAGAGCCAAGGACCCATTCTAGAGGCATAGAGATTTTTTTATAATGTTCATAGTATTAGGAATATACCTGTCTTTTCAACTTTACTCTTTTGGATACATAATTACTATCTCTATATGTATGGCAATGAAAGGGGTGTGTGTATGTGTTTGTGCATATACATGTGTGTTTGCATGTGTACATGTGCATGTTTGTGCATGTGTTTTCCCCTACCATATCTAGCTCAATGCATGATTCAAAGCAGGAGCTTAATATTTTTTTTCAGTTCAATACTCAATCCATTTACCTGGTCATCCCCATTTAGAGTACTGTCCTCAGTTCTACATACAAGCTTATTAGATGTCATTGGAAGGTGGGCAAGCTTCCAGAAGATGGCACCCTAGATGGTGACTGCCCTTGAGTCTCTGGCATTTTAGGACTTTAGAGGACCTGGGGAAGTTTGGCCTTCAGAGAAGACTTGATGGACTAGCTAAGTGGCTTCAATATTTTAAGGAATATGGGGTTGAAGAGGAAATTGGATAGATCAATTATTCCCAAAGGGTTGAACAAAGTGGAACATACAAAAAGGCAAAATTGAAATTTGATTAAAAAGTATTTTTTCTGAGTCCCAATTGTCTCAAAGTGTAATGGGCTGCCCTGTGGAGACAGTAAATGCCTGCTAACTTGGGGTATTTCATCAGAGCTAAGACCATCACCTGTGGGACATATTGGGAAAATGTTAGGAAAGCTTAGGAATTGACTTTTGAACTTCCTTCCAGTTCAGACATCCTGGGAATTTGTGACCTGACCTTGTGACATGGACCCCACTACCATTAGGGTCTTACACACAAAGGAAACTTGCCTAAGCATACTCAAGCTTGCTAAAATCATCATAACTTTGCACCCAGGATTTTTCTTTTATTACAGCCTTTCCTCCAAGCTTCATTCTCTCCCTGCTCATAGAGCAGGGCTTCCTAACCTGCTCAATCTGTGGAGCAATTATAGTGACACCATGATCTTGCATGATGAAAAAAAAAAATGACTTATTTAACTGCTAGCTGAAAATTAACATTTTATTCATTTATGGATTAAAAAAAAATGTGGTGTGAAGAGGTCTATGGGCATCCCCAGGCTGGCATAGGAATCTATGACTTAAAAAAGATGAAGAATCCATGTCTTAGATGATCTTTGACCAGCATGTGCAAGTCTGCTAATAGTCAACTGCTTAGACTCTTTCTGACTTCCAGTATCCCCTCCCTAATGCCTGGGGGCAGTTGGGAAAAGAAGAGAATCCTGGTGAGTAGGAATTTACATGTAATTGCCACAATACTCAGCTAACTAGTTTGTAATACCTTGACTCATTGAAGGTTTACTCAGTGCTTCCTCAATCTTGAGTATATTTAAAATGAAAATCTGGAAATTCCATTTATCTCAGTGACACAGAGAAGTGGAGCATCAGCCCCCATTGTTGCTTTCTCTATAGTAAATATTCTTAAGTGTGTGTGTGTGCGTATGTGGCATGTGTTTGTATGTGTCTATGTATGTCCTGAATTCTTTTGGTAGCATCTTGTAGAATATTTGCTTAAAATGAAGGAAATACTAAATATCACTTAAATAAAGCCAAATTTTTCCCACCCAAATTCAAAGGGTCTTTAAAAATTTTTCATGAACTCTTTGGGGATCTCTGAACCCCAACTTAACTGGAGAAATATTTCCCAAATTGATATTTCTAAGAGAGAATTAAAAGTCAGGGTTCTTTATCAATTATGGAAATATCACTTAGAGAAAAAAGTTAGTGGTACAGCTGAGCATCCAGGGAGGGAGAGAGGAAAGGATGTAGGGAGGGAGGGAGAGAGAGATAGAGAGAAAGGGAGATAAAGAGTTATTTTTCTATTTTTATGAGGTCATCTGGTCTAACCAGTCCTATCTCCAAACCACAAAATAGGAGAGGAGCTAGGATGGCAGAAGAAGAAGCAAAAGTGAGCTTGCCCTCACAAATCTATCACAAAAATTTAGCAAATTCACCGTACAGAGTCAGACTGTGAAATGCAATTTTTTAAAAAAGTCACAATGAGATTTTTTTTTCAACCCAGATCAGCATGGAGAGGCAGAAAAGGAGGTCCAAGATACTAAGGGAGAACAAGGAAAAAAAGACAAAAGCCTAAGAAAATGGGAAAAATATATCACTTAAATAACAACAAAAGAACAAACTGATCTGGAAAATAGAGTTGAGAGGTAATTTTAAAATCATTATACTAACTAAAATCAATAACCAAAAACAGCTTGGACATCATATTTCAAGATATCAAAAAAAAAAAAAAAAAGCTACTCTTAGAACCAGAGGGTAAAGGAAAAAAAGAGGAAGAATTGACTAAAAGAATCCTAAAAGAAATACAAAAATGAAAACTCCCAGAAACATTACAGGCCAAATACAGAGTTTTCAAGAAAATAAAAGTAATATTGTAAGCAGCCAAAAAGAAAGACTTGAAGTACTGGAGAGCCACAGTCAGAATTATATAGGATTTACCATCCACCACTACTAATAAGTTGAGAATTTGGAATATGATATTCCTGAAGGCAAAATATCTATACTTCCAATCAAGAATAGCTTAACCAGAAAATATGAGTATAAATCCAAAGGGTTAAAATGGATCTTTAATGGGATAGTGAACTTCCAAATATTCTTGAAGATCAGTGCTACATGAGAATTTTGGAGAAAAAACAAACAAACATGGAAACAGTAAGATAAACATGAGAAAGCAGTCAGAAAGGACAGATGAATTAAATGTTTGCACAGTAATTTGAGGAGATGATAGATATGTCCCTTTAAAACTGTTCCATTCAGTGGTCATAGAGAGGGATTCTAATGATACAGAGTCCTAAGAATGGTTGATTATGCTTTGGTGATCTTCAAAGGATAAAAGGAAAGTGGGAGAAAGCAACAGAAAAAAATACTGGGGAAAGTCAATTTCCTCTAATTGGAATGGGCAAGGAAGAAGTGGTAAGGAGAATTTGTAAAAGAAGTGAATACCCCTTTCACCTAATTTAGTCAAAGGATGGAAGAAAATGCATGCACAGTTCAATGAAGAAATATATTTCAATCAATAAAGAACTTAGGGAAAAAGGGGGTGAGGGTGGGAGTAAGAAGTAGTATCAATTAAGGGAATGACTAGTTATTCTTGAGTAACTAAAGGAGGTGGAATAAAAAGAAATTTCAATAGAAAAAAAGTATAAGAATTTATGATTGGGTTAGGGTGAGAGAAAGAGCAGCAGAAGCAGATTGCCCCAAATCTAGAGCTCACTGCTGAACTCACTTCTCACTCACCTCGCTCTTCTTTATAAAGAGGGAGGACAGAACAAATAAAAGGAAAACTCAATGGCAACATGATGGAAAGAAATACACAATCAATGATCACAACTGTGAGTGTGAATGGAACAAAATCACTCATAAAGTGGGAAGGGATGAGCAAGATAGATGGGAAAGCAGTATTCAACAATACGCTAATTACAGAAAACACACTTGCAAAGAGACTCATACAGAGCTAAAATGAGGTTATGGAGTGAACTCTTTTATGTTTCACCTAAAGTATAGTTTTAACACCTCTGATAGATCCAATGACCAATTAAAATTCTAGATGCATGGCAGGAAGTGTATGCTATTTGCTTCCTGACAGAGAGATGATGAACTGAGGGTAAAGGGTGAGATATCCAATTTTAGATATACTCAATGGGAGCATTAGCTTTGTTTGACTCTGCCTTGTGTCTTATGAGTTTCTGCCTCTGTCCAAAAAGAAAAATGGAGGAAGAGGAGGAAAGAGAAGAAGGAGAAGATTAAAGTTTGTCAATTGACAAAACATAACATAAAAGCTACATTTATATAAAGATCTTATCATAGGATCATAAAACCGAAACTGGAAAGTATCTTGGAAATCATGTTCAAGCCCCTCATTTTATAGAGGAAGAAAATGAGGTTTAATAAAAAGAAATGCTAACCCAAAGTCGTGCAAGTGGCAGAGCCGGGATTTCAATTCAAGTGGTCAGATTCTAAATCCAAAACTCTTTTTTCCAGGGCAGCATGGTGCTATGTCAGTAGCTGAACTAGCCCCCTTCCCTTGAATCTCTAGACAGTCCCTTCATTCTATAATGGTTGCCTTTGTGTTTAGCACCACAAGAACATGGTAAGTTCTTCTTCTGAGAAGTTAAAAAGAAACAGGCATTCTCTTTAACCTGTCATCACCATTGTTTTCTTGTCCTTGTTAAATTCAAGAGAGTCAAAGCATGTTCAGTCTGGGAAAGATGGTGAATATAGGATTTTAAACTAGATAGGAGCTGAGAGTACATCTATTACAATTCCCTCATTAAAAAATGAAAGAATAGGCCCTTGGAGAAAACACAATTGCCAAAGACATATAACAAGTTTGTGACTGAGCGTATCCTGGAATCCATGGTTCCTGACTCCCAGACCCAAGCTTCACCTACCACCCCTTACTATCTATGAGGTAATGCTGCTCAAATGGTTTCCAACTAGAAGAAACCAGAGCAATAGCAATACAAATTAAATCAGAAAGTGTAATAAATTATGAAGTATAAATTAAGAAGGCCTAGAGAACCATCCAAGTATTCCCAAGGGTTTTTTGTTGTGGTTGCAATTAATGAATGCTAGCAATAATCATAGAAAAGATTCAAAGCTGGATAAAACATTGTCTCTTCCCTTCTTAAGCTTACCTTCTATTTGGGGAGACACATACTATAAACAAATAACTATAGAATTAAATAGCAGCAACCGTTCCTAAACTGATACTATATATGACAGTATAGCATCAGCAGTAATCTTTTGATAATTTAGAAGGACTGAACAATTTTGACTGTAGGAAACTAAAGGCAGAATTCCAGTGTGGAGTAATTTGATGAAGTAATTAATTCATTTCCATAAGCAAAACAATAGGAGCTAACAGTAACAATTGGAAACAATAAGGTTTTGTGTGTGCTCAGCCTCCCACTCAGCATGTTTTCCTCCCAGCCTCCAAACAGGTTGGCACCACACAACAAAGTGGGCTGTCAGACAATGAGACTGAGTCCAAGAAGTTTTCTTCTTTTCCTGAGCTTTAGTTTTTCTGTTAGAAAACTCCAAGGGGTGTGGGGAGATGCTTAAGGCAAGTAATTCCCTAAATGATCCCAGAATTCTCCTAGACTTTGAGTCTATGGAGCATATGTTAAGAAAACCTGAGTAGCAATCCCTCCTCTGATACCTACTAGATGTGCGACTGCTCTTAGGCTCAGTTTCTGTATCTGTAAAATAGACATAGTAATGCCTTTATTTCTTAACCTATAAGGCTGCTGTAAGGAATAAATGATATGAGGGCAAAATGCTTTGAAAACTTTAAAATGGGATGAAAATAACAGTGATAGCATTGTTGGTTTCATACTCTACCCTTTTTACTGTACTAATGTCAGATGGAAGCTAGGTGGTACAGAAGATAAGGATATTGCACTTGGAGTCAGAAAGACCCAAGTTAAAATTCAGACTCAGACACTTACTAACTGTGTGACCCTAGGTAAGTCACTTCACACCTTTCTGCCTCAGTTTCCTTATCCATATAATGGAGATGATAATAGGGCATAGCTCTAAGAGTTGTTGTGAGAATCAAATGAGATAATATCTTCACAGTGCTATGCCAACTGTTATCATGGTCCTTGCAGAAGACATCGCTTCTGTCCTTTGCGGATGACTAAGTAGACAAATGCAAGATATTTTTCCAGATATTTTTCACTTTGGAAAGCCACAGACCACAGAGTACCAGTTGTGTTTGGAAGGCCCCAGTTTAATATTGCCCTGCAATGGTGACTGCAGACCAAAAAGAGATAAGGACAGGAGATTTGAAGTTATTAATTTCCACTGACTAGAGGCATGGGCAAAGAGACAAACAAATAGTCTAACATCACAGATATCATGGTATAATCAAATGCACCAAGTGAAAACAGTTTTAACATTTATCAGCAAAAGGTGAGCCAAGCACTAGAAAACTTGCCATAGGTTCATTTACCACTCCCTCCTTTCCGTGCCCCCACTAGCCTCCAATAACAACAGGTATTCACTACATGCCAAAACTATAGCCAAATGACTAAAAGTTTCGCTAGCTCCCCACTGTCTCTAGATAAATACATCTGGCATTCAAGATCTTTAATGTAGCTCACACTTTCAAAGCTTTATTTCACATTTTTGCTGCTCCCACAATCAAAACTTCAGCCAAGATTCCTTTGCTGTTGTTGCAACTCAAAAGATTTTCTCCCATATCCATGAACTCATGAAAGCCCTCTCTCATACTTGGAAGGAATTCTCTCCCTATCTGTATGAATTCTCTCATTCCTTCGAGGCTCAGTTCTGTTGTGTCATCCTTTATGAAGTCTGTTCTCAATTCTTTGCTAAAATTCTTCTCTGCATCACCTCTCCATGGTGTGCTTTTCCTCAGTATCTCATTTCTTCCATTGCTTACTTTATGAGCAAACTTATGTTTTATCATCTTTCCCATTCCCATGCAGAACACAGGCTTCTCAAAGCTAGGTAATATGCTGGCTTTATATCTCTAGTGCCAAATGGTAGAAGAGGAACAAAAATCCAATGAAAAAAAGAATGTCTTGAGAAGCAGATTTGGCCAAACAGAAATCATTGAAATAAACTCCTTAAAAGGTAGAATTGGCCAAATAGAAAAGGAAGTAAAAAAGTGCACTGTAAAAAATAATTCCATAACAGTTAGAATTGTGCAAGTGGAAGTGAATGATTTTATGAGACATCAAGAAACAATCAAACCAAACCATAAAAATGAAAAAAAAAGTAGAAGATATTGTGAAATATTTCACTAGAAAAACAAGTGATCTGGAAAAATAGATCCAAGAAAGATAATTTAAAAATTATTGAACTACCTAATACTTATGATCAAAAAAGGCCAGAGGTCATCTTTCAAGAAGTTATCAAGGAAAACTGCCCAGTTATTCTAGAAACAGAGAGCAAAACAGAAGTTGAAAGAATTCACCAATCACCTCCTGAAAGGGATCCCAAAATGAAAATTCCCAGGAATATTATAGCCAAATTCCAGACCTCTCTGATCAAGGAGAAAATAATTCAAACGACTAAAAAAACAATTCAAATATCATGGAACTACAGTCAGTACAGCAGAAAATTTAGCACCTTCTACATTAAAGACTCAGAAGGTTTGGAATATGATATTGCAGAGAGCAAAGGAGCTAGGATTAAAACAAAGAATCTCCTACTTAGAAAAATTGAGTATAATCCTTCCAGAGGGAAGGGAGAGGGATGGACATTTGATGAAATATAGGACTTTCAAGCATTCCTGATAAAAGACTAGACCTAAATAGAAAACTTGACCTTCAAATACAGGATGCAAAAGAAGCATACAAAGGTAAACAGGAAAGGGAAATAAGAAGGGATTCAATAAAATTAAACTGTTTATATCCCTAAATGGGAAAATGATATTTTTATAACTCCTAAAAACTTTCTTATTAGGCAGTCAGAAGGAGTATACGTAGACAGAAGGCAGAAGGTGAGTTGAATATGAGGGTATGGTTATCTAATAAAAAATTAAATTAAGGGTTGAGAATAAAAAAAATTGTACTGGTAGAAGGGGAGAAGGAGAAATAAAATGGGATCAATTATTTGACATAAAATAGGTCTGAAAGATATTTTATAATGGAGACAGAAATGGAGGAAGTGGGGAGGGGAACACATGAACCTTATTCTCATTGGAATCGGCTGAAAAAGGGAATAATAAACACAGTCAGTTGGGTATAGAAATCTATTTTACCATATAGGAAAATAAGAAGGCAAGGGGATAAAAGATGTGGGGCGGGGGAGCTGATAGGAGAGAGGGAAGTTAAGATAGAAGCAAAACACTTTCGAGAATGGAAAGCGTAAGAGGAGAATGAAAGTTGGATAAGTGGGGGGAAAAGAAGAGTCAGAGATATACATAGTTGGTAATCATTACTGTGAAAAAAAAATTGTAGTGAGTTCCTCAGATAAAGCCAACTTTCCAAATATATAGAAAACTGAGTCAAATTTACAAAAGTAGGAACTATTTCTTAATTGATAAATGGTCAAAGTATATGAACAGGCAGTTTTCAGACAAAGTAATCAAAGCTATCTTTAGTCATATAAATCACTACTGATGAGAGAAATGCAAATTAAAACAACTCTGAACTACTACCTCCTGCTTGTCAGATAGGCTAAGATGCAGGAAAAGGAAAAGGATAAATATTGGAGATGTGGGAAAATAAAAACACTAATGCAATATTGCTGAAGTTGTATACTAATTCAGTCATTCTAGAGAGCAATTCCAAACTGTGACCAAAGGGCTATAGAGTCAAGCATCTCATTTGACCAAGCAATACTACTACTAGATTTTTATCTCAAACAGATAAAAAAAGGAAAGGAAAAACACCTACGTGTGCAAATATATTTGTAGTGACTCTTTTAATGTTGGTAAAGAATTGGAAATTGAGGGGATGTCCATCAATTGGGGAATGGCTGAGAAAGCTGTTGTATAGGATGGTAATGGAATATTATTGTCCTTCAGGAAATGATGAACAGGATGCTCTCATGAAAACATGGAAAGACTTACATGAACTAATGCAAAATGAAATTAACAGAACAAGAACATTGTACACAGTAATAGCAATATTGCATGATGATCCACCACGAATAACTTAACCATTCTCAGTAATACAATAATTATTATAATTATATTTATACTTTTATATATTTATATTTATGTGTACTTAATATTTATATTTTAATTATAATTATATTTATATAATATAATAATAATAATAATACATATCCAGACAATTCTGAAGGACTCACAAGGAAAGGCACTATCTATCTCCAGAGAAAGACCTGGTGGAATTTGAATGCAGCTCAAAAATACCTTTTGTTTTATTTTTCTTATTCTTTTTGTCAGTGTTTTCTTTCACAGAATGGCTTACATGGAAATGGGTTTTGCAGGACTATCCATGTATAATATATGTTAAATTGCTTGCCTTCTTAGTGGGACAAAGGGGAGGCAGGGAACGAAATTGGAATTCAAAATTTGAAAACAATGTTAAAATTATTTTTACATGCAATTGGAAAAAATAAAATATTAAATAAGATTTTTTTAAAATGAGATTTTATCTGGGACTCCAAGAAAGTCAAAGAAGCCATGAAGTATACATGAAGAATGAGGATATAACAAGGACAAGAAATAGTCAGAACATGTCCAGAGTCAGGAGATGGAGTGTTTTGTATAGGAAATAACAAGTAGACCAGTGTTAGCAGATCTCAGAATATCCAGGTTGGGAGGGGGAAGAGAAGAGAAATAGAGCAAGATATAAGAATGCCATCAAGAATAAGAGGGAGCCTGGGTGTGAAGGTCTTTGAATGCCAGAGGATTTCGTGTGTGATCTTCAGCTGATGGGGAACCATACAGTTGACTGTATAGGGCAAGATGGTGGGATCTGTGCTCTAGGAAGATTAATTTGATAACTATGTGGAGGCTGAATTGGAGCAGGGAGATTCTTGAGGTAGAAAAGAGAACTCTAGTCTTGTAGTAGTTGAGATGTGATCTGATAAACGCCTGCACCAGGATGGTGGCAGGGTCAGAGGAGAGAAGGGGGCGTATGTGAGAGATGTTACGAAGATACATTGGCAGGACTTGGCAACACATGAGATATGGGAGAGATGACAGTGAGAAGTAGCAGTTTTGAAGCTGGGTGACTGAGAAGATAGAGGTACTCTCAACAATAATGAATAAATTGAATAGGGAAAAGGGTTTGGAGATCAGTTTTTCATGGGGTGAGTTGAAGATGTCTACAAGACATAGAGTTTGAGAAGTCTAATAGGCAGCTGGACATGTGAGCCTGGAGGTTGGGAAAAAACAGTTTAAGACTTGAATAGGCAATTCTGAGAATCATTGATATAGAGATGGCAATTGAAACCATGTAAACTGATAAGATCATCAAGTGAAATAGTGTAGAGAGAAAGGAGAAGAGGGCCCAGTACAGAGTCCCTGGGAGACACTCATCTTTAGTGGGAATGACCTAGAATAAGATCCATCAAAGGAGTCTGAGATGGAGCAGTCAGACAGGTAGGAGGAGAACAGGACATAATAGTGTCATGATAACCTAGAGAGAAATATATAACAATGAAAAGAAGAAACCACTGCCTCTTCTTCTCAATGTGTTTCCAAGTCCTGTCACTTATATCTTCATAACATGTCTCACACAAGTCCCATTTTCTCTTAGTAAACTGTCACTACTCTGAAGAAAGCCCTTGCTGTTGTCTTGACCAGCAATGTCAAAGATTTCAGGGATGTCAAGAAGGACAAGTATTGGTTGGATGATGAGGTCAGAAACCAGACATAAATCAATCAAAAGTAAACAAGTGCGAAGAAGGAATTAATAAATTTGAAATGACTATAGGGACTTTGCATCATTGGGTTAAAATAAATGATACTACACTGGAAATATTTGTGATTGATTGTATGAAATCAGTCATATTCAAAGTTGGTATGCAAACCAATCACGAGCCAGTCAGTGAAGTGGTTGTTGAGTCAACGATATAGACTTCTTAGAAGGAATTGTCCCTGTGAAGAAAAGGGGGTCTATCCTCCCCTTTATCTTAAACTTCTGCTCCATTGAACAAATGATAACCATGTGAACTTCAGAAGGAGTCCCCATGAGTATTGCTGGCAGCAGCCTCCTGAGCCATTAGAGATGTCCGTAGAATTGCTGTAACATAGCAGCATCTATGTTGGGAACTGAAAGACAGAGCAACAAACTAGACCGATGGAAGATGGCATCAATGCTCCTCAGAGACCCTGATCTTTTGAGCCCACTCAGGCAGGCAGCAAGCAATTATTCAGTATCTACTATGTGTCAGGTATGTCAAGGGCTAGGGAGGGAAAGAAAGGAAAAGGAAGCCATTCTATGCTTTCAAGAGATTCACAATCTAATGAAGACATAAACTACACTTAGGGAAAATTTCATGAAGTCTCCATGAAGGAACAAAAGGATTTTCAGGAATCAAACTCTGTAATTCATACCTTTGGCACATAGGTTTCTAATGGTGTATTCCTCTACCATTTTACTACAGCTTTGAATACATTTTCTCAAGACTTTCCGTGTACAAGAGGATTATTTTTCACTGTTTGGGGTGGGACAGATGATTTTTTAAACATTCTTATTGCTATATACCTCCTTCATAAATACCTTTCATAAAAGTTAAACTTGGCTAATAATCAGTAGATAGTACACTAGTGGGAGCTCCTGTGTAATACTATAGGAATTCTCTCCTCTAGAACTTTAATGGAATACTAATCAGTCACCTTCTAGAGACTCTGTTTGAGTACTACTATAGATGGTGGAAGTAGTCCCAGCTTGATTGTTACATTAGATTCTCTTGAATGGGGATGTCTCAAATATCTTCCCTTGTTTCATTCAATACATTGTAGTCATCAGTCAATTCTGAGTAAAACTCAAATGTGTGTAGAGAACTATACACACCTCTACCGGAATGTGCCGTATGTCCTGAGCATTGCTGAAGCGTACAGCACTATGGATTGGGAGGAATATGGAGAAGACAGGAAAGAAGGCAAGAAAGTAAAAGAAGGAAGCCAGGGAAAGTCTGTCCCTTAAGAAGCTTAGCATTCCCTTTTGCAGAGTCTGAACTTTAGGAGGGAGGGTGAGGTGGGAGATATGATCAGGGAGGCTGGAGATAGCTACAAACTATTGCTTCATCCTTTGCTGGGACGAGAGAAGGCCTTGCCTCATCTCTTGGCAAGACTACCTTGCTGAACCATTCAAGAAGATACAGATTCACACATTTCTCCTCCTCCAGTACCCAGGCTGTGCCCTACCACCCTATGCATGTTTATTAACTGCACAAAGTTTCCCCAGATGAGCAGGTTTTTCCTCCCCCTCCAGCTTTGTCCTTGCTTTTTTTCTGAATCATGCCTGTAGCCAATTCACCCTGGACCAGTCCCCAGCCCAAATTTGAATTTTTGCAATAGTCCTGGAGTCACATTTGCTAATATATCCCTCCTTCCTGATCAGGCTGTCTCCTGGGTTCTTTGACATTCACCTTCTCTGACTGTGCCAATCAATTCCCCAAGCCCTCAATGGAGCACTCACTTGGTAGGAGAATGGTACTCAATGACAGGTCAATCCCCAGTGTAGCACAGAAAATCCTGGCAGGGGACAATGCCCCATTCCTGAAGCTTGGAGATGCATGAAAAATGTTCTAGAGCTTTGGGTGCACAAGTGATTGCAACATGTAACTTCCTGCTAGCATACACCCAGTTACTCATATCATCCTCTCTATAGAGGCATAAAGGGACCTCCATGTGCATATCATGGTGGGGCTTAGCCTCAATCTCTCTCATCAGGTGATCATGTAAAACCAGCCATCGATGATATTGCAAAGGGAGCGGGGCATCGCACCCTTCTGATGAACAGGTCTTGACTATCAGTGGGCTTAGAGAAGAGATGGAGGTGTGTGTGGGGGTGGTGGTTCTGAGTGGATGCCCCAAAAGAGCCAGACATTCACTAGGGCAGACTGACCTACTTTCAGAACCTGTCTTACAGTAAAAATATCAGAACACCCAGGAGGCCAAATAAACATCAGCATATATCATTCCTCTAGCCTGTCACTGGCAGAGTGAGGTGACCCTGATCCTTATTTGCCACGCCCAGTCTCTTCCCAGACTAAGTTACATATCCAATCACCTTGTTGAAGGGACTTTTTAAGAGTGAGTACTGAGAACCCTGCCTGGACCACCACACCGCACTCAGGAATCATCAAACGAGTGGGAACAAACATTAACTATCAGGTTGCCCAATCCTCTCCTTTTACAGTGGAGAACAATGTGCCCAGAAGATGGTGACGTGGCTGTTTGGAGGTCACATGGAGGTCACACACTGTAGAGCTGGGATTTGACCCCAGTTTCTGTGACTCCAAATCTAGCAGTGGGAGTTTCAGTCTCCACAACCTAATTTCCTCCAACCATCCCCCTCAGCTGTGGAGTTCAACTTTTTCTTCCCTCCCCTCTCCTTCCCTCCTCTCCTTTCCCTTCCCCTCCCTTCCCCTCCCTTCCCCTCCTCTCCTTCCCCTTCCCCTCCTCTTCCCTCCCCTTTCTGTCCCCTCCCCTCCTTTCCTTTTTCCTGAGGTAATCAGTACTGTGACTTGCCCAAGGTCACACAGATAGTAAGGATCTGAGCCTGGATGTGAATTCCTTCTGAAATTCTTTCTGTCTCTAAGGTTGGTGTACTATCTTCCAAACCACCAAATTGCCCCTAGTTCATTTTGATTTCTTGCCCATTCTTCTCCCTCCATGCCCTCTCCACATTCAGCTTAAGTCCCCATCCTTCCCACACACACACACACACACACACACACACACACACACACACACAGGGCCAGTTTGTCCGCTGATTTCTGACAAACCATCATCGCCTAACAAAAAGCCCAGCATCTCAAAGCTAAGACTCCTGACCCAACATCTTTCAATCATGCTTTTCTAGGATAGTTATATCCTACCCAGTCAAGTTGGGTCAAAGTTCTTTTACTGTTCAATTCAATAAATGTATATTGAGTGCTGACTGTGTACAGAGCATTGTGCTGGGTCCCTTGGAAGTTTCAACATTTGGATAATTTTTATTCTTCTCCTCAAAGAGTTTACTACCTCTTGTGGAGACACAGCCACCATAAGCCATTGTGTGCAAAATCTCTAATTTTCTGTACCTGGGGAATTCCGTGTTTGGAAATGACCTTTGTCAGCACAGATCACAAACCATATATGATTTGATAGATATTTCCTAGGGAGTTTTCACAGCCAAAGGCACTTATGATACAAATTAATATAAGATGAATTTAAACATACATGGTAAACAATAAGCTATATAACATCCAAGAAATAGGAAGGGGTTACAAAAGAGAATGAGTCTCCCTGGAGGTGGTGTCATTTGAGTTGGGCTATAAATGAGGAGGAGGAATTTGCCAGTGAAAGTGGTGGAGAAACATTCTAGAAATAACTAATAATAAAAGTAAATCAAAGTTTCAACTAAGATAGGACACACAGAGCCTTAGCCCGGACGATGGTGTCTGGAGGTGTACTTCATGCCTGACGATGCTGTCCTCCGTCCTGATACAGTTATCCCAGTTTCCTAACCACAGTTCCACTCAAGGATAAAAACACCATCATGATTCTCCCCCTACCATTAAACTGTCCTATGTGCCACCACCTCCCACCTAAGAGATCTGGGATCAGGTGAAAAATAAAATCCTAGTTCTATCTCTAAAGTCAAAATCCAGAGGCACAAAAGTATAGGGTGTGTCTGAGTAGCAGAGAATAGTCCATTTTGTCTGACCTAGAGGGGATGTGACTGAATGTGAAAGGGAATATGACAGAAAAGACAGAATGGTAGCACCCTACACAGGACTGTGTATACTAGGCAGTATAGTATAGTATATACTAGGAAAAAGAATGGAGCTTTACTCACTAGGAAAGAGAGCAGTTTTTGAGCAGATAGAATCACATTCGTATCCAAGCAAAATCTGCTTAGCAATGGTGTGAGTGGTGTAAATATGATGGGAGGAAGGAGACAGAGACAGAGACACGAAGGGGAGAGCAAGAAGGGAAAGAGAGAGAGAGAGAGAGAGAGAGAGAAAGAGAGAGACAGACAGACAGACACACACATGCACGCACGCACACACAGACACACACACAGACAGAGACAGAAACAAAGGCTACTTCAATGATCTAGGCTTGTAGTTTTGAGGTTTTGAATTAGGTTGCTGGTGAAAGGAACAGAAAGAAAGGGATAGATATTGTGCAGGAAGGATTGATAAGACTTGGTAACTAATTGAATTTCAGAGGCAAGGTGTAGGAGAGAAATCGAGATAACAGCAAGGCTTCAAATATGAATAACTGGTTACAGGATGAGTGAAACGCTAGGGGAATGCAGCAGGAAAAACCACTGTTTTTCAGTCTGAAGGCCCATCTGAGGCCACCTGGTCCAGCTACTACCTGAGAAAGAATGCCCACTCCAAGTTCTCAAGAAATGGGCCTACAGCGCTCTGGGAGCAGGGGGTGGTGGGCACCACCTTCTGAGGTGCCCATACCTCTTTAGAGCAGCTCACCTTGTTGGGGAGCTTCTCCGGACATCAAACCTGTATTGATTTCTGTCCCCTGCAGCCAAAGACTGAGTTGAATCATCCTATTTCACAGGACAGTTTTTGCAATGTGTGAGTAAAGGCATCATATCTCCACCCCCCTACATCTAATCTCTGTCCCCTAAGCACTGTACCATACCCCTCTCTGCTTCTGGGGGTCTATCCATGACCCTTCTCTGGTTTCCCCATCACCTAGAGCTGGGAACTTTCCAGATCCTTAGTGTGCTCTCTTCTAACATTGGCCTCCCTTTGTGATTGGACAATCCTAAGTCCAGCAGAACTTGACCTCCCATTACTTGGAGAACTCTGCTTCTGGTAAGGCAGCTGAATGCAGCAGTAACTTTTTTTTTTTTTTGGCTGCCATGTCACACTGTTGATACATGTTGGCCAGAATGAGTCAACAGTCAGATATACCAGCCCAAAATGTTAACATCGATATCTCCAGATCTCCTGATAATCAGCAGGATTTGGGAAATGTTGAGATTGAATCACTGATGGGACATGTAACTGGAAATGTCTGGGAGACAGATGGAGACACAACTTTGATCTCAGAAGAGGGGGCAGGGTCAGAACATTAGTTTTAAAGGCTGTCTGCATGTATGTAACCTTAAAGCCATAGGAACAAATGGAATTGACAATGGAAAGAATATAGAATTTGAAAACAGTCTAGACAGTAGAAAAAATGATAGAGTCTAGAGCTTTTGTAGGCTTTCAGCTGAAGTGCTGGGATTAAGGATCAAGAACCAATGTAGAAGGTAGAGGACCTTGGTTAGAGGTAGCAGAAATAAGCCAGAAATGTGTGTCCCTGAAGGCAAGAGAGGAGAGAAGATCAAGAAAAAGGTTGAAATCAGCATGGCCAATTCTTTCACAGGAATGAAGCAGGATAAGTAGTGAGAGATAATGGTTGTATTTGCGGATGAGGAGGTTGTTAGTGGCCAGGGAGAAGAGACATGTGGCAGAATGATGGGGGCTGCACCTAAGATAAAAGAAGTTGAGGAGAAAATGTGTTGTGGGGAAGTGGCAGCATCAACCCTTTTAACAAAAAGGGGGAGAAGCAGCAAAGACCCGGTGAAGTGAACTGAATTGTCTAGGCAGGCCCATGTCTTTGCTTTTTTGCTTTTCATCTCAAATCTTGTGGCTTATGAGTCTAGAGTCAGGAGCATGGCCGCTAAGGAGTGGAGATAATTTGTGAGGCCTAGGAGTCCTCTGACCAGAGGGAAGAAGGACCCAAAGTGTGGTTGGGTCCTATAGAAGACAAGGGAAGATTTGGTGCTGAAATGATGGTGACAAAAACAAAGAGGTAATTGGAATAGAATTGAAAGATGCAACAGGACCTGGCATATACACAGTCTGGAAAGTATAAGAATGATAGAACACAACAAAGTCCCTGCTGGGTGAGTTACAGAAAGCCCAGTTGGGAAGAAGAAGAGGAAGAAGAAGAAGAAGAGGAAGAAGAAGAGGAAGAAGAAGAGGAAGAAGAAGAGGAAGAAGAAGAGGAAGAAGAGGAAGAAGAGGAAGAAGAGGACATGAAACAAACATGTGGAAAGCAATTGTAAGGTAACAAAGAGATGGTCTGATGTAGACTAACCTCACACAGGAGAGATGAGGGAATCATCCAGGATAAATCACTGTAAAAGGGAGTAAATTGGGCATGCTCCCTGGGCAAATGACCTTGGACACAGAAGCTAGTTGGCCTGATTAGCATGGTGCATGAAGGGGACAGAGAGATGAAGTAGGATAGGGAAGTGGTTGCTCTATGGCTTCTCTGAGGCTGGCTCCGGGACAAAGGATAGGCCTTGGGACCTGGATTTGGGAAAGGAAGATGCCAGTTCCAATATGTCCTCAAGCAACTCTTAGTTAGCTCTGTGACCTCGGGCAAATAATTTCACTTCAGTTTCCTCATCAAAAAATGGAGATAATAATAGCCAATTCCATTGACCAATATTGGTTGATAATGTGTTTAAAATACTTTGCAAAACTTATAGTGTTATACAAACGCTAGCTATTATCATCATTTTTGCTAAGTATTATAATTATTTCCTCCATACCAGTACTATGCATTGTATCAGTTTGACCTTTCCCATGCAGAATAAAAGGTGGGGGAGGAAATGTCCTTCTTCAGAGTGTTTATAAAGCCTCCAAATGAATGGGCACATGGCCAGGAGCCTGCAGACATCTGTGCCATCATACCCAGATCTCTTAACTTGGCTAGGAGCACCAAATAGAACCCTGATGACGTCAGTTGGGGGTAGGGCAAAGAGTACACACCTGGCTCCAAGCCCATGCTGCTTCATCCCCTTCTGGTCAATACTCCCAGCTCTTTTTTTTTTTTTGCTTTCCATGTGATGCACTTTAAAATGTATAGCATACCATGGCCCACTAGCTGAATCAAAGCTTTATGAGCAGAAAGGAAGGAAATTCACCAAATTTTCTATGGCCCCAGGTCTTGATGTAGAACTCTGCAAAATAAAACAAAATAAATGGGTCTTTTAGAAGACATAAACCCTCCTAGTCTCTGGGCAAGAAGCAATGGGGTTAAAAGCCAGCTGCTTTTGAAAGTGGAAGGTCTAGTTCTGCTCCTTTCTAGATGCATGACCTTTTACAAGTCAACTCCCTTGGCTGGAGCTCTGTTTCCCGCCTTGAAAGATAAGTACTTGGACACTGTGGCCTTTGAGAGCTCAAAGTTGATGACTCAAAAATATTTTGTTTTCATGGGCAGCCTATCCAACCCTGTATCAAGAATCCAGTGATGTATGTCCTCTCAGTTCTGTCATTAATGATCTTGGCAACCTGCAGCAAGCTATATAAGCTTTTTTTGGTCTCAGTTTCTTTGTCTGTAAATGATGGAGGTTAATTAGATAATCTATGTGATTACTCCCAGATCCAGGATTGCACAAATTTATGCATCTAAAACTGTTGTGCTCAAATATTTCCAATAAGAAGAAATGTGAAAAAGGGAGCCAAGAATCTAAAAGAGCCTCCTTGCCCCCAACTTATACATATGCCCCTCCAGCTGACTTGGGGTGGGGAGCACCATTTTCCCTAGAATTGGTTGTGATGGGAATATGGCAACTTTTGCACGAATGATGA
Source organism: Bettongia penicillata ogilbyi (assembly GCA_023548195.1). Classification (NCBI taxonomy): domain Eukaryota; kingdom Metazoa; phylum Chordata; class Mammalia; order Diprotodontia; family Potoroidae; genus Bettongia; species Bettongia penicillata. The sequence continues at coordinate 7,886,352 of JAJHZJ010000010.1, forward strand.
CTCAAAAATTAATTAGCTCCTGCCCTCACTAAATAATCACCCTAATTAACTCCAACTGAAATACCACATCTGAGTCAGCTCGCTGCTGCAAGCTGGCTTGGCTTGGATCAGTGGGTTGCCCAGATCCAGAATGTGAATGGGCCCACTAATGGTGGTGTAGAGCCTCGTGTCTGATGGCCGCTGGAGGCCAGCACTACCTGATGCAGACTCCAGAGGCCAGTGGGGCAGCCTGAGCCCTGAGGACATCTCACACACCTGAGTTATTTTCCAAAGATCATTGCCCAGCCCTCTTCTTAGCATCAGAGGTACAGGCAGCGGTGTGAAAGTTGCCAATGTGAATACTGCGGACACACTAGCAGTCTTCCAGATGCATTCTCAAAAATACAACTGTTCTGCCCTGACCCAGGAAGGTTCTAGCAAAGTGCATCTACAATGGAGCGAAGGGCCCTTTGGAAACTTTGGCATCAAGTTGTTCATGGAAATGCTGTCCAGCAATGGAATTGGGAAACATGGAAGAAATGTAAGGAAGACATCCCTCCGAGCAGGTGTGGCCCATGCTTTCTCACAGTCCCAGCTCCTTTAAGAAGTCTCAGCTAACTTCCTTTTGTAGAAGCAGGGTTCATTTGTGATTCCCTATCTAAATTACTAACAACAGCAGCTAGCATGAATCTTGCTCTGTAAGTTTTGCAAAGAACTTTGTATGTTAGCTCATTTGATCCTGACAACAATCGCCCAACATAGGTGATATTATTATTTCCCTTTTACAGATGGGGAAACTGAGGCAGACTGAAATTAAGAGACTTGCTCAAGGTCACACAACCATTAAGAATCTGAGGAAGTATTGAAATGCAACTCTTCTTGACTCTAAAAAGTATTTTCTACATGGAAGCACATGGCCCAAAAGAGGGAGCATAAGGTTAGTTTTTAAGCAGCAGTAGCACATATGGGATGGGACACTAGACTTGGACATAAATTCAAATCCTGCTACCTGCATGTGACTGTGGACAAGTGACTTAATCTTTCTGAGCTTCAAGTTCCCCCTGAATGGGGGTGATGATGCCTGTAGTATTGTTCTCAGAGGGATGTTGTTGAGGCTTAAATAATGAGGGTAAAAGGTTTTGTAAACTTTAAAACAATATAGAAATAGCAATTTGTTTCTCTTAGTTTGTCCATGGAAAATAATCCCACAGACTAGAAAAGGGAATTGGTTCTTATTTCCTCTGATACATAAGATGCTAAGACTTACAATTTGTTATTATAATAGGTGACATTTCTATAGAACTTTAGGGTTTGCAAAACAGTTTAATTGCATTATCCATGTCTTAAAAACATAATTACAAGAAGCAGCAGTGGTAGAGGAAAAGGTGATACTTGGAGTCAAATGTTAAGTCTGTTCTTTATTACCTATATGCTTTGTGACTCTGGGAAAATCATTTGCTCTCTCTGGGACTTGGTTACCTTATCTGTCAAATAAGAGGATGTCTGAGGTCAAGTGAAGTCAAGTCAACAAACATGAATAGATTCTTACCTTGTGCCATATATTGAGCTAAGCCATGTTCCTGCCTTCAAGATACTTGCATTATAATCAGGGAAAACATCATGAAAAAAACCCAAAAATTGGAGAAGGGAGAAAGAGTAAAGTAGAGATAACATACCAGGCACAAGACATGAATGACTGGAAAGTAAACAGAAGAGGCAAAAGAGGAATGAACACTTTTCTTACCTGACCACCTTCTTTAATGAAAGTTCCCAGGAGAACTAAGGGCCCTTCCAACTTTAAGATTCTGTGACTCTGTGATATGAAACAAACATATTCATAGAAGGATCAGAACTTGTGATGCAAATGGATTATGGAAGCCATTCAAAGATTTCACTTCTCATTCTCCTCACTGTTCATCTAAATCACTTTACCTCTCTGGCCTCAGTTTACTGATCTATAATGAATAGGTTGGACTAAATGATCATTTAGCTGTAAATGTACAATCTTCTGATGACCATTCATCATTTCAACTCATTTGTGTTTCTCTGCTCCAATATAGATTATTGTTAAGATATGGAGCAATGATGGTCTCGCATTGACCATCTGTGAGCTGTACCTAATATTCTGATATGTGGAAGATCTAAAGTAGAAGTGCTTAGTCATCCAGTCAGTTGGTCTCATCACTGCTGTCCATCATGAGTCATCTCAGGTGAACTTTTTTCTGACGCTAGTTTTCTGATCCTCTGTGCCCTGTCTCCATTGCCCTCCATATACACCCTAGTTGACTCATTCTTAGTACTTATCTAACTCTTGTCATTTACTTACCTTTTTTACATAAGAATACTTGGGGAGCAGGGAGTGTCTTATTCTAGTCAATCTCTGGTGGCTATCAGTTTGTTGCAAATAGTAAGTAAAACCCTAAAACATATTGGTTGAACTGAATTGACTCACAGAAGGCCAACATAAAGATGAAGAAGGTAGAGTAAATGGACATCTTCACAATGGGCTTGGACAACTAAAGGAAGGTAAAGAAAAAAAGTTTCTACCATCTCAAGTCAACTCCCAAGTGCCCTCACTCTTCATTTCTCATCCTTCAGATTGACTCTATTACTGACTCAGTAACTAGGAAAATTCCAAACACAAAATCTTCCTATAATTTCTATCATTAGTTGGGTGTTCTATGATCTATGGAGCAGGACACCGGGAGGGGCCAATGGTGAAATGAAAGAGAAGGATCCCAAAATGAGAGTCTTTCAGCAGAGGCTTAATGCCTAAGTACTGCCTCTCCCATCAGTCAGCCAGAGGTGGCCTTAAGCAAATCGTGTCTACATCTGCTCTGTTTTATTGTAGTAAATAATAACTCACATCAATGAAATGCTGCTGAGATTGGGTGAATTCTGGTTGGTTACAGGTGCTTACTAACAGTAGTTGACTAGAACTGAAAGTAGGTCAGGTACATTTGACCTCATTTACCAGCCTGGTACAGTCCAACAAGCTTTATCTTTGAAGTCTGAAAACTTGGATTTGAATTATTGTCTCTGTTTCTTTAAGACCTTGATCAAATCATCTCATTCTTTCAAGTTCTGATTCCTCATCTGAAGTCATGCAGTAGAATCAAAGAGAGTCCAAGGATCTGTGTTCAAACCATGACTTTAGTGCTTGCTAAGTTTTATGTTCTTGGACAAGTTGCTACCATTTTCTGGGCTTAAGATTCCTTATCCCCCAAATTAGGCTGTTAAAAAATAAAATAAAATAACATTACAAGTTTAAGCTAATTACTCCTTAGGGTTCCTTTCTGCTCCGGTTTCTTAATTAATTAATTTATTTATTTAACATTTTACATTCATTTTCACAAAATTTTGGGTTCCAAATTTTCTCCCCTTTTATCCCCTCCCCTCACCCCAATACCCAAGCATCTAATTTTCCCTATCTCCAATCTGCCCTCTCTTCTGTCCTCCCTCCCTTCTCTTCTCTCCATCTTCTCTTTCCTCCTGTAGGGCCAGATGACTTTCTATTCCTCATTAACTGTATGTCTTCTTTCCTAGTAGCAACAGCAATACTAAACAGTTGTTCCTAAAACTTTAAGTTCCAAATTCCCCCCATCCCTCCCTCCCCACCCATTCCCTTTGGGAAGGCAGGCAATTCAATAGAGGCCATATCTGTGTAATTTTGCAAATGACTTCCCTGATAGTCGTGTTGTGTAAGACTAACTGAATTACCCTCCATCCTACCCTGCCTCTCATTGTTTCTCTTCTGTCTTTTGATCCTGTCCCTCACCAAGTGCTGACTTCAAATTGCTCCCTCCTCCCTTTGCCCTCCCTTCCATCATCCCCCACCCTTGCTTATCTCCTTCTCCCCCACTTTTCCTATACTGTAAGATAGGTTTTCATACCAAAATGAGTGTGCATTTTATTCCATCCTTTAGTCAAATGTGATGAGGGTAAACTAATTGTTTTTTTTTCTCAGCTCTCCTCTTTTTCCCTCCACTAAAAAGTCTCCTGCTTGCCTCTTAAATGACATATAATTACCCCATTCCATTTCACCCTCTTTCCTCCCACTACATTTCTCTCTCACCATTTACCTTAATTTCTTTTAAGATATGGTCCCATCCTATTCAATTCACTCCGTGCTCTCTGTCTCTGTGTGTGTGTGCATGTGTGTATGTGTGTGTGCGTGCATGCATGTACATGTGTGTGTGTGGTCCCACCAACTACCCAGATACTGAAAAGTTTTAAGAGTTACAAATATTGTCTTTCCATGTAGGAATGTAAACAGTTCACTTCTGGTAAGTCCCTTAAGACTTCTCTTTGCTGTTTACTTTTTCATGCTTCTTCTCATTCTTGTGTTTGGAAGTCAAATTTTCTTTTCAGCTCTGGTCTTTTCATCAAGAATGATTGAAAGTCCTCTGTTTCATTGAAAGACCATATTTTCCCCTGAAGTATTATACTCAGTTTAGCTGGGTAGGTGATTCTTGGTTTGAGTCCTAGTTCCTTTGACTTCTGGAATATCCTATTCCACGCCCTTCAATCCCTTAATGTAGAAGCTGCTAGATCTTGAGTTATCCTGATTGTATTTCCACAGTACTGGAATTGTTTCTTTCTAGCTGCTTGCAAGATTTTTTCCTTGAGCTGGGAGTTCTGGAATTTGGCCACAATGTTCCTAGGAGTTTCTCTTTTTGGATCTCTTTCAGGTGGTGATCGATAGATTCTTTCAATACTTATTTTGCCCTCTGGTTCTAGAATGTCAGGGCAGTTTTCCTTGATAATTTCATGGAAGATGATGTCTAGGCTCTTTTTTTGTTCATAACTTTCAGGTAGTCCCATAATTTTTAAATTGTCTCCCCTGGATCTATTTTCCAGGTCAGTTGTTTTTCCCATGAGATATTTCACATTCTCTTCCATTTTTTCATTCTTTTGGTTTTGTTTGGTGATTTCTTGGTTTCTCAGAAAGTCATTAGACTCCATCTGTTCCATTCTAATTTTGAGAGAACTATTACATTCAGTGAGCTTTTGAACCTCTTTTTCCATTTGGCTAATTCTGCTTTTGAAAGCATTTTTCTCCTCATTGGCTTTTGAACCTCTTTTGCCAATTGAGTGAACACCTAGTCTTCAAGGTGTTATTTTCTTCAGCATTTTTTTGGGTCTCCTTAACCAAGGTATTGACCCGTTTTTCATACTTTTCTTGCATCTCTCTCATTTCTCTTCCTAGTTTTTCCTCCACCTGTCTAACTTGCTTTTCAAAATCCTTTTTGAGCTCTTCCAAGGCCTGAGCCCACCCGACATCCCCCTGGGGTGTCTGGGGTACCGAGGCCCCGCCCTCCACGTCTTTCCCCAATGGTGAGAATACATCCTCGTCATCAGATCCGAATGTCGGGATCATTTGCATTTGTTGGAAAAAACTCTCTATAGTCTTATTTTTCTTCCCTTTTCTAGGCATTTTCCCAGCCAGTTACTTGACTTCTGAGATTCCTGTCCACCCCCACCTAGATCCGCCCAGCTAGTGCTTGGGGTCTGAGGTTCAAATGGGCTTTCCACAGCAAGCTTTAGTTCTGGTGCTGGGGTGGGGGCAGGGCCGCCTCCCAGGCTCAGCTCCCTCAGGGGCTTTATGCAGAGGCCTTCAGTAATAGAGCGGGGTGGGGCAGGGCCGTCTCCCAGGCTCAGCTCCCTCAGGTTGTTTATGCAGAGACTTTCAGTAATGAAGATCCTGCCTGCTGCTGGGGGAGTCCGGGGCCGCGGCCACGCCGCTGCTGCCTCCGCAGCTTCCTGCCCACGCCTCTACCTCCACCGCTTCCTCCCGAGGGGGCCCGAGTCACGGAGACACCCCACTGCCCTCAGCCAGGCAGCCATCTCTCTCACTGACCTGTAGCTTCCGTGGGTGGAGGGACTTTCCCGGCTGCCGGAGCTTCCGTCCCTGAAGCCTGCTCGGGTCAGCTTCTCTGGGGCCAAGGCCAGGGCAGCGCTGTGGTGGGGTCCGCTTTCCGGGGTGCGACAAACCCTGGGGACGGCTCTCCAGGGCTCTCTGGAACGGAAATCTCTTCCACTCCGTTTCTGTACCCCTTTCAGCGGTCCAGAAGTTATGGGGGTCTCTTTTTACATTAATTCTATGGGATGTGGGTTGGAGCTCGTAAACGTGCGTCCTTCTACTCTGCCATCTTGGATCCGCCCCTCCAGTTTCTTTAAAAAGAAGATAATAGATGGACCATTAACCTGGTAGCATTGTGTGTATGTGTGATTGGGTGTGTGCATGAAAGGGAGGGAGAGAGAGAGAAAGAAAGTTGATAAGTTGTAAGTTATCCTGTATAAGGGAATATAAAGATATTCCTGAATTCCTCCTGGTGAAATATGTGATTACATAGAGGCGACACATCCCTCTGAGAGCAGTGTCCCAAGATGAGTGTCTCAAGACACAATGGGCATTTGGAACACTGAATTGTCAGAAATCCTGGAGATCCCATCAGTGGTAATAGTCATATCCTTGGAAGAGCAGTGGCCAAAGAGAATCTCTCTAATGGAAGCCAAGAGATGCTAAAAAAGCAAACTAAATTCATTATGGAAAGATAGCTTCAGGACTCTGTAAGGATATCAGTCCTCAGAATGTAGTCAAAAATTCTAACTCATTGGAAGTACTCTGTTAGGACTTCATGATAGCAGAAAGGGACTCTGTGAGGTAGGCCTTGGGCACATGGATTTTGTAGTCATTTTCCTCACAGTCTTATAAGTTTGAACACACTATCCCCAGAGGTTTCACGTACATAAGGGGACTTGTACTCCTGGTTAAGGAAGGATTATTTATTTAACAACTATCCTTGCTACAACTGCTTAGGAAACTAAAACAACCACAAACCTAATTCTGCCCAGGAATCAACGAGAAGCGCCATGGCAGCACTCATGAGAAATACAACGGGAAATGCCATCTATCCAAAATTATTCCTAGAAATTTGAGGGGAGAAGTAGGAATTCCCTGGAGCCTTGGTCCAGCAATGCCAAGGTAAGTCAAGGAATTACCCTTGGAGGATGTTACATGTGGAAATGATGCTTCTTTCCAACTGGAGCTGATGAGAGAGTGTCTCCAGGAAATGTCAACTTCAGCATGGCAGGAACTTGACAAGCACAGCCTTTTAAATTATATGTGATGCTGGAGAAGATGTGGAAGGAAAAGGAAGAGGAAGGCAGAGAAGAATAATAACAACCCAGTCAATTATGTAGTACCACAGTGCACAGAATGTGGGATTTGGAGCCAGGAAGACTTGGGTCTGAATTCAGTCTCAAATACTTAGTAGGTGGGTGACCCTGGGTAAGACACTTCACTTGTCTAGCTCTCAATTTCTTCATCTACAAGATGGGGATAATTAAAGAACGTATGTCTGGGCCATTGTAAGCATTAACTGAGATAAGTGTATTAAATGCTTACAACTGACAGAAGAAGAAGAAGAAGAAGAAGAAGAAGAAGAAGAAGAAGAAGAAGAAGAAGAAGAAGAAGAAGAAGAAGAAGAAGAAGAAGAAGAAGAAGAAGAAGAAGAAGAAGAAGAAGAAGAAGAAGGAGGAGGAGGAGGAGGAGGAGGAGGAGGAGGAGGAGGAGGAGGAGGAGGAGGATGAGAATGAGGGAAGGAAGGAAGAGGGAGAGAGTGTGGGGGAGGGGGAAGGAGATTATCTACTGAGTCATGTTGCATGATTACCTATGATGAATGAGGTCTTTCCCAGTGATCCTTGAGCTCCATTAGGTTATCTGTATTTGGAATTATGGAGCCTGGACTCCATACTCCCATGACACCCCTGAGTTAGCTGATCCTTCAGTCCTGTGCTGCCCACCCCAGTGCCTACACAATCGCACCTCCCCCTCTTCCCCAGCCTATCCACCACATTGATGCCTGGGGCACTTTTCCTAAAGGACAGCTCTGAACTCCTCTACTCCCTAAACTTCATTTTTCCCTGTTGCCTCTATGGTTCAGCATAGATGCCCTTCAAAATCTAAGTCCAATTTACCTTGTCAAACATTATAGATACATGGATAGACAGAGACAGAAATATCTAGTTATAGATATTTCTATCTACAACACAAAGACACACACACATACCTGCATGCACATACATGCATACAAATGCACACACACACACATGCCTGTCCACACACACTGGTCTAGCCGTCTTGCTTTTCCTTACATCCATACATATGTTTTCCATCTCTTGATTCCTCATGTTACCAGTTGTTTTCTCTCATATCAGAAAAGTTTTTCCTTTCTCATTCTCTGTCTTTAGCATGCTTGATTTCCTTTAAGACTCAACTCAGGTGCCTCCTTGTGCATGAGGCCTTTTGCAAAGCCTGCCCTAGCGGCTCAGCTCTCCCCTAAAGGGGAGGAAGCCCAGGCAATGCCTTCCTATTTCCCATTTCCTCTGTCTGTTTTTTCTACTGTATCCTCTGATTGTTAGAATGTGACCTCTTGAAGGCCAGGGCACCAACTTCTGTCTTTGTGTCTCTAGTACACTAAAAAGAGTCTCCAAATACTAGTGCCACTGGAAAGGATCACTCAAAGTGCAAAGGAGTGGGGGTGGTGGATATGAGCAGTCTCAACAACTTCCATGACAAATAAGGAATGAAGCAGGAAGTTCCTGTAGGGCTGAATAACAATGAGAATTAGGAAATTTGCAAAAGGATAACGAGAGGCATATATATATATATCTATCTATATATATATAGTGTTCTCAGATATGTGGAAAATTTCAGTTTACACATCTTATCTCATTTAATCCTGATAAGAACCCTGTGAGATACCTACTATTATTATCCCCATTTCACAGATGAGAAAACAAAGGCAAAGAGAAGTTAAACAACTTTCTGAGAATCACAATCTACTACTACTAATAACAGCCATGATCCCTAGAACTTAGTGCTTTAAAGCTTCAAAAGTTCTCTCTGTGTGTACATACACATTGCACATGAGCATACATGCACACACACATGTGCACTCATGAACTCATTTGATCCTCACAAGTCTGAGAAAGACGTGCTGCCATTATCTCCCTTTTACAGATAGGAAAAAAAACTCAAAGGTCACCTGACTTGCTCATTTTCACAAAGCTAGTAAGACTAAGACAAGATTGGAACTCAGGTCTTCCTGAGTTGAAGTCCACCACTCTATCCCTTGTGCCATATCACTGAACGTAGGCTGGGCAGATGGAGAGAGTGAGGAAAAAAATGAAAATTGGTCAGCATTTTCCATCATTATCCATTTAGCAGTAACATCAGGAAAATGTGAGGCAGACCTAACCCTGACCAACTACGGGGATACATGAGTAGCAGTCATCGAGGGTATTTGTGGTGAGGAAGCATTCTATGAAAACTGGAAGCTGAGGAGACATCATTCCAGCAACTGGGGTTTTTAAAATGTGTCTTTAAAGTTGGCAGTATGCATGACTCTTTGTTACTCGTGTAGACAACCCTCAGGTTGGAGTAGGAGAAGAATATAGACATGCAATTTTATTTCCTCTAGGCCATCTTGTAAACTGATTCCAGGGAGAGGGCAGAGTTTCTAGGGCTGTCTCTCAGTCTTCTAGCACTGCTTAGAAAAATCTGTCTAAGGATGTCAACTTCTTGTGGTTACCAGTTACATTTGAGATGCTTGTAGGTAACCTAACCCTCAGGAATATCGCCAGCGAAGGGACTCTGCCCCATACTGTGGCATGAAAGTGAAGAGACCAGCTGCTCCCAGTTCCAATTGGCAAGGCCTTTGAAAGAGGAAAAGTCAGAAAAGAGCTAACACCGTGAATTCTCCTCTATTCATGAAGGTCATGTTTACCCATGGGAGTCACAACTTCAGTTTGCTTGAGAACACTTTTTATAAACAGAAGAGCCACTTTAAAAAAAAAATAAAAAAATTGTGAAGATTAAAGGGACCCTGCATCACCTGAGAAATTCAACTAGTGCTTTAAAAAGGCAGACAGAACCAATCTCTGTCTACAGTAGGAGTAGAGTCTCCCCCAACAGTGAGGATGATTATGCCACTATTGGAGGGGGAAGGGACACAATCATTCAATCAAACAAATAAACCAAGTGGTAGAATAGTCACAGCCCCATACCAATCAACAAGAACCAGAACAACAATATTGATAGCACTGTGGAGTTATCAATTTGGCTTAAATCACATGATCAGGGTTTCCTTCTTAAAACAGTGACAATGGACAGTTTCAAGAGCTGAAAGAAGAAATTGGATACTCTTTTTCTTTCTCTCTGTCTCTGCCTCTCTGCTTCTCTTGTATACAATCTCTCTGTCTCTCTCTGTCTCTCTGTCTCTGTCTCTCTTTCTCTCTCTCTTTCTGTGTGTGTGTATGTGTGTGTGTGTGTGTGTATGTGTGTGTGTGTGTATGTATGTATCTGTCCGATTATCTGTGGTGTCAGGTCGACACCAGTGAATTCATCAGTGTGTGGTGACTTCTGGTAAGGAAATTCCTTCCACCATTGGAGATTAAACTCTCTCATGTAGGGTCTTAGCCAGTTGTGGAAGGGGCATTGAAAGCCTTCATGAAAGCAAGACTCTAGGCCAGGGCCATCTCTTCATCTATTATACTGAGCCACTCCAAAACAAATAAATGCTTGTTATCATTTAAAAATCAGTTATTGTAATTATTCTGAGATTTAAGATGAGTCTTTTGAATTCACTTTTAAGGCCTATGTGCATTGGTACAGTGAATGTTGGTTAGAGTCCACAGAGGTAGGCCTATTTGGCTGCTCCTCAGGCACTTCCCCACTGGGGGCACACGCTTTCTTATCTGGAAAAAGCTACATTAGATTAGAGGGTTCCTGAGGCCCTTTCCAGCTCTCTATGTATGAACCTCCAACTTATGGCCATATGGTCATACAAAAGATCTTCTAAATAGAATAACTACTTTACCACATCTCTTTTCCCCAAAGCACTACAGAGCTTAGAAGAGACTAGGAATTGTTAGAAAAAAAGAGAAAAAAGTTCTATCAAAATGGATCAAACTGAATGAGTCAACAACTATGAAATATTCATATCTACCATGCTCCAGGCCCTGGACTCGGCTAGGAATACAAATCCAAAGAAGGAGCTGATCCCTCCTCAAAAGGGAGGTGGGGGAGGGGGGAGTAATGACAGGAATATTAGATAAGTATATACAGAATAAATATAAAATGAATAAGCGCCAACACATTCCACATGAGGTCGTTGGGGAGGAAAGACACAACAGCTTTGGGGAGAGGGATGACTAGGAAAGGTTTCAGGTAAAAGGTGATATTTAAGCTGGGTCTTAAAGGGAAAGAAAGGTCTTATTTTGAGCCTGAGGTAAAGAAGGAGGCTTGGAGGACAGTACTTGGAAAGAGAGATATGAAAATAATATCTAAAACAAAGACGGAGAAGGACCATTTGGCAGGATCGCAGACTGGAAGGGAAAGAGGGATGCGTGTCAATGAAACTGGAGGGATGGATTGGGGTCAGGTTGTGAAGAGTTAAAGAGAGTAGTTTCTGTTTGATTCAGGAAAGATAGAGAAGCCACTAGTGTTGTCTAAGCAAGGGAGTTATATGGTCAGACCAACATTTAGGGAAATCATTTTGGCAGCAGCATGAGGATGCACTGGTCTGGGGAGAGGTATGTCCTGGAGAAAGACTTGAGACTGAGAAGACACTTGAGTCAGAGAGACCAAGCAAAAGTGAGCTGTTTCCACAATACAGGGAAGAGGTGATGAGGGACTGAACTGAGATAGAGGCAAGCCATGTAAAAGAGGCTGGATGTGCAGATGTTGTGAAGGTAGAAAGAGTGGGATTTTTAAGATGATAGGATCTCTCAGGTAAGGTGCCATGAGGATCCAAGGTCACTGTATGGCTGCAAATATCAGAAGGGAGGAGAAGGATTAAGCATTTAGCAGATACCCCCATGTGCCAGGAAATCTGCTGAGCCCTTTTACAAATATCATCTTATTCTATGCTTGCAGTGACCAAGTGAGGAAAACTTGAGGAATGATGGCTGGTACCTTTGACAGATATAGAGAGGTGTGGAAGAGGTCTGGGTTTGGGAGGAAGGGAATGAATTCTGTTCCATGCACATTCAGTTTGAGCTATCACTAGGATATCTAGGTTGAAAGGTCTAATAGGCAACTGGAGATGTGAGACTGAAGATCAGACTTAGGCTACATTTCTAGCTCTGAAAGTCATTGACACAAAAATGGTATTTAAGCGCATGGTAGCTGATGAGGTCAATAAGGGGGACATCACAGAGGGAAAAGAGAAGGGGATCTGGGACAGAATATTAGGGAATACCTACAGTGAAATAGTGGGATCTGGATGAGGAATCAGCAAGGAAGATTAAGAAGGAGTAATCAGATTGGTAAGAAGGGGAAATAAAGAAAATAATACGTTAAAGCCCAAAGAGAAGACAGCATATGAAAAGAGATACTGGACTAAAATCTCAAATGCAGCAGACAGGTCGAAAAAAGATCACCAAGTCCGACATTCAGAGCATCACTCTGGAAGTTAATCAGCGATAATGTAGCAAGTCACTCAAAAGTCTGAGTCCTGACTCGCAAACACATACTGATCAATTGGAATGAGAAAAAAGAACGAATGAAAATGTGCTGATAAAAAATACCCAGAACACACATGTACAAAAATATTCATAGCAGTTCTTTTTGTTGTGGCAAAGAATTGGAAATTGAGGGAATGCCCATCCATTGGGGAATGGTTGAGCAAGTTGTGGTATATGAATGTAATGGGATACTGTTGTTTTATAAGAAATGATGAGAAGGTGGATTTCAGAAAAACCTGGAAAGACTTGTATGAACTGATGCTGAACTGAAGTGATGATGAACTGAAGTGAACAGAACCAGAACATTGTACACATTAACCGCAACATTGCACAATGATCAAATTTGATGGACTTACATCTTCTCAGAAATAATGATCTAAGACAATGCCAAAAGACTCATGATAAAAGTGCTATCCACATCAAGAGAAAGGACTATGGAGTTCAAATGCAGATGGAAGGATACTATTTTCACTTTTTTGTTTTTGTTTTCTTCTGTTTTTTCCCTGTTTTGATTCTTCTTTCACAACGTAACTACTGTGGAAACATGTTCAGCATGATTGAACACATATGATCTATATCAGATTGCTTTTCTGTTGTGGGGCAGGGGGAGTGAAGGGAGTGAAATTTAAAAATTAAAATTTTACAAGAAGAAATGCTGAAAACTATCTTGACATATAATTGAAAAAAAAAAAACAACACTATTAATGGGGGAGAAAAAGGTACTTAATAGGTGATAAAGGGCAAAGTACCCTAGACCTGAAGTCATATCAGGTCGTCAAAATCCCATGTTTCCAGTTCAGGAACTTCATGATCCTAGATAGATTAATTCTCTCAGTTTCCTCATCTGTGAAATGAGGGGTCTAGATTAGATAATCCCAAACATGTCACTCATCTCTAATTCTTATCAATCTCCTATAAGATAATTTATTAAGAGAGCAGACTCAATCAATTATCTGATCAGAAATTGCAGGCAAGACTGCCGTGATGTTCTGGCATGAAGATGCTGAAATATTTTCAAGTGGATAGATAGGAGTGGGGATATGGTCCCAGACCTGAAGGAAGATGATGGCCCCCATCTCCTCCTAACACGAGAGATAGAATTCTGCACCCTGCAATGGGGAGGGACTGTGGTGCTGGCTGATTTCACCTAAGGGAGTGACCAAGAACTGTCAGGAATGATTGGGATTTTGAACTTTCTCTTCATGAGGAAAATGACAAGAATTCATGAATTTACCTTCTGCTCAGGGGCACAAAGAAATATGCCAAAAAATGGAAAATAAATTCACTGAATTAAAAAGTTCAAACTGCCAGCTCTTCTTTTATATTTGGTTACTAACCATTTATTTCAATGAATTCAAATGTCAGTTCCTCCCTTCTACATTCATTTTTCAAAACAGATTTTGCTTGTCTAAGCACAGTCTTACAGTCAAGTCAGAGAAGAAAATTGGATGTTAGGAAAATACCTAAATGGCTAGAAAATAACACTATGAAAAGTTGTCCGTCTCAGGTGTTGAAGAGAGGATTTCTACTGGAGGGAAGAGAAAAAGCTATTTTCTGTTGGGTGTGTGAGCTATATGAGATGATGGAAAAACCTGAGAAAAACTTACTATGAGCTCAGAGAATGTCACTGAGAGGCATTCTTTTTACTTTGCTTTTTTTCTTCTACATGAAGAGCTTTGAACAGAGTGGGACTCCTACTTCCATAGAGTGCAGGTTTGGGGGAGCAAGGCTCACCCCATCCCATAAGACTCTGGCACTCCTTTCCTCATTTGGTTACATTTTAAGCTGAAGAAGGCACAAATTATTGTATTTCTGTAATATTGGCAGCATCTAGCACAGTGACTGGCACATAATATCTGCTTACTGAACAAATGCATGAATAAATAAGTGATTATCTATAAGATTACATTCTAATGGTGGATAAGGGATATTATGTCTTTATCCAGCAATGTATGTATGTTAACCCTTCATTGCCGAAGGAGACCATGCCATCAGAGATGTAATGAAATGACTTGCACTTGACTTTGTTTTGAGGGAGGGAGGGCTGTGTAGGTCACCAGCCTCACTTCTCCTCCAGAGCCATCTGAATCCCGTGACCAGATATTCATCAGGATGACTGGAGATGACCCAGGGTGAGGCAATTGAGGTTAAACGACTTGCCCAAGATCACACAGCTAGTGAGTGTCAAGTGTCTGAGGTGAGATTTGAACTCAGGTCCTCCTGACTCCTGCACTGGTGCTCTATCCACTGCACCACCTAGCTGCCCTAATTAGTAAGGAGGATCTCTCTAGAATCTCAATGTTTTCACCATAGGTCTGGGGCTGACCTTAGAGATCCTTGACTCTAACAGCCTTCAATTTATCGGTGGGGAAACTGAGGCCCAGAGAAAGAAAATGGTTTGCAATCTACTGAAGCTGCCATCTCAGGACTGGAGCCCACATTTCTCTGACTACTACTAATGCATCATTCTTTCCATTAAGCCACAGGGAATGACACCTATTTCATTAAAGAAGTGGAAAGAGGTGAGTTCATGATACTATATTTGAAGTTCAAAGGTTTGGGTTCAGATTCTTACTCCCTGCACTGCATTATCTTAGTAATCTTGCCTAATTAACTTAAATTCCTGGAGACTCATTTTCCTCATTTGTAAAAAGAAAGATTTCATTGGATGACCTTAATGGTGCTTTCCTTCTCTAATACCCAAGAGCTAGTCCATTAAAAAGGATAAAGTGCAGGGCTTCTTCTTACTGCCTAGATGATCTCAGGCAAGTCCCTTAAGCTCTTTGAGACTCAGTTTCTCACTTGCACAGTGAGGAGAGTGGATGAGATGACCTCTAAGGTCCATTCTAGGTTGTGTTCTATGGCCTACCATCTTACTAATCTTCTCTTGATTCATCATGCCATGGGAGACTAGATGGGTGGAACCAGAAGAATAATCTCTCATTAAGGAATGAAAAATTGCCAGGTGATGAACAAGTATGTGTTTTCTCCCCCAAAAAATAAAGGGCAAATTTTATTTGCATTTATTAATAACCAAAGGGAAGAGGGGCTATAGGAACAGGACTACAGGATGTAGAGGTGGAGTGACTAATTGGTTAGAGACCTAGACTTGGATTCCAGAAGCTCTATTTAAGTCCCATATCCAACACTTCATGACTGTGTGACCTTGTGAAAGTCACTTAATATCTTTAAGCCTTCTTCCTAGGCCTTAGATATTAAGTCACAAACAATTCAGATCTACACTCGAGGAGCCAGTCACCAAGGCTGAGGAAATCCTAGCTCAGGGGTGGGATGGAGTAGGTGTTAGCTTCCAAAACAGCTCAACATTAACTATCTATTTAGAGCCCCTCCCCAGTGATACTATAAATGAAAGAGGCTACTGCCAATAGTCCTATTCCTTCATTCGTGATCATCACATTCAATGCTCCTCATAGGGGAAAATACCCTAAGTTCCCATAGGGAAATATGGTGACTTTGCAGACTTTCAGTAGAGAGGCTCCTATTTGATGTGTGTGGTGGGGTGTGTGGTGTTGATGGAGGTAGTGGTAGTGGTGGAGATGAGCACATCCCCCTTTCTCCTTTTATCCTATGCATCCCCTGCTTCTGTGTGGTAAAGGGTGAGGACTAGAGAGGATATGGTAAAGGTGTGAAGGAAGAGTAAGGCAGAAAGGGGTTCTCAAAACTGGGCATCCTTGCTTGATAAGAGATATGAGAACTTTTGGAGCTATGAGGAGGGGACAGGGGAATTAGGCGCATTTTCTCCTTTCATCATACCAACAACATAGACTATGAATGAACGCATGTCTGTTGGGTAGGAGAATTTCTCTCAGTCACATTAACTGCAGCCGTAGGAACAGACAAGGTTTTGTTTGTTTGTTTTTGTCACAGGGCTGCCAACAGGTTTTGGATGAAAGTGTTCCTTGAAAACTGTGTTTACAAGGATAGTGGGTCTTCCTAGCCATTCACAATAGGCACTGGACAGGCCAAGACAAGCCAAAATTAAGTGTACATAAAGGCAGGTGATTTCTTCCCTCCATTGAGGCAGATTACAATATGCCTCCCACAAACTTTAAGGTCTTCCCCTCCCAGATTTATATTTTTGTGACGGTAAATTAGGCCATCTTTCATCTCAGTTCTAACCTAGCCCTTCGATATTGAATGGGCATTGCCTCAGACAAATTGAGAACTGGGAAATACCTGAATTGAGAAAGGCTGAGGTCACCCACTGCATCTTGGGATTTTGTTTTACCTCAGTACTCTGATTACGGAGGAGAGAGTGAGACAAATGTCTTCGTGCAGTTCTGCCTCACTTAAATTCAATTCTGCCCTAGTTAGGACATCACCCTCGTGAAGCCACAGGTTCAAATTGGGTGAATGACAACAGGAGCTGTCCTCTGGGGAGTCAACTTGCCAATGTGAGCAGAAGTTGGGCAACGCTACTGCTGCTGCTGCTGCTATTGCTGTTGCTGGCATTACTACTACTACTACTACTACCACTTCTACTACGACTACTATTCCTGCTAGTACTGATACTACTCTGCATAGAGATAGTCCAAGATATTTATCACAGAAAGCCCTTCAAAATAGCCCAACTTCCATTCCAGAGCCCTCAGCCACCATTCTGGGAAGGAGCCCCTAGGGAGATGCACTCTGGACTTGCTCCTGTAGCTGCTATGGTTATACTGCCGAAGACCTAGAAAAGAAAGGTCCTGCCACAAAGGTCACTGGTCCTATCAAGTGGTTCCACATCAGAAACTGATGTGGAAATGAAGACCATCTGCTTTTCCACAGTTCCCAGAGGATCAATAGACCTTTTCATCTGACTGAAACGTTCCCTATGTGTTGTCTCTCCTATCAGAATGTGAGCTCCTTGAGAAAACAGGCTGCATTCCTTTAATATTTATATCCCCAGTACTCAGGGTAGTGTTTTGACTCATAGGAAGCACTCCACAAATACTTCATTCATTCATTTTTTTTTTTAAATCACTGTGAGTATTTTATCTACCAGTGCAGGTTGAAATCCTAAGGAATGGTTTTATGAGTTACCATGCCCAGGAACAAAATCTTTGTAGCCATGGGATTCTATTTCATTCACCACCACAGTATTTCTGTATTGAAGAAAATCAGAAAAAAGTCAGTGAGGAAAACATGGTGTAGCAGAAAAAAAAATAATAAACAAGGAAACAGGAACCCTGGGTCTATGTCTGACTTGGAAGCCAATGTGATGTGGGCCTTATAATAATTCACACCCTCTCTGGAGCTCAGTTTTCTGATGTATAAAATTAGGGGCCAACTGAAGACAATATCATTTCCAAAGTCTCTCCCTACTCTACAAGCATTTAACTTACTGGTTTTATTGTTTATAGCTTACAGGATTCTCATTTTCTTCAGGCCTGTGCTCATATACCTGGGGTTTGTCTATTGATGTACAATATAAACAAATAAATCATATGATGTTTGGTTTAAGAGAAAGGTTTGCTTAAGAATTTGCCTTTTGGAAAAGGACCCACATGTACAAAAATTGAATGACTCAACAAGTTGTGGTATATGAATGTAATGAAATAATATTGAGCTATGAGAAATGATGAGCAGGTGGATCTCAGAAAAACTTGGAAAGACTTACATGAATTGATTCTGAGTGAAGTGAGCAGAGCCAGAAGAACATTATACACAAGTAATAGTAACATTGTGTGATGACCAACTTTAATAGACCTCAATTTTCTAAGTAATACAAAAATCTAACATAATTACAAAAGACTCATGATGGAAAATGCTATCTATATCCAGAAAAAGAGCTATGGATCCTGAATGCAGATTGAAGTATACCATTTTCTCTTTTCTGTTTTGTTTTGTTTTTCTTTCTTATGTTTTTTCTCTTTTGTTCTGATTCTTCTTTCACAACATGACTAATGAGGAAATACATTGAATGTGATTGTACCAAATTCTTTTTACGATATAAATATATTGCAGATACCAAAACTGGGAAGAGTCAAAACAGAGAAAGAAAAATATAGACTAATTTCCCTAATGAAGATTGATGCAAAAAGTTTAAATAAGATATTGGCCAAAAGATTACAGCAACTTATCATGAGAATAATACACTTTGATCAGATAGAATTTATACCATGAATGCAAAGCTGATTCAATATTAGTAAAACTATCAGCATAATTGATCATATCAACAACAAAACTTACAGAATCTGTATGGTTGTCTCAATAGATGCAGAAAAATCTTTTGAGAAAATGCAACATCCATTTCTATTGAAAACACTGGAAAGCATAGGAATAAATGGAGCCTTCCTTAAAATAATAAGTAGCATTTACCTAAAACCATCAGAAAGCACTATATGCAATGGGGATAAGCTAGGTACATTGCCAGTAAGAGCAAGGGTGAAAGAAGGATGTCCACTATCACCATTGTTATTCAATATAGTGCTAGAAATGTTAGCTTTAGCAATAAGAGAAGAAAAAGATATTGAAGGAGTTAAAATAGGCAAAGAAAAAAAATAAATTATCACTCTTTGCAGTTGATATGATGATATACTTAGAGAGTCCTAGAGAATCAAGCAAAAGAATACTTGAAATAATAAGCAACTTTGGCAAAGTAGCAGGATACAAAATAAATTCACATAAATCATCTGCATTTCTATATATTACTAATAAAGCCCAACAGCACAAGATAGAGAAATGCCATTTAAAGTTATTGTAGACACTACAAAATATTTGGGAGTTTATCTATCAAAACAAATCCAGGGACTATGTGAACACAATTACAGAACACTTTTCAAAAAAATAAAGTCAGATCTAAATAATTGGAAAAACATTTGTTGTTCATGGATGGGTTGAGCTAATATAATAAAATGACTATTTTTAAAATTAGACAAATTCCACCTAAATTAATTGAATTATTCAGTGCCATACTGATCAAATTACCAAAAACTATTTTATAGATCTAGAAAAAATAATATCAAAATTCATCTGGAAGAACGAAAGATCCAGAATATCAAGGGAATTAATTAAAAGAAATGTTAGGAAAGGTGATCTAGCCATATCAGGTGTCAAATTATTATAAAGGAGCAATCATCAAAACCACTTTGTATTGGCTAAGAAATAGAAGTGTAGATCAATGAAACCAGATGGGCACACATCACACAGTAGTCAATAACTATAGCAGTCTACTGTTAGGGATCCCAGCTTCTGGCATAAGAACTCACTGTTTGACAAAAGCTGCTGGGAAAAACTCTAAAATATTGTGGCAGAAGTGTGGCATACACCAATGCCTGACACCATATACCAGAATAAAATTCAAATGGGTACACAATCTAGGTATAAAAGCTGATACACTAAAATGTTAGGGGAGCAAAGAATAGTTTATTTAAAAATTTATGGAGAATGGAGTAATTTATGACAAAACAAGAGATAAAGAACAGTATGAAATGCAAAATGGATAATTATGATTACATTAAATCAAAAAGTGTTTGCGCAAAGTCAATGCCACAAAAATTAGGTGGGAAGTAGAAAACGGAATTTTTTTTTTACAACTGGTGTCTGTAATAAAGGCCTTATTTCTTAAATTTATAGAAAATGGAGTCAAATTTACAAGAATATGAGTAATTCCCCAATTAATAAATAGCTAAAGCATATGAACAGGCAGTTTTTAGAGGAAGAACTTAAGGCTATCTATATTCACATAAAAAAATGCTCAAAATCACTACCGATTAGAGAGATGGAAATCAAAACAACTCTGAGGTAGCACATCACATCTATCAGATTGGCTAACATGACACAGCAGGAAAAAGATAAATGTTGGATAAGATATGTGAAAGCTGGAACACTAATTCATTGCTGGTGGACCTTGGAGCTGATCCAACCATTTTGGAAAGCAATTTGGAACTATGCCTAAAGGGCTGTAAAAATGTGCATACCCTTTGGCCCAGCAATATTTCATCTAGGACTGTATCTCAAAGAGGTCTTAAAAATGGGGAAAGCACCCACGTGTACAAAAATATTTATAGCAACTCTTTTTGTGGTGGCCAAGAACTAAAAATCAAGGGAATGCCCATCAATTGGGGAATGGTTGAGCAAGTTTGGTATATAAATATAATGAAATACTATTGTGCTATAAGAAATGACTAACAGGCAGACTTCAGAAATACCTGGACAGACTTATATGAACTGATGCTGAGTGAAGTGAGTAGAACCAGAAGAGCATTATACACAGTTATAGCCACCATGTGTGAGGACTGTTTCTGATAGATTTAGTCTTCCACAGCAAGGCAAGGACCTAAAACATTTCCAAAGAACTCTTGATGCAAAATATCATCCACATCCAGAGAAAGAACTATGGAGTCAGAGCACAATATGTAGCAGACTATTTTCTCTTTTGATATATTTGGTTTTGTTTAGTTTTACTCATGCTTTCTCCCATTCATTTTAAGTCTTCCATGCAACATGACTAATATGAAAATATATTTAATAAGAATGTATGTGTAGAGGTCATATGAGATTGCAGGCCATCTTGGGGAGCGAGGGGGGAAGGAGGGGGAGAAAATTTAAAAGTTATAGAAGTGATTGTTCAAAATTGAAAACAAATAAATTAATTGAAAAGAAGTATGTTTAATGTGATTATACATGTATAGCCTAAATCAGATTGTTTGCCATCATAAGGAGGAGGGGAGGGAGAGAGGGCAAAAAAAATTAGAATTCAAAATCTTATAAAAGTGAATATTGAAAACTATCTTTACATGTAATTGGAAAAATAAAATACTATTAAGTGTGTGTGTGGGGGGGTGGGGAATCTGCCTTTTATTTTGACTGAATCAGTGCCACAGCAGGGATAAGAACACAAAGAATAAGAAAAGGTTTCCATTTGGCTTTCATCACCTGAAAGAGGCCATATTTCTTATAGTCCTTAGGATACAGATAGCCACATGACATCATCCCCAATGTGGTGGCTCCCTTCTCACAACCACTCATTGGTTCAGCATGCTGTTCATCCAACAAACAAGTTCCTATTTGATGTTTGACAAAGAAATACACTGGGCATTGAAGTGCAAGCTGATTTGTTGACAAGTTGTTAAAGAAATCAATAATCTCTGAGTCAACAATTAATGGAACACTGTCATCTCTTATTAAAAAAAGAGACAGTCATTCTTTGTCAATAGATTAGAAGCCAGGTCAATATAATAGGAGATGGAGCCCTCTGATAAAAATAACGCTTTGTGCCAACTCAGAGAGAAAACAAACAAATTGGAAACTGTTGACTTTATTGAGAGCAAGCAGATATGGAGGAGAGGAGGGGGTGAAAGAGGCTGAGGATGGCTTCTCTTACCTGAGAACCACTTTTACCTTGGAGGATTGAGAATGATGGAAAGTGATGTGGTGGGGACTCAGAATGTCTCCCCCAGGTCTGGTATACCACAAACCTGTTGTGCAAAGAGAATCAATGAAATCAAAATAAAGGGGGTGAGTCCCCATTTTGCAGAATTGTCTTTGGATTGTTGAGAGGATTCATTATAACTGTGCTTAGGGCATTGCTTCCTTGGTATTTGCTTGTACTTCTCCGCTGAGTGTTATTGAAGGAGCAGGGAAAGTTTAAGGTTGACTTCATTCCTGCCTTCAGTGAGCTTAAAGTCTAGTGAATAATTCTTTGCATCTTGTAAATCAGGAGGAATCCTTTGTCCAAGCTCAGAAAGCCTTATCACCATCGTCATGTTTTGGGATCCTTAGTCAGGCCCTCTCATGCATCCTCCATGAGGTGTCTACTCTCAAATACAGTCGGCATCTCTGATTATTTTGACATACATGGAGAACAAAGCATGTGGATTATCAATCTCTCTGTGTATACTTGCTACAATATATTTAAAGAGAAAACATTAATAATCATGACAAATTAGAGAAAAACAAAGTGTTAAAATATATGATGCTGGAGTCCTGAGAAGGGTAAGCGCAGTATAGAGTAAACAGGGAGGACTATATGGATGATGTAGGATATAAGTTGAGCCACAGACAGATATGGGTTGAGCTGAGATGGCAAAGGAAGAAGATGTTCAAAGAAACACAATAGGACTGGCGTAGTGATTTCAGTTCATATCATGATGATGAAATGAAGGCAGTTGAAATTTCTAGTGTAAGGAAGGAATTGGCAGAGGGATGAGACTCCCTCTGCTTGGCCTCATTAGGCAGAATGGGGAACAGAGGACAGTTAGGACTTTATATGAGGAGAACCCTTCCCAACATTTTAGCAAGTGTTGCCTTGGGAAAGAGTGGGTACAGCCTCACTGGGTATTTGTAAACAAATCAGATGTTCTTGAGTCAATTCAGTTGTGTCTAATTCTCTGTGCCCTCATTTTGGGTTCTCTTGGCAAAGATACTGGAGTGGTTTGCTATTTCCTTCTCCAGCTCATTTTAGAGTTGAGGAAACTGAGACAAACCATGTTAAATTATTTTCTCAGGGTCATACAGTTAATAAATGTCAGAGTTCAGATGTGAACTCAAGAAGATGAGTCTTCTTGACCTTGAACTCAGCACTCTATCCGCTAAGGCAAGGAAAAATAGATACAAAGGGAAAAATAGACATAGGTGGGTGTTAAAGTCAGATATGAAATATGATTTAATATGTATCGATTTGTTTTACACATATCCTTGGGATGATTTTGTGCTTCACAAACAAGGTGTCACTATATTCAGAATGTAGAATTATGAGGGAATTCTAAAACTTACTGTTATCATACAAATTCTTCCAGATATCTCATTCTTCCAAAAGATAGATGAGCCTTTTTCTCCAGAGGTTTCACTTTCAGCGTATCATCCTTGGTTGAACTGTGACCAAATTGTGATCCATCTTGCCTCTCTTATCAACCCTCATGAACACTATGATAAAATGTGGGGAGTGATACTGGAAGAAGAACCAGTTTGATTGTGCAGATCTCTGGATTGGAAGAAAATCTTGCTGTGATTCACAAAATGCCCTGACTTGAAAGGGAAATGAGTGACAGAGAACACCTTGTGTCCCAGAGTCTTGTAATGTGACCCTGGGACTTTCATCTCCAAGACTCCTGTTTGAATCTATCCCAAGTAGACATGGACTCAAAGCTACTGTTCCCGATATGACAGGAGCTGGCAAGAGATCCTGATTCTGATCCCAAGGGACAGGTGTCCTGGTCATCAAATCTCTCTTGATATTTGAACCAGGCAATGAAGGCCTGGGTGAATCAGAAGATGGACCAGTGATGACCCTCAGGGAAAGTGATTTAGAGGCAATATATCTCAACTGGGCTAAATGCCACAGAAATCTAAAACGTGTGAAGAAATGTATCCTACTCGACTTTATAGTGTTCATTAAATTTTAACTCTGGCTTTCTTTATAGGCTAAATGGTTATCATATGGAAAACTGGAATTTATACATGCAATTGTCAAGAATTATTTAAAATTTGCTCTCTTTGGGTTGAGGATTGGGGAGGCTCATGAATGAGAAAACTTGCTTTAAATCATTTCACAGAAGCACAGAATTTCAGAGCTGGAAAGGTGACCATTCAGTAACCAAGGCAACACAACTCTGAACACCACACCTATCAAGTGATGACCTATTTTTTTGTTTAAAGACCTCTAATAAGGAAGAACCCAATGTGTCCTAAGGCAGTCCATTGTACTAAAATCCCCTTTGTAGCAAACTTAAATTTGCCTTGTTTTAACTTCTCTCTATTGTCCTTAGTTCTAGACCCTCAGACCAAAGAGAATAAGTTTTATCCATCTTCCATGGAGAAGCCCTTAGAATTCTTAGAGACAGATAAACTATCCTGCCTTATACACATGTATACATAAATACAAACATACCAATTCACAACCCCAGTCTTCTCTTCACTACATGAAGTAGCATTTCCAGCTCTAGTCAAGCAGTGAAGAAGCATTCGTTATGTGTTTACTAGGCATCAGACAATGTGCAAAAAGTTGAAGATGCAAAGTGGCACCAGATTTTTTGGTTGTTTGGTTAAATCTGAGATAAAATGAACGGAACAGAAGTTTCTTCTTCATTCTGATCATCTTACTTGAGAAACTTTCCAGACAATTCCTACTTTTGTTTCAAATGCAGTATCCACAAGTGAACTGAGTACTCTATTTAAATTCATTACAAGACGAGTCCTCATGTAGGGCTGTAAGCATAGCCTCAGTTTCTGTGAAGTCAAAAAACTGACCTCGATAATACTTTCTGGCCTGTGCAACTCTGGATTGATGATCTGATGACCACATGAATATGACATTCCCTATCCTCAAAGTGGACATAAGTTTGTTTGATGCTTGGTAGGATTAGATGAGGACAAGAGGGAGATGCAGGTAATGTTCACTGAAAAACATGAAATGGTGGGGAGTAACTTTTAACTCTGGTAATTACAGAAACATCTACAGACCAAAGAAAGGAGATTCCAACAGGCATGGATGAGAAATGAATGCATTCCAGAGAATGACAGGAAAGATGTTCTTTGTGGTTGTACAGAGAGATGGGAGATGGCAAGACAAGGTCAGGACCACCCAATGGTCTTATTTGATTCAATAGGCTATTGGTCATGTGGGTAGAAAATAAGGAACTGATTGCAGATATGTTTTGATGCCACAATTATATGACTTAAGAATTCTCTTTAATAAGTGGTGGGGGTATAGGAATAAGAAGGGTCAGTGATGATTCTAGAGTTTTAATCATAGTTTTGGGGAGAATTTTGGTGCTATTAACAGGAGTAGGGAAGTTGGGGGAAGAAACTGGTTTTGAAAGGAAGATCCTAAGTTTAATGTTGAATATATCACATTCAAGGACCTGTGGGTGCATCAAGATATTCTGTAGGCAGGTGAAAATAAAAAAAAAAAAACAGAACTCATAGAAAAAAATTGGGTTAAATATGGCAATTTGCAAGTTACCTTAGAAGAGATACTTTAAAACATGGGAGTTGCTGAGATCACTAAGGAGACAAAGGTAGGAAAATAAAAGAGGGATGCATGTAGGGTACAGGGCATGGATGCTTATCCAGTGAATTGAACTGAGACAGAGCCATCATACAAGTAAAAGAACCAAGAGAAGGATGCCCAAGAAAGAAAGTCAGTCAAAGAGAGGGAGCAGACAATAGTGCCAAAGACTGAAAAGAATCAAGTGCTGGGCAAAATGGAATTGATGACCCCAGAGAGAATATTTTCACCTAACTGGTGGTTGTGAGACACAACTTCTTTAAGAAATTCAACCAATGTCATCAGTGGAGAACTGGAAGCAATGGATATAAAGAATTCCTTCTAGAATGTTAACAGTGAATGGGAAGAGTGATGGAAAAGAGCTTGAGGAGGGTAGCAAAATCAGGCATTGTTTTGAGAATAGAGGAGATATGATCCTGGCTGTAAAAATGAATGAGTTAGTGCAAAGGGGAAGCCTGACAAAGAGGGAAAGAAAGTGATCACAGAGGCAAATCTTGAAGAAAGTTGGAAGGAAGGGAACCAAGGGCATGTAGAGGTGAAGGAGTAAGCCTGGGAAAGACTTTGGGCCAGTTCATCCTGAGACTGGATAAAAGGAGACATAAGATTGTCTTCACCTCTTGAACTCTTGGAATGAGCCTCATGAACTCAGAGGAATAGATTTTGAGGGATAGACAGAGAAAAATGAATGACTTTAATCTTTTAATGTCATCTGTGGAGAGGCAAGCAGTCAAAGTAGATCTGGGTGATCAAAAAGAGAAGAGGATTGCAATAGCTGCAGAAGCTAGTGTGTGAAAGAATACAGAGACAATCAGTGACAAGAAGAAGAAGAAGAAGAAGAAGAAGAAGAAGAAGAAGAAGAAGAAGAAGAAAGAGGAGGAGGAGGAGGAGGAGAAGAAGAATTTCCCTAGAGAAAGTAGGATACACATGTAATAGTAGATAGTCACCAAGATTTCGTGACTTTTTTTAAAGTAAGTATCAATAATTCAGGAATAGGAAAAAGAAAAGTTACTGGTAGGAGTGACCTGGGATTGAAAATTAGCAGGGAAGGTCAGGTAATTCCAAGATGGAATTTGAATTAGGGCTCTGCTTGTTGAAATGGCTTAATAGGGTCAGATTAGTAATAGGAAGAAATGAAAACAGGAGTGATAAATATGAAGAGTAGAAAAGAATCAAAGAAATAAAGGTCATAACAAGGACAAAAGAGGCTTAGGAGGAAGAGGATTGCATTCAGAAGGAGACTGTTTGTAGGTAGGAGGAAGAGCATGAGGCTAGGGGCACCATATATATGGTGTCCCTATAGGCGACTGAGATCATAGGAGCTGGAAGATGGATGAATTAATAGCCCATTTTATCATTTAATGTTTTCTTATTCATTTTATTTTTGTTCCTAAATTTAAAAATACAAACAATTTAAAAGAAAAGGAAAAAGAAAGCCAAACAACACCTGTAATATATATCATCAAGTAAAACAAATTCTGCATTTTCCAGATCCCAAAGTGTATACCATAGTGTGAATCCTGACTACATCATCGCTCTCTTAAGAGGCTGGTAGTGCACTTCATCAGCAATCCTCCGGAATCATGGTGGGTCATAATGCACTTAATTAGTGCAACAAGCATTTATTAAGTTCTCACTGTGCATAAGATAGAGAGAGGGAGTATGGACAAAGCACTTTCCCTCAAAAAGCTTACATGATACTAGGTTTGTCAAAAAGCAGCTAGGTGGCCTAGTGGATAGAGTGCTGGGACTGGAGTCTGGAAGGATCATCTCCTTAAGTTCAAATATGGCCTCACACACTTAATAGGGATGTGACCTTTGGCAAGTCATTTAATCCTGTTTGCTTCAATTTCCTCATCTGTAAAATGAGCTGGAGAAGGAAATGGCAAAGTACTGTAATGTCTTTGCCAAGAAAACCCCAAATAGGTTTACGAAGATTTAGAAACTACTGAAACAAGTGAACCACAACCATCACATGGTTGTCAAAAGGTAATAACTATGTATATTCAAGTTGCCAAGGATCTCAAATTTAGAGCTAGATTTAGTCTTTAGTAAAGTCTTCAGTAAAAAAGTCAGTTTTCAAATGAGGAGACTAAGGCTCAAGGAGGTTTCTTATTTTCCTAAAGTCACCCAAGTAGTAAGAGGCTGACCTTGAGTTCAGACCAGAGTCCTTTGATTCCAAAGCCAATGGTTTTCCCATTGAATCATGCTAGTTCTGAATGGTTTAGGGAGAAAGAGGAAGGGACAGAACAGGAAGGACTGTGCTGAAGTTACTGAGTTACTCATCAAATTGTTAAACAATAAAGGGAAGGATCTGGGCAGGCTAATGAAACTGGATGATGTCTGCCTGAACCAAGAAGAGCTACTGAGCAGAAATGACAGAGAACCTGTTTGGAAACAGTAGCAGAAAACTAGGCTTCTTTCCGTGGTCCCATGTGCTGGGGCATAAGAGAAGGAACAGCTAGCCCTGCTGAGACGTGAGCTGTCTTCAGAGGAGAACCAGGCTTCAGGCACTGTCAGGTGGAAGGAGTGTGAAAAGGGCTTGAGGATAAAGAGAAGTTGGTTTTCAGTGAAATGGGGGTTCTAGTGCTAGGGGCAGACAAAGGAGGTGAATAGCTAGGGAAGGAAAGGTGGGACTGAGCTGGGTAGTGGTGGGTATATTGGAAGAGTTTTCTGGCAAGGAAGGAAATAAGGGAGCAAAGAAGGAAAGAAGGAAACAAGTTTTTATTTAAACATCTACTCTGTGCCAGGCACTGAACTAAGTTCTTAACAAATATTATCTCATCTGATCCTCACATCAGTCCCATTAATAGGGTACTATTGTTAATATCATCATTTTACACTTCAGAAAACAGAGGCAGGCTAAGGTTAAGTGACTTTTCTAGAGTCACAGGGCTAATAAGTGAGATCATATTTGAATTCAGGTCTTCCTAAATCTACATCCAGTGCTCTGTTCACTATACTACCTAGCTTCCTGGAAAGTAATAGTTCTGAATGGCAGTCATTTACTAAGACAAAATACCAAGACAAAGAATCATGGAGTATAGACTCTGACAACTTTCAAGGAATCAGTCTTTCATGAAGGATATTTTGAAAACAACGGAGAAGGAATTCCAGAAGGATGATGGAAGGAGACGGAAAAAAAGAAAGGGTATATCTGAGGGATGGTACATAGATTGATGGGGGAATGCAGGAATAGAAATTGGAGACTGAGAAAGGGAACTCCTGCCTATGAAGCCTGCAGCTGAAAGTGACAAAAATTCTTAGTTCAGTTAAAGGGCAATAGATTATCACACTATTCAGAGGAATAACACTAATGTTGATTGGATCATCGGTTCCTAAGAAAAAGGTAGGAAGCTTTAATGGTAATTTGAAATGGGAAGATTTTTCTCATTCATTAATAGCCCCATGTCACTGCCTGGGTCACATGGAAGCCTGTTACAAGAGTCTGAGTCACATGGAGCCAATGGTGGAAGGACTTTGCTGAATGGCTGGAATAGGAAGGGTGGAATAAGAAGAGGTGGAGCTACAGAACAGCTGAGAGGAAGTTAGTCATGAAAGCAGCCAGAGCTGAAGGATACAGGTGAGCCTGCAGCTGGCTGTGAGTGTGAGTGTGAGAAGGGCATTTTGTATAAGGGAAGCCTGTTTGTAATTTGTTTAAGGGACCTGGTTTGTGGGAAGCCTAGCAGGGGGATGACTTGGGGATGGGGATGGTGTTGTTCTCTGCCTTGTTATTGCATACAGATTTTTGTTACTGTGATGGATTTGGCTCTCTGGTGTCTGAATAAATGTTTCAGTTCTGTCTTCCATGTAGAAAGTCTGTGGTATTTCACAATTCAGAATTGTGCTAGGATACTCAGGGCTACCATGGGCACTGTGAATATTGCATTGGTGCTACAAATAGTGACAATAATGGGATGATGAAATATCATTCCTCTATTTGTAGAAAGAAAGGCAGAGGAGACAGAGGAATAAATGAATTGTTCCAGTTTAGGAGGATTTCCCTTATTCCTCCCTAGTAAGAGAATGGGCTAAAGGCAGAGAGAGGGCTTTGTGAAAACTGAGAACCAAGGTTACAGAATGGAATACCTGGAAACTTAGAAAGATATTTGTAGGAATACAAATAGAACCAGGGAAAGAAATGGCAGGGGAGTGGAGGAGAAGATGGGCCTTGCTAACAAGCTATCGAATTATATGTGAAAACAGAGCAAGCTGGAGGGTCCCAGGTGGTAGGAAAAGCTGTTGGCAGTTTAGCTCACAAAAAGAAGCAAAAAAGTAACAAGAGAAAGAATGGGTGGGCAACTTCTCAGGCAGAAAGACAGCAGGAGAATCAAGGGGGGCACACAGTGTTTGGGGAGGTAATTGAGGATTTTACTCAGCAGCAGGTCACAGATATTTTGGGTCAGGTCACTCAAAGGATGGGAGAATTGTTGGAATCTTGGATGTGAGAATCAGTGAAAAAGATAAATTTCCTTGAGAGAGAGGAGCCAGTGGATTCAAAGTCAGAATAGATTGACAAGAAAAAAAATTGCTTACTGCTGTACTGAGAGCAGGGGTAGATTTTGGAAGAATAGATGGCATTCCAGCTAATGAACTATATAAAATCTATTGAGGAAAGAAACTTGATTTTGAATTGAACAGGGAGATGAGAACTGTCACTGCATATCCACCTGAAACCTTGTTTCCGAGTTTGTCACACCTGTAAGGAGAATGGAGGGTTGAGCACACCCTGGATCAGATTAAAGAAAGTCTACCACTAACCAGAATGATGAACACAAAACTTCAAATTAGACAACAGTAAACGACAGTGAATGAGGCTATGACAGAGGGATCATGTACTCCAGAAGCATGGTGACCCTATATTTACCCTGCTTCTGGTTATTATCTCCTTGTTTCTTTTTGACTTTTTGTGTGTTCACCTGGTTTGTCAGATTTGTTTTCTGCAGGCTTAATACCCTCAACCTGCAGATGTCTTATTGCTTAAGCCAGATGTCACCCCTGTCCGAGATTGTGATGTGTCACCCCTGGACCTGGCATCAACTAAGCTCGGGATGCCAGCCATCTTGAATGAGAACTTGGGGCAAAGACAGATCTACATTCCATTTCAGCAGGAAATAGCTATGGAAGAAAAGACCTTTGTACCTGACCCTAAGATTTTGGATGTCATTCGTTTGAGAGGGGAATGATGGGGTGCTTGTGTTCAGGCCCCACCCTGAGATATTGTTTTATGTGCTCATTTTGTGTGATCCCTATTATGTCATTGTAAAGTTCTATGGACACTAGTTGCCTAAGATACTGTTTTATGTGCTTATTTTCTGTCATCCCTGCTAGAGTCATGTTGTTACCAGTTGCCTCATCCATTGACCTATGTAATGACTATGAAAGATCTTAGGGCCACTTGTAATGGTAGTTTAAAATGGAAAGATCTTTCTAATACATTAATAAGTCTGTGTGACCTGCGTGCATCACATGGAAGCCTGAGTCACGTAAGTTTGAGTCACATGGAGCCTCTGGAATGACTGGAACAAGAAGGGTGGAATAGGAAGAGGCAGAGTTGGAGAATAGTTGAGAGAAAATTTGATCAGAGCAGTCAGAACTCAAGGATGCAGACAAGCAGGCTGCTAGCTGTGAGTGTGAGAAGGATATTTTGTTTAAGGGAAGCCTGATCATGATTTGTTTAAGGGACCTGGTTTGTGGGAAGCATAGCAGGGTGAAAGTTTGGGGATGGTGTTGTTCTCTACATTGTTATTGTGTATAGATTTTTGTTACTATGATAGAGTTAACTTTCTGGTATCAGAATGAATATTTTGGTTCAGTCTTCCATGTGGAGCATCTGTGGTATTTCGCTCTTCAGATTTGCACAGAGACATTCATGGCCACTGTAGGTGCTGTAAAAAGACACCGAAAGACATTATCCATTATGACTCAAAGTCCTATAGTGACAGGCAAGTGATGAAGCAGTCGCTGCAGACATACTGGGAGCTGTAGTCACAACCCTGCTCACAGGTGACCCAGGCCTTAGGGTTGTTTCTTACTGGAAGCAGCAGTGGGACTTGGAAATGTAGGATGTGCAAATTTGGAGTAATTTCCACAAATCTTCATGAACCATATGTGCCCAAACTATGGTAGAGCATTCTGAGCTTATATTTATCTGATCAGCCACAATCATACACACTGAAACTTCACGTTATCATGGTGATGTCATTTTAGTCCTCTTTGAGAATGAAGGACAATAACTGGGGGCTGTGAATATCTCACTGGCTCCACAGGAGTAGGAATATAAGAGTCTTCATGATAATTCTAAGTAAGACTCCTAGCATGTTGAGAAGTTCCCCTGTGAGGTTGCATGAAAAGACATGGGCACAACTGGCATAAGATGTGGGATATGACACCCAGATATTAGGCTGGATATTGGAATCCACATAAATAAACTCACAAGCCTATCAAAGTATGACGTGATGGAACTTTCATAAAATATATCTCCTTTTTTTTTTTTTTAAATTTATTTATTTAACTTTTTACATTCATTATCACAAAATTTTGGGTTCCAAATTTTCTCCCCATTTATCCCCTCGCCCACCCCAATACACCAAGCATTCTAATTTCCCCTATCACCAATCTTCCCTCTCTTCTATCATCCCTCCCTTCTCTTGTCACCATTTTCTCTTTTGTCCTGTAGGGCCAGATGACTTTCTATTCCCCATTAACTGTATCTCTTATTTCCTAGTAGCAAGAACAATACTCAACAGTTGTTCCAAAAACTTTTAAGTTCCAAATTCTCCCCATCCCTCCCTCCCCACCCATTCCCTTTGGGAAGGTAGGCAATTCAATATAGGCCATATCTGTGTAGTTTTGCAAATGGCTTCGATAATAGTCATGTTGTGCAAGACTAACTATGTTTCCCTCCATCCTATCCTGCCCCCCATTGTTTCTATTCTGTCTTTTGATCCTGTCCCTCCCCAAGAGTGTTGACTTCAAATTGCTCCCTCCTCTCATTGCCCTCCCTTCCATCATCCCCCCCCCCCCCGCTTATCTCCTTCTCCCCCACTTTCCTGTACTGTAAGATAGGTTTTCATACCAAAATGAGTGTGCATTTTATTCCCTCCTTTAGTCGAATGTGATGAGGGTAAACTTCTTGTTTTTTTCTCAGCTCTCCTCTTTTTCCCTCCACTAAAAAGGCTCCTGCTTGCCTCTTGAATGAGATATAATTTACCCCATTCCATTTCACCCTCTTTCCTCCCACTACATTTCTCTCTCACCATTTAATTTCTTTTAAAATATGGTCCCATCCTATTCAATTTACTCTGTGCTCTCTGTCTCTGTATGTGTGTGCATGCACACGTGTACATGTGTGTGTGTGTGTGTGTGTGTGTGTGTGTGTGTGTGTGGTCCCACCAACTACCCAGATAGTGAAAAATTTTAAGAGTGACAAATATTGTCTTTCCATGTAGGAATATAAACAGTTCACCTTTGGTAAGTCCCTTATGACTTCGCTTTGCTGTTTACTTTTTCATGCTTCTTCTCATTCTTGTGTTTGAAAGTCAAATTTTCTTTTCAGCTCTGGTCTTTTCATCAAGAATGCTTGAAAGTCCTCTATTTCATTGAAAGACCATATTTTCCCCTGAAATATTATACTCAGTTTTGCTGGGTAGGTGATTCTTGGTTTGAGTCCTAGTTCCTTTGACTTCTGGAATATCCTATTCCACGCCCTTCGATCCTTTAATGTAGAAGCTGCTAGATCTTGTGTTATCCTGATTGTATTTCCACAATACTGGAATTGTTTCTTTCTAGCTGCTTGCAATATTTTCTCCTTGATCTGGGAATTCTGGAATTTGGCCACAATGTTCCTAGGAGTTTCTCTTTTTGGATCTCTTTCAGGTGGTGATCGATGGATTCCTTCAATACTTATTTTGCCCTCAGGTTCTAGAATCTCAGGGCAGTTTTCCTTGATAATGAAAGGTGATGTCTAGTCTCTTTTTTTGATCATGACTTTCAGGTAGTCCCATAATTTTTAAATTGTCTCTCCTGGATCTATTTTCCAGGCCAGTTGTTTTTCCAATGAGATATTTCACATTCTCTTCCATTTTTTCATTCTTTTGTGATTTCTTGGTTTCTCAGAAGGTCATTAGCCTCCATCTGTTCCATTCAAATTTTAAGAGAACTATTTTCTTCAGTGAGCTTTTGAACCTCTTTTTCCATTTGGCTAATTCTGCTTTTGAAAGCATTCTTCTCCTCATTGGCTTTTTGAACCTCTTTTGCCAATTGAGTGAGCCTATTTTTCAAGGTGTTATGTTCTTCAGCATTTTTTTGGGTCTCCTTTACCAAGGTATTGACCCGTTTTTCATGCTTTTCTTGCATCCCTCTCATTTCTCTTCCCAGTTTTTCCTCCACCTGTCTAACTTGATTTTCAAAATCCTTTTTGAGCTATTCCATGGCCCAAGCCCATTGGCTATCTATTTTGGATGTTTGGGATACAGAGTTCTTGGCTTCTATGTCTTTCCCTGATGGTAAGCGTTGTTCCTCCTCTTCAGAAATGAAAGGAGGAAGAAACACCTGTTCACCAAGAAAGTAGCCTTCTATGGTCTTATTTTTCTTCCCTTTTCTGGGCATATTCCCAGCCAGTTACTTGACTTCTGAGATTCCTCTCCAACCCCGCCTAGATCCACCCAGCTAGTGCTTGGAGTCTGAGATTCAAATGCTGCTCCCCAACCTCAGGGCTTTCAGCGGGGGGAGGGGCTGCTATTCAGTGAGAGATTAAGTACTGCTGCTGAGATGGGGGCAGGGCCGCCTCCCAGGCTCAGTTCCCTCAGGGGGTTTATGCAGTGGCCTTCAACAACAGAGTTCCTGCCTGCTCCAGGAGCACTGCTGCCTCTGCCACTGCCTCTGATGCTGCCTCCTGAGGGGTCCCAAGTCACAGAGACACCCCGCTCCCCTCTTGTCCAGCCCATAAGTCTCTCTCACTGACCTGTAGTACCTGTGGGTGGAGGGACCTTCGCGACTGCCAGAGATTCTGTCCCTGAAGCCTGCTCAGATCTGCTCCTCTCCAGGCCATGTGGGCAGAGCTGGGCTCCACTCTCTGGTGCATGATGGACCTTTGCTGCCAGTTTTTCAGAGCTCTCTGGAACAGAAATCTCCTCCACTGTGTTGCTGTGTGGCTTGCACTACTCCAGAATTTGTGGGGAGTTCCTTTTACAGGAAATTTATGGGCTGTGGCTTCCGGAGCTAGCATACATGAGTCTTTCTATTCCACTATCTTGGCTCCTCCCCATAAAATATGTCTCCTAGCTAGTCCTGTAGCCTAGCACCTATAACACCAGATTTACATAGCATCTTTTTTATGTGTTAGTCAAAAAGCCCAGGAAGTTAACAGGGGGTTGGTCCATCAACTGGGGGAATGAATGAACAAATTGTATATGACCATGCTATAAAAGAGGAAAAAGGTGTTTTCAAAGAAACATGGAAAGTGTGTGAACTGATGAAGAGAGAAATGAGTGGAACCAGGACAAGAATTTATATCATAACAATACTGGATAAATGAAAACTTCTGAACTACATAAGAGCTCTGATCAACTAATGTTCAGCCGTGGTGATAGGATTGATAAAGAATGTTGCTCACCTCATGATGGAGGGATGATGGGATGAATATGCAGAACAAGAAATATTTTTGACTGTCACTAATGCAAGGATTTGTTCTGCTTGACTTTATATATGTGATACAGTGACTTTGCATCTCTTTCTATCTATCATTTCCTCTCATCCCAGTGGATGTGGGATGTGGGAGGGAGAAAATAAATGAATGCTTGATTTTTTTATTTTTTTAAATTTTTAAATGATTTTATTTCTTTTCATTGCTTCATAATAACTTCCTTATAACATAGTTTATTTCCTCCTTCCTCCCCCTCTTTACCCCCTCACCCTGAGATGGCATACAATCTAATATTGGTTCTACACATACATTCCTATTAAATACATTTTCACCTTAATCATATTTTGTAGAAGAATTAAAATGAATGGGAGAAATCACAAAACACACCAAAATTTAATATAAAATAAAATGATCTGTTACATTCTGCAGTCGATTTCCATAGTTCTTTCTCTGAATATGAAAGGCATTTTGCCTTAAGAGACCACTGGGAATTTTTTAAGTCCTTGCATTGCAACGAAGTTCTAAGTCTACCAGAAAAAATCCTAACACACTAGGGTTGTTGCTGTGTACAAATTTCTCCTGGTTCTGCTCCTTTCACTCAGCATTAGTTCATGTAAGTCTTTTCAGGCCTCTCTGAAGTCTTCCTGTTCATCATTTCTTATAGCACAATAATATTCCATTACATTCATATACCACAATTTATTCAGCCATTCCCCAGTTGATAGGCACATCCTTGATTTCCAGTTTTTGACTGGCACAAAGAGTGCTGCTATAAATATTTTTGTGCATATGGGACTCATTCCCATTTTTATGATCTCTTGGGGATACAGTCCTAGAAGCAATATTGCTGGGTCAAAGGGTATGCACATTTTTATTTTTGTAGCCCTTTGGGCATAGTTCCAAATTGCTCTTCAGAATGGTTGAATCAAAGCTGGTGGAGGTCACAGCTCCACCAACAATGATTTAGTGTTTCAACTCTCCCACATCTTCTTCAACATTTATCATCTTCCTGTTTTGTCATGTTAGCCAATCTGATATGTGTGATGTGGTATCTCAGAGTTATTTTGATTTGGATCTCTACAATCAGTAGTGATTTAGAGCATTTCTTCATATGAACATAGATAGCTTTGATTTCTTCCTCTGAAAATTGCCTGTTCATATCCTTTGACCATTTATGAATTGGGAAATGGCCTGTATTCTTGTACATTTGACTCAGTTCTCTATATATTTTAGAAAGGAGGGCTTTATCACAGTCACTAGTTGCAAAAATTCTTTCCCAGTTGTCTGTTTCCCTCCTAATCTTGGTTGCATTGGGTTTGTGCAAAAAAAATTCGATTTGATGTAATCAAAATTATGCATTTTGTATTTCATAATACAAATTTATTTAATGAAAAATTATTCCCCTCTCCATAAATCTGATAAATACACTATTTCTTGCTCCACTAATTTGTTTATAATATCAATCTTTATACCTCGATCATGTACCCATTTGGATTATATTCTTGTGTATATTGTCAGGCATTGGTCTATGCCTAGTTTCTGCAATACTGTTATCCAATTTTCCCAGCAATTTTTGTTGAACAGTGTGTTTTCATCCCAGAATCTGGGGTCTTTGGGCTTATTAAGCAGTAGATTGCTATATTCATTGACTACTGTGTCTTGGGTACCTAACATATTCCACTACTCTACCCTTCTGTTTCTGAGCCAGTACTAAGTGGTTTTGATAATTGCTGCTTTACGATACAATTTGAGATCTGGTAGAGCTAGGCCACCTGCCCTAGCATTTCTTTTCATAAGTTCCCTTGATATTTTGGACCTTTTGTTCTTCCAAATGAATTTTGATATTATTTTTTTTTCAAGCTCTACAACATAATTATCTGATAGTTTGATTGGTATGGCACTGAATAAGTAAATTAATTTAGGAACAATTGACATTTTTATTATAGTGGCTTGGCCCACCCATGAGCAACTGATGTTTTTCTATTTATTTAAATCTGAATTTATTTGTGAGAAAAGTGTTTTGTTATTGTATTCATATAGTCCCTGGGTTTATTTTGGCAGATAGACTCCAAAATATTTTATAGTATCTACTGTAGCTTTAAATGGGATTTCTTTCTATCTCTTGCTGTTGGGCTGTGTTAGTAATATATGGAAATGAAGAAGATCTTTGTGGGTTTGTTTTGTAACCTGCAACAGTTCCTTTTTTAAGGAGTTATTTTCACCAGTTAGTTTTTGTTCTTCCTTTTCCACTAGTCTAATTTCCTTTTCAAGGAGCTGTTCTCTTCAGTTAATTCTTTTTTTCATATTTTTAAAATCATTAGCCACTTTTTCTTCTATTTCTATGATTTTGGTTTTAAAATCCTTCCAGAGCTCTTCCAAGAAGGTTCTTTGTGCTTCTGGTCAGTTCATATTTCCTTCTGAAGTTTTAGATGGGAGTACGGTCTCAATGCTGACCTCTTTTGTATTTGTGTTTTGGTCCTTGTCCCCGTAGAAAGATTCTATGGCCTTTTCTTTTCTGCTTTGATTCTTACTCATGATAATAACAGATTTCTTGGCTTTTAAGGTAGATGTTTTTATCTGTGGCAAAGGGAACTCTGTCCCACAGTTCTTGTGCCTAAAACTTGAGACTTTGTGTGTTGTGGCCTCTGCTTCTTTCAGTTAGAAATTAAATACTGCAGCTTACCTGGTGCTGAGCTGGCTGGTGTTTGAAAGCAGAAGCCAGTTAGGTCTTTTGGGGCTTCCCAGTAGTTACCCTGGTGCTATCTTATTAAGTGTGACTGAGGGGTGGTCTGGATGCTGGAGGCTCCGCTGCTAGCTAGAGTATAGGCAAGCTCAGCTGTCTGTGCTAGTGTCTTCCTGACTCCACTGAGATGATCAGGCACACCTGTGGTCCTGATATTGGCAGTTGCTGGCTTCAATCCCCTCAGTTAAGGATCTTCTTCCGGCTTGTTGAGATGGGGCTATCAGAAACAGCTCTGATCCTGCACTGGTTGCCTTTGGCCACAGCAAGAGGAACCCTCCTTAGTGATCTTGCTAGCCTCCTGGGCTGAGATTCTGTTTACTCT
Organism: Bettongia penicillata ogilbyi; assembly: GCA_023548195.1. Classification (NCBI taxonomy): domain Eukaryota; kingdom Metazoa; phylum Chordata; class Mammalia; order Diprotodontia; family Potoroidae; genus Bettongia; species Bettongia penicillata. The sequence continues at coordinate 7,924,528 of JAJHZJ010000010.1, forward strand.
TTCTTCTGTTCCCACTGTTCTATGGGTTTTCCCAAAGAGATATTCACTGGGCTCATCAAGGTCAACAAGGGGAGAGAGATAACAATTACTGATCACTCCATCATCCTGACTCTGGGAAATGGAAATTCTTGATATTGCTTGATATTTGAAGAAAATGCTTGATATTTGAAGAAAAATAATTATCTTGGGCTGAAATTTGCTTGATATTTGAAGAAAAATAATTATCTTGGGCTGAAATTCCAAATTTGTGCTGCTTTTATGATCTTGGGTGAGTGGTTTAAATTCTCTACACCTCCCTTTCTAAAATTAGAGAATTATTCCCCAGCTCCTTTGGAAAGTTATGAGTAACCTCCTTGAGTTTCAATTTTCTTAGATGTAAAATAACAAGGTTGTACTAAATGGTTTCTGAGGTTCACTTCAGATATTCTTTCATATGATCTTCACAATAAATTTGCATAGTAGAATAGAGAATAAGGCTCTGACAAGTTAGGGGACTTGCTTATAACCAGGAAGATAATGCCTGAGGTAGATTTGAACCCGTCTTTCTTGTCACCTACTTCAACATATCTAACATTAGATCCCATTAACTGATGACAGGAGTGGGAATGGTGGTGAAGGAAGGGCATCCTTGATTCTCTCCTCCATCCTTGAGATGATAAGAAGGAAGGGATGAGGCCAGATTACAGAGAGAAACAGTGCAGAGTAATTCTAGGTTCTATAGAATATAACGTTCTTCACACTGGAGAAGATGCAGAGGCAGCCACAAATACATACACTGACAAAATCTATGTAGATGAGAGAAGAATGGGCCCAAGAATCAATACGGCCCTTGGGAACTTCATTATTTATTTATTTATTATTATTTATTTATTAATACTCCATCGAAGTCATATGTCCCCTTTTGTTCTTGTCTCCTTTTGCCACAGACATAAGTCTGGCCACTTGAAGCCAGCACATTCCCAACATGGTCACATCCTACCAACTGGAAAAGTTTTGATGCCAGGATCAGGGATGGATGATGGATCTACCACCTGAAGAAGATTCAAGCTCCAAGGGGAGTTATACTCATACATTTCAAGCTGGATTATGGGACCATTAAATCTGTGGACATAGCCTTTTTTGAAAATCATTAAAAGGTTTTTTATACAGAGACTACAAGGCTACAACTACTTTGGGGAGAGAGAAGAATTATATAAAGGAACAACCAATTATGGAAGTTCTGAAATTGCAGTATGGGAGACTGGCAGCCACTTGGGGTCCGGACTGCAGAAAAACAAGGTAATGTCCCCTTGGACTGAGGGTAATACCTGAATCCCAGGCAGAAAAAATCTAGTGTACTCAATACCAGGGTTAAAAGATGTATTGTGGTTAACAGGGGGACTTAGAATGTTCATGGACTTGTAGCTGACAGGGACTTGGAGGTTTTTGACTCTAAATCTTTCATTCTAGAAATGAGGAAAGTGAAGCCCAAGAAGGTCATGGACTAATCACAGATCATGGAATGTACAAGTAGTAAAGGAAGAGTTCAAATCTAAGTCACCAGCTTCATCCCTCTGTTCTCTACTGACAATTTGGTAAGATGATAAAGATGATGATGGTGGTCATGATGATACAAATGATGATGGTGTTGATGATGTGTTAACAACAAAAATTAGCATTCATGTCTCAAGATTTGCAAAGTACATTATTTATGTTAACATATTTTTTTCATAAGTCTAATAAGATGGTAGATGTAATTATTAGCCCATTTTAACAGATTAGAAAACCTTAGAGAGATTAAATGACTCCCCTAACATCACACCACCAATGAGTTTTTGAGGTAGGATTTTAATACAGATTTTCTTGATTCTAAGAATAGTATTATATCCACTATTCCATCTAGCTGCTTTACTGTAACAGATGAGTTGCTGCTACACATTAGTGGAGTGATTTTCCATTCCTGAAGTCCCATACATCAATGAACTCACTGGTCCAGATAAAAACAAAATAAAAGCAAAAATCCAAGCTTTGCTTAGTTCCATGCCCCTGGCTTCTCTCTAATCCAAACTCTTACAAATGAAAACTTGTGGAAGTATCAGTGGGAAATCATCTCTACTATCCAAACAGCAAAACAAACAAAAATCTCTTCAGTCTCAACTCCAATTGGATATGGGGTAAGTTGTATCATCTTTTAGTTAAGGGGAGCCCACATATAACCTGGAACATTGCTCAAATAGGGAAAGAAGTTGTTTAAAAGGGGGAGGGAGAGAGAACCCCGAATTTCCCCGTAAGATTGAGTTATCAAGACGAGCCCAGGATACAAAAGGTTGAGAAATAGCTTTGATTGATCCCAGCATTCCCAAAGAACTATTCTCTTCTCAGTGCTTAAAGTTGTAAAGAAAAGAAAATCTTTGTGCCCTGGGGAAGACTTAAAACCTACAAAACATATTTTCCCAGTTGAATAACTCAAGGACTATTTAGATATCATAGAACTGGGAGGCTCAGACATCTTTTTTGGAAAGGAACCTCTATCCAGTTTCACCAACATTAAGCTTTATTGAAAGAAAACCAATTTCAGTCCATTATCATGCTTATTCTCCTCTTTTTCTTCTTCCTCCCCTCATTTTTCTCCACCTCCTCTTTTTCCTCCTCCTCCTCTCTGTCTACCAGGAAGCATCAGAAGGAGAGTATCCAATTACACATCACAAAGATAACTCAAAAGCAAAAGAAAAAATCTCCACCAACCAAAAAAGAAAACCAAACCCTAAACCCAAGACAGAATCATTCTGTAACCCACACACACTCCCGCAAACCATAAAAATTCCAAGGTGGTCCAGTGGTTTAACCACAAAGGTACTGGCTGCTTAAGATGGGACTCTCAGTTTACATAGCTGGCATGAATTGTCATGACTCTAGGGAGCACAAGAGAGAGAAAGAAACTGTGGCAGGTGGGAACCTGATGTGGCAACATCTGGGAATAAACTTTGGACAGAAAGAGGGACTGATGAGCACATGAATTGTACATTTTGGAAAAGAAGAGACCAGGGACAATTATTAGTTCAGTCAGAGGCAAGAAGATGGAAACAACCAGGAAGGGGCTGGAAGATATTTGGTTGGGCCAGCAGTCTACAAATCTGAGTAGAGAACTAAGCTAACTTTGAGTGCAGGTGGTAGCTACTGGATGCAACAATGTGGTTGAATTGATAGTTTTTTTTTTCTTTGTGACCCATATAGCAAAATGGTTCTCATCTCATGAGAAGTCACTTGGGGGAAACACCCATCCATTTTCAACTCTAAAACCAGTAGAACTTGTTCTAAGGCAAAAACTCCCTTTTTCTAAATGAGAACTTTGCTGGTGTTCTTGCTTCAGGGGGTCAAAGTCAGGTTTTTGTAGATTTATTCTAAAGAAGCAGCTAAAATTCTGAGTCTACCCTATGCTTTCCCTCCTCTATACTATACTATTCTTCCTATTGGTTAGGCCTGCCATCTTCATGACACAGAAACCCCTTTCATTCTTAAAGGTCCAAGAAAGTGCTGCTTCTTCAAAATACTTTCTATTACTCTTAGAAAGAAGTGATCTCTCTCTCTCTTCCAAATGACTAATATTCTTTATTTGTATTTCTTCTCTGAAGTTTGTTTTTTTGTATGTTGTCCAATAAATAAGAAACACTTGAGGGTGGTGGAACTGGAACTCACTAAGGGGTTATTTAGTTCTGACTGAAAGGTAGGTACTAGGAATATAAATATAAAAGTGAGAAAAATCTTTGTCCTCAAGGAGATTACATTTTACTTCATGGATATGCCACATTTGGAGGCAGAGCCAAATTGACAGAGAAAAACCAGGAAGTTGCCTGAGTTCTCCACAATTTCCCTTAGAAACAATGCTATGCCAAACCTCTTAAGACATTCTGGAGTGAGAGAATCTACAAAAAGATGGACTGAAAGAATTTTCAAGTTTAAAATAACTTGGAAGTATTTAAGGAAAGGTCTGTCTCACTTGAATAAGAGGGGAGCACAGCCCAGTGCAGACAGTGTTTATGCAAGCCAGTGGGAGGCTCTTAGTTGCAGCACAGATTACCAATGAAGGCCCCTCAATTCTGGCTCAGCAAGCTAGTGCAACATCAGGCCAGCTTTTTGCAAACCTCTGCAAAAGGCAAACTACCAATTCTCAGAACCCCTGGTACAATAGGCCTGAATAGTCTGGGCCATCCCAGGTCAGCGGACAAGCCATCAACATTTGAGACCCCGGAGCATAAAACCAGTGACCAGAAGCCTGGCTTCTAGCACAAACAGATTGGGACAGTGCTCTCTGTGTCAAAGGTACACAGGTCAACTTTGAAAGTCATGAAATACACTAAAATGAAGAAAAAAAAACAAACAAAAAACAGAGAATAGTCCTACAGTAGAAAGCTACTATGGCAATAGGGAACATCAAAACACAAACACAGAAAAGGGTAACATTGTCCAAATAACACATATGAAATCTCAAAGAGGAACAACAGTTTGTCTCAAGCTCAACAAGTCTTTTTGGAAGAACTCAAAAAGAATTATAAAAATCAGAAAAGTAGAAGAAAAATTAAGAAAAAAAAAAGATTTAGGCAAGAGAGAGAGTCAACAGCCTGGAAAACTAAAGACAAAAATTGACTGAAGAAAACAATTTCTTAAAAAAATACAATTGATTAAAAGAAAAAAAATCCACTAAAGAAAACAATTCCTTAAAAAGTAGAATCAGACAAGTGGAAAAAGGAGGTGCAAAAGTTAACTGAATAAAATCATTGCTTAAAAAATAAAATTCAGCAAGAGAAAGTTAATGATGCTATAAGACATCAATAATCAGTCCATCAAAATCAAAAGTATGAAAAAATAGAAAAACATGTAAAACACCTCATTGGAATAAAATAATCATTCTAGAAAATAGATCCAGTAGAGATAATTTAAGAATTATTAGACTAGGACTTGGTGACTGAGCTCAGGCTAAGGTGGCTTGGGATTGCAGTACAGCAGCCATAGTAGGAGCAGCACCCTCCCAACCTTCTTATCCTCTATGACCCCCAGAGAAGCATTGCCTCCTGCCATCATGCCATTCTCCAGTAAGTACAACAGACTGAAGTCCTGCTTCACCACTGAGGAGAAATATTCTGACCTCTCCTCACACAGTAACCACATGGCTAAAATGTTGATGCCTGAGCTCTATGAAAAACTCCAGGAAAAGGCTACATCAAATGACTTCACCCCAGATTATGTCATACAGACCAGTGTGGAGAACCCAGGGCATACATTTATCATGACTGTGGGTTGTATGGTTGGAGATAAAGAGAGCTGCAATGTGTTCAAAGAACTGTCTGATCCTATCCCTGAGGACTGACACAGAGGCTACAAGCCTTCAGATGAGCATAAGACTGATCTTAACCATGGCAATATGCAGGATGGTGATGACCTGGATACTAACTATATGCTGAGTTCTCAATTTAGAATTGACCGGCTCATCCAAGGACTCTTCCTGCCCCCATATTGCAGCCCGGGTGAGTTCTGTGACATAGGGAAGCTGTCTGTGAAAGCTCTGGTCAACCTGGAAGGTGACTTGAGTGGGAAGTACAAAGCTTTGAGGAACATGACTGAGCAGGAACAGCAGCAGTTGATTAATGATCACTTCCTCTTTAACAAGCCTGTCTTTTCACTCTTCTCATCATGTGGCATTGCTTGAGACTCATCCAATGGCAGAGGTCTTTGGCAACAAGACTTTTCTATTGTGTATCAATAAGGAAGATCATCTGAGGGCCATCTCCATGCGGAAGGGAGGTAACTTGAAGGAGGTGATCATGTTTCTGAACAGGGTCCACTCAGACTGAAACCCTTTTAAGACCAAGATCTACAGGTTTATGTGGAGTCCTCACCTGGACTACATCCTAACATTCCCCTACAACCTGGGCACAGGCCTATGTACATGTGTCCATATCAAACTTCCCCACTTGGGCAAGCATGAGAAGTTTGGTAACTTAGTGGAGAAACTGAGACTGCAGAAGAGGGGACGGGGGTGTAGACACAGAAGTTGTGGGTCATTTCTGTGACATCTGCTAACTGACTGGACTTCTCAGAGGTGGAACTGGTACAGATGGTGGTGGATGATGTGAAGTTGCTCATTGAAATGGAGAAGCATTTGGAGCAGGGCCAGTCTATTGAAGACCTTATGCCAACCCAGAAATGAGAAGTCACCACCCTAAATTCTGTGCTTCCTAATTAATTGGAGGATAAATAACCACCATTCTTCCCACCTGTGGCACCCTGAGTGACTCTAGTTGCAGCCTAACTAATCAAGCTGTAGGGAAGTCTTCCTTCCATCTTTCAATATTAGAGTTCTATTTTTGATGGTTGAGATGTCGCTGAATGCTGAAATAATAAACTATCATTTTGTCCTTACCCAGGTCTCAGGGGAAAAAGTAATTTTCAAACTACCTGAAAGCCATGATAAAAAAAAAAAGTCTGGACAGCATCTTTCAAGAAATTACCAAGGAAAACTGCCCTGATATTCTAGATCCAGAAGGCAAGCTAATCAGTGAAACAATCCATTGATAACTTCCTGAAAGAGATCCCAAAATGAAAATTTCAAAGAATATTATAATGAAATTCCTGAGTTTTCAGGTCAATGAGAAAGTACTGTAAACAATCAGAAAAAAGCAATTCAAATAGCAAGGAGACATAGTCAGGATTACGCAGAATAAACAGCTTCTACATTAAAGGATCAGTGGTCTTGGAATATTACATTCTGGAATGTAAAGGAATTTTGATTACACCTGATAAACACCTACCCAGAAAAACTGGGTACAATCTTTCAGGAGAGAAGATGGACATTCATTGAAAGAGGAGACTTTCAAACTTTTCTGATGAAAAGACCAGAACTGAACTGAAAATTCAATCTTCAAATATGAGAGTCAAGGGAGGCACAAAAAGGTAAACAGGAAAGAAAAAACAGCACGTATTCAATAAGGTTAAACTGTTTACATCCCTACACAGAAGATGATACTTTAACTCTTGAGAACTGTATCTCTATTAGGACAGTTAGAAAGAGTATTCATAAACAGAAGTGGTGGATACAAGTTGACTTTGATTAGATGATATAAAAATAAGGTGGCTCAAAAAAGGATTGTACTGGGAGAGGAGAAAAGAGGGAGGCAGAATAATACAAATTCCATTATAGGAAGAGGCATTACAGTAGAGGGAGAGAAGGGAAGGGGTGAGGATTATTTGAACCTTACTCATCCAATTTTACTCAAAGAGGAAATAACATACAGAGTTGGGTATAGAAATTTATCTTAATCTTTAGGGAAGTAAGAAGGAAAAAGGGATGGTAGCTGCTAGAAGGGAGGGCAGATTGAGGTTGGTGGTGGTCAGAAACAACACTCGTAAGGAGGGACAGGGTGAAAGGAGAGAGAAAAGTATGAATGGGGGTATAGGATGGGGACACACATAGTAATTATAACTGTGAATATGAATGGGATGAACTCTCCCAGAAAAGGGAAGAGCATAGCAGAGTGCATTCAAAAGCAGAATCTTACAAAATGTTTCTTACAAGAATGAATTTGAAGCAGAGAGATATACACAGAGTAAAGGTAAAAGGCTGAAACAGAATATATTATGCCTCATCTGAAGTAAAGAAAAAAATGGAGGTAGTAATCCTGACCTCAGACAAAGCAAAATCAAAAATAAATCTAATTAAAAGAGTTAAGGATGGAAATAAGGATTGAAACATCTTGCTAAAAGGTACCATAGATAGTAAAGTGATAGTAATACTAAGCGTTTATATACCAAGTGAGTGGCATCCAAATTCTTAGAGAAGTTAAGTGAATTACAGGGAAAAATAGACAACAAAACTATACTGCTCAGAACTAGATAAATCTAACCACAACATAAATAAGAAAGAAGTTAAGGAGGTGAATAGAATTTTAGAAAAGTTAGACATGATAGACTTCTGGAGAGAAAATGAATGGGAATAGAAAGGAATATACCTTTTTCTCAGTGGTATATGGCACATACCCAAAAATTCACCATGTATTAGGGCACACAAACCTCACAATCAAATTCAGAAAGGCAGAAATATTAAATGCATCCTTTTCAGATCATAGTGCAAGAAAACTTATATGTATTAAAGGATCTTGGAAAGAGATTAAAAATTAATTGGAAAGAAAATAATCTAATTCTAAAGAATGAGTGAGTCAAACAACAAATTCTAGAACCAAAAAATTCATCTAAGAGAATTAAAATAATGAGGCAACATACCAAAATTTATGGATTGCAGTCAAAGCAATACTTAAAGGAAATTTTATATCTCTAAATGCTTGCATGAATAAAATAGAGAAGGCAGAACTGGGCATGCTGCTAAAAGTATAAGAAGAACAAATTAAAAATAACCAATTAAATACCAAATAATAAATTCTGAAAACAAAAGTACAGATTAATGAAAGTAAAAGATATACCATGTCCACAGAGAAGTAGATTTTGACTATATACATAATAACGGGAATGGACTGAAAAATGAGTGGAAGGGATGACAAAGGTTTTTTGAAAGTTAGCACTTGAGCTGAGTGAACTTTTCAAGTTAGCACTTGAAAAGAGTGAATAATTACCAGGAATTGAGGTGTGGAGGATGGCCATTACAGTATGGAGAACAACTTGTTCAAAAGTTCTGAGATAAGATATTGAATGTTGGAAGACTGAATTTCAATTGTTCCTGTTTGCTTGGGATGTAGGATGAGAGAGGTTGAATGCCATACAATGATGCTAGTAAGATATAGGTGGGTCAACCTCTGAAGGGCTTTGGATTCCAAACAAGGGATTCTTTATTTTATGACAATACAGGGAGGCTTGGAATCTTCTTGAGCAAGAGAGTTATATGGCTAGACCTAGACTTCAGGAATAGAAACAATGATGCATGTAGGATGCATTAGGAGGATATTCAAGTAATCTAAGCAATAAGTAATGAAGTCCTGAATAATGTAAGACACCTGCCTGTGGTACCTTCATTGGAAAGTGAAGGATGTAAAACTGAAATTCAGGGAAGAGATAGGGAATGAAGTTGTAGATCTTTAAAGAAATGATAAATTGTTCCCAAAGAATTGATGAAATCTGAAAGTATAAATATGTTCTAGGACAGGTTTTGTATCCACTCATGGATATTATAGGAATGGCACATGAAAAGCCATGGTACTGTCAAAGAAACTGATAAATGCTAATCAAACATGTAGAGAGAGAAGCACAATATGATAGTATTATGAAATGCAGGGGTGAAAAGAACAACTAGAAGAAATAGAGATCGATAGTATCAAGAACTGCAGAAATGTGAGGAGGGATGAGAACTCAGAAAAGGCCACAGGATTTACAATAAAGAAATCATTGGTGATCTGGGAGCATTTCAATTGTGTAATGAGGATGCATGCCAGATTATAAGTCACCTGATGAATGCGTAGGAGGTGAGAAAGTGGAGGCAAGGACTATGGATACAGATAACATTTTTCTAAGAGTTTGGCTGTGAAAAGAAGATGTAGGATGATAGCTTGAGGGGGTGGAAGAGTTGACTATTGTTTTTTTTGTTTTTTTTCTTAATGGTAGGTGAGATCTGGGACTGTCTGTAGGTATCAGAGAAGTAACTATTAAATAAGGAGAGGTTGACAATCAGACAGATAGGGAATGAATGAAACAATACACTCCCAGACAAATAGGAGAGGATGGACCCAACTTGGTCTTGGCAAGTAAAAGGACCACTGTCTCCAAAGACCCTTGTAGCACTAATCATTAGAGGGTGAATTAAGGTACAATTACTGAGCTTCCAGCACCACCCCAACATTGGCTCAGAACCTAGCAAGCAAGCAAGAAACACACATATGCACATGTGTGTATGCATGTATGCATGTATATATACATATACATACACATATACATATGTGTATACATATATACATACATATATGCATATTTAACATATATATTTCTCAATTACATGTAAAATAATTTTTGAGTTTTAAAATTTCTCACTCCCTTATGCTCCATATTGAGAAAGTTAGCAATTTGTTATTGATTTTATGCAGAACAAACTTTTTTTCCTATAACATACTATGTACCAGATATAGTGTTAGGGTCTAGGGATATAAGGAAAAAGAGTGAGATGGTCTCTAACCTCAAGTAATATATATTGCATTAGCACATGGATAAGTAAGTAAAGGCAAAATCAATATGCAATTGTTTTAAGATGGAAGGTTTTACGGTGGGACAGGGTGGAAAGGGGATCAGAGAAGGTTCCATGTAGATATCAGTGCTTGAATTGAGCCTGGAAAATAAAACATTATAAGAATCAGAGATGAAGAGAGTTCCAAGAAGGGTGGGAGGAGTTTGGGGGACAGTCAGGACAAACAATGGAGACAGGTGATGAGTTTTTCTATGTGAGGAAGAGGTGGAAAAAACAGTTTGAATGAGTTACGGAGTGAGGAGAACAAAACATACAATGAGGTGGGTAAAACAGGTTGAGGACAGGTTGTGAAGGGTTTCAAATGAAAAGAATAGATTCAATTCCATAGGCAATAGGGAGCCACAGTGTTTTCCAAGTAGAGGAGTGATAAGGTCAGAGGAGCACTTCGGTGAAATGAAGTGAAATGAAGGGCAAAATCTGTGTAGTCTGCATTGGAGAGAGTGCTTATCCTGGATAACATCTATTTATTTAGTTAAGTAAGAGTCAAAGACCTCCAATCTTGGTGAATCCTCAAACTAGTATGACACAGAACTGTGAACTCTCTCTCTCTCTCTCTCTCTCTCTCTCTCTCTCTCTCTCTCTCTCTCTCTGTCTCTCTGTCTGTGTCTCTGTCTCTATCTCTCTCTGTCTGTGCGTGTCTCTGTCTGTCTGTCTATCTCTCTTTCTCTCCTCCTTAATCCACTTTGACTCCACCTTTCAGCTCTCTGACTCAGATCAGTGTACCCTATTTTCTGCCAGGGCCTAGCTGCCTCGTGGTTGATGTGCCTGGTTGATCTGGGTTTTGCATTCACCCTCTTTCCATTTTTCACCTTGGATCCCCTCAGGCCTGCCACCTGCCATAATTGCTCAAGTAGTTTGTTCCCACCCGTCTGTATATTGGCCCACTCCCCAAAGAAGCTTTGTTTGTGCAAGTGTTCCAGCACCTGTTGTAGCTGTCACCTTCCTAGTCACTGGGGCCAGTCCTTGGTGCAGCCTTCCTGCTGTCTCTCTGCCGTCTGTCATGTGCTGGGCTGTCACGGTGACTCGACTGGATCCGCGGTTACTTCTGTACCATGGTCTTCTGGGTCTCTTTTATGGTCATATAGTGAAGTGGAATAAAAACAGAGAAGTATGTCTGGTCCATGGGAGGGATGGTCTACCTAATTGTCTCAAGGGGGCCCAAGAATGTCCAGAGAAAGGGGACAAGGTTAGGCAGAAGCTATCAGGTTCACAGACAGAGAGCGAGGGATCTCATCAAAACCCTCAGCATATTCTGGTCTCACCTACTGCCTATGCCAATCTGGAGAAGGTTCAGACCCTAAAATCATATATACTGTACCTAATGGGCACAATAGTCTCTTTGGCATGGGGCATCCATCATGGGAAACGTTCTACTATTGTGTTTCACCAAAGAAATACTCCTTGGAGGGTCTGCAAAAAGATCATCGGGATTTGTCCCAGGTTGTTAAACTAAAAAAACACAAAAAAAGCACTACTGGCCTCTGTTTGAAATCCTCCCCCTCTCTAGGAACGCCATTGCCTCTTAGATCAGCACCAACTCTTAGGAAGCTTTTCTTTTTCCCTTGACATCAAGCCTCAATCTGATTCATTGCTCCTGTTTCAGTGTTTTGGTACCAAATAGAATAAGAAAATCTTCACAGACCTTTAGATACTTGAAGGACCTAGGACAGAGAGACTGTTACCTCTCTATTCTCAGAAGCTATGCCCCTCATTTTTTTTTTTTTGAGGCAATGGGGATTTAGTGACTTGCCCAGTGTCACACAGCTAGTAAGTGTCTGAGGGCAGATTTGAACTCAGATTCTCTTGACTCCAGGGCCAGTGCTATATCCACTGTGCCAACTAACTGCCCGCTCTTCATTATTCTGCTTAAAATTGCATTTTATTTTTTTGAGGAGGTCAGTGATCCTGGCCTCTGGGTTGCTTCGTGAGTCAGACACTCCACCTTTCAGTTACAGTCTTTTTTCTTTTTTTGATTGGTCCCCAAGCCTAGAATGCTCTCTCTCCTTTGCTCTACCCAGTTATGTCTAAGCTTCCTTTAAGTCTTAACGGAAATCTCACCTTCCATAGGAAGTGTTTCCTAGCTACTCTTAATTCCAGTGCCTTCTTTCTGTTAAGTATTTCCTATTTATTCTATACATAACTTGTTTGTACATATTGGTTTGCAACGTGCCCCGCTCCCATCATATTGTAATTTCCTTGAGGGTAGGGACTGCTTTTTGCTTCTTTTGTCATCTCCCATACTTAGCACAGTGCCTAATGGGGTAGGTGCTAAGTACTGATTGATTATTACTCATATTGAGCTTGTAATCCACTACCCTGCCCTCCCCCCATCTTTTGTAGAGCTACTAAGATCTAAACATGACTTCCTTATCCTGTACTTATTAGCTGTATCACCTTGGGGAAGTCACTTAACATCTCTCCAGGTACTAGTTTCCTCATCTGGAAATGAAAAAGTTGCACTAACAAGAATAGTTAACATTTTGTAGTACAGTGAAGTTTGCACAGTACTTTCTGTGTCTTATCATACTTGGTCCTCTTAACAGAGTCCTTAAAAAGGCCTGTCCATTCAAAGAAATGAGGTTCTTGTGACGGGGGTTCAAGTATTGAAGGACTTACATAACTAAAAACTATCTGCAGGGAGGTTTGAATTCTGATGTCTCTGATACTGTTGCGCTCCCTCATGCCATCCAGGTGGCACCTGTGTATCTGTGTATACTGAGGTGGTATAGTGGACAAAGTGGCATATCAGAGTTGGTCTCATCCCCTATCACATCCAGTCTCAGATGTTTACTAGCTGTGTGACCATGGGGATGTTTACAGATGAATTTCCTCATCTGTAAATGGGGGATAACTGCAGCAGCTCCTTCCAAGAGAATCCAATGAGATATTGCTAAAAACAAACAAAACCGCTTAGTAGAGTGTCTGGCATACTGTTGCTGTTTTTCAATCATATCCAACTCTTTGTGACCCCATCTGGGGTTTTCTTGGGAAAGATACTGGAACAGTTTGACATTTCCTTCTTTAGGTCAATTTTCAGATGGGGAAACTAATGCAAATAGGGTGAAGTGACTTCCCCAGGGTCACACAGCTAGTAATTATCTGAACCCAGACTTGAACTCAGGTCTTCATGACCCCTGACCCAGCACTATGCATATCGTGGTATCACCCTATCTATCTCTGGATTCTACTTTGAGGCTCCATTGTAGTTAGTATCTCTCCAGAGGCAGGTGATTAGGACTGTCAGAGGCTCAGAGATCATTTCATTGAAGAGCTGATACATGACTTTGGGTGTATGTAGAGCAGAGAACTTGGGGAGGGGAGGAGTACTGTGAGAGTAGTCTTCAGGTCCTAAAGGGGTTTCCATGTGATGGAGGGAGGCTTGGGCATGTTCTGCTTGACTCCTGAGAGCACAATGGGAAGCAATGAGGGGCAGAGTTTCAGAGAAGCATACAGGATTGCTTGTGATTTCAGGAGGAAGTGAGGAAGACTTTTACCTGTTTGGGGGTGGGGGATCCTTGGAGAGATCTGAAAGAAGAATGGAGACGAGTCTTGTAGGATGGGAAGGCATGGATGAGTAGTGAGCAGCATGGAAGGAAGTAGCATCCAAATGGATTCTATCACCAATCTACCTGGGTATTAAAATATTTGTCCAGGGGAATACTTTCTATCTAATGGACTCAGCCAATGTGGAAGGGGCAGCCCAGAGAGTTGGTGACTTTGCCCTTCTTGAAGGGCTTTCAGTAAAACCTGATGCCACTTGTCTGGAGGTGTAAGAGAAGGGACACATTCCCCAGTGCTCAAGTTGGAGCCACAGGGCCCTTTCTCTACTGGCATTCTTTGAGCTCAGCCTGACACCAGCCTCATGAACAAGGAGGATGGGGTCTGAGCAATTGCTGGGAATATAGGGCAGCGGTGAAACCCTCGTGGAGCTCGTTTCAGCAGTGATCCCCATGCCATGTGATCAAAGCTTTTGTCCTTGTCAAGAAGGAGGTGAGGCTTCTCCCCCCTCCCATTTTCCCCAGTGCTCATTGACCTGAGCAAGACTTTCTCCTTACTCAGAATAGGCCCAGAGGACACAAAGCTCCATTCTCCATGCTCATTTTCTAGCAGCAAGAGGTTGTTCCCTCTCCACCTCTCCAGTAGCCTCTGGCTTTGTCTTGTTCTATAAATGAATCACCTCCTTTGCCTGACTGCATTGGGCTTCAGTCATGGAGAACCCCAGACAATGACCCGAAGATGCTCCCATTGTGAGTGGTTATTTCCCAGGACTTACCTATATAGACACAGATACAAGGGGTTTAGCCCTAGGCCTTAGTTATTAAGTCTAAGGAATTTTTTTGGAAGGAGTGGGAGGGGGAGATTTCAACATCTATGGGCTGGGTAGACAGATATATGTATGGAGAGGCTTCAGAAGTCACCCTTCTCCTCCTCCCTTTCTCCCTAAGGGAAATCCCAGCTGGGATGTGATAACATCTTTTATCATGGGTCTTTCTTCTAAAAGGCCTGTAGTTCTGTTACCTCATCCACCTTCACAATACCTCATTGAGACAAAGGAAGCATCCATCTGGCCCATGGGTTATACACGTGGGCTCTTCCTTATCAGAAGTACTTGCTGGAGGACTCAGCTATTGGTGGGCAGTAGTGAACTGCCTACACCACCTTCTTTGATTATTGTATTGTATGTTGTTTTCTGATCAGGAGAGGCATAGGGAGGTAATAGTTCCATTGAATTCTGTCTAGAACACATTTGAAACAAAGGTTCATTTCTGAGTGCCTGCAGTGAGGTCCTTCAGAACAGGACACTTCTTTGCATTTATCTTGTATTCCATGACTAAGAGGACTAATTATTTAGAGCTAGAAGGAACCTTAGATTTAAAATATTACTACTAGTACTACTATTACTGCACATTTATATAGGGCTCTAAGTCTTATAAAACTTTTTTTAAAAAACTCTCTCAAAATATTTGTTTTAGATATTCTTTACTTTTTTAAAAAAAATTGATTCCCAAATCCTCTCCCCTCTCTTCCAGGTCTTCCACATCCCACTGAGAAGGCAAGCCCTATGACATCAATTATACCTATGAAATCATGCAAAGCATATTTCCATATTAGTCACAATAAAAAAAAGAAAAAGCTCAAAAGTGATAGAAATTGAAATACTTCAATATGCATTCAGAATTCTTCAGCTCTCTCTCTGGAGGTGAATAGCATTTTTCTTCATGAATCCTTTGACATCCTTGTGGATCACTGTAATAATCGAAATAACCAAGTCTTGCACAATTGATCATCATTACAATATTGCTGTTCAGTGTTCTCCTGGTTCTCACTTTACTTTACATCAGTTCAAATAGGTTTTGCCAGGTTTTTCCTTTTATGAAACTACCCCTCCCCACCGTGTCATTTCTTTTAATGCAATGGTACTTCATCATGATTATATCCCACAACTTATTTAGCCATTTCCCAACTGATGGGCAACCCCTTAATTTTTCATACTTTGCTACCACAAAAAGAGATATTATAAATATTTCTGTATATATAGGTCATTTTCATTTTCTTTGCTCTCTTTGGAGTACAGAACTGGGGATGGCATTGCTGGGTGAAAGGATATGTAGTTTTATAGATCTTTGAACATAGTTCCAAATTATTCTCCAGAATAATTTTGCACCACTTCAGAACTCCACCAGCAGTTCATTAGTGCACCTATTTTTCCCTCATCCCCTACAACATTTAACTTTTCTGATAGGTGTGAAATTGTAGCTCATAATTTTTTTACTTACCCTTCTCTTAACAATAGTGATTTAAAGCATTTTTTTAATATGATATAGATCATTTCTTCTTCTGAAAACTATGAGTTTATGTAGGTAATGGTAATTTAAATAGGAATATTTTCCTATTCATTAATAGTCCCATGTGACCTGCTTAAGTCACAAGGAAGCTTAAGTCATATGAGTTTGAGTTACATGAAGCCTGTGATAGGAGGATTTTGCTGAATGGGTGGAGCAGGAAGAGGCAGAGCTAGAGCAGAGCTGAGGGGAAGTTAATGAGAGAGCAGTCAGAGCTGAAGGATGCAGGCAAGCCTGTAGCTGGCTGTGAGTGAGAGAAGGGCATTTTGTTTAAGGGAGTCTGTGATTTGTTTAAGGGAGCTGAATTGTGGGAAATCTAAGAGAGGGAAGGCTTAAGCATGGTGTTGCCTTCTGCAGTTATTGTGCATGGACTATGTCTGAATAAATGTTTTGGTTCTGTCTTCTATGTGGAACCTTGGTTGTATTTCACAACTCAGAATTGTGTCAGGATAGTCATGGCCTCCATAGGCATTGTGAATATTACATTGGTGCTACACCATTTTTCACCATTTATAAATTGGAGGAATGGTTCTTATTTTCATAAATTTCTCTCACTTTTGTACTCAGTATATATTTGAGAAATGAGTCCTTGATCAGAAACTTAGTGTAAAAATGTTTGCTATTTCATCATTGTTCTACTGTACTTTTTAGCAAAATGTAGTTTCCCTGATTATGCTGTTGAATTAGATCTATTTTTTTTTTACTCTTTCTTTTTCTGAAATCACGATTGCCACCCCTGCCAATTTTAGTTTAACTCAAACATATTAGATTCTGCTTCAGCCCTTAATTTTAACACTATGTGTGTCATTCTGTTTCCATTGTGTCTCTTATTAATGGTATATTGTTAGACTTTTGTTTCCTTTCTCTTCTATTATCTGTTTCCATTTTAAGGGTGAGTTCATCCTATTTATATTCACAGTTATAATTGCCATATTTTTTCCCACCAACCTATTTTTTCCTTCCTCCTCCTCCTCCTCCTTCTCCTCCTCCTCCTCCTTCTTCTTCTTCTTCTTCTTCTTCTTCTTCTTCTTCTTCTTCTTCTTCTTCTTCTTCTTCTTCTTCTTCTCTCTCTCTCAGCCCTTCTAAAAGAAAATGTTGCTTCTAATCACTAGTTCCATTAATATATTCTCCTTTATCATTCCCCCATTATTCTTATACCCTTTCCCTCCTTTTTGCATTGAGTAAGTTACATTTCTATGCACAGTTGAGCTTATGTGTGTATATAAATATATATAATGTGTGTGCATGTATGCATATATATGTATACACACATACACGTGAGTGAATATATACGTATGTGTATATGATTTTTTTTCTTCCCTCTTTGAACCAATTTCAGTGAGAGTAAGATTTAAACTTTGCCTGGGACTCCCAAACCTGATTTCCCCTTCTACTGTAAAACTCTTCCTTTTATGCATCTTTTATGTGGGAAAATTTTCCTCATTCTATATATCCCTTCCCCCCTTTTCCCATTGCATCCTTCTTTCTTATCCCTTTGTTTTCTTAGATCATTCTAACATAATCAACTCACATCTATGCATTCTATCTAGGCAAACTTTTAACTTCCCTGATAATAATACATTTCTTTATGTATATCATCTTCCCATACAAGAATGTAAACAATTTAAGTTTATTGAGACCCTTATGATCACTCTTTCATGTTTACTTTTATACCTCCCTTGAGTCTTGTACTTGAACATCAAATTTCCTAGTCATCTCTTGTCTTTTCCTCAGGAATGCTTGAAAGTCTTCTTTTTCACTAAATGTTATTTCTCCCTGAAGTATTATACTCAGTTGTGCTGGGTAGGTTATTCTTTATTGTAATCCTAGTTCCTTTGCCTCTTCCTTTTTAATATTGAAACAGTTAAATCCTGTGTGATCCTGACTATGACTCCACAATATTTGAGTTGTTGATTTCTGGCTACTTAAAGTACTTTTTCTTTGACCTGGGAATTATGAAATTTGGCTGCAATATCCCTAGGAATTTTCATTTTAAGAGCTCTGTCAGGAGGTGATCAATTTATTCTTTCAATTATTATTTCGCCCTCTGAATCTGAGATAGCAGAGGAGTTTTACTTAATCATTTATTGAAAGATGGCATCTAGACTCTTTCTTTGATCATAACTTTCAGGGAGTCCAGTGATTCTTAAAAGATATTTTCGATTTTCCAGATCGTCTGGAAATGTTTTTTTGATGAGATATTTTACATTTTTTTCTATTTTTTTTTTACTTTGTCCCAAGCTTCAGGCTTTTTTATGTTGCTGTTTTTTGAGCTAGTTTTGGGGGATCTGTAAGCTTTAGGTATTTCCAAGGTGATGTGATCCCGAGAGAGCTATGGCCACTGCCATCCAAATTTGTATTCTGGTCTTTAGCCAAGGAAGTCCCTGGTCCCCTGCTGCTACAAGCACTAGAACTTTCTTTGCCTTGGAATTGTGACAAGGCCCCTGTTCCCTTGTTACCATCCCACAATATTCATCTCTGCTCTAGAATTGAGATCCAGAACTGTGTATGGGAAATAGAGTTGTCAGTCAGTGCCCAGTATACTCATTGCAAGCAAATAGTCCGTATAATTCTTTTTTCTGACTAGTTAGTTGTCTGACCCCATTTTACCATCTCTGAATTGTGAGCTCTACAAGTTGCTGCTGCAGTCACTATTTCTGCCACCTTGTGTTCAGGCTCTGGACAAGCCATCACCCTTGAATCACAAACTTTTCCTGCTGATATTTTAAGTTTTCTTAGACCAGAAAAAAATGTCTTATTCTCACCTTAATACCTCTGCTACTCCAAAATTTTATTTTATGATGTAAAAACTCCTTGCATCACTTTTTTGATGTGATCAGGTTTCTGGTCAGAATAATCTATGTCCTTAGGTAAATGTCTCTAAATAGCATGTAGAAGTTTGGTTTCTCAGCTATGTAGGGATAAATTCAAACAACTGCGATAAGACATCCCCACAAATAAATTGTTTTCTCACAAGACATATTTTGGAATAGACTTATAATTGACTAGAAAGGGAAGTGAGCTAACTCCAGAATTGAGTCACAAGATGGAGGCAGTGTGATTCACTCAGTTCTCCCAATTAACCATTTGCTGTTCTAATACCCTTCATTTGCTAAAGGATATTATTCTAAGTTGTTTGAAGGGGAATGTTGAGAGACTTCAGCAGGGTTGCCTCAAACCTGCCCTCTTCTGAGTTTCTATTCCTCCATAAAACTCTACACACATTATCTAGGGTCATCATCAGAATATCTCTGGAAGATATATGCTATTATTATTTCCATTTTACAGAAGATGAAGTGTAGTAAACAGAGAGAGAGTAAGTGACTTGCCAAGAGTCAGACAGCTTTTGCATATCTTAGACTGGTCTTCCTGATGGCAAGTCCAAAACTCTATCTGCTTTGTCACCTAACTTCCTCAACTCATTCAAACTCTTCATTTTACAGAAGGGAAATCAACGCCCAGGGCGATTAAAGTGATTTAGAATTATCATTTTAGAATTGAAAGTGACATAACATTTCATTAATCCAATCTCCTTATTTTACAGATGAGGAAGCAGAGTCTTAGAGACACATAGTGGAATGTTCAAAGGTCAAGGTCAAGATTTGAACCCAGAGCCTCCAAATCGAATTCAGATGCCCATTGCATGACATCCTACTTTTTCATAGCACTGATCATGCTACTCCTCTACTCAAAAACACCCTTCTGTGGCTCCTCAGTGCCAAACAAGGTAGGCATAAGTCCTGACTGGCATTCAAGAACCTTCACAATTTGGTTCTGGTTTTGCATTCTTCCCTTATCTCACCCTTTTCTCCTTCACTTGCTCTGTGTTCCAGCCAAACTATTCTCTTTTTTACATTCACATTATTGGTCTGTCTTCTCCCAGGAACAGAACTTGCTAGTCCTTTTCTTGATTTCTGGTTTAGAGTCTCCCTCCTCTCCTCTCTCTGCTGATGGTTCTCCCTTCCTTCAAGGACTAACCAAATGACTGTCACTTCCATGAAGTCACTCTTGACTGGCTCTGGGAAAAATGTTCTCTCTGGCTTTAGTTGTCCCTTAGCTTCTTGCATGGAGCTCTTTATGCTGCTCTAGCTTATTCATATCATGAGAATTTATAGATTTATTTTCTTTCCCTTGAGATAGTCTCTTAACTTTTCAGTGCTTTAGGCAACTCCCTAAACCACTAAGAAGAAAGAACCAAGCTACATTGGCAAAGGGAGGCAATTTATTAACTTGGGAAACCCCTATGCCAATCAAGTCACAGATGTCTGAGAACAGGGTCTGCAGTATGTCAATGTTAGTATTTCTGGAATCTGTTAACAGAGTCCTACATGGAAGTCCTACATTCTGGGTGAGATGAAGAGGAAACTCCAAGGAAAATCTGAGGCCAATAAGGGAGGTTGAAATATTGGCAAATATATATCCCTTCCTAGGTATGGTGGATCATTGTATGAAAATTTTAAGCAAGTTACAGCTCTTTGGCTTTCTCTTCTCTCCCAATCCACATTGCACTTAAGAAGTACAAACAGGGGTGGGAAGGTGGGAGGAAGGATGACTCAGTGTAAAAAGTGTTGACCTTGGAGTCAAAGGAGCTGAGGTCAGATATTCTCTATGTTACTGGCTATCTATGTCCCCCTAGGCATGCGATTTATTCTCCTAAGTCCCCCATTTTCTTATCTAGAATATGTAGGAGTAGGACAATATGATTTCGAGATTCTCTGTTGTTTCAGACCATGATCCTAGATTCACCAAAGGTTGGAGATTGTATTTGGAATATTTAAGGAGTGTATAGGTCTCTACACACCTTGATTTTTTCTTCATGCTGTCAGCCCAATCATAGTATGCTTAAGATACAATTCCAGTGGATGTCTACCATGCCCCATGGACCTAACCCAAAGATTTTCTTTGCTCATATCTTCCTGCATCCTTTGACCAACCCACCGATGCATGGAGAGAAAACCAAGCTTATTCAGAAGCCAAAATTCAAGAAATGAGGCAAATCCTGAGAAATGGACTTCTGTGTAAAAGTGAGTTATTCAGCTGTGAAGGTGGGTATTGCTTATTTATTTATGTATTTATTAAGGCATTTGTTTGCCTTTCTTTGCCTATTCAGCTCTTAGTATAGTGTCTGGCTTACTAGGTACTTCATGAATGCTTGTTGACCTGACAATGCATTTGTTATTATCTTCTTTAATGTCTCTTTCATTGATAAAGTCATAGCTCTCTTTGACACTGAACCGTTGGAAATTCCCAAGGAATTTGATGCTAAGAATTTTCTTTATCAAATGCCTATTTGTTAGTATTGCTCAACTGGAGAGGCAGGTACCAGGTCACTTCTCCAGAAGTGTCATTACTTTGGATGATGGCTGCAAGGTCAACAGTTTGAGGAGGCACTCTTGCATCAGGGGTAGTGTTTAGCTGCCCACCAGTGACAGTTGATCAGTATGGTATTTGTTGTAGCAGAGATGGTAGTGATAGTGGTCTGGGGGCATTGAAATTTCTGATACTTTTGGTCTGTGGGTCTTGGAATGAGTCCACCGAGATTTGTGGGGAGATGGTCTTTCAGATGACAACACTGGAAGCAGTGTGATATCAGCAGTGGTGGGGCAGTGGTGGAGGTAGGGGTAGTGTCCACTATAATAATGAAATTCTATAACAATTGTGACTTGATGATGCCGACAGTCTGATCAGTAAGTATCTGATTTTGCCACAAAATATATGGGCTTATGTCGTTTCATGTTTCATCTTCTCAATGATGGGAACAATTTTGTAGACCAAAGGGAATAGAAAGTCTGAAGAAGGGGGATTACGATATCATGTATGGACAGGAATCATGGTTTTCTATGAAGGCAGGTCAGGATTTCTCTACAACTGAACTAATCACCTCCTTTCATGTAGCCACAAAAATCCTGTGGCCCATAGGCCTAGGTAAAGGGAGCATGGGATGGGAAGAAGGAAGCATACTTAGGTTATGGTCATTGATTTCTCAGAGCAAGGCTAAATTATAATTGGGAAAGAAGGGAGAAAGGCTGAGCATCCACTTGGCAACAAATCCACCACTTCTTGGGTGAAGGAGAACTTGGAGGAGTACAGCTGCTAAGTCTACACTGAAGGCTATGGCAGGAAGCAGAGCGCACCCTCAAGCATATTCCTGTCTGGGGCCAGTGACAATCTGGCCTGCTTATTGCCCAAGGAGTAGCTTAGTGTAGGTCACAGAGAGTCATCAACTAGCATTTCTTAAGCCCAGCCTGTGCCCAAAGAACTGTGCCAAGTGTTGGGACAACAGCAACAAAAATAGCAGATTTCTGACCCTTGAGAAGAATATATTCTATCCAGGGAAATCATATGTACACAGATAAATGAGCACAAAACATGTATCAAATAATGGAATGTCATTTGAACAGGGAAGGCATAATGGCAGCTTGCAGAGTTTGGGGCTGGGTGCCAGATGAGGAAAGATCTTAGTAGCAGGTTGCATTTGAGCTGTATATTGAAGAATATTATGGTGTCCAAGGGAAGATAGTCAGGTGGGATCAAACATGGGTAACTTGTTGACAATGACCTAAAATTGAGAAATCAAAGATCATGTAAAGGGGACAGTAATAAGGCAGCTGAATGAAAATGGAGAGTGAGCCAAGTCATGTGCAATGACTGTGAAACTAGGCATGAATCAGACTGGAAAATGCTTGAAAGGGAAAGCTGGGGATTCTATATTTGATCCTGGAAGTCAGAGAACTAGTGACAATTTTGAGGAAGTGAGAATGAGCTCTATGTTTTAGGAATAATGTCAATTTTGCAGCTGTGGATAATCTATCTGAGAGAGGAGAGATGGGAAGAGGAAGAAGAAATAGCAGGCCATTGCACTTCAGCTGAGAGGTGATGAGAGAGTGTGAATAAGAGAAAAAGCGGAATGTGAGAGAGATCCTTAAGGATGAAGCATCAGGATTTGGCAGCTGATGGAATGCAGAGATATGGGGAGAGGGAAGAGGCAAGGATAGCTCTAAGTATGGGGATCTGACTGATTCAAAGGATGGGGGCATTCTGGGCAGAAATGAAAAAGTAGCAGGAAGGAATAGGTTTGAGGCATGGGTATAATTGGGGAGTGACAGGAGATTCCATTTTGGACATACTGAGTTTGAGATACCTCAGTGACATCCAAGTGGAGATATCAAACAGACAGTTGATGCCCCATGACTGAAGTCTAGATTTTGACTACACATTAAACTATCTGTATTGAAGTGACCATTGAACTCCTGGAAATTAAAGAGGAGACCAAGGGAGAGACTAGAGACAGAAGGAAAAAGAGTAGAGGACAAAGCTTTAGGGGAATACTTAAAGTCAGATGGGTGATGGAAATAGCTTTAATAAAGAAACTGAGAGGCAACAACCAGAAAGGGAGAGGAAAGGGGATGAATTTGACCTCTATGACAGCTTTCAAAAAGCCTCTTCCAAGTCCTAAGGGGTCGGTAATCCCACTCTGAGCCAGTGCAGAGAATATCCCTGCCAAGAAAATCATAAATCCTGGAAATGGCAGTCTTAATCCCAATTTAATTAGCCACTGGTCTCCACTGACCCAAGGAACCATACTTGCACCCAGGGGAACTAGAATATCTCTTCATCTGCCTGAACCAGTCTGGGCCTTCCAACCCACCCGTGTTATGCAGAAAATTTAAATACAAGTCTTTAATTTAGCACATCCACCCACAAGGTTCCAGAAACTTAAGTCAGCATGAGCCTTTGGGAAAATATCACTCTGGAAAAAAATAGTTCATGTGAGAAAAACACTGTGAATTTAGAAGCATTTGTTTTACAAACTACAGCTGCAGAGCGAAGGAAAATGCCAGCCAAGCTGGAGCTGAAGCATTCCGGCATCACACATCGGCTCATCAACATGTTGCACAGTCATTTCCAGCTCACCCTTGCAGTACCCTCAGCACAGATGGAGCGTCGGTACAGCTGTGCCCATTTTACAGATGGCAGAAGTGAAGATGCCCTTAAACAAAAGCCTTCCTTAAGGAGGAAAAGGAGTCCGTGGAGCCTTTCTGCTCCCATGGGATGTGCCTGTGTTATATTCCTCTCATGAGACACACAAAAAAATCATCTTAGTTATGTTTGCCAAAAACTCAAGGTCTTCCAAATAATGCAAGTATGATTCCACGGGTCTGTAGATAGGAGTATTTCCTTATGCAATGAAGAATGGAGAATAAGGATTGAATATGACATCATAAATCCCTATTATGTTCATTTTGCTTTATTAAAAGTATATCTTAAAAACCAGTGATTAATTTCATTTAAAAAAGCCAAAAGAAAAAAACTAAATTACCAGTATCAAAAATAAAAGAGGTAAATTCACCACAAATGGAGAAGAAATTAAAGAAATTATTAGGAGCTATTTTGCTCAATTACATGTCAAGAAATCTGACAATTGGAACAAAGTGAGAGAATGTTTACAAAATATAAATTGTACAGATTAACAAAAGAAGAAATAGAATATTCAAATTACCTCATCCTAGAATAAGAAATTGAAGAAGTCATCAATGAACTCTCTATGAAAAAATCCCCAGGACCAGATGGATTCAGAAGTGAACTCTACCGAACATTTAGAGATCAACTAACTCCAGTATTACATAGTCCATTTGAAAAAAAAAAATAGGTGGAATCTTATCAAATTCCTTTATTACACAAGTATGCTTCTGATACCTAAACCAGAAAGAGCAGAAACAAAGAAAGAAAACTATAAATCAGTTTCCTTAATGAATCAATATTTTGACCAAAATTTTAAATAAAATGCCAGCAAAGATATTAGGATATGTGACAATGATGATACACTATGACTAGGTATGATTTACACCAGGAATAGAGGGCTAATTCAATATAGGAAAACTATCAGCATAACTGACCACATCAATAACGTAACCAACAGAAATCATACAAGTATCTCGATATAGGAAAAAATATAACATCCATTCCTGTTAAAAATACAAGAGAGCGATATGATTGCTACGGCTATATCCCAAAGAGATTTAATCAAAAGGAAAAGAAACAATTTGTACAATGGTATTTCTAGCAGTTCTTTTCTGTGGTGGCTAAGAATTGAAAATCAAGGGGATGTCCATAAATTGGGGCATGGATAAACAAGATGTGGTGCATGACTGTAATGTAGTAGTATTGTATTGTAAGAAATGATGAGCAGGAGAATTTCAGAAGAACCCCGGAAGACTTATACGAACTGACACAGTGAAGTGAGCAAAACTGGAGAACAAACCAATAGTATTGTACAGTGAACAATTGTGAATGACTTGCTGTTCTCAGTAATATAATGACTCAAGACAATCTCAGAGAAGTCTTAATGAAAAAATGCTATCCACCTCCACAGAAAGAGCTAATGGAATCTGAGTACAAACTGAAGCATTCTTCTTCTTCTTCTTCTTCTTCTTCTTCTTCTTCTTCTTCTTCTTCTTCTTCTCCTTCTCCTTCTTCTTCTTCTTCCTCTTCTTCTTCCTCTTCTTCTTCCTCTTCTTCCTCTTCTTCTTCCTCTTCTTCTTCCTCCTCTTCTTCTTCCTCTTCTTCTTCCTCCTCTTCTTCTTCCTCTTTTTCTTCCTCCTCTTCTTCTTCCTCTTTTTCTTCCTCTTCTTCTTCTTCCTCTTCTTCCTCCTCTTCCTCCTCCTCTTCTTCCTCTTCTTCTTCCTCCTCTTCTTCATCCTCTTCCTCCTCCTCTTCCTCCTCTTCTTCTTCCTCCTCTTCTTCCTCTTTTTTTTCCTCTTCTTCTTCCTCTTCTTCCTCGTCTTCTCCTCCTTCTTCTTCTTCTTCCTCTTCTTCATCCTCTTCCTCCTCCTCTTCCTCCTCTTCTTCCTCCTCTTCTTCTTCCTCTTTTTCTTCCTCTTCTTCTTCTTCCTCTTCTTCTTCCTCTTCTTCATCCTCTTCCTCCTCCTCTTCCTCCTCTTCTTCTTCCTCCTCTTCTTTTTCCTCTTTTTCTTCCTCTTCTTCCTCTTCTTCTTCCTCTTCTTCCTCTTCTTCCTCCTCTTCCTCCTCCTCTTCTTCTTCCTCTTCTTCTTTTTCTTCTTCTTCTTCTTCCTCTTCTTCCTCTTCTCCCTCTTCTTCTTCCTCCTCTTCCTCCTCCTCTTCTTCCTCTTCTTCTTCCTCCTCTTCTTCTTCCTCTTCTTCTTCTTCTTCTTCTTCCTCCTCTTCCTCCTCCTCTTCTTCCTCTTCTTCTTCCTCCTCTTCTTCTTCCTCTTCTTCTTCTTCTTCTTCCTCCTCTTCCTCCTCCTCTTCTTCCTCTTCTTCTTCCTCCTCTTCTTCTTCCTCTTCTTCTTCCTCTTCTTCTTCTTCTTCTTCTTCTTCTTCTTCTTCTTCTTCTCTCTCTCATTTTCTTCCACAAGATGACAAATATTGAACTATTTTACTCGAACACGTATAACCTATATCACATTGCTTACTGTCTAAGAGGGGGAAAGTAGGAGAGGGAGAGGGGGAGAGAGAGACTTTGAAATTCAGTATTAAAAAATAATGTTAAAAATTGCTTTTACATGTAATTGGGGGAAAATAAATTCCTATTTTTAAAGAAAGTATATCTTAAATCTATCTCAGTTGCACTGACGCTGTTGACCACTCTGGGTCTTCTTCAGAACTTCCTCCTGTTCTCTTCTGTGTATTATAGCAACAATAACAAAGAACCACCACAACCCTTAAAGCCAAACCCAAACGTTTCATTTGTTTTTTCTTTCCTTTTACTATTTGACTGTCACCATCCCTGCACACAACTCTTTCTTATAGAAACAAAAACAAACAAATATGTCCCTTGTCACAAATAGGCATGAGTGAGCAAAGGATGTCGATGCCTTGGCCATATATGACAACGTATTTGGTACCTTTAGTCTGTCACCTCTCTTAAAACGATAGAAGGCAGCATCCACCATCTGGGATTCTGATGGTCACAGAAGCAAATAAAATTTACACACACACACACACACACACATACACACACACATACACACACATACACACATACATACACACATACACACACATACACACATACATACACACATACACACATACACACACATACACACACACATACACACACATACACACACATACATACACACACATACACACACATACATACACACACATACACACATACATACACACACATACACACACACATACACACACATACACACACACATGCACACACACATACACACACACATACACACACATACACACACACATACACACACACACACACACACTTTTCTCACAGGGTATCTGTGCCATAAAGGAGAAGATGATTATTAAAATAGACAACCATCATCATTGTCATTAGAGGCTAATGAGTGTAACCTCTTCTTTTTATACATGTAAAAATGGAGGTCTAGTGAAATTCGAAGTGTTACTTGTGATTTAACTCATGATAGGAGACACGAGGTCAGGTCATCTAAGCCTAAACACAGCACTTTCCATTATGTCATTAATGGTCACCATTATCACTATTAGGTCGTTCTTTCCATTAGACTGGCAGTTCCTTGAGAACAGGGGCTGACTTTCGTATGTCTTTGTATCCTTAGCACCCACCACAGGGCCTCACATGTAGTAAGTGTTTAATCACTGTGTCTTGACTGACTACTGATTGTTTGAGTGCTTTGTTCTAATATACTATGAACCATTTACCACTGCTTCCATCCCTCTCTCTCTTTCCTTACAGCAACTTTGTGAAGTAAGTGATAGAAGAATTTGATAGGTGAGGAAACTGACCTCTAGACAGATTGAGTGATATGAAATGAAACTGAGGTTTTCTGGCTCCAAGTTCAATTTCCTTTCCACTATAATTCAGTTTATCTTAACAAGTCAAATGATAAGGACTACTAGAGTTGGAATTAGAGCAGCTGGGTTTGAATTCTGATTCTGCAACTTCTTACCTCTGTAACGGTAAGCAATTTCATTAAACTTTCTGGACCTAGGCTTCTTCAACTATAAGATAAGAAGGTCAGATTGGAGGACTTCAAATGTGCCTTCTCAGTCTCAATCTATGAGCCTAGATCATCTTGAATTCTCCTTATACTTCTAACATTTCCATGATTCTAGGCTCTTATTAAGTACCTACTATATGCCAAGAGCTGTTCTAGGCACCTGGGAAACACAGAAAAAAGATAAACAATCCCTACCCTGCAAGAGCATTCATTCCACTTAAATGTCAAACCGATCTAAAGTAATCTCTAGGGGCAAGACATCAGACCACGTTAGAGATCAGAAGTAGGATGACCTGGTATATAAAAAAGAAAGTACCTATTGAGAGGACAGTATCTTGGACCAAGAATTAGGAAAATTTTCAATGGAAATTCTATCTCAGATTAATATTAGGTACATAATAGAATCTAATAAGTCATAAGAGCTTCAATTTCCTCATCTCTAAAATGAAAACAATAATATAGGCAGTCCTCACTTTATTGGGCTATTGTGACTGAGACTCAAATGAGGTGACATAAATAAGGCCATTTGTAAACCTTAAAACTTCCACACATGTCAGCTGTTGTCATTTGTCTTTAATGTGTTTTAAGAGCCCCTGTCTCCAGGACTAAGACCTAGCAGACACTGGGTCTAAGATTACCCGCCCCCCCCCACACACACACTTTCACTTTTGTCTTCTCTTTCTTTGTGTCCATGTTTGTGCAAAGGAAAATAACAGCTCCCTAGTCCTCCCATCAATAGTGTGATGAAGACAAATTAGGTAATGTCCACATTCAATCCCATGGAGCTTCCTGGGAAACCTTGAGATAATTCATTATGATTCCCCAAAAGCCGTTCTTGCTCTCCCACTCTCTAGAGGCTCATTTCTCTGTGAAGGAAAAAAAACAAAACAGGGAAAGGAAAGGCTCTCTTGAGACTTGGGTCTGCATGTATTGAAGGCCTCAGGTGCTTTGGGTTCTTCCACAAAAGGAAGAGGATGGCTCCCAGTCTCAGCTGATTTCACTTCCAGCACCAGAGTAATGCAATTATGGGCTATTATTAGTATGTTCTTCTCATGCCCAGGAAAAATAATTTGGTCCAGTACAGAAATGGACAATGAAGAGGACATAATTCTCCAGAGGTGACCAAGGTGCTGAGCTGGACAACTTCAGAGACTTTTTCCAGCTCTTTCAACCTGGGAGGTTCAACCAGTTCCTGAAAGCAGTCAATCCCTGCTGACTGATGGCTTTGACAGCTGCTGTTATCAGGGTGTCAGCATGTAATATGTTATCCCATTTACCAATTTAAAAATGAACTGAGACATATGTACTGTCAGTCTCCCACTTTGGCTCCATGTTCCCATCACCAACTTCCCCTTCTGTACTCTCAGGCCCTTCCTCCTTGTTCCCGTGGAGCATAGACTTTTCCATACAAATGGAGATAAAAATTCACCTGCCTCTAGCTAGAAGCTTACCAGCACTTTTCTTGAAAGGAACCCCTGCTGTTCTAAGGAGAAAGAGAGTCAACTTGAGGCTGGCTTTTCTTTCTTCCAAATGATAAATGCATCTTTTCTCTCCACCTTGCCAATGGAAGGAGATATTAAAGGGAAAAGAATAATAATGAAAGGAAGGCTCAGAGCATGGGTGTAATTAAACTGAAGAGATCACACACAGAGAGAAGAAAAAACCCTTTGCATAGACTTCCTCTCCGGCACACCCCAGTACACCCAGACCTCACCTTGGAAAGGTATGTGTGCTTGTCATTATATCCGAGGGCAAACACCTTCTTTTTCTTCCATCTGTATCAAGGAAAGGAGTCTTAGCTCAGAGATTCCCCAGTTCTTTCAGTGCACATGTTACTTCAGAGGAGGCACAATATGACTGACTCTGTCTGCACATGTTAGCTACTGGGCTGGGACAAGGGAAAAATAAAATCCTCATCAAAATTAATAGGAAGAATGGCAATGATTTGGATGAGACACAAATGAGGTTATGTCTGGTTACATCCCAGGTACAATTTTAATTTATGCCAGAAAGACCTAGAGATGTTGTTAAAATTGATTTGACACTTTCAAGGATACTCAACTTATCTCCCTGATTGGGAATCTGCCTTCAATGGAACCAATATCAGCCAAATCAAACCTCATCCTGCAGGACTCTTATCTTCATGGAAATCCTACATGGGGGAAAGGGGATTTTATTAGAAGTAGAAATACTATCAAAGATGAGCCTTGCCTTCACCCCTCATCCTAGCACAGTTTGGAAAATATGATGTGAACTGCAGGGCAACTGAGGCAGAAGCTGCAGGCTTGCTTCAGGAAACCCCCTTAAACAATAGACACTATCACTCTTGTAGGAGGAGACAGAAAACTAACTAGCTTTTTTCCCCCCAGGCGTGATGGTTTCACAGGTTGCTTGCTCCTCCACCCTTGGTTCTAATGTGTTTTTTTTTTTCTTATTTCCTTCACAGAATCACAAAATCTTGGCACTGGAAGGTGCTCTAGTGGGAATCTAGAGCAACTCACATCTAAATAAAAAGTCTTGTCTAGAGCTCCTTACAAGTAGTCATCCAAACTTTGGTTGAAGTCATCCAGCGAGAGGGACCCCAGGACCTCCCAAAGCAGTGCATTCTGCTCTGCTTAATTTGAATTGTTGGGAGGATCTTTTTTTTTTCTTGGGTTTCTTAATTTTGAGCTGAAACATGTCTTTTTTTCATTTTTTCCAAATGTATTAATTTTTTTGTTTTCAGTTTTTTTAAAATTGATTTTATTTATTTTCAGTGTTCTACAATCACTACCATGTAACTTAGATTTTTTCCCCTCCCTCCCCTTCCCTTCCCCACTTCCTCCCCAAGATAACATACAATTTTATAAAGGTTCTACACATACATTCCTATCAAATACATTTTCACTATAGTCCTACCGTGTAGAAAAATTAAAATGAAAGAGAGAAATCATATTACAAACCAAAATGTAGTACAAAAGAAAATGATGTGCTACATTCTGCGATTGAATTCCATGGTTCTTTCTCTGGATGTGGAAGGCATTTTGCCTTAAAAGATGATTGGAAAATTTTAAGTCCTTGCATTGCAATGAAGTTCCAAATCTACCAGAAAAAACCCCTCTCACACTGTGGTCATTGCTGTGTACCAAGTTCCCTGGTTCTGTTCCTTTCACTCAGCATCAGATCATATAAATCTTCCCAGGTCTCTCTGAAGTTTTCCTGTTCATTATTTATTATAGCAAAACAGTATTTCATTAAATTCATATACCATAATTTATTCAGCCATTCTCCAATTGATGGGCATCCCCTTGATTTCCAGTTTTTGGCCACCACAAAGAACGCTGCTAAAAATATTTTTGTACGTGAGGGACCCTTTCCCATTTTCATGCTCTCTTGGGGATACAGTCCTAGAACTGATATTGCTGGGTTAAAGGGTATGCATATTTTTATTGCCCATTGGGCATAGTTCCAAATTGCTCTCCAGAATGGTTGGATCAGCTCACAGCACCACCAACAATAAATTAATGTTCCAGCTCTCCCACATCCTCTCCAACATTTATCATCTTCCTGTTTTGTCATGTTAGCCAATCTGATAGGTGTGATGTGGTACTTCAGAGTTGTTTTGATTTGCATCTCTCTAATCAATAGTGATTGAGAGCATTTTTTCATATGACTGTAGATATCTTTAATTTCTTCCTCTGAAAACTACCTGTTCATATCCTTTAACCATTTATCAATTGTGAAATGACTTGTATTTTTGTACATTTGACTCAATTCTCTATATATTTTAAAAAGGAGGCCTTCATCACAGACACTAGCTGCAAAAATTCTTTCCCAGTTTTCCGCTTCTTTCCTAATCTTGGCTGTGCAAAGGTTTTCAGTTTAATGTAAGATCTGGTAGAGCTAGGCCACCTTCCCCAGCATTTCTTTTCATTATTTCCCTTGATATTCTGGACCTTTTGTTCTTCCACATGAATTTTCATATTATTTTTACCAGCTCTAGAAAATAATTATCTGATAGTTTGATTGGTATAGCACTAAATAAGTAAATTAATTTAGGTAGAATTGTAATTTTTATTATATTGGCTCGGCCTACCCACCAGCAACTGATGTTTTTCCACTTACTTAGATCTGACTTTATTTGTGCAAAAAGTGTCTTTTAACTGTGTTCATATACATCCTAGGTTTCTTCTGGCAGGTAAACTCCCAGACATTTTATAGTGTCTACCCTAGCTTTAAATGGTATTTCTCTATCTCTTGCTATTGGGCTTTGTTACTAATATATAGAATTGCAGAAGATTTCTGTGAGTTTGTTTTGTAAACTACAACTTTGCCAAAGTTGTTCATTATTTCTAATAGTTTTTTACTTGAATATCTGGGATTTTGTAAGTATATCATCATATCATCTGCAAAAAGTGATAACTTAATTTCTTCTTTGTCTATTCTAATTCCTTCAATTTCTTTATCTTCTCTAATTGTTACAGCTAATATTTCTAGTACCATATTGAATAATAGTGGTGATAATGGACATCCTTGGAAATGCATCTAGCTTATCTTCATTGCATACAATGCTTGCTGAAGGTTTTAGGTAGATACTGCTTATTATTTTATGGAAAGTCCCCTTTATTCTTATGCTCTCCAGTGTTTTCGATAGGAATGGGTGTTGTGTTTTGTCAAAAACTTTCTCTACATCTATTGAGATAATCATGTGGTTTCTGTTAGTTTTGTTGTTGATATGATTGATAATGCTAAAAATTTTCCTAATATTGAACCAGTTGTGCATTCCGGGTATGAATTCTACCTGGTCACAATGTATTATTCTGATGAAAAGTATCTGTATTGTTTTTGGTAACATCTTATTTGAAATTTTTGAATCTATATTCATTAGTAAAATTATTCTATAATTTTCTTTCTCTGTTTTGGCTCTTCCTGGTTTCAGTATCAAAACAATATTTGCATCATAAAAAGAATTTGGGAGAACTCCTTCCCCCATTTTCTGAAATATTCTATATATTATTGGAATTAACCATTCTTTAAATGTTTGATAGAATTCACTTGTAAATCCATCTGGCCCTAGAGATTTTTTCTGAGGGAGTTCATTGATAGCTTGTTCAATTTCTTTTTCTGAAATGGGGTTGTGTAAGTATTTAACTTCCTCTTCTGTTAATCTGGGCAATTTATATAGGTTTTTTTTTTTTAAAAAATACTCATCCATCTCATTTAGATTGTTGAATTTATGGGTGTAAAGTTGGGCAAAGTAATTTCTAATTATTGTTGTAATTTCCTCCTCATTGGAGATGAGTTCACCCCTTTCATTTTTGTTATTGGTAATTTGGTTTTCTTTTTTTTTTTTAAATCAAATTGACCAAATGTTTATCAACTTTATTAGTTTTTTCATAAAAAACAACTCTTAGTTTTATTTATTAATTCAATATTTTTCTTAATTTCAATTTTATTCATTTCTCCTTTGGTTTTTGGTATTTTTTATTTGGTATTTACTTGGGGATTTTAAATTTGTTCTTTTCCTAGCTTTTTCAGCTTCACGCCCAAGTCATTGGTCTCCTCTTTATCTATTTTATTCATGTAAGCATTCAAAGGTATAAAACTTGCCCTAAGAAGTGCTTTTGCAGTATATCAAAAGATTTGGTAGGTTGTCTCATTATTGTCATACTCTTTTTTAAAATTAATTTATTTAAGTTTTCAATATTCATTTCTACAAAATTTTATGTTCCAAATTTTCTCCCCATTTCTCCCCTCCAGCCACCTCAAAAAGCAGAGCATTCTAATTTACCTCTATCACCAATCTTCCCTCCCTTCTAACATTCCTCCCTTCCGTTATCTCCATCTTCTCTTTTGGCCTGTAGGGCAAGATGACTTTCTTTACCCCAGTACCTGTATTTCTTATTTCCTAGTTGCATGAACAATACTCAACAGTTGTTCCCAAAACTTTGAGTTTCAACTTCGCTTCCTCCCTCCCTCCCCACTCATTCCCTTTGGAAAGGCAGGCAATTCAATATAGGCCACATCTGTGTAGTTTTCAAATGACTTCGATAATAATCATGTTGTGTCAGACTAACTGTATTTCCCTCCATCCTATCTTGCCCCCAATTTCTTCTGCTCCCTCTTTTGACCCTATCCTTCGCCAAGAGTGTTGACTTCTTATTGCTCCCTCCTCCCATTGCCCTCCCCTTCTTTCATCTCCCCCCACCCTGCTTATACCCTTCTCCCCCACTCTTATGTATTGTAAGCTAGGTTTTCATACCAATATGAGTGTGCATTTTATTCCTTCCTTTAGTCAAATGTGATGAGAGTAAGCTTCATGTTTTTTCTCTCACCTCCCCACTTTTCCCTCCACTGAAAAATCATTTACTTGCCTCTTTTATGAGAGATAATTTGCCCCATTCCATTTCTCCCTTTCTCCTCCCAATATATTTCTCTCTCACCCCTTAATTTCATTTTTTAAAGATATGATCCCATCCCATTTAATTCACCCTGTACTCTCTGTCTGTGTGTGTGTATGTGTGTGTATGCATGTGTGTGTGTGTGAAATGCCACCAACTACCCAGACAATGAAAAAAGTTTCCAAGAGTTACGAATGTTGTCTTTCCATATAGGAATGTAAATGGTTAATTTTGGTAAGTCCCTTATGACTTCTATTTGCTGTTTACTTTTTCATGCTTCTTCTCATTCTTGTGTTTGAAAGTCAAATTTTCTTTTCAACTCTGATCTTTTCATCAAGAATGCTTGAAAGTCCTCTGTTTCATTGAAAGACCATATTTTCCCCTGAAGTATTATACTCAGTGATTCTTGGTTTTAGTCCTAGTTCCTTTGACTTCTGGAATACCCTATTCCATGCCCTTCGATTCCTTAATGTAGAAGCTGCTAGATCTTGTGTTATCCTGATAGTATTTCCACAATACATGAATTGTTTCTTTCTAGCTGCTTAAAATATCTTCTCCTTGACCAGGTAAGTCTAGAATTTGGCCACAATGTTCCTAGGAGTTTCTCTTTTTGGAATTCTTTCAGGCGGTGATCGGTGGATTCTTTCAATATTTATTTTGCCCTCTGGCTCTAGAATATCAGGGCAGTTTTCCTTGATAATTTCATGAAAGATGATATCTAGACTCTTTTGTGATCATTACTTTCAGGTAGTCCCATAATTTTTAAATTGTTTCTCCTGGATCTATTTTCCAGGTCAGTTGTCTTTCCAAAGAGATATTTCACATTCTCTTCCATTTTTTCATTCTTTTGGTTTTGTTTTGTGGTTTCTTGGTTTCTCATAAAGTCATTAGCCTCCCTCTGTTCCATTCTAATTTTTAAAGAACTATTTTCTTCAGTGAGCTTTTGAACCTCCTTTTCCATTTGGCTAATTCTGCTTTTTAAAGCATTCCTCTCCTCATTAGCTTTTTGAACCTCTTTTTTCCTATTGAGTTAGCCTATTTTTAAAGGTGTTATTTACTTTAGCATTTTTCTGGGTCTCCTTTAAAGATGTTGACATGCTTTTCATTCTTTTCTTTCATCTCTCTCATTTCTTTTCCCAGTTTTTCCTCCAACCATCTAACTTGATTTTCAAAATCCTTTATGAGGTCTTCCGTGGCCTGAGACCATTGAATATTTATTTTGGATGTTTGGGAAACAGAAGCCTTGATTTTTATGTCTTTCTCTGATGGTAAGCATTGTTCTTCCTCATCTGAAATGATGGGAGAAGATATCTGTTCACCAAGAAAATAACCTTCTATAGCCTTATTTTTCCCCGCTTTTGGGCATTTTTCCAACCAGTTCCTTGACTTTTGGGTCCTTTGTCAGGACTAGGGTATATTCTGGGAATCTGTAAGATCTCAGTTCCTCCAAGGTGGCACAATGAAGCGTGTACACTGGTCTGAGAGTAGGGAGAGACTTTTTTTGTGCCCAGAATCTTAGCAGTTACTTCTCCACAGCCACCTGGTCTCCAGTTCCACCAAGTCAGCACTGGGAA
Source organism: Bettongia penicillata ogilbyi (assembly GCA_023548195.1). Lineage (NCBI taxonomy): Eukaryota > Metazoa > Chordata > Mammalia > Diprotodontia > Potoroidae > Bettongia > Bettongia penicillata. Next base: position 7,960,513 of record JAJHZJ010000010.1, read on the forward strand.
CTGATTTTCAGTTAAACAGTGGGGGCAGGGCTGACATTCAGTGTGAGACAAAGTCCAGCTCCCTCAGGGCCTCTACACAGGGCTGAGGTAATATTCAGTTCCTCAGTGCCCCCAGGGGTTTTTATGCTCCAACAATGGATGCAGGTGGCTGTATGGGCTGCTGTGTGGCCTCTGTGGCTGCTGCTTGCCGCCGTAGTTATGGGAAGACCCTTCTCCCTTCCTGGCCAGATGAAAAAACCCATCACTGACCTTTGGCACCTGTGGGTTGAGGGATATGAAAACTGCTGTTGCTGGGACTGGGGATTCTCTGCTACTGTGACTGGAGATTCCACCCCCATGTGTCCTCCTCACAGAGTCATACTGTGGCACTTGACTAAGGCTGGGCTGGTATCTGCTCTGGGTCCCATACAACTGACATTTCCTGTGGGCCTTTCATGTCACCCTGGGCTGGAAATCTCTTCCACTCTGTTGTTTTCCACTTCTGCTGCTCCAAAATTTGTTGAGAGTCTCTCTCTACAGGTATTTTATGGGCTGTGTGGGGAGAGCCTCCATATATGTGTCTTTCTACTCTGTCATCTTGGGTCCGCCCCTATTGTCATACTCTTGAATGAAGTTGTTGATTATTTCTAAGATTTGTTGTTTAACCTACTCCTTCTTTAATATTAGATTATTTAGTTTCCCATTTATTTTTTACTTATCTTTCCATGGTCTTTTATTACATATAATTTGTATTGTATTATGATCTGAGAAGGATGCATTGACTATTGCTGCATTTCTGCACATGATTGTGAGCTTTTTATGGCATAGAACACAGTTAATTGTTGTATATGTGTCATGTACCACTGCCAAAAAGGTATATTCTTTCTATTCCCATTCAATTATCTCCAGAATTCTATCATATCTACCTTATTCAGAGTTTTGTTCACCTCCTTAACTTTTTCTTGTTTATTTTAAGGTTAGATTTATCAAGTTCAGAGAGGGGGAGGTTGAGGTCCCCCACTTGTATAATTTTACTGTCTATTTCTTCCTGCAACTCCCCCAACCTCTCCTCTAAGAATGTATGCTGTACCACTTGGAATATACATATTTAGTAATGATATTGCTTCATTGCATATGGTGCCTTTTAGCAGGATATAATTTCCTTCCTTATCTCTTTTGATTAGATCTATTTCTGCTTTTGTTTTGTCTGATATTATGTTTGCTACCCCTGCTTTTCTTTTTTTGTGTTCCAAATGTGATGAATTTATTTTTCTCTGATGCAAAACCAAAGCTTTCACTATAGCACAAAGATCATTTCGATAAAAGGTTGTGAAAAAGTGGTGTGGGACATGCCAGATGTGATGTACAAACTGGAGGATCAGGTCATTCCTTTTATAACATGACACTACACTGTTGTTGAAGAACAAATTTAAAATAACACTGAGAAACTGAACGGAAATGTGGCACAAACATTACAACTTCCATGCATGCCTTCAAGTATCTGTCTCTTATAATAGACTCAAAAATCTCTAGACTTCAGCGTGGTGGCACTACACCAATTCTTCGGAAGAATTAAAAGTTCACATTGTTGAAATTTCACAGAAGAATCTTAAGGTCAAAAGAGAGTGGGTTCATTTCCCTTCATTTCCAGGGACAGATCTGATATTTTACTTAAAAACTATACTAAGCTTCCAATTCAAATCCCAACCCAATCTTGTGACCTCCTGCATTGAAGTTTTTTCCATCAATTAAAGCTGAAAGAGTCAATTTCACACCTGTTCAGAGGGTCTGAATATAACCAGTCTAATAAGGCTGGCATTATTCACTTTACCAGATAGAGAAGTTTTTTCAGCCAGCTTGTACTTAGCAGCAATGCCAAAATGGGTGTTGTTGTCTAAGCAAGATTTATTGATGTTTCAATCTTCCCATTAACCTTTTGGTGGATTGAACATCCAAATTCAGTGCCATCATTCACATGTGTATGCAGCTGGAAGTCAACAGTCTTATAACCCAGGGCAAAATTATTCTGAGACAGTTTAGATTTGACCGTGTCAAAACTCATCTGATAGCCAGCAAGCCATCCTTCATAAGTCAACACAGCCCAGCCATAGATGGTGGGTCCAGAGAAATCAATGTCAACATTTCCACCAAAACTGAAACAGTTACGGTTATAGGAGGCCTTTAATTTCCCACTCTTCTTTCCTGTGTTTGTTACAAATATGATGTCAAGAGTCATCTTCGAACCTTCAGTCAATTTATCCTCCATGCTGATTTCTGTCCCCAGGGTATTGTCTGTGTTCCATTTTTGAAGGAAAGTAAGCCCATAGTCACAGATTGTGTACTTTGTTTCCAAATTACCCGAAGTTTTACCTGTATCAGTGTATGAATGATCAGATGTAGAAAATTTCACTCCACTCTAAGACTTGGTTCTAAGATCTATTTTAACCATAACAAACTTATATCCTTTGTTGAAGATACCTTTGGCAGCCTTTTGTAAGTCACAGTAAGTTGGTGTGTCACACATTTCTTTATGTACACATGCGCTGGAAGGGTCCGCAACACACAAAATGGCCGAGGGTCTGGGAGAGCAATGGGATGGACTCTGGAAGAGTACGACCATTGCTGAACGTGGCTGCTCTTGCCCCCTGCTTTTCTTACATCAGTGGAAGCACAATATATTCTGCTCCAACCTTTTACCTTTACCCTGTGTGTATCCCCCCATTTCAAATGTGTTGCTTGTAAACAACGTATTTTTGGATTATGGCTTTTAATTCGTTCTGCTATCCATCTCCATTTTATGGGGGAGTTCATTCCATTCACATTCACAGTTAGGATTACAACCTGTATCTTTCCCTCCAGCATCTTTCTCATCATTTGTCCTTTTACTTCTCCCGTCTTCCTTCCTCTCCTCAATAGAATTCTCACTTTTGACCACCTCCTCCCAGTCTTCCCATCCTTCTTTCAGCCTGCCTGCCTTTTACTCCCCTTTACTCTTATTACTTCTTCCCTCCCATTTAGCTTCCCCTCTCCTTTCTTCCTCCTTCCCCTCTTACTGCCTATAGAGCTAGTTAGATTTATATACTTAATTAAGATTATTGTTCCCTCCTTGAACCAAATCAGATGAGAGTACCTCTCAAACAATGTTCATCTCACTCCCGTCTTTCCCTGTTCTGTAATATAATTTTGCACTTCTTATTGTTATGTAATTTACCATTTTCTGCTTCCTCTTTTTCACATATCCTGTTACAATCCCTTCGAATGCTTCAATCACATTTTTATCATTACATCATTTACTTTGTACCCATCCCCTCTATCTGTGTATCCTTTTCATAGTTCATAATAAATGTACAATTCTTGAGATTAACAAGTATCATCTTCCCATACAGTGAGGTAAACAGTTTGCCCAAATTGAGTAACAATTTTTTCTTTGCTCCTGTTTACCTTTGCATGCCTCTCTTGAGACCTGTGTTAGAAGATCGAATTTTCTATTGAGTTCTGGTCTTTTTTGTCAGGAAGGTCTGGAAATCCCTTATTTCTTTGAATGTCCATATCCTTGCCTGAAATGTAATGCTGAACTTTGCTGAGTAATTGATTCTTTGTTGTAGTCCCAGCTCCTTTGCCTTATGAAATCACATATTCCAATTCCTTTAATCTTTTAATGTAGAAGTTCCAAGGTCCTGTGTCATCCTGACTGTAGCTCCTCAATATTTGAATGGTTTCTTTCTGGCTGCCTGTAGTATTTTCTCCTCCACTTGATAGTTCTTGAATTTTGCAACAATATTTCTTGGTGTTTTTTAATTCGAGATCCCTTTCGGGAGGTGAAAGGTGGATTCTTTTGATGACTATTTTGCTCTCTGGGTATAGCACTTGTGGGAAGTGTTCCTTGATAATCTCTTGGAAGATATTGTGCAGATTCTTATTTTTTTCATCCTGGCTTTCTGGTAGGCCAATAATTCTTAAATTTTCTCTCCTGGATATATTTTCCAGGTCAGTTGTTTTTCCAGTTAGATATTCTATACTTTCTTCTATCTTTTCATTCTTTAGATTTTGTTTGACTGACTCTTGATGTCTACTTGCCCAATTCTAATTTTTTATCAAATTGTTTTCTTCAGTTAACTTTTGCATCTCCTTTTCCATTTGCCCAATTTTCCCTGTTAGGTTTTGTGCTTCCTTTTCCATTTGTTCAATTTTCCTTTCTAAAGAGCTGTTCTCTTCATAGACTTCTTTTTCATACTTTTAAAATCATTGGTCAGTTTTTCTTCTATTTCCTTCTTCACTTCTTCCAGGAGAGCTCTTTGTGCATGTAAGAAATCCATAATCCCTTCTGAAGTTTCAGATGGGAGTGCAGTCTCAATAATGACTTCTTTGGTATTTGTGTTTTAGTCCTTGTCCCCATAGAAAGATTCTATTGTTTTTTCCTTCTTGTTTTGCTTCTTTTTATGCATGATGATGAAGCTTTGTGGCCTCTTGTTCTTTTACTTAGGAGCTGGAGAACCTGATGTTGAGCTGGCTGGTGTGAGAAAACAAAGGACAGGTAAGTTTTTTCTTTTTGTTTTGTGTTTCCTGGATTAGCCTTGGGTCTCACTTGTTAAGTGTGTGTGTGTGGGGGGGGGTGGTCTGGTCACTGGAGATCTCTTCAGCTGAGCTAGAGCAAAAGCAAGCTCAGTGTTTGGTGATCTTGGCTGCCTTCTCATTTCCCCTGGAGCACTGAGGCATGCCTGCGTCCTAGTGAAAGGCTTCACCCTCCTGGACTCTGGATCTCTTCTCAGTTGGTTTGCTGAGGTGGGGCTGTTTGGAACAGCTCAGGTCCTGTTCCACAGTAAGAATAATATTTCTAGCCTCAGGTGCTACAAGACTGTTTGTCCCTTCTGCTGGTCCCACTGATCCAAGATTTTTCTGGTAAAATATTTTATGGTTCCTTTAAGATCAACAAGGTGAGGGGGACAGAGTATTTACCAATCACTCTGCCATTTTGACTCCCAGAAGTTCAAATAGGTGACTTACAGATATTTATTCTGCAGACTGATAATCTCAGGAGTGGTTGTGGGTGATACCTGGGGCTCAGAGGCTGTCACTCACTTGTCTTCATTTATCTCCCACCCTAGCTGCCACTCTGCCATTCCGCAGTGCTGCTGCTACCTCAGGTTGCCCGAGGGGCTTTCCTTCTTGACTGTGCCACAGTGCAACATGCTGTGCTGTATGCTGTGGTCTCTTCCACTCCTGTGGAACAGATCTTTCTGGTCAACCTTCCAGTCTGTCCTGAACTGTGAATCTGCCACAGTCTGTCTGCTATTGGATTCTGCACCTCCAAAATTTGGTTAGATTATCTTTTTAGAGGTATTGGAAGGAGTTTGTCTAAGAGCTTAAGTGAGTAGTTGCTCTCACTCCACCATTTTGGCTCTGCCCCCTCTCTTTTCAGTTTTTTATAATTACTTCTATAAGTTCCAAATTTTCTCCCCCTCCCTTCCCAAGATGACATGCATTCTTATATTGACTCTACATATACATTCCTATTAAACACATTTTCAAATTAGTCACATTTCATAGAAGAATTAAAATGAATGGGAGAAACCATGAGAAAAACAAAACAAAAACATAACAAAAAAGAAAATAGTCTTATTCATTCTGTGTTCCCACCCCATAGTTCTTTCTCTGAGTGTAGATGGCATTTTACATCTTGAGTCCTTTGGAAATATTGTAGGTCCTTGCATTGCTACGAAGGGCTAAGTTTATCAGAAACAATCCTCACAAACTGTACCTGTTACTGTGTACAATATTCTCCTGGTTCTGCTCATTTCACTCAGCATCAGTTCATATAAGTCTTTCCAAGTTATTCTGATGCCCAACTGTTCATCATTTCTTATAGCACAACAGTATTCCATTACATTCATATATCATAACTTGTTCAGCCATTCTCCAATTGATGGACATTCCCTAAATTTGCAGTTCTTGGCCACCAGAAAAAGAGCTGCTGTAAATACTGTTGTACATGTGGGTCCTTTTCCCATTTTTATGGTCTCTTTGGATATAGCCTTATTTTATAGCCATTTGAGCATAGTTCCAAATTGCTCTCCAAAATGGTTGGATCTGTTCATAGTTCCACCAACAATGAATTAGTGTTCCAACTTTCCCACATCTTCTACAATATTTATCATTTTCCTGTTTTATCATGTTAGGCAATCTGGTATGTGAGATGTAGTACCTCGGAGTTGTTTTGCTTTGTATCTCTCTAATCAATAGTGATTTATATCATTTTTATATAACTATAGATAGCTTTAATTTCTTCCTTTGAAAGCCATCTGTTCATATCCTTTGACCATTTTTCAATAGGGGAATGACTTGTATTCTTGCAAATTTTACTCAGTTCTCTATATATTTTAGAAATGAGATCAATATGTCTCTTTTCAACTTCCACTAATCATTTTTTAGTTTTGCTCTTGGAGGCCAAGATAACTAATCCCTCTTCCAGGTGACAGTCTTTCAAACACTAAGTCTTCTCTTCTCTATACTATTTGGACTTTGTTGGTTCATATTGAATGTAAATAGCAATTGTTTGTATTTTGGTCAGAAACCTTGAGGGTCCTCCCCTCCCTGATTGATTTTTTTAATATACTGGGTAAAAGAATCCAGTCCTTGACTCTTTTCTTACCTAGTTCTAATCCCTGAATGACTGTTATCTTAAGCAAAGTGAGAGCTGGAAAGACCTTGGTTTGAAAAGGCCAAGGTACTCCACTGCAACTGGGCCATCTTCAGTCATCATGATTTATATCTTGGCACTGGGTCCAGATGACTCTTTAAGAGAAAGTGAGGGTGGTAACTTAGCACACCTGTCCCTCACTTAAATCTAATTCATCTTCAAATCATTGCATCACCTTCCTTATGTCATGGTCCTCCTCAAGAATAAAAGACCAACAACAACTTCTCTTCTCCTTTAACTGACAGTCACATGCATAGGTCTCAATGATTCTGCTTCCCTAATTCTGCCCCTCCCTTAACAGTGTCCATCTTCCACTATGGAGCCCACCACTACATATAGAGTTACAGGGCAAAGGACAATAGCAACCTGAAATCAAGCTGAATGACTGCAGAGACCCTTGGTGGATTTTTAGGATGCATGGAGCTGTGCACCTCCAAGAGGCTGTTTATATTAGTGTGAGCATGGGCATCACCATCATCATCATCATCACCCTTATTGAATCTTTCCATCTCTGTCTCTCTGCTTTTTTCTCTGCTGTGTCTCTGTCTTTCTTTATCTTTCCTCTTTAGTCTTGTTTTTTTTTTTAGATTTAATTTCCTCTATCTATACGGATTAAGATTTTCATAGAAGTATTTGCTTGCCAAGGGCATTACCCAGATTTAGTCTAGTAAACTGTCTGTTGGTCAGTTAACAAGCATTTTATTAATTACTTCATATATGACAAACACTCTTCTATGCACTAAAGATACAAAAAAGGACAAAACATTGTCCCTGCCCCAAGGAAGCTCAAATTGTAATGTGTCAGATGATGTGCAAGCAATTACATACATAGAAGACATACACAGAGTAAATGGAATTTGTTATCACTGGGAAAGCACCAACAGTGGGGAACAGGGACAGTGGGAAACATCCTGCAGAAGGTCAGATATGGGCTGAGCCTTGAGCTGAAATATGATTTAGCCTATGGTTTCCTATTTTTTCAATACAAGGACTTTTCAACCTGCTCCTTGGTGAGTAATGGGGACCCAATTTGATTAGACCAGAAGAGCCACGTGGTTGACACTGGGATCACTAATGGGTGGATCAGTCAGTCAGTCTCCATAGTTAATCCTGATAATTGTGGACTAAATCATCCCCAAGTTACAGAGCATTTATACCAGGTCAGAGATGGGAGTTGTTGCTAACTACCAGGCATGGATCTTTCCTTTGCTTGATGAAGGTTACATAATGGTCAGATTAAGTACTGAGAATTGGCCATGCCAATAATCAGCTTCCCTACCTTCATTGCCCTGACTCTAGTTTTAAAACACTTCATCACCCCAAGCCTTGCCACTATACTTTTTGAATTTCTTGGGAAGGAAAAAAAAATCCTCTGTTGAAAAGTTATGGGCTACTGGTAGAATAGCAGCCTGGAGGAAACTAAATATTTTTATCTTGTTTCTGATTCCACCACAGATTCTGCATGCTCCTGAGGCAAGTCATTTCTACCAGGAGAGCAGATCCCAAAAAGTAACTTTTTATTTAATCTCTCTAGCCCTTCCTTGGTCCCACATCCCAAGTGGACTCTCCTGAGCCCCCATTCCTAAGCCACTCCCAAACCCATGCTGGTGAGAAAGACAATAGGATCTTGCCTCTAAACCATGCTCAATCCCTCCTGGATGAAAACTGCTTGCCTTTGCCTGAAGCCATGGGAGTCTTCCAAGTCAAATCCTTCCATTCAATTCCATACTTTTTATCATCCTTCACTCTATGCTTTAAGCTCTCCATCTCAGCCTCTTTACTGTCTTCTTTCTAATATTTTCTCTTTGAGTATTTCCAGTTTTGGTTCCCTCTGGATTTGTCTCTGTATCCATGTCTTTCTCTGTCTCCTCAAGTGGTGGACCACCACTTCATCCTGTATCTCATTTTGGATGATGATGACGACAATGATGATCTTGATGATGATGATGTGTGTTTGTGTATGTGTGTATGTGTGTGTAGATAGTGGAGGGTATGCTTAGAGAAATGTCTTATATGATAGTAAACATAAAGTATTTCAAGTCAGAGGGCCTGTGTTCAAATCTCAGTCCTCTTTCTGCATGTGACCGTCGCCTTTTTTGGCCCTCAGTTTTGACATCTGTACAATGGCTTAACCTGTATGATTCTCATGATCCCCCCAACACCCTATCTATGATATTTTTAGATACTCTTTCATTAGCATTCTAGTGGTTAATGGCCTCTTCCTCCTCAACTTCCCCTTGTTTTGACTTTGCGTATAGTGACTTAGTTGGAACTAAGAAATAGAAGAAAAGCTTGGTCAGTTCATAAAAACACACACAGAAGTTAACCCTCAGAGAGTTCAGCAGAGACTAATGTTGCCAGATATAGCGATGAGTTCTTCGAGGAAAGACACTGTTCTGTTTTTTCCTGTGTATCTACAGCGACTGGCACAGTACCTGACAGTAGCAGGTGCTTCATAAATTCTGATAGGATTCCATCAGTGCTTCTACTTTGTACTATAAAGGGCATGCAGGGCAGACATTCTGAGAGAGTGACCAGAGAGGATGCTGGGAGGTAAGAGAGGTGCTTCCTTTCTTCATCCTGCTGTTGCCCAACTCTTGGTGGTTGGGCATCTCCCAGTCTTACCTAGTCCATTTCTTCATCTCTAAAAGGATTAACTAGACTTGATAACCTCTAAGACCTCTTCTAGCTTTAAACGTATTATCCTATGAAGCTTATATCAAATCACTTGTCAAGTACTGTCAAATCTACCTCTGGATTTACTCTCCCAACTGCTATCTGTTTCCATGGCTACTTTCCAAGTTCAGGAAATGATCACTTGTGATCTGGGTTACTGGGGCCTTCTAACTGGTTTCTCTGCTTCTAATCTCTTCCCCCTTTTTTAGTTCATCCTCTAAAAAGGTGACAAAATAATCTCCCTAAGCTAGAAGTTTAACTATGTCATTCTTCCACTCAAAAACCTTTCATGGCTAACTGATGACAAAAAGATGGAATACAAACTATTTAACCTAGAATTGATACCTTCCTACTATTTTAAAACTGTCCCATGACTCCTTGGATGACTTCTCTGCCTCTTGTCATGGAGCCTTTTCATGGTATTGGTGAATCCACTCTTATGGCTTGATCCTCTGGATTGTGAGTTTCTCCCTAGTATCCCCATGTAAGCAAATGCTCACACATCATATTCACTTTTAAACCAGGTTCAACTCTTGATTCCCTGGTGAGCTGCCAATGTGGCTCCACTCTCCTTAACCCTTTGCTTTTCAACTCCTTTTTATATGTTGTCTCCCTCTATTGGAATGTAAGCTCCTTCAGGGCAAGAACTGTCTCTATTTTTAACTTATCTTCCTATTATCTATGTCTCATATATACTCTATCCACCTATCTGTCATCTATCCATCTATCTATCTATCTATCTATCTATCTATCTATCTATCTATCTATCTATCTATCATCTATCTATCATCTATCTATCTATCTATCATCTATCTATCTCCATCTATCTATCTATCATCTATCTATCTATCTATCTATCTATCTATCTATCTATCTATCTATCTATCTATCTATCTATCTATCTATCTATCTATCTACCTATCTGTCTGTCTGTCTATCTATCTAGTTATATAACTAGCTACCCCCTCCCTGGCTTTCCAGCCTTATTTCATATGAATCCCATTCTAGAATTCAAAATTCCAGCAAGTCATTTTTCAAATTCATGAATCCACCTTAGTTCTTTTAGAAGGTACCAGGTGCCTCTTTCAGGAAGTTGAAACTTCCTCCTCTCTGGTTCTTAGGGTTCTCATCTCCTGCTAAGGCTCAGTGCAAATGCAGCCTCATTTCCTCAGTTTTTAACTTTCTTCATCCTTATTTTAAGTTTATCCATGAACATGTTGAATTTGCACCTCATACCCTACCCCCCCACTCACCTAAAATATATGCTTCTTGAGCTCACAGTCATTGTTCCTAGCACACTGCCTAGCACAAAGTAGTTGCTTAGCACATATAACTTCAACTGGAGAAACATACTGTGAACATGACATAATAATTTAGGCCACTGAGGTGGAGTTCTCTGTGCAGTGAACCCACAAGAAACACTGGCTGCTTCATTCTCATGATTGAATTGTTGGAACTAAGAAATATGAGAAAAGCTTCGTCAGTATGCCAAAAACAGACAAAACAATCTTCAAAAACAAACAAAATAATTAATCCTCAAAGAGTTCAGCAGATGCTAATATTGCCAGATGTAGCTAAGGGGTAGAATTTGACTCACTGTTCCAAATCTTTGAAGGATAAACGTGTAATACTCTATTTTAACAGTCAACTGATAAATGTCAGTTGCAGAGTCTTCATGCCAATGTGCGATTTCCTTCTAGCCTCCCAGGATGCTCTGAGCTTGTCTCAAACTGTCAGTAAGTCAGTGACTGTCCTCACCATTGTTCCCCTCCTTTGGTGCAGATTACCAACGCAAATATAAGAATTAAAACTGATACCTATATGAAGGAAGGACAGACTTGTTGGCTTACAATGTATCCTACAACTCCTGATGGTTTCATATGAATGAAACCTAATTACATTAAACATTACTGGACATCTAGGGATGGGGATAAGCTTCGGGCAGGGAAGCACCAAGAAGTTGTATCCATGAATCTAGCAGTGGGAATGAGCTAGCTATCCAAACATGGAACAAGCAGCCTCACAAGGAAGTAGAATCCTCCTTCTTGGAGGTATCTGGGCAGACACTTGACTATTTATCTTTTACATTAAAGTGTCAATTTTTTTGTGTTTGGGTTGGAATAGGTGAACAATGAAGTCCCTTCTGGCTCCCAAATTCAGTCATCTGTGATTGCCTTGATTTAGTGAGATGAAATGAGGTTGAGGATTCATAGGAAAGTAAATTACATTGGCTGCTTTTATTCTAGACAGTTGATCATTTAATGCTCCTTCTCTGTCCTAGATTCTCAGTGCAACATTCTAGCTTCCTGATTTGTAAAATAATGAAGAACCTTGCCAACATAGGATCCAGGGAAATGTTGCCAATTTGCAACATTCTGTGGATAGGTCTACACATCCATAGGTATAACTGAGCTCCAATGAAGATGTGGTCAATTTCCTGACAAGTTCTGAAGTATATTCACCCTTGTTAACATCTTTTAGTTTCTCTCTCCAATCACCCATCTTCCTTAAAAACAAAAATGATAACATGTTACAGAGAGATAAAAATGCCTCTAAATTAAAAATGTAGAATGATAACAGCATGCTTTCATGGAAGACATTGGATGTATTCATGTCTTACTTTGACATTTCTGCATAATATCTCCAATTTGCAGATGGGCTAACTGAGGCATGATAAGCAAAGAGAATTTTCCACAAGTTCTCTCCATTTCAGGTTTTAAAAATAGAGGCCTCGAGATCTGCTTCTTGTGCTAACATTCTGACCCCATGAACTCACTGTTTATTTGTTTTTTTTTCCTTCCTTACCCATGATCCTTACCAAGAAGGTACAAAGCACCCCCAAGCATTGCCATCAAGCTGTCCTGCTGCTCTCTTCTGGCCTGGAACAGCTCGTCTCCTCCCCTAAGCTCCACCTTGTTGCTATGGGAAGTTTGTTTTATTGGGATGCCAGAACAAACAAGCTCCGAAACCACCCCTAACATCACTAACGGGGATGCCCATAAATCAAAGAGCACCCTGGGGTCAGAGGCACTTAAAGGTGTGTTCCTACACACACACACACATGCACACACACACACACTCACAAAAATACATGACAAAGGAAAAAGTATGTCAGAGAACTACAAATAAAATGACTGTGTGTATGTAACAGCACCTGATTTTCCTGGGTCCCCTTTATCCAGCACAACCCTTAAAGGGGGCCAAAAGTGCTATCTTTTTAAAATGAGCCAGTGCTTTAGGGGAGGAGGAAGAACTCTGCTTATAGAGTTATACAAGTGAAAGAATCTTGGAGAAACCATGTTGTTCATTGTCTTATCTTTAGGAAACCCCTGCTTTTTGGTCTCCATCCTTTGCATGACTCACATACTTAGGCATCATTATGGGCCAGGCCCTCATATTCTTATTCCTAGATTATTGCAATTGACTAACCAAATGCATTTCTTTCTAATTATTTCACTTTCTAATCTAGCCTCTACACATAGGTCAAAATTATCTTCCTAAACCATAGGTCTTGCAAGGTTACTCAGCTCCTCAGTAGCTTCTGAAGCTTCAGGTTGTCATTTTTTTTTTTTTTAAAGTCTGCCTTCTCTCCATATTCTTTATTTTTTTTAATTTATTTATTTAACTTTTGACATTCATTTTCACAAAATTTTGGGTTCCAAATTTTCTCCCCTTTTCTCCCCTCCCCCCACCCCAATACACTGAGCAATCTAATTTTCCCTATCTCCAATCTGCCCTCTCTTCGATCATCCCTCCCTTCTCTTCTCCCCATCTTCTCATTTGTCCTGTAGGGCCAGATGCCTTTCTATTCCTCATTAACTGTATGTCTTATTTCCTAGTAGCAATAACAATACTAAACAGTTGTTCCTAAAACTTTGAGTTCCAAATTCTCGCCATCCTTCCCTCCCCACCCATTCCCTTTGGGAAGGCAGGCAATTCAGTATAGGCCCTATCTGTGTAGTTTTGCAAATGACTTCCATAATAGTCATGTTGTGTAAGACTAACTGAATTACCCTCCATCCTATCCTGCTCCTCATTGTTTCTATTCTGTCTTTCGATCCTGTCCCTCCCTGAGTGTTGACTTCAAATTGCTCCCTCCTCCCATTGCCCTCCCTTCCATCATCCCCCGCCTTGCTTATCTCCTTCTCCCCCACTTTCCTGTACTGTAAGATAAGTTTTCATGCCAAAATGAGTGTGCATTTTATTCCTTCCTTTAGTTAAAAGTGATGAGGGTAAACTTCTTGTTTTCTTTTTCTCAGCTCTCCTATTTTTCCCTCCACTAAAAAGTCTCCTGCTTGCCTCTTGAATGAGATATAATTACCCCATTCCATTTCACCTTCTTTCCTCCCCCTACCTTTCTCTCTCACCATTTACCTTAATTTCTTTTAAGATATGGTCCCATCCTATTCAATTCACTCTGGCTCTCTGTCTCTGTATGTGTGTGCATGTGTGTATGTGTGTGCGTGCACGTGTGTACATGCGTGTGTGTGGGTGTGATCCAACCAACTACCCAGATACTGAAAAGTTTTACGAGTTACAAATATTGTCTTTCCATGTAGGAATGTAAACAGTTCACTTTTGGTAAGTCCCTTGTGATTTCTCTTTGCTGTTTACTTTTTCTTGCTTCTTCTCATTCTTGTGTTTGAAAGTCAAATTTTCTTTTCAGCTCTGGTGTCTTCATCAAGAATGCTTGAAAGTCTTCTATTTCATTGAAAGACCGTATTTTCCCCTGAAGTATTATACTCAGTTTTGCTGGGTAGGTGATTCTTGGTTTGAGTCCTAGTTCCTTTGACTTCTGGAATATCCTATTCCATGCCCTTCGATCCCTTAATGTAGAAGCTGCTAGATCTTGAGTTAACCTGATTTTATTTCCACAATACTGGAATTGTTTCTTTCTAGCTGCTTGCAAGGTTTTCTCCTTGACCTGGGAATTCTGGAATTTGGCCACAATGTTCCTAGGAGTTTCTCTTTTTGGATCTCCTTCAGGTGGTGATCGATGGATTCTTTCAATACTTATTTTGCCCTCTGGTTGTAGAATGTCAGGGCAGTTTTCCTCGATAATTTCATGGAAGATGATGTCCAGGCTCTTTTTTTGATCATGACTTTCAGGTAGTCCCATAATTTTTAAATTGTCTCTCCTGGATCTCTTTTCCAGGTCAGTTGTTTTTCCCATGAGATATTTCACATTCTCTTCCATTTTTTCATTCTTTTGGTTTTGTTTGGTGATTTCTTGGTTTCTCAGAAAGTCATTAGACTCCATCTGTTCCATTCTAATTTTGAGAGAACTATTCTCTTCAGTGAGCTTTTGAACCTCTTTTTCCATTTGGACAATTCTGTTTTTGAAAGCATTCTTCTCCTCATTGGCTTTTTGAACCTCTTTTGCCAATTAAGTGAGCCTATTTTTCAAGGTGTTATTTTCTTCAGCATTTTTTTGGGTCTCCTTTACCAAGGTATTGACCCGTTTTTCATACTTTTTTTGCATCTCTCTCATTTCTCTTCCCAGTTTTTCCTCCACCTGTCTAACTTGCTTTTCAAAATCCTTTTTGAGCTCTTCCAAGGCCTGAGTCCACCTGACATCCCCCTGGGATGTCTGGGGTACTGAGGCCCCAACCTCCACGTCTTTCCCTGATGGCAAGAATATTTCCTCGTCATCAGAGCCAAATGGCGGGAACATTTGCACCTGCTCAAATAAGCTCTCTATAGTCTTATTTTTCTTCCCTTTTCTGGGCATTTTCCCAGCCAGTTACTTGACTTCTGAGATTCCTGTCCACCCCTATCTAGATCCGCCCAGCTAGTGCTTGGGATCTGAGATTTAAATGGGCTTTCTGTGGCACGGCTGCTATTCAATGTGAGCTTACATTCTGGTGCTGGGGTGGGGGCAGGGCCGTCTCCCAGGCTCAGTTCCCTCAGGGGCTTTATGCAGAGACCTTAAGTAATGGAGTGGGTGGGGACAGGGCCACCTCCCAGTCTCAGCTCCTTCAGGTAGTTTATGCAGAGACTTTCAGTAATGAAGATCCTGCCTGCTCAGGGAGTCCCGGGGGGCCACCGCTGCTGCTGCTGCCGCTGCCCTGCCTCTGCCACTTCCTGCCCCTGCCTCCGCTGCTTCCTCCCGAGGAGGCCCAAGCCACGGAGACACCCAGCTCTCCTCTCGGCCAGCCTAGACATTTCTCTCATTGACCTGCAGCGTCTGTGGGCGGAGGGACCTCCCCCTCCGCTGGAGATTCCATCACTGAAGCCTGCTCGGATCTGCTCCTCTGGGGCCACGGCCAGGGCAGTGCTGGGGTGGGCTCTGCTTTCCAGGGCGCGATGGACCCTGGGGACCATTCTCCAGGGCTCTCTGGAGCGGAAATCTCTTCCCCTGTGTTTCTGCACACCCTGCAGTGATCCAGAACTTGTGGGGAGCTCTTCTTACATTAAATCCATGGGCTGTGGGTTCAGAGCTAGCATACGTGAGTCTTTCTACTCTGTCATCTTGTCCATATTCTAGGTTGTCATTGAAAGGACTTCAACAATATGGCTCCAACCTCCATTGAAAAAGTCTTTTCCCACCCACTCTCTCCACATGCAATTCCCCAAATAGTACATTAGATATTCCCACCAATCTGTCTTAGTTGCCCTTTCCCAAGCTCAAAACTCCATTTCTCACCTCTGTGCTTTTCTATAGGCCATTCCCAGGCTTAAAAAAAATCTATTCCCATTAAGTCTACCTCTTAATTTTTTTTTTTTTTTACTGTCATCTACGGTTAAGCTAAGGGATTACCTTCTACAAATGCATGGGCTTGATTTCAGGACCTTCCAGTTATTTAGACTTTTTTCATCCTTCTCAAACTAACATATGTTTAATTATGTGTGTTTGTGATATTTCAGAAGTGTAACCTCTTTCAGGACAAAACCCATCTTTCATTTGCCATATCCTTTTACATGATCTTAGTATGGTGCTTTTCTATTAAAAAAAAAATCTCAGAAACTAAAATTTCATCAATGTGGAGAACTTCTGATGAGGAAATCATGTCAATGCAGAATCTGCATCTATTCTACCACTTAGGAGTATTGGAGACTTGCCTGGCACTCTGAGTGGTTGAAGTGACATCCAGTTTCACATAGCCATTATGTCTTAGAGGTGGGATTTGAACCTCCATTACTTCCTTTCTATCCATTTTCCCACTATGTCTTTCACCTGACACACGATAAGTTGTTAATATATGCTACTAAATGGATTGGACTGAATTAAATCGAGAGCATGCCCACATCTTGTATATGATCTAGAGTGACTTTTCAAACTGGGGGATGTGATTTATCTTCATGGACTGTAGACGTCCCTTCCAACTTTGAAATTCTATGATTCTGCAATCCTCCTTTTAAAGACTGTCATCATGTCCTTAACTGTCCATCATGGGCCACTTTGTTTTTTGAGGATTATGATCAAAACCTTTTCTGGAATCTGAATTTGAAAGTTTAAACCCATGTATCCTAATTCCATTTTCCATGGATGGAAAGTTGAAAGCACTTGACCCTTTCCTAGAACCACTTGGTTGACATTAATACAGCAATTCAGTGTTTCTTACTTTAAACACTTTGTGCCTGTGTCAAGGTTTTAAGGGAATGCCCTATCAACTCAGCATGAATTTGAAGCACCTAGTGGGTGCAGGTAAAATGCTAGGCAGCAGGCATACAAGCATATAAAAAATAATAAAATTCCATGTCCTCAAGGAACTTACATTCTACCTGATTAGGGCTGGGGACAGGAAGACATGGACAAAGACCCTTAAATACTAAATATCCACCCCCCCAAAGTAATTAATTTATGAGAAGAGATAGAACACTCAAAGGTATGAGAATTCTGGGAGACCTCTTAGTAGGAGATGAGACTTGAAGGGATCTGAGGGTTATAAGAGGAAGGAGAGAATGCCATACATGGAGGATGGTGTGGGAAAAGGCCTACATTCTCTGTGTGTTACAACATTAACAATAGGAACAGCAGCGACAATAATGATAATGATGATAATAACCATTTATGGTGGGAAGGACTCCTGGACTGTGGAATATGACGCAGGAAATTCTGTTCATTGTGACCTCAGTTCCATCCATCAGTAGGTACTTTGCCCAGGATCACACAGCTAGTAAGAGAACTCAAGTCCTCTTGACTCCAGGTCTGGCACTCTATCCACTTTGCTATCTTGTCATCGAGTAAGTTGAGTAGCCCTCTCTTTATCCATATGAAGAAGGCTAGACTGGCTGACTAAGGCAATGTCTTAAGACTCTTATTTGAGATGCATTAGGCAAAAAATGGAGATCCCTGATCAGTCCATCTGCATAAAGAGGCCAGTTCATTCAGACAAAAATGGGGTGGGTGCAATGAGAAGTCCCACTTCTAGGTAATTATCAGGACCCCGAAGCAAAAACCACACTTCAAAGAACCTGCCAAGAGCCTGAGCTTTAAAGGATCCCTACAGGCTCAATTAGAAGCCAGATGAGGTTATCTAAGTAGTCACTAATGGCACTTAAACCCCTGTAAAGGCTAATGAGAACTGACAGTCCCAAGGCTCAGGGTGGTATTCTGGCTGTTTAAATAGAGAGTAGACTTAACACAGCAGACCACTGATGCCACTGATGTAGAAGCACAGAGACAGAAGTTTAAGGAGCCATGGGGCATTTCCACCAGTGAGAGCTGCTATTTCATGAGAGTGGCACCACAGCCATAGTCTCAGTCCTAAGGAGTAGCATAGCATAATGGAATGGTGGTAGGGCAGGGCTTACCAGAGACCTGTAAGCAAATACTAGATGGGCATTTGCTAGTTAAAAAGTAGAAGGCATTCCAGGAGAGTACAAAATAGGCTGAATTTCTTCATTATGACTTTCCAGTTCTGAAATCCTGTTTTGTTTTTAAATGTTCTGAGTCTTTTGTTTCCTTATTAGAATGCAATTCAGAAATTATCCTAGAAAACAGGGGCAAAATGCAATTAAATATTTGTGTTTATACTTAGTTCACCACTTTGATAAATATCAACAAGTTTTAGATTTGCAAAGAGTTTCATAAATATTATATCATCTGATTCTGACAACAACCTTGGGAGAAAGATTCAGTTATTTGCCCAGGGTTAAACAGCTAGTAAGAGAACTCAGGTCCTTTTAACTCCAGGTCTGGCACTCTATCCGTTTTGCTATCTTGTCATCCAGTAAGTTGAGTAGCCCTCTCTTTATCCATGTGAAGAGGGTCAGACTGGCTGGCTATGGCAGTGTCTTAAGATTCTTATTTGAGATGCTTTAGATCCAGTTATTATCCCTGTTTTAGTAGATGAGGAAACTGAGACAAAAGCGTTTAAGTTATTTCTCAAGGTCACATAGCTAGTAAGTGGCTGAAACAATATTTGACTGAGAACTTCCTCACATCAAGACCAAAACTCTATCCACTCTATCACCTATCTTCCCCCGTCACAGAATATATATATTCATATGGGACATATATAGGTGAGTATGCATGTGTATATGTACATATGCACATGTACATATACACATGTATGTATACGCATATGTATTTGTATATATGTGTGTATGTATATACACATATGCATGTATGTATAGATATGATATATAATAGATAAAATTTCTATGCACATATAAATTTATATACACACATATATACATTTCATATATGTATTTCAAATTTTGGGAAAAAACTGCTCCAATGAAGATTGTTTTGCTAATGAATCCATAATTTTTCCATTTCTCCTAGAGAAGTTTAAGACAGAGGTAACAGTTTTTCAGGGTTCTCTGAAACATCATTCCTGAGTTTAACATAAGATGCTGGTAATTAGTCAGTCAGAAAGCATCTATTAAGTCCCAGTGTGTAATAGGTAGTGTATTAAGCACTGGGGCTACAAGTAAAAGTAAAAGTCAGTCCCTACAGGGAGCTCCCATTCTACTGAAACAACATGCAAACAATTATGTATAAACAAGTTATAGACAGGAAACACCAGATATAATCCGCAGAGAGATGTGACAAAGTCAGGGCAGAAGTCAAGCAAGTCATTGTTTGGATCCATGTGAAAAAAGCAGACTGCTCACAGCCCTCCCTGCTTTGAGATTGCATTATTAAACAAAAACAAATAGGAAAAAAAAGCCAAGATTCTTTTCCTGAGAATGTTCCTTAGCTTGTGGGTCAGGTTGCATTGGAGACCGACATCATTTCTTTCTCTGTCCTTGTTAGAAAAATTTTGCTTATGAAAACATTTATTTTGAATTTGGTTAAGCCCTTTTGAAAAAGAAGACCTGATTATGGGATCATGAGAGGAAAGCTTTGGATAATCCCTAAAATAGTTGGTCTGTCAGTGTTGAATAAATGAACAATAAATACGCAGGAACGCACCAACTTGGCCTTTCTTTGTTCAGGAGAAAAGTCAGTTCCAGCTTCCGCCTTTTGTGGCATTCAAAGTGCTGAAATAGATAACTGGGAACCAGGAACTGAATGGTGGATAATAATATTTAATAGCACTTACTGAGAAACCTAGGATGCATGGGGTTTGCCACTGTCTGCAGTTGAGATTTAACAGCTATGGAATTCCTTTTTAGGAACAACTCAAGACCTTTTAGCGAGAGTCTGGAGCAAAACAAATGGCAAAGTGAAGGGCATCCAGTTCATTTTTTATGAGGACCATTACAAGAAACTGGTGACAGTTAGACTGGAAAAGAAAAGCTCAGGGTATAGGAAAGTTGTCTTCAAGAACTGAAAAGTCTGATATGTGAAAGAGATGTTTTCTACTTGGCTCCAGAATGGAAAACTAATGGAGAATAGACCGATTTAGACTTCATATAGGTGGAGGTGTTGTGGGAGTGTATGTGAGGTGATCCAACTAACTAAACCTAAAGATGGAATGAGCCAGATATTTTGGACTCCTCTTACCTGGAGGACTTTAAGCAAAGACAGAATGTTTGATGTTGCAGAATGATTTTGTTTCAGGTACAGGTTTGTCTTGGTGATCACTGAGGTGCCTCACAAGATTCCATATAGAACCAAAGGCAGAGACTAGGGGTGGCACAAGGTCATGCAGGGGTTGGCTGGTAGCAAAGTTATAATTAGGGATTGACTAGGGATGCAGTAAACCTCTCTTTAAGCTAAGAGATTCCAGACCATTTAAATAATGACAGTATTTAAAATGTTCCTTTGGCCCTGGGTCAGAAGGTCATAGTTTCATCAGACTTAGAGCTAGAAAGGATCTCAGAGATCATCCAAGATCCTTGATATTATTTGACTCCCCATCTTCTGCCTCCAACTCAAAAAATATGTTCAGTGAAACCATGGAGCCTATTATCAATGTGAAAGATTCAATTTTCTTGTTTGTAACTAAGATAAGGTAAACTGATCAGAAAAACTTGATGGGTCCATGCTCAAATAGACAGTGCAGTTTTTTTTCTTTGAATTGTGGAAAACAAAAAATTATTATTCACATTTGTAAGTTCGACATTGATTTCAAGAGTTAATCAATAATAGCAAAACATCAGGATCTCTATCTTTACAAAGTGACCAAATAAGATTGAGTATACAAACGATCATTTTGGACATGAGGCAAGGATGCTGAACCCACCATGTCCTCCCCTTTACTCTGGCTTAGCTGATCCTCCCAAGACAAATATTGGCAAGAGTTCCCAAAGCACACATATTGGACAGTGATCAAGGCCATGCTAGAGAAGATCTTTGCACCATCCCTTTTGTAACTCGTCTCATTATTGACTCAGGAAGGGAGAGAATAATGCCTACAAGGGTGACACTTAAGACAATCTTGAACTGCTTATGTGAATGACATTCTATTCACTTGATTAATATCAATTCAATTTAATGGCCTTTGGGAATCCATCAGGAATTGAAGCTGGGTTGCTAGTAAATTCAAACATTCCCCAAAGTGACTGGAATTCTCCAGTTTAAAGACATCATAAACCTCTATTAGTAGACGCTAGTGCACTTACCCATGATTTACTCTTTCTACCAGGAAAAAAGGAGAATAATGACCTCTGTCCCAGTGGAGGACTCCAGTTATTTTGTGGAAGCATTTTCAAACAGTAAAAGCAATAGAACTAAGGCCCCAGTAGTTCAACTCAAGGTTCAATGCATGCTCTTTCTGTCTCTATCTCTGTCTCTGTCTCTCTGTCTGTCTGTCTGTCCGTCTGTCTGTCTCTCTCTCTCTCTCTCTCTCTCTCTCTCTCTCTGTCTTACTCTCTTTCTGAACAAAAGTATCAGGAAGCTATCTCACCTTCTGTGGAGTCAGTGAAATCATCTCCAGGATACCTATAGTAGCCTATAGGATGATAGGGATGAAATGTGCCTTATTCTGTTCCCACAGGACTTTGATGTCTTTGCTGAGACCACTATTTTTGTAATAATTCCTTCTCTGCAGTCTGGCAATTCTGAAAACTCAGTATGGTGACTTGCATTAAAAAGAGTTCTTAATTTTATTTGTTTGCTCTTTTACAGATCAATCATATACCTGGGTAATTTTATCTGTGAATACAATGTATTTGTTAGATTCTTAAGGAGAGTTTGAATTTATTGTGTGTTTGTTTACAAACAACAACAACAGAAAGCCTCTGAAATATAATTCTAATAAGTTTGTGTATTGCTGATATTGAATAGGTGTCACATGTTTACAACATGCAGCGATATTTTACATTGTTTCTTTGGTTTCTTTGCATAATCTTTATTGATCTCTGCCTGAGGTTAACTAAAGATAAGTTTCTCCAATTTTTGGTGGCTATGTCTTTATGATAATTGTTACAGTGATTTATCTCTTCCTCATAATTTAAATGGTGATCAAATACAAATGACCTTGGGATAAGTCACAGTCCTGATAATATGCCTTTATTTTTAATGTTTTGCAGACTACTTCATAAAGGGCAGTTAGGTAGTGCAGTGGATAGAGTGCCAGGCCTGGAGTCAGGAGGATCTGAGATCAAATCTAGCCTCAGATACTTACTAGCTGAGTGACCATAGAAAAGGCATTTAACACCATTTGCCTCAGTTCCTCTTCTGAAAAATGAGAAGACAATGGCAAATCACTTTAGTATCTTTGCAAAAAATAATCCTAAATGGGGTCATGAAGATGTGAACACAACTAAAGTGACTTAAAAATTACAAAGACTACTGTACAAAAAGATATATATATATATGTATGTATAATACTGTCTTTAGTTATTCTGTAGTTTAAGTAAAGTATTAGGAAATTAGCTTGTCTTCTATAGGTTGTTTGAAAGTATCATTGTTAGAAGTCCAAAAGCAGATAGAATGATGAGGGCAGAGCATGTCTTATCATGGTTCCACACAATTTTGATTTGTTCTTTGAGGTCTCCATGTTTTGAACAACTTTTTTTTGTTCCATGCAGCTCTGAGAGTTTGATTATTTGGAATGCTAAAAATGAATTAAAACATTCTTTAGGGTTTTTTTCTTTGATTACTATGAGCAATAATTTGGTCTGTGATAATGCCTTCCGATTGAGTTTATCAATTCAGCTTTCTGCAATGTTTTAGTCTGTATGCGTAGTATGTGACTTATTGGAACACTATGGTCTAGATTTTGATCTTCTCACTTACTTTTTTGTGCAATTGTACAATTGCAAGTTATAGCAATACCTTAATGTTCACCGTGAATTGCATGACGTAGTTATGGCAGACCTTCGGATAATATTATCTTCCCTTGAGTCTTCATAAGATTTTTAACCCTGCTCCAGAAAAGCTGTAACAGGTGGAGAAATTTCTACTTAGTAGTTCCATAGATAGATAGATACACACACACACACACACACACAGAGAGAGAGAGAGAGAGAGAGAGAGAGAGAGAGAGAGAGAGAGATGGATAGATAGATAAAATACAGAATCCCAGAGAATAGCAAGGAGAAATTTAAAAAAAAAAGGTTTTCTTAAATCAGCAATGTGAGAAAACAAAAATTATAGAATGGGGAATACAACAGAAAGTAAGAGGTATCAAGGAAATGTTTGATAGAGAAATTGGCAAAATGAAAGACAAAAGTGGTAGGGAATTAACAGAAGTAGAAGAGATTAAAAGGAGGTGGCAAATATATGCAGAAAAAAACTATACAAGAAAGACCTAATGTCACCAATAACCATGATGATGTGGTTACTGATCAAGAGTCAGATGTCCTGGGGAATGAAGTCAAGTGACCCTTAGCAAGTATTGCTAATAATTAGGGTAGTGGAGGTGACAGAATTCCAGTTGAGCTATTTGAAATTTTAAAAGATGATGCTTTTAAAGTGCTGCAGTCAATATGCAGCAAATTTGGGAAACTCAAGAGTAGTCACTCAATTGGAAAAGATCAGTTCACACTCCAGCCATAAAGAAAGGCAATGCCAAAGAATTTTCAAATTACTCAAAAATTACACTCATTTCACATGCAAGCAAGGTTATGCTTATGGTTTTGCAACCTAGGCTTCAGAAACATGTGAAGAAAGAATTGCCAGGAATGAAGCTGGGTGGCAGAGCCAAGATGGCAAAATAACAGCATGCACTTTCTAGAGTGCTGCCCCCAAGCCCAGCCAAATACCTGTAAAAAATGGTTCTAAGCAAATTCTGGAGCTGCAGAAGAGGAAGTCAAGTCTTCCATAAGAGCCAAAGTAAGTATGCAATGATCTCAGGCAACAGAAGAGCTCAAAAAATATTTTGAAAATCAAGTAAGAGAGATGGAGGAAAAATTGGGAAGAGAAATGAGAGCAATGCAAGAAAATTATGAAGAGGGAGTCAACAGCTTGCTAAGGGAGACCTAAAAAATGCTAAAGAAAATAACACCTTTAAAAATAGGCAACTCACTTGGAAAATAGATCTAGGAGAGAAAATTTGAAAATTGTGGGACTACCTGAAAACCCTGATCAAAAAAAGAACCTAGACATCACATTGCATGAAACTGTCAAGGAAAACTGCTCTGAAATTCTAGAACCAGAGGGCAAAATAAATACTGAAAGAATCTACCAATCACCTCCGGAAAGAGATCCAAAGAGAGAAACTCCTAAGAATATTGTAGCCAAACTCCACAGTTCACAAGGTAGGGAGAAAATATTTCAAGCAGATAGAAAGAAACAATTCCAGTATTGTGGAAATACAATCAGGATAACACAAGAACGAGCAGCTTCTACATTAAGGGGTCAAAGGACATGGAATAGGATATTCCAGAAGTCAAAGGAACTAGGACTCAAACCAAGAATCACCTACCCAGCAAATCTGAGAATAATACTTCAGGGGAAAATATGGTCTTTCAAGGAAACAGAGGACTTTCAAGCATTCTCGATGAAAAGATCAGAGCTGAAAAGAAAATTTGACTTTCAAACACAAGAATCAAGAGAAGCATGGAAAGGTAAACAGGACAGATAAATCCTAAGGGACTTAGTAAAGTTGAACTGTTTACATTCCTACATGGAAAGATAATATTTGCAACTCTTGAAACATTTCTCAGTATTTGAGTAGTTGAGGTTTTCTTTTATTTATTTATTTATTCATTCATTCATCCATTTATTTATTTATCTATTTATTTATTTATTTATTCATTCATCCATCTATTTATCTATCTATTCATTCATTCATTTATTCACTTTTTCATTCATTCATCTATTTATTCATTCATTCATTCATTTATATATTCATTCATTCATTTATTTATTTAATTATACATTCATCCATCCATTTATTTATTTATTTATCTATCTATCTATCCATCTATTTATTTATTTATTATTTATTTATTTAACTTTTTACATTCATTTTCACATAATTTTGGGTTCCAATTGTTTTCTCCCCGTTTATCCTCTCCCCCCATCCCAATACACCGGGCAATCTAATTTTCCCTATCTCCAATCTGCCCTCTCTTCTGTCATACCTCCCTTCTCTTGTTCCCATCTTCTCTTTTGTCCTGTAGGGAGAGATGACTTTCTATTCCTCATTAACTGTATGTCTTATTTTGTAGTAGCAACAACAATAATAAACAGTTGTTTCCTAAAACTTGAGTTCCAAATTCTCCCCATCCCTCCCTCCCCACCTATTCCCTTTGGGAAGGCAGGCAATTCAATATAGGCCCTATCTGTGTAGTTTTGCAAATGACTTCCATAATAGTCGTGTTGTGTAAGACTAACTGAATTACCCTCCATCCTATCCTGCCCCTCATTGTTTCTATTCTTTCTTTTGATCCTGTCCCTCCCCAAGTGTTGAATTCAAATTGCTCCTATTGCCCTCCCTTCCATCACCCCCCCTTTCTTATCTCCTTCTCCCCCACTTTCCTGTACTGTAAGATAGGTTTTCATATCAAAATGAGTGTGCATTTTATTCCTTCCTTTAGTCAAATGTGATGAGGGTGAACTTCTTGTTTTTTTTTTTCTCAGCTCTCCTCTTTTTCCCTCCACTAAAAGTTCTCCTGCTTGCCTCTTAAATGACATATAATTTACCCCATTCCATTTCACCCTCTTTCTTCTCCCTACCTTTCTCTCTCACAGTTTACCTCAATTTCTTTTAGGATATGGTCCCATCCTATTCAATTCACTCTGTACTCTCTGTCTCTGTATGTGCATGCATGTGTGTATGTGTGTGTGCATGCGTGTACATGTGTATGTGCGATCCCACCAACTACCCAGATACTGAAAAGTTTTAAGAGTTACAAATATTGTCTTTCCATGTAGGAATGTAAATAGTTCACTTTTGGTAAGTCCCTTATGACTTCTCTTTGCTGTTTACTTTTTTATGTTTCCTCTCATTCTAGTGTTTGAAAGTCAAATTTTCTTTTCAGCTCTGGTCTTTTCATCAAGAATGCTTGAAAGTTCTCTGCTTCAATGAAAGACCATATTTTCCCCTGAAGTATTATACTCAGTTTTGCTGGGTAGGTGATTCTTGGTTTCAGTCCTAGTTCCTTTGACTTCTGGAATATCCTATTCCATGCCCTTTGACCCCTTAATGTAGAAGTTGCTAGGTCTTGTGTTATCCTGATTGTATTTTCACAATACTGGAATTGTTTCTTTCTAGCTGCTTGCAAGATTTTTTTCTTGAGCTGGGAATTCTGGAATTTGGCCACAATGTTCCTAGGAGTTTCTCTTTTTGGATCTCTTTCAGGTGGTGATCGGTGGATTCTTTCAATACTTATTTTACCCTTGGGTTGTACAATGTCAGGGCAGTTTTCCTTGATAATTTCATGGAAGATGATGTCTAGGCTATTTTTTTGATCATGACTTTCAGGTAGTACCATAATTTTTAAATTGTCTCTCCTGGATCTATTTTCCAGGTCAGTTGTTTTTCCCATGAGATATTTCACATTCTCTTCCATTTTTTCATTCTTTTGGCTTTGTTTGGTGATTTCCTGGTTTCTCGTAAAGTCATTAGACTCCATCTGTTCCATTCTAATTTTGAGAGAACTATTCTCTTCAGTGAGCTTTTGAACCTCTTTTTCCATTTGGCTCATTCTGCTTTTGGAAGCATTCTTCTCCTCAATGGCTTTTTGAACCTCTTTTGCCAATTGAGTGAGCCTATTTTTCAAGGTGTTATTTTCTTCAGCATTTTTTTGGGTCTCCTTTACCAAGGTATTGACCCGTTTTTCATACTTTTTTTGCATCTCTCTCATTTCTCTTCCCAGTTTTTCCTCCACCTGTCTAACTTGCTTTTCAAAATCTTTTTTGAGCTCTTCCAAGGCCTGAGCCCACCCGACATCCCCCTGGGATGTCTGGGGTACCGAGGCCCCGCCCTCCGCGTCTTTCCCTGATGGCAAGAATATTTCCTCGTCATCAGAGCCAAATGGTGGGAACATTTGCACCTGCTCAAAAAAGCTCTCTATAGTCTTATTTTTCTTCCCTTTTCTGGGCATTTTCCCAGCCAGTTACTTGACTTCTGAGATTCCTATCCACCCCTGCCTAGATCCACCCAGCTAGTGCTTGGGGTCTGAGAGTCAAATGGGCTTTCTGCGACAGGCACGGCTGCTGTTCAATGTGAGCTTTAGTTCTGGTGCTGTGGTGGGGGCAGGGCCACCTCCCAGGCTCAGTTCCCTTAGGGGCTTTATGCAGAGACCTTCAGTAATGGAGCGGTTGAGGCAGGGCCGCCTCCCAGGCTCAGCTCCCTCAGGGGGTTTATGCAGAGACCTGAAGTCCTGCCTGCCTGCTCGGGGAGTCCTGAGGGCCGCTGCCCCTTCCTCTGCAGCTTCCTAGCCCTGTCTCTTCCTCTGCTGCTTCCTCCCGAGGTGGCCCGAGCCACAGAGACACCCCCCTCCCCTCTCGTCCAGCCCAGCCGTCTCTCTCACTGACCTGTAGCGTCTGTGGGTGGAGCGACCTTCCCGGCCACGGAGATTCCATCCCTGAAGCCTGCTCGGATCAGCTTCTTTGGGGCCGCCCCACCAGGGTAGTGCTGGGGTGGGTTCTGCTTTCCGGGGCGAGATGGATCCTGGGGATGGCTCTCCAGGGCTCTCCGGAATGGAAATCTTTTCCACTGTGTTTCTGCACACCCTGCAGTGATCCAGAACTTGTGGGGAGCTCTTCTTACATTAAATCCATGGGCTGTGGGTTCGGAGCTAGCATATGTGGGTCTTTCTACTCCGCCATCTTGACTCCGCCCCCCTGAGTTTTTTCAGTGATGGAGAAAAGGGGGGAGATGAGAGGGAAAAAGTGAAGTTTACTCTCATCACATTTGGTGTAAGAAAGGAATAACATGCACACCTATCTTAAACTACACGAAAGCAGGGGACAAAGGGATAAACAGGGTAGGAGGGATGATGGAAGGGAAGAGGGCTCAATCAGAAGTTAACACTCTTGGGGAAGGACAACATCAAAAGAGAGAATAGAAAAAAAGGGGGGTCAGTATAGGATAGAGGGGAATATAGTTAGTCTTACACAACTTGAGTATTACAGAAGTAATTTGCAAAATTACACATATGTAGCCTATTTTGAATTGCTTGCCTTCTCAGTGGGAATGGGTAGGCAGGGAGGAAGGAAGAGAATTTGAAACTCAAAGTTTTAGGAATAAATGTTGAGAATTATTTTTGCATGCAACTGAGAAATAAGAAATACAAGTAATGGGGTATAGAAACTTATCTTGACCTACAAGACAAGAGAGAAAATGGAGATAAGGGAAGGGAGAAGTGTTAGAAAGCGGGGCAGATTGGGGGAAGGAGGAATATGAATAGTGTTTTAGTGTGGGGAGGGGAGAGATGGGGAGAAAAGTTGGAACTCAAAATGTTGAGGAAATGAATGTTGAAAACTAAAAATAAATAAACGTTAAAAAAGAATAAAAAAAAAACAAGGATAATAAAGCAGCTATAAAGGATGGTTATTATGAATGGGAAAGTTATATGAATAAAGCATTTTGCAAACATTGAAGAAAAAAAAGAAAATAATCCCTTAATGATTGAAATGGAGTGGATTTCTTGTTCCAGGAGCCAAGATGGTGGAATGATCAGTAAGTTATCTCCCTCCTCTTGTTGACCTTGACAAGTCCAGAGAATTTCTCCCTGGGAAAAATGCTGGAACAGTGGGAGCAGTAGAATGGGTAAACCTACTCTCAGCCACTGAAGTTAAAACGATCGCTAAGGAGGGTTCCTATTGCTGTGCCCAAAGGTGACCAGTGCAGGATTGGAGCTGTCTCAGATATCCCCACCTCAACAAATGGGGAGAAGACACTGAACCCCAGGGGGGGTGAAGCCAGCACCTGCCAACATCAGGACTCCAGGCGTGCCTCAGCACACCAGTAGAATTGGGAAGACACTAGCACAGACAGCGAGCTTGCCTATGCTCTACCTCAGCAGAGGAGCCTCTGGCATCCAGTTCACCCCTCCCTCACACTTAACAAACCATCTCTAGGGCATCTGAGGGGAAAACCCAGAAAGACTTCATCTGACCTCTGCTTTCAAACACCAGCCAGCCCAGCACCACGTAAGCTGCAGAATTTAATTTCTAACTGAAAGAACCAGAAGCCACAACACACAAAGCTTCACGTTTTAGGCACAAGAACTGTGAGACAGAGCTCCCTGTGTCACAGATGCAGAGATTTACCTTAAAAGCCAAGAAAAGTGTTATTTTCATGAGTGAGAATCAAAGCAGAAAATAAAAGACCATAGAATCTTTCTATGGGGACAAGAACAAAAACACAAATACCAAAGAGGTCAGCATTGAGACTGTGCTCCCATCTAAAACTTCAGAAGGAGTTATGACCTGATATGAAGCACAAAGACCCTTCCTACAAGAGCTCCGGAAGGATTTTGAAATCCAAGTTAAAGAAATAGAATACAATCTTGCCAGTGATCTTAAAAATATGAAAGAAGAATTCCCTGAACAAAACAGCTCCATAAAAAAGAAAATTGGACAAATGGAAAAGGAAGTACAAAACTGAACTGATGAAAATAACTCCTTAAAAGGAACAATTGGACAGATGGAAAATGAAATGCAAAAGTTAACTGAAGAAAACAATTTGATAAAAAGTAGAATCAGGCAAGTAGAAGCTAATAAATCTATGAGACATGAAGAATCAGTCAAACAGAATCTGAAAATGTAAAGATAGAAGAAAATGTAAATTATATAATTGAAAAAGCAACTGACCTGGAAAATAGATCCAGGAGAGAAAATCTAAGGATTATTGTTCTACCAGAAATCCATGATGAAAAAAGGAGCCTGGACAATACCATCCAAGAAATCATCAAGGAAAATTGCCAAGAAGTCCTAGACTCAGAGGGCAAAATAGTCATCAAAAGAACCATAGTTCACCTCTTGAAAGGGATCCCAAACGAAAAACACCAAGGAATACCATTACCAAATTCCGGAACTATCAAGTAAAGGAGAAAATACTTCAGGCAAGCAGAAAGAAACAACTCAAATATCGAGGAACTATAGTCAGGATCACACAGGACCTTATTGCTTCTACATTAAAAGACTGAAGGAATTGGAATATGGTGTTTCATAAGGCAAAGGAGCTGGGACTTCAACCAAGGATTAATTATCCAACAAATTTGAGCATAATATTTCAGGCAAGGAGATGGATATTCAATGAAATAAGGGATTTCCAGACCTTCCTGATGAAAAAGCCAGAACTCAACAGAAAATTTGATCTTCTAACGCAGGTCTCAAGAGATGCATAAAAAGGTAAACAGGGGAATAAAAATCTTGCTACAAAATATGGGCAAACTTTTTATATCTGTCTAAGGGAAGATGATACTTGTTAATCTTGAGAATTGTATATTTATTATGAAATGTAAACGGGATATACATAGATAGAGGGAGTGGATATAAATTCAGTGATGTAATGAAAAGTGTGATTTAAGGGTGCGAAGAGATGGTAATGGGAGATGTGGAAAAAAGGAGGCAAAAAAAATGTCATCACAGGAAAAGGCAAAAAAATATATTACAGCAGAGGAAAAGTAGGGAGGGAGATGAGCATTGCTTGAGAGGTACTCTCATCTGATTGGATTCAAGGAGGGTACAAAAACTCAGTTAAGTACAGAAATACAATTAGCTCTATGGGCAGTAGTAGGAGAAGGTGGAAAGAATAGGGAGGGGAGGATAAAAGGGAGGGAAGAAGCAGTAAGGGAAAAAGGGATTAAAAAGGAAGGGGGCTGAAAGAAGGGAGGGAAGACTTGAGGGAAGTGGTGGTCAAAAATTAAAACTATTGTGAAGGGGAAGGGAGAACTAAAAGCATAAATGGGGAAAAGAAAGATGAAAGGAAAGGCACAGAGAATAATCATAACTGTGAATGTGAATGGGATGAACTCTCCCATAAAACAGAGATGGATAGCAGAATGGATTAAAAAGAATAATCCAAAAATATGTTGTTTACAAAAACCCATTTGAAACAAGGGAATACACACAGTGTAAAGGTAAAAATTTGGAACTGAATATTTTATGCTTCAGCGGATGCTAAAAGAGCAGGATTGGCAATCCTAATCTCAGACCAAGCAAAAGAAGAAATATATCTAATCAAAAGAGATAAGGAAGCTAAAAGGGACAGTATACAATGAAGCAATTTCATTACTAAACATATATGCTCCAAGTGGTATAGGATCCACATTTTTAGAGGAGAAGTTAAGGGAGTTACAGGAAGAAATAGAGAGCAAAACTACACTGGTGAGGGACCTCAACCTCCCCCTCTCTGAACCTGATAAATCTAACCTCAAAATAAACAAGAAAGAAGGTAAGGAGGTGAATAGAACTTTGGATAAGGTAGATATTATAGATCTCTGGAGGAAATTGAATGGGGATACAAAAGAAAATACCTTTATCTCAGCAGCACATGGCACAGTAGAAAGATGCTCATATGCTAGCTCTTACCACACAGCCCATGAAATACCTGTAAAGAAGAATTCTAAACAAATTCTAGAGCAGCAGAAGCCACAGAACAACAGATTGGAGGAGATTTCTATCTCAGAGTGACTTGAAAGACCCACAGGAAAAGTATGTTCCACTAGACTCAGAGCAGAGCTCAGCCCAGCCTTGGCCATGTGACACTGAGAGGAGCAGATCTGAGCAGGCTTCAGGGACAGAAAATCCAGTGGTAGCGCAGATCTTTCAAATCAAAGTAGCTAAAGGTCAGTGAGAGGGTCTTTTTGACTGGCCAAGAATGGAGCAGGGTGTCCCCATAACTCAGGCTTCCTGAAGTGGCAGCAGTGGAGGCAGCAGCAGATGGGGCTCCCAAAGCAGGCAGTAGCCCACATCCATTGTTGAAAGTCTCATGGTAAACCCCCTGGGGGAAATGAGCCCTGCCCCTCCTGAGCAGCTGATCTTAATTTCACACTGAAAAGCAGCTTTGACCCCACCTAAAACCCCTGAGGCTTTGGAGCATCTTATCTGAATCTTAGCCCCTCGTACTGGCTTGGTGGAACTGGAGGGAAGGTGGTTATAGAGAGCAAACTCAGAAGTCAAATAACTGACTAGGAAAATGCCCAAAAAAGGGAAAAAAACCATAAGACCATAGAATGTTACTTTCTTGGGGAACAGGTGTCTACCCCATCCTTTTGGATGAGGAAGAACAAAGCATACTGTCACAGGAAGTCAAGTCCTCTGCCTCCAGGGCCTCCAAAGGGAACTTAAATTAGGCTCAGCCAATAGAAAACCTTAAAAAGCAAATTAGCAGCTTACTAAAGAAGAACCAAAAAAATGGTGAGGAAAGTAATAGCTTTAAAAAAGAGGCTAACTCAATTGAAAATAGGTCCAAAAAGCCAAAGAGGAGAAGGAGGATTTAAAAAGCAGAATTGGCCAAATGAAGGAGAAATTTCAAAAGCTCACTGAACAAAATAATTAGTTGAAAGAGAGAATTGAGTTCAGGGAAATGAATGACTATGAGTTAAATCAAGCAGTTAGTAAACAAAACCAAAAATTTGAAAAAAAAATAGAAGATAATGTGAAACATATCATTGGTAAAACAACTGACCTGGAAAATAGATCCAGAAAAAACAATTTAAAAATTCAAAAACTTGAAAGCCATGATCAAAAAAAGAGCCTAGATATTATCTTTCATGAAATTATCAAGGAAAACTGCCCTAATATTCTAGAAGCAGAGGGAAAAATAAATATTGAAAGAATTCACCGATCATCTCCTGAAAGAGACCCAAACAGAGAAACTCCTAGGAATATTGTAACCAAATTTCAGAGTTCCCAGATCAAGGAGAAAATACTGCAAGCAGCTAGAAAGAAACAATTTGAGTATTGTGGAAATACAATCAGGATAACACAGGACCTGGCAGCTTCAACATTAAGGGATCGAAGGGCTTAGAATGGGATATGTCAGAGATCAAAGAAACTGGGATTGAAACCAAGAATCACGTACCCAGCAAACCTGACTATAATAATTCAAGAGAATAAATGGTCATTCAGTGATATAGAGGACTTTCAATCATTCATATTGAGGAAACAATCAGATCTGTATAGAAAATTTGACTTCCCAAGACAAGAATCAAAAGAAACATGAAAAGGTAAACAGGAAAGAAAAATCATAAAAGACTCTCTAAAGCTGAACTGTTTACATTACTACATGGAAAGAAGATATTTGTAACTCTTGAATCTTTTATCAGTATTTGGGTAGATGGAGAGATTTTACACACACACATACATACATACATTCACACATATACATACATAGAGAGTATAGCATGTGTTGAATCAGAAGAGATGATATCCACACAGTAAAATAAAATAAAATAAAAATTAAGGTGTGAAGGAGGAAGATACCGGGAAGAGAAGGGGAGAAATGGAATGAGGCAAGCTATAACTCATAAAAAAGATAAGAAAAGTCTTGTTCAATGGAGGAGAAAAGGGAGAAGGGGAGAGGGGAAAACTGAAGTTATTCTCCACATGTGGATGAAGGAGGGAATAACATGCTCACTAAATTTGATATGAAAATTTATATCACACCACAGGAGAGTAGGAGAGGAGGCAATAAGTGGGGTAAGAGGAATGTTAGAAGGGAGGGCAAATGGGAAAAGGGAGTCACTAGAAATAAAGACTTTCGCGAAGGGACAAGGTCAATTGTGGAGGAAAAATAAGGGGGGATAGCGTAGGACAGAGGGCAATATAATTATCATTACACAGCATGATTATTATGGAAGTCTTTTGCAAAACAACACATATTTAGTCTGTACTGAATTGCTTGCCTTTTCATCGGGGCTGGGGAGGAAGGGGGGAAGGGAGAGAAGTTAGAATTCAAAGTATTAGCAATGAATCTTGAGAACTTTTATTGCATGTAATCAGGAAATAAGAACTACAGGGAATGGAGTACAGAAATTTATCTTGCCCTACAAGAAAAGAGAGAAGATGGGAATAAGGGAAGGGTGGGGTGTGATAGAAGGGAGGATACATTGATGGAAGGAGTAATCAGAATGCAAGGTATTAGGAAGTGGGGGAGGGGAATGATGGGGAGAAAAATTGGACATGTTACAAAGTGATGTAAAATAAATTAGTTTTAAAACAATTGACTGAATTAATTACTGAGAATGAATCAATGACATCTTTAGTTTGGGGAAAAGAATTTCAGTCTAAATTTCCTAGAGGAAGGTAACCTCGGGTAAAATATGGTACTGATGGAAAAGTTAAGGTGTTAATGGTAAATCTGGTTTTATGATTGCTATTTAATCAGGAACTAGAAAATATATAGAAAGGCATGTAAGCCACTTAAGATTTGCCTCAAAAGATGTTCCTTAGCCAAAGTGAAATTATAATCATATTTGAAACCTGGTTATTGGAACTTGCCATTTTTACATGCTATGGGACTATTAAGTGACTGTTCTGAGTTTAACTCCAAGTATGGATAGCAAGAAAGGTGATCTGAGCCTTCAATCCATGATGCCAGGAAGTAGTTGAGATGCTGGTATGAACAGCAAAAGGTGATCTCATGGGAAGGGTGGGAGAGTGGCTGTTCAGCCTGGGATGAGGTAGGATTCTCCTGCTCAATTTCCCCACTGACACCTGGCGGACTTTAAGTCTGACTGAATGCAAGTGGACAATCTAATCCTGCTTGGAATTGACATGAAGTTGGGGAGATATTGTATTCCTGCAATATCCCTACACTTGGTGACAATTTCCTATAGTCAAAAGATTTGTAAGCTTAATACCAGATCTATTAAATTATAGATTATTGGTAGGAGAACATTTGAGGTTAAGTCTAAAATTAAGCTATTAGGCATAGGAATTTAGACCAACAACAATAATTTAGGGTCCTTTACTTCTTAGTAACACTGTGGAGACAATTAGGTCAAGAGCTTGTGAAGTTAGAAACATTAATAATATTTGTGTCTCAGTTGGTTAATGTGTAAAAAAAATTCCTTTGTGGTCCAGATTGTAAATGCTTTAAAAAGAAGTATCACCTGACCAAAACTTTGAATTGTTTTATCTGTTATAAGCTGCATTAAAAATGAAAAAGAAAATTAATAAAAGAAAATTATTGCACTAATAAATAAAAGTAAGAGTTGGTTTTATGAAAAATTATCAATAAAATTGATAACCCTTTGATGAATTTGATTAAAAAAAGAAAGAACAGAACCAAGTTATGAATATTAAAAATGAAAAGGATGAGCTCA
Source organism: Bettongia penicillata ogilbyi (assembly GCA_023548195.1). Lineage (NCBI taxonomy): Eukaryota > Metazoa > Chordata > Mammalia > Diprotodontia > Potoroidae > Bettongia > Bettongia penicillata. The sequence goes on from JAJHZJ010000010.1 coordinate 7,995,878, forward strand.
CCTCCAAGGAGTAGGAAACTAAAGCAATAATAAGAAATTACTTTGCCCAACTATATGCCCATAAATTCTACAATCTAAATGGGATGGATGATTATTTTAAAACATATAAATTGCCCAAGTTAACAGAAGAGGAAGTTGAATACTTACATAACCCCATCTCAGAAAAAAAAAAAAAAAAACAAAACAAAACTGAAGAAGACATTAATGAACTCCCTAGGAAAAAATCTCCAGGATCAGTTGGATTCAAAAGTAAATTCTATCAAATATTTAACAAAACAGTTAATTACAATATTATATAGACTATTTGGGACAATTGGGGAAGAAGGAGTCCTACCAAACTCCTTTTGTTTTATAAAGATGGTTTTGATACTTAAACTAAGAAGAGTCAAAACAGAGAAGGAAAATTATAGACCAATTTCTCTAATGAATATAGATACCAAAATTTTAAATAAGATTTTAGCAAAAAGAATACAGCAACTTGTCATGAGAACAATGCATTATTATCAGGTAATATTTATACCAGGAATGCAGAACCAATTCCATATCAGGAAAATTATTAACATTATTGATCATATGAACAACAAAACTAACAGAAACCACATGATTATCTCAATAGATGCAGAAAAAGCTTTTGAGAAAATGGACACCTATTCCTATTGAAAACACTGGAGAACATATAAATAAACGGAACATTCCATAAAATAATATGCAGTATCTACCGAAAACTTTCAGCAAGCATTATATGCAATGGAGATAACCTTAGAAGCCTTTCCAATAAGACCTGGGGTAAAATAAGGATGCCCATTATCACCACTATTATTCAATAAGATACTAGAAATTTTAGCTGTAGAAAAAAGAGAAGAAAAAGAAAGTGAAGGAATTAGAATAGGCAAAGATGAAACTAAGTTATCACTCTTTGCAGATGATATGATGATATACTTAGAAAATCCCAGAGAATCAAATAAAGAACTATGTGAGATAATAAACAACTGCGGGAAATTTGCAGGTTACAAAATAAACCCACACAAACCTTCTGCGTTTCTAAATGTTGCAAACAAAACCCAACAGCGAGAGATAGAAATAGAAATCCCATTTAAAGTTACTGTAGACACAAAAAAAATTATTTGGCATCTACCTGCCAAAAAAAATCCTGGGACTATATGAACACAATTTCAAAACATTTCCCACAAATAAAGTCAGATCTAAGTAAGTGAAAAAATATCAGTTGCCCATGGGTGGGCGGAGACACTATAATAAAAATTTCTACCTAAATTAATTTACTTATTCAGTGCCATACCAATCAAACTATCATATAATTATTTTGTAGTTAGAAAAAATAATACAAAAATTCATCTGGAAGAATAAAAGGTACAGAATATCAAGGGAACTAATGAAAAAAAATATGCTAGGAAAGGTGGTCAAACTCTCCCAGATCTCAAATCACAAAGAGTAATTCTCAAAACCACTTGGTGTTGGTCAAAAAATATAAGGGTAGACCAGTGGAATATGTTAGGTACCCAAGACACAGTAGTCAATGACTATAGCAATCTACTGTTTGCAAAACCCAGGGACCCAAGCTTCCAGGATAAGAACTAACTGTTTGACAAAAGTTGCTGGGAAAACTTGATAACAATGTGGTGGAAAATACTCATATACCAATGCCTGATGCTGTACAAAAAATTAAAGTCCAAATGGGTACATGATCTAGGTATAAAGATTGATACTATGGACAAAGCAGTGGAGCAAGGAGTACTGTATTTATCAGATTTATGGAGAAGGGAATAATTTTGGACTAAACAAGAGATAGAAAGCATTATGAAGTGCAAAATGGATAATTTTGATTACATTTAATTGAAAAGTTTTTGCATAACCAAACCCAATACAACCAAGATTAGGAGGGAAGTATAAAACTGAGACACAACTAGTGTCTGTGATAAAGGCCTCACTTCTAAAATATATAGAGAACTGAGTCAAATGTAAAAGTATACAAATCATTCCCCAATTGATAAATGACCAAAGCATATGAACAGGCAGTTTTCAGAGGAAAAAATTAAAGCTATCTATAGACATATGAAAAAAATGCTCTAAATTACCATTGATTAGAGAGATGCAAACCCAAACAACTCTGAGATACTACATCACACCTATCAAATTGGCTAACATGGCAAAACAGGTTGATGATAAATGCTGGAGAAGATGTAGTTGAGTTGAAACACTAATTCATTGTGGGTGGAGCTGTAAGCTAATCCAATCATCCTGGAGAGCAATTTGGAATTATTCCCAAAGGGCTACAAAAATGTACCTACCCTTTGACCCAGCAATACCACTTCTTGGACTGTATCCCCGAGAATTCATAAAAATGGGAAAGGGTCCCACATTTGCAAAATTATTTATATATTTTTATACATTTTGTGGTGGTCAAAAACTGGAAATCAAGGGGATGCCCCGCAACTGGGGAACGATTGAATAAATTGTGGTATATGAATATAATGGAATGCTATTCTGCTATAAGAATTGATGAACAGGAAGATTTCTGAGAGGCCTGGAAAGACTCATATGGACTGATGCTGAGTGGAAGGAGCAGAAGGAGGAGAACTTTGTGCACAGCAACAACAACAGTGTGCAAGGAATTTTTTTCTGGTAGACTTAGAACTTCATTGCAATGTAAGGACTTAAAAAATTCCCAGTGTTCTCTTAAGGTAAAATACCTTCCACATCCAGAGAAAGAACTATGAAATTTGATTGTAGAATTTTCTTTTATATTACATTTTGGTTTGTTATATGATTTCTCACATTCATTTTAATGCTTCTGTGCAACATGATTAAGGTGAAAATGCATTTAATAGGAATGTATGTGTAAAATATATGCAAAATTGTATGTCATCTCAGGGAGGGAGGGAGGATGTAGGTGAGAAGGAAGGGGAGGGAGAGGGAAAATCTAAGTTATATGGAAGTAATTGTAGGACACTGAAAACAAAATTTGGTAAAATTTTTAAAAAAGATTAAAATGGAGCAAATGGAATCTAATGACTTTATGAAAAGTCAAGAAATTATAAAACAAAAACAAAGAAATGAAAAAAAGTAACAGATAAAGTGAAGGACCTCATTGGAAAAACAACTAACCTGGAAAATATATCCAGGAGGGACAATTTCAAAATTATGCGACTACCTGAAAATCACGATCAAAAATAGAGCCTAGAGATAATAGTTCGTGAAATTATCAAGGAAAATTGCCCTGATATTCTGGAACCAGAGGATAAAATAAATATTGAGAGAATCCAACCTCCTGAAAGAGATACAAAAAGGAAAAGTCCCAGGAATATTGTAGCCAAATTCCAGAGTTCCCAGGTGAAGGAGAAAAGACTGCAAGCAGTCAGAAAAACAAAACAAAACAAAAAAAAACCGATTTGAGTATTGTGGAAATACAATCAGGATAATACAAGATCTAGGAACTTTTACATTAGAGGATAGAGGGACTTGAATTATGATATTGCAGAAGTCAAAGGAGCTAGGATTAAAACTAAAAATCACCTACCCAGCAAAACTGAGTATAATACTTCAGTGGAAAAATATTGTCATTCAATGAAATAGAGGACTTTCAAATATTCTTTTTTTTTTTTAAGTTGAATGTGATATTTTATTTTACTTTTTTCTATTTATTTATTTATTTAATTTTTTACATTCATTTTCACAAATTTTTGGGTTCCCAGTTTTTCTCCCCTTTTATCCCCTCCCCCCACCCCAATATCCCAAGCAATCTAATTTTCCCTATCTCCAATCTGCCCTCTCTTCTGTCATCCCTCCCTTCTCTTGTCTCCATCTTCTCTTTTCTCCTGTAGGGCCAGATGACTTTCTATTCCTCATTAACTGTATGTCTTCTTTCCTAGTTACAACAACAATATTAAACAGTTGTTCCTAAAACTTTGAGTTCCAAATTCTCCCCATCCCTCCCTCCCCACCCATTCCCTTTGGGACGGCAGGCAATTCAATTTAGGCCCTATCTGTGTAGTTTTGCAAATGACTTCCCTGATAGTCGTGTTGTGTAAGACTAACTGGATTACCATCCCTCCTAACCTGCCCCTCATTGTTTCTCTTCTGTCTCTTGATCCTGTCCCTCCCCAAGTGTTGACTTCAAATTGCTCCCTCCTCCCTTTGCCCTCCCCCTCATCATCCCCTCCCTTGCAATATCTCCTTCTCCCCCACTTTCTTATACTGTAAGATAGGTTTTCATACCAAAATGAGTGTGCATTTCACTCCTTCGTTTAGTCAAATGTGATGAGGGTAAACTTCTTGTTTTGTTTTTTTTTTTCTCAGCTCTCCTCTTTTTCCCTCCACTAAGAAAAACTCCTACCTGCCTCTTAAATGACATATAGTTACCCCCTTCCCTTTCCCTCTCTTTCCTCCCCCTACATTTCTCTCTCACCATTTACCTTAGTTTCTTTTAAGAAATGGTCCCATCCTATTCAGTTCAATCTGTGCTCTCTATTTCTGTATGTGTGTGCATGTGTGTATGTGTGTGCATGCGTGTACATGTGTATGTGTGGTCCCACCAACTACCCAGATACTGAAAAGTTTTAAGAGTTAGAAATATTGTCTTTCCCTGTATGAATATAAACAGTTCACTTCTGGTGAGTCCCTTAAGACTTCTCTTTGCTGTTTACTTTTTCATGCTTCTTCTCATTCTTGTGTTTGAAAGTCAAAGTTTCTTTTCAGCTCTGGTCTTTTCATTAAGAATGATTGAAAGTCCTCTGTTTCATTGAAAGACTATATTTTCCCTTGAAGTATTATACTCAGTTTTGCTGGGTAGGTGATTCTTGGTTTGAGTCCTAGTTCCTTTGACTTCTGGAATATCCTATTCCACGCCCTTCGATCCCTTAATGTAGAAGCTGCTAGATCTTGGGTTATCCTGATTGTATTTCCACAGTACTGGAATTGTTTCTTTCTAGGTGCTTGCAAGATTTTTTTCTTGAGCTGGGAATTCTGGAATTTGGCCACAATGTTCCTAGGAGTTTCTCTTTTTGGATCTCTTTCAGGTGGTGATCGATGGATTCTTTCAATACTTATTTTGCCCTCTGGTTCTAGAATGTCAGAGCAGTTTTCCTTGATAATTTCATGGAAGATGATGTCTAGGCTCTTTTTTTGATCATGAGTTTCAGGTAGTCCCATAATTTTTAAATTGTGTCTCCTGGATCTATTTTCCAGGTCAGTTGTTTTTCCCATGAGATATTTCACATTCTCTTCCATTTTTTCATTCTTTTGGTTTTGTTTGGTGATTTCTTGGTTTCTCGTAAAGTCATTAGACTCCATCTGTTCCATTCTAATTTTGAGAGAACTATTAAATTCAGTGAGCTTTTGAGCCTCTTTTTCCATTTGGCTCATTCTGCTTTTGAAAGCATTCTTCTCCTCATTGGCTTTTTGAACCTCCTTTGCCAATTGAGTGAGCCTATTTTTCAAGGTGTTAATTTCCTCAGCATTTTTTTGGGTCTCCTTTACCAAGGTATTGACCCGATTTTCATACTTTTCTTGTATCTCTCTCATTTCTCTTCCCAGTTTTTCCTCCACCTGTCTAACTTACTTTTCAAAATCCTTTTTGAGCTGTTCCAGGGCCTCAGTCCACCTGCCACCCCCCTGGGGTGTCTGGGGTACTGAGGCCCCGCCCTCCACGTCTTCCCCTGATGGCATGATGTCCTCGTCATCAGATCCGAAGGTCGGGATCATTTGCATTTGTTGGAAAAAACTCTCTATAGTCTTATTTTTCTTCCCTTTTCTAGGCATTTTCCCAGCCAGTTACTTGACTTCTGAGATTCCTTTCCACCCCTGCCTGGATCCACCCAGCTAGTGCTTGGCCTCTGAGATTTAAATGGGCTTTCCTCCTGCCAGCTGTCAATCAGTGAGCTTTAGTTCAGATGCTGGGGTGGGGGCAGGGCTGCCTCCCAGACTCTGATCCCTCGGGGGCTTTATGCAGAGACTTTCAGGAATGGAGCGGGTGGGGGCGGGGTGGGGGGCCCCACCTCCCAATCTCAGTTCCCTTGGGGGCTTTGAGCAGAAGCCTTCAGTAATAGAGCGGGGTCGGGGCAGGACCGTCTCCCAGGCTCAGCTCCGTCAGGTTTTATGTGAATCTTCCGTAATGAAGATCCTGCCTGCTGTTGGGGGATTCCTGAGTCCTGGGCCACTGCCGCCTCAGCCGCGGCCCACACCTCTGCCTCTGCCACTTCCTGCCCCCGTCTCTGCCACCGCTGCTTCCTCCCGAAAGGGCCCAAGTCATGGAGATGCTCCGCTCCCCTCCTCCAGCCCGGCCTTCTCTCTCACTGACCTGTAGCTTCTGTGGGCGGAGGGACTTTCCCAGCTGCCGGAGCTTCAGTCTCTGAAGCCTGTTCGGATCAGCTTCTCTGGGGCCACGGCCAGGGCAGTGCTGGGGGTGAGGTCCACTTTCCGGGGTGCACCGGACCCTCAGGATGGGTCTCCAGGGCTCCCTGGAACGGAAATCTCTTCCATTCTGCTTCTGCACACCTTGTATTGACCCAGAAGTTATGGGGGACTCTTTTTACATTAATTCTATGGGCTTTTGGTTTTGGAGCTCGTAAACGTGTGTCCTTCTACTCCACCATCTTGGCTCTGCCCCCACTTTCAAATATTCTTGATGAAAAGACCATAGTTGAATAGAAAATTTGACTTTCAAAAGCAAGAATCAAGGAAAGAGTGAAAAAATAAACAGGAAATAAATCATAAGGAACTTATTAAAGTTGAACTGTTTACATTCCTATATGGAAATATATTATTTGTAACTCTTGAGACTTTTCTCAGTAATTGAGTAGTTGGATGTATTATATGCGTATAGGCAGAAGGCACAGGATGAGATGACTAGGAAGGGATGATATCTAAAACAATAAAATTAATGCGTGAGAGAGGAATATATTGGGAGGAGAAAGGGAGAAATGGAATGGGGCAAATTATCTCTCATAAAAGAGGCAATAAAAACCTTTTTCAATAGAAGGAAAAAGGGGGAAGTTGATAGGGAAAAGGTGAAGCTTACTCTCATCACGTTTGACTTAAAGAGGGAATCACATACATACACAATTTGGTATGAAAATCTATCTTACACTACAGGAAATTGGGAGAGAAGGGGAGAAATGGAGTGGGGGGATGATAGAAGGGAGGACAAATGTGAGGAGGGGACAATTAGACGTAAACACTTTTGCAGAAGGACAAGGTAAAAAAAAAGAGAATAGAATAAATGGGGGGCAGGATAGGTTGGGAGGACATTATAGTTAATCATTCAGAATATGACTGTTATGCAAGTCTTTTGCCTAACTATACATGTATAACGTATATTGAGTTGCTTGCCTTCTCAGTGGGGATGGGTGGGGAGGGAGGAAGGGAGAGAAGTTGGAATTCAAAGTTTTAAAAACGAATGTTAAAAGTTGTTCTTACATGCAACTGGGAAATAAGAAATACAGGTAATGGGGTATACAAATCTATCTTGCCCTACAAGAAAATAGAGGGGATGGGGATAAGGAAAGTGAGGGGTGTGATAAAAGTGCAGATAGAGGGAAGAGGTAATCAGAATGCGTGGTGTGGGGGAAGGGGAGAGATGGGGAGAAAGTCTGGCTCTCAAAATCTTGTGGGAATGAATGTTGAAAACTAAAAGCAAATAAATAAATTTTTTAAAAAAAGAAATGAAAGATGGTTTTTGAAGAAGCAGAAGAAGCAGAGACCAAATTACCAACATTTTCTGGATTATGGAGAAAGGAAGGGAGTTCCAGGAAAAAAAAAATCTGCTTCTGCTTCATTGTATAGATCACAAAAAAATATGTTATATCCTCAGACTTATTTGTCTCCTGGAGTATTAGTATGTGGGCCAAGAAGCAACAGTTAGAAATATATATGAAATAACTTAATGATTTATGATTAGGAAAGGAATACAAAAAGGATGTATATTGTCACCTTATTTATTTAACTTACACGTGGATTACATCATGTGAACTGCCAGGTTGGGCGAATCAAAAGTGAGAATAAATGTTATCAGGGGAAATATCAATAATCTGAGGTGTGCAGATGATAGCTCATTGAGGGTAGAAAGTGAAAAAGAGTTAAGAAGCCTTTTGATAAGGGAGGAAGAGCAGAGTGTAATTGTTGGCTTGAAGTTTAAAATTAAAAATAAGGGGGGAGGAGCCAAGATGGCAGAGTAGAAAGACTCACGTATGCTAGCTCTGAACCCACAGCCCATAAATTTTCTGTAAAAAGAACTCCCCACAAATTCTGGAGCGGAGCAAGCTGCACAGAAACACAGTGGAAAAGATTTCTGTTCCAGAGAGCCTTGGAAAGCCGACTCCAAAGGTCCATCATGCTCCGGACAGCAGAGCCCACCCCTGGCATGGCCCCAGAGGACCAGATCCGAGGAGGCTTCAGGGACGGAACCCCCGGTGGCCGCAAAGGTCCCTCCACCCACAGGTGCTACAGATCAGAAAGAGAGATTTCTGGGCTGGCTGAGAGGGGAGTGGGGTGTCTCCGTGACTCGGGTCCCCTCGGAAGGCAGCATGAGGCAGCAGCAGCCCAGGACTCCCCAAGCAGACAGGAGCTCAGGGCCATTATTGAAGATTTCTACATAAACCCCCTGAGGGAACTGAGCCTGGGGGGTGGCCCTACCCCCACCAAAGCACCAGAACTTAAGCTCACATTGAATAGCAGCCCCACCCACCACGGAAGGCCCTGAGGCTGGGGAACAGCATTTGAATCTCAGACCCCAAGCACTAGCTGGGCAGATCTAGGTGGGGGTGCAGAGGAATCTCAGAAGTCAAGTAACTGTCTGGGAAAATGCCCAGAAAAGGGAAGAAAAATAAGACCATAGAAAGCTACTTTCTTGGGGGACAGATGTTCCCACCTTTCATTTCTGGTGATGAGGAACAATGCTTACCACCAGGGAAAAACATAGACGTAAAGGCCTCTGTACCCCAAACATCTGAAATAGATATCCAATGGGCTCAGGCCATGGAAGAGCTCAAAAAGGATTTTGAAAATCAAGTTAGACAGGTGGAGGAAAAACTGGGAAGAGAAATGAGAGAGATGCAAGAAAAACATGAAAAACGGGTCAATACCTTGCTAAAGGAGACCCAAAAAAATGCTGAAGAAAACAACGCCTTAAAAAATGGGCTCACTCAATTGGCAAAAGAGGTTCAAAAAGCCAATGAGGAGAAGAATGCTTTCAAAAGCAGAATTAGCCAAATGGAAAAAGAGGTTCAAAAGCTCACAGAAGATAATAGTTCTCTCAAGATTGGAATGGAACAGATGGAGGCTAATGACTTTCTGAGAAACCAAGAAATCACCAAACAAAACCAAAAGAATGAAAAAAATGGAAGAGAATGTGAAATATCTCATGGGAAAAACAACTGACCTGGAAAATAGATCCAGGAGAGACAATTTAAAAATTATGGGACTACCTGAAAGTCATGATCAAAAAAAGAGCCTAGACATCATCTTTCATGAAATTATCAAGGAAAACTGCCCTGATATTCTAGAACCAGAGGGCAAAATAAGTATTGAAGGAATCCGTCAATCACTGCCTAAAAGAGATCCAAAAAGAGAAACTCCTAGGAACATTGTGACCAAATTCCAGAATTCCCAGGTCAAGGAGAAAATATTGCAAGCAGCTAGACAGAAATAATTCCAGTATTGTAGAAATACAATCAGGATAACACAAGACCTAGCAACTTCTACATGAAGGGATTGAAGGGTATGGAATAGGATATTCCAGAAGTCAACGGAACTAGGACTCAAACCAAGAATCACCTACCCAGCAAAATTGAGTATAATACTTTAGGGGAAAATATGGTATTTCAATGAAACAGAGGACTTTCAAGCATTCTTGATGAAAAGACCAGAGCTGAAAAGAAAATTTGACTTTCAAACACAGGAATGAGAAGAAGCATGAAAAAGTAAACAGCAAAGAGAAGTCATAAGGGACTTACCAAAGGCGAACTGCTTACATTCTTACATCGAAAGACAATAACTCTTAAAACTTTTCAGTATCTGGGTAGTTGGTGGGGCCACACACACACACACACACACACACACATGTATACGTGTGCACACACGCACATACACACATGCACGCACATACAGAGATAGAGAGCACAGAGTGAATTGAATAGGATGGGACCATATCTTAAAAGAAATTAAGGTAAATGGTGAGAGAGAAATGTAGTGGGAAGAGAGAGGGTGAAATGGAATGGCGTAAATTATATCTCATTCAAGAGGCAAGCAGGAGACTTTTTAGTGGAGGGAAAAAGAGGAGAGCTGGGAAAAAAAAAAACATGAAGTTTACCCTCATCACATTCGACTAAAGGAAGGAATAAAATGCACACTCATTTTGGTATGAAAACCTATCTTACAGTACAGGAAAGTGGGGGAGAAGGAGATAAACAGGGTGGGAGGTGATGATGGAAGGGAGGGAAATGGGAGGAGGGAGCAATTTGAAGTCAACACTTGGGGAGGGACAGGATCAAAAGACAGAATAGAAACAATGGGGGGCAGGATAGGATGGACGGAAATCCAGTTAGTCTCACACAACACGACTATTGTGGAAATCATTTGCAAAACTACACAGATATGGTCTATTTTGAACTGCCTGCCTTCCCAAAGGGAATGGGTGGAGAGGGAGGGATGGGGACAATTTGGAACCCAAAGTTTTAGGAACAACTCTTTAGTATTGTTGTTGCTACTAGGAAATAAGAAATACAGGTAATGGGGAATAGAAAGTCATCTGGCCTTACAGGACAAAAGAGAAGATAGGGACAAGAGAAGGGAGGGATGATAGACGAGAGGGCAGATTAGAGATAGGGAAAATTAGAATGCTTGGTGTATTGGTGTAGGGGGAGGGGATAAATGGGGAGAAAATTTGGAACCCAAAATTTTGTGAAAATGATTGTAAAAAGTTAAATAAATAAATTTATATTAAAAAATAATAATAAAATTAAAAATAAACAAGTAAGATCAAGGAAACTTCTTCCATCACTTCCTGAAAAATAGGAGAAGAAATGGATGCAATGTCAGATTTATTATTTTGCATCTCAAAGATCACTGTAGATGATGATTTTACTTATGCAACTAAAAAACACTTTCTCCATGGAAGAAAAGCTATTCGAAATGTGTACTGCATATTAAAAAGAAAAGATATCACATTGCCAGCAATGGTCTCTATAATCAAAGCTGTGGTTTTTCGACTTGTAAAGCTTTGAGAGTTGCACAATAGGGAAAGTTGAGTGCTGCAGAATCTACATCTTTGAATTAAGATGCTGAAGAAACCTTGTTAAAGTCTCCCTTGAACAGCAAGGAGTTCAAATCAAATGATATTTAAAGAAATTAATTCAGACTGTTCTTTGGAAGGACTGAAGCAGAAACTTAAATATTTTGACCATATAATGAAAAGATAGGACTCATTGGAAAGAAATCTGATGTTAAAAATATTTGAAGGAAAATTAAGAGGATGGCAGAAGATTAGATGGTCAGATGTTATGGAAGCAATGAACATAAGCTTGGATGTTGTTTGGGAGATAGTGAAGAACAGAAGAGCTTGGTGTACTACAACCTGTGGGGTCACAACTGAACAACAATACCACTTAGATAAATAGATATATAGATAAAAAGATAGATGACAGATGATAGAAAGAGAAATAGATAAATGATAGAAAGATATGTACCAGATAAATGATAAATCATAGGTAGAAGATTGACAGATAGTCAATAGGTCACTTTCAAGGGTCTCTTGGGCCCCAGATAATGTGCTAAATAAGTGCTAGAGGTGCAAAATAACCAAGAAAAAACACTCTTCCTTCAAGAAAGTTTCACTGCAATGGAGGGAAGACAATATATAAGAGCGTGCTCAAGGGTGGGGGGCAGTACTGAATGAGCATTGTGGCATCAGAGGAAGTAGAAAGGGTCTGTTATAGAGGGCTGGTCTTCAGAAAGGTAAATCCAAAGCACACCTATCAGAATTGAAGGAACCAGATTCAGAACTCAGGTTCTGGGAGGGGTGTCTATGGTTTCTTAACATTTCCCTCGTCTTATTCAAGCTTCATAGAGTGTGTGAACCAAGGGAAAATTGCAGGTTTGCTCTTAAATCAATGTGGACTGAAATGTTCAGTAGGGATTGGAAGAATCCAGAGAGTTAGTCCATAGTGAGATGTCTGGGGTATATTAGGAAGGAATCGAGCAGATTTGTATTAGGACTATAAAATGAAGCTCCTGAAATACAGTGGGTGCTGAAAGTGCTCTCTGAATTCCCCTACTTGGGGACAAAACTTCAGGTGTACCACTTTAGCTAGTGCTCATGACACAGGGTCACCCCATGTTCATCCTGGCTAATGTTTCCTTTGAGGTATTCCCTACAATGTTCTAGGCAAATTCTGAAAGACCTAGTTCTTCCTAGACTTCCTTCCTTTGTCACTGGACTATTTTTTCCCAAATCCTTTCACAATGAGGAAAAATTAAGCAGATTTAACTCATGGTTTTGGAGCAGTTTCTTAACAAGTTTATAGTTTTTAAAGACCTTTTATTAAATTTCAATTTTCTTAGATTGGTCAATTATGTTGTTTTTGTTACAATATTTTCTTTAACATTGTGCTCCAAACTACTGGTTCTAGAAAGTCTTCTCTAATTAGAACCACCCAGCTGTTTACCTAGAAATGATTTTAACAATGATGAACAGCTGCCAGGATTGAGAGGACTGGCTTTGGAATGAGAGTACTGGAGTTGTAGTTAGAGGTCAGCTCTTTGGAATTTGGGTAACCTGTTATTCCCTTGAACATCAAGATCTCAATTTACTCATCTGAGACATGAGAAGATCTCCAATATGTCTTTTTCTTTTAAGTTCTAGGTCCTATGACCTTGGAGGTCATTATTTTCTTTTTTTTACTTAATGTTATTTTTTTTCCAATTACAAGTAAAGATAGTTTTCAACATTCATTTTTCTAAGATTTTGAGTTCCAAAATTTTTTCCCTTCCTCCCTCCCCTCTGTCCTCCACAAGATGACATGTAATCTGATAAAGTCTATACATATATAATCATGTTAAACATATTTCCACATCAGTCATGTTATGAAAGAGGAAAAAGAACAAAAGGGAAAAACTGCAAGAAAGAAACTAAACAAAAAGTAGAGAGAAAGAGAGGGAGAGGGAGAGAGAGAGAGACAGAGAGACAGACAGAGGGAGAGAGAGACAGAGAGAGAGGAGAGACAGAGACAGACAGATAGACAGACAGACAGATTAGTAAGCTTCAATTTGTTTTCAGACTCCATAGTTCTTTCGCTGGATGTGAATAGTATTTTCCATCATGAGTTCTTTGGAATTATCTTAGATCATTATATTGGTAAGAGTTAAGTCTATCAAAGTTCATTGTTGCCCAATGTTTTCCTGGGTCTGCCCACTTCTCCCAGTATCAGTTCATGTAAGTCTTTCCAGATTTTTCTGAAAGCATCCTGCTCATCCTATCTTATAGCTCAACAGTATTATATCGTAACGACGTACCAAACTGTGTTTGATTGAGGAACATCAACTCAATTTTCCATTATTCTTCATCAAAAAAAGAGCAGCTATAAATATTTTTTGTACATGTGAGCCCTTTTTTTCCTTTTTTTATGTTCTCTTTGGGGCACAGGCCTAGTAGTGATGTTGTTGGATCAAAGGCTATGCACAAATTTATAGCCCTTTGAGCATAGTTCCAAATTGATCTTCAGAATGGTTGGATCACTATCAAAAATTATTTTGTAGAGCTAGGAAAAATAATATCAAAATTCATCTTGATGAACAAAAGGTTTAGAGTATCAAGGAAATTAATGAAATGAAATGTTAGGGATAGTGGCCTAGGCATACCAGATCTTAAATTGTATTATAAAACAGCAATCATCAAAATCACTTGGTACTGGCTAAGAAATAGAGGGGTAGATCAGTCGAATAGATTAGGTACACAAGACATAGTATTCAACGAATATAGCAATCTACTGTTTGATAATCCCAAGGACCCCAGCTTCTGAGATAAGAACTTACTGTTTGAAAAAAAAAAAAACTGCTTGGAAAACTAGAAAATAGTGTGGTGGAAACTGACATAGACCAATGTCTGATACCATATACCAGAAGAAAGTCCAAATTTGTATACGATTTAGGTAAAGAGGCTGATACTATAAATGAAATAGGGGAGCAAGGAATAGTTTATTTGTCAGATTTATGGAGAATGGAGGAACTGATGATCAAACGAGAGATAGAGAACATTATGAAATTCAAATGAAAAACTTTGATTATATTACATTGAAAAATGTTTGCACAAACAAAGTCAACACAACTAAGATTAGGAGAGAAACAGGAAAGTGGAAAAGGATTTTTAAAGCTAGTGTATATGATAAAGGCATCCTTTCTAAAATATGTAGAGAACTGAGTCAAATTTAGAAGAGTTCAAGTCATTCCCCAATTAGTAAGTGGTAAAAGGATATGAATAGGTAGTTTACAGAGGAAGAAATTAAAGTTATCTATAGTCATATGAAAAAATGCTCTAAATCACTGTTGATTAGAGAGATGCAAATCAAAACAACTCTGAGATACTACTTCACACCTATGAGATCAGCTACCATGACAAAAAAGGAAGATGATAAATTTTGGAGAAAATGTGGGAGAGTTAGAATAGCAAGTAATTGTTGACGGAGCTGTGACCTGTTCCAACCGTTCTGGAGAAAAATTTGGAACTATGACCAAAGGCCTATAAAAATGTGTCTTTGACCCAGCAATATCAGTTCTAGGACTGTACTGCAAAGAGACAATAAGAATGGGAAATGAACCCTCATGACCAAAAATATTTATAGTACCTCTTTTTGTGGTGGCCAAGAACTGGAAATCAAGGGGATGCTCATCAATTGGGGAATGACTGAACAAGTTCTGTTGTGCTATAAGAAATGATGAACATTCAGACTTCAGAAAAACCTGAAGAGCCTTATGTGAACTGATGCTGAGTGAAGTGAGAAGAGCCAGGAGAATATTATATACAGCAATAGCCACAGTGTGTGAGGACTGTTTTTAATAGACTTAGCTCTTTACTGCTATGCAAGAACCTAAAACATTTCCAAAGTACTCATGATGCAAAATGCCATCCACATGCAGAGAAATAACTATGGAGATGGAAAGCAGAATGAAGCAGACTATTTTCTCCTTTATTATGTTTTGTTTTATTTTTCTCATGGTTTATCCCATTCATTTTAATTCTATGCAACATGAGTAATGTGAAAATGTATTTAATAAGATGTGTAGAATACATATATGATTGCAAGCTGTCTTGGGAAGGGATGGGGAGAAGATTTGGAAGGTATGGAAGTGATCTTTGAAAACTGAAAAGAAATGAATTCATACATTTCTGGGGAGAAGAAATCTGGTTGGATCATTTCACAACTCTAACAACAATACACTGATGTTTCAATTTTCCCACATTTTCTCCAAGATTTATCATTTTCCCTTTCTGTCATATGAACAAATCTGATAAGGGTGAGGGGGTACCTCAGAGTTTTTCTAATGTTCATTTCTCTAATTAATAGTGTTTTAGAGAATTTTTTCACATGTCTATAGATAGCTTTAATTTCTTCATCTGATACTTCCTGTTCATATCCTTTGGCCATTTATCAATTGGAGAATGTCTTGCGTTCTTATAAATTTGACTCAGTTTTCTATATATTTGAGAAATGAAGTTTTTATCAGTAGCACTGAATGTAAAATGTTTTTTCTGTGTTCTGCTTTCCTTCTAATCTTGGTTGCATTGTCTTCTTTGTGCAAAAACTTTTTTTTTTAATTTAATCAAAATAATTGACTTTGTATGTCAAAATGTTCTCTATCACTTGATTGGTCCTAAATTCTTCCCTTCTCCAAAGATCTGACAAGTAAACTATTCCTTTTTCACCTAATTTGCTCCTGCTATCACCCTTTATTTCTAAATCATGTACCCATTTTGGCATTATTTTGGTACGTGGTGTGAGATGTTGATATGTACCCAGTTTCTGCCATACTATTTTCCAGTTTCTCCAGAAATTTTTGCCAAATAGTGAATTCTTATCCCAGAAACTAGTTTCTTTGGGTTTATCAAATAGTAGATTTCTATACTCATTTACTCCTTTGCCTTATATACCTTATTAATTACACTGATCTACCTCTATTTCTTAGCCAGTATCAAATAGTTTTTATGATTAGCTCCTTTATAATATAGTTTTAGATCTAGTA